>CM053788.1:632572998-633862998 GCA_028749045.1 Cupressus sempervirens | reverse complement strand
GTTGCCATGAATCCTTTTGATAGAGGTAATCCTCCATTTGTATTTTGCAAAACTAAGGGTTGTGACTGTTGAACTTATAATGTTCAACTTACCACTATCTATCATTAGTCTCAACCAACCATGAAAGTTTTCTACATAGAATAAATGAAAAAACCTCACTTCAATATAATTTTTTAGGATTAAAAGACATAAATCTAATAGTTACATATAAATATAATGATTAATAGAAGGAACAAAGAACATAGAAGTATAACATAAGAAACGAAGATCTAATGTGGTTCACCCAATCTTGGGCTATGACCACCAAATAGAGAGTCTAATCCTATTATCCAACAACAAAAAATGTAAAGCCTAATACATTTTACATTATACTATGTCATATTTATATTCCTTTAGGTAGCTTAATACTTTTTGTTAACAAGTGAAGCCACAAAAACTACTTTATAAGAAAACCTAGGTAGGTAAATGGGTGATGATTCAACCCAAACATGCTTGACGAGTTAGCCCAACTCAAAAATTAGGTCATTTTCCTTAACCCCATGATAAATGTTAAGTCTAGAGTACTTGCTTTATTAGTCACCAAAAACTATTATGTTGTTCCAAATCACTGACCAATGGAGGCTACAATATAGAGTACCAGAAAATCAAGTTTTTATCCACATCCAAAATCTTTATGAGTTTCTTGAAATGCGAGGATATTCTACCCCCACTGATAAAACAGGACCTTGTAGGGGCTTTGGATTTTCCTTGACAAAAAAATTATAAGAAACACCCAATTTTTCTTTCCTCTTGAAATCATTATTGGGACCAAAATAATCATGCACAAATCTCTCTCATATATATATATTCTCATCTAAAACCACAATTCCATGGTTGGTCAGGGTAACCTTTTTAGTGTTCTTTTATTTTTTCTAAATGAAAACAAGCCCCCTAATAAAATGGAGTATCCTCTAGATCAGTCGAGAAATTTTCATACTACGTACATACATTTTCTTGTATTTTAATTTTAGCCTTATGAGTGAGTTTCTTTTTAACAAAATTGGACTTGGTGAACTCAAAAATTTAAGTGGTGTCAAACCTTTTTGTATCACTACACAAAAGGGATTTGTAGAATGAAGTTTCAAACTATGACATAGGGTCATCATTTTTCGAAATGAATTCAGATTTAAACATTCATTAAAATCATTTCACATGTGCATTGTGCTATCTCACACAATGATAACATTAATCACCCCACCTCACCACATTATGTCATGATAACCCTTGGTTAGCCAATCAATTAACAATGGATTTGCCTTTGTGGTGAATAAGAGTGACCTTATAGTATTCAAATAAATTAAGAATATTAAAGATATAAAAAATTAAAGCATTAATGATAACTAAAGTGTGTTTCCCTTTCAATAGTTAGTTATATTTAGTGAATTAGATTTCAGTCTAACCTTTGTGTACCCTCCAAGACTATCATTTTAAGGCCAATGCAGGTATTAAGCGTCAAGATAGTGGTTTCTTTGGAACCGAACTGATCCATTCATTTAATGTCCATTTATATTCAATATGAACTTATAGTAGAAAAATAAAAAATAAGATTTCTTAGGATAATTAGGCTAATAAACACAAAACACAATTATAGACAGAACTAGATAGATTAAAAGAAGGGCGTAGATGAACTCAATGAAATTGATGAAATTAAATATAATTCGAAAATAATCATAGTTACTCAATAACAAACAATTAAGAATACTTAGCTTGCTATGCCCATAATTTGTATGCCAATAGTATTGGGTAGCGAGATTGAGATGCCTTAAAATATTTAAATGATTTAAGCAGAATGGATGAAAGTCAAAATATTCCCTTTTAATCTACTCCCAAGTCAAGTTTTTTAAATTGTGGATCTAGTCTGTGGACTCCATATGTACAACTCATGGCCAGAGTTAAAGTCGAAGAGAGAAGCCACCTTAGTACTGCAGTACTCAAAGAGATTGTACTTTTAACTTGTACTACACATTGATTTTTTTATTCGGTAATCTGCTCATTACAAATACTTGACCTCTACGTATTCCATGCTTAGAAATCTCCCCAAAATAATTGCATCAGCAAATGCGTATTGAGTGCAGCATTGATGATTTCACTGTGTAGAACTCGCTTCTACTGTTTTTTAACATTTAATCACCGGTGCTGTACTCAATAACGCGTTTGCATACTGCAAAACCTGGAGCGAAGCAGGAAGATTTGCATAGATAGAATCTCTAAGCTTTTTTATGAAGAGGGGTAAACTTCTCCTATAAATTTTCTCACTGAAAATGTGTATTTCTGTCCATGTTCATTTTGTCAAATGTAGCCTTCTGAGGTTTTATTATTTCTTTTGTTAAAGACCATTTCTCGGTAGTGATACGAAGTTACAGTATAGAAAATGAATACAGTGAGACAATCTAGAAATAAGATGATCTAGTTGGACATACAGAAGAAAATGAGGGAAAATAGTTGTGATATATTGGGGTAACTATGTGAAGGCCCTTGTTGGTGTTCCTAATAAAAAAGAAACCTAAAAAGTGCATCAAATAGAACGCTTGTCATTGTCTTCTATGCTCAACAGTAACATCTTTGATATCAGTTGTGATATATTGGGGTAACCATGTGAAGGGCCTTGTTGGTGTTCCTGCCTCCACAGATCGATATGATGGTATTTTAAAAGATTGCTTATTCTTAAATGGAAAGAAATGGAAATGTAGAATAAATATATTATCTTGGTATAAATGATGGTGATAGAAAAATCTTTAGACAAGTCCTCTTAACTGTTAATTCGAAGATAGGACAACAAAGGATAATCAACATAGAATCATACCTCACTGTAAGTTCTTATAGGTTGTCTAGGCAGATCAAGAATCCTTGATTGACCGTTTGAATGCTCATAGAATTTCTTTAAACTTATGAATGATAAAAGACATCTTTTTGTTGAGTTCAAAAAGTGTTTTTTTGAAGAAGAATGAAAACCAATGATCGAAAGAAAATACTGAAACTTGATTACAAATGAAGGCGACTTTCACTCTAAATTTGGGTCCCTTTTAGAGAGACTAGACATTGGGAGCTCTATTCCAGTTAAAACTGGACTAGAAAAAGAGGCGGAGGAGCATTGGAATCTATAATATAGGAAACTCTAGGAAAATTATTATATGATGATAATTAATTTGTGTATTTTAAGATTAAAATATTATAGAGCAGGATGGGTTGATGGGTTCCAAAAAGTCATAAAACATTCGATGAGAAAGAAAACTATGGGTCTAAATAGATTGTGAAGTTTCAAGGGAATAAAATTTGATTACATTACACTTAGACTCTGTTTTATACTAGTAAGTTTTAATGTTGTCAAAAATTTTGCATCATAAATTCTGACATTGCTCGATACCATTGAAATTTCAATTACCCATCATTACATAGTCGTGTTTGATGACACTCTCTAGACTGATAGTGAAATTTCACATTCCTCACTCGAGGTGCTATTGACAAGCATCATATTTTCAATCACTATTTACATAGTACTTTAGAGGAAACAAGTCGGGATAATAGAACCTCAATTCATATGCGTGGACAACGTGGGGAATTAAAAATCCAATTTTGAGCACAAGTATGCATATCTGCTAGAGATATCTATAGGTTTTTAATGTTATAGACATCTCTAACAAACAAAAACAAAGATACTTGTGTTGGAAAATGTATTTTTATAGCTTTGCCTATTGTCCATGCCTATAGATTGGCATTCAATCATCCTTGACTTTCTCTATCAAAGGTACCATGCCACACATAAAGGTGAAATGAAATAGAATATAATGATTGCATTAGATGCATTAACTGATCTAATGGTTCAAATGGTAAGAATATTGATGAAGAAATAACTGTTAAAATTTCCTAGATGGAGTTGTATTGAATGAAGTTGGATTGAAAGCCATTCATAGTAATTTAACATGAAATGTGGAAATATCAACAAGAGAACTGAATAAAGTTTGTGAAAAATATTAGAAATTCTCAAGAAAGTGCAATGGTAAAGTGTATGGCCACTTTCATCATATTGCTTCAAAAATGGAAAAGGGAACAAGGAACCATTTGAGTTTTAGAAATCATCATTAATCAATAGAGTATATCAATTTAAAGATCATTTCAACATACAATGTCACCAAACTAATCGTTAAATTAATCAATAGACATCAATCTGAAACTGATATACAATTATTACTAGAGGAATATATTGAATGCAAGATCGACAATTTATAGAAGCAAAGTAGAAATAAATAGAACTCTAAATATATTTAATCTAAATTGAAACCTATCAAACCTATCAATAAGAGTCCAACTCTTAATTTCATCGTTAAATTTTCAATCTATTAGGAAATATCAATCAACATTGATCAAGAAAATTCATCAAACAATCAATTTGAGTTTGATGAAGTGTCTTATAGTTAGAAGGATAGTTCTTTCATGCTCTATAGCTATGAATTGGAAGAGCAAGAAAACCTATGCTTTGTGGCTAAAAGTTGGAAACATGGAGGGTGCATTAACCCTTTTATGTTGAGGATTTCAATAGTTAATTCTAAAAGAAATCATAATTTTATCGATTTAGAGTATTGTGCTTGGTTTATTGGTCTGATTAGTCATTATTATGCTGAATTTTTTTATGTGTAGATAGAAAAGGAAAGGAAATATATAATAATTTAATACATACCATCAAATAAAACCATAATGAAGTCGAAACAAGTCTAAGAGTTATCCCAACATGTATGCCAAGGTTGTTTTTGATAGTTAATTGATTGACAACTTGATTCATAACTATGTCTATCGCTACAAGTTTTGGTTAGTTTCTTTATAGACGATAGGAAGCCCAATCCAAGGTCCATAACCAATAAGAAAAGGCTTTATAGAGGATGCGAAGCATGATCCAAGGTGGTGTTCATAGGGATAAATCTAACAACACTATCAATGAATGATATTTGAGAATGTTGATAGGGCCTAATAAGAGTCCAAATGGATTGGTAACTGTCCTTAATGAATAGGTTGGTTGGGGTATAATGAGATGTAAAGCTGGAATTTTTACTATGATTACAAATAATCTTGGTAATTGTCATAGTAAATTTCATATGGAAATATAAAGTTGTCATATTTTGTCATTTTTTTTGTCAACATGTTGGCAAGTTGAGAAGTGTCTGTTAATCTGTGATTATTTTTGACAAGACAATGACAAAATACTTAGTCATTATTCAATAGAATTATAGTAAAAGTTGAGTGATCAGAGCAAGTTGAGCAATCAGTATGAGCCAAGTGATCAAAACATACAAAGCATAAATTGCTAGACACTAAATGCCAAAGTAATATACATAGTTGGTGTCGAGCACTAGTATTTTCTGAATAGATAGTTAGTGTCGATTCACTTAGGAGTTGATTAAATAGAGTATGCCGAGTCATTCAGAAGATGAGTTACAACATTGAAGATATAGTAAATGCTAAATATTAGAGACTTCAATTGCCGAGTGAATAGTTTTGGACATAGTTGTTTATAATGGTACAAACTTCTATGTAAACCATTTTTGGGCCAACTTAATGATTATTTTATGATTCAAAAAAATGTATATAGGTGTGTATTATGAATCCCTATGTAGTACATGAAAATAATCAAATTGAGGGATGTTCTAAGTGGAAAAATAGATCAACCTAAATCATTGATTCTAACCTAACCCTAGCCAATTTTTGTTTACTTAAGGAGACAAACCCCAAACAATTTGTAAGATTGCATAAAGGAAGAGAAGGAGATGCAAGAGAGAGTCAAATGGTATTTTTAGTGGCTATGTAGGTTGTGATAATGTTATAAGTTATAAAATTAGTTAGAGCAGAATAAAGGAAAGTAGAGAGAGGACAAAGGATACAAATCTGATCTTAAGGATCAAGTACACACCAGGAAAGAGAAGATTTGACATGTAGCACTAGAGTGCCAACCAAAGGATCATGGTGTTGAATTATTCTAACAAGTGATGTATAGAAAATCACCTAAAAGAGTAGTCTTAATAGGCTTTTGTAAATCTCTTAACTGATTTTATTGTAAGAGAAAGTCCTTTTAACAAGGCAGGCTTTTAGTAGGGTGTTGAAATCCTTTAACTAGGTAAGATTTAATAGTCTTTATAAGCCTTTAATAGTGTAGAGCTTTCACAAAAAAAATTTGGTCAAACTTATTGTAACCTTAATTGGCTACACTTTATAGTTGCAATAGTGAAGATTTGTGGGTGTCATCCCTACCCCAGTTTTACCTTCTCATTGGAGGATTTCTAGGTAAAATATTTATTGTGTTATGTGTTATTTTTTTCATGCTATGGATGAACATGTGTAGTTAGCTATTTTAGTTTACATTAAAATTGTGATATGGATGTGTGGTGAATATTTTTATGGTTAAATTTTTGAAGCGCTAATTCACACCCCCCCCTCTCTTAGAGTTTACTTTCCCATTGTTATTTCCAACAATTCATATTAGAGCCTTGTTCTCTGGAAAGGGAAGCCTTTTAGCTTTGAGGAAAGATCTTGAAGATGAGAGTATACAAGTTGGGAAAGACTATTAAGAACCAGAAAATTGAAATACACCTTGCCCTACAACAACTCATGGAAGCAAGAGATGAATTGCAATATCCATTAAGGAGAAGGAAAGAAATAGCTATTGAGAAAAATGACACTCATTACTAAGAGAAAGTCACTACTAGATTGTTTGAAAATGAGAAGTCAAGTGAGTTTGATGTAGCAATTATAGATCTAATGGAAAAGAATGGTGCCCCAACTAAAGAGGTTAGAAATCTTAAGATAGAACAAGAAGTCCAATCAGTATTGCTACGTGAGGTGACTGAGAAGAAAAAGAAAGCTGGGGAAGACAAGGTCATGATTGAAGATGACAAAAGAACACTAACTAGTAGACTAGAAGAGAAGACATTAGAGGTACAAAGAATTGCTCACATGCAACTAGATACAATGAATCAAGTGGTGATTACCATTCATGAATTGAATGGAAAATATATTGAGATCACAACCCTGAAGTTACAAAATGAACAACTAAGGAATGTATTGAGAAAAGAAAAGGAATTTGTTGAAAGTTTGAACAAATCTAGTGAAGCCATCAAACACTTAGAAAGACTTGTGAGATATCCTAGATCTAACAATGATATTGTTGGATTGGGATACACCAGTACTAAGGAAGGAGAATCATCTAAAAATGGTCAACAAAGAAACAACAAAGGTAAGAACTACATACCCACTTATCATAATTGTGGAAAGTTAGGTCATACAACAAATTTTTGTAGGAGCAATAATGCCAATCAAAACCCTAAGAAAAAATACAAGAGTTACTATCATAAGTGAAAAAGGCAAGAACATCAAGCACATGAATGTAGGACCAAGACCTTAAGCACATAGAGATTTGAAGGACATTGCCACAATTGTTAGAAGTATGGACATAAAGAATATGAATGTAGATCTAATGCTAATTGGACATCTAACAAGAAGACAAAGGTACAACAAAATAGAAAATCCTAAAATTGGGATTACAATACAAGGTACAATTGTCACTATTGTCAAGAATATGGACATGTTCCTAAGAAATGCATTAGAACACATTTGAGAGGCAACTACAATATATGGTTGTTTGAGACTACATGCTTTAGTTGTTTGAAGACTAGTCTTATCAACAGAAACTGTCCAACTAGATCACCAACACCAAGTAATAGAAACAATAAAGGCAAAGATCAGGTCAATGTTCAAAAGGTCAAAGTGCAGATGAACAAGACATGGAAGAAGAAGGAAGATTGTAGCACATCAAGTTCTAATGAGGTCACTTAATCTAATGGATGAGTTGATCACATCACCACCAACTAGACAATCAAAAGGTATGTCTGGGATTGATATCTCAAAGTTATATTATACATTAGTTCCAAGAATCTAAGTTCTAAAAGGATAAGACATGCATGAATTAAGATGCAATGGATTGGTTGGATCCTAGAAGAAATCTATAGTTTTTTTCTATTTTCATGTTTTTACCGAGCATGAAAGGTTTCATAGTTACTACAGAGCATGAATGGAAATTTAGTTGTTGTTGAGTAATGAAGATATGGTAGTATTGGTTGGGTTTGTTATGTGAATCAAGCATAGTGGAAATCATGTGTAAGCCAATTGAGTTGGAAACCCTATATTGACTGAGTTTACATTTGTACAATCATTAAGCATTTATTGCATAATTATAAGGGTTATATAATCATTTCTCGACTCATTTGCATTCACTGGTGATCAAAGAGAGAACAAAGAGCATGAAGAATAATTGCAATAGGAGATTCTTGAATTTGTGAACTAAATTCAATTGCAACTCGACATATTCATCAGATTGGAAAGGTATTTTACTAGTGCCAAGTTTTGTTGTTTGAATTTTAATGAACCCTAAGTATCAAATATGGGAGCTATATATCTTATTTAAGTGTTAAGAAGGAAGGAAAGGAAGTGTTTAATGTGTAATTAAATATTAATGATGTAAGACAACCACCTTTCTAAAAAATACCTAAAATTGTTTATAAAGGAGATCTGTCCAGTGTGCTATCGATGATACCACTGACATTCTTAATGATTTAGGATGTCAGGTGTTGTTATACATGCAAAGTTGGAAGTATTGGAGACATGGAGATAAGGAATTTGTATAGTCAACTTTGTGATGATGGAGTCTTAAGGGAAGAGAAAAAAAATGTAGAGAGGAAATGGTTAAATTGTGTCCTAGATTTCCCTAATGTATTCAAGACTGAGTGGATAAATATTGTATCAGTAGAATGCATGATGACTTCATATGGTTAGAAAATGGACCAATTAACATCACTAAAAGGATCATCAACTGAGTGAAAGGGTATCCTACCCTAGACAGACCTAAGAGCATGCAAAGTGATTCAAACGAGATAATTGAGAAGGACACAAAGACAATATGGAACAAGAGAGGAATTTCTATAGATTCCATCTCAGACCCTTAATTTCCTTTGTTTTGAGAGTGATGGCTCACATGTTCTTTCAATCTAGTAGATCGAACAGTGTGTCTTTCATGGTAGTAGATTTGGGATAAAAAATAGTGAAGAGAGATCACACCTATGACCTTGTTGAGTTACAACTTCAACAACTATCTAAAAACTTGGAGGCCATAAGAAGAGTGCATCTTGTAAATTTGGTTGTTTACTAGTTTGTTTATTCTTTTATGTGTAGAACACATTTCCTATATTTGGAAAATTTTCTTGAAAGACTAGTAGCTCTATTACAATTTAGATTGTAGAGTTCATAGAGCAACTTGGAGATAAGTTTGAGTCAGTGATGACTAGTTATTTTGAGGATTTTAAGAAATCCATGAAGAAGAGACTAAATATTCTAGTGTCACTAGTGAAGAAACATTACAATGATATTTTATTCCTAGTTGATGTTGATTATACATATGTGGAGGCAACTATTCCTAGGGTTAGATGGCTTAAGCCCTTGCCATATGAGATCAATGTGGATGAGGCATCTGTAGCTATCACAACTGTACTGGTAGAAGATATAGATAAAAGTACCACCTTATTTGGAAACTATGAGGAAGACAAGTCTAGAATTACAATTGACTTGAAGACATCTTCTATGGTAAGGAAGAAGAATAAACTTGTGAAGAAGATAAAAGGGAGATTTAACGAAGGGGGAGAAGAAGAAGAAGATGAAGATGATGAAGAGGAAGAACAAGTCCAAGACCCTTTGGTAATCACTCAAGAACAAGAAGAAGATGAGGAAGTTCATGAAGAAGGTGTCGAGGGAGAAGAAGTCGATGAAGAACACAAGCCTACTAAGAAGAAAAGAAAAGTTAAGGAGCTTGAAGTGGAGAAACCCAAGAAGAAGCTTGTGAAACTTTCACAATAGAAGCCACTAGTACCTGCTACCAAGTCTAGCACAAGGGCAACCACCAAGCAAGTCAAGATTTCTAAGAAACCAAAAGGAAAGAGAACTATTGCTTTAGAAGAGCTGATCCAACCAGCCAAGACATATGCAAGGAGAAAATAGACTCTAGTGGCTTAGTCAGATGAGGAGAAAGAAAAATCCAATGACATGAGTCATTTCAAGGTGGTAATCCATAGTCCCTCCTCTAACATAGATAATTTATGTGACAATATAAAATCAAATGCAGATTTATTTGGTTTTGTACACATAGATTGTAATAAGTTAGGAAAGGTTGAAAAGAATATTGTTGAACAAGCCATATATATGATGATGGTTGCATTCAAATCAACTCCTATTGATATTTCCAACTCACTTTCTAAGATTCTATATGATCGAGTTGAGTAGAAATGGCAATACAGTTAACAAACAAAGAGAAAAATCAAGGAATCCACTCTAGCCCAAGTAATGCCAAAATTGGATAAGCAGAAGATTACCAAGGCTATGGAAAAGAATAAGTCAAAAATTTTACAAAAATATAGAGCTTTCCATATATTGAATAAGAATATTGAGGATGTGGTAACCAAGAGTACACAAATCTGGAAAAAAATCTATTGATCTTCCACTCCTACAATAAAAGAAAAAGGTGAGGAAGAGAAGCAAGATCCTAAGAAAGATGAAAAAGTGACATCAGAAATTGCACAAGAGGTATCAGTAAAGGATGGTAGTGTGGTGGCACTAAGGAAGCAATGCCAACAGAAAAGGCCATAGCTAAAGAAGAGCAACAAGATGAACAAAATGTACAAGTTGTACAAGTGCCATATGATAGTCCTCCATATGTAGACCAAGTGAGTCAATAACACTCAATACAAATCAAGGATGATCTTGACAATTCTTCTTAGAAAATCAATGCTTTGACTGATGATGACTTGAAGAATATATTGAAGGATTCTAACATGGAAGAAAAATTATGCTCAAATCTTGCATTGGTGAGAAATCATGAAATTAAAAAGGTAGTGGTAGTAGTAGGGGAGAAACAAAATGACACATCCAATGTGCCCCCCAACACCTATAGAGGTTAAAGAGACAGAAGATCAAAATGCAAGTATTAAATAGATAAGTGTTATTACTGAAACACTAACTTAGCATCATCTCTAGTCCCACTCATTTCAACTAAGAAAGCCTTAGTTAGAGTTGAGAAGGATGGAACATAAGTCAAACTAGGTCAGTAATCCAATTGAAGGTGAAGTATAGTCAGAAGTCAACCAAGATGACATGTCTAAAGAATTGAAGGTGACTACTGCTTCAGAAGAACAAATTTCCATCCAGAATTTGGTTATCTTACTAGTTTTTGTGACTCCTCCCAGTAATCAAGTTCTTCAGAGGCCAATCACTCATGCCACACCATTGCATATGTCAAGGCTTAGTGTAGAAACATCAAGTAGCTTAGAAGAAATATCTTATGGAGATGTAAACCAAGATGAGGTGATTGAACTACCCAATTTTGATCTTAACACAATCACCATTGAGTAGATGAGCATTCTACAGGAATCTCTACATAGGAAGAAACAAAAAGAGTTGCTAAGGAGAGAGCATAGCAGAAGAAAATGCTTCATGACGTCAAAAATATATTTCTTGATGCTTTCAATCTTTCAACTACAAATAAAGATAAACTAATTATTGAGCAATTGGTAAATATTGTAGATAAAAATTAGCAATGAAGACCTAGATGCAAATACTAAAATATTAGAATGGTCTGAAACAAAATTTCACACTAAAGACCTTGAATATATCAAGTGCCCTTGAACTATGATGGGTTGATTTAGAAACTAACATGAGAAGTGTGAAGGTGTTGGAGAACATTTTCTCTCTATACACCAAGTTGTGAGATGTGAATCTTTTCACACATGAGATTCAGAGGCATGTTTACCAACTAGAGGGACATCTAAAGACTGTAGGTAATACCTTAAAACTATCTCCTAGTTAAAGTTAGCCAAATATTCAAAGACTATTATCCACTCAAGGTAGGCTTTCCAAGCTAAAAGCATAAGATGCTAACATTAGAGCTACTTTGATCAGCATCCAATCCATGTTGACCCCACACATGGAAGTATTAAATAAGGAACTAGCCTATGTTGAAACATTGATGAAGAAAGATTCTCATCTTTCCACTCATGATGGCTTAGTTAACCTTGTTGCTGAAATAGACATCCAATATCAATCTCTAGAGGTAGCGTATAACAATTGGCATGCAACATTGAAAATTGTAATGGAGATCCATAAATCATTTTTGGATAAACACATTATCAGTGTACCATCCATGACATAAGTGGAAATAAGGGGGACAATGAATATAGGGGGGATATAATAGAGAAAGTAATATAGTGAAGTGAAGGTGAGTAATTATGTAGAAATAGGGTACATCAGATATAGAAAGGAAACATTTACTCAGGGTGAGTAATGGAGTAGTGGAGTAATAGAGGAATAAGGTATGATAGTTTGTCATCAATTTTACAAAATTTTGATGTTTTGAAATTTTGTATAAGAACTGAGTCACAGATATATATTGTCCAAGTTATGCTCATAATAAGGATTGTATATGCATGACAACATGTCTTTTCCACTTATGTCAAAGGGGGAGATTGTTAATCTCAGATTGGTTTTGACAAGGTAGTGAGAAAACACTTAGTCATTATTCTACAGAATTACAATGCAAGTTGAGTGATCAAAGCATGTCAGGCATAAGTTGCTAGACAATACATGATGAGTAATATACACAGTCAATGTTGAGCACTAGTATGTGCTAAATAGATAGTTAGTGTTGAGTCACTTAGGAAACAAGTAAATAGAGTATGTTGAGTCCTTCAGAAGATGAGTTACAACATTGAAGATACAATGAATGCCAAGCATTAGAAACTTCAGTTTTTGAGTGAATAATTTTGGACGTAGTTGTTTGTAATAGCACAAACTTCTATGTAAACCATTTTTGGGCTGACTTAATGATTGTTTTGCGATTCTAAAATATGTATACAAGTGTTTATTATGAATCCCTATGTAGTACATGAAACCAATAAAATTGAGGGATGTTCTAAGCAAAAAAATTGATCAACTTAAGTCATTGATTCTAATATAAACCTATCCAACTTGTGTTTACTTAAGGAGATAGAATCCTAAATAGTTTGTAAGATTGTGTAAAGGAAGAGAATGAGATAGACACAAGAGAGAGTCAAATGCTAAGTGCATAGAGAATTTGTAGTGGCTATGGAGGTTGTGATAATGTTATGAATTACAAAATCAGTTAGAGGAGAACAGAGGAAAGAAGAGAGAGGACAGAGTATACATATATGATCAGAAGGATTAAGTACACACCAAGTTCAAGAGAAGATTTGACATCTAGCAATAGAGTGTTAACTGGAGGATCATGTGTTGAATCATTCTAACAAGCTATGTAGAGAAAATCTCCTAACATAGTAGTAATAATAGGCTTGTGTAAATCTCTTAACTGAGTGATTACTTTATTGTAAGTTAAAGTACTCTAACAAGGGATGCTATTAGTAGGGTGTTGAAATCCTTTAACATGGTAAGATTTAATAGTCTTTGTAAGCCTTTAACAGGGCAAACCTTTCACATGGTAGATCATTGTTTATGATCAAACTTCTTGTAAACCTAATTGGCTATACTTTACAACTATAGTAGTGAAGATTTGTGGGTGTCATCCCAACCCTAGTTTTACCTTATCATTTTTAGGGTTTTTTGGGTAACAAATTTATTGTGTTATGTGTTATTTTTTTCATGCTATGGATGAGCATGTGTAGTTAGCTATTTTAATTTACATGCAAATTGTGAGATGGATATGTGGTGAATGTTTTTATGGTTAAATTTTTTAAGCACTAATTCACACCCCCCTCCCCCATCCCCCCTCCCCCACACCCCCCACCCCTCTCAGAGTTTACTTTCCCATTGTTATTTCCAATAGTGTCCCAATCATTTAATATGTTCAATAAGGTTCTCTCTAAAGGGCAATTGTTTATCCAAGTTAGGGTCAAATAGTATAGCTTAAAGTTTTGGGAAGAATACCAATCAACACCATCATCAAGAGTTGTGTGGATTTGACATATTGAGTGGCACGATAGAACATAGTAGAAATAGATTATTTAACCACTAGTAAGTCTTGAATATTATGGTTTATTTATTGGATCTTGGGAGTGATCCTATTGAAGAAGGTTATAGGGTAAAAAATAAATACCCTAAAGATAGGTTACATATGATTTTTCACTAAGAGTCCACCTTGGTGTTAATCAACCTATTTGAAAATAAAAAAATGTATTAGTCTCAATGTTGAATAATAAAATATTTAAAAGTGTGTTTCCTTATTGAGATTCTCTTAGTTTCATGACTAGTTTAATTTTCTCCACTTAATAGGGCCAATCACATGAAGGTGGAACCTTATTCCCCCATCCCCTCCCCCTGCCCCCTCACCAATCTAAATTCTCCTTTACCATCCTTTAGCCTTAATGAATCTTTATCCAAAACCAAGGATCTATGTACTTCTTCTCTTTACCAGAATTGAGTGTGTTGAAGTTTCTCTACTTTTTGCAATTTATCACTCAATTATGTGGTATACCAAATGATGAGACAAATCTTTACACTCGACTCAATTGTTGAAAAGAAAGGACATTGATCTTCTTTAAATACAAATTTTATGTGGCTGAAAGATGGTATCCTACCATTTCTACATAAAAAAAATTTCCAACTTATTGCATACACTATGTCCTATGTGTTAGAAATAGGAAATGACCGCTGCTAGTAGTCTTGTATATAGATGCACATTATGCATTAGAATGATATATTAGATCATGAAATTTCTTATTGGGTAGAAATGGTAAGATACAATCTTTCAGTCTTGAAGCATCTTTGTCTAGAAAATCAAGGATTTGTGTGCTTTCTCTCTTTACTAGAATTAGGTGTACATATATACCACTCAATTATGTGACCTTTACCCAAAGAGATACAAAAACCTCTACACCTAACTCTAATAAATTGAAGAGAAACGACATGGACCCCTTATAGTTAAGAATTCTACACAACAAATATATGGTATCCCACCATTTCTACCTAGAAATTATTTTGAAGGTATCATATATGGTATGTTGAAAAAATTCCTCTAAACTTTCAACAAATTCCCTAGATTACATAATTAGACTTGGCTACATGACATGGTTCCATTGGAACTATATTAGGTTCTACACTTTGGTTTAAGATTTTAAGCCAATAACATTACGAAATTTTTAATATCATAAAATCTTATTATTTCAAAAAACATGATCAATATGGTGGAGGAGCACCAATGAAAATTAGTCTCCTAGGGTAAAAAGCCCATCAAATATTAGCATAGGAACAAAAAAGCTCCAAAATACTTTGTTTGGTATCTATTTGATATACTATAAATAGTTAAGAAGTTGGATGACAAGAATTTCCCATGCTTGCTTTGTAAAAGTGAGTTAGTTAGTCCTTGGAAACTATCAGAACGTCATTTACCATACATATGTTCCAAAACTATTAGAATTTGTGAAAATAGATATAAATTTAGGATCTAATGAAAGAGTTAGATTAATCAACATAAAAAGAAATTGCATAATAACAAAATGAGACCAATTTATAAATGTTCAGAGGCATAATAGCATCAATATTCCTCAATATGTGATATATTATCTTTAATATATATAATATAAAAGAGCTACCCTATTTATATAGGCAAGAGATCGTATAGGGATTTGAAAAGATTGAGACAACTATCTCAACTATGAAGAAATTAAGTCCTTGTAGAATCAATCACTTACTATCCACCTAGAATCTAGAAGGGTGGTATCCAAATTGGACTGAACCATATCATAGTTGAGTCAAAAGTATGACTCAACAATATTCTCCTAACAATAATATTCAAAAATAAATAATTCCTCTCACTAAATGATTTTGCGTGAATAAACTTCATAGAAGAGTAAAATGGAAAATAACTATCTACTCTAATACCCACTTAACTATAATTTAGGGAGTAATATAGTGCAATATATAGCTAGTAGTTCAAGGCAAAAAATACATATAAGGTACCCATGTACAACTAAAAGAATATAATCTCTCAGAAAGAAGAGAAAGAGGGAAAACAACATAGGAAAAAACCTACCCCAAAAAGAGAGAATTGAAAAAAAACAAGATGCATTAGTGGAGGGTATAATCAGCCTCCCCCCATTATGACATATATCATGCATATACAATCAAGAAGTGTGAGAAGAAGAGAGAAGAAGTACCCCCCCTTCAATGTAATATATACATATAGATATAGAACAATTGTAGAAGATTCTTGAGGAAGATCTTGAGGAAATTGATATAGTTATAAAGTAAAGAAATAAACTAAAGATCAAACTTAAAGATGAACACCATTTTATTTAGAAATTGAAAGAGAAAATTGAAATATCTAAAATGAAAAAGAAAGAGTCTCGTTATCAAATCATTGATTGTGAAGAAATTTCAAGACTTGAGAGGGTGGTTGCACCAAGATGATGTACAAAGGGAGGGGGGGAGGGTATAAGTGGACAATTTTTTTTTGAAATTAGTAAACTTGAAGTTAGATACGATGTTTGAGGGTCATCCACTCAAAATGAAAAAAAAAAATAAAAATAATAAATTATAGAAATAAGAATCTACTTTCTAAATTATTAGAGGTTTTACAAAATGGAAAAAACAAGGTGGGCCAAACCTTGTGCACACGAAGATAGTTCCTCATTTTTTCAGAAAACTTAGCATAGTTGTTTGCATATGTAATTCACAAAAGACTTGGTTATATTTAGTATTTTGCAAACCCCTTTGTTAGGATAATAGTGAAGAGTGATATATAGAAGTTGTGTATTTCTATGTAATTTTATGATGAGATTTTTTTTATGAATCATTGCAGTTATTGCATCCTGAAATGTTGCTACATGTTCATGTGCAAGGCATAACTTGCATCAAAATAATTGATTTAAAAAATAAATAAATAAAATTATATAATGAAGTGTAGTGAAATTATATGTAATTTATTTTGCATTTGGTTAGAAGTATATTAAATTTTATTTAAAAAAATTTAGACATATGTCTATGAGGACTGTGAAGATAGTGGTAAAACTAATTAAAGTGTAAAATGCTAATGTTGTCCAAAATGGAAAAAGTTATATGTTTAGAAAGCTAAGAAGACTTGTGAGGTTATGGTGGTGATTTTAGACATACTCACTTTACCATTTTGAAACATGGTGAAAGAAAAAAGAAGAAATTATCTTAGAAGATGAAGAAATAGCTAAAGGAATAAAATTGGAGGGAAAATGAGTTCCCAAGCCTTTGGATCAACTCCCAAGGCTATTACCTGTATGCGTGAATATGTGGCCTCTGCTAACACACACTTCAACACGGTCCTTGTATGCAGATTCATCCCAAAATGAACATTGGATTGTTCATCCAAAAATTAGCCTGCAAAGCAACCTGTTACCTTCTATCTAAAGGGATTTGCTTGTCAGATATCCTCAGATTCTAGGTGTTTAAGCAACCAGACCCTGTAAGAATGAAGGATTTGAATGCAATTTAAGCTATATGAATGTGCAAGTAATCTATATGAAGTACAAGCAATTAATCTCAGAAATAAAAGACATTTAAGCTAAAAATGTATGCATTATTAAACTAGATGAATCTAAACTAAGAATGCAAGATGCATGTAAAAATATGAGCAAATGTGAGTATGAATTCCAGCAGCAATTCGATGCAAATTCTCCAAATTCATCCTCCAAAATGAAGAGATGAGGGTCGCTTAAATAGACTTTCCTGAAATCCATCAACGGTTGAGATCAATTCAGATCAATGGTCAGAATTGAAGATGAGGTTCAGTCATAAAGGGAGATTCCCAAATTAAAGGGAGTTAACAGATTTAATTTAAGTAAAATAAGGAGTTAACTGATTTAATTTGAGTAGAAAAAGGAGTTAACTGATTTAACTCATTTTTTATCAATAGTGAACTGGAAATTTCCCTTTTTTGAATTGAAGAGAGATTTTGTTGAGATATTTAATTTAATAAAATGAGATATGCTCTCATAATTACCTTTTCTATTTAAGTAAATAATCTATTAATTAATTAGAGACACTTTTCTTATTTAATTAAATAACTTCAATTAATTAATTAGGAATGGCTTCCCATTTAATTAAATAACTTTGTTTAATTAATTTAGAAGTAAGTACTCCATTTAATTAAATAATTTCATTTAATTAATTAAAATAGGCACATTTATTAAATTAAATAAATTTAATTCCATAATACATTAGCCTTGGGATATAATTTAATTTAATCGAAGTATAAATACTTAATAATTAAATTAAATATTAATCAATAGGTTTAATGTGACTAATATGAGTAAATACTATAGGAATTAAATAATAAGCATGATGAATGCAGATTTAGGTTTTCTGCATTTGACAATTAAGTCAAGTAGCAAGTAGTAGAATAAGAATTTGCCTAATGGAATAGGACTTTAGGATTGATCTAAAATAGACTAGAATTGGTTGAGATGGCAATGAGCCAATTTTGGGGTATTACATTTTGCCCCTCTTTGAATGAATGTGCGAGCAACACGTTCAATTCAAAGATAATCAAAAAGCATGATGCAAACATGAGATTGGTTCTGAAGTTGATTACACGGAGACCAATTGATAAGCTTTTAAGGAATATCTCTAGAATAGAGCTTAATCCTAAGGAATCCAAGTAGAGCAATTAGATACCTAAGATTGATAGCATTTAAAAGACTATCTCCAGAATGAAGCGTAATCTTTAAGGATCCAGACAGAACATCTGGATACTTGAAATTGATAGCATTTAGAAGATTATCTCCGGAACGGAGCTTAACCTTCAAGGATCCAGATAGAACAACTAGATACCTAAGACTGGTAGCATTTAAAAGACTATCTTCAAAATGAAGTGTAATCTTTAAGGATCCAAACAGAACGTCTAGATACCTGAAATTGAAAGCATTTAGAAGATTATCTCTAGAATGGAGCTTAACCTTCAAGGATCTAGATAGAACACCTAGATACCTAAGAGATTGAAAAAAAGATAACAAGGTCCAATCATGAGTCATAGAATCATCCCCAGAATGAGGCTTGATCCTCAGGATTCGGGGTTTAGACTTTCCCAATACCTATCTATCGAACTCTGAGAAGAGTTGTTATAAGGTTGATCAATTGATGAAAAGATAAGATAGATGGCAAAGATGCGAGATAGAAGGGAACAAGATGCCCCAAGTGATGAGGACATAAGATGGGAACTAGATGCCCCAAGCAATAAGTATTTAATGATGTAATCATCCTACCCCCTCAGGAGCGAAATTGAAAGATGACACACTAGAAATATGATTTGAAGTAGTATATTATGAGATATAGAAGAAATTTGAGATTCAGCAAAATCTAGAAGAGATTAGAACAATCTGAAGAAGATTCAAGGTTGATTTGAAATGATTGCGAAGTCACAAAGACCAAGTTTGACCAAAAATTGACCAAATTTAGCCACAGTTGACTTAAGTTGACTATTTTCAAAATGAATTTTGAAAATATGGAGAATGTAAAGTTGAAAGGATTCCAAGAATCACAAAGTATCAGAAAGATTTGGGTTGCAAAAGCGTTCAATTGCGTCAGTCCCCAAAATTTTAAAATGCATTTTTGAGGCTCTTAGGTGTGTCAAATTTTGAATTTGATCCCAAAAATGGATCCAGAATGGTCCAATTAGGCAGGGGTGTGATTTTTGCGTAAATTGTCAACACCTATATAAGGGCTCGAAGGGTCATTTTCAATTCATTTATGCTTTTGTCTTGTAGTGATTTTGAGCTCTGATAGAGACATGGCAGTGAATGTGAGATATCATTGTTTTGAGCACTCCAAACGACACAGTCAGCCAATCGACTATGGACCACTGGTGAGTCATCAATTTTCCATCTTTGTACTATTGTTTTTATGAATTTCAAGGTCATTTATTGCACTTTTTAGCATGTTTTAGGTTTGTCAATTCTTTCTTTGTGCGAGACCGATCTCTTCTCGCGCGAAGATCTTCTTTCTTCGTGCGAAGAAATAGGATAGGCTGTTTCTTCATGCACGGTCGGAGGATCTTCGTGCGGGACAATTTTGGTTTTGCGCAAAGGTGGAGATTCTTCGCATGAGGCAATTCGTGTTTCACACGAGAATCTCTTTTCTCACGCGGGTAGCTCTATCTTCGCGCGAGAAGATCTTTTTTGGTGCAAAGGCTAGATTCTTCACACGAAGAAAGAATTATTTTGCATGAAACTAAATGTCTTCGCGCGAGATTTCATGAATCTTGCACGAAATTCTATGATAGTTTTGTGATTTTGCACTTAGAAATTGCATTTTATTTCGTTTTGATACTTCGATTTGACTTGATACTAATTGTTTGTTTGTCATTTTTTTGTTGTGTGTGCAGGAGGTCTTCGGAGATGTTTCATTTAGATCTCATTATCCTCCATATGGAGAGTTATTGTGAAGTTTGGATGACGCAGATTGGGCACAAATTGCCCGATTGGGTTTGTCTGCACTATGCCGAATTCTAGCCGTGATGGTGAATCACGGCTTACTAACTGCTTTGGTAGAGTGTTTCCATTCGGAGATGAACACATTTCATTTGCTGATGGGTGAGATGATGATTACCCTGGAGGATATATGGAGGATACTAAGGATCCCATTTCACGGCGTCTAGGTCGTCTATGATACAGTGCCTCGATTAGGGATAGAGGCACTTTCCATTGTATTCAGAAGAGAGCTACTGAGAGGCAGGGCCATCAGCTGGGATGAGTTGATGCATACTTATGGACCCACACACAGGTTGGCATCCGTGCTGGGTATATTCTAGAGCTACTTTTTATGTCCTGACAGGGGACAACATGGGTTGGAGTGTGGATGGGGTATCATGCTTCGTAGGATGCTAGAGGCACCAGAGATCTTCAGGTGGGGTCAGTGCATGCTTGCTCACCTTTTCCATGAGATGCACGAGGTCATCTTCCATGAGAAGAAGACCATGGAAACATGAGTTTATGTTCTACAGATCTGGGCCTGGGAGCATCTCCCTTTATGTAGGCCAATTTTTTAGGATGCCCGAGAGCCTATGGAGCCCTACATATGCAGATATCAAGGGCATATTACCCAGGCCCACCTAGGTAAGACTAAGCACTGGTGGACACATCTTGATGACCTGGTGTCCACTATATGGCGACCCTAGAGAGAGACAGAGGAATGGGATGATGCCCCCAGAGAGCTGCCATGGATGTTTAGTTCTCGACCACTGGCGGGCAGGACGACATCAGTGATCGAGAGATTCATCATCTCACGAGTGTGGTGGTAGTATGGCTGACCATAGGATATTTCACCTGAGTACTATGCCTATGCTAGGGTGCAGAAGGATATTGAGCGAGGATGGCCTCCACGGATGGATCCAGGGCGATCCATCATAGATATCCGCAGTTTAGCTACTGTTTAGTGGGACTACCTGCTAGAGGTAGTAGATGTAGGGATGACACCTGCATATTAGGAATTTTTGATGAGCCATCCATTCCCACACTTCACAGATCCACTAGGGATGGCAGGGCAAGTATAGGGACAAGGACAGGTGCAGGCATAGCCACAGATGCCACCACAGGTCCAGCACTAGGTACAACAGATGCCTATGCCCCCATGTCAGATGGGATCAGACCCAGGTGCTGGGTTCAATGGGGCAGGACATAGTCGATGGAGGAGGTAGAGGATAGAGGAGTAGGCCCCTTAGCAGGAGGTCCCACAGCAGCAAGTGCCTCCACAGCCACAAGTACCTCCACCACAGTAGGCACCCCCACAGCAGCAGTCACTAGAGATGGTTGATGAGGATATGCCAGATCAGTCGGTAGGTGGGGTATAGGATGCGGTATGGCGATACCGAGAGCAAGTTTGTGCAGTCTCCTGACAGTGGGGAGAGTTGCAGATTGCATTGACAGTCAGGGATGCGCAGCTGGTAGAGCGACAGCGAGAGATAGATTTTCAGAGAGAGCATGCGGAGACTGCAGAGCAGAGATTGGAGTTGGCATAGGATGAGATCTGCTTCTAGTTAGCTCGGGTAGCATATTATTATGCAGCATATACTAGTGTAGTACCTGATGAGATATTGCAGGTTCAACAATTCTCTCAGTATGCGCGAGAGTCTAGAGGTGCACGACCTCCTGTCAGGCTAGATATGCCACCACCACCTCCGCCACCTGCTGCCCCTGATCCTCTTGCTCCTCCTAGAGGTGAGAGTGGGATAGAGTTAGATGCTCTGTGTCTGATGATTTTTTTTTTGATCTCTGGCTATGTATTGATTGGTGTGCCAGCACCACATGTATCATTTTTGATTGATTTCACTCGAGTAGCACCCATTTTTGTACTGACCCATTCTTTGATACATATATATATGAGATTTTGAGCTAAGTATTTCTGTGTACATGTCATTTTCTATTTTGTTTTGTTTTGATGTACATGAGATGTATGTTGTACTTGGATAGAATGCATATGTATGAACTGACATCTTACATAGTGTTGCGTGTTTTTGTTTGACAGTCATAGGTATTCCATTGTGAAGCGTGAATTGACGAACCAAACACTTGTGTAGACGTGGAAGAATCTGATGCATGTGGAGTATGAACAGAATTACCATCAAATTGCATGCTAATGCAAATGAAGTATGTAATGCAAGACTAGGTTAAATGCAACCCTAGGTCTAGTTACCAAGCCTCGACGATTTATCATCATTGGATATAAAATAAAGCTCGTATGTTATATAACTCCCACTGACATTGCAATCATGAAAATATGAATATAACATACGTTATTGGGATGTCGGGATTAAATGTAAGCATTCGAGGCACAAGAAACCAGAATGACCAGAACATTTGTCCCTTTTAATGTAGCAAGTTAACATAAGCATCAGAGTATAAACGCTAGGATGACCTGAATGTTGCTTGCATGACAGGCACACCAAACACATGAGAGATTCCTCTTATGCTAAGTATGTCCACAATGACCCTTGCATTTGTAACCTAAGATAGAAGTGTGCTAGATATACTCGCAGTGACCCGTACATTCACTTAATAGGACGAGTATCAGTATGTACTATAGCATGAAGAGTTCACTCCAACAAACAAGGAGAAGAACCAATGTCATTGACGTATCTATATAAAAGGAGTCAAGGTACACACGGCCATCCAATACGAGATGGAGGATCTTATAGTGGACACCCCTCTTATAGGAATAGATCAACTTATTGGAACTAAATCGCAAACAGAAAGCAAAGAAAAAGATCATGCCCCCAGTCATTACTTCTCTAGTCAAAGCTGACATCATCGAGTTGCTCAAGGAGATATGATAAAGCAAAACAAAGAAAACAAAGAAAATGCTCAGCATATCCAAACAAGTATATCATTTTTTTTAGTTCAATATTTTCGAGATTAATGTCAAGTGCTAATGCCCAAAACATGTAAGAAAGAAATCTCTTCAGTAGGGTGACAACAGTAGGCAGATGCAGTCAAAACGACTAGTGACTGAGGTCAAAGAGGAATCTTCACGATGAAGAACCTAAGAAAGACTAAGCAACAGTAGACAGACACAGCTAGGACACCTAGTGACTGATGCAAAAGAGATCTTCCATAAAGGAATCTTGAGACATGACTCGAGCAACAGTAGGCAGACACAGCTGAAACAACTGGTGATTGTTGTGAAAGAGATTCTATGAGGAGAATCTCAAAAAGAGTGACACTAATGACAGTAGGTAGACATAGTGAGGACCACTAGTGACTATCGCGAAGGAGATTCTATGAGGAGAATCTCGAAAAGAGTAACACTAGCGAAAGTAGGCAGACGCAGTCAGAACGACTAGTGACTGTTGCATAGGACATTTTATGAGGAGAATCTTGAAAAAAGTGACACTGCCAACAGTAGGCAGACGTAGTCAGAACAACTAGTGACTATTTCGTAGGAGATTCTATGAGGAGAATCTCGAAAAGAGTGACACTGGCGACAATAGGCAGACGTAGTCAGAACGAATGGTGACTGTCGCATAGGAGATTCTATGAGGAGAATCTTGAAAAGAGTGACACTGGGGACAGTAGGTAGATGCAGTCAAAACAACTGGTGACTATTGCGTAGGAGATTCTATGAGGAGAATCTCGAAAAGAGTGACACTAGGGAGAAATGCCCCTAAGCTGTGACAAGACTCAATCCATGGATACATGAGTAGGAAGCAAGAAAGCAAAAGCATGAAAGCGACTGTATAGAATAGCCAGAAGATGCGCTGCAAGATGAAGCATTGGGAACAAGAGGTGCCTATTTACCAGGTTTTCACCTTCTTGGCAAGTTTTCTCTTCTTTTTGCTACCATGATGCCTGTTTCCAGGTTTTCACCAATGGAACTTTTCTGTTTTTCAATTTTTTTGTATTTTTTTTTGCATTTTTTGGATTTTTCAATTTTTTTCATATTTTTTCATTTTTTTTTTTGCATTTTTTGGAATTTTCAATTTTTTTTGTATTTTTTCATTTTTCATTCTGTTTGCATTTTTTGGAATTTTCAATTTTTTTTTTGGTGTTACCAAGGCACCTATTGCTAAGTTTTCACTAGGGTAACAATTTTTTCAGGACTTTTTCTGATTTTTAGAATTTTTTTTTCAGGACATTTAGGTATATACAGAGAGCTTGCTGAGACTAAATCAACTATAAAACCACTTTAGGTGGAGAGTGTTCATAGGCTCTTTAAGCACTTCTCCTTCGATTGTGGAAAGCTGATAGGTGCCAGATCCATATACTGCAGTAATGATGTAAGGACCTAGCCATTTCGGTTCAAACTTTCCCTTTTGCATTCATTGTTGTTGATTCTTAGGATTCTCTCTCAGGATGAGATCACCTAGCTGGAAGTCACATGGCCTGATCTTTCTATTGTAGCTTTGTGCCATTCTTTGTTGATATGCTCGTAGATGATCACATGCCACTTGTCGTCGTTCATCTAGCAACACAAGCTCTTGAAGCCGAGCTATCCTATAGTCATCATCAGTGATAAGGCCTTTCATAGAGATTCTCAAGGTAGGAATCTTGACCTCTATCAGAAGCACAACATCTGCCCCATATACCAATGCAAAAGGAGTCATGCCTATTGGAGTTCTAATTCTTTTTCTATGTGCCCATAGGGCTGGATTGATTTGGAGATGCCAGTCTCTCCCTAACTTACTGACTGTGCGATGAAGAATTTTGAGGATCACCTTATTGGATGCCTCAGCCTGGCCATTACCCTAGGGTTAATAAATGGAAGACCAATGTTGTGTGATCTTGAATTTCTTGCACAGTTCCTTAAGGTCTTTATTTTTGAACTGTCCTCCATTGTCAGTAATGATTGAGGATGGTATACCATATCTACAGATGATGTAGTTTGTGATAAAAAGCGCTACAGTTTTGCCATCAGCAATTGTGAGAGGGACTGGCTCTACCCATTTCGTGAAATAATCTATAGCGGTGATAATGAACTTATGTCCATTGGAAGAGGTTGGGTGAATCTGCCCCACGAAGTCAAAGGCCCATTGTTGAAATGGCCATGTTGTAGTAGAGGGAATCAGCTCTCTGGCTAGAGTGTGAATGAGATTCCCATGTAGTTGACACTGCTTGCAGGACCTAGCATATTTAACAACTTCTTGCTCCATTTTAGGCCAGTAGTAACCAGCACGAAGGAGTTTGCGAGCTAGTGTCAAGCCATTGGAATGAGATCCACAAATGCCTTTGTGAACGTCAATTAGTGTGCATTTGGACTGGTCAATTTCTAAACACCTAAGGAGTGTTCTGTCAAGACCTCTCCTATACAGATCATCAACAATAATGACATAATGTGAAGCATTATGGATTAGGTAACGTTTCTCATTCCAGGTCAGACCTTCCAGAATGGTTTGATTAAGAAGGTAGGAATAGATGTGATGGTAGCGAGATGATTCTTGTCCTATAATAGAACAGATCATCTTGGAATTAGGTGTGTCATAGGCTAGGTAGTGTAATGCTTCCACCAACAACTCGTGTCGTAGATCATTTTTCGGCATTTGTAGAAGGGAGGCCAGAGTGGCCATGGCGTCAGCCACTTTATTATCTGTGTGTGGAACTTGTTGGAAGGTGATGTGTGCAAAATATTTCGTCAAGTCATCAACCATGTGTTTGTAAGGAATTAGTTTTTCATCCTTTGTTTGATACACATCATTTACTTGGTTGATGACAAGCTGAGAGTCACCGAACACATCCAACTGATCTACTCTCCATTCAGCTGCAATTTTCATACCATTGATCAAAGCTTCATATTCAGCAATGTTATTTGTACAAGGAAACATAATTTTGTATGCTTTAGGCAATGAGTATCTCTGTGGTGTAATGAAAAGTAATCCAGCACCTAATCCTTGTTGTGTGAAGGACCCATCGAAGAACATAACCCATGTATGGTGAGTGAGTGTTAGAATTGACTCATCTAGAAAATCAATGTTTATTGGTAGAAGATTCTGTATGGGTGCCTCGACCAGCTGGTCTACAATTGCCTGTCCCTTTATAGCTTTGCGTTCAACATATTGGATGTCAAACTCACTTAGTATCATGACCCATTTAGCCAGTCTTCCTGTGAAAGCTGGCTTACTGAGAAAGTACTTTAATGGATCTATTTTAGCCACAAGCCGTGTAGTGTGGGAAAGCATGTAGTGTCTCAAATTTTGGGAAGCAAAGACAACTGCCAAGCAAGCTTTCTCAATAATGTTGTAATTTTTATCATAAGAGACCAATGTTTAGCTCAAGTATTAAATAGCTCTTTCTTTGTTGTCATTGTCTTCCTGAGCCAACAAGATTCCCAAAGATGTTTTAGTGGCTGAAATGTATAAAAGAAAAGGCTTCCCATGCATAGGAGGCATCAAGATTGGTGGATTGACAAGATATTGTTTAATCTATGTTAAGCTTTGCTCACAATCCTGGCCTCAATTGAATTTCACACCCTTATGTAAGGTCTTTGTGAAGGGTTGTGATTTATCCACCAATTGTGAAATAAACCTGCAAATAGATTGAAGCCTTCCCTATAGTCCTCTCATTTGACTGATGTTTTGAGGTGATGGCATGTCCATTATTGCTTGTACTTTTTCTAGATCTACTTCAATTCCCTTTGCAGAAATAATATATCCTAACAGTTTTCCTGATGTGACACCAAATGTGCATTTCTTAGGATTGAGCCGAAGGCTAAAATTTTCCATATGATCTAGGATTGGTCCCAAATCATGCAAATGAGTATTGCGTTTAGCGCTTTTGACCAAAGTATCACCAACTTAGTCCTCCATAGTTCTATGCATCATGTCATGGAAAATTGTAGTAACAGCCCGCTCATATGTAGCTCTAGCATTCTATAAACTAAATGGCATCACATTCCAACAAAAGGTTCCCTATGCACATGTGAAAGCTATTTTCTCTTGATCTTTTGGCAAAATTTTTATCTGATTGTATCCAAAAAAACCATCCATAAGTGAGTACATCTCATAGCCAGTCGTCATGTCCATGATCATATCAATATTAGGGAGTGGAAAGTCATCTTTAGGACATGCCAAGTTAAGATCACGGAAGTCTGTAAAAACTCTGATAGACTTATCATGCTTGGACACAGGGACAATATTGGATATCCATTCAGCATAGTCAATTGCACGAATGAAACCAGCCTTCAGAAGTTTCTCCAATTCGGCTTTGACTAGCAATGCAACATGAGGATGCATTTTCTGAAGCTTCTGTTTAACTAGTTTGATTCCTAGTGCTATGGACAAGTGATGCATGATAAGATCAGGATCCAATCCTGGCATGTCAGAATATGTCCAGGCAAAATTTATTTTCTTCTCCTTGAAAAAGGAAATGAATTGTTCCTTTTCTTCAATTGATAATGACTGAGCCAGATGTATCACATGAGGATGTTCTTCTATGCCTATGTTAATTGGCTGTGTTGGGTCTATTAACACTGATGACCTCTATTATCAGAGAGGTTTTCCCCCTTGGATACATCTTTTGTTTTTACTTTTTTGGGATTCGACACTGCCGCAATGTGTTTTTCACCATCTAACCTCTTGCATTTTTTCTTTTTAATTATGTGACTAAGATATTTGATGTCGGCCTCAGTCATGTTGATGCTCTGCTAATTGGTGGAAGACGTTATAGGTTCGATAGCATTTAGGTAACAGGAAAGAGCATAGTCATTCTAGAACATGGGGACTTCGTTAGATGCATTGGGGTTCCAGTCTATAAGCTCGGGATATGCGAGTGAGAGAGTAGTGGCTGGTTCAATTGTGTTCACAGTATAGTCATTAAATGCGTGGACCAGAAATTCAAGACCTACGGCAACCTAACCCATAGGTGTATTCAAACGCCTCAAAGTACGAACATTAGTAATTGATGACTCTAGAACACTAGTTGGATCAGACCCCCGTGACCTATCCCTAGACGTTTGACTCACTTTGATTTGATTTTCATAGACATGAACTTGGTCAATGTCTTTATCAGTAGTCACTTCTGAAAGATTGTCAAATTCATATTCATGAGAATCGGTGCTACATGGTGAGAGACTATAGAACTCCCCAACAGTGATAGGGACATACTCTCCTTCAGCCTCTGGATTCTTACACAAATACTCAATATGGCATGAGTGACCAGATTCTCCCTTTTCTAAATGATATTTGAGTTGCTCAGCATTATCCTCAAAAGAATCACTAGTATCATCCATAGTGCTAACAGGTGGCACAAAGTCATCTAGCTCAGCAAAGAATTTAGCAAGATCATAAGGAATAGGATGAGGGTAAGAATCTTCATCATCAGATTCTTCCTCTTGAGTACCTGACTCAGATTGTGACTCATTTTCAGATGAACCCTCAAGTATAGGTATGAATTTATTGGATCCCAAATGGAAAGGGACCTTCTTAAACCCTAGGCCAGTTGTGTCACTGTTGCTTTGAGTTGTTGCTTTGATAGGATATATTAAACCATTGTTATTGCACCCAATAGGGCCGGTTCCCTTGTAACCAAAACACTTCATAAGCTTAAGACCAGGGCCATACTTCTTAGGAGTGATTTCTCGAGCTTGTTCTGTTAGGTCTATTGGAGCCTCTTCTTTGTAAAGCCATGCAACAATGGCTCTGTTTTTGCTTTCATCTTCTAAGGGAACTATAGCTTTGACAAAATAGCCATTAAACTTGGTTTGAGGTGTCAACACAAATGGCTTCTTTGCTTCTGAGGGTCTCCCAAAATGTTGAGGGGACTCTGGAATAGATATTAATGACACCACATGTTCCATGTGGTACTCTCCCATACCAGTTTCTTTCAATTTAAATGACTGCTCAATTTGTTTCAGCTTATTGTTGTGACAATCACTAGACTCACGGTTAGTAGGGATGAAAGAATCATCAACTTTGAGCATATTTTAAGTGTAGCTAGTAGTGGTAGGAATAGTAACTTCGGAGCCATGAAATGGGAATTTAATGCATTGGTGGTATGTGGATGGAACAGTGCGCATCTCATGTATCCATGGTCATTCCAATAGAATGTTGTAGGCTAAGGGAATGTCAAGCACCTGACAGGTGACATCCCTTTCGACAGGACCGACGTGAATTGGTAAAGTCACAAGACCTAGTGACTTTCGTTCTACTTCATCGTACGCTTTAATAGTGATCTTTCGTCAAGGATCAATAGAGTCCTTAGAATAATCCAATTGTCTAAGCGAGCAGCAAAAACAATATTAGGCCAGCGCCATTGTCAATGAGTACCTGACAAACACGTGTCTAGTGGATCATGACCTCAATGTGTAGAGGTTGATTATGTGGGCGATTCAGTGAGTTGTCATCCTCCTCAGAGAAGATCATAAGATGAGGTGAGGTCAGGTGACCTACCATGGATTGAAATCGCTCAAGATCAAGATCTTGAGGAATGTTTGCCTCAGTGAGGGATTTTTCCAGAATTTGCCTATGAGCAAGCGAGATTTTAAGCAGCTCAAATGTGGAAATATGAGCATTGGTTCATTTCAACTGATCTAGAACACTATAACTGGTTGCAGTCAAGTTTGTCATGTGTTTTGAACCTTTACCAGATGGACCAGCAAGGGCTTTGTCCTTGTGTTGTTGGGTATTTGAAATAGGAGGTGTAGGGCCTTTGAGCACCAACTTTGCATGAGAGCGAGTAACAGCGTTAGCACAATGTTGTGAAGATGCATCATCCATGTTATTGGAAGTAGAGCCTTTTAAGACAAATGGTGTCTTGGATTTGTCGTTATCTTGCTTGCCCTTTATGGTAACAACGTCGCAATATTCAAAATCTACAGGTTCAACCATGTGAATGACATTATCATCATTGAAATACGTATAGTTGACCTTATTGTAGGGTTCTGGTTTCGAAGTCTCTCCTTTTTCATAAGCTGGGCAAGGCTCTTTGAATGCCTTGTGGTTTGAGTTTTTGTTATGTTCATCTACCACAAGTTCACCAATATCAATCATGTCCTGGACTTTATGACATAAGTTTATACAGTTGCTAGTTTTGTGTCCCTTGTTTTGGTGATACTCACAAAATGAGGTCTCATTCCACCATGGTGGACATGGTTGTGGATCATAGGGATGAGGGTTATCCATTGGTAAGATAAGCTTGTGTTGTATTAATGTTTTGTACACCACATCCAAAGGTTCTCCCAAAGGTGTATACTCTCGCTTGGGTTGTACTGCCCATGAGTTTCTCGATTTGTTCCCAGATGCCTTATTGTCAGGAGGAGGCTTCTCAGCATTTTTGGCCACTTTGAGGCAATCTGTGAGATTAAATGCTGCTTTAGCAAGTTTTGGTGTGACATTATCAACAACCCCATCATGTACAATCTCTCAGTTCTTGTTGACATGTTTGGTTTTATCCCTGTTGGAAGTGGAACCTTGTTTTGAGTCTCTCTGAAGAGTGAGCTCACCTTTCTTGACCATAAATTCTTTGATACGGATAGCCTGTGTAATCATGTCTTCAAAGGTACATGGACCTTGTGGTTGGAGTCTATACCTGAAATCAGGTAAGAGGTTATCAATGAAAATGTCGAGCTTCTCCATTTCTGGGATTTTATGAGAATACTTAGTGTAAAGTTGTCTCCACCATTGGAGGAAAGTGAGAAAAGGCTCACCAACCTTCTGTTTAAGGTTGCATAGATCTCGAATATTTACAGGATGTTGAATGTTATGAGAATATTGTTGAACAAATGAATTAGCAATTTCGTCAAACGTCTTGATACCAGGAGGTAAATGTAAGAACCACTCCAAAGCCTGACCACCTAGGCTTCTAGGGAATAAACACATGAGGTACATTTGATTATGTATAAACTCCATAGACAAAGCACCAAATTCTCGCAAGTGATCTTGGGGATCAGTAGTACCAAAGTACTTGTCATATTTGGGTAGTTCTACGCCTCATGGGAAAGGCGGCATGTTTATACTTTTGTCAAATGGGAATGAACAAAGAGTGTCCAATGTGTATGTCTTTTTGGGTTTCTCTTTCTCATGCATCATTTGAGCCAATTGGTCTTGCATAATTTTCAAATATTTTTAGAGTTTAGCAGTCTCATTTTCTTCTTCATGTGTGATAATAGTCTCCACATTGAAATGGTGGGCAGTTTAGCTCCCTCTTGGGCGAGTTTGAGAAAGTACCTTTCTTTCTCTTCGTTGAGTAGGATTCCCATGACCTTCTAAAAGTTCTTGTCTCTTTGACATTTTGCTATGTGTTTAGGAAGGATTTACACCTCTTCCTGTTCCTCATCAGTGTCATATTCTTTCTCTTTCTCCTTGTCATCCCTAGGTTTTTCTTGATATCGACTATGACTACCTTTTTTAGGTTCATGATTAGTCATTATAGAAACGTGTTCAGTTTCTGTACGTTGTGTTTCAAAAGGGTCTGTGGAGAAAGGATCATACATTGTATTTGGGAATGTAGGACCTCTACCTGTTTCAGTATCCTCTTGGTAAAAAGGATTCCTAATTTTTTGCAAATTGGAAAATGTTTGTTGAACTTGAGATGACCTTGTAGGTGAGGAAGATTGTGAAGACGCCTCACTAGCCAAAATGGATACAGATTGTGTAGCGAAAGGTAAGCTACCTCTGTTGCAATTATGACCCCTAGCATGACCATGTCTAATGTTATCAGGATAAAACATGTTGCCACTTCTGGTTGTGACAGTCATTGGCAAGGACAAGAAGCTAGAACGTGGAAAAGGACTACACTAAGACTGAGTCTCAAAAAGGACAAGATAATAGCAAGAATGGTGCTCACTAAGGCACAAATGGTCTGATTTAAAGGCTAGAACAACCAAAGATTATGACCACTACGACACAAAGTATGACAAGCATTAAGACGAGGACCAAAATTACTTATGAGACGAGACTAGTCAAGGTATAAGACATAAGTCTTCAGCTAAGCAAAGTGTTGCTATTTCAGGACTGTTTGCAAATAAAGAGCGATAAACAGATGTAGAAAAGGATAGCGTGTAGGCTATAGATAGCTAGAACAGACTCAAATTGGTAATGCTGATATAAAGTCTCATGCGAAAAACCTTTATGGGTTGCACGAAGAAGTTTTAAAAGCCACGTGAAGATGTTTCTGTCTCGCACAAAGATCAGTATTAGTGGTTTAATTTCACGCAAAAATGTTCACAGGATCGCACAAAGATGCACAAAATAATTTTAATTTCACGCAAGGACAAAATGGCTTCACGCAAGAGTCAGATGATTTTGCAAGAGACCCAAATGATTCCGCGCGAAAGAGCAGAACAGTTTCACAACAGCGGCTGATTTTGACAAAGATCAAAAAATTTTTTTGATCGTTCCAATAACAGGCATGTAGAACAGCAAGCAAGTGATTTCAAGCACGTCTGAAAACAATGAGCAAGGGCAAAAGCAACCTTGCGCATGAACAATCAAGTGGCTTAGTTTGTGCTAATCCCTAGGAGAGCTATTTGTGTATATTTTCAAAAAGTTTTTTTTGCAATCACGCATACATCCCTAGAAAATAAAAGTTGGCCTCTCTAAGGATTTTAGTAATGGCTTGACTCTGCAACTTTTATGACTCACAAGGGTGACCTCCAATCCCGGCACACAGAGGTTTTGACATAGTCCGAGAACTTAATCTTCAAGAGCTGCTAGGGAGATCTGACAACCCACAATGAACCACACCCATGGAGATTTCTTCCACCAGGACATTTATATAGCGGTTGTCACTACCATGGCAAAAATGGCTATTACTGCTTGAGGTTCCATCAACGCAGTTTTCCCTGTAGAGGAATTGTCTGCTATAGTTAACCCTCTCTAAAGGTGACCGACTCACAATAGTATACCACAAGGGGACTTAGCTTCCAGATTCAAGGTTTTGACACCTTTTTACCTTTAGCCCAATCAAAATAGACAAATTAATCTGACACGCTAAACTAAGATTATCTCTTAAAGATCTATGATATCATCTCCTTGTGATCTATCAACCTCTCTAGAGAAAGGATGTCTTAATCAACAAGTTGAAGATTCATCTATCTATGAGATGCTCAAAGTATCCTCCCCACCTACAAGAAATCCATCTTAGAGAGGATTTTCACTAGGAACCCACTCCCTCAAGATCCATGAATAGTGTTCATGGGGGCTTAATTACTATGTGTGTACAGATGTTAATTCCCAAAAGCAAATCTATCCAAAAGCAATCAAAGAGCACAAGGTGGTACACTTAACACTTTAACTAATGCGAGGTGAGTCCAAAGATGTGGAACATTTAACCCCTCACACAAGCCAAAATGAGTCCACAACTTAGAAACTAGTGAGCTCTAGAAAGCACAAAAGGGTTGCCTTGTGGAGCATTTAGCGCTTATGTCCTGTAGACCCCTCCCCTTTAACATGTTGTTGATCTTGCAACCACAGGGTGGAACGAGGGGCCGGCATATTAGTGAGTCCAATAACCCAAGATAGCTATATAAATCTATCACCAGTACCTAAGCCTACTAAATGAATACTAACAGAGATCACACCCTAGTATCAATTTATGCATGTGTTGTAAAATGAAAATACGGAAGGAAACACACACAAGCTCAACACGAGAGATATTTGTTTTAGATCCAAATGAAGTGTTATCAGCTGAGGAAGGTTACCTGATGGTCCTTGCAATGCACTTAGTAGATTTTACCTATTTTTAGTGACTTTATCACGCTTTTCCCATTGTCTCGCAAACCGCTATTATGCTGTTCCAAAAAAAATCAAAAAACATAGAAACACTAGAAACCGTGAATAGTCAGCAAAAAAAACCAGAAAAACACAAAAATAAATGCAAAAAATTGCCTCTGTCAGTAGAGTTTTGCACAAAATTCTGGCAATCCGTGCGAAGAAGTTTTACGGCCCGCGCGAAATTATATTCGGCTCATGCGAAATTACAAGTTTCGCACGAAGTTTCGCGTGCCAAATAACTTTCTCGTGCGATGCAGAAACAATCTTCGCACAAAGATTCTAGATCTTTGCAAGAAAATGAACAGTCTCACGCGAAGATTCCCAAATTTGTACAGAATAGTACGGATAGAGAACAAAAAAATGATTAAAAAAATATAGAAAGAGGCTAGAAAAACTAATTTTCGGGCCCCACGGTGGGCGCTAGAAATGTATGCGTGAATATGTGGCCTCTGCTAACACACACACTTCAACACGGTCATTGTATGCAGATTCATCCCAGAATGAACATCGGATTGTTCATCCAAAAATCAGCCTGCAAAGCGACCTATTGCCTTCTATCTAAAGGGATTTGCTTGTCAGATATCCTCAGATTCGAGGTGTTTAAGCAACCAGACCCTGTAAGAACAAAGGATTTGAATGCAATTTAAGCTATATGAATGTGCAAGTAATCTATATGAAGTACAAGCAATTAATCTAAGAAATAAAAGACATTTAAGTTAAAAATGTATGCATTATTAAACTAGATGAATCTAAACTAAGAATGCAAGATGTATGTAAAAATATGAGCAAATGTGAGTATGAATTCTAGTAGAAATTCGATGCAAATTCTCCAAATTCATCCTCCAAAATGAAGAGATGAGGGTCTCTTAAATAGACTTTCCTGAAATCCATCAACGGTTGAGATCGATTCGGATCAACGGTCAGGATTGAAGATGAGGTTTAGTCATAAAGGGAGATTCCCAAATTAAAGGGAGTTAACAGATTTAATTTGAGAAGAAAAATGAGTTAATTGATCTAACTCATTTTTTATCAATAGTGAACTGGAAATTTCCCTTTTTTGAACTGAAGAGAGATTTTGTTGAGATATTTAATTTAATAAAATGAGATATGCTCTCATAATTACCTTTACTATTTAATTAAATAATCTATTAATTAATTAGAGACACTTTTCTTATTTAATTAAATAACTTCATTTAATTAATTAGGAATTGCTTCCCATTTAATTAAATAACTTTGTTTAATTAATTTAGAAGTAAGTACTCCATTTAATTAAATAATTTTGTTTAATTAATTAAAATAGGCACATTTATTAAATTAAATAAATTTAATTCCATAATACATTAGCCTTAGGATATAATTTAATTTAATTAAAGTATAAATACTTAATAATTAAATTAAATATTAATCAATAGGTTTAATGTGACTAATATGAGTAAATACTATAGGAATTAAATAATAAGCATGATGAATGCAGATTTTGATTTTCTGCATTTGACAATTAAGTCAAGTAGCGAGTAGTAGAATAAGAATTTGCCTAATGGAATAGGACTTTAGGATTGATTTGAAATAGATTAGAATTGGTTGAGATGGCAATGAGCCAATTTTGGGGCATTACATTAGGTCCAACTATATGAAAATTAACTCAATCAGATTAAGAAAATTAAAAAGTACATTTGGAACCCAATTGGGTTTTGAAAATATAAAAATGGGCTCTACTCCAAAAGCCATAACTTTCACATTTGGAGTCTAACTGACTCCATTCGAATGAGTTGAAAATATTTTGAAGAGATATACAATATTATGTAGATAAATATAATCGTAGGATATGGAAATTTTGTTTTTCATCCATTTGAATTAAGAATAGGCTAAAATAGGTAGTCATTGTTTTGCAAACATTCTTGACTGATAGGTAAACATTAGAAACATATTTTGAATCCTTCCTCTCCCTCTTCACTCAGAAACTCCTAAGTTATATCTCTTACTAAATCCTAACCTCTATCTCTCTAACTTAATACTCTCAACCTTTGTCACTATCTAAGTCACCTTGCTCTCTCTCTCTCTCTAACTTGTTACTCTCAACCTTTGTCTCTCTCTAAGTAACCTCTCTCTCTCCCTCTCTCTCTCTCTCTCTCTCTCTCTCTCTCTCTCTCTCTAACACACACACACACAAACATGCATGCTCACTCACTCATGCACTCACTAACTTTGAAGATGTATCTTTAATTAACTCCTAACCTATCTCTTTCTCTTACTAAATCATAACCTCTCTCTCTCTCTCTATAACATGTTACCATTAACCTTTATCTCTCTCAGAGTAACCCTTAACCCCACTCTCTCTCACTAAACCCTAAGATATTCCCCCCTCTCTCTTTTACTCACACACATTCACTAAATCACTTACTCACTAACTCCTAAGATTTCTCTCTCTCTCTATCTCTCTCTCTCTCTCTCTCTCTCTCTCTCTCTCTCTCACACACACACACACACACACACACACACACACACACACACACACGCACGTTCACTAACTCCCAAGATCTCTCTTTCTCTTACTAACTCCTAACTTCTCTCATTCTCTCAATAACTAATAACCTATCTCTATCTCATAACTCTTAACCTCTCTATCTCTAACTAACCCCTAAGCCCTCTTTAACCACCCCCCCCCCCCCCCCCTCTCTCTCTCTCTCATATTATATCCTAAACTTTTCATTCTATAACTAACTAATAACTTCTCTCTCTAACTAACCCCTAACCCTTTACCACTCTCTCCCACTCCTCTCACTCACATTCTCTCTCTTTTTGATACACACACACACACACTCACTAACTAATAACCTCTCTCTCTAACTAACCCCTAACTTCCCCTCTCTCACACTAACCTCTCTCTCCTAGTCTCACTTTCTCACACACACACACACACACACACACACACACACACACACACACACACACACACAATCTCCTAAGATATATCTCTTACTAACTCCTAACCTCTCCCAATTTCTTAAAAACTAATACCTTCTATCCCTAACTCATAATTTACCTTAACTTCTCTGTCTAACTATGTTAGAGGTTGGTTAGGAGTTATTCAGATAATGACAGAGGTTAATAATTAGCAAGAGATAGTGAGAGGGAGATTTTTTTTATTTGTGTGTGTGTGTGTGTGTGTGTGTGTGTGTGTGTGTGTGCGTGCGCGCGCGCGTGCACGTGCGTGTGCATCTATGTGCGTATGCATCTGTGTGTGCTTATGTGTGTGTGTTTGTGTGTGTGTGTGTGTGTGTGTGTGTGTGTGTGTGTGTGTGTGTGTGTGTGTGTGTGTGTGTGTGTGTGTGTGTGTGTGTGTGTGTGAGAGAGAGAGAGAGAGAGAGAGAGAGAGAGAGAGAGAGAGAGAATTCATTACTGACTCAAATAAATCTTTGCAACCTCAACACCAATCAAAAATCATTAATTTATTAACTTACACTTAAGAACTCAATATTTCTAAACCTTTTTAACAACTTTATCACTACTTTAATGATCACTTATATGGTTTATCATGAATTCATTGGATACACTAATGAGTTGTAGTTTTAATTATATTAAATTCATTATCTTGTTTACATTATCCTAAGGTTTCTCATTTGGATCCAACTTATTTTGAGAAGCTAATAAAGTCGATCACATGTCACTCATCATTAACTATGCTATGAGTTTCATTGTGAATTCATTTGATCATCCCTTTCTTTGCTTTAATAGTATTAGTCATATCATGGACTTTTCATGAAATCCCTAGTTTTGTCCTAGTGATGACAACCATTGAAACACATTGCAATATGTTTCTCATCATTTTTATGCTTGGCAACATAGTAGGAACACTAGGTCAGTAGTTGACATCAATGAAATCACAATAACTAGTCATCATGTAATAAAATATGTACCATGAAATTCTTAACATCACCTTCCATCATAACATCAATTATGCCAAAAGTAATGGTGAGTTGTTTGATGGAATTTAACAAGTTAAGGTTATTAGGAGAACATGGTGCTCTTATGAGATAATTTCTTTTGTTTTCTTCAATAATGCCTAGGTTTGAACAATAGGTTTTTGATTATGAAAGGAGACTTAAAGTATAATGCAATAGTTCAATTAAAGGTATGGGAATCATTACCAAGGCCTAATAGGCATTGAGATTGGACTCCCATTGTAAAGTAATGAATGAAGAAAATGTGCTCTTTGGGTGCAATATGTTGAAATGTTTTGTAATGCCTTGTAAGCTATATGTTGAGGGCTTACTAATGATAATGTTCTAGATTTGTTGATTCGATTATTTGAAGATTGAATTCTAATGAAGGATTGTAAATAGTTATGCTATTGGATTGATGACCACACCTCTAATTTTTTTATTATGATAGTTGATGGTGTTCGAACAATGGAACTTCATGGTTAATTTTGGGTTCTTGGTGGGATTGACATGATTCTATCCGTTTAGCCCAAATGTCATATTTCTCATTTTAAGATATAGTTTTAATAATTAGATAATACAATGTTATGAAATAAATAATGATAATAAATTTATATTAAAACTAATATTAAAACATAAAAATAGAAAATTCATATTATTCAATCTATATTATTAATGAAATAATATATAGTGTGATATTCTAAATAATAAAATTACAATGAATATGAACAAAAATAAAATTGAATAGAAGAGACAATATTGTAGAAAGTATGTAAACTTTCTAAATAGAATTTAATAATAAATAATAATAAACACAAATAAGTAAGTAAATGAGTGATATAACATATATAATAATATAAATTAACCAAATTTAATTTAAAATCAAAAGATACTTAATAAATAGACATGACTCCTTGAAATTAAGATATGAAAGGGAGAAGTCTTTATTTTCTAGATAAGGAAAAAAGAGGAGGAGAAGATATGAATTCTAGAAGGAAAATGGAAGAGAAAAGTAATATGAAAAAATAAGGAAGTGACTTTTTGAAAAGGTATCAATTATATTGAATGGATGTGAATCTTGGAAGGGGTCATAATTATGAATAGTTGTGTCCTTTCAAAAATCTTGTAATTATAAAGTATTGGGACTTTTCGAAAGAATTTTAATTATGAAGCATTCTAACTTTTTGAAAAGATTATAACTATGAAGTGTTGTAACTATTCAAATGATTTCTATTATGAGCTATTGTGACTTGTGGACAATTTATGCATATATATATACATATATGTAAAGGTGGAATTCAAAATGTATAACAGACATTACTTAAAATATTTAATGGTTTACAATAAAGAGTTACCACTTTTAGGGAAGAGAGTGATCTTAATATGGTTAATTACTTAAGAACAAGAGAGGACCTTTGGAAAGAGGGTGATCTTAATATAATTATAAGGTTAAAATATTTTGTAGATGTTAACATATGCATATGTGACAAGGACCCAGGATAGAGAATGTCTCTTCTAGGAAGGACCTTAAAGGGAGTACTTCATAGAAGACAAAAAAGTAATTGAGGATCTAAGAATGCTCAAGAGGGTTATTGATCCCGATGTGAAGACATCTTTAAGGTTGGGTTATGATAGAGGGTAGAATAATGAATGTTGATTTATTATTGTACAAATTCTAATGTTGGTTTTGTAGGTATTCTTGTCCTAGTTAACAGACAAGGGCATTACACCAAAACAATATAGTTTACTAGTAAATTAACAATAAATTGGACTTGTTGCCTACTAGGGCAATTGTTTTTAAAAAAAATGTTCAACAATTATTAAAATTACAACATACACCTCCACAATGGACGAATGGTAATGTTGTGCATCCAACAAAGTTAACATCAGAGGCAAAAACATTACCCTCAAAGTGGGGACATTTGTTGCAATACCAATGAGCATTCCTAGGAATGATTGATGGTCATGGAAAATCTCTAACAATAATTTGCATTAGAGTTACAACCACACCACATGTGTTACTAATTGATTAAAATGTTATTTACTAAAACAATTATTATAATTAATAGTACTTCAATAAATTAAAATAATATAATATAAAAATAGCATTGGTTTTGATTATAATGATTAGAATTTACAACAAATACCTATATTATAATGCTCTGAAGACGATACTCACCACACTAGGCACCTTTTTATAATAGTTTCCAAATATAACTACAGCCTGCGAGTCTACTTGAGTAGTACACTATCTCGTACTGCACTCTCTAATTTGTACTACACAATTTAACTACTCAATTTTTAATCATTCGATCTCCTCATTACAAATCCTTCTCTTTTCTCTTTTCTTCAATCGATGATAATCTGATAGAAATGTTCTCTACGAGTTATTTTGGATGAACAAATGCGTATTCAGTGCAGCGTTGATGATTTCAGCGTATTGATGTAATCATCTTATTTCCTTACATGTAAATATCGATGCTGTGCTGAATAACGCGTTTGTATTCAGAAAGCAAATACGCTGGATTTGAGGTTATCTTCTTAGAAGGAAAATATTTATGGTATGATAAGATTGCCAAAATTACGAAAGCAGTTGAGATTGTTAGATTGCATAAATGTTGTTAGATTGGAAATGAATATAACTATAAATTTATTTTTTCCGTCTGTTCAAATGAAAAGAAAATCAAAATGGGTAGAATCCATTTTTTTTCCTTTCCCGTCTATAACAAAATCAAAATGGTAAAAATCCATGTTTTTCCCTTTCCCAGTTTGTGCACTGAAATCTAATCAAATTTGTGCCCGCCTGTTTATGAAAAAGACAAGTTCTTTTCTGAACCCAGCTGATCAGATCTTGTGTGAGTGTTATTATTAATGCACGTGGAAATGTTGTGATCTCTTTCGTTCTGCTGAAACATTTTTACTTTCAAATTCTATGCAAATTCTGTTTTTATGATATTAGAAGCAATCAACATTTAATTTAAGTAACTGCTGATTTTGATAAGCAAATATAAGGCGACAGCAATCTGCTATGGAAGTGAACAGTTAAAAAGAGAGGAAACGAACAGATTCCTTCCTAAACAATTTAAATAATCATTTCTTGGTGTAATATTTGTTTGTTTATTGCTGTGGAATTTTGAGGGCTGTGTTTTATGAACATTGCTTCATTTTCTATTGTTTTTTTTCTTCTTTTTATTTAGAAAATTTGTATTTATCATATTTGTATTTATCATATTTGTGAAGGTTTCAAGGTAGAGTCCGATGGAAAGTCAAATAGATTCAATTACTCTGTGTTTCAAAATTATTTCTATGTATGGCACAGTATGTTAAGGTTTAAGATTGTCTAAAAGAATCCAGAGAAGAGGCTTCCTAGAGCCTTCCATTGTACAGCCCGGATTAGATGTAGAACATTCTAGGATATAGAATACACTAGAAAATGAGTTTCTAGATTTTGGTATTACATGTATAAATATGTGATGTGCACATATAAGTTGTGCATGGTAAGAAGACATTTGAAGGTCTAATGTATGTAAGCAAACTAGATTAATATATTATCTATTACATATCTCTATTTTTCTCTGCTTTCTATATTATAGAAGTTATTACTTTGCCTTTTATCTTGTTCATGACCTGTTTTAACAAAGTATGTAAAGTACATCATTAATAAAAATAAAATTTCTACATTAATTGAAATATCTATAAATTTAATTAATTATTGGATTACGAATATGATTAACTTTACACCTTTCCAAAGAAGATTATTCTACTGTAGTTTATGTGGCTGAATTTTGTATAATCTGATCTATTCCCTTTCTCATTTCTTACATTTATTATTTTGCTTGTTTGTACATGTCCAACTGATATCATTTTGTTTTCTACTTTTACAATCATAGCAAATAAGATTGTTTTTCTAGACATATAATCTACATTGAATACATAAATATAATACAAATGAACAATGTAACAATACCTAAGTAAGGACCAAAGTTGTTCCTCAACTTCTCTTGTTTGAAGGGGGCTAAATAGAATACTCTAACTCATGCACACTACTCCATGGCTCCACTACTTGGTAACATTTCAATCTAAAAGTAAAATATAGACTTTGATTCATCCAAATTGTTAATACAATATATCTAATACCTTACCAACTTATTAGTATAATTTCAGATGAATCATTTATAAACAACTCAAAAGTTTAGATTGTGTTGTTAGAAATTTAATGTATATTTTAATGTGTTGTTATAAACCTGATTAATACTTGATTTAAGAAAAGCTTGCTAAGAAAACTTAGCATGACTTATCAACTCCAAGTTTTGAACAAAATTTATTGTTGGAATTACAAGTAGGAAAGATAAACTTCTAAGTGTGTGTGTTTAAACATGAGCCCATAAAACTTTCACCATTCATACATCACATGCATAATAAACTAAAATAATATGTAAAGTAAATGTATCTAAAACATGTAAGTAATCAAACACACACACTTGACACTAGATATGATTACCCAAAAACCCTCTAATGAGAAGGTAAACCTGGGATGGGGATGGCAACACCCACAAATCTTCACTACTACAACAATAAAGTGTAGCCAATTAAGGTTACAATATTTTGACCATGAATCATGATTTGCCCTATAAAAGGTCTGCTCTATTAAAGGCTTATAAAGACTATTAAGTCTCACATTGTTAGAGGATTTCAACACACTATTAAAAGTGTGCTTGGTTAAAGGACTTTAGGCCACTCACTTGGAATGCCACCCTGTTAAAGGATTTGGTAAAGCCTATTAAGACTACTCCACCTAGGAGATTTAACTGAAATCACCTGCTAGAATGTCTTAGCATAGATCTTGCAGTTGGCACTTACTTGTCCGATAATAGATCACCTCTAACCATTTTCTAATTAATCCTTCACAATCAGATGTATCAATGCTATATCCTCTATCCTCTCTTCTTCACTTAACTGATTCTACAATTCACTCTTATTGCTAAGTCACCTTGAATGTTCTACAAACTATCTTGTTTGCTCCTTCAATTTGATCATTCACCCCTTCACAATGCTCTCAAATCTCTTTAAAATTTAGGGATTTGTCCTCCTTAAGAAGACTGAGGTGTCTTAGGGTTAGGTATGAATCTACGACTGAGATTCATCCATTTTTCGCTTAAACCTTCTCATATTCTAATTGACTACATGTAATTGCGTAGGGAATCTACATGTAGATTCATCCTTATCTCTAAAGAATCAAAATCTATCCTTATGTCAGTTGAAAAATGGTTTACATTGTTGCTTGTGCCATAACAAGCAAATATGTCCAATCTATGTTACTCGGCATATGTAGTTACTGATGCTCGACATATACTACAATTTTGCTTCTAACTCGGCACCTAGACTACTTGGCATCTACTATTCAAGTGGCACTTGAATCACTCAGCATGGTCTATTAGCTTGGCACTTAAGTGACTCGACAGAGGAGTGAGTCGGTACTCATTGCAACTTGGCATGGTTTACTATTTACATATTGTACTCGGCATTCATTACTAGTTGGGCATGAACTAAGTAAATGTCTTAAGTGTGTTGACACTCAATTGTTAAAACCAATTTGAGATCAACAATCTCCCCCTTTGACATGAGTGCCAAAAATACTTAAATATTCATAATCAATCTAATCTTCTCGAGTATAACATATCCATGACTCAACTTATATGTAGAACTTCAAAATTTTCAAAATTTTACAATAGTCTATTTAACTCAAAATGTATAACTCCCCCTGAGTTAAAATATGTGTTATGTATCCAAAATCTATTCTCCATTCTGAGTATATTTGTCTTTGCTGAATGATACTCCTTAACTTTAATGCACTGATACTCTTTATGTTCTATCATTGCTAATATCCACACTGGAGTCAAAATTGATATATCCACTTACGCTTTCCCCTTTTTTTTGTTCATTGTATATCTCCCCCTTTCTTCTTGCTTACTTACTCTCACATTTAATCTATCTCCCCTTTTTGACATTTATGTCAAATGGGCTATACACTTATAGTGTATTTTTCCAAAAAAAATTTATGGACTTCCATTATTATTTTGAGAGTTGCATCCCAATTGTCACATGTAACATCCAATGACTTAGCTTGGATAGTGAGCTTGGCTGCAAGGTGTACTAGGCCATCTAGTGTAGAAAGATTGGGATCTATCTTTAACAAAGTTTCTACATAGCCTAATTCTTTATGGAGGATTTCCATGTGTGGGGTGAGAGAGGCCTAAATTTGTGTCAATTTGGCTCTTATATTAGCCTCTTCTGTTGTTCACACAACTAATTGACTTTTTAATTGAAGCAATGTATGGAAATGCTTCTCACTCTGAGTTGGGTTCTTAGGTAGCTATGTACCTCATATTCTTAGATTCCTCTCCAGGCTTAGAATTATATGTTTGGTGTCTAGGGTGAAGAGTGTGGGATCACATGATTTGGTGTACAATGAGAAGATATTCTCAAGTACCTTCTTCACATCCTCAACCTTGGTTGCTAATGCAACCTGAGTAAGTGCTATGTCACCAGATATCTATTCATTTACTTTCCCTTGAAACTTTCTTTCAAACCATTCTAAAAGTTTAGCATTTGTATCTAGGTCTTCATTATTAACCTTTTCCACAATATCTGACAATTTTTTCTAGTAGTGGCTTGGTTTCTTCAAGTGTAGGCAAGCTAAATACATCTAAAAGGATGTCTTTAATTTCTTGTAGTGCTTGTTTTTGTCTGTACTCCTTCATAACCATTTATTTACATTTCTTCTTCTCTAAAGCTTGTTGTGGAATGCTTATTTGATCTATTATCATTATGTTATAATCAAATTTTGGAATCACTATCTCTTCATCTAAAGTTATATCGTCATAATGAATTACCTTTTCAACTTTAGAAGAGCTTGAGCCTGGCACTAAGATTTGCAGGGGTATAGCTTTTGTGCTTGGGTTTTGAAGATATTTTATAGGTGAAGAGCATGATGTTGGTAAAGTTACCAATTCTTGGATGGCCTCTTGCTCCTTTACCTTCAGTGTTTGTTCACCTTCTTCAGACTTATCTTGATCTATGACAATGACATGACATGCACCTGTTGTCTTTTCTTTAGGCTCAGATGTATCTATCTGTCCTATTTTCTCTATTGCTATCTCTTTGTCTTCTATGGCAATCTACCTCTTCTCAGCTATGTCCACTCTAACACTTGTGTCAACCTTAATAGATGTGTCTATAGTATTTTGAATCAAAGGTTGATCACCAATAACTGAAGGGATGGTAGAAGGTGGTTCTTGTGTAGTCACCTTATCCCTTATAACCTTTGTTACTACCTTTTGAAGTTCTTCTACACTAATCAAAATAGGATTTGTACGTAATTGTGCTTGCAGTGTAGATTGATCGAGAATCTTTTTCAAATCTTCTGTAATCAACGGGTTGATGTTTTGAGTTGATGCATTAGAGACATCCTTGACAATTATGGTTTCTGTAGGTACAGTTGTATCATGAGGATGACTAGAACTTGACATTTATGTGTTTTGCACACTTTGTTCCTCATGTTGTTGTTCAGTTGTTGTTGTGTTAGTATCCATCTTCTCAGTCTCTATATTTCTTTCTTCCTTTCCATCCTTTTTGTCATCCTCTTCTTTATCATCATTTTTATCATCATTCTTACCCTCAAAGGGGTCCTTCTCTCCTCGATTCATTGTAGTTAATCCATAGATTAATTTCCACATTTGAGTAGATTTCTTGACAACATCTTCAATGTCATTTTGGAGAATGTTGAAGGCTCTATACTTTGGTGTGAACCTTCCTCCATATTTCTTGTTTGTCGTAGCAATTTGCCCTTCTGTTAGTTCTAGCATAACTTGGGCTAGAGTAGTTTCCCTTATTTGTTTCTCCAAATTTAAACAATAGTGCCATTTTTGTTCAACTAAATCATATAGTGGCTTGGGTACTGAGCTAGAAAATTCTAATGGTGTATTCTTAAATTTTGACATCACTGTGTATAGGGCTTCTTCTACTAAATTTTTCTCCTCTTTTCCCAAATTATCAAAATGTTCATTCTTAAGGCCAGATAGATCTGCATTGTTTTTGACATTTTTACACAGATTTTCAAGATCAGAAAGTAGTGTATGACTTACCACTTTGAATTGACTTGTATCTTCTGATTTAGTTTTCTCTTCATCTGAGTCAGGTTGAGCAATGTATTTCCTTCTCTATTTTTTCAACTCTTGGCCTCCTTGTTCTACCTACATGGTTTTCTCCTTGGCCTTTTGTGTGGTGGCTCATATGCTAGCTTTGGTGGTAGGTGTTGTTTACTTTACTAAGCGTGGTTTAGAAACTTTCTTTGCTTTAGCCACAGGCTGTGCCTTGGCCTTTCTCTTCTTTGTCTTGGCATGTATTGGTTCTTCCTTGGCTTCTTCTTCCTTGACACCCTCTATTTCCTCTTCTTCTTTGTCCTCACCCATGCCTTGGGTCAATGCAAGAGGTTCTTTGGTTTGTTCATGTTCTTCCTCTTCATCTTCTTAATCTCTTTCCTCTTCTTCCTCTTCAACTGCTTCACCAAATTTGGCCTTGAGTTTCTTCACTAATTTGTCTTTCTTCTTCAGTGTGGAGACTATCTTTAATTCTATCTCTACCTTTGATTTAATTTCATCATAATTTCCAAAGATTTTGGTTGTTTTATCAACTTCCTCAACTAGAAGTATAGTAATGGCTCTAAGGCTTCATCAACATTGATCTCATAACCTAAGACCCTTAGTCATCTTACCCTAGGTGTGGTAGCTTGTACATATGTGTAATCAATATCTATAAGAAAACATATATCATTGTAATATTGTTCAACCAAAGAAATAAGTATCCTCATTGTTTGCTTCATAGACTTCTTAAAGTCTTCAAAGTAACTTGTCATGATAGTTTCAAAATTTCTCCCATTTGTTCAATGTACTCATTTATCTGAACAACAACTAACTTGTTTGTCTTCCATCCTACAATGCTATTATGTACATAGAAAAGTATACAAACTAGAATTAATCCAAATTTTTAATGTGTACTCTTATTCTTTCTTATTGCTCCAAGGTTTTCCATTATTTGTTACAATTAAAGCTCAGGTAGATCATAGGTATGATCTTTCTTCACAATTTTCTGCCCAACATCTACTATAATACAAGGTGCACTGCTTAATCTGCTAGACTAATAAAACTTGTGAGAAATTAACCTAACAGCAAAAATTAGTAATGGATCAGTGATAGTGTCCATTGTCATTCATCATTTGTTCCACTTTGCCCCTGTGTTTTTCTCTATCACTTCTTTGGAATCACTCCGCATAGTCTTTGGCTGATCTAGGGTTGGGAAACCAGTCACCTTGTGGATTATTCTCTTTGATATCTTTATTGGTCCTTCCTCTACCCATATGAATCCATCGTGAATTCTTCTTAACACTATTCTTATCCATTTAGTTTTGAATATAGTAGGAAATTCTAGGGAACACTTAAAACCCTTCCTTTTAACAATTTTGAATTCTTCTTTCAAGACATCATTTTCACACAATCTATCATAAGCTTCCCTTATCTCCATGTCACTTATTCCTCCTATCTTGCAATTGTAGCATTTTTTGACATCTTGGAACAAAATGACTTTTGAGTGAATCATGGACAACGTCCTTGAAGGTGTTAGAATAATTAGTTGTTTTCACTTATTAATTAAATCACTTTGATTTAATTAAATAAGTTACCTATTACTCTAGTTTTCTTAAGCTATCTTGTAGGTACATATAATTAATATTTTATTAATTATATTGTGCAACCTAGCTTTTTTAGGCTTTAGGTTACCCTTTTTGGGTTTCGATCTCCTTTTATAAGGATTGATCTCTTTGTATTTTTCATTATCAAGAATCCGTTGAATAATATTTTCTTCTTCGTCTAAGTTTTTTAGATCAAACCCTTGCCTCTTGTCTTTTTCTTCTTTGTGACAGGTTTTCTGCATGCAAGTTTCCTTTGGCTTCGTCGATTTGTTATGTTCTTTTGGTCAAATCCTACATGGTATCAGAGCTAGATCTGCTGTAGCTTGCTCGATGTTTTAAGAAAAAGGGAGAACAAGGGTTTGGCGGATTAGATCTGGTGTTTTTTTTATTTTTTTTGAGAAAATAGTTGGGTCACTAATTTTTGGAGCAGTTTGAGGCCAAACGGGCATCATGGATGGATTTAGAAGCCATCAAAACCCCTGTTTCCATATAAAATTTGTCCAATTTGGACAACATTGATCTGGGAGGCAAAAAATAAATTTCGTACGGCCTCTGCATGCAATTTGAGGTAGAAAATATTTTAAAAATCAAAAAATAAAAATAAAAATAGCGGTTTGAACCGCACGACGATTAGTTAGCCACAACGGAACTGCTAGCGGTTAACCGCTGCAGTCACCACTAGCGGTCTGCCAGTGACCTGTAGCGGCTCTGTCGGCAGCGCCTATTGTGGCCTCACCACTGCTCTGCTCTGCGGTGGCCCTCCACCCTCCCACCACCTCAGTTACTACTCCACCAGTGGTGCAAGGGTGGTGCCTTTTTTTGTTTTTTCATTATTTTTTTTATTAAAAAAAATAAATTTTCTCGCATTTTAGATGACCTGGTGGTTTTTTCTCTATAACTTGAGCATACAGACGTATTTTTTCGATCCAAAAAATGCACAAGAAAGCTAGTTCTAAGGTAGAGATATTTTTGTAGGCTTTTTTGAGTTTTGATGTAGTTTGGTTGCCTGTTTTGGTAGTCAAAGCCAAATGTTCTATTTTACACTCCAGGAGGTGTATCTTGAGCATCTGATCTCTGATTTTGGACTTCTTTATATCACTAGAAAGCTCTTTTTGCAATCTTTCTAGTGATGTTGGTTTTTGTTCTAGATTCTATTCTAGGCACATCTTGTTTAGTCTTTTTCATTTTAGCATTATTTGTGGATATCCTGATTGTTTCAGGTTCGGGGATCGATTTTGTTGCTTCATATGCTTTGTTTTGGGCTCTACCTTCTGTTGTATCAGCCTTATGATTTTTTTGATCATTTTTTATATTCATTGTACGCATCTTTATGCAACACACTAAGATAAAGTGCCACTCTTGCATTTTGGGATCCTTTTCATCATTGTGATTCGTTGTACTCGCACTATTTTATAAAGTGCCATGGGGGGTAATAATGGTTTGCCTATTTTGTGCCCTCTTCATCTTTTGCCTCATGCAGTGTCAATGACACATGCCTTTATAGGTGTTTGTACCTCACTCTTGATGCGTTTGGTTCTTGTGTTGTAGGAAAATTTTGGCCCATCTTTTCAGTTGCTTGTCACCTCACCCTGTCTACATTAAGGGGGGGTTATTTTGTTGGTTCTAATGCTTTCTTGGTTCAATGGTTCATTAGTGTGAGCTATGTATTTAGTACCTAATCCTACATACAAGGTGATTGCAGTGGCTGGCTACCTATGCATTTCAGTGAGATGGATCATCTACCATATAGACACGCTCGGTTCATGCCTTCTATTTCCATGGTGGTTCTACAGATCAACATTTTCAACATAGTTTTGCGACTTCTCATGCTCTAGTGGTTCTCTTCATGATCTTTCTTTGTTCCTTCTTTTGGAACATTCTTTGCTATCTCTTTTGGAGTAGGGTTTTTCCCATGTGCTTTTCTCTATTTCTCCTCTTTATAGAAATTTTGTTGTGATTGGGCACCTGATCAGGCCTTGTTGTTGAGACTCATCTCTTTGCTTTCATAGTTGTGCTAGGTTAGCTTACCTCCTAAGCTTCACTTAAGGGGGGGTTTTAGAGTAATTAGTTGTTTTCACTTATTAATTAAATCACTTTGATTTAATTAAATAAGTTACCTATTACTCTAGTTTTCTTAAGCTATCTTGTAGGTACATATAATTAATATTTTATTAATTATAATGTGCAACCTAGCTTTTTTAGGATTTAGGTTACCCTTTTCAGGTTTTGATCTCATTTTATAAGGATTGATCTCTTTGTATTTTTAATTATCAAGAATCCGTTGAATAATATTTTCTTCTTTGTCTAAGTTTTTCAAATCAAACCCTTGCCTATTCTTGTCTTTTTCTTCTCCATGACAGGTTTTCTTGGGCTTCGTGGACTTGTTATGCACTTTTTCTCAAATTCTATAGAAGGATCTTGTTTGTAAGAAACATCTTGAATTTCTTTGAAATCTAATTGTTTTACCTCATTACTAACTGATTGGACATTTAAGACCTCTTTTCCTTCTACATTTCTTGAGCTAGAAGCTATTGTGACAAACTAGGATTTTTTATAACTACATAGCTTGGCTTATGATAAAATATGTTGTAAAATCTAAAAGTTGGTGTGTGATCATAGCTAAGATCTTTGCTAATGGTTTGAATTGGTTTTTGAGTCACCTTATACTCTACTTGCCCTTGCTCAAATTTGAAATGACAGAAAATGAACAGAAATTGATCATATACCCTTTAGAAACGTTGCATCTAATGCTTGGTGCTTGTACAACTATAAACTCAACATTAACTTGATTTTAGAATTACTTGACATCCATTGATATTACAATCACTCGGCAGCTACATGAAAACTTAAGAATTTAATCTTGAATTTTCAACAACATCTTGCATCTTTATTCATGCTAATGTAGTCCTTTTAGTACTAACTTCTTTTGGAACTAATACATATGATATAATACTTTAAATACTAGTCCAACATACCTCTTATTTGCTTAGTTTGATGAGGTGTGATCACTTGATCCATTGGGAAAAGTGATCCCTTCTCCAATTGATGTACTGCAACCATCTTTCTTCTTCCATGTTATATTCATCTCATCCCTAATGTGTTCAACATCTACCTTGCATTTGCCTTTATCAAATTTACAACTTGGTGCCTTTGACCTAGTTGGACAATGCTTGTTAATATGACCAGTCTTCAAACAGCTAAAGCATGTGGTTTGACTCAACCACCTTTTGTAGTTACCACTGAAATGAGTCCTAATACTATTCTCAGGAATATGTCCATACTCTTGACAATAATGGCATCTATACCTTGTATTGTAATCCCAATTATAAGAGTTTCGATAGCTCTTTATCTTTGCTGATTTATTTGATGACCACATGGACTTGGATTTGCATTCAAAGGCTTTATGTCCATACTTCTGAAAGTTTTAGAAATATCCTTCAAATTTTGAAGTAGGCATGGTTTTGGTTCTGCATTGATGTGCCTGTTGTCCTTGTTTATTGGATGTATTGTTGGTGTTTGAAAATGCTGGAGGCTTTTCAATTATCCCAATGAGAATATGACATATCTAGGGGCAACTAACTCCCATTTTCAACATGTCATTTAAAACACTAGGCCAACTATAAGGCTTGACCCTTCTTCTACTTTAGGCTCTGCAAAACCTAGGTGAGTGGACCTGAGATTCAATCGATACCATACCAATGCAAAAACATATCCTTGAATCTATTAAGCAGATGAAAACCCTTATATTTTGTAATGGCTTAAGAAAAGACACAGATCCACAATAACTAAATACAAATCTATGAATCTCAGAAGCTAAGTGAGGGTATTACATTTAGGTCCTTCAACATGAAAGGGAAAGATCGTTTGATTAATAATGTTGAATTCAACAAACCCTTAGATATGTAGTAGTAAGACTTTAATGATCCTATAACTGACCAGTGCCTAATCCATTGGGAAAATCCATGAATCAAATGCATACATATGGATATCTGATACTTATTTATATATTTAGATATATGATCTATCTATTTACCTTGTAAATAAACATCTGTGCTCAATTCAAACCTCATTCTTAAATGATATCTTTCTCAATAAACCTGCAACCTTGTTGATTCACTGAAGCATTTACATAACCCCTTGAGTTACAAGCAACAATAAGACAACATATAGCCTTAAGGAACTGCAACTATGATCTAAGCTCTTTGTTCAAAGATTGTAAAACATTGAAGTTCATTGAGATAGGAGACAAGATTCAAGATGAAACTCAACGAAGTTCTTGCTCATTTGTATTCATTTCCTTGAAACAATACAACCAAATGCATGAAATTAACTCATAAAGAACCTAATAAATTTGAATTATCTATATTGATCATCCTACTATTGTTCATACAAGAAGAATTATGCTAAAAGAATGGTGTCACAGTCAAGGAAACATGTCAAAAATTGAAACCAATGGTCTCACAGTGAAACTGGAACCCGCAATGGTATCACATCAATGAACTTTTTTTTAAAGATACTGGAACCTTTACAATGAGAGAGAATGAAATAAATATACAGAAAAGAATTCCCGGATTGAATCTACAACTCTCAAGTGTCCCTTCAGAATTCCTTCCCAAGAAGCTGAAAAAGCCTCTCTCTACCTTCTCTCTATAACTACTAATCATATCTTTTCAGTTTTACCTCTCCAAATGCAAAATATCTCAGTAAAGACAAATATCTCCTAATGAACCTGGATATGTGCCAATTTACCAAATTGAAGCCAAAAACATCACAAAAACTCAAAATAATCTAATACAATAGTCGTTGAATACTTTCATGATGTTTTTCCACTGAATTCTGCAACTGGTAACCTGAAACACCTAATAAAACATGTCATTCAAATTCTGAGAGAAAACCTCCTATAGCATGTACCGATGACATCTATTGTAAAAACAAGCTCCAAAAATGGATAGCTCATCCTTTTTCGATTCCAATGGTATATTGGAGTCTATGTTTTGCCTATAGGAAACCCCCAAAATCATATTTCAAAAAATGCCCCTCTATTATAACTATTAGGTCTGCAACATCTTTGATTTTAAATTTCAAAAAATTTTAAAAGTCCTAAGGTTCAAACTTTATAAAAAATAACGTTTTGATTTAAAAAAAATTCTGAACGTGCCCTTTCAAAATGATTAGAGGAAAATCATTTTTTAACAAATTCTTATATTTTCCCACATCCTTGAGATTTGAGGTCAACACAGGTTTGACTGGCACCATGTGTCACATGTTGATTGGCTTGCATGATCTACATCATCTGCCATGTGTCGTCACCATATCAACCCTCGCCATGTTGCTATGGTAATTCTTGTGCATCTTCTGCTTGGCGACGAAGCAACAACCACATGATCAAGACACGTGTCACAATCTCCTTCCATCCTCATTTTACGTGCCATGTCATTTCTTGCTTACCACATGTCACTCATTGGTTCACTGATTGCAACTATATGCGGGACCCACGTTGCATTTCACATTGGACTTTGCTTTCACTAATTTCCAGAGATTTTCAACAATCTCGCTGTCACTACCTGGATTTTTGAGATTTCCTAGCTAGCAAAGTAGTGAGGCGCCAGATTTTTTAGTTTTTTGGTCACCTTTAACAATGCTGAAATCATCCCCTCTGCACACTTATTCATTCAAAATTTATTATTTATCACCAACTAGCTGCCTCGACCCACCTACACATGCGCTTGGCTTCAAAAGCCACTGTCTTATTAACATTAAGCTTATTGAGTGCATTAGTATTTAAAAAACAAAATATCCCCTTGCAACGTGAATGTGGGATATATATTTATCTCCTCCAGTCCCTTCGTGAGTTGCAACTCATGGGCTTCTCCCCTTTTTCAAATTGTTGCTTGATCCCTTACCATAAAGATCTCTATCCAAACTCATTGCTACAGAAACAAACTAAGTTTCCTATCAATTTGACAATCTACTGCAACAGGTCCAATTTTATGAAACACTTTGAAGTTTAAACACCCTCTCTTTTCCCTACTTGTGGGCACACCTTCAGAAATTAATTGTTGATTATTTTATGCATATGCACACACTACCAAGTTGACCTTTGAGTTCAAAATCTCTAGAGTTCTACATATACCTTTCTCTACAAATCCCAACATAGTCTTTACCCATCCAATTTCACATAAAAAGAAACACAATTCTTACAAAGTTTAGTGTGAAAAGCTTACATGAGAATTTTTTGAATACATTGGCTAAATTCTACTTATGTGATAAATTCTCATTGGGATAATTCTTATAGAAGATTTGGCTAAATTTTGTAAGCATTTTACCTTGGACGTCTCCCCCTTTTATATCTCCCTACTGCCTTGAGTTTCCTTTTCTATCTCATGTGTGGGCTTCAACTTTTGGCATTGGCTTTCCTTTCATTCTGCAGTGGCTTTCTACTGTTGGCAAATTCTTTGCTTTGATTGGGTGGCTCTTTAATCAGATTCACTGCCTCTTTAAATGCGTGAGCTTCCTCTTCAATTAATGGAGTGCCTTACTCAAGCATCAACTACTTCAAAAACTTGGTTTGTTTCCTCTCCATATTGGACGTGTAAGTGGAGGTAGGTGGACATGTTAGCACTACCCAAACATGGAGCCTTTCATTGCTTAATTTTGCTGCCCCTGCTCCTCATGTGATCAACAAAAAAATTGGAGTTCCTGATGTATGTTGCAACCAAGGATCTTTCCTTGCAGTGGATGCTCAAACGTGCACATTTATCATGTGTGAGGTTCTGCCCAAGATGAATTCCACTATTTTTTGCCGGCAACCACCTTTAACGTGGATCTCACATAAAAATAAAACATAGACCCCAAAGAAAAAATGTTTTTAAATCAACATGGAATTTTCTCATGCTATGGTTCTTTACTATCCTCCTCTCCTTTTATTGTTTCTTTGGGAATCCATGGAGTGCTCCCACATTAGTAACATGTCATACTCAATTACAAAAATGTCCATATTCATGTTGAGCTTGCACCCTTTTATAATCTCGTGACAATCCAGAAATAAATTTTTCATTTTGCTTCATCCAAAATGCTTATGCTAAGTCCCTTTATTTAATGAACCCCAACATTTTGCTAGTTTTGAACAAAGAAAGAAAAGGCCTTTCTTTTGAAGAAATAACCACTACATATGGCATGATGGAGAAGTAATGAAAATAAAATCCATATATATAATCACAAGAATGGGAATCCCTTGTGTTCACCAATTGCAAGCTGAACAACTTCAATCCATGTGCAACTTCATCCATCTGACGTAATCAATCGAGCCCGAAAGTGGGTCCGGCTAAAAAAATTTGCTTTCGAACAACTAACCTTGCAAATATTCCAATGGTCATTCCAACTTGATTGAAAAAAAAATTTGAGGACCGAATCACCATTAAAAATTCTCTTAAATCATTTCCACACCACTGTGAAATCTGTGTCAGGAGGCCCTCCAGCTGGCCTTAAAAACTAATTCAATCAAGTAACTAAACCACGAGAATCAAGATGAGTGTTCAATCCTACACGCTCTACCATACTGCAAATTATCAGCCCATGACAAGTTTCCAGTAAAAATATTTTAATTTCTGAGCATCCATACTTAAATTATCCTTCAGGCAAACAAAGTTAAAAAACATAAACTGGGCTCGGGTTCAGCATTATAAACTGGGGTATTGATCACTTGGGATTCTGAAAACTAGGATGTAGGTTCTCTGCCATGAAGAGAATATAATTCTATGGTTTGGACTCATGACGAATCACAGGATGCATTTGAAAAATTTCCAAAAACAGGGGCTTGGAAATTTTAACTGGGAAACATGTCAAAAAAGTAATTTTTGTCAAATGGACAAACATATGAAAGTATGCAAATGGATTTTTCATGACTTGGGAATTGGCATACTTCAAGGATTTTTAGGACAAAACATGATGGTAAAATCATTTTAGGCTTACCAGTCATCGGATTAAAGTTATAACATGCTGAACAGGGGTACAAATCAATCTAGATACCTTAGTCATAGCAAAACAATGTAAACTAGTTTTTTAATCATGTTAGCAAATTGATCAAATGGATTCGTCATGATCCCAAAATTGGAACATATGAAGCATCTGACCCCTATAACACAGTGCAAAAAGAATTTCTTCATTTGGGTCAACTGGGTCAAAGATATCATTGGTCAAACATGGATTCCCAGAATTGTGAACTACTACACAAATGTACAAAATAGTAAATGAGCAACTTTGAGGGGTTCGAAACCTAGTCAAACGGATTTGAAATGACTTGAAACTTGGAAGATAGGTTCTCTAATATGCATACTAAAGATACCCAAAGTGGCAGGTCATGAAACATTCCTGGGTAAAAGATATTCAAAGACAAACTGGGCCTCTTGTCGCTATTTGACACTTAGGCAGAATTGCAAATTTTGATACTAGCTCAAAATAGGACTTCACCGAATGATTCGGGATGGCAAAATAACATTGTGGATCACATGCATATGTCAAATGAAAGGTGTTAAGCCACTCAAACACCAACTAGGCCTCAAACTAACAATCAGCTACATATGCATAAAAAGCACTTTAGGGTATTGATTCTTCAAAATTTTCAAAAAGTGACTGAGAATGGACCATGCAATTTTCAGTCCCAACAGTGGCTCTATCTAGGGATGCATGTCCCTTGTGGACATGGCAAGGATTCAGATGTCTAGAAGAAGTAGACCACACACTTGACAACAAAAACTTCCACTTGAACAACCTTATTGAAAGTAGGGAAAAACTACACTACTATGTATAAGCGATGGCCCCGGGCCACTGAAAAGTTTTCAAAAATTCTTACCTCTATCATAAACCTAATTTTGATCACCATTTATGTGAGGTAAAATGGAATTATCTTTCTCAATTTTACCAATCAGATTAGCATCTTGAATCACATCACTTGGCAAAATGAAATTATTATCATTCTCATAGTGCCTATAAAATTCAAAGACTATTTCATCTTTATGCTCACTATGAGAAAAAGCATCAGTATTCTCATGACTACACAAATTGAACTGAGAATCAAAATTCAACGATGATTCATGCATGCTGATCGAAAACACAAAAATTTCATAATCTACATCATTCACCAAGTTGTATGTACCAAAGACTTGCAACTCACCTTGTGTCTCTAGATGTGAAGAATATGTGAAATCTGATTGTTGCCTACTTGCAACCATGTTACTCATTGAAATAGATTTATCTTTTGCTGAAACCTCTTCACATTCTTCAAACAACTTATTAGTTACCAAACATGAAAACTCATTCTGAAAGTGTTGATCTAAACTATGTTGATCACTATCATTTTCTTCATCTAACTGAATGTTGGAATAAACATTGAACTTAACTTTCCAAGGCTTATCAGCATATAAAGAAGATCTATAATCAGACTAACAACCTGCACTATTTTCCTTTTCATCACATGAAACATCAAAACAAATTTCTGCAAGATCAGCATGGAAAGAATTTGAAACAGTATTAAACTTCCCTTCATTAACATTCTCTACATCCAGCAAATCGTCATGTGCAAAGAAATTTAAGTTACTATCATCTACATCTCCAAAATTTGATAAGGATTGTTCAGATTCTACATCTCTTTCTACATCAAATTTTGGGGAAGTAACTTGACTGAATGAAGAAACATTATGACAGAAAATATGGAGATCCTTAGAAACACTTAATTGTTTTTCAAAATCATGAGCCAACAAAACAAAGATTTCATTAGAGCTCAAGAAGACTGCCTCACAAATCTTCTCCCGACTATGATTATCATCTGGATGACATGAAGAATTTACAACAGCAAGATCATTAGTATAACAATCTGGAAAATCAGAATTGTGACAAGATTCATTATTATCATAGTAATCACTACCCTTATTGTTGTTACATAATTCCTCAACTTCATATTTACAATAACCAAGTTCACTTTCACTTTCACATCCATCTTCCTTATGCAGATATCAATTACCCAATTCACTTGTATTTGAATCCTTCTCTTCACATTCTGAAGACAGATTATCTTTATATAAAGATTCATTATATTCATTACTACCCTAACTTTCAGCACACTCATTATTATCATTTGAGGAAATAAAATGAAATCTATAATCACTTCTTTCCATTTCTTCAATGAATCTTTCAATTTGCAAGAACCTTTGTAATCTTATAGATGCTAGCCAATTGACTGAATCAGGTACTAGAACATCAAGGAAAATACTAGGTAGGGAAGATTCCTTAGGTCTACAATGAAAAGACATCTTGTTGATTATTGATTTAACCCTTATGTAACATTGTTTGATACTTAAATCTTGAGTACTTCCTACTTCAATTCTTACAAGATTGACAATCCTTTTGTAGACTAGTCTATTCAACATAGCAATGTTATTACTCACAGTTTCTAAACTCTCAGAATTTGGAAAACTAATATTAGATCTGAGATCTGACTCCATTATAAAGCAAAATTTCTACCTCTTCTTTCTAGTGCTGAAAATCACTGAATAGAGGCAACCACTTTCAACAACTTTTGACTTCCATGAAAAGAAAACATGAAAACCAAAATACCTCAAGTGCTGATGGTATACTTTGATCTGCTGATTTGGCATAGGTGCAAGACTGAAATTCCTTCACACCACTGGTCATATCTTTGTAGAGTCACCACCTCCTTTCAAGAGGATAAAGAGATCACTACTATGATTCACTTTTTACACTTCAATTCCTTATAATAGCAAATTGCAAACAACACTTTAAAACTTATCAAGAATTTAAAACTTCCTTTCCAAGATCTATCAATAGTTTCAGATCTGCCCATATAATTGAAAATCCTTCAAAATTTTGCAATGAAATCAATTAGGAACAAACTGGTACAGAGATTTGAGAGTCGCTACTCACACTTTGTGAGAAATAAAACATAATTTTTCACTTGACAAATCTAAGCCAGACCTTCAATGTATGAGAAACTTGTAGATGATTACCATCTTGAAAAGAAACTACACTTTATAAATCAATTCTTGACTCTAAACTTTCTCAACAACACTTGCAAACTGAATTGATTCAAGATAGACCTATAACAGTCATAGAACACAATTTACATCCAATTTCACAACTTACTGTTGTCCATGACTAAAGCTTAGCTGGGGTGCAAAATTCAGCAAGGATATGGAAAACACCTCGAAACCCTATTGCTATAGCAAATCCTTCCTGTTGTATTGAATTTTCTTTAAATTCTCAAGATTTGTCTATCATATAGATTCAATACAATCCCCAGTAGAGTCGCCATTTTGTTGGTGTTTGAAAATGCTAAAGGGTTTTCAATTATCCCAATGAGAATATGACATATCTAGGGGCAACTAACTCCCATTTTCAACATGCCATTTCAGACACCGAGCCAACTATAAGGCTCGACCCTTCTACTTTAGGCTCTGCAAAACCTAGGCGAGTGGACCTGAGATTCAATCGATACCGTACTAGTGCAAAAACATATCCCTAAATCTATTAAGTAGATGAAAACCCTTATATCTCCTAATGGCTTAAGAAAAGACACAGATCCACAATAGCTAAATGCAAATCTATGAATCTTGGAAGCTAAGTGAGGGCATTACATTTAGGTCCTTCAACACGAAAGGGAAAGATCATTTGGTTAATAATGTTGAATTCAACAAACCCTCAGATATGGAGTAGTAAGACTTTAATGATCTTGTAGCTGACTAGTGCCTAATCCATTGGGCAAATCCATGAATCAAATGCATACATCTGGAAATCTGATACTTATTTATATATTCATATATATGATCTATATATTTACCTTGTAAATAAATATTTGTGCTCAATTCAAACCTCATTCTTACATGATATCTTTCTCAATAAACCTACATCCCTATTGATTAACTAAAGAATTTACATAACCCCTTGAGTTACAAGCAACAATAAGACAACATACAGCCTTAAGGGACTGCAACTACGATCTAGGCTCTTTGTTCAAATATCGTAAAACATTGAAGTTCACTGAAATAGGAGACAAGATTCAAGATGAAACTCAATGAAGTTCTTGCTCATTTGTATTCATTTCCTTGAAACAATACAACCAAATGCATGAAATTACCTCATAAAGAACCTAATAAATCTGAACTATCTATATTGATCATTGTAATGTCCCCATTTGGACATATTCAGTTTTTCTCCATTTTGTATAGATTCCATTAGATTTTCATTTGATTTGCTTCTTTATTCCCCAAAAGCTTTCATGATCATTCGTATCTGATTCCCCTTTAATGATTGAAATTCTCACATATATATATCAACACTTCATAGGGTTGCATCTTTTCATTAATATATTTAATAAGGTATTTATTATATTATTATAATAGTTATATATAATTATATATTAACATAATATATGTTAATATTAATAATATATATTAATATTAATAATATATGACTATATATTATATATGATTATATGTTATATATGAATCATAATTAAATATTACTTTAATATATAATAAATATATAATATCATATATTATTGTCACACAGATATGTACTAATTATCTATGGCATATAAATATCTAACTCATAGATAGATTTATATGTATAATTAATACTTATAATTATATAATATATATAATTATAAATTATATAATATATGATTATTATAATATTATAAATTATATCTTAATATAATTATAATATTATTGATTATTAATATTATATACTCTTTATGCATAATTAATTTATATACTAAAATGGGGATATCATAGCCATCCCCTCTCGAATTTGCTTGTCCTCAAGCAAATCATTCATACGCAAGCTTTTTCATAGACATAAAACATACTTGCATTTAAAATACCAAAAAGATTTATGAAATATACATTGAATGAAAACACAAAGCATACATGATGTAGACATATCATGAAAACACAAAGTAGACACGATGCAGATAGATAAAGACATGGAGCAAACACGATGCAAACACATAAGACATACATTATGCCTTTCCTTAATTGTGAACCTACAACCAAAAGATCATTAGTACACATTATAATTCAATCTCCTTACAAGTTGTTTATAGTCTCAATCCATTTACTAACTCATCATTTTCTAAATATGGGAGGAGAAACCATAATAGGGTGCCCTATTACCCAACCAATGGGCCTCACCATTCTCCCTCATTATTGTTACCTTCCTTCGATCATCATTTCCAAGAAGGCGCCTTTGTATGATGTACCCTGAGATGTTCCATCATTGAGGCCTTACCCGGTACTTGTAGGCTTTATCCGGTACCTCACATGATGTCCCCCAATCCATTCCACCGCAGGCCTTATCTCAACTTGGAGAATCATGATCTTAAGGTGATTCTATCAACTATTTTCCAATAAGAAGTCTTTTAAAGCATAATCTTTGAAATATCAGATAGTTAATCTTATCATTCAATTATAGGAGGAGAAACCATAATAGGGTGCCCTGTTACCCAAGTGGGCCTCACCGTTCTCCCTCATTATCATTACCTCTCTCCAACCATCATTTCCAAGATAGTGCCTTTGTATGATGTACCCTGAGATATCCCATCACTGAGGCCTTACCCGGTACCCGTAGGCTTTATCCAGTACCTCGCGTGATGTCACCTAGCCCATTCCAACATAGGCCTTACCTTATCTTGGAAGATGATGACCTTTTAACATCATTCTTTGGTTATTGTCAACTTAAAAATCAATGTCATTTCCTTGTAATTATTTGATTAGAACCATTGATAGTAAGTATTTAAACTATAACAATAACAAAATATGTCAATAATAACAATTATTTCATAATATATGAAGAAAACATATAATTTACCTCATTACCTTGTATGATGGGATGATGATGTAGGAGTGCATGATGGTCTTGCTCTCTCATTCCACATTGATGTTTTTATCCTTTAATCATATACCTCTTTCCATTATCGATATTAATATAACTATGATGTCCCAAATAGGATCTTCTCTTGATTTACTTTTCACTCTCAATTTAATTGATAAATTAGAAACTTCTTCCTCTTTATGTACTTGATATCATCTTTGTCTTCCTTACTTCCTTGTTTATATTTTTTAAAATTCTATATAAAAATTATCCCCCTTTATACTCCATGCATTGTAAGAAAATATATCATCATTCTCTATTGTCACCAACAATATAACAATCATGAATTGCAAGTGTATTCTCTCTTTCTTTGTTGATGAGCAATCCTTGTACCATACTAATTAATTTAAGCTTCCTCTTCTCTTTCAACCCTACCTAACCCTTCTTGTTTTGTAATTTCCATCTTAGATTCATATCAGTCACTTCGGGTATGAGTACTGACACTTCAAAACCCAATGCAAATTCCAATAAAGGTCCCTTCAAAAGTGTTGATGCTGATCCTGATAACCACGTCTTTCCCCGTGTTTGGTATTAACGTTGTTGTATATTTTCTTTTTTCCATGATTGGCATATTCCAAGAGCTTTCCTCTATGGTCAGATGCAGCAATGAAGTCTAGATTCTCGCGTGAGATTATAAATTAGATTACTTAGTATTGTGCTAATGTCTACATTGGGTATCACACACCAAGGAATCAATATATTTCCTATGACATTCCTAATTTATGCTCCTATAAAGTATGTTGCTCATGTCTTTCCGTAAAGTCAATTTGATGCCCTTTATTTTCTTCTAACATTGAGCTGCACTTCTTCTATCTCAATGTATATGAGAATTTCTAGTGTAGATTCTAACAGAATACCTTGACCAATAAAGTTGTGGCGTCCAGCGTAATTGTTGTTCCTGATTATTATATTTTATTTTTGCAATAAGTGTGCTTCTAATATCACAATATGATCTTGCAAGTGGTTTTGTTTGTGGTTGGCAACTTATACTTGCAACCTTTGCGAGTGTTGCTTGATTTGAGCAAACTCGATAAGGGATAAATGTCTTTTTATATATAATAAGAATTCTTACATGATCATACTGTGCTTTCTATTATCTAATCGATGAAACTATGTGTTGGACGTTACCAATCTCCAAAATTTTGGGAATTCTATATCATGTATTGAGTTTATCATGACAGTGATTATATCTTATCACCATTACAAAAAATGCTAATAATGCAGCAACACTTACTGACTGGATAATTGTCTAAGTGTATTTGTTGCTACTGATAATGATGATTATAACAATGACCTAAGAATTCTCTTGAATGCGTATGCCAGAAAGTTGGAGGACACCTCCAATCATCTTATTCCCCTATTAGATTTTTGACTTCCTATTTAGAGTGTCATCATGCTAACCTATAGCCTGAATGACTGTTATGATTCATTGTTTAACTCTATGGTTTTTCCCCCCAATGGATTAGATTTAGTTGATATCATAAGTTGACAATTTGGCCTATTATCTTTCCTCTGTAGTTATTGGTAACGATCACATATATGCATTGAGCCTCGACCTTTTATATTCACAACTATGACCTTTAATTTGCTCACAGTTATTTTTGTGTTTAGGGCTTTGATATTTTGTTTGCCTGGCTTTTATATCTCCATCTTTCTGAGTCATGTTCTTTTGTGTCTTTTATTATTTTGCTCCAAATGAGAATCCTTTTGGAACTTTCCAAAGGCTAGCAAGAAAGGTGCTCTGATACCATTTGTAATGTCCCCTTTTGGACATATTCATTTTTTCTCCATTTTGTATAGATTCCATTAGATTTTCATCTGATTTGCTTCTTTATTCTCCAAAAGCTTTCATGATCATTCATATCTGATTCCCCTTTAATGATTGAAATTCTCACATATATATATATCAACACTTCATAGGGTTGCGTCTTTTCATTAATATATTTAATAAGGTATTTATTATATTATTATAATAGTTATATATAATTATATATTAACATAATATATGTTAATATTAATAATATATATTAATATTAATAATATATGAGTATATATTATATATTATTATATTATATATGATTATATGTTATATATGAATCATAATTAAATATTACTTTAATATATAATAAAGATATAATATCATATATTATTGTCACATAGATATGTACTGATTATCTATGGCATATAAATATCTAACTCATAGATAGATTTATATGTATAATTAATACTTATAATTATATAATATATCTAATTATAAATTATATAATATATGATTATTATAATATTATGAATTATATCTTAATATAATTATAATATTATCGATTATTAATATTATATACTCTTTATGTATAATTAATTTATATACTGAAATGGGGATATCACAATCATCCTATTGTTGTTCATACAAGAAGAATTATGCCGAAAGAATGGTGTCACAGTCAAGGAAACATGTCAAAAATTGGAACCAATGGTCTCACAGTGAAATTGAAACCCTCAATGGTATCATCGCAATGAACTTTTTTTTTAGAAAATGGAACCTTTACAATGAGAGAGAATGAGATAAATATAGAGGAAAGAATTCTCGGATTAAATCTACAACTCACAAGTGTCCCTTCAGAATTCGTTCCCAAGAAGTTGAAAAAGCCTCTCTCTACCTTCTCTCTATAAATGCTAATCATATCTTTTCTATTTTATGTCTCCAAATGAAAAATATCTCAGTAAAGATAAATATTTCCTAATGAACCCGTATATGTGCCAATTTACCAAATTGAAGCCAAAAACATCACAAAAACTCAAAATAATCTAATACAATAGTCACTGAATACTTTCGTGATGTTTTTCCACTGAATTTTGTAACAAGCAACTTGAAACACCTAATAAAACATGTCATTGAAACTCTGAGAGAAAACCTCTTGTGGCATGTACTGGTGAAATCCTGTGCAAAAACAAGCTCCAAATGTGGGTAGCTCGTCTTTTTTTGATTCCAACAGTATATTGGAGTCTATGTTTTGCCTATAGGAAACCCCCATAATCTTATTTCAAAAAATGCCCCTCTGTTATAACTATCAGGTCTACAACATCTTTGATTTTAAATTTTGAAAAATTTAAAAAGTCCTAAGGTTCAAACTTTATAAAAAATGACCTTTTGAATTTAAAAAAATTCTAAACGTGCCCTTTCAAAATGATTAGAGGAAAATCATTTTTTAGCAAATTCTTATATTTGCCCACATCCTTGAGATTCAGGGTCAACATAGGTTTGCCTTGCGCCACGTGTCACATGTTGATTGGCCTGCATGATCTACATCATCTGCCACATGTCTTCACCATATCAACCTTCGCCATGTCACTATGGTAATTCTCGTGCATCTTCTACTTGGTGATGTAGTGACAAACACACCATCAGGACACGTGTTGCAATCTCCTTCCATCCTCATTTTACATGCCATATCATTGCTTTCTCACCACATGTCACTCACTGGTTCACTGACTGCAATTATATGCGGGATCCACATTGCATTTCACATTGGAGTTTGCTTTCGCTGATTTTCAGAGTTTTTCGACAATCTCGCTAGCTAGATTTTTGAGATTTCTCAACTAGTGAAGTAGCAAGGGGCCAGATTTTTTAGTTTTTTGGTCACCTTTAACAAAGCTAACATCATCCCCTCTGCATGCTTATTCATTCAAAATTTATTATTTATCACCAACTGGCTGGCCGAAACCACTTACACATGCGCTTGGCTTCAAAAGCCATTGTCTTATTGACATTAAGCTTATTGAGTGCATTACTATTTTTAAAATAAAAAAAATATCCCCTTGCAACATGAATGTGGGATATATCTTTATCTCCTCTGTTCCCTTCGTGAGTCGCAGGTCATGGGCTTCTCTCCTTTTTCAAACTGCAGCTTGATCCCTTACCATAAAGATCTCTATCAAAACTCATTACTACAGAAACAAACTAAGTTTCCTATCAATTTGACAATCTACTGCAATAGGTCCAATTTTAGGCCCCATTTGGCTATTGGAAGATGAGGGCCAAAACCAGGTTATCAGGGATAAAACCAAGTTTTGCAAAAAAAATGGTGTTTGGTTGGTTAAAATTATAACCCGATTTTCAATTTCATCTTCCAATTTTGGTAAAAAATTGGAAGATGTTTCTTCCAATAAAAAGGTGGAATTCCAAATTAAAACCAGGTTTTGAATTTTATGGCAGTTTTTAAAATAATATTGTGGGGTCCACGGTATATTCATCTTTCGTGCCAACCAAATGAACCATTGGCTTTCCAAACCACAAAACCAGGTTTTTGAAAACCTAGTTATAAGATAACTTGGTTATGCAAAAAATTCATATTCCCCAACCAAGCGGGGCCTTACCAAACACTCTGAAGTTTAAACACCCTCTCTTTTCCCTACTTGTGGGCACACCTTCAAAAACTTATTGTTGATTCTTTTACACATATGCACACACTACCAAGTTAACCTTTGAGTTCAAAATCTCTAGAGTTCTACATATACCTTTCTCTACAAATCTCAATGTAGTCTTTACCCATACAATTTCACATAAAAAGAAACACAATTCTTACAGAGTTTTAGTGTGAAAAGCTTACGCGAGATTTTCTGAATACATTGGCTAAATTCTACTTACGTGATAAATTCTCATTGGGATAATTCTTACAGAAGATTTGGCTGAATTCTATAAGCATTGTACCTTGGACGTCTCCCTCTTTTATATCTCCTTGCTGCCTCAAGTTTCCTTTGTTGTCTCGTGCATGGGCTTCAACTTTTGGTATTGGCTTTCCCTTCATTTTGCAGTGGCTTTCTACTATTGGCAAATTCTTTGCTTTGATTGGGTGGCTCTTTAATCAACTTCACTGCCTCTTTTAATGTGTGAGCTTCCTCTTCAATTAATGGAGTGCCTTACTCAAGCATCAGCTACTTTAAAAATGTGGGTTGTTTCCTCTCCATATTGGACGTGTACATGGAGGTAGGTGGACATGTTAGCACTTCCCAAATGTGGAGCCTTTCATTGCTTAATTTCATTGCCCCTGCTCCTCATGTGATCAACAATAAAAATGGAGTTCCTAATGTATGTTGCAGCCAAGGATCTTTCCTTGTAGTGGATGCTCAAATGTGCACATTTATAATGTGTGAGGTTCTGCCCAAGATGAATTCCATTATTTTTTGCCGACAACCACCTTCAACGTGGATCTCACATAAAAATAAAACATAGACCCCAAAGCAAAAATGTTTTTATATTAGCATGGAATTTTGCTCATGCTATGGTTTTTTACTGTCCTCCTCTCCTTTTATTCCTGCGTTGGGAATCCATGGAGTGCTCCCACATTAGTAACATATGTCATACTCAACTACAAAAATGTCCATATTCATGTTTATAATCTCATGACAATCCAGAAATAAAATTTTCATTTTGTTTCATTGAAAATGCTTATGGTAAGTCCCTTTATTTAATGAACCCCAACGTTTTGCTAGTTTTGAACAAAGAAAGAAAAGGCCTTTCTTTTGAAGAAAAACCACTACATATGGCATGATGGAGAAGTAACGAAAATAAAATCCATATTTATAATCACAAGAATGGGAATCCCTTGTGTTCACCAATTGCAACCTGAGCAACTTCAATCCATGCGCAACTTCATCCATTTGATGTAATCAGTCGGGCTCGAAAGTGGGTCTGGCTAAAAAAAATTCCTTCTGAACAACTGACCTTGCAAAATATTCCAATGATCATTCCAACTTGATTGAAAACAAACTTGAGCACCGAATCACCATTAAAACTTATTTGAAGTTATTTTTGCACCACTGTGAAATCTGTGTTAGGAGGCTTGCCAACTAGCCTTAAAAACTGATTCAATCAAGTAACCAGGCTACGAGAATTGACATGAGTGTTCAATCCTACATGCTCTACCATACTGCAAATTCTCAGCCCATGACAAATTTCCAGTAAAAAGATTTTAATTTCCGAACATCCATACTTAAATTATCCTGTAGGCAAACAATGTTAAAAAACATAAACTGGGCTCGGGTTCGGCATTATAAACTGGGGTATTGATCACTTGGGATTCTGAAAACTAGGATGTAGGTTCTCTGCCATGAAGAGAATATAATTCTATGGTTTGGGCTCATGACGAGTCACAGGACGCATTTGGCGAATTTCCAAAAACATGCACTTGAAAATTTTAACTAGGAAACATGTCAAAAAAGTAATTTTTGGCAAATGGACAAACATATGAAAGTATGCAAATGGATTTGTCGTGACTTGGGAACTGGCATACTTCAAGGATTTTCAGGACACAACATGATGGTACAATTAGTTTAGGCTTAGCAGTCATGGGATCAAAGTTATAACATGCCAAATAGGGGTACAAATCAATCTGGATACCTTAGTCATAACAAAACAATGTAAACTGGGTTTTTAATCATGTTAGAAAATTGATCAAATGGATTCGTCATGATCCCAAAATTAGAACATATGAAGTATTTGACCCCTAGAACACAGTGAAAAAATAATTTCTTCAATTGGATCAACTGGTTCAAAGATATTATTGGTCGAACAGGGCTTCCTAGAATTGTGAACAACTACACATGTACAAAATAGTAAATCACCAGATTTGAGGGTTTTGGAACCTCGTCAAACAGATTTGAAATGACTTGAAACTTGGAACATAGGTTCTCTTATATGCATAATAATCATTCCCAAAGTGGTGGGTCATGACACATTCCTGGGTAAAAGATATTCAAAGTTAAACTGGGCCTCCTATCGCTATTTGACACTTGGGTAGAATTACAAATTTTGACAGTAGCTCAAAATGGGACTTCGCCGAATGATTTGAGATGGAAAAATAACATTGTGGATCATATGTATATGTCAAATAAAAGGTGTTAAGCCACTCAAACACCATCTAGGCCTCAAAATGACAATTGGCTACATATGCATAAAAAGCACTTTAGGGCATTGATTCTTCAAAATTTTAAAAAAGTGACTGAAAATGGACCATGCAATTTTCAGTCCCAACATGTATGATAGTGAATCATGGTCTTAGGCATAGTATTCTGATTTGTGTTCTTGCTTCTGCACACATTAGCAGTATTGTCTTTCTATTGGAAATATTCAAGATATGATAGGTTACTGAGAGGCGAGGGGTGAATCAGTAACTTCAAAACTATAAACAATTCAACACTTTAATCATTCATCATTCATTCATCTAATCTACTACATATATGAGAAATCAAATATCTATAACACATGTACATAGTGATTTGGTGACCCAGAAACCTTCCAAATAGAAAGTAAAACTGGGGTGGGGATGATACCCACAAAAATTCGTTACTGCAGTATAAAGTTGGCTTGTTAAGGCTTACATTGACCACTTTTGGTGATCTGCCCTGTTAGGAGCATAAAGGACTATTAGGTCCACTTTGTTAGAGGATTTACAAACATACATTGAAGTATACACTCTGTTAGGAGATTTATACAAAGACTGTTAAGTCTACCTTGTTAAAGGATTTACAAAATTGATTCACCTGTTAGGATGAAATAGTGGATCTACTTACAAACTTGATTTGGTGATTAGATCCTTGAAGTATATATCACCTTTTGTGACCGATGAATCATTCCTGCTCCTTGTAAACCTTGCTGAATACTCTGCTCTTCTGCTGATTTGCTTTCATTCTTCTCAAAACATTACATGCCTATCTTTTTCAATTTCACATTCTTACTAATTGCAAATGATATAATACATTACATATATACCACTCCAATCATTAAAATTGCAAGGTCTGCTAAAACACAAGTGAACAAAATATTATTGAGTCGGCCAAACAGTAAATAACTCGGGTTCACTGAACTGACTTGATGACCTTTTGATACTCAACATCCATTGCATTCCTCAGCATCATCATGCACTCGATATAAGTGAAGGCTTGATCCATAATAATCACCTGACATAGTTTTGAACTCGGTAACCATTGGAGACTTGGTAGATGTAGCGTCACTCGGTAAAAATTGAATTCTTCATTTACCTTGCTTTTACTAGGTAAACACTGCACTTGCATCACTTGGTAGGCACTATGCTTTCATCACTCGGTAGGCACTATGCTTTCATCACTCAGTAGAAAATGTTCTTTCATCACTCAGTAGACACTGTGCTTTCATCACTCAGTAGGCAATGTGTAGTTCAGTGAACACTATAAACTCGGTAGACACTACTCGATTGCACATTCACTCGGTAGTTATACTTAGCTCAGTTAATACTTGAATGCTCAGTGTGAACTAAAAAGCTCGATTAACACTTAGAATGCTCATTGTAAACGCTTAAGTGATGAATGTACATGGTAACTACTGAATACTCGGTATACATTGTAGACTGAGTGATGAGCTCGTTAGCTATTTTGATACAGATAAGTGTTGTCACTAATGGCAATAATAACTTTATGCCAACAATCTCCCCCTTTGACATTAGTGACAAAAAAAAAACTTATAAGCCAAAACATATGTACACATAACTTGATTGAATGAATTTTGGTTGCATACACATTTTTATATACAAATATACTTATGTACACATGCTAACTCAAATGAGTGCTAACTCCCCCTATCGCTTATAGTGATGACTCTCCTCATTTATTATGTTGAATCTCTAAATCTCTAAATATCTGAATCTCTCCCCCTTTTTGACAATAATGCCAAAGGATTGCATATGTACAATTTATATGGCTACACCAAAATGAGATAGAAATTCTTGATGTACCTTAAGAATAGTTGCAAGAGTACTATCCCATGTTTGCTATAGAATCTGATAGGTGGAAAGGGCAGTTTGAACTTTTGCTGATAATTGGATCAAATGATCAGCCACTGAGAAGTTATGATCTTGGACCAATGTTTTACAATGAACAATATGTTTTTGCATTGTGTCCATGATAGGAAGGATCATGTTCTGGAAGCCTATGAGTGTAGACCAGATCCTTGCTTCCACTCTTAATAATTCTACCTGTACATCTACCAAATATTTGACCTTGGTGTGATGGGAGGTTGTGGAGGAGGAGGAGTCCATCTTCAGCTTGGAGGCACTTGATTGCATATCAATGTCAATCTTATTCAATTTTTCCTTTATTTCTTTGGTGAAGCCAAAAACATCACAGAGTTTAGCAAAAAGTGATGCTGCATTATTTTCAAAAAAATCAAAATTTTCCAAAAATGTTGACAATTCGACTTGCTTTGTTGCTATCTTTTGGGAAATGTGCTCTAGCACCTTATTATCAAATTTCTTTTCTACTTTCTCAATAAGTTTTCCTTATCCGGAAGAATCCTCATTGAATTTCTATACAGCCTCTTCTAACTGAATCAAAATGTGTTGAGTAGAATCTACTCCAACACCTATAGCATCTGTAATAATATTCTTGGCATTCTTAATTATTCTATATTCCTTATCCCTTTCAGACCTTAACTGCTTTTGCGTAGCTTTCATCTCTATTAATTGAATAGCAAACCTCATCTCTTCAATGGTAGCATTTTCATAGTCAATCTTTGGAATCACTATCTCTATGTCTAAGTCAATATCTTCTGGAATTTCCTTTCCAGTGATTAGAAGTCTTAATGGATGCTTTTGTTTGACTTCTGTGATGATTGGTTTGACCTTAGGAATAAACAATATAGTGGAGATGGAAGGACTAGTAGCAACAATTAGGATAGGACTTGAGGATTGAATGCCAATAGAAGTATTAACTGGATCAAAAACTATAATACTTCCCAAAAATGAGGATACACTCGGTATAGCCGTATCTGAACTAATTGAATTTGAAGTAGATGCAGATAATGCTGACAAAACTGTAGAGTTGGCTAGAACTAATGAAAATAAAATTGTGAAACTTACTAGTGCACTAATTGTTGATGAAGGAGTTGAGGAGGCTGGCTCGGTAGCTGAAGAAGTGATAGTCAGCTCGATAGATGAAGTGCTTAGCACCTCTATTTCAGATACCTGGAGCTAGGAGGTGGCCAGTGAAGATTGAGCAATTGATGTGACTATTGTGCTCACAATCTCACTTGTAGAAGCTTTCTCCATATTGGATGCAACAGTCTTTGTTGGAGAGTGAGGAAGGGATGCAATCAGTTCTGCTGCAATTTTAACTAGATCTTCTTCTTCCTCATTTGCTTCTTACTCCTTGTCTTCTTCCCCTTTTTCTTCCATAAGTGCATGCAGCTCTCCTAGAGTAACTATGATGGATGGAGTGCTCTCAAAATCATCATCATCACTGCTATCATCATCCTTGATCTCCACTGGATCTTCACTAGGCTTTTGCAGATGATAGATATTTTTCCACATGTTTGTTGCATCATTCACAACATGCTCAATGTCTTTAATTAAGATCAAACATGTGTGAAATCTTATCATCATTTTACCTTCATGGTTTTTCATTGCTGCCTTTATTTCTACTCTAGTGAGACTTGGTAGAAGATTCTTCAAAGATTGCTCATATATGTCTTTAACTGTTTGGGTGGCTGACTCCCATCTCAATTGCAATCTCTCCAATAGTTCTTTGGAGATTTGAGAGGCAAGCTAGTATGGGCAGTATTTCCATTTACCCATCTTATTGAGTACCAGTTCCTCAATCTGCATTTTCTCAGCATCAGTTCTTGTTTCAAATTTCAATGCCTTGAAATTTGTGATATCAGCTCCTTCTTCCAATTGTTTAAGCCTTTCCTTGAATGTGGGTGGAGGCCTAACCAGTATAGGTTCCTGCTTGCCTTTTCTGGTTCTTTTGGTGAATACTGCAGTGGGCTTTTTCTTAGGTTTGGTAATAGTTACCTTACCTTTCTTCTTTGGTTGTTCCTCTTTAGATTCATGTTCTTCTTTTTCTTCTTCTCCTTCTTCTTCTTCATCATCTTCTTCATCCTCACCTTTTCCCTCGGTAAGCATAAGAAGACCAGTAGTAGTTTTTAATTTTGCTATCTTCCTTTTGCCTTTGCTTATGGCTTGGAGTAGCTTGATTTCAAGTTCAATTCTGGCCTTTGCCTCATTATATGCTCTGAAGATTGGTTGCCTTAGGTCTACTGGCTCATTGACCAGTGCTTCAATGATATCTCTAGCCTCATCAATATTTACCTCATAAGGAAGAGGTTTTACCCATGCAACTTGGGGTTTGACTACCTGAATGTACACCTTATATAGTCAACCATAAAACATACATCATTTCTGTAGTCTTCAACTAGTTTTGGTGGAATCCAAAACCTGTTATTCATTCTCTCCTTAAAATCTTCAAAATAATTGTCCATGATGCTATCAAAATTTTCACCCATTTCTGCTACAAACTCATTATTTTGATAAAGAATGGAAATATCTTTTCTCCATACTATTGTTCCTTTTGATGGAAAGAATTTTTGAACATAGAAAAATAAATAGATTAATAGAGAACTAAATTTACAAGGATTATTCTTTGAAGTCCTTATACTATCCATATTTTTATCCAACTATCTTAATAGTAATTCTGATAGATCAAATTCAAGGATTTCCTTTACAATTTTGAAGGCCAAATCCACAACTTCACAAGGTACATTGTTCAGTCGACTAGAGCATAGATTTTGTGGGCAATGACATGAATGCCAAATCTTAGTTCGACATCTAATATAGTGGTGACCTTTAAACCTTTACTGTCCCACTCAGCTAGGGTTTTCTTCTGTAACTCCTCTCGACCTAGGGTTTTGGTAGTTTTTTCCTTGCTAAGCATAGGGAGACCTATGATTTTGTGAATCATCTTCTTTGTGATTACTAATGGCTACTCTAACCACAGTTGCCCATTGTGCACTTGACTCAAGATATACCTAATCCATTTGGTTTGGAAGTTTCTAGGCACATGCGAGATATGAGTCAAACCTTTGGTTTCAAGATGCTTGAATTCGAGTTTCAGAGAGCCATCTACACACATTTCTCCTAGGGCATTATCCATCTCTAGGTTTCTAATTTCTTGAACAGAACATTTGAAATGAGTGTGAATATCATTGATAAGAAGCACCTTCGGTGGAATTTGTGATTGAGCTCCATTTGGGTTGAGTGATTCTGCAACGGTCAGAACAATCTTGAACTTGGGCACTTTCCATTCTGTGCCCTTTACCAGCATTTTTGAACCTCTTTTTGCCTTGGTGATGGTGCTGCTTTCGGATGCCATTGCTGCTCGGTAAGTGTAAGAAAATTCTGAATAGTTTTTCTGCTTTTAAAATTACTTGAAATTGCTTGGAGTTGCTTGGAATTTGCTAGGGAATCACTAGAAATTTCTTAGCTCTAAAATCATGATGAAGTATGAAATTGAATTTTGCTCTTTTGACAAAATATTGCCATAAATGCTTGGTACGAAGGTAGCTAAGATGACATAGTGTTTGATAGCTTGTCATTCATTTTCTCGATAGAAGCTTGGAACTCAGTGATCAAATAAAACTTTTAGTTGATACTGACCTAGCTCGGTAAGGTCTTCAATTGACTTCCCTTGGTAGATGCAACTCGGCAAAAGATATGTTTTCTTTGATCTTTGTGTATCTGGAATACTGATTTGATCATTCCACTTTCTTGCATTTGGAACTGCTCTACATATAGCTTGATGATACAGTTCCAGATCCTTTATGAATCTAATTGGGAATGATGGAGTCACCCACTTCTTGAGTGACATTGCTGTCACTTGAACTATCTTTCTTGGTACATTTTGGAATCCACTGTTGTCTCATTTGCTTTCGAATGTTTTCAGCTTTAGCCTTCTTTTCATCTTTAACTCTTCCTATATTCATGCAGTTTTTAGCTATATGGCCGAGTTCAGTGCATCTATTACATCTTACTGTTGTGTCTCTTTTCCTCAAGTGGATCAGCCTTGAGCAATCTTTGTCAATGTGTCCATATTCTCAGCAATAATGACATCTGCACCAGGTATTGTAATCCCATCCAAAGATTGCTTTAACAAGTTGTTCAGCTAGATTGAATGATTTGGATCTACATTGGAATGCCTTGTGACCATGCTTCTTGCAGTTGTGACAATTGCCTTCAGATTTTGGTTTCTGCTTGCATTCATTAGCTTTATGACCATGTTGACTGCAATTTTAGCATTTACCATTGAATTTACCTTTTCCATTGCTCCAACACTTTTTTGATGTGTGACCTAGCTTACCATAGTGATTGCAAGTAGGTTTTTTATTCATTTGGGCACCTTGTTTGGAGGTTTCACCTTCTTCCTTGTAACCAAGTCTAGCTTTGCCTTTTCGTATATGAAGATTTTGCTCACTTTGCTGATATAATTGTGTCATGTCTGCTTGAGATTTCATCATTCTCTCATTGATTTGTTTTTTAGTGATCAATTCATTTTCCAAACTTTCATTGATTTTTCTTTCAGATCTCAAGTCACCTTTTAAGCTTTCATTGATTTGTCTTTCAATGATCAAGTCATTCCTCAAATTTTCATTTTTAGATCTTAGATTTATGATTTCTTCATTTGCACTAGATAGTTGATTTACAAGATCTTCATGTTGAAGGGATTGCCTATTTCTTAACACTAAGTCTTCATTTCCCTTGTCTCTCTGTTCTAAAACTTCACATAGCCTGATTGATTGAATTTCTTGTTCTCTTTTGAGCTTTCTTACTTCTTCCTGTAGGGAACCGTTCTTTGCTAGGAGTTCCTTAATAGCCTCATTAGCTTCATTTGAACTTCTTAAAGGTAAAAGGTCTTCAATCTTTTCTTCAACATACTAATGATCATTCATTTGTCTTGCAAGTTCCTTCCTTCTCTTTTGGGATCGAGAAAGATGCTCCTTAGCTTCTTTGAGTTGAGCCATGGCCAATTCCAGATCTAGCTTTTCATTTTCAATAGCTTTGTCAAGTCTAAATATCTCCATTGTCCTTGATCTTTGCTCAAGCTATCAAACTTTATCCTAAGAACCACAAAGCTCTAATACCAATTGTTGGAAATATTCAATATATGATAGGTTACTAAGATGGGAGGGGTGAATCAGTAACTTCAAAAATATAAACAATTTAGCACTTTAACCATTCATCATTCATTCATCTAATCTACTGCATAAATGAGAAATCAAACATCCATAACACATGTACACAGTGATTTGGTCACCCGAAAACCTTCCAAATAGAAAGTAAAACTGGGGTGGGGATGATACCCACAAAACTTCATTACTATAGTATGAAGTTGGCCTGTTAAGGCTTACATTGGCCACTTCTGGTGATCTGTCCTGTTAGGAGCATAAAGGATTGCTAGGTCCACCTTGTTAGAGGATTTACAAACATACATTGAAGTATGCACTCTATTAGGAGATTTATACAAAGACTGTTAAGTCTACCTTGTTAAAGGATTTACAAAACTAATTCACCTGTTAGGATGAAACAGTGGATCTACTTACAAACTTGATTTTCTAATTAGATCCTTGAAGTATATATCACATTTTGTGATTGATGAATCATTCTTGCTCCTTGTAGACCTTGCTGAATACTCTTCTCTTCTATTGATTCGCTTTCATTCTTCTCAAAACATTACATGCCTATCTTTTTCCATTTCACATTCTTACTAATTGCAAATGATATAATACATTACATATATACCACTCCAATCATTACAATTGCAAGGTCGGCTAAAACACAAGTGAACAAATTATTATTGAGTCGGCCAAACAGTAAATAACTTGGGTTCACTGAACTAACTCAGTGACCTTCTGATACTCGGCATCGACTGCATTACTTGACATCATCATGCACTCGGTAGAACTGAAGGCTCGGTCTATACTAATCACCTGACGTAGTTCTGAACTTGGTAACCATTGGAGACTCTGTCGATGTAGTGTCACTAGGTAAAAATTGAATCCTTCATTTACCTTGCTTTTACTTAGTAAACATTATGCTTGCATCACTCGGTAGGCACTGTGCTTTCATCACTCGGTAGGCACTGTGCTTTCATCACTCAATAGACACTATGCTTTCATCACTCGGTAGACACTATGTAGTTCGGTGAACACTATAAACTCGGTAGACACTATTGGATTGCACATTCACTTGTTAGCTATACTTAGCTCGGTTAACACTTGAATGCTCAGTGTGAATTGTGAAGCTCGGTTAACACTTAGAATTCTTGGTGTAAACGCTTAAGTGATGAATGTACATGGTAACCATTGAATGCTTGGTATACATTGTAGACTGAGTGATGAGCTCAGTAGCTATACCAATACATATGAGTGTTGTCATTGATGGCAATAATAACTTAATGCCAACACTTTCTTTCCACAATTATGACAAGTAGGTTTGGAATTATTACCTTTTTTATTCCTTTTTTTAGAAACTTTGGACGATTCTCCTTCTTTGGTACTTGTGTAGCCCTTTCCTAATGTATCTCTATTAGATTTAGGGGATCTTAGTAATTGCTCAAAATATTTGATGGCTTTGTTTGGCTTGTTGAAACTTTCAACAAATTCCTTTGCTCTTTTGAGGTCATTCTACAATTGTTCATTCTACAACTTCAATGTAGTTATCTCAATGTCCTTGACATTTAACTCATGATGAGCATTCATAATTTGGCTCAAGGTGTCCAATTGCATGTTTGAGATCCTAGTTAGCTCTATTGACTTCTATTCCAATCTATTTGCTAGAATTGTTCTATCTTCTTCAATCATAGCTTTGTCATCCATGGCTTTCTTCTTTTGTTCAATCACCTCACATATTAGTATAGCTTGTGATTCTTTCTCCAAATTGTGATTTCTGATTTCTTCAGCTTGGTTCATGTTCTTCTCCATTAGATCTGCAATTGCTACATCAAATTCACTGAAATTGTGATCTACAAATTTCTTTTTGATGTCAATTTCTTTGTATTGTGTGTCATTTTATGCTATAGCAATCTCTTTCCTTCTCTTCAAAGAACTCTTCAAAGCATCTCTAGCTTCATTGCATTGATGTAGTATAAGATGTATCTCAATCTAGTGGTTCTCAATGGTCTTTCCTAATTTGTATACTTCCATTTCAAGATCCTTCCTCTAAGTTGCAAAGCTTCTCTTTCTAAGAACTTAGCTTTGATACCAACTCTTGGAATTACAAGTAGAAAGGGTAAACTTCTGGAGAGGAGGCAGATTAGCAATTTAAACATGAGCCCATAAAACTTTCACCATTCATACATCACATGCATAATAAACTGAAATAACATGTAAAGTAAATGCATCTAAAACATGTAAGTAATCAAACACACATACTCAACAACAGATATGATTACCTAGAAACCCTCCAATGAGAAGGTAAAAATGGGACAGGGATGACACCCACAAATCTTCACTACTACAGCAATAAAGTGTAGCCAATTAAGGTTTCAATGTTTTGACCATGAATCATGATATGCCCTATAAAAGGCCTACCCTATTAAAGGCTTACAAAGATTGTTAAGTCCCACCCTATTAGAAGGTATCAACACCCAGTTAGAAGTGTGTCCGGTTAGAGGAATTTTGTCACTCACTTGGAATGCCACCCTATTAAAGGATTTGGTAAAGCTTGTTAGGACTACTTTGCCTAGGAGATTTAATTGAAATCACCTGCTAGAATGTCTCAGCATAGATCTTGTGGTTGGCACTTGCTTGCCTGATAATAGATCACCTTTAACCAATCTCTAATTAATCCTTCATGATCAAATGTATCAATTCTATATCCTCTATCCTCTCTTCTTCACTTAACTAATTATACAATTCATTCTTATTGCTAAGTCACCTTGAATGTTCTACAAACTATCTTGTTCACTCCTTCAATTCCATCATTCACCCCTTCACAATGTTCTCAACTTTCTCTAAAATTTAGGGCTTTGTCCTCCTTAAGAAGATTGAGGTGGCTTAGGGTTAGGTATGAATCTATGGCTAAGATTCATCCATTTGTCCACCATAACCTTCCCATTTTCTGATTGGCTACATGTAATTGCATAGGGAATTTGCATGTAGATTCATCCTTATCTCTAGAGAATTGCAATCTATCTTTACGTCAGTTGAAAAATGATTTACATAGTTGTTTATGCCATAAAAAACAAATATGTCCAATTTGTGTTACTCGGGATATGTAGTTATTGATGCTTGACATATACTATAATTTTGCTTCTAACTTGGCACCTGAGCTACTCAACATTTACTGTTCACTTGAAACTTGAATCACTTAGCATGGTCTATTTGCTCGACACTTGAGTGACTCGGCACATGAGTGACTCAACACATATTGCAACTTGGAATAGTCTACTATTTACATGTTGTAGTCGACATGCATTAGTAGTTTGGCATGAACTAAGTAAATGTCTTAAGTGTGCTAACACTCAATTGTCAAAACAAATCTTAGATCAACATTTATGTATTATGAATTTAATTAGAATATCTAGAAAGGTCACCTATGCATCACTCATGATTCTTAAAATTTCAAAGAACCATAACCTTGTTTGATTTATAAATGTTCATTTTGTTTTTTCTTAACTAGTTTGATTGTTCATCTATTGTTTTCACTTTCATAATTAATTTTTAAAAAAATTATTGAGAATTCAAATTAGTGAGGCACAAGGCATGTGAGCTACCAACCAGCCAAGGCCACCACTAAAAGATTTGGGAACCTAATACGAACCCACACATACTTGAAATCTCTTCAACTTAGAGCCAAGGACTGAAGGGCATCCAACTTGTAACTACATCTACACTCTAAAAAAAAATAATTACATTAATTAATGATCAAATAGTTAATCTAACTACGTGTTGTAGCATTTTAATGGTCTATAGAATAGATAATTCCTTAGATGCATTATACTCATGTGATATTTTTGACCTTCCATTGTTAGAGAGTGATCATTACTGTGTCCCATGTTGTGAATGGAAGGCAATGAAATTGAATTCCCCAAATCATGAACACAGGGTTTGATTAATTTCTTCCTCCTCTTACTTGTTATAAAGTTGCCTGAGTTTGTGGGTATCAAATCATCTTGTATAATTTCATTTTTAGAGCTAAGATCAAACTAGTTACATCTACTCCTACTCTGCCATTGATTGTTCTTTTATCTTCTTGTACATAAAACTTTTTGTCTACCCATTTCTCTTCTTGTACAGATAAAACTATAGCTGATGCATTCCATTTTATTCCCTTCTTCTTCTACTATTGTAATTTGCAATAATAAATCATTAGTCTTTATTCTCTGACATGCCAAAGGGATCAACCATTTGGAATTTCATGATGTCTTCAAGGAAGGTAGTGGTTAACTATATCTCATGGACTATTCATAATGGGGATAGCTTTCAGTTTTGGTCTGACTCATGGAATGATCTCCCACCATTGGCTATCTCTAATCATCTCAAAGATATTATTACTCACACCATTATTTTATGGGGCTCAAAACTTCTAGATTATGTGTCTCCTATTGAGATATGCTCTAGTAAAGTTATATGGAGGGATATTATAGATCTTCTCATTGAAGTATTACATAGGGATGCTTTGCAACAAGTATTTCTTTCTAGAAAGCAAGATTCATTATTTTGGGCTACTACTAAATATGGAAGATATATCATAAAGGAGTGCTACAAAGTCTTACAATAGTTAAATAACAACAAAGTCCCTAACCGTGCTTTTTCTTTTTATTGGAATAAGTTTATTCTCACCAAAGCTAGTTGCTTTGCCTGGTTGTCTGTGAGGAACAAAATTATTACTAGTGATCAACTTTAAAAACTCCACATTACATAGGTACTATTTGCATGGTTGAAGATGAAACTATAGACCACCTTTTTTAAAAACTATCCATTTTCTCATGACTGTTGGATTTTTGTGTTAAACAAGCTGAGCTTCTCTATGCCTCTACCATGAAAATTATGGGACTTGTTTCAAGCATGGTCCGTGTTCTTTTCTAAATATTTTTCTTCTTCCATCTGAAGATGTGTTGCTATTGTTGTGATTTGGGCTCTATGGTGGGAGATAAATAAATGCATTTTTCAACAAGATTTTAACTCTTTAGATACACTTCAAGATGGCACTGAAAAATTAGTCTTTGAAGTTGTTAACAACAACATCATAAATGCTAAATGCAATTATATGTTCTCATCATGGGATGGAATATTTATTAGGGAATGAGATGGTTTACTTCCTTTTTTTGGCTTTATTCCTAATAGAAATGGGAAATATCTGAGGACCCTGATCATTCATCAACTAAATGGATCCCCCTTCTACTAATTTTGTTAAGATCAACTTTAATGGTGCATCAGAGGTAATCTGAGTAAATTTGGCATTGGCATTTTCATTAGGGATTGTGGTGGTATACTACTAGCAATTAAAGTTGATCTAATTCTGTAGGCACTAATAACATCATTGAAGCTCAAGGTTTTCTCATTGGGATGGTGTTCGCTAAGCAAAGATGGTTAGAAAAATCCATATTGAAGGTGATTCCATGGTTATAATTAATGTATGCATCACAAGATCACTCCTAAACTAGAAACTCATGAATATTATGAATCAAATTTGGAACCTTTTAGAATCTTTTAATGACCATTGTATCTCACATATCTACCAAGAAGGTAATGGAGTCATAGATTATCTCACTAATATGGGCTGTGATGATATTAACATTGAAGCCTTCAAACCTTATACTCAATTCTTTGAATGACAGTGATTGAAAGACCTTATTGAGAGTGAGAAGTCTTGACATTTATGTCAGCACTTGTTCACCGATGTCATTCTATTATGCCTCAAACTAGCTCTCTTATCTTATGTTCTCTTTTCTTCTCTTTTCTTTTTTTTCTTCTCCTCTACTGTAACTAGGATTCAAAGTTTTCTTCTTGATTCTTTCTCTGCTTACAATGGTTAGCGCACTTTTTATTAAAAATAAAAGTTATAATTAATAATGGTTAAACTGTTAGAATGTGTAATTTCTCTCTCAAATGAAATTTGAAAGCATAATAAAGGATTATAGAAATTCTTAGATTACCAAATAGGGTTAGGTGAATTTCTAGAAGTTATTTATGTTTAGATATTTCTAGAAAAATCCATGTGTTCTATGTTCCTTAATTTAAATGTTCCCAAAAATAATCAAAGGCCTCTATAAATATCACAACCCATTTTTCCTACCTTTGAAAAGAAGGGGTAGTTTTATTGCATGCATTTTTTTTAAACCTAATTAATTTGCAATATAGTAATGTACGATGGTTATAAAAGGGAGTGGGGGAATGCAAAGATTAGGGGATTTGTTACACTTTTAATAGAGAAACACAAGTCATTAGAGGGGATAATAATGTGTGCATAAGGAGGGAGTACCCAGTAATGGCTTCAAGTTTCTTGAAAAAGATGCAAAGAGCTTCTTTCATGGTATTTATAATGTTTTGTCATGGCGGGTTCTCTAATATTCTACTCTACTCATGTTGTTGTGTGCATTTTTGACATTGTACTACCATATGCTCTTCTATCAAGCTTTAAATTTTGTTCTTATGGTTTCAATGTGGACTAGACTACATACAATTTTGGGTTTTTTCTTGTTGATATACTTTTCATTTCACTACTCTGATCCATGTTCATTTTGTCTATTTTTACTTTGTTTGATGCACCCAGCCTATCATTTGGACCTTACATTTGGACAACATTATTATGTGAGATTGTTTCAAGCATGATTATAACTATCACAACCTCCTTGTTTATGGTTTACTAAGCATTAGAGAGAGCCTCTTCAGAGTCTCAAGAATCTCATTTGAAGCAATCAAGGGTTATGTTGACAATTCTATTGTTGTCTTTGGTCTTGGGCCTTAGTCATATTGTGGTGGCATACACGATAAGTTGCAAAGTTTAATGCGAAATGCTTCTTTTTCATCAACTTAATCCAGAAGTGGGAAGAAAGCTTTAACATCTTGAATTCCTCATCAGTGTGGGGAGAGATATTGATACATATGATTTACAATGTAAATGGGTGGGATGCATATGCCTGGGCATTCAGAGCTCTTGCAAATAACATTGAATTTATTATTCATAATCCTGGTGTATAGGAAAATCCCACTTGCAGACCTATCATTGATGCAGTTGTCTTTGTCAAAAAGAGGGATGGTACCTTAAGGCTATGCATTGATATCACAAGGGTGTGTAGCCTAAATGTATTTCAATCATGGGAAGCACCTTTGCCAAATAATTTGTGACTTGGATCATTTTTCGCTAGGTAAGGCTATTTTTTTGAAAGTGATACTCGGCTGATCTGAATAATACTCAATTTTGCAAATCTGAATATATGATTTTTATGAAAAATTTCTCTAAGTTTTATGTCTTCAACTAGCTAGAATAGCTTTAGTCACCTAGTTTCAATATAGTTTGGGTGCCCTTTAAGTTCGGATGTGGTATTTTTTCCCAAATTCAGTCCAAGGTTTAGTGCTTGCATAAATAGTTGGATATAGTATCTCTTCCAGTCTACGTTTATGTGTGACTCTATATAGTTATAGCATTTTTCCAATACTTGATGTTTCTTTTTGTCATAATTTTAGAATCTATCTGCATGACAAAGATTTTGGACTCTATAAACATAATGCAAAGGCAACCAATCTCTGAGCATTTAAAATAATGAAATTGTAGTAGTAGTTTGTTCATGGTCTTCTTAAACTTCTAGAATTCAATGAGTCCATATAATTATTGATTCAAAGACTTACCTAGGAAATTACCCACCTTTCCCTATTTAAAGGTAATGTCATTATAAAATGTTTGATGTTATAACACACTTGCTAGCTTAAGATGTAAGAAACCGTAGTTATATGACATAGTGTTCTTTTATTTTGTTCCTTCCTATGGTAGTTTTTGCATATTGTGATCACATATGTGTATGAATTTAGATATCATTGAACTTACAATAGGTTACTTTCTTAGGAGAATCAATGAAATCCTCTTGTGATAAAATCACAGCCTGTCGATAAGCCTTAGGATCAAATTAAATTGGTACTTTCTTAGGTTGCTACCTATATTCAAGTGTCAATTAGAGAGCTTGTTAAACTATTTAATGTTGTAGGTTTTTAACTTGTGCTTATGAACAGATGTGCTACTGAGTAGGAAGTGAGTCTTCAATTCAACAAATTTACTTAAACTTATAAGTGTAGATTTCCATCTTGTGAATTAATTTTGAGAAGGAAATGGTGGTAAGGCTGTTATATTTTATGAACAATGAGTGATGTTGGATACCAATAGATAAATAAGAAACATATTGTGAATTTGTTAAGTCCTAAGTATGATTGTTTTATTTCCTTATGAGATGGGTGTATATGGCATTGGGAGGGTGGGGATGGATGCATTTTTCTTTTCTTCTCTCAACCTGTCGAGTGTTGCATGGTAGGATTCATTACGTTTTGACTCTCCATGCATCATGTTAGTGAATTTAGAGCTTGGACAAGCCATCTTTTATTACTTTAGTTGAAATATTGTTATCTCTGACATTGTGTATGGGTAGATATGCATACTTTTATTGAAGCATAGGGTAGATATGTTGATTTGTACATATGGGTATATATGTCCTCTTTACCTTCTGCACATGTGTCAATGAGTAGAATGTTATTTTATTTCCAAGGCATAGTTCTGTGATTAGGCTACTTAGCACATGGATGTTTATAGTATATTTCATAGCTACACCAGATCCATCTGTTCAGTCTTGTTCCAGGAAGCTAACCTTCTCGTGCCAGGGTCACGGTGTTCTTCATGTCAGGAAGAAACCCAAGGGAGTAATTACTCTATGGTTGGTGTGGTAAAAGTGCCTAGTTCACACCCCCATTTCAAATAGCAGATGGACGTCATTCCTTGGCTAAGGAAGCATAACACTCAGAAGTAGAACATTGAACACTTGGAAGTTGTAAATGCCTATTGACTGATCACTCTTTCTTTCCTCATGATGTATATGCATTCTAGGAATGTACCTATGTACCATAATTAGTTATGTCAACATTTCATTGAATGGATGTAATGAAGACTTATAAGACTTATCTTTTGTGCATTGAATTTTTCTGAGCAGCATTGTAATTTAGGTTGTAACGAACTATGTAATCTATTTAAGTTGACTAAATGAAATGTGTTTGTCCTTACAACACCATTGGTGATGTGTATCTTTGATTTTCCACATTTTACGTATTATGGATGATTTGACATAATGTTGTAAGGATCAATTTTTACATATGGTATCAGAGCTATTCGCCTTTTCCTCCTATTGTGCATGTCCTAAAAAATGTTCCCAATGCAAATACTTCCCTCTCTAGCTCCTAGTCACCACTTATGCCCCATACTTGGTGGAAAATGGACATTTCCACTACTCACAAATATATGAGAATAATGATGACCATCCCTAATAATGTCAAAACCAATCCCATTTAAAAACCCAACTTTTAAAGGAATTTAGTTAAGATTACCATTAAGAAAATTATCACTTCCAATTTTATTTTATTTTTTCTTCTAAAACATCAAACTAAAAGGCACAATAGTTTTCTTTTCAAAAATTAGAACCCTACTCATGACACTAAACTACATTTCACTATCTTATTACCATTTATGTATTAGGAAAAGATCAAATTCATCAACATTAATTCATGCTAGACTAACTAGTGTGTGATATGCTACAAGGATTATCTGTCTATCCCCTTTTGAGAGGCCAACTCTCTCTACCTTAACCACACCTTTTCCTTTGACACCTATAGACACTTAAACACTCACAAATTGAAAGGAGTCAGAACCTGTCAGTCGATAATAAAACATCATAACTATAATGCATATGCATACATCAATATATGAACATAAATCATGTCTAAAAATATCATCAACATGATCATAAAATGACTTAACCATTTGTTTAACATAACTTTAAAAAAATTCTTTAATAACATTTATTTCCTAAATGTTAACATATCAAATGACATGATTAATCTAATCAATGAATTAATCTAGCAAGTTTTAAAATAGTTGACCTAGTCAAATTGACAAGGTTGCCACCTAATCACCATGCAGGCACAAACAAAGAAGTTGTATGATGAGTCATGACATCCCTCCCCTCTAGGAAAAGGCATTGTCCTGATGTCAATCAAAATAACAACATAACAAGTTGTTCAAACCAAAGTCTAGATAAACAAAAGACATGCTACTCAAAATAGATAAGGAAAGGACTATTGTAAGTCATTTGTGTCCTCCCAAGTGGTGCTATCCTCGCCAAATTGGTCCCACTAGACCTTGTATCGGAGAACATCTTGATCTCATACCTAGATGGTATGTTGCTTAACAAGTCTAGTGCGTTGAACTACCACCATTCCTAGATCTTGTACCTACAATGCATGCTAGTCAAGCACATGAGACATGTCAGGGTGATACGCCTTAAGAAGAGATACATGGAAAACATTGTGAATGCGAGAAAGTACAAGCAACAGAGTAGAGTTTTCTCTTAGTACTATCGTATTTGAACATATGAGTTATATTGTTGTAGTTATGATTCTTTGTGTTTAGCATGGCTTGAGATGTGCTTAATATCTTGGGCATATGCACCGAGTTGTGGTACCAAAAAGATGAAAAGTTTTTTTTTTTTTTTTTTTCTAATTTTCAATAGCGTGTACGCGCTATAGCACGTATGCGCTATGGCTTGGGTCACCCAAGCCATAGTGTGTACACGCTATTCTGATGTCCAAAAAGTTATATGATGGGTTGCAGACCTGCGGCCCATCATTTTCATTTTGTTTTTTGGCTCTCCAACAGAGCATAGGCAGGTTTGACAGCAAAAATTCACCACCATTTGCCAAAATGCCTCCTCACCGACGAAATCCAAGACAACGAGCACACCGATGATGACGAGGTAAGTAATATAAACTTAACTTTGCATTGTTTAATATGTTTTCCATATTTTTTTATTGGTTTTTGATATTCTTTTGTAGGGTTTTTACAAATTTCATTTAGATTTTTTTATTTAGTTGGATTTCAATTTATTTTTTATCAGGAAATATCCATAATCAACCGGAAAATCCACAAAACCCTCAAAAACCTCAAAATCAAAACCCTCCTCAAGAAGAACAACAAATTCCACAACCCAAACTCTCTCCCTCTCCCTCCTACCACCTAATTTCTCTCCCCCATCCCCTACTCTCTCTCTCCTCTCCCATCCCCTACTTTGTCTCTCTTACACACATTCCCATTCCCCCTCTCTCTCCCTCTCCTGCCGCCTACTTTCTCTCCCCCATCATCGTACTCTCTCTACCACCCCCTACTCTCTCTCACCCTCACACTACTACTACCTACTATCTCTCTCTCTCTCAAGTTCTCTCTCTTCCTCTCTACTCTCTCTCCCCCATCTTGTACAAGCTCTCTCTGCCTCTCCCACTCTCTCTCCCATTGCCTACTTTCTCTCCCCCATCCCCTACTCTCTCTCTCTCGTCTCCCATCCTCTACTCTCTCACAATCTCACACTCTCCCCCATCCCCTACTCTCTCTCTTCTCTCCCATCCCCTACTCTCTCAAACTCTCACTCTCTCCCATCCCCTACTCTATCTCTCTTACACATACACCCCCATCCCCCCCTCCCTCTTTCCCTCTCCCACCGCCTACTTTCTCTCCCCCATCGTCATACTCTCTCTCTTCCACCCCCTACTCTCACACTCTCACACTCTGTCCCATCCCCTGCTCTATCTCTCTTACACACACATTCCCATCCCCCCTCTCTCTTTTCCTCTCCCACTGCCTACTTTCTCTCCCCCATTGTCGTACTCTCTCTCTGCCACCCCCTACTTTCTCAAAACACATCACTGCCCATCCTCCCTACTCTCTCTCCCATCCCCCCTCTCTCTCTCTTCCTACTCTCTCCCATCCTTTACTCTCTCTCACTCTCCCTCTCCCACCACCTACTCTCTCTACCTCTCTCACCCCCTCTCCTCTCCCAACCCTGGCTCTTTAGATCTCTCACACACACTCTTATCCCCCCTATCTCTCTCCCTCTCCTACCACCTAATTTCTCTCCCCCATCCCCTACTCTCTCTCTTCTCTTCCATACCCTAATTTTTCACTCTTACACACATTCCCATTCCCCCTCTCTCTCCCTCTCCCACTACCTACTTTCTCTCCCCCATCGTCGTACTCTCTCTACCACCCCCTACTCTCTCTGACACTCTCACTACTACTACCTACTATCTCTCTCTCTCTCTCAAGTTCTCTCTCTCTCCCTCTCTACTCTCTCTCTCTCTCCCATCTTGTACAAGCTCTCTCTACCTCTCCCACTCTCTCTCCCACCGCCTACTTTCTCTCCCCCATCCCTTGCTCTCTCTCTCGTCTCCCATTCCCTACTCTCTCACACTCTCACACTCTCCCCCATCCCCTACTCTCTCTATCCTCTCCCATCCCCTACTCTCTCACACTCTCACTCTCTCCCATCCCCTACTCTATCTCTCTTACACATACACCCCCATCCCCCCTCTCTCTTTCCCTCTCCCACCGCCTACTTTCTCTCCCCCATCGTCATACTCTCTCTCTCATCCACCCCCTACTCTCACACTCTCACACTCTCTCCCATCCCCTGGTCTATCTCTCTTACACACACACACTCCCATCCCCCTTCTCTCTTTTCCTCTCCCATTGCCTACTTTCTCTCCCCCATTGTCGTACTCTCTCTCTGCCACTCCCTACTTTCACACTCTCTCCCATCCTCTACTCTCTCACTTTCATAGATACACACACTCTTATCCCCCCACTCTTCTTCTTCTCTCCCATCCCCTAATCTCTACATCTGTCGCACACACTCCCATCCCCCCTATTTCTCTCCCTCTCCCTCTCCCTCTCCCACTCCCTCTCCTACTGCCTATTGTCTATCTCTCTCAAGTTCTCTTTCTTCTTCTCTACTCTCTCTCTCTCTCTCTCTCTCTCTCTCTCTCTCTCTCCCATCCCTTACTCTCTCTCTCTCTCCCATCCCCTACTACTTTCTCTCAAAATCTCACACTCTCTCCCATCCTTTACTCTATCTCTCTTATAAATAAATACACATTCCCATTCCTCCCCCCCCCTCTCTCTCTCTCTCTCTCTCTCTCTCTCTCTCTCTCTCTCCCTCTCTCTCCCATCCCTCTACCATTTCCTACTCTCTCTATCTCTCTCTCCCCTCTCTTATTCTTGACTCTCTCTCTTTGACACACACACACCCATCCCCCCTCTCTCCTCTTCCATCCCCTACTTTTTCTCTCACTTGCTCTCCCTCTCCCACTCCCTCTCCCACTACCTACTCTCTCTCTCTCACTCTCACTCTTACTCTCTCCCTCTCCACTCTCTCTCTTTGCTACCCTCTAGTCTCTCTTAAATTTTCACACTCTCTCCTATCCCCTACTCTCTCTCTCTCTCTCTCTCTCTCTCTCTCTCTCTCTCTCTCTCTCTCTTACACACATTTCTATTCCCCCCTGTCTCCCCCTCTCCCACTCCCTCTCCCATCGCCTACTCTCTCTTCCATCCCCTACTCTCTCTTGAGCTACTTTGTCTTCCCCCTCTCCCATTCCATACTCTCTCTCTTTCACACACATTCACTCCCATCCTCCTCTCTCTCAAGTTCTTCCTCTCCCACTATGTCTCCCATCACCTACTCTCTCTCTCCTCCATCCCCTACTTTGAATCTCTCTCTCCCAACCTGTACTCTCTCTCACACTTCCTCTCTCTCTCCCATGCCCTAGTTTAAATATCTTTCCCCCATCCCACACTCTCTCTTTTCCACCCGTACTCTCTCTCACACTTCCTCTCTTTGGCACCCCTACTCTCTCTCTCTCATCCTATACTCTCTTTGCCACCCCTACTCTTTCTCACTTTCTCTCTCCCATCATGTACTCTCTCCCCTCTCCTATCCCCTACTTTCTCTCTATCTCTTTCATGCACACACATAGCCATTCCCCTATCCCCCCCCACCTAGTTCTCTTTTGCAACTTACATCTTAATAGTGCGTGTGCACTATAGTGCTTGCGCCCTATAGCGTGCACGCGCTATTTAGAACTAAGGTTTAAATAGCGCATGCACTCTATAGGGTGCACACGCTATTTAAACCTTAATCAAACCCAAGCCTAAGGCTTGGTTTTTCCTTGGAGATCCAACCTAAAGGTTTGGATTTGATGAACAGGCCTGAGATGTGTTTTCCAGCAAACATACAAAAAATGATTGTTTTTTCTTCTGTGCTCCCCTTCAAGATTTCTCATGGTTGGGTATCGATAAGATCAGGTTACATAGCATTATAGGTCTCTGTGTTAGCTATCTAACCATATAATTTATTTTTAATTTGAACTATTTCAAGCCTTTCATCTATAATTTCTTTTGAATGTATGTTAATTTTTTGTCAAAAACCACCACGTACTAATTGGGCTATAGATTTTAGCTCGTTCATCAAATTTTGTAACAACTTAGTTTTTTAGAAACTAGACTCTATTCTACACACTTTGAAAAAAAAGAGTTTTTATTTTAGATTAGTTTTTAATTATTTCTAGGGGGAGCACACAGATATTTCACATTTTTGGGATGTGTCTAGTTAAAAAATTTGTTAAAAAAAAATAGACATTATAAAATTACTCAAAAAATCTAGGATAAACTACATAGTGTTAAGTAACTTTTGACCAGAGCGATTAAAAAATTTCAAAAAAAAAGTTAATATTTTAGGGGGGCCACACTTTGTACTGTGCTATTTTTTATTGGAATAAATAGTACCACTTTTTGTGGCCCCCTTTTTTGAGGACCTAAAACTAAACCATTTTGAAAAAAAATTAGTTGTTTAGAAACTAGATTCAAAGGACTACGACTTTTTTTTTTGGTCATATCTGAAAATTTTGAGCGTAACTATCTTCAAATTCTTGTTGAAGTTCAAAATTTGCAAATTTCAGGAAAAAGGTGTCCACTTATACCCCCCTTTTGGCACCACAACTTTGTGCACTTACCCTCTTATGTTTTCTTATTTTTTATGAGAACCTTTCATATACAGTGAAGTTGGGTGGCTATTACTATAAAATTTGATTTCTTATCCCAAAAATGTAGAGTACATATTATTACCACCATCATGTTAGTATTACACTTAATACTTTTGTTGTTTGTAAAACTAGGAATCACCTTATTATATTTTGATCATCTAATTCCTCAAGAATGAGTTTTATACATGAGAATTTATGTTGCATGCTAAGGAATAAAGCTTGACTCTTCCTATGTTTGTCTTGAATAAGTATTTTTCCTTGTTCTTAAGATTGATTTCTTTGTAAATTAATGTGAGAATCAAATGAAATTATGAAAGGGGGAAGAATCTCTACACTTGTGAAGTGTTTGTGGTGAATGAGATTATTGTCTTCTATAGAAATGGGAATTGTGTTCCATTTTTTTTAATGTTCCATTTTCTTATATTTCTTTCTAGGAGAAAGATTGTGATCATTAATGAACAATTGAATGAAAGAGTTATATTTCCTTATGCATTGGAGAGTTCTTTTTGCTTTATTCTTTAAATAGATGTGTGCCTGATATGGTGATGTAGGAGCATCCTGACCATCTCATTGTCCATTTGATACTGTTAGACATTGTCGAGTTGTAGCAACTGCCAAGTGCCAATAAATTTTTAGTGTTTGCTAAGTTGAGGTTATCCCACATCATGTTAACACACAGGTTTGTGTTTTATCAAATCTTGCTATTGTAGTGTGTGTCGAGTTCCACATTGTGTGCCAAGCTCTTCTTCATGTGTCAAGTTGTTCTTCATGTGCTGAGTTACCTAGTGTATGTCGAGTGACTCTTCATGTGCCGAGTTATCCTATTTATGCTGAGTGTCAGCATTTTGGATGTGATTTTTGTGTCTTCTCTACGAGCTAACTTGCAAGATTTATTTTGTTCATGACATTTATGTTAAGATCTTGTCTTAGGATTTTTCCAGACCATTATCGGGTGAGCCTTGCTATTTTGTAATGTTCAAGAATGATCTATAAGCCATTTTGGAAAGTATAAATAAAGCATTTAGGCTTAGAGTTAGGTAGGATTAAGAGTGTTTGTAGTAGAACACAAAATTTTGGAGAGTTTATGGCATATGTGCCTGGAGATGTAGAATTTTGGAAGTGTGGAGTTTTAGCCTAGAGTAGTTTGGAGATAGAGTATGTATTTGAGTCCAGAGATATGTTCTTCTTTGAAATATGTATTCTTCTTTGTAATGGCCATAACCTAGAAGGTTGTATAGCCAGGCATGTTGGATGTAAACTTCTTGATATGAATAAATGAAGATACTATCTCTTTGGATCTTAATCTCATTCCTCTTGTTCATTTTCCACTATGTGTTGTTTTGCTAGTTTTCAAATTACCTCATTTTGGGGTACATCTAGATTCATGCTAAATCATATGGTGCCATAAATCCACATGTGAATATAATAGTAATATTTCTCTATTTTGGATAGTTAGTTTTTGATGAACTATTAAAGATGTGGCCTAACTTGTTAATCATTCTTACTCTTTCTTGATTTATAAAAAATACATTTTATTAGTATGTACAAATGACACCATACTTACTAGCATAAACAAAATGTATCCAATAAGTGTTTATGGTTTTATAAATTATATTTAATTGTATGCCTATATGTTGGTAGTGCATAGTGAAAATTTGAATGTGACAAAAAAATAAGATCTATACATGATGATCAGGGCATGCTAATGACTTTCTTTCATAAGTTGATTTGACTATCCATCTTATTTGTATATCATTTTAACAACATGCTTTTATTTAACCACACATCCCATTACTACTCTGAGTTTTACACATTTAGACTTCCTCATTACTGGGCTAGATATCTTTCATGTCTGAAAAGATTCCGGGGAAGCTTAATAACTTTGTGGTAGGGTGGTAAAGCACTCCTACAATATTCTCCCCCTTGTGTTCTTAGACAGGTTCTTGAGCTTCTATCAAAATGGTCAACATAATTGGCACATCTTGGTTTTCTAGTAATAAAATTATGTTTTCTTTTAGATTTGAGCATATATGTATATGTTTCTTTTTTGTTAAATTTAATGATAGTTAATCAACTAATGTTGACTAGTCAATTTTCAAAAGATTTAACTCCCATTGAATCTTTCACATTTTATGAAGATTATTGATGTGGCATTGGTTCTATAAGGGCACTCCTTACAATAAATGAGGCACAATGTAATGTTTTCTATGATTAGGTAATGAAATGATTTTATAATTTCTATAAGTGCATGCAATGTGTAATTTGTGTTTAATTGTCATTGTGGATCCAATCCTGTTACAAACTTAAATGGCATAATACTTGACTTATTAATCAGAGATCAAAAGATCTATATATACAAAGAGGAGAGTCTAATAGAATACAAACATTCTGTTCTAGACTACACCTAAATATCAGAAACATTCTAATATTTATGGAGATACAATAAGATACACTAGTGAGCACTAAAAAGAAACATAAAGATTATTCTAATACCCCCCCCCCCCCCCCCCTTCTAATGCTTAATCTATTTACTACACCAATAGATGCCTTGAATTTAACAAATTTGTCAAGACAAAGGGGTTTTGTGAAAATATCTATTGGTTGCTGTGAGGTAGGGACATACAGTAATTGAATAGATCCATCTTCTACGAATTGTTGAATGTAATGGCAATGAAGATCTATGTGCTTGGTGAGTTCATGAAACACTGGATTCTTGGTAAGTTTGAGTGCTCCCTGACTGTCTTAAAACAAAGAAGTTGGACTTGCTTGAGGAATATGCATATCTATAAGCCTCTAATGGAGACAAACTGCTTCACAAGCTACCTTGACACCTCCTCTATATTCTACTTTTATAGAGGAGAGTGCCCATGCCTATTGCTTCTTACTGGTCTAAGTAACTGTTATAGATCTGATATTGAACACATAGCTAGAAGTAGATTTCCTATCATCAATTGATCCGGCCCAATCAAAATCGATGAATCCATTGAGATGATGAGTAGTTCTCCTTGTGCAAAGAAGACCATAATCTAAAGTACCATGTACATAGTGCAACACACATTTCACTGCAATCTAATGATCAGTCTTGGGGTTTGTCATGAACCATGAGATATAGCTAACTCCAAAACTGAGATCAGGTCTAGTAGTAGTAAGGTAGATGAGACTACCTACTAGTTTCTTGAAGAGTGTTTCATCTACAGGAGGAGAATTAGATTGTGTAGACAATTTTAGACTAGTCTCCATAGGAGTGGAGGCAGGTTTACAATCCTACATTCGAAACCTGTCAAGCAAATTTCTGGCATAGTTGGACTGAGACAAAAAATTACTATTGTTAGTCTGCCAAACCTCAATACTTAAACAATAATGAAGCAATTCAAGATCTATCATATCAAAAGTTCTACATAGATCATATTTGATTTATGAGATCAAATGTTCTAAACTCCCAATAATGATCAAATCATCCACATAGACAACAAGAAAGAGAATATCATTACCAAAGTGTTTAATATATAGATTATTGTCTAATGGGCTACACTAAAGTCCCTGAGCAACCAAGTACTAATCAATCTTTATGTACCAAGCCCGAGGGGCCTGTTTAAGACCATAGAGAGCCTTCTGGAGTCTACATACTTTTGATTCTAGACTAGTAACCTTGAAACCTGGGGGTTGCATCATGTAGACTTCTTCGTATAATTCATCATTGAGAAAATCACTCTTCACATTCATCTGATGAACTTTCCAACCATACTGGGCTACAATGGCAAGAAGAAGGCAAATAGTGCTCATCTTGGCTATTGAGGCAAAGGTCTTCTCATAGTCAATGCCTTAATGTTGGGTGAATCCTTAAGCAACAAGTATGGTTTTGTGTTTTTCGAAGGTATCATCTACATGGTACTTGACCTTATAGAGCTATTTATAGCTAATGGGTTTCTTCCCAGGAGGGAGATCTAAAAGAACCCAAGTGTGATTTTTTTGAAGACTCTAAAGCTCAACATCTATTACCTATTCCCATTTTGGAATTCCTTTAGCCTTTGCATATGTCTAGGGCTTATGGATACTATGGATGTTGTCTATAAGAGAAACATTAACTATGTTGTGATGAATGCTCTTATTTCTAGAGGTTCTTCCTTCAATGAGTTCATCAAGATGAAGATCACTAATCATTTGAGCCCACCATTTTGGCCAGAGAGTAGAGGAGCTAATATTAGATGTTGTTGGAATAGTTGGATGAGGAGTAGGAGTAGGAGCAGTATTATTTTGAGGTGGCTAAGGTGGTGTATTAGTAGCATCAGATGACTCATAAAAAATAGAAGGACCTAAGTTAGAGATTGCTAAAAATTGAATCTTGGAATGTGGTAGGGAGGAAAAGAGCTAAAATGGTTTGAGTTCCTCATCAAACACAACATCATGACTGAAAATTAAATGATCAATGTTTACATCAATCAATCTATAGGCCTTATGTGTGTGACTATATCCTGCAAACATGACTTTCTGGCTTTTGGAATCCAACTTAGTGTGTTTGGCATTAGGAATCCATACATATGCTAGAGAGCCAAAAACTTTCAAATGGTTGATCCTAGGTTTGCGACCATACCAGGCTTCCTCAGGAGTCTTATGATTAGCTGCAAGGGTGGGTGACTAGTTAAGAAGGTAGACAGTTGTGGATACTACTTTTGCCCAATATTTTCTAGGAACATCTCTATGTTCTAGCATAGCCCTAGCCATTTTTGTGATGGTACAATTTTGACACTCTACAACACTATTTTTCTAAGGGGTGTGAGGTGTGGTGAACTGATGTTCAATTCCATGAGCACTACAAAAGGTAAAGAAAGTAGAAGAACACAATTCCCCCCATTATCGGTCCTAAGAGTATGAATGGAAGAACTAGACTCTTTTTCTACTAAGGCGTTAAATTGCTGAAATACAGGAAAAGCATTTGATATTTTCTTAAGAAAATATACCCACATTTTGTGACTAAAATCATCCACAAAGAGTAAGAAGTACCTATTCCCAGTAACAAAAGGAGTATTCATAGGACCACATACATCAACACAAACTGGTTGGAGTACTTTAGATGTCCGTCATGATTCACCATCCTTAAATGGTGTCCTATGTTGCTTCCCTGCTTGGCAAGCTCCACAAATATGATGGTTCTAGGTCTAGATATTAGGTAGGCCATGGACTAAATTATCCTGAGCAAGTTGTGCTAGATATTAAATATTCAGGTGACCGTATCATTGATGCTAGAAGCTTCTAAGAGCAAATGATTTTGCGATGAAGGCACGCTCAAGAAAATCACCTAAATCTACAAGCCTATAAATACCATGATCCTCAAGATTGATAACAAGTGTAGTGTGGGAAGCATCATCAATAATCGAACACTTATTTCCACTGAAAATGACATCCAACTGAGTGGAGTGCTTCAAAATCTAACTAACAAAAAAAAGATTATGTTTCATGCCAGGAACATAACATACATTGAGGAACATGTGTCTTCTTCCTTTGGACTGGATCTAAACATTGCCCTTGCTGACAATATTGTATTCTTCACCACCTCCAATAATTACTGAGTCAGAATAGGGATTGAATTCAACAAACCAATCATGCCTATGAGCGAAATGTCAGGAGGCACCAAAAATCTATGTACCAAGGAGAAGATTTCACATGATTTGTAGGTATGTTGGCCATAAAGGCATGGTAAATAGATTCTTTCTGCACTGAGTGTTAGGCAATATTGGCTTTCTTTTTAATCGAGTCTAACTACTGATGTTCATAATATGTGAATATCTCAAATGGCACAAACTTCACGATGAGAAAATTAAAGACCCAAAAAATCAAAGAAGTACCTAGAAGAGAGCTCGAAAAACCAAAAAAAAATATGATATCAGAATCTAGATCTACTAGCTCAAGAATTGAGGCACCCAAAAAAATGATGACAACCCATTTGAGATCTCAAAAAACTCACCAAGAATATGTATTCAAAATAATTTTTTGACCCCAAAAGTTAGTGTTTCAAGAAAAAAATCCAGTCGGTGGCCATGGAGGTTAAAATGGAAAAAAAGGTGTTTTTAGTCCAAAAAATAGTCTAGGTTTGATCAAAATACCCCTATTAGGGCTTTAATGGCACAGAGAATGAGGTTGTGTGGTAAACTGAACTCAGTTTAGGTAACAAATAGCAAAAAATGTGGGTAAAAAAATACAAGCCGCGGATCTCCAAAAACATAGACCTTTCTCCAAATGGTGTTTGAGATTTTAGGTTGAAAGATGTTTGCCCAAAAACAACACTAATAAATGAGCCATTAAATCATGATTTTCAAATACTAGTTGAGAATGGTAAAAAATGACCACATTTTTCATGCAATTTACAGACCTGAATTTAGAATTTCTCTAGGCAGGAAACCCTATGTAGATTTTTGGAGAAATTATCTAAAATAATTTTGGAAAATTTTAAACAAATAATATCAAGATGAAATTATAATTTTTTTTGAAAAATTTAAGTAACTTAGCTCTGATACCACGTTACAAACATAAATGGAAAAATGCTTGACTTATTAATCAAAGATCAAATGATTTATATATACAAAGAGGAGAGTCAAATAGAATAGAAACATTCTATTCTAGACTACACCTAAATATTAGAAATATTCTAATATTTACAGAGATACAATAAGATACAATAGTGAGCATTAAAAAGAAACATAAAGATTATTCTAATTTATCCACCTGCCCCTATTAGAGTGGTATCAGAGCAAGGTTGGATAGAATTGTTGATTGTAATAAAAGAGAAAGTGATGTTTGGTGCTGCCAAATAGTGGAGGATCGATTTGTGTTATGAAGAAGATAGTTGTTTTGAAGAAGACCACACATGAAGTGTTGAGTAGTTGTTTTGAAGAACACCACACATGAAATGTTGAGCAGTTGTCTAAAGAGGACAAGATTGTCAAGAAAGCACATTATTGAGAACAACAAAATCAATGGAAAGAAGACTTTTCATGAAGATTATGAAGGAACCAAAGTGTTTATAAAGTATAAAAGAAAGGACAGAGGAAAGAACAAAAGGTATGGTGTGAATTCTTATAAATATTTAATGGTATTTAAGAAATTATCCTATTGTCATTAAAAGAAAAAAAGATCATAGTCAGAATATGGTGTTAACTGAGAAGAATATTGTGAGAAGTCTACCTATCTAAAGGGTTTGTTTCGAGCTATTTGAAGATTTAATTTTAAAAAAATTGGAAGTAAAAGGACATTTAGAATTTTCTAAAAGAAAGAGTAAGGTGTGTTAAATTTTTTATTCCAATGGAAAAATTTGGTAGAGTTCAGAAAGAGAAGACAAATAAGTTAGAAGAAGAATTAGTGATGGTGAAGAAAGAAAATGAAAGATTATTGTGTGAAAAAATATATTTTGCAAAAAGAATTGGCAAAAATAAGAAATGAAATGGGAGAAGAAAAGTGTAAATTTTTTAATGAAATTAATGTAAATTTTTTAATGAAATTAATGTCTATATATAGACAAATGAAGAGCTAGAAAAATAGGTTAAAATTTATAGAAGTACATAATTGGCAGGTGAAGGAATCATTCAAACTTAGAGAGAAAAATAAGGAGTTAGAAGATAATTTAAAATTATTTGACAAGATTAATATAAGAAATGGAGAATTAGAAGAAAGAGTAAAGTTACTTGACGGTCTAGAGGAAGTGATGAAAGATTTAAATGGAGAAAATGAAAATGTAAAGTCTAAGAAATTGGTATGTGATGCTTCATGTAGTACAAATGATATGTATCCATCATTTGATAGATGTGATTTTGCTGAAGTTGTTTGCAAAAAGGAGTGTAATGATGAACATGAGAATTGTAGTGACAAAACTTCTAACTATTTTAATGACAATGATGGTTTGGAACTTATGAAAAGAATGGATTTCAAAGACAAAAGTCTAGGAAAGCATGAGCAAGGAATAATGAATAGGGAATAAGGAATCTGATTGAGCATATAGCTAGGCCAAAATATGAAGGTCTTGAATATGCTACAAACATTGGAAAGATGAATAAAGGTTCAAGATAATTAATTCAGGGAATAAAGATTGTGCAATGTTTACACTATAATAGGAAATGGCATACAAAGGATAGATGTTGAGATTTAAATCCATGAATTATTTGTGGTTTGAAGAGTCACGATGCAAAAAATTGTTGAATTAGAGAATTAATGAGAGAATCAATGGCAGGTTGTATAAAAATGGATTGTGGATAGAGCTATGGATCGAATTGGCAAAAAATTGCAGAAATGATTAGAAGTTTGTTTAAGTACAAATGTTCAAGTGTAAGAAGGAATATAGCAGCATTGAAAAATAGATTAGAGAAATGTGTCAAAGAGGCAAAAAGTTTCACTGTCTTAGGCGTGGATGTGGACATGAGAAATATGAAAATTAAAAAAATCATAATAATCACGACACATCGGAATCTGTATTCAATAAACATTTGAGGTTGAAATTTGGGGGGTGTTGGAATGTGTAATTTCCCCCTCAAATGAAATGTAAAAGCACAATAGAGGATTCTAGAACAATCTGGATTACCAAATAGGGTTAGGTAAAGTTCTAGAAGTTATTTATGTTTAGATTTTTTTAGAAAAGTCTATTTGTTTTATGTCCCCTAATTCTCTATGAAATAATCAAAGACTTCTATAAAAGAGACACAATGTAATATTTTGTATGATTAGCAATGAAATGATTTTATAATTTCTATAAGTACCTATAGTGTGTATTTTGTGTTTAATTATCATTGTAGATCCAATCCATCCACCTTATCATAAATAAATTAAAATAATATAATATAAAACTAACATTTATTTTAATTATAATAATTAGTATTTATAACAAATACCTATATTATAATGCTTTAAAGACAAGTACTCACTAGACTAGGCACCTTTTTATAATAGTTTCCAAATATAAATATAGCCTTCGAGTTTACAATTATTTAACAATTCACATACAAAAAGCCGGAAAAACTAGAAAACTAAGCCTATATCTACTTGAGTAGTACACTCGATACGAGCACCTCGTACTGCACTCTCTAATTTGTACTACACAATTTAAGTAATCAATTTTTAATCATTCGATCTCCTCGTTACAAATGCTTCCCCTTTTTCTTTTCTTCTATCAATGGAAATCCGAGAGAAATGTTCTCAACGAGTTGTTTTGGATGAACAAATACGTATTCAGTGCAGCGTTGATGATTTCAGCGTATTGATGTAATCATTATATTTCCTTACATGTAATTATCGATGCTGTGCTGAATAACGCGTTTGTATTCAAAAAGTAAATACGCTGGATTTGAGGTTATCTTCTGAGAAAGAACATATTTTGTTGTATGATAAGATTGCCAGATTACAAAAGCAGTTGAGATTGAATGCATAATGTTGTTAGATTACAAATGAATATAAATATAAATATTTTTTTCCGTCTATTCAAATGAAAACGAAATCAAAATGGTAAAATTTAATTTTTTTCCTTTCCCAGTTTTTGCACTGAAATCTAATCAAATTTGTGGCCGCCTTGTTTATGAAAATAATAAGTTCTTTTTTTAACCCAGCGGATCAGATCTTGCGTGAGTGTTATTGTTAATGTAGGTGGAAATTTTGTGATCTCTTTCGTTCTACTGAAACATTTTTACTTCCAAATTCTATGCAAATTCTGTTTTTATGATATTAGAAGCAATCAACATTTAATTTAAGTAAATGCTGATTTTGATAAGCAAATATAAGGCGACAGCAATCAGCTACGCAAACGAGGAATGTGTAATTTCTCTTTCAAATGAAATATTTGAGGATTTTAGAAATTCTAATTGGATTACCGAATAGGGTTAGGACAAATTAATATTTAGGTTTGTAAAGTTCTAGAAGTCATTTCTATTTGGATATTTCTAGAAAAGTTTATTTGTTCTATTTCATTTAATTTAAATGTTTCCAAAAACAATCAAAGACCTCTATAAAAGAGGCACAATGTAATGGTTTGTGATGATCAAACAATGAAATGATTTTATAATTTCTATAATTTCTATAAGTACCTATAGTATTGTAGTGTGTTATCTGTGTTAAATTATCATTGTGGATCCAACCCACAACCAAGTTGTGAAGTTCATATGGTGAAGATAATATCTTCAAGTGTTTGATTGTTGTTGAGCCAATGGGTCAGATCATGTGGAAGTTGTGAATAGGAAAGATGCCAATTCAGATTTCATTGAAAAAAAGAAATGTATTGTGTATGTTTAAGGACATCATGTCACCTTCTTTGATAGAAGGAAGCTTGTCAAAATTGCATCATTGGAGGGAGAAAGACCATTATTTTCTGCAATATGCAAACATGTGTATGGCATTCATTGATATTAGTTTTGACTAAGGAATGTTGGCATCACCTGAAGAATTGTTGGTGCATTAGAAGAAAGAGAGAGCATTGTTTTGGATCCACCATTTTGTGGAAGAGACTGTTGTCGTGAAGAAGGCATTGAAGTGTTTGTAGAGCGCATTGAGTGCATTGAGTCTATGAAAAGAGATCACAATCAAGAAATCACTATCATAGAGGAGTGTCAATAAAAATGAATCATAGTAAGCATGAAAATTTATTTTGTCAAAGCTTTGCAGCTTTGTATTTTGAGAGGGAGCTTGGATTTTCATTTGATAATTTTGAGTTTATTAAAATGGGAAAACAAGGTAAAAGAGTGTTAAAGGAAAATATAAATTTGACTATTGAGATGGATTGTTTAAAAGAAAAATTATTGAATAAAGTTTGCAATGATTAGAGAATGGTCAGAAGAAAAATGTAGACTTTTAAATGAAATTAGTGAATATAAAGAGAGAATAGAAGAGCTAGAGGATAGACTAAAATTTTTGGAAGAAGTACATAATTGGCAGGTGAAGGAAAAATGCACGCTTAGAGAGAAAAATAAAGAATTAGAAGAAAAGTTAAAGTTATTTGACATGCTGAGAAAAAGAACAAAGGTTTAGAAGAAAATAATATGTTAAAGAAGGAATTGACTACTCTAAGAAAGACTATTTGAACGCAAAACTATTTGTATGTGATGTATCATGTGACACAAATGGTTTGAGTGATTATACAATTAAGAAATGTGATTTTGCTGAAGCAGAAAGTGTTTGTGATGAAAAGTGTAAGAAGGAAAATGACAAGAAGTTTGCACATTTCGTTTGTTATGATAATAATAGTGGTGGTTTGAAGATTATGAAAAAAATGGATTTCAAAGGTAAAGGTCTAGGAAAGCATGAGAAATGAATAAGAAATCTGATTGAGCATACAATTAGGCCAAAATATGCAGGTCTTGGATATGATGCAGGTAGTGGAAAGATAATAAAGGTTCAAGAGAATTAATTGAAGGCATAAAGATTGTTCAATGTTCACATGTAACAAGAAAGGGCGTACAAAGGATAGATATTGGGATTTAAATCCATGTAGTATTTGTGGCCTGAAAAATCACTCTGATATGACATGTTGGAATCAAGAGTGCAATGAAGATTTTATGGAAGGTTGCATCAAAATGGATTGTGAATAGAGCAATGGATCAAATTGGTAGAAAATTACAGGAATGATAAGAGGTCCATTTAGGTACAAATGTTCAAGTATAAGAAGGAATGCAACAACATTGGGAAATAGATAAGAGAAAGTCATCAAAGAGGCAAAAGGTTTCAATGTCTACATGTGTGGATGTGCACATGAAAAATAGGCAAAGAAAACTAAATAATAATCATGGCACATTGGAATTTGAATGCGACAACATTTGAGGTTGAAATTAGGGGGGAGTGTTGGAATGTGTATTACCCCCTCAAATAAAATACTAGAGGATTCTAGAAACTCTAGCTAGATTACTGAATGGAGTTAGGTCAAATTAATATTTAGATTTGTTAAGTTCTAGAAGTCGTTTCTATTTAGATATTTCTAGAAAAGTCTATTTATTCTATGTCAATTAGTTCAGATGTTTCTAGAAACAATCAAAGACCTCTATAAAAGATATACAATGCAATGGTTTTTTAATGATCAAACAATGAAATGATTTTATAATTTCTAAAAGTGCCTGTAGTGTGTAGTGTGTATTCTATTTTTAATTATCCTTGTGGATCCAATCCATCCACCCCTATCAATTTTTTGGTGTAATATTTGTTTGTTTATTGCTATGGAATTTTGAGGGTTGTTTTGTATACATATATGTGATGTGGGGTTTCAAGGTAGAATATGATGGAAAGTCAAATAGATTTAATTACACTATGTTTGAAAATTATTTCTACTTATGACAAAGTATGCAAAGTACATCATTAATAAAACTTTTTTCCTACATTAATTTAAATATTTGTAAATTTAATTAAATATTAGATTATAGATATGATTAATTTTACACCTTTCCATGGCTGAATTTTGTATAATCTAATCTATTCCCTTTCTCATTTTTTAAATTTATTATTTTGCCTATTTGCACATATCCAACTGATATCATTTTGTTTTTTACTTTTATAATCATAACAAATAAGATTGTTTTTCTAGACATGTAATCTGCATTGAATACATTGACATGATACAGATGAACAATGTAATCATACTTAAGTAAGGACCAAAATTGTTCCTCAACTTATCTTGTTTGAAGGGGGCTAAATAGAATACTCTAAATCATGCACACTACTCCATGGCTGCACTACTTAGTAACATTTCAATCTTTAAAAAAATATTATTGACTTTGATTTGTCCAAATTTTTAATACAATATATCTAATACCATACTTTTTTTTTTTTTTACTAAAAGAGGGGTAAAATTTTTATTGAATACCAAAAAGAATAGAACAACACAAGAATCAAAGAGAACTACAAAGCTTTATCCTGGTTCACAAGTTGAACCAACATCTGAGATAAATCAAGGGGAAGCATCCTATGATCAATAATGTTCCAATTTGGCCCATGCTCAGAGGCCCATTTAGCTAGATAATTAGCTATGCTCAGAGGCCCATTTAGCTAGATAATTAGCCACACCATTCCACTCATGAGGGATATGCATAAAAGACATAAAATCTAGAGAATTGCATAACTAAATGATCTATTGAATAACCAGAGCCAAATGCCAATCCACATGCATAAGGTTCCTACTATTCAATAAGTTCACAACCATCTACGAGTTAGTCTCACATATAATTCTTTTCCAGCCATGTTGACAGCATTGTTCCACTATAACTAAGATAGCCAGGGTTTCCATGAGGTTATTAGTATGGTAACCCTTGTATATAGAAAATAGAAACTGAATATGACTAAAACTATCATGCCCAACTCCCCCAATACCAGTCGGACCAAGATTTCCCCAAGAAGAACCATCAGTGTTGATTTTAAGAATGCCAACCTCAAGAGGAGACCAATGCCCCTCATGATTGACATGCTGAGAGTGATGCCTAGCTCTACTTCCAAAGCGGTTGTTGGGTGCTAAGGGAGTAGTGCCCTAAAGAGGAAAGGAAAGGCACGTGTAAATACCAACATCACTAGGATCCAAGCCTCCAACAATATCACATTTAGCTAGTATAGTTTCATGAAGAGAATTAACAATTTTCCCCCATAGGTGCCTGATCTCAAACTGCACATCATGAAAGATCCTCGTATTCCTCTCAAGCCACACATGACATAAGATAAGGGAAGGGCCAATAGTCCAAGCAACTTGGAGAAAATAAGTCTTGAAAGGGGGATGACCCAAATGGTCCCAATATTCAGACAAAGAGGAGACATGCTAGCATGTGCATCCCACACACTCCACCAGAAGTGCCAAATCTATTTTGCAAAGGGGCACTGGAAAAAAAGGTGAAGATAGTCTCTTCACTTTTGCAACATAAAACATAGATGGAAGGCCCCTAGAATCCTCGCTTGTAGAGATTCTCCCAAGTAAGACAATGGTTGTAAACTAGAATCCAGAGGAAAAAGTTACACCTAGGCTATGAAAAACTATTCCAAACTTTCTTCCACCAAGAGACCTCCACCTCACCAAAAATTTGCTTCATTAGCGAAAGGTATCCTGAAGAAACAAAATACTTGCCAGAAGAAGCACCTCCCCAAGCCAAAACATCAAGTTCTTGTAGAGAGCTACACTCCCTAGAAGCCAATATCTAAGAAAGTTCTAACTAATCCCCCAGAGAGCCCTCAAGCAGCCAATCAGAAGAATTCTTCCATCTATAACCCATAGCAAGGCCCAAGTTATAAGCCTCTTTATAATGATCCACCTTATTCCATCCAACAGAAAGGAAAAAATCACAAAGAGACTACAAGTGCAGATGAGAAGATAAGAGAGGAGGATGTCCATTGTAAGAATCACACCAAAATAGAGCCTCACTTCCTCTATTATAGATCCAAAATAAACTACTCTTCACCAGGTGAGCACCAATCTTGAGGGTATTCCACACCATAGAGCCTCTTCCCTCAAGGGAAAACCTAGAAATATCTGAAGGTTCAACACCAGGTAAATACTTGTGTGATAGGATATGGGCCCAAAGCTGAGATTGACATGAACACCAGCACCAATAGAGCCTGGCAACAAGAGCTTGACTGCACAAGATAGTAGAACAAAGGCCGAGGCCTCCTTCCTTTTTTGGCCTGCAAATGGTATCCCAATTGATGAGGCTCCATTTAATATTTTGCAAATTGCAACTCCAAAGAAATTGGTGTGAGAGAGCATCAAATTTCTTAAGAAAATATACTGGGGTACCCTGAACCATGCTTTTGTATATGGGAAGGGCCTAAATCATAGATTGAAGAAGTGTGACCTTGCCAGCAGTATAAATCCACCTATGAGTCCAATGATTGACTTTTTGTCGAATTTTGTCAAGCAAGCTTTGCCAAAATAGCCTACACTATCTACCCATGAAAATAGGGACCCCCAAGTAAGTTAGAGGGAGAGACTTAATCTAAAATCTTAGGATATTAGCAATCCTCCACTAGATAGGCTTAGGAGTATTGAAGAAAAAAATAGAGGACTTGTGGTCATTAATATTCTGCCTAGAGGCAGCCAAATAAGTATCCAAGGTTACCCAAAAGGCTTCTGGTTCCTGAATCTGAGCTCTTCCAGTAAATGTCATATCGTCAACAAACTGGAGGTGGGAAAGAGTGGGCAAACCAATTCCCCAATGCCATCCTTGAATCAAATTTTGGGATACATGAAACTTGATAAGTCTTCCTAGTCCCTCAACCATAATGATAAACAAATAAGGAGAGAGGGGATCTCCCTAGTGAATACCTCTAGATCCCCCAAAAAGCTCTGACGGTTCACCATTAATAAGGGCCAAGAAGGAAGGAGTAGTAACACAACTAAGAACCCATCTCACCCATTCCTGACTGAAGCCAAATGCCAAAATAACTTTATGCAAGAAATCCTAATTGACTTTGTCACAACCCTTAGCCATATCAAGCTTAATGAACATGGCACGTTCCCTAGAAGTACACATAGTGTGAATAACTTCAGAAGCAATAACCACCCCATCTAAAATTTGTTTTCCTACCACAAATCCCCCTTGTTCCTCAGAGATAACCATGGGAAGCCAATATTTAAGCCTCTTTGCAAGGAGCTTAGTAATGATTTTATAGACCACATTACAAAGAGCAATGGCCCTAAAGAAATCTAGCTAATTAGTCTCTTCCTTCTTTGGAATAAGGACTAAGAAAGTAGCATTCAAGGCCCAGAGCATTTCTTTGTTGGAATAGGACTCCTGAATCACATCCAAAAGGTCATTACTGATAATATTCCAAAATTCCTGAAAGAATTCAATAGGAAAGCCATAAGGCCCTGGAGCTTTGCCTTTCTAGAAGTTGAAGACCACCCCCTCCAATTTAGACATAGTAACTGGCCTTATAAGAGAGTCATTCATCTCCCTGGTCACAACAGAGGGAATATAGGACAAGATTGTATGCTCCTCAATCTCTGCTGGAGGTAAATCATCTGAAAAGAGCATAGAGTAAAACTGAATAGCTTCCTTGGAAACAACTTGAGAGGAGGACACATGCATCCCATTAGGAGTAACAAGAGAAGAAATGTAACTTATATTACATTGAGCCTGCATAGATTTATGGAAAAAAATAGTGTTCTTATCCCCTTCCTAAAGCCAGTCAACTCGAGCCTTCTGTTTGCAATAAATTTCTTCTATAAGATCCCACTCAGCTAAATCAGTAGAAGCTCAAGATTCTTCTATGCCAAGAGCTTCAGAGAAACCTAGATCACAAATCTGCCTAGTAATAACATCAAATGATCGTGAGCCCTCTTCTTCATAATGTGGAGACTACCAAAATAATTCCTATTCCAATGCTTCAACTTCCTTTTAACATATTGAAGTTTTTCAAAGAAGGAAAACATAGCAGTGCCATATGCAGGGCCTCCCAATCGCCACTAGTGAGCCAATAAGTCATGAAGAGAAGAGTCATGAAACCACATCAGCTAGAACTTAAAGGGAGGATTCTTGGGGACAACAACATAACTAGCTATGAGCTCAATAGGAACATCCTTCTCCTATGGAGTAGGAGAAACCACAAGGGCACAAACTTAGGGCCAATAGAAATCTTCGACATCTGCTAAGCTAGAACATCCTGATTACCACTAAGAATAGAACTCCTCTCCTCTAAGCCAGTAGTTACACACTAAGCCTCTATAGGAATACCTTCTTCTATGACCATGTTGTCAAGAACCTCAAAACGATTGAACCCTGAGTCCACTTGCCAATCTAGATGAGACCGCTTTTGACCCTACCCCTTAGCATTGTTTCGAGCTAGGAAAAAACCATCCTTATCAGGACTGATAGTACTGGATGGCACTTGCCCCCAACTTGAAGTGTTCATTTGAGCTTTCCCTTTACCTGTATTATCAGTCTGAACATTTTCTTTTCTAGTATTAATAGCTTGACCATTCCTCTTAACATCATCAGCCATCCTTGGGCCAGAAAACCCACCAGAGGTACCGTTTCCTTTGGAGGCTTGAGGGCATTAGCATTGTAAATGAACATATACATGAAAAATGTGGTAATGGAAGGGAATAGATTCATAGTCTAGCTATTGGATCCAAGAAGAAGAGACTAGGAAAATTTCTAAAGAATCTAGCAAAGGATTATTTAAATCAATTTCAACACAAATATGGGAATAAGAAATAACCCTTTTGTGCAATGATTGATGTGCTATAACAGTCAGCTTTCCAAGTACTACAACAATTTGTCACATGATATCCTCCTACCAGAACTCCAAAGGAAGTCCCTACAAGTAGACCCAAATAGGAAGCCTCGAAGGAAGATCCTTAGCAGAATTGAATCTTAGATGCTAGGGTTTGACAAAAAGACCTACACTGTCATAAAAATATGGACCTCCCTCAAAGACCCAGTTCTGATCTGACATGCAAGAAAAACTCACCAAAAAGTAGCTAGTACCAGCCAACATAATATCCATATCACCTTCTAGTTTCCATGAACGATGAATCTAGGCTTCCAAAACCAATAAGGAAATCTGGATACCAAGAAACTTGCATATCAATGCATGTGTGGCCAGATAGTCCACATCTTCCATTACATCTTCTGAAGGAATAACTAGCAAAGGCCTATCCTGACTATGTGGAAAACATCCATTAACTTTATTTAACTTCTAACACTCACTTACATAAAAAGGCTCCTTCTCCTCAGACCTCCCCCCGAAAGAAGAACCATCACAACCAGAGGCTCTAGAAAGAATGAGACTCTTGGAGACCTCGTTCGCCGCCATACAGGCCCAGCAAACAAATGCTAAACCAAGATCTAAGAAAATCCAACTTTTTGCCAAAAATATCAAAAAACCTTTACTGCCCTAGTAGCTCATGCACCCACATGCAGAGTGTCATTCTAACTTATTAGTATAGTTTTAGATTAATCATTTATAAAAAAACTCAAAAGTTTAGACTATGTTGTTAGAAATCTGATGTATATTATAATTTGTTGTTATAAACCTGATTAATATTTGATTTAAGAAAAGCTTGCTAAGAAATTTTTTATTGCAAGCTGTCAATCTAATGGTTTTTAAAATTTCACATTTAATTGCGAAACATTTATAACATGATTTAAAATGAACAATTTACAATATAAAATGACTTATCAACTCCAGTTTGTAATCAAAATTTATATATTATGACTTTAACTAGAATATCTAGAATACTCATTTTTGTGAGGTTTTCACTCCATCGCCCCAAAAATTTGGGGACCCTCGCTTTTTTTTATTGCCTCGAAAAATTTTTAGATTGTCCAACAATTTTTATTTTTCAAGAATTTTGAGCCTTGGACACTTTCGGGCCAATGGGAGAGGGTTAGATTTATTTTCACCTGGTTTCAACTTGATTTTCTAAAGCCACCAATTTCATCCTTAGGCCGAACAAATTTTAAAGAACAACTCTTAGCAGGATAAAATTGTGAATTTTGTACTTAGACATTTTCTTTTGAAAATTTGGATATAATTGTATAAATTTGGATAATTTTCAAAAAATGAAATTTTTGTTAAATTTGGTCTTTTGGAAAATCTTTATTATTTTTTTTGGTAAAGAAAATTAATTTTTGTGATGGTGAAATAAAATTACAAAATCGATTTTTGGCTCTAGAAGAAATTTTATTTTATTTTTGTCAAAAAAAAATTTATTGGCATAGCAAAATCGATTTGGGTAAAAATTGCAAAAAAATGGCTTTAATAGATTAAAATTGCCTTGAAAACTTTTTGTCTTTAATGAAATTGGTAATTTAATATTGAAAAATGGGTTTTGGTTAGCCAAAATCCAATTTTAATGATGTATTAATTACTAAATCCTCATTAAATAGAAATATTTAACATCTCCAAGGCATCATTTAATTTCCTTTTGCAATTTATAACTAACTGGCAATTTTAAAAGGCAATTTTCATTTTAGCAAAATTAATATTTAGCTAAGTATTTAATTGTGGGCCATAATTTTGCATTAATTATTGTTTTCTTTCTCCCAAGGTCCAAGTCAGCCAGCTTGGGGGGAATAAGAAAGTTGGGTATAAGAGGAGGCCTCTCTCCCATTTCTTCCTCACTTCTCACTTCTCCTTCTCAAGGTGTTGGAGATTTTGCAAGAGTAGATCTGCACTCTTCTTGCTTGGCGAAATTTGTGGAAGGAAAAATTTGTGGGAGCAAAAGTTTGTGGATGGAAAATTTTGTGGAAGATAAAATTCTAATTTTTTCAAAAGGTTGTGATTTTTTTCCTAGGTTGGGTAATTTTATTTGGAGGTGAATTGCATGATAAATTTATGATTTGCAAAGGATTTGAAGTTCTTAAGGTCTTGTCCTAGGTTTTGAAAAGTCGCTATAAGATTATTGGTTAAGGTGAATTTTCATCATGTAGAGTTGTAAGGGGTCCTTAAGTTGACATCCTTCTTTCATTCTAGTCTAAGGATTTCTCCTCTTGGTTCTAGTTGCCTTTTTGTCCACCACTCTACCATCCCATAATAGGGCAACAAGCATGGAGGATGTTAGTGGAAGTAAGAATCCCAAGCGGGCAAACACTAAGAAAGACAAAGAGGATATGATGCCCAAAACTCCCTTCTTCTCAAAAATGAAGAGAATAATCGACACCAATATCGCTACAGGGGACATGATATGTATGAAGGATAGACTAAAGGAAGGACAATCCCCCTCTGCAAAGAGGATGACAACAAGACAAATTTTGGATCGAGGTTGGATGGGTTAGAGAAATTGTTGTGAAGATAACACCAAAATTGCTCTCTTTTTCATTGTTTTGATTTGCATGTTGATTAAGAACATTGGGTATTATTGCATGTTTTCTACTCCCACTTAGTTAGATTTCCTTTCAAGTTGTTAATGTTGGTTTCATTTCAAGTTGCTAAGTAGGAGTGAAGTAGATGGATAGTTGTATGGTGGCAGTGGTAAATGTTTGATAGGGATCAATACTAGACCACTAGCATCTTAGCGGCTAGTTGGGAAGCTTTGTGCGGTAAGCTAGTTTAATATTCCTTTGAATCATTGCACCTGTGGAAGTGAGGCTGCTATTTAGCTCTCATTAGGTTCGATCCTTGTCCATTTGCTAACCTTCCATTCATAGGAGTAGGAGTAGAATAGTAAGTAGCTGGGTAGTCAAAGCTTAGAGAAGCAAGTTAGAGGAGTAAGTTAAGTATTAGAGTACATCCATTCACCTCCCATAACCATCCCTTTCCCATCAACATCATCCTTGGAAGACACATCCTTCATCACCACCACCATCAACATTATCTGTCACTCGCATATTTCACAAACCCATCATCATCTCCATCATTCCACTAAAGTCCAAGTCATCCTCAAATGAATAGCATAAGGCCACCTACGTGATTACCAACAAATCACATCACTAAAATTGAGTAAGTATCCAACAGTGTAAGGAACATTGGAGCTATTGCTTATGTCTTCATGAGTAATAACTTTTCAAGAGAGAAGTTGCATGTTTGATATCTCATATTGAATATTCAAATCCTAATATGTTATGTAAGTGATACAAAACGCGCATCAACATTATTTGGCACTAGAAGGAGGGCTAACTTAAATTCATTCTTAAGAAAATTGGAGCATTGTTGAGGCATTCACCCTCCATCATCACACATCAACATTATCTGGCGCTAGAGGGAGGGCTGAATGATTTTCATTATTGGATCAACTTGGAAATTTAGAGCAGAGATTGAGGAATGAGCTTTCAAAGCTAGATTTGAGATGAGGGATCTCTTTTAAAATCAAAAATTCAAAAAAATCAAAAATTTCAAAAATTTCAAAAAAGAAGAAAAGTTTGTCAATGGATAGGCGAGTGGACATTCATCCCATTTGGTTTGATTTGAACAAAAGGTTAAATCCATTGAATTTGTCTCAACTTGCAACATCATGAATTTGTCTCTTAAGAGTGGACATGGCGTTAAGAGGAAAATTTTCTTTTTCACAAATACATGAGCCTATGGTCTTTGTCAATTCAGGGGAAGATTTTCTTGTTTTCAAAGAAGATATCAATAGGGAACCAAAAAATATATGTGGAAAACGTTATTGGTACCTTGCACATAGTCTCATATATTTAGAGTCTACTTGCCCATCTTGCGAAGACACCATTGACTTGGTCAAGTTTCAATTGGGTTGGTATGAGGAAATATCCATAGGTGGTGGTAAGAATTTCTTTCATCTTTCAAGTTCGACACCAAAGAATGAAGAAGATAAAATTTATCAAGAGGATATGGTTGATTCTAATATTCAAGATAATCGAGTGGATGAACCTTCCCACATTATATCCCGAGGTGGAGAGGTTGACAAGAAAATTGGGGGAACAATTGAATTTATCCAAGAGAGAGAGGAGATGGTAATCAAAGGAAAGGATTCCACCGAGATCCTGATTGATTCGGATCCAGATGCTTCATCCGATGAGGGTGAAGGCATGTTTAAGAGCTTCAAGAACTTTGTGACTAGAACTATACAACAAGGAATGGAGTCGGGTAACCAAATATCAGTAGGGAACTTATTATTACCCAATTGGTGCAAAATTCACAATGCATTCCACTCAGAGTTATCTTGCTCCTTGTGTACTATGGCCTTAGAACAAGTAGAAAAGAGAATCCCAAGGGCTCTAAAATGAGAAGATCAACATGGTAGACAAAAGGTTGAGATTCAACAAGTTGATGAAGCAAAAAATCAATAGGTAAAGACACACAAAAAACTACAAATGGAACATCAAAAGGTGGAAAAAAAGGAAATATTTGGTGAGCATTCATGTATAATTCAAGAGGTGACTCTTGAGGATGGGTTGCAAGAAGTTTCAAATACCCTTAAAGAGGAAGATAATCAAGTGGGTGAGTTGAACAAGGAATTACAAGATATCACAGGAGAGTTCAAATATAAAGAAAATATTGATAAACCAATACAAGATGCTAGCTCCACCACATTCTTTAGGGGGATGCTTGAAGATCCTATGAAAGAAATACAAAAGGAGTCATTTCCCAAGGCACTTTGAGGTGATCAAGTTGTAGTAGGTGGCATGATTCACCATCAACTTCGAGCTCCAAAAAATTTGCCACTTGAAATGGAAGTTGGTGGACAATTCACAAAGGTGTATGATGGTTCTCATATTAGTCTTGAAGGTGCTATGTTTTGCGATAGTCTATATAAAGAATGGAAAGATGTTCCTAAAGAGAGTCCAAAGGGAAATTACATGCTAGATGATGGACCTCCTATTTATAAGAATATGCAAGGATTGTTGAGTGATGATTAAGTTGCTCCCATGGAAAAGGAAAATAAAGAATAGTTTGGGTTGATGCTATAGTTAGATATTGTGTTTGGGAAACTTGGAGAGGTGTTTGATGGGGAGAATATCAAGGAATCCTTGATTTTTGAGGATACACTTGAAGATATTCACAATGATTCATGGTTCACTATTCACAAGGACAAGCCCCCAAAGACAATATTTCATGAGCTGGATTCCAAGATTGATCCTGCCTGGACTACCAATGAGTTTGATGTAGATGTTAGAGGGATGGTGCACCACCAACTTTGACCTCCTAAGGCCATGGAGAATTTTTAGGTTCCATACAAATTTGAGTCACACTGGTCAGGTTGTTTCTTTCCCTACTCTTAAATATGAAAGGTTTGAAAGTCTTTATGTTGATAACGGAAATTCTGGAGAAAAAACTTGTATTTGGATTAACCATGGACCTTACGAGTTGCCTTAATTGTTGGTCTTGCATGTTAATTTTCTAGAGTTTGAGTTTGAGGTGACCAATTTTTTTTCAGAGTATAAGGATGAGTTTGCAAGATTGAGAACTATCACCCAAACCTTGTTACTTTTGAATATCCTGAGAAACCATGTTAGATCCAGTGTATATATTAGATCGGTTAGTGTTGTCCCTTTACAGTCTTGTACATAGTTAGGGTAGGTTTGTCTTGAACCATTTGGTTCAGGAGAGTAGTTTAGTTTCCTTTTAGTTGGGTAGATTAAAGTTTCCCTTTTAGTGGGTTACACTAGGTTTCTTTTAGTTGTTTAGTTTTGGTTAGGGTAGTTTTCTTTCCATTGTTTAGTTTAGGTGTTTTGAGGAACCTTGAGTTTGATTTGCATCGAGTCATTTGACTTGAGATCTTTTAGCTTCCCTTAGTTAGTTGCAAGGGGTCCTTAAGCTGACATCCTTCTTTCATTCTAGTTTAAGGATTTCTCCTCTTGGTTCTACTTGTCTTTTGGTCCACCACTCTACCATCCCATAATAGGGCGATGACCATGGATGATGTTAGTGCAAGTAAGAATCCCAAGTGGGGAAACACTAAGAAAGAGAAAGAGGATATGATGCCCAAAAATCCCTTCTTCTCGAACATGAAGAGAATAATCGACACCAATATCGCTACAGTGAACATGATATGGATGAAGGATAGAATAAAGGAAGGACAATCCCCCTTGGTAAAGAGGATGACAATGAGACAGATTTTGGATCGAGGTTGGATGGGTTGGAGAAATTCTTGCGAAGATAATACCAAAATTGCTCTCTTTTTCATTGTTGCGATTTGCATGTTGATTAAGAACATTGGGTATTATTGCATGTTTCTACTCCCACTTAGTTATATTTCCTTTCAAGTTGTTAAAGTTGGTTTCATTTCAAGTTGCTAAGTAGGAGTGAAGTAGATGGATAGTTGTATGGTAGAAGTGGTAAATGTTTGATAGGGATCAATACTAGACCACTAGCATCCTAGCAGTTGGTTGGGAAGCTTTGTGTGGTAAGCTAGTTTATTATTCCTTTGAAACATTGCACCTGTGGAAGTGAGGCCACTGGTTAGCTCTCATTAGGTTCGATCCTCATCCATTTTCTAACCTTCCATTCATAGGAGTAGGAGTAGAGTGGTAAGTAGCTGAGTAGTCAAAGCTTAGAGAAGCAAGTTAGAGGAGTAAGTTAAGTATTAGAGCACATCCATTCACCTCCCATAAGCATTGCTTTCCCATCAACATCATCCCTAGCAGACACATCCTTCATCACCACCACCATCAACATTATCTGTCACTCACATATTTCAGAAACCCATCATCATCTCCATCATTCCACCAAAGTCCAATTCATCCTCGAGTGAATAGCACAAGGCTGCCTACGTGATTACCAGCAAATCACATTGATAAAACTAAACGAGTATCCAATGGTGTAAGGAACATTGGAGCTATTTCTTATGTCTTCATGAATAATAACTTTTCAAGAGGGGAGTTGCATGTTTGATATCTCATACTGAATATTCAAATCCTAATATGTTATGTAAGTGATACAAAACTTGCATCAACACTCATGATTCTTGAAATTTCAGAGAACCATAATCTAGTTTGATTTTCAAATGTTCATTTTGTTTTCTCTTATCTAGTTTGATTGCTGATCTGTTGTTTTCACTTTCATAATTAAATTATTTTCAAATCTTCTAGTTTAATTGGTCATCTACTATTTTCACTTTGATAATTAAATTCTTTTCAAATCTTTCTATTTGATTGTTCATCTACTATTTTCACTTTCATAATTAAATTATTTTCAAATCTTTATAATAGTTCATTACGACTTGTAACTATGTCTACACTCCAACAAAGAATAATTGCATTAATGAATGTTCAAATAGTTAATTTGACTACACGTTATAACATTTGAATGATCCCTAGAACTAGAGATAATTGTACGGAAGAAGGTTTGTGGGAATAGAGAATTCATCTGATAAATTTTAGATGCATTACACTCATCACAAGTTTGACCTACCATTGTTGGAGAGTGATCATTACTGTGTTTTGTATTGTGATTGGAAAGTAATGAAATTGCATTCCCCAAATTATGAACACAGGGTTTGATTAATTGTTTCCTCCTCTGACTTCTTGTTAAACCACCTAATTTTGTGGGTATCAAATAATCTTGTATAATTTCCTTTTTACTCCTACTCCATTGGTTATTCCTTCATTTTCTTGTATGAAAAACTTTTTGTCTGCTCATTTATCTTCTTGTAGAGATAAAACTATAGCTCATGCATTCCATTTTATTCCATTCTTCTTCTACTACTATAATTTGTAATAATAAATAATTAAACTTCTTATTCTTTAACATGCCAAAGGCTTTTCGATAATGTCCAACATTAAGTCTTTTTGGGGCTCTCTATAGCCTCCTTGAGCTCCACAATCTCTACATCCTTTAGATCTTAATTACCAAGCATCCAAAATCCTTTCGTAATTTCTTTTCACTTAGAGGAAACTTCTCTGTTAGCAAGTTATGCATTTCTACAAGATAAAGGTCTTTTGTATGCCACCTCTAACTAATCTCTTTTGTTGAAACTAAGTTTTCTTTTTAATATTCATTATGTGATAAAACCTCCAAGTTATAGTGCACACAAAATATTTTTTCTGTGAATAGGAAATTATCTTCCTTGAACCTCATAAATCTCTCTTGTTTAGACACCTCAATTATATAAGAATCAGCTTCATCAACCTCATCCTCACTTTATTTAGTATCCTCCTATTCACCCTCAACTTTATCCTTGCTTGCTTTGGCATCCTCCTCAATGTAATCCAAATATTCAAGAAATTCTTAATTGATATAATTAGCATCATCATCTTCTTCCTCCATCTCCAATAAAATTACTCTGATACCAATTTTTAATTTAAAATGAGCAAAAAAATGGAGTAAGATGTAAATAAGGAAGACAAATTACAAATACACAAATTTATCTAGTTCACCATAACTTGTGGCTAGTCTAGTAGGAAATAGTTATATTAATGAAATATCCTATAGAATACAATACATGATAGTATATGTGTATATATACATTGGCATAAGCCTTCAAACAAAGAGTCATTAGAAACTTAATAATTAGTGTGATCATGGGACTTAATATCCTAACAAGAGCTTCTCCATCTATAAGACCAACCAATATGACCCTTTCATAGAATTCTTTTTCTTTTTCTAACCCACAATTTCCATCAAATCCACTTTATTTCAATCACTACCATCTAACTTGATGCCCAAACATTTAAAAAATAAATAAATTCTTACAAGAATATGTCAAGCTTACTTCGTCTAAGATTAAATAAATAATTCTTATAAGAATCTATCAAGCTTACTTCGTCTAAGACTTTTAGACTTTTTTGTAATCATGAACACTCCCTTTGAAGATTAGAATTCAAACAAAACCAACTATTGACTTCACCACATTCATGTCCATAGACATAAAATGACTTCTCTACTAACTTCACCATATAAAAAGTGAGATTTTCTATCTATAGAGGATGTAGTATGTGCAATAGAAGAAAATAAGTTTTGGGGGTTTATAGTTGTCCCCTTCATTATATTAGAGTTTGAAGAATAAAAAAGAGTCTGAGAGGGGTAGGAGCCAATAGAGGTCAGCTGACTTGCTCGGCAACACAAGGGACCGAGTTTCTTGATCCACACAAGAAGTTCAGTAAACTAATGGTCGAGTCACTCGGCCAGTACAAGTTACTCGGTCAATAAGGACCAAGTCACTCAATCAATATCACTCAGCAAAATACACAAGCGAAGACAACACCAAGTAAAATTAACACTTAGCTAAGGAATGTGATTGCCCATGTGAAAAAAAAAACATTGTTCTAAACAAAATTTCACAAGAAAGAATAGAGGTTTCTACTCAACTTTACCAAACTACTAAATGCAAAGTGGAATACATAAATGGAGAAAAGATCAAACATGATACATTGGAGATGGGAAATTTTTCTTGTATGGTTTCTATTAACCAAATCAAACTATTACAAATTTGGAGAGTAAAACCACAAAACCCTCCAAAAAAAAAATACTAAACAAACTTACAAAAAATGGCTAAATACAATAAGCTTGGAGAAATCACTGCTCATACAGGGCAAACTTTCACTTTAACAAAAAAATAGAAAATTATTCACCCCTATTGCTACTCTCTAATAAAATTTTATGCTATTGGTGCTCTACTGAAGTCTTTTGAATAATTGTCTCAGATCTATTTGAATAAAAAAAACATTCCCTCCTTTTGTCTTTTGATGTTCACACAAAAATATCTCTCATTTTAAAATTCAAACTTACCTACCACATTTAATGTCCTAACTATTGGAGCTGCAATGTCAGAGGAGACTTGGGGAACTCATCTTTTGATAGGTAGGTGAACAACAGGCTCCAAGGACAAACCAAGTAATTCAAAAATCCAACATTCCCCCTTTATCTCGAGCCAATAATACAAGGATCACTTTTGATCCAAATCAACTATGACTAGATATCTTCTCAAGTGCAAAAGGCTTGCTATTCCTAATGGCTTAGCAAATATGTGTGCTAGTTGCTGCTCAGACTTACAATACTCCATCTTAATTTCACCATTTGCAACTAGCTCTCTAATAAAATGATACTTTATTTCAATTTTCTTTCTTCTACCATGAAAGAATGGATTCTTTGACAAAGCTATTGAGGAAATATTGTCACAATAGATTGTGGTTCTTTCCTCTTATTTTTCCTTCAAATCTATCAAGATTCTTCTTAGCCAAATAGTTTGACTTGTTGCATTTTCTGCTATATATTTAGCCTTTTTTGTAGATTGAGCAACAATTGGTTACTTCTTGGATGCCCATAAAATTTCTCCCAAATCCATATGAAATACATAACCAGAGTGCTCCAGGGACAAACCAAGTAATTCAAAAATCTAACACTCCCCCTTTATCTCAAGCCAATAATATAAGGATCACTTTTGATCCAAATCAACTATGACTAGATATCTTCTCAGGTACACAAAGCTTGCTATGCCTAATGGCTTAGTGATTATGTCTACTAGTTGCTGCTCAGACTTACAATAATCCATCTTAATTTCATCATTTCCAACTAGCTCTCTAATAAAATGATACTTTATTTCAATTTTCTTTCTTCTTCCATGAAAGAATGGATTCTTTGACAAAGCTATTGAGAAAATATTGTCACAATAGATTATGGTTCCATCCTCTTATTTTTCCTTCAAATCTGTCAAGATTCTTCTTAGCCAAATAGTTTGACTTGTTGTATTTTCTACTATATATTTAGCCTTTGTTATAGATTGAGCAAAAATTGGTTATTTCTTGGATGCCCATAAAATTTCTCCCAAATCCATATGGAATACATAGCCAAGGTGCTTTTTTGATCATCCAAACTTCCAACCTAAGCACTATCTATATAAAAAACCAGCTCGAACTTATTTTTTACAGTATACAAAATACCAAATCCTTTGGTGCCATTCACATACCTCAAGATCCACTTTCCCAATTTCCAATGGAAATCCTTTGGAGTTTCTACAAATCTCAAAATCAGAGTTATGGTATGTATCATATCAAGCTGAGTTGTTATCAAATAAATCAAGCTTCCAACCATAATTTTATATAATGTGGGATTCACATTACTGCTGTAATTCTCCTTGCTTAACTTCAGATCTACAACTCTTGGCATTGGGGTTGCCTTACTATTTTATATTTTAAATCTATCCAAGATCTAATTTGCATATTTTTCTATAGAGATAAATATGACATCATGCATTATTTTTTTACTTCTATGCATAGAAAGTACTTCAAGAGACCCAAATCAATAATTTCAAGCTCACTTTTTATGGCCTCTTTGAAATTAGTAATGAGAAAATTTTCATTACTAACAAAAATAAAATCATCTACATACAAGAAAACAATCAAAACTTTACTATCATATGGCTTGATGAAGAGAGTGACCTCACCATAATTTTTGCTAAAGCCATTGCTCATCATATATGAGTCAATCTTATTATACCATGCTCATGGAGGTTGCTTTAGCTCATAGAAAACTCTTTTCTGCCTATACACCTTGTGTTCTTCACCCAAAACTTCATAACTAGATGGCTCCTACACATACATCTCTTCTTTCAACACTCCATTCAAGAAGGTGGACTTCACAACCATTTGAAACACCTTTCATTTATGTTTAGTTGCAATTGCAATGACAACACACACGATTTCCATTTTTGCAACTAGGGCATAAGTCTCATCATAGTCTCTACCATACTATAGTTTGTACTTCTTGACTACCAATCGTGCCTTATGCTTACCTATTTTTTTATTAGCATTGCACTTGGTCTTATAGACCCATTTAACTCCAATAACTTGTTTCTTAGGAGACAAATCAGTTAGCTCCCATGTCTCATTTCTCTCTATTGCATCTATTTCCTCATCCATGGCCTTACACCATTTATTTTCTTTCATAGCTTCCTCAAACTAAACTAGATCACTATGAGAAAATAATACAAAATTAACACTCTCGTCAAACTCTTCCTCATACCTATCATCTTGGCATATCTCCCTTAGATTCTTAGTCTTTCTTGGCAATAGGGAGGCAATAATGGGGTCTATAATTTTATTATTGTAGCTACTACTACTCAGTACTTGATGTACACTAGTTTGGAGTTGTTTAGAGCTACCTAGAGCTGAATCTCTTGCTATCTGTGGCTACTTGTCTTTTTGCCTTTTTTTGTCAGGAGCAATATGGAACTATCTAAAGTTTTTTGTATATGTTGTTGCTTCATCATGCTAATCACCAATTTCATCTTCTTCATCAATTATTGGGACTTTACTTGAAGTTCTTATTGATTTGTCCACCAATCCATCCCATTATTGATTTTCAATAAACTCTACATCTCTTGAAATGATGATCTTCTTGGTGACAAGGTCATACAATCTATATACCTTTGATTCTGAACTATAACCTATGAAGATGCACTTCACACCCTTTTTATTGAGCTTTTTCCTTTGCTCTTTTGGCATGTGTGTATATGCTACACACCCAAACACCCTCAAGTGCTCAATTGCCCATCTATGTCTTTCCCATGCCTCACAAGGAATCTTGTCATGAACTGCCTTTGTTGGACACCTATTTATCAAATATATTATTTTTTCTAGAAACGCTCTCCACTTTTTAGTTTGGAGTCCCTTTTCTTTCATCATGCTCCTTGTCATCTCAACAATGATCCTATTCTTCATCTCAACTACTCCATTTTGCTACGGAGTATAGATGTCTATAAGTGTATGCCTAAAATGTGGGCACACTTCTATGAATCATTATATTCAAAATTTCTCAAAAATGAGGTCTCGAATGGTGGTTCATAGCTCTCTATTCATGGAGTCCAAGGTTTTGTAATGGAGGCCCTTAGTTTGACCTAGTTTGTGCCCATGCAAGTACACCATGAAACAAGAGATTCAAGGATCCAAAATGCATGCAAATGGAGATGAAAAATAATCTATATGATAACAATGCAAAAAATGTAAGAAAGGAAATGTAATAACAATGCAATACTAATCTATGAAAAAAAATATGGCTCTAAGCTAATATAAAAATGCAAGGATGAAATCTCATGATGGAAGCCATGGATTCATGAGAGAAGAAGACAAGAAAATAAAAGTTCTCCATAGAAAGCTTTAGTATTTAAACTCCTTCTTCAAAAATCACTCTCCAAACCTACAGCATAACAATAGCATAATAATGGATCTCCAAAATGAGGAGAGGGCTCTCCCTTATGAAGAAAAATATGGAGGTGGGAAGCTTCTCACAACCAATATGGGATAATATAGTTTGATCCATGTGAGACAAAATTACACCAACGAGAAAAGAGGAGAAGAATTAAATGAGGGAAGGAAACAAGAATTTATTTAATTTATTTTTTCACATGAGATTTTATTTAATTAAAACGGAGCAAGTTCTTTTAATTAAATTAAAAGAGAGGTTTTCTTTTAATTAATGGGGACTTATTTTATCTAATTAAAAGAGAGATATTCTTTTAATTAAATAAGACTTAAGATAAAATGATCAACCTTAGAAAAATAAATAATCAAATTTGATCAAGGAAATTGATTTAAATTGATTTAATAAAATATTGCAAACCATTGATTCAAGAAATTGATAAATTGAATAATGGTGGCCCATAGTCTAGGTGACCATTTTAGGGTGCATACAGTAAGCTCATTCTTGATGCCATTTTTTAAGCAAAAAATTACAAAATAATTAGAGGTATACTCCCCCCCTTAATTTGACCTTAGTAATTTTACATAATGTCCACATTATTTTTCAGCCTAGGCTTTAAACTCTACAAACTTATAAAATACATCATATTTATGTTTGAAAAGATACACCCATTTCCTATGGCAAAAATAATCTATGGATGTCATAAAATATATACTCCCCCCCAATAGAAGTGGATTGCATTCGACCAACTAAATTGGTATGTACAACTCTAATGGTGCCCTCGCATTTCTAGAGTTATCAAAATTAAAGAGAAGCCTATGTTGCCTATCCAAAACACAAGCCTCACACTTGTCACATGACTCTACAATATTAGGAAAACCATCTACCATTCTTTTTGTTGGTGTAAATAAGTATTCACTAGTTACACTTAATTTTACTTAGGTTAATGCATTATTTTATTATATTGAATTTTTTTTTTTTTTTTTTGTGAGACATTCAGGAGTTAGCACACTAATTCAACACATGGTGTCTACAACACTGGAGTTTGCATCATTCACTGAGTTGTCATGTAGAAAACATAGTTATTCACACTCCCTTTTTAGCACATGTTTTCTACAACATAAATTTGCATGATACACCATTGTAGGCTTATCCTCTCATCATAGCACTTACTTTCATGCTCAATGGAGGATAACCCATATCTAGTGGACATGTGCCTAGTTGTATGACTTATCATGTAGCTAATTCTTAGGCATTTTAGATGCATCTCAAAGGCCTTTATATATAGGTACTCCTTGTGTAATTTCATGCATATTGAATTGAATACATTGTTATTCTAATCATACTCTTTCTAGTCTACAATTGTGCTTGTGTTTGAGTTCTTAGTTCTTGGGTGAATTTTTCCCTAAGGCAAATCCTTAGATGGTATCAAAGTTCTTGAAGAATTTCTCTTCGCATAGCCATTTGAGACAATTGTTGATTTAGTACCTCGACCTGAATCTAGAGTACCAGAGAAATTAGGAGTCTCTAGAGCTAGAACGAACCTCACCATTGCATCTAAAATATCGATTTGGTGAAAATCAGCTATAAAGTTACCTACCCTAGGCCAAAGTCGATTGTGAGGAAATTTTTTTTTGCAAACTAACAGCTAAAGGATTGATTTATAGAATTGGTATGATCATTTCATATATGTACATTTGATTTTTAGATCTGCATTTTTTTCATCTGCATCTCTGCTATTGTTCTTGTATTTGCATTATTTTCTGGAATTTTTTTGGCCATCGAGCCATAGGAGAGATTTTTGCAGGTGAAGATTGGTGCTTGTTGGTGCAAATTAGATATTTGCATCACATTCAAAAGGTCAAAAAACCCCCAAATCAGATTTTGTTTCATCCAAATTAGACGTTTGAGGAAAAATCTTGAGTCATTTGATTTTTGGAGGCATGATGGCATCGATTTAGAAAAAATAATAGCAGCAGCAATTTTCAAACAACAATATCTCCCTCATACAAACTCCTTTTTGTGAGAATTTTTTTTTGTTTTAGGACAAAATTTTCTAATCTACATATTGGTGTAGGTGGTTTGAGTTCTCTACTCTTGAATTTTTCTACAATTTGCAAATCCCAATTTTTTCCACTTAAAAGGCTTAATACGAGCTCATCTAGACTCCAAATCAAGTTCTATTTTTTTGTCTACTTTCCAAATTTGTAATCATATTATAGGTTTTGTGGATAGAAATACTACTTTCAAAAATAGGCCTTAAATTGGCAAGTGGCTACCAAGTGCCTAAATGATACATTGGGGGGGGGGGGGGGGGGGGGGTACAGGTTCTTTGATTTCTTTTATATTTTAGGAGGTTCATTGATTGATCTCATGGATTCTTGTTAGATATTTCAGTCTGTAATTAGACCATAGTTGACAACAAGGAACTATCACAAATGGAGTGCTTTGATACTTGATCATCTAAGAGACCATCAAGAATTGCTTCCTTATCTCTATTCATTGCCACCACATTTTAATTGGTCACATTTGGTGCACCTTTGTCACTTTTTGTATAACAGTATGAGTAAGGAATCTTTTGCCCCTCTTAGAATGACAAGTTTTCCTTATGATATTTGGATGTCTATTTGAGAAGCATATGGAGATCTATGTGTTCCTCCATCTCCAAAGGACATTCTACATCCAGTCACTCTAGCTATAGTTTTTTCAACTCTAGATGCAATCACACCTCCAGATGCTCATGTTGCTCCTATTGATCTTATTTTAGCCACAGATGCTTCAAATTCAGTGCAGTAGGATCCTTTATGTCTTCCTACTTTACCTTCATGCGACGACTTCCTTCCCACCATTATAGGCCTATTTATGGAGTCTCATATTGAAGATGTGGGAGACACTATTGACAATATTCATCTTCTTTTTTAGGAAAATTATTCATCTATTGCCATAGTGATTGATTCATGTACTTCAGCACAACAGGGTACACTTTATCTTCTAGTTCCAGGATTAGTGGATGACTTCTTGGCAGACATTTTTGGTTTGTTCATGGAGCACACATAGAAGACTTGGGAGACTTCTTTGATGATATACTACTTCTCTTTGATGAGGAAAATCCTTCTATAGTTGTTGGGAGGGCTCACTCTAATCATAATGTCCATTCTCTACATGATCAATCTTTACAGGTTGAAGTATCCTTATGTACAACAGTTGCAAGAGGTCTCTTTATCATTTGAGGATATAGATTGTTCTTTGAAATAGGTTCTAAATCAATCCTTGCTAGATCTGTACTTCTTCTCAATAGTTTTGGAAGGAGCCACCACCAGTATCGACACAGAGACACTTGAACAGGTTTCAGAGATACCTTACATCATCAAGATTCTTTTTCCATATAGGGGATGCATCTCATTTGTACCCTTTCCATTGTTTCTTCCAAAGGGGAGGAACATCATTAAACGGTCATAGATTAGCTTCTACATTGGAGCATTTCATACTGATTGACACCTTACATTTAGGGGGGGGACTACCTCATCTCCTTCTCCTTTTTTGGGGGGACTTCTTCTTCTTAGGGAGTTTTGTCCTTCTCTCATTTCTCTATTGTATATACTTGATGTATGTCATAATGGGAGGGTCTTGATTACTCCATCCTTCCATGCATCTAGTTTTTCATCTCTCTTTTAGGGGGATATTTTTTACCATGATATTTTCCCCTTTTTCTCTACTTTATGAGAGATTACATTTCATTATGTACATAGGTGCCTAATATGGCCTAGTGGCTGGAACCCATTATGCATTTCATTCTAGCTTTCGTAAGCTTAAGTGCATTCCCCTAAATTGCACTTAAGGGGGTGTTGGTGTAAATAAGTATTCACTATTTACACTTACTTAAGTTTACTTAGGGTAATGGATTATTTTATTATTTTATTTTGTGAGACACTCAAGAGTTAGCACACTAATTTAGCACATGGTGTCTACAACACTGGAGTTTGCATCATTAACTGATTTTTCATATAGAAAACACAATTATTCATGCTCCCTTTTGAGCACATGTTGTCTACAACATAAATTTGCATGATACACTATTGTAGGCTTATCCTCTCATCATCACACTTACTTCTATGCTTAATGGAGGATAACACATATATAGTGGACATGTGCCTGGTTGTATTACTTATCATGTAGCTAATTCTTAGGCATTCTAGATGCATCTTAGAGGCCTTTATATATAGGCACTCCTAGTGTACTTTCATGCATATTGAATTGAATACATTGTTATTCTGATCATACTCTTTTTGGTCTATAGTTGTGCTTGTGTTTGACTTCTTAGTTGTTGGGTGAATTTTTCCCTAAGGCAAATTCTTACACTTTTCGTGGAAACTAAATTAAACCAACATAACCAAGATGTCCATAGCTAAGATGCCATATCTTGGAGGGGTCTTCAATGATGCTCTTTAGAGATGATTGCTAATGTACTACTATAAATGCAATCTTGAAAGGTACAACAATAATTTGAGAAGAGAAATATGTCTCTATCCTCAAGGCAAACATTGGGTTCCTTGTCATGTGGACTGCTGCAAGAATCTTCTTACTCTCATCTTTCTCATGAATGACACACTTGTCATTTTCCATCAGCAATTTGCAACTATTTTGAATGAGTTGTCCAAAACTCATCAAATTGTGCTCCATTTCCAAAAGAAAACTATTTTGAATCTCTCTCTTCTCACGTTGCTTGGTCTGGACCATAATAGATCATTTTCCCACAATAAGAATTGTTTTATTGTTTTCCTTTTTAATTTTAGATTTGAAATTATTATCAATAAATGAAAATATTTTTTAATTACCACTCATGTGGTTGCTATAATGGATGTCCAAATAACATTTCTCAAGGTTACCTTCTTCACCAATGTTGCACATGATAAAGGTTGTGGGATTATTTGATTCACCCACATTCATGTTAGCCACATTTGCACTCTACCTTGACATATCACCTTTCTTTTTCAAATATTCACTTGCATAATGCCAAAATTTGTGGTAATAGTAACACTCCATGCTGATCTTATTGGAGCTATAATTTTTCTTGCCTCCTTTTGAGCTATTTTGAGAGCTACTTTCTCCCTCTTGGTTTCCTGTTCATCTTGAGATTTTTCCTCTAGAAATTCTTTGTCTAGAGTTGCCACAACCTCTACCTCTAGAGCCTCTATCAAACCCATTTCTTCCTCTCCTATTGCCTCTTGCATTGGGATATAAGCTTTAAAATATTTCTCTTGGGAAGATGTTGCTGATCTATTGATCTAATGCTCATGAGTCTGGAGAGTACCCATCAACTCATCCATTACTAAAGTAGTGATGTCCTTGGCCTCTTCAATGCTCATCACAAGATTATCATACTTTGGAGACAGAATTCCTAATATGTTTTCCACTTTTCTCTACTCCTCATAGTTTTCTCCATTTGGCTTCAACTAGTTTATTAAACTAGAGATCCTTGAGCTAAAGTCCACAATAGACTCATTATCCTTCATTTTAAGGTTCTAAAACTCCCTTCAAATCATCTATAGCTTCACTACAAAGACTTTATCAATCCTTTTGAAATTCATCTCAAGGATATCCCATGCATCCTTTAGCAAATTAGTTGTTGCTATCTTGGGAAAATTGCCTCTATCATGGCTGGCTCCATCAAGCTAAATGCTTTTACATCCTTCCTTCTTGACTCCATTAGTTGGCTCTTTTTGTTGTTGGTGAGGGAAGCATATTTTGTTGGGTTGGTTACATCATTGGACCCATTAACCAAAAAATCTCACAAGTCATTAGCAACCATAATGGTTCTCATCTTCTTTTCCCAAGTGTCATAATTTTTTCTAATAAAGGATTGTGGTTGTTGCCAAGTCTTTCCTTCATCTCCAACCATGTCTTCTACACAAAAAACTTCAATACCCAGAAAAAAAAATGCCCAAACTCACAATGATGTGATGCCAAATGGTTTTGAGACCATTTGAATAATAAACAAGAACCTAAGAGGGGGAGATCTAACAGATGTTAGCCAAGATGCATAGAAATAAAAGAGATCAAGTTTCATGATCCACCACACTCGGTAAGAAAAACAAAAGCCTTAACACGACTAAGTAAAGTTAACACTTGGCTAAGGAATGTACCCACGCGAAAAAAAAAAAAACATCGTTCTTGAGAAAATTTACAAGAAAGAACAGAGGTTGTTGCTCAGTTTTACCAAACCACTAAATTTATAGTGAAATACATAAATGTAGACAAGATCAAACATGATACAATGGAGATGGGTAAGTTTTCTTGCTTTCTTTCATTCTATTAATTGAATTGAACTATTACAAATTTGGAGTATTACTACAAACCTAGAAAAGATAAAACATCTGAGTACTAAACAAATTTATAGAAATGTGTGGCTACATACAATAACCTGAGAGAAATCACTGCACATATAGGACAAACTTTCACTTTAAGAAAACTCAAAAAATTATTCACCCATGCTACTGTACTTTGAAAAAAAACTTCTGCTATTGTTGCTCTACTTAACTCTTTTGAATCAATCAGAATGTCTATGATCTTTCCAAATGAACAAAACATTCCCTCTTTTTTTCTCGTGTTGTTCACGCAAAAACTTCCCTCTCATTTTTGAATTTAAAGTTAACTACCACATTAAGTGTCTTGACTATTGGAGCTACAACCTCAGAGGAGACTTGGAGAGCTCAAGTTTTGATAGGTAGGAAAGTAATTCAAAAATCCAACATAGAGGAGGACACAAAAATGGATTACAAGATTATAAATCAACCTTTTGATTAATACAAACACCAATAAATGGAAAGCTTAGAAAACTCAATGAAAAATATCTCATGGACAAGTTACTCATAGGCTTGTTTAAGAGAAGAATGTAAGAGATTATATCACATTAAATCATATTCAAAAAGTTAAAAATTCAATATAACTTCATGATAAAATCCAAACTAATTAAGTGTAAGATTTAAATAAGATAGGAATCTTGAGACATTAAGGATAATCATAAAATAATGTTGTGAAGGGGATTAAAAAAATGAAAATGATACAATTATTCTACATAAATATCTTAAATACTAAATCGGCCACAATATATACTAAAGGTGGTTCATGTAAAGCTAAAGCTAATATTTGTGCAGGCTTCTATCTATAGTGGGAATGGTTCTCATCTATTATGATTCTATAATCCACTACTAAATTATATATTTGATTGATAGCTATTAGAAAAGAAAAATATGTAGTGCAAGGACAAAATGAACAGTTGATATTTAGTGCATTATCATATAGTATTATAGTTTGGCTGGAGGAGAGGGGGGTGAGTTGAGTCAAAATAGAGAAATTTAAACAAGTATATAAAAAACTTGAAAATAAACTTGTGAATATAAGATTTAAAATAATATACACATGGGTAAAGTGAATAAAGATAAATACTAGATATTAGAAAAAAAAAACTCACAAAAGAGAGATGACACAAGACATTTTGTGCTAGAATCTTGTTGTCTTGTCATACGAAAAGAATAGTTCCACTAATCCCATCATTTTATTGAGCAATAATTATTTACAATATTCTATAGTAACAACTCATTAGAACTTCAACCTATTTTCTTTCTTTTTACAATTTATTGTTTCACATATTACTTATATATGTAACTGTATGTTCTAGAATTCATACACATATATAACCTTATAATTTTTCTTTCAACATTAAGTCATGTTCCATTATATACAAGAAAGCATAACTCTATATCACTTTTTTTCAAGAATGCATTTTGTCGACACACACCTATATTTGTTATATAGAAAAGTATCTTAATATATTCGCGCTCACTAAAATAATTTCAGTTATAACTATGTATAATGCTACATAGGAATTTTGCAAGATATTCACACACCCTTTGCTAGGGTTCTCAAAAAGATTTATCTTAATGACAATATAATCAAATTGTTATGTAATCACTTTGAGTACTGAATGGTTTATTTTAACTGTTTGAACTGTCTTCCTCCTATTTCAAATGTGTAGGAATATGTATTTGAACATAAAATATGATATCCATATAACCTTGCCAAAATTGAGTGTGTTCTTTTAATATTTGTTTGCATGTGACAATGTTTTTCTCAATGAATTCTCAACATAGTCTTAGAGTTTTCCATAGCTAGTGTAATTGTTCCATTGAATATAACTACCAAAATTATTACATGAAATAGATGCTTTGCTTCCATTAAGAAAAAGCTATTGGAATATTAATTGCATTTGGTTGTCTCATGAGCCTCTAGCTCACCTACCTATCAAAAGACACTGCAACTCCAACAATCAAAACATTTAATATGGTAGGTAAGTTTGAATTAGAAAATGAGAGGGAAATTTTGTGTCTATGACAAGAGACAAAAATGGGGAATGTTTTTATTCATTCTCACAGATCCCTAGACTTTTTGGTGTTTTTTTTTCCAGAATTTAGTATAGAAGCACCAACATAAGGTTTTATCGAAGTGTAGTAGCATGGGTGAATGATTTTTTTTGAGTTTTTTCTTTTGTGAAAGTGAAATTTTTTCATGTATGAGTAGTGGCATCCATATGTTGTTGTAAATTTATTTAATATTTAGATATTTTGTTCTTTAGCGTTTGTAGTTCATTCTCCTGATCTCTAATAGTTTGATTCAATTAATAGAAAGAAAGAAAGCAACCAAACTTGTCCATCTCTAGTATATGTATTTCTAATCTTGTCTCCATCAATATATTCCACTCTACATGTTAGTAGTTTTGGCCAAAAAAGGAGAAATATTTATCTTTGTCTATGGATTTTTTGGAATGTTGTTGTTGTTCCTTGTGTGACTCAACTTGTGTTTGAGTCGAGTAACTTAGTTCCTATTGATGAAGCCACACAGTCTCTACCTCTGTCGAGTTCCCTATTTTGATCAAGCCTCTCATTAGTGACCAAGTGACTTAGTGATTTTGGTTACCAATCTCCTTATGTGGACCAAGCAACTCGGTCCCTATTTTTGCTAAGCAACTCAACACTATTCTTTCTTGGTACTTAGTATTACCGAGCACCTCAACTTCTACACAATATTTTTGATTTATGACATGGTATCAGAGCTTTTAGGCCCCAAATCCTTGTGAGTTTGGGATTTTTTTTATTCTAGGTATTGAAGTTTTTTGTGTAGGAGACATGGCTAGAGATGTAGGAAAAACTTAGTAGTAATTACTGTCCTTTAATAGGCAAAATTATGACACTTGGCCAAAGAAGATGAGAACCATAATGGTTGTGAATGACTTATGGGAGTTTTTGGTTAATGGCTTCAATGATGTAATGAACATAACACAACATTTTTCCCTCAGCAACAATGAAAAGACTCAACTAACAGATTCAACAAGGAAGGATGCAAAAGCATTAAGCTTGATTGAGGGGGCCATGCTAGAGGCAATATTTCCCAAGATAGGAGTAACTAGCAATTTGAAGGAAGCATGGGATATCCTTAAGACAAATTTCGAGGGGATAGATGATTCAAAGGGAGTTTGAGAACCTTTGAAATGAAGGAAAATGAATAGATTTTAGGTCAAGGATCTCTAGTTTGAAAAACTAGTTGAAATTAACAGGAGAATATTATGAGGAGAAGAGAATAGTGGAAAATATATTAAGAAATCTACCTCCAAACTATGTTAATCTTTTGATGACCATTGAAGAGAGAAAGGACCTCACTACTTTGACAATGGATGAGTTGATGGGTACTCTCCAAACTTGTGAGCATCAAATCAATAGATTAGCAAAATCTTTCCAAGAGAAGTCTTTTAAAGGTAAGTCCAATGCAATAGGTAGGGGGAAAGGAAGTAATAGCGCCAATAGAGGAAACACTAGAGGAGAAAGCTTAGGATGAGTAGGCATCCAAGAGGGAGAAATAAACTCTCAAAATAGCTCTAGAGGAGGTAAGAAGAACTAAAACTCTAACAAGAGTAATGTAGAGTATTATTATTGCCATTTATTTGGGTATTATGCAAGTGAATGTTGGAAAAAGAAAGGTGACTAGTCAAGATAGAGTGTAAATGTGGCTGATGTGAAAGTGGGTAAAGAAAACAATCCCACATCCTTCATCATGTGCAACATTGGTGAAGAAGGCCTCCCTAAGGTATGGTATTTGGACAATGGTTGTAGCAACCACATGACCAGTAATAAAAATTTATTTTCATTTATTGACAAGAATTTAAAATTTAAAATCAAAATGGGAAATAATTGAACCATTCCCATTGTGGGAAAAGAATCTATTATGGTCTACACCAAGTAAGGTGAGAAGAAAAATACTGAAAAATGTTTATTTTACCCTAGGTATGAAGCATAATCTGATGAGTGTTGGATAACTCATTCAAAATGGTTACAAAGTGTAGATGGAAAATTACAAGTGTCTCATTCATAAGAAATATGGGAGCAAGAAGATCCTTGCAGTAGTCTAAATGATAAGGAACCAGATGTTCCCATTGAGGCTAGAGACATGCTTCTCTTCTCAAGTTGTTTCTGCATCTCCCAAGTATCCATGTACAATAGTACATAAAAAATCAACCCTAAAGAACATGATTGAAGACCCCTCAAAGCTATGGAATCTTAGGTATGGACATCTTGGTTATTCTAGTTTGAATATACTTTCCAAGAAAAGAATGGTAGATGTATTGCCTAATAGTATAGAGTTATGTGACAAGTGTGAGGCTTGTATTTTGGGTAAGCAACATAGGCTTCCCTTTAATTCTAGGTACTCTAGAAGGGTAGTGACACCATTAGAGTTGGTGCATACTAATTTAGTTGTCCCAATGCAAATCACTTCTATTGGGTGAGTACATATTTTATGACATTCATAGGATATGGGTGTATTTTTTGAAACATAAATCTGATGCATTTGATAAGTTTGTAGAATTTAAAGCCCAGACTAAAAAAGAATGTAAACACTATGTAAAATTCCTAAGGTTAGATAGAGGTGGGAGTATACTTTGAATTATTTTGTATTTTTTTGTAAAAAAAATGACATCAAGAAAGAGCTTGCAACTAGCTATACTTTGCAATAAAATGGAGTCATTGAGAGGAAGAATAGGACAATTATTAAAATGGAGAGGAGCATGATGAAAGAAAAGGGATACCCAACTAAATAATATTTAGGAGAGGCTATAGAAACATTAGCGTATTTGATAAATACCTATCCCAGAAAGGCTGCCTGTAACAAAATTTCTCATGAGGCATGGGCAAGACAGAGATGGACAATTGAGCACTTAAGGGTGTTTGGGTGTGTAGCATATGCACACATGTCAAAGGAGAAAAGCCAAAAATTGGATGAGAAGGTTGTGAAGTGCATCTTCACTCATTATAGTTTAGAATCAAAGGCATACAAACTGTATGACCTTATCACCAAGAAGATCATCATATGAATAAATGTAGAGTTCATCAAAAACTTGTCATGGGATGACTCTATGAATAAATTATTAAGTAATTCAAGTAAAGTTCCAATAATTGATAAAGAAATTGAAGTTGGTAATCAACATGATGAAGATCAATAAATATAGGCACCTCTGGACAATTTTGGATTGTTCTTGATAGAAAAAGATAGAAAGGAAAGAAACCACAAATTATAGCAAGAGATTTAGCTCTAAGTAGCTTTAGATGACTCCATATTGGTGTACAATAGGTACAAAATAGTAGTAGCAATAGTAGAGAAATTTCAAACCTCACTCTCGCTTCCCTATTTCCAAGAAAGCCCAAGAGTCTAAGGGAGCTACACCAAGATGAAAGGTATGATGAAGAGTTTGATGAAATTGTAAACTTTGCATTATTGTCTCATAGTAATCCAATTTATTTTGAGGTAGCTATGAAAGAAAAGAAATGGTTTAAGGCCATGGATGAGGAAATAGATGCATTAAAGAGAAATGAGACATGAGAAATAACTAGCTTGCCTCCCAAGAAACAAGTTATTGGGGTTAAATGGGTCTATAAGACCAAGTGAAATGTTGATGGAAAAATAGATAGGCATAAGACACGATTTGTGGTCAAGGGGTACAAACAACAATATGGTAGAGATTATGATGAGACATGTACCCCTATTAAAAGAATGGAAACCGTGTGTGTTTTCATTACAATTGTAACTAAGAAAAAATGAAAGGTATTTGAAATAGATGTGAAGTTTTCCTTGTTGAATGGAGTGTTGAAAGAAGAGGTGTATGTGGAGTAGCCAACTAGTTATGAAGGTAAAGAACAAAACATGTATAGGCTGAAAAGAGCTCTTTATGGATTGAAACAATTTCCAAGGACATGGTATAGTAGAATTGACTCATATTTGATGAGCAATGACTTTGCAAAAGTGATGGTGAGTCCACTCTCTATATCAAGGCAAGTGATAGTAAAATTTTGATTATTGTCTTGTATGTAGGTGATTTAATTTTTACTGGAAATGATAATTTTCTCATTGCTTATTTCAAAGAGGCCATGGAGAGTGAGTTTGAAATGATAGATTTGGGTCTCTTGAAGTACTTTATAGGCATAGAAGTAAAACAAATGCATGTTGACATCTTTATCTCTCAAAAAAAAATATGCAAATCAGGTCTCAGAGAGGTTTAAAATGAAAAATAGTAAGGCAGCCCCAACACCAACAATTTTAGTTGTGAAGTTGAGCATGGAAGATTGCAACAGTAATGTAAATCCAACATTGTATAAAAGTATGGTTGGAAGCTATTAGTATTTGAAAACAACTCTACCAGATATGATGCATTCAATAAGTCTAATTTTCAGATTTATGGAAACTCCAAAGGATTCCCATTGGCAAGCGACAAAGAGGATCCTAAGTTATCTAAATGGTGTCAAAGGATTTGGTATTTTGCATAACACAAAAAACAAGTTTGAGCTGGTTGGTTATATAGATAGTGATTGGACTAGTAGTTTGGATGATAGGAAGAACACTTTTAGTTATACATTCCATATGGGTTTGGGAGCAATTTCATGGGGGTCCAAGAAGCGGCCAATTATTTCTCTATCTATAGAAAAAGTTGAATACATAGAAGAAAATGCAGTAGGATGTCAAGCTATTTGGCTGAGAGGACTCTTGAGAGATTTGAAGGAAAAACAAGAGGATGGTACCACCATCTATTATGATAAAATCTCCTCAATAGAATTAACAAAGAATCTAGTCTTTCATGGAAGCATGAAGAACATTGAGATAAACTATCATTTTGTTAGACAATTGGTTGCAAATGCTGAAATTAAGATGGAGTATTGTAATTCTGAGCAGCAACTGGCAGACATCTTCACAAAGCCTTTGGGCATAGCAAGTATTATGTGCCTTTGGACATAGTTGATTTGGATCAGCAGTGATCCTTTTTATTATTGCCTCAAGACAAAGGGAGACTATTGGAATATTTATTACATTTGGTTATCTTGTTAGCCTCTACTTCACCTAATCATCAGAAGACACTACAACTCCAACAATCAAGACATTTAATGTGGTATGTAATTTGAATTCAAAAATGAGAGGGAAATTTTGCATGGACAACAAGAGACAAAATGGGGGAATATTTTTATTCATTTTAATAGGTCCCTAGGCATTTTGGTGTTTTTTTTAGAAGATTTCATGATGGAGACACAACCAAAGACCATAATAAACACATAGGAAAAGGGAAAATATTATTATCAATGAAAATTTCCCTATGGGCTTACAACAATATGATTCTAGAGAAAGAAATCCTCCACATAGTACCTTCTCTCTAACTCCACTAAGTGCTACCTTTACAATAACAGAAATGTTCTTAAATAAGCCCCAAGTTTATGGTTAGGAAAACATTCTAGAATATGCTAGTTGGCATCCACCACCAAAATGAAAGGTTCCAGAAATCATGTTAGAAGATGGTGTGGTAGTTGAAGTTTTGAGAGGCATAACATTTGAATTGTAGCTCTGATTGACAAACCATTTACATTTCTAGAAAGCTCTCAAAGCCCTCTACAGACCTATGGATAGCTTTTCTCATCCCCCATTTTTTGGCCTTGTACACAGCCATTTAGTGCCCCATATCTGACTTTAAAGCACTCTTAGGAGGTCTCCAGGAATCAAAAAATTGCAATAACTTTCTAACCGCGAAGCCTTTTGACCTGATTCTTTTTTTGGAGTGTTCTAAATTACAAATATAACCATCCCTCCAATTTACACCTTGTAACTCACCATAATTATGGCTCAATTACATAGTCCTATTTTTTTTACATTTACACGTATTCCAAGGTGTTTAAAAACTCTAACCTAGAACACTAATAGTGGAACTGTGAGAGTTGGAACCTTTATTTGACCCAAATGGGTATCCAGAAATGAAAACACATTAAACAAAAACAATTTCTAAGAATATTTTTGGGTGATACAGGATTTCCCTTACACCACTAGATGCTCATCCATTAGACACCCAGGGTAGATTGAAAAGTGACCCCATCACTTTATGGTAGAGGAAAACAACAAATGGGAAACCTCTATTGCTGATATCCAAGTTGAGTCCTCTATTGGTCATCCTTTCCACTTCACTAGGTACTCCTCATATTGCCTATTTTGGGTACTCCTGCCCACACGACTATCCATAATCTCTTCTATCTCCTCCTTCTTAGAACTAGGAATTAGACATGGTTCCAACATCAAACCCTCATCTACACCATCATCATGATATTCTATTAAGTTTGCAATGTTGAATATAGGAGAAATATGAATCCCACCTAGCAACTCAACCTCATATGCATTTCCCAAGTCATGTTTCTTCAAAATTTTACAGGGGCCAAATTTCTTCATCTTCAGCTTGTTGTAAGTACCCAATGGAAGCTGTTCCTTTCATAAGTGTACCATTACATATACCCTACTTGAAAATCCTTATGTTTGCCTCTTTGATCAGCCCTAGCTTTATACTATTGATTCATCTTGGTAATGTGCAGATAGACCTACTCATGTAGGCTCTTGATATGTTTAGCAAATTCTTCTGACTCGGCAATTGTCCTCTCCCCTTGCTCCATCTTCCTCAAATTTTGGTGCAGTCCTTGGGCTACTTCCATACACAATTTGGAATGGTGATCTACCAGTACTCCTATTTATAGAGTTATTGTAAGAAAATTCTGCTTGTGGTAGAATCAAATCCCACCCCTTGGGCTTATCTCCCACTAAACACCTCAGCAAATTGCCCAAACTTCTATTTACCACTTTGGTCTATCTATCAGACTGCAGATGATGTGTGGAACTAAACATCAATTTTGTTCTCAACTTCTTCCATAAAGTCCTCTAGAAATACCCCAAAAATTTATTATCTTTTTCGAAAACAATACTCTTTGGAAGACCATGTAGTCTCACCATCTCTCTGAAAAATAAATCAAAAATATGTACAGCATCATGATTCTTGTGGCATGGGATGAAATGTGCCATCTTGGAGAACCTATCAACCACCACAAATACTAAGTCATTACTCCTTTGTGTCCTTGAAAATCCAAGAACAATATCCATACTTATGTCCTCCCAAGGCTTTGATGGAATAGGTAATGGCTGATAAAGTCTAGTATTTTGACTAAATCTTTTGGTTGCTTGACACACTTGACAACTCTACACAAATTTCTTTACATCTTGTGACAATTGAGGCCAAAAATAATGTTCTTTAAGAATGGCAATGGTCTTATCTCGACCAAAGTGTCCTACCATTCCCCCACTATGTTTCTCCTTGATTAGGTTTCCCCTCATGGAACTCCTTGGAATGCATAATTGACTGTCATTGAACAACATACTATCTTGAATCAAATAGTCTAGCCACCTGGTTCTATCTACAGTAATAGGTTCTCTACAAGCCTTCCATGCTTCAGCAAAATCAAGATCCTCCGGGTATAGATGCTTGAGTTCACCAAACCCAACCACTTCAACCTGTATTACTGTAAGAAAAAACTGTCTCTTACTCAATGCATTTGCAACCCTATTGGACTTTTCACTTCTATGTTTCAACACAAATGTATAGCTCTGCAAGAACTCTACCCATTTCATATGTCTCTGGTTCAATTTACCTTGGCTATTTAGGTACTACAATGCTTGGTGATCAGTATACAAGACAAATTCTTTTGGAAATAAATAGTGCCTCCATTTCTTTAAGGCCTGAACTATTGCATAGAACTCCTAGTCATAAACATAATACTTCTTCTTTGCATCATCCAATTTTTCACTAAAATATGCAATAGGCTTACCTTCTATGCTCAATACAACCCCAATAGCACTACCACTAGTATCACAATCTACCTGGAACACTATACTAGAATCTAGAAGTGCCAACATAGATTTCTCTGTCACATTCTTCTTCAACAATTCAAAACCCCTTACAGCTGCTGTAGTCCATTTGAACTCTTTTCTATCTCCCCTTATTATTTAAGTTAGCGGTGCACATATGCCACTAAAATTTTTAATGAACTTTCTATAAAAACTAACCAGACCATGAAATGATCTTACCTCAGTAGAAGACCTTGGAGTAGGCCATTCCAAGATGGCTTTTACCTTTTTTGGATCCATTTTGAGATCTTCAGATGATACAACAAATCACAATTAGACTAACTCCTTTTTTACAAAGCTACACTTCTTCAAATTAATCAACATTTTATATTCCCTCAACCTTTCAAGGACACTATGAATGTGCAATAGATTTTCATCCAAAGTCTTGCTGATAATTAAAATATCATCCAAATAGACAATAACAAATTTTCCCAAGAATTTCTTTAGTACCTCATTCATAAGCTACATGAAGGTGCTTGGTGCATTGGTCAGTCCAAAAAGGCATGACTAACCACTCATATAGACCTTCCTTGGTCTTGAATGCAGTCTTCCACTCATCCCTTCTTGGATCCATATTTGGTGATAGCCACTCTTAAGATCTATCTTTGTGAAGTACTAAGTTCCACTCAAACAGTCCATATGATCATCCATTCTTGGCAAAGGAAACCAATACTTGATGGTTATCTTATTTATAGCTCGAGAGTCAGTGCACATTCTCCACTCTCCATCCTTCTTTAGTGATAGTATTGTAAGTACTGCACATGGACTTAGGCTTTCCTGAATCAAAACCTTCCTCTATAGCTCCTAAACCTATCTATTTAGATCCTTAGTTTTAGTAGGAGTCATCCTATGAGTAGCCTTGTAGGCAAACTAGCTCCAAGGATTAAATCTATCTGATGACTAATCTACCTTACTAGTGGCAACCCTTCTGGAACATTATCAAATATGACATCTCTATACTCACTTAAGAGGCCTAAACATTTACGTGGAATTTCACTACTACCTTCCTTATCTCTTCTAGGAATCAAAGCATAATACATACGCTAATGTGTCATACCATACAAAAAATTTCTTCCATCAATAAGACATATCCTAGTACTACTGCATACCTTTTCACCTTCCTTTATCATGGGCTTCAGTTTGTGGTGAACTCCATCCTTGGTCAGAGAGTATTTATTTGCATGACCATCATGTACAACATGTCTATCAAATTGCCATGGGCTTCCCAACAATAAATGGCAAACATCCATTGGAATAATATCACAGAGAACTTCATCATGGTAACTCTCAATCTTGAACTTCACCAAACATTGTTCACTGACTAGGACCTTATGATCAACCTTCACCCAAGCAATCTGATAGGGTTGGGGGTGTTTCTCTCCTTTGAGCTTTAGCTTAGAGACCATCTCTTCAAACACCAAGATGTCGGTGTTGCCACCATCAATAATCACATCACAACACTTATCCTCACAATTGCACCTAGTACAAAACAAACTCTTCCTTTGTCCAAGTTCAATTCCACCACTTAGTAAGACCCTTTCATTTACAAGAACCTCTCCTCTTTCTACATCTTCAGAATGCAATGACTATGCATCTTCGTCCACATGAACAACCCTTTCTTGATCATTAGCCCTCCTTTCTATTCTTCCTTGTCATTGAGGGCATTCAAAGGCATGATGACCTTATTCATTGCAATGAAAATAGGTACCAAAGAAGCCTCCTCTTCCTGATCCTTGTCCACATCCTCTACCTCTTCCTCTCTAATCTCCAAAGTTTTGATCATGGGAGTGGTTGAAGCCCTCATTTCTCTAGTTTCTACTAGTACCCACATCTTCATTTTTCTTTTGGATCTCATTTCATCCTCTAGATGACCTATTTTCACCCCTTCCTCCTTGACCATGCCCTCTTTGCCTACATTCAAACCTTTTATTTAGCTTCTCTTCGACTTGTACGGAAAACTGGTATGCCTCTTCAATGCTAGTCATTCTAACCAAACTTAACTCCTCCTGAATGCTAGGTCGTAACCCATTGAGGTAATGGGCAACCTTCTCCTTATTAGCTTCTACATGTCCTACCCTAATAAGAAGTTGATAAAATTCCTCTGTACATTCCTGGAAAGATCTTCCCACTTGTTTTAACCCTTGCATTTTCTTGAACAAATCAAACTCATAATCAACAAGAATGAACTGCTTCTTTAGTTTGTCCACCATGCAGTCCCACTTTGTGATTTTCTCCTTTCCTTTTCTATTCCTTTCCAACTGAACCTCTTGCCATTAGATTTTGGCATGGCCTTTAATTTTGGCCTTCGCAAATTTAACCCTCTCAAGGTCTCTGATATCCTCATACTCAAAATTCTCCTCTAGTTCATTGATCCAATCGATCAACTCATCTGAGTTTAGGGTTCCCAAAAATATACCCACATTAATTTTAGGTCTTTTTCCAAGCTTAGAAATGGCCCTAAAAAGCCTCTCCTCTACCTAATTTAGGACTTCCCCTTCACCTTCCCCTTCCTATCCAATTTCTTCTTCTTCATTTTCTCCCTCACTTTCACTGCTTGTGGCAACATTTAGTCCTCTACATATCTCCTACTACAATACTTGAACCTACCCTTGGAGGGCTCTAACCTCCTTAGAATTAATAGCTTTGGCCCTTCCAACATGCTCTCTTTGTGGAGGCATCTTCTTGACTCAAACCCACAACCACATAGTCCTAGTGCAAACTGCCTCACAATCGATGCTCTGTACACATTCAGGAGAACCTACTCTGATACCACTTGATGGAGACACAACCAAAGACTAGAATGAACACATAGGAAAATGTAAAATATTATTATCAATGAAAATTTCCCTATGGTCTTACAACAATATGATTCTAGAGAAAGAAATCCTCCACACAGTACCTTCTCTCTAACTCCACTAAGTGCTACCTTTACAATGCTAGAAATGTTCTTAAATAAGCCCCAAATGGTTCAGGATTAGGAAAAAATTCTAGAATATGCCGGTTGGCATCCACCATCAAAATAGAAGGTTCCAAAAATCATGTTAGAAGTTGGTGCGGTAGTTGAACTTTCGGGAGGCATAACTTTTGAACTGTAGCTTCGATTGATGAATCGTTTACATTTTCAGAAAGCTCTTGAAGTGCTCTATAGCCCTATGGACCAGCTTTATTCATCCCCCATTTTTTGGGTGGTAAAAGTCCATTTAGTGCCCCATATCTGACTTTGAAGCACTCTTAGAAGGTCTCCAAGAACCAAAAAATTGTAATAACTTTCTAACCATGAAGCCTTTTGACCTAATTTTTTTTCTGGAGTGTTCTAAATTACAAATATAACCATCCCTCCAATTTACACCCTCTAGCTCACCATAATTATGGCTCAATTATATAGTCCTATTTTTTTTCATTTACAAATATCCCAAGGTGTTTTAAAACTCTAACCTAGAACACTAATAGTGGAACTGTGAGAGTTGGAACCTTTATTTGACCCAAATGGGTATGTAGAAATGAAAACACATTAAACAAAAACTATTTCTAAGAATATTTTTTGGTGATACAGGATTTCCCTTACACCATTGGATGCTCCTGCATCATTTCAATAGAGAAATAGTAACACAAGGGTTTATTAGAGTGCAACAACATGGGTGAATGTTTTTTTTAAAGTTTTTTTTTATAGTGAAAATGAATTTTTTTTCCTATATGAGCAATGATTGCTCAAAGATTATTGTATGTGGTCATATTTTTTGTAAGTCTATTTAGTATTTAGATATTTTGTTCTTCAAGGTTTATAGTTCATTCTCTTGATCTGCAATAGTTTTCAACACTCAAAAATGGTCACCTTGACTATGTACCTTGGTTTTATAATTTATCTCAAGCTTGAATCAATATTTGCTTCATCATTTCCTTTGATTAAATTAAATCATTTTAATTAATCAATTTATTTGAATTATTTGAATTCTTGAAGCAATCATTATTGTTTTACATCAATTTCCTTAAATTGGAATTAATTAATTTTAAATAAATGGTCAATCACTTTTATTTTTGACATTATTTAATTAACAGAATATTCTTCCTTTTAATTAAATAAAAGCCCCCTTCACATTATTTTATCTACCACATTTATTATTTTAAAAGAAACAAATTAGCTAAATGTCACACACTTTACATTATAAGAAAAGGGATTTTTTTTTAAAATACCTCTCATCTTATATTTTTAATGGAGTTTTACACTCCACATAACTAATTAACTACTAATTGCACATTCTTTTATGTGGATCACATGCTTTCATTTAAGTTTCAATTTTCCTCCAATTTCCTCATGCCTCTTGGCTTTGGTATATAATGAGACCTCCTTCATTTTTCATGATACAATTTTATTATCACCATTATTCTACACATTTTTGGAGCTTTCATAAGATTTCCTTAAGGACTCAAAGCATTCTTACAATTGATCATACTTTCATACACACTTGATGCTACTATACTATACTTGCAAATTTGAAGCTTTCTTGAAGACTTCGAGATATCTTGTATGTTTATGTCCATTTGAATCTTTCATTCATTTGATATATTTGTAAAGACCAAGACCTATGTTCATATTAGAGCTACCTCGATACAAACCTTTGCACATTGATGATAGGAAGCTATAAGTTGATTCTTGAGATCTTGTGTTTTATTGGAGTTTTATTGATTGATCTTCAATGTAAGGATTCATAGAAGTGTGTTTTTTTTTTGTCCACATTTTTTACACACATTTTCTAGCACCCACCATGCGGAAATCCACGTTTAGATGTTGGTTTTGGTTATTTTTGGAGCTAACCCAATTGTGTAAATTTGTTTGTAGATGAAAACCCTAGATTTTGAAAGATTTGATCACATCTTCCAAATGGATTCACGTTTTGGTATGAATTTTTGTTTGCAGATTAGCGACATATTATAGAAGCTCCAATAAAATATTAAGAATTTTTTGAGGTATTTTGAAGCTTTTATAATTTTTTCTTTTTCATAAAAAATTAATATTTGGTGGAAATCATCATATTTTTTGGATATTTTCACATTTTTAGAAGGGTCTTTAAATTCTATAGGGGGTCTATTCTTTGTGATTTAAATTTGGATGCAATATCATAGTTCATTTGGTTGATTTATGAAAACTAGTCTATTTTGGGAAAATGGTTCCCTAGGGCACAAATGAAAAGATATTTTTAAAATTATGACATTTTTTGAAATCTCTCTAATTTTTATTAGGGTTCTCTTTTTTGAATTTAGGGTTTTGGATCTAAACTTATATCATATAGGTCCAATCTTGTTGACTAGGTCAAAAATTAAAATTAAGAAAATGGGCATTTCATGATTAGCTTGCACTTATCTTTCACATGGTTCAATGCATGATATGAGTTGTCATTTGAATTATTTGGTGGTTATTATTTCTCTTAGCACTTGATTTTCATATCTAATCCTAGGGCTTTCATAAGTTGAGTATACATTACATATCTTCTTTGCTTTTTTCCTTGTCTTGTTGGTTGGAGAGTTGTTGGCTTTCTTTAACAAAAAATCTCAACGAAAATAAAAATAATGTAAAATATACTAAGAACATTTCATGGATTAATAGGTATTCTATTTAAAGATCTATAACATTTGATTTCCTTTCATTAGAATGAACCTTTCATGTGTCTTACTTGAGTGATTTCTTGCTTTTATAGATCACATTCCAATTTCTTCTCTAAAAGAACAAACATAGATTTATTTTTTTGCATATCTATCATGCATAGCAATTAGGCCCTATGAACAATATTTGTGGATCTTGAGACAATGATCTTCAAGCTCTTCTTGATGATGGAGCCACTTTTAGGTAGGGAAGGTCCTTATCAACTCTAGGTTTAAACATTGTCAAGTCTTTAGCAAATGACAATATGTTCGCTCTTGAGAGAAACATAAATCATTGTCAGTAGATAAATTTTGTTGAGTTGGTATCAGCAATTTAGTAGGTCAATTAATGTATTTTTTGTACTTTGGTGACACTAGTACATTTGACCTCATTTTTTGAACAATATTGGTCAAAATTTTGACCCAAGTTGGTCAAAATTTGGACCAAACAATTGGTCAAAGTTTTTCTTGTCAAAATTTTGACCAATGCTTGGTAGAAATTGCAACAGGGCATTGGTCAAAATTTCAACCAATGATTGGTCGAAAACTTCCAGGCATTGGTCAAAATTTTGACCAATGCTTGGTAGAGATTGCACCAAATTGTTGGTCAAAATTTCAACCAAAATTTCAACCAATGCTTGGTCAACTTTTTTTTTGAGGTATTGTATAAAACAATTCACATGCCTTGCCTATGATTTGACATTTTTCATGCATCCTAGACTCTCTCATCTTGATGATGGATTACAGAGAGTGATCTAAAATGATGATGCTTAAAAACACACACAATCAAATCCAAAATGAACTTGCATTTCAAATGGATTATGGAAATCTAATATTGTTAATTTTGCATGCATGTCTACCAAGACAATCACAACTTAAACATATATGTTTAAGTTCATTTTGGATTTTATTGTGTGTGTTTTTTAGCATCATTGTTTTAGATCACTCTTTATAATCCATCATTAGGATGAGAGAGTGTAGGATGCATGCAAAATGTCAAATCATAGGTAAGGCATGTTAACTATTTTATAGAATGCCTCAAAGAAATGTAGTCTCTTTGCAAGCCATGAACTATTTTATATAATTACCTTTGCACCAACAAAATAGTTGTAACATGCATTCAAAAATGATAAACTCATAAGCAACCAATACAACTTTAGGACCTTAATAGTAATATATTCAAAACATATTGTTATTGATGATGTGACAAGCTAGCTCCCTTATCTGTAAGCCAAAATCAATTTTTAAAAAAATAATTACTCTTTCCATGAATGGATTCTAGAAGAAAAGACTACATTACAAGTAAATTTATCACTACCCGATCTAAAAAAATGTTCAGTACCATTCCAAGAGCCAAGAATATTGCAAAGATTATCCTTTTGAACAAAAAGCAAGTAAATATTAAAAATAAGTTAAAGTTGTCGTAGTTTTTACTTTCTAGTAAAAAATACAATAGTTTTTACTGCACTCCTCTATCTAAGAAAAGGAGAGATTCAAAGAATTGAATTGATTCCTCTTTCAGGAGGGTTCCAAAATAAATGCTCATTAGTTCAATTCTATCAAAAACATGAATAATTGAAGATTTAACATTGCAACTTTATAATTACACTTTCTAAATTAAGCTAGTTGTGCACAACATGTGCATCTTGAGAGTTTTGAATCAAGATGACATCTAAAAATACTCTGTAAAGCATCTTATCTATTCACAACTCTCTTTGGCTATGTATGAAGTACATGCCATCAAAAAGATCTAAATGATTGTTGACCAGGGCATAGACTTATTTAAGGTAATTATCAAAAATTTTCCCTATATAGGGAAAAGTAGTAAAATGCTAACACCTAAGGCTTTCTTACTATGAAATTATATCCAATGAATAAAAAGTTATTATTTGCCTGCCTACCCATAATAGAGGTATTCCCAACCTTAACATAATAGAGATGATCTAGTGACTTGACTAAGAGCTAGTCAACCATCCAAAACCATTTTCTAGTTTGTGTTAGTATATAAATGATGGAGTAAATTAGATTTGTTGACTAATGATATTTATTGTTCAACAATAAAATACATGTTATAGTGTATTTTACTAAAAAATTAATAAAAACTGATGTGAATGATGTTATAGTTCTTTCAAGTTCTTTCATATTTATAAAGTAATACTATCCTATAAGTCCCTAATGCCAATATTTGACTATAACCTCCACCAATCAAGGATTCTTTTCAAAAGTGATGCTATATTTATTCATCTTACACCTAAATATTATTAATTTCCATTCTAACTGATAAAAGAAAAAAATAACAATATTCTTCTTTCCCTGCTTCAACAACATTGTAATAGATTTACTACCTCTACTATTATAGCTATTATATCATAACCTATCAGTTTGCTCAACAATTAACACTCTCCAAGACTGCTGCCAAGTAATAACAACAAACAATACGTTATCCACAAAAACAAAGGAATGAAGGAATAATTTGCACTCTGACACACATCAATACTATGAAGCTTAAGCTAGCAAATTCATATTGTGTATTAAGAGAAACAATTCTTATATGAATCTTCATATTTTTTGTTACAATGACCAAGGCAGCTGAAGTATCAAAAATAATTACCACCACATCATCTAACTCCTCATGACAGAGACCACAGTCACTTTTTCCTAAAGATAAATCATATGCTCCATTTTGATTGTTTGGATTTGATTGTATTCTTTTAGAATAAACTACCAAATATGGGTGGTCTACTGCCTGAAAAAAATTAGGAAAACATGACAATTCTTATCTATCTCAAAAAGCTCTCACACAATAGCAAAGTATTACCTTTTTTATTGCTAGTTAAAATTTGATAACTTTTTACAGTTTATGACTTTGCATAAATTTATTGATTCCTATGCAATATAAAACACACAAAGAAAATGAAATATTCAAATATGTAAACAAAATCCCTGAAAAGCCTAACCATCAATATCATTATGGAAAAACAAGTAAAAATTTTCCACTCTATAGTTTGCTAAAGAAATTAATCATGTTACAAAACGAATCCATTTTACAGGTTTGGACATAATCCTAAAGGAAAAACTGACATAGAATCTTTCACAATATTGTGATGCACATAGTTTTAAGAGAGCTCATCATACAACACTTCCTAAAATAGCATAGCTAATCAAAATTGTAAGCATCTTGTGATAAATTGATTAATGCATGGTAAGTTTTTATTTTAAAATGTAAACTTGAAGTTGGCAATTATTATTCTCTAATATTTTCAATCTGTATCTACTCTAACCAAACAATAAATAATAGGAATTCAAGTTTAATTTATTGTTACAATTAATTAAAAGAAAGGAATCTTTCAACATAAAGAGTTGTACACATCCAAAGTTCCAAATCACCACAAGATGTCCTATTGAGAGCAACAACAATATTAGGGAGAAAGCACACCTATATATGTCAGATCCTGAATATTCAAAATGCTTTGAGACTAAGAATTAAATTAGACTAGGAATTAAATGACAAGCTTGAGGCTAGCTAATTGCCCAAGGTTATCTGCCATAGTTGGGTGAGCCGATCAAAGATTAGCCTAATTGCTAAACAATTGCCAAAGATTATAGACTAGGAATTAAATGACAGGCTTGAGGCTAGCTAATTTCCCAAGGTTACCTGGCACAACTATATGAACAGATCAAAGATGAGCCTGATTGCTAAATAATTCCCAAAGATTACATGTCTCAGCGATGTGAGCAGATCAAAGATATGAGCATAATTATTGAGTAGTGTTCCTGATGTGATATATCTGAATTTGGCAGAAACATAAATGCACATTAGAACTAAATCATGGATTACATGCATACTTGTATTGGTTGGTACATACATTATAAAATACAAGTATAGAATTAAAAAATCACATCACAATCCTAAAAAACAAATCATTTTAACAGAAATCCAATTGTATAATACACATTCCAAAGATAATAAGATTTTATAGATCTCATTGTAGACACCTAAAAACCTTTAGAAAATAAAGTATTTTTATTTTCTAAAAAATTTCTGATGACATCATCATTTATTAATTAATTAATTATTTATTTTATTTATTTATTTTTATGCCATTAAATCCCTTTATCTTAATTAAAAATATTTAATTAAGGAATCCCTCCCAAAAATGTTTAAATCTTATTTAAACATTATTTCCTTATTTATTAATTATTTAATTAATAAATTGACCAAAAAATCCAAAATAAATAAAAAAATTTATTTTTTGCCCAAAACTTGGCCAATTTCCTTAAGACCACTAACCTCTTCCAAAATCTTATAATCCTTCTTTAATTTTGATTAAAGGCTAATCCCATCATTTCCTACCCCTAATCCCAACTCAAAATATTTAATTAAGATTAAATATTAATCCTCATGTTTATGAAAAAAGTTTTAATAAATATCTCCTCAACCCAAACTCTTGAAATAAATAAAACTTTATTTATTTCCTAAAAATCTAATTTATCCTAATCCTAAGAAGTTCTAGACTCTTCTAGAAATTCTTCATCCTCATCCTAGGAAATTCTAGACTATTCTAGAAAGTCTTTATCCTCATCCAAAGTCTAGACTCTTCTAGAAGATGTCTTTAAACCTAATCCTAATCCCCTCCTAACCTTGTCACATTCTCTAAACATGGGTTAAGACTTACTAACCCAAGCCAAAGTTAACAAATATCTCCTCCTTCACCCACCCTCATTAAATGCCATCCACTTGCCTATCCCTAAGCTAATCCTAATCCATCCTAATCCATCCTCTAATCATTTGCACAAGCCTAAGCAAGCTTAAAACCTTTCTAATCAAGTCCAAGTCAAAATTCCTCTCATCTCCCTCAAAATATCTCAACCATAAAACTTTATGAAGCCCACAAGGTCATAAATGACTCTTCCAAGCCCTTTTATTGCTCTTACAAGCCATTATGAGGGTCTTTATGAAGATTTTATCCCTTGAGCCTCCTTTGTTGACTCATCCTTCCCCTTCCCTCCATCCTCTCACCCTGTGACATGTGTCACTCCTTGATTGGCTGTAAGGAAGCACAATCCATGTGCTCTCTTCTCATGCAATCTAAGCCCTCCATGAGCTTTTTACCATCCTTGCATCTTAGCCCTCAATCCCTCAAGCCTCTTGCCTATAAATTGGATCCTTCCCCTTTGCAAAATAACACAATCCATGAAGTAAAGTCATAATGCCATTTTAAGAATCCATTTTACATCAAAACCATACACTCACACCCAAATTCCAACTCCATTTGAAGCCCTTTTTGAAGCATAAGCTTGAGCATACATTCTATCTATTTAGACAAAGCCACTCAACAAGAGAGCTTCTCATTGAGAGAGTCCATTAATGGCTCATATTCTCAATTGAGAGTTCATCTTAGTCTATCTTGAAGTTTATGAATTTTGTTTAGTTTGTAGAAGCTTTATTTAAATTTGGTTTCTATTAGCATACTAACATTGCTCATATACATTTTGGCATGCCCGGTGGGACCCCGCATGGGTCATCTTCATTAGCTTTTTTAGTCAAGTTTTGTATGTCATTTGCTAATTTTGGCTAATTTTTTTTATTTTTGTGATTGGTAGGATTGTATAAATTGGTTTTGTAGGTCCACATGAGCATGAAAAAGACAAAGGAACTCATAATCTATCTCATAGTGTTTGCAGATTTTTCAAGCTTATAGGTGGACAAAGCACTTGGAATTATTCTTCCTCTTCTTATCTATATTCTTCTTATTCCATCTACTTCTTCTTCTTCTTCTTGTGGGAGATCTTGGCCATTTTTTTTGAAGGAAGCAAAATCATACACACTTCTTTTTAGTGCTTAAAATGAACCCCTAAATCATACTTAAATCCATTAAAAACTAAAAATTTGCAAAAAAAAAAAAGCCTTTTAACAAGTGAAACTAAACCAATTCAATCATTTGGATCCTTGCAACATCAAGATTTTAGATGCATTCATGCAAAGTTAGGAACACTTCATTATTGGAAATTTAAAAAGAACTTCAAATTTCCATTTCAAAAGGTTCAAAATCAACACTAAGTGCACAATAAAATCTAAATCAAACTCAAAGCATCAATCAAGGATAAAATGAACCTCATTTGCAAATGTTTTAAAGTTCTTTTAAAAATCTCATGAAAACTAAGAGTCCTAAATGGTTGCCAAAAATTATCCTAAAAGCTTTGTTATTTGTTCCAAACAAATGTCTTGTTGCAAAATCTTGAATGTTTCTTAGGTTTTTCATGCATCAAAACAATCTAGGAATATCATTTTTGGGCTTAAAATATGCAAACTAGAACACAAAATCTTGAATGAAAACCAAAGTCCAAAGAGTCATTTTTACTTTTGAGTACAAAACAATCTTGAATGATCTAAGGTTAAAACAAAGCACTTCAAAGTTCTTAAAACAACAAACAAAATCTCAATCTTGAATGCTCAAAGAAGAAAACTTGAATGTTTAATCACTTGTCTTTGAATGCATGTTGCTAAACACACTCTTGAATGCCATGGATTAAAATCAAATTTTCCTTAAATGCATGACTAAAACAACAAATCCAATCTTCAATGCCAAGGATAAATTAACCATTGCAATATCAAATACTTCATTTGGAGCTTCTAAAATTGAACAAAACAAATCTCTTTTCCATAGGCAATTTAGGTAAAGTTTGATTTTCGGACATTTAAGAAACTTTATTAAGTTTAATACAAATTTGCAAAAATCAATTTGAGTAGTTCCTTGGACTCACCTCTTTTCTAATCACCCATCAATTCAACCATTGGTTTCAATCTGAACACCATTTATGGGGATGGGTCCACTTGAAAAAGGTGTTAAATGTTCCACAATCTAACTCACTCACTTGGTCTTTGAACATTTGCTTTAACTTTATCAAAAATTTTAAATGACCAAAACTCTAGATTAAATTGATCACACTTCAAGTTTGGGCACTAAAATTGAACAACTATTGATGTGGAGGGCCTCCGGGCGCGCGCTTGACAAATTGAGTCTCACACATCTTTGCTTTGGGCTTAAAACAAAATCACACCAACTCTTGAATGCTTTAAAAGAAATTAATTGATACTTGACGTGGAGGGCCTCTGGGTGCGCGAGTTTTCTTTTGTTGACCCTAACTCTTCTTCTTGTTTGCATTCTTCGATCGATTTACTTTTGTTGGTGCTTTAAGTTGGAATTGAACATTGTCTCTTAAACATGAGTGCTTGCAAAGTCTAGATTAGCGCACATAAGAGTCAGTTGGTAAAATAGCAAGCGTGTTTTTTTTTAGCCCAAGGTCATCCAAGTCTTCTCTCCCCTTGTCGTCTTTCGAGGCCATCTTGGGTGCATAAGATTAGGATCCAAAACCTTGTTTATTTTTAGGAGGCCTGTTTGGGGATTTCATCACCCCTTGGACGACCTCAACTCTAGCATTCTGGCGGAGTATAAGAATCGGGAGGTGAATCGAAAGACACCTCTCTTGGAATCAAGATTTTTTTCACTCGGGCTAATCCTCAAGGAACTTTATACCCTTGAGTAGTGAAAGAGGAGAAATGGGTTACTACTCCTCTTGGTTGTGTGACATCTTGTTGGTTTCATCTATGGATTTGGGCCTCATGTACCTTTGGGTATATTGAGGACTCCCTAGCTAAACTAACTGTCAGCCTTGTAGACAACCATCTAGAGTGTTAATGTATTTGAAGTGACTGATCGAAACATTTGTAAAACATACACACTCCTCAGTGCAAGTATCACATTCTAAGAATCAAAAACTTCTATCCGGTTGTTCCTATCTATTGCTTGCTTTTTTATTTGTTGAATGAATGTTTGCCAAACTTGGTCAATCCTAGCTTAGGGTACACTTAGCGTAGTCACTGCCTATTCTAGAAGTTGAAAAAGTTGAAGCAAAATAACTGAGGTCTCTCAAGGCCAAGCAAATTCAAGAATTGATGTCAGAGCAACCTAAACCCAAACAAAAGTTCCACAAAGTTAAACTCAAACCATCTCAGGCATACCAAGAACTTTCAGCCAAGAGAAAGGAACTAACACCAAGTCCTCGAATTGCCAAACTCCACAAAGTAGAGGATAAAGCTGCCAATGAAGCACTTCAAGAGGCCTAGTTAGAGCACACCATCAAATTTTGCCAACATCCAGGAGTTAATCCTACTTATGCCTTACCAACTAGGCATGATTTCTATGATTAGACACCCTTGTTTCTCCACACCTTCTTGGATAAGCTTCACCTTAGAGTCATCTTTGTAGAAAATTCAGCCATCTAAGGTTATCCCCTTAAGCATTATTAGCTCATCCATCTCATTTAGGACCAAGCCATCTAGCCAGCAATCCAAAATCTTAACATCCAAGCCTTCAAAAAATTGTTGTCACCTTGCTATAAGTTTGCCATTCCTAAAATCTTTCAAAACCACCAATCTCACCAAGGTTATCCCTTTCACAAAGCTTTGTCAAGGGTAATCTAGCTTTTCCACTTGTTATCCCTCATCACCTTGAGCTAAAGGTTGGGATCCACAAGTGGTCAATCTCGTGTTCTTCCTAAAGGATCATCAGTCTCTCCTTAAGTTGACACAATCACCACCAAGCTTGCACATAGGAAAGCAAACCTTTTGTGCTTTGGCAACATATCTTTGAAGTTAGAATCCCCAACCCAATCCTCCTTAGGTTTTTTCATATAGCTTTGCCTCAACCTAGGAAATCATTTGCATAGAAAAGCCTTCCTCCCTTTTGCATCCACCAGCATTTGTTGCATCTCATCCCTAGGAGCATTTTTCATGCCACCCGTCACTCGCTTAGCCAAGAAGAAAGAAACAATGGAGCCCTATCATTTGGATCGAACAACCTCACCCCCCTTGAGCACTCAGCCATCCTTCAGCCCAAAGAAAGCTATGCCATCATCTACTAACATTGAAGCTTTCATGAACCAACCAAGAAATGTAGTATTGGTAAATGCCATTATAGACAAGAACAAAGAGACAATCATGGCTAATTTTTGAAGGGACAATGTAGGAACCTTTGACTTTGGAAGACCCCCTCCATTATCAGATCCATCTCACCCATTGTTTGGGTAGCTGCCACCACCCATAAGCTCTTATGATCCAATTATCCTCAATATATGCCAAAAGAAGAGCCTCCAGCCAATCCATATGATCCAACAGACCCAAAAATACCATCATCCACCAAGTTGAAATTTCCATGCCGCAAGCCAACCCAGCCACCACCACTCCATCTTTGGTTCATACCTCTCTGCTCCAAACCCCCTTTACCCAAAACACCTCACCGTTCACGTCCTTCACTATTGTTGCTGCTGCTCCCCAACCCAGCCTTCCAAATCCACCCATCTCCCAAATCAGAGCTAGCATCTTTGGCCAACCTCAGCAATATACAACAGGGATGCCACCCATGGGGCCAAGTAATCAACCTTTCATCACCTCCAACTTGTTCACCATAGCCCAAAGCACAATCCCATCATTTCCATTAGGTCTTGGGAGCTCAGTGCCATCAACCACAAATCCACAAGCTACTACCCTTGCTCCACAAAGCTATCAAACCCCACAAGCTACTACCAATGGTTTGCCCAGCTCTCAAGTGACCCAAGCTCCCACCACCACTCTACCAAGCTTCCAAATCCAGCCGCCAAGCTATCAAACCCCATCAATTCCATTTCCTAGCTTTCAATTCCCACCACCTCCACCACCAACTAATCCATTACCTCCTATTACCAACTACTTTTCAATTCCATTTCTAGGAGGTAACCCACCAATCCAGCCACCACCAATTATTTGCAGGTACCATCCCAAATGGGGGCGCAACCCACATACCTTGGTCAAACCCCACAAGGCCCCCGATCCTTTCCCCAAGCTTCACAACCATCTTATACCTTACCTCCACAAAGAAATTCATTTATCCCATAGCCATCTTATGTTCCTCAATCCTAACCTCAAATCCCATATCAACAACAAGCCTCGCAGCACATGTAGCACTATGCGCCACCTCCCCCTCAGCAAACTGTCATCCACCATGCAGTTGCCCAAACAATGTACAATCCCTATCAGCAAATCCCTTACAACCATCCATATTTAGTGGCCCCATCTAGTGCATACCTACCTCAAGGCACTCCTACATTGGGGGCACCCCAACCATCACCTATTAATTCAGAATGGGAAGCCATGAAAACAGCTTTGAAGAACATCCAAGAGGGAAATGATCCAAAAAATTTCAAGTTTGAGAATGTGTGCCCTTTCCCATTTGACAGAGCCATTACCATGACACCATTCTCCAAGCATTTTGAGACATGCAAATTTGACAAATTTAGAGGAAAAGGAGACCTTGTCACACATATCAAAGAATTTTACATGCACTGCCAAGAAGTGGCATACGATGATGTCTTCCTCTTGCGTCTCTTTCCCAAAAGCTTGGTTAGACCAGCTCTTGAATGGTTTTATAGAATCCGCTATGGCACAATAAATTTTTTTGCTGAATTATCTGAGCCATTTGTAGCCCAATATGCCCATCTTGTTGAAACAGAGCTATCAGTAGTTGATCTTGTCCACACCAAGCAAAAAGGTGGAGAAAGCCTTCCCGAATATCTGCAAACATGGCAAACCCTTACCACCCGCATATCTTGCACCTTGCCAGAGCTCCATTTGGTGAAAATGTTTATTGATAATGCCCATCCTAGCTTGACTCAACCCATGACCATGAACTATTTGCAGACCTACAAAGATATCAAAGAGAAAGGAATGATCCTTGAGCAAGGACTCATTAAAGATGGTGTGGTCAAGATTTACAAGGAAGCCAACCAAAATCAATCACATTCCAATGACAAGTCTAGGTATTGGAACAAAAACAAGCATGTTGCAACAGATGGCGTCACTGATACAAGACATGTGAATATAGTTGGTCCTTCTCACAACCAGTCCAACCCTCCCTATCATCAAAACAATCAGCAAGCTATCAACTACCAACAACAGAATAACCACAACTATCAAAACCACAATCCAAGACCAAACTTTCAAGAGTCTAGCAATCAAGCTAATGCCATCAATGTAGCTGCAGGACAAAAGCCCAGATTCTAACCTACACCTAGAAACTATACACCCCTTGGTGAGCCACTGGATGTCATTTTTTAGAAATTAGTCAAGGAAAACCTCATCAAATTTCCTCCTACCCAAAAAATTGACCCAAGCCAATCCAAAGCTGCATGGTACAAAGACAATGAGTATTGCAAATTTCATAGGGTAAAAGGTCACACTACCCTCAGATGCATGAAACTGAAAGACTATGTGCAGGACCTCATTGATCGGAAGGAAATCATTGTTGGTGCCCAAACCTCTCCCAATGTAGGCTTACAAATCTATCAAAATGCTTTTCCTCCTCACAAAAATCATAATCTTGGAAAAGAACCTACCCAGACCAACAACAACAACACCAACAACCGTCAGCCAAACCAATAGCATGGGAAGAACAATGACCACACTTCATCCTATATAGACTATGGTAGCCTTATAGGTTGTCTATCCAAGAAAGAGCTTTCTGTCAATGTTATCAATATCCAAGGACCAAACAATGAGTGTGCAGTCACCACTCGAAGAGCCCGATTTAACATCATAGGCCCACCCATTTCATCGGCACCATTAGCTCCATCAAAAAGCTAGTAAAATATCTTGGAACACCTTGGGAACATGCTAGCCCAAATCTCCATTTTAGACCTTCTTCGCACTAGTCCTATGTACAAGAACATCCTTGACAGTGCTCTCATAGAATCCTATGTCCCTTCTAATATCAATGCTACTAATTTTTGTAATCTTGTTGGACACCTTTTATCCTCATGTGCCCTATCATTCAAACCCATCGACATACCTGTGATCGAGCCAGATCACACCCTTCTGCTTTGCATAGCCATCATGGTATCTAATTTTTCCTGTGAAAAGAGTAATGATAGATAATGGATCAGCCTTAAATATTTTCACCCTAAAATTCATAAAACAAGCTGGGTATACTAAGGCAGATATCATCAGTGAGCTTATCACCATCAAAGCTTATGACAACTTGGAAAGAACCATAGAAGGAACTATTTTGCTACCAATCAAGGTTGGGCTAGTCATCCAAGAAACACTCTGCCATGTTACTAATCTAAACCTACCATTCAACATCCTCCTCGGTCGCCCATGGATTCATGCCATGAAAGCCATTCCATGCACTTACCATCAGTGCGTCAAATTTTTGCATCAAGGCACTGAGGTAACCATCCATGCTGATCCTGAACCCTTTGCTTATTGCAATACAATTGAAGCTTCATATACAAACCATTTCCCTGGAATTGATATTGGAACATCCATCACCAACTCATCCCACACTTGTAATGACCCAAAAACCATCCTCGCCTCTACCCTATCTACCGTGAAAATCAATAACAAGGGTTGTGGAGAGTATAGTCTGTCGGATGCATTTGCTATTGGGGCACTCCCACTTGATCCGCATGCCCATGGATGACCAACATATCACAAAGCTAAGGAGATTCCACCTCCTTGATACAAACAGTTTGGCCCAAAAACCTTTGTATCCTCAAAAATCTCTCTTCATGAGGAGCTCACTCCGGATATCAACAATTGGTTACATAAGGATGCACCTCAAAGGAATCAGGCACTCCTTGATCATTTCAGCCAGAATTATCCCCAAGAACATAAGCTCATCACTAACAAATGGAACTATCAAGGTGGTGGTCTAGGACTAGAAGAAAGAGGCATGTAGTGCCCCATCGATCCACACAAGTGGGAATCGAAGTCAGGTCTTGGTTTTGGCATACCCACAACTGAGGGCACCAATACAGACGGTCACACTATTTTGAACATTCACTGCGACCTTGTCAAAATCAAAGACATTCTTGAGGAAGTTGAAAAGAGAGCCTACGATGATATCCTAGACCAAATCTCCCTCGAAGACTCTGTTCTCCAAGAACTATCCATCCACCTCATTGACCTACCACTCGCCCATCCACAACTCATAGATTGGGACCAACCAAGTGTCATACACATTGATGAGTTCACATCAAAGGAAGTGCTTCTGAGATTCATGGGAGCTAAAACACCTCACAAGAAAAAAAAAGCCAAATTCTGCCTATATCTACAAGCTAGATCCCAAGGGGTATTTTGGAGAAAATCCCCAACTTAGTTCCGATACACCCAAAACTAGAACTAAGGTGAATTTGAGACTAGCTAAGGCAGCGAAGAGAACCCCTCAGCAAGAACATCTAGAGCCACAAGTAGAACATGAGGATTTAGCATTACCTCCTCAAGATAATCGACTAGAGATATCTTCTATTCTAATTGAGGATACTAGGGAAGTCAACATCAATTCTTCAGAGATCCCTAGGCTTGTTCACATTGCTGCATCCCTATCACAAGACTAAGCTAATCTCCTCTTTGAGGTCTTAAGAGAGAACACTGGCCGATTTGCATGGTCATATCAGGACATGCCAGGCTTGATCCAAAGCTTTTAGTTCATCATCTTGCAGTCAATCCACAGATCAAGCCCGTCAGACAAAAGCTTAGAAAAATGCACCCCAAGGTGGCATTACTGGTCAAAGCTGAGTTAGAAAGAATGTTAGCTGCTAAGGTTATCTGACCTATTGACTATTGAGAGTGGATCTCCAACATGGTCCTCATTACTAAGCCTTCTGGTGACATCAAAATCTACACTGATTTCAGAGATCTTAACAAGCTTGTCCAAAAGATGATTTTCCCTTGCCCAACATAGATATGATTGTAGATCTTACAGCTGGACATGAAATTTTGTCCCTCATGGATGGATTTTCTGGGTATAATCAAATCAAGATTGCAGAAGAGGATCAGCATAAGACAACATTCACTACCCCTTGGGGAACCTTTTACTACAACATGATGCCTTTTGGCCTAAAGAATGCTGGGGCTACCTATCAAAGAGCTATGACAGCCATCTTTCATGATCTCATCCATAGCATTTTGGAGGATTATGTGGATGATATCTTGGTCAAATCTCATACCTTCATGGATCATTTTACTGACTTGGAGAAAGTCTTTGATAGGTTAGCAAAATATTATCTCATGCTGAATCCCAAGAAGTGTGTCTTTGGGGTCACATCTGGCAAGCTTCTAGGCTTTATAGTGTCTAAACGAGGTATAGAGATCAACCCCAAGAAGGTCAAGGCTATCTTAGACATGCCTCCTCCCCAAACACTATGACAGCTTCGCTCTATTCAGGGAAAGCTTCAATTTGTCCGGTGCTTCATCTCCCAGCTTGCAGATAAGTGTACACCATTTTCACATTTACTAAAGAAGGATGAGAAGTTCAAGTGGGATCCTTTATGTCAATGCAGCTTCAATCAGCTCAAGCAATATTTCACCAATCCCCCTATCTTGGTTCCACCAGTTCCTGGTCATCCCCTAATTTTGTACATATCAACAACGCCTACTGCTCTAGGGGCACTTCTAGCATAGCTCGATGACTATAGTAGAGAAAGAGCCATCTACTACATCAGTAGAACCCTAGTTGGTTATGAACTCAATTATACTCCTATGGAAAAAGATTGTTTTGCAGTTGTTTTCTCAACTCAAAAGCTTCGCCATTACATGCTAAGTCATACCATCCAACTAGTCTCCAAGATTGACCCTCTCATGTATATGCTCTCCAGAACAACACTTACAGGGCGTTTGGCCAAATGGGTTATGCTCCTTAGCGAATTTGACATCCAGTATGTGGAAAAAAAGGCAATCAAAGGGCAAGCTATAGCAGATCACCTAGTTGATGCACCTCTAATAGATGCTTATCCGTTGATCACAAAATTTCCAGATGAGCATATCTATCTAATTGAAGAACAACCCCCATGGAAACTTTATTTTGATGGCTCATACACATCTCATGGATCAGGGGCAGCAATATTTTTGGTCACACCTCAAGTAGATTACATTCCAAAAGCCTTCAAGCTACAATTCTCTAGCACCAACAATATAGCTGAATATGAGGCCCTCATAGCAGGATTAAAGATAGTTGCAGAATGGAACATTGCTGAGCTACAAATCTTCGGTGATTCTCAACTCATCATCAAGCAAGCCCTAAATGAATATCAAACCAAAGATGAAAAGCTATTACCCTACAAAGAGCTAGTTGATCAGCTAACCCAGCATTTTACAAGGCTTCAGTTTACACAAGTGCCTCAAATACAAAACAAAGTAGCAGATACTATGGCTACTATAGGCTTGCTCTTGGAAATTCCCCAAGCAGCTACACAGTATGAGTTTTTAGTGGAGCAGCTCCTCACACCCGCCTATGTGAATGAGGATTCAAACTATGTTTGTATCTTGGCTGGTCCCCAATCCCCTTGGTACCATGAGATTCATGCTTACCTTAACGATGGTATCATATCCCCTCACCTCACACGTACCCAACGCCAGAACCTCATTCGAAAATAATCTCTCTATGTTATCATAGCCAATACCCTATATCATCGGGGTTATTACGATACTCTCTCTCGATGTTTAGACCAAAATGAGGTCGTGATGGTGTTAAAGGAAGTACACTCTGGACTTTGTGGTGCCCACACGACTAGTATTGTCCTAGAGAGACAAATCCTTAGAGCAGGCTACTATTGGCCTACCATTGAAGAAGACTCCTATGACTTTGTCAGAAAGTGTCTCCCATGTCAGCAACATGCAAATCTTGTGCATGCTCCAGCACAAGATCTACAACCTATTGCACCACCTTGGCCTTTTGCTTGTTGGGGCCTTGATCTAGTTGGAACTATCACACCCCTCTCATCTAATGGACATAAATGGATAATAATAGCTATAGACTATTTCACTAAATGGGTGGAAGCAGTCCCCCTAGTCTCAGCTACAGGAGTTCAGGTCTCCAAGTTCATCTTGTACCACATTGTTTGCCACTTCGGCATCCCATCCACCATCTTCACTGACCACAGAGGTAACTTTGAAAATCTCAACATGGAAGAATTATGCACTTCCCTCCACATCCATCACTACTTTTCTAGTCCATATTTCCCACAAGGTAACAGCCAAGAAGAGGCAACTAACAAAACCCTCCTCAAAATCCTAAAGAAAGTTGTCAATGATTTCGACCGTGATTGGCACCTAGAAATAAATCCAGCCCTATGGGCCTATCAAACTTCCTCTCATACATCCACAGGAACAACTCCATACTCCCTAGCGTATGGTGTTGAAGTGGTACTACCTATAGAGGTTGAACTTCCCTCCTTGCACATATCTTTGCAAGGGCAAATATCAGATGAAGCATACAGAGTAGCTTGGCTCACCCAGTTAGATCTCTTAGATGAGAAGTGACAACAAGCCTATGATCATCTCACAATCTATCAAACTCGTCTCAAAAGGAATTTCAACAACAAGGTGATTCCACAACACTTTTAGCCAGGTGATATGGTCCTCAAAGAAAACATGAGAGTCCAAGCAGATCGAGAAAAAAAAGGCAAGTTTGAACCTACATGGCTTGGTCCTTATGTTGTCACTGCTTCCTTTGGCTCTGGAGCCTATCAACTATCTACACTGGAAGGAGAACTCTTGAATGATCCTACTAACATTATTCATCTCAAGAAGTTCTACGCTTGAAGATCCTTGGTATACCCAACTTTTGAAAAATACAAAAAAAAATAGTAAAGAGAAATAAGCGTCCAATGGTGAAAACTTGGCAATTCAAAACCTGGATAGGTACCTTGGTGAAAACCTGGTAATTCAGGCACCTTGTGTACTAAGACTAATCCATTATCTATCACTATCCTATCCCTCATCCATTCACCCACCATCCCATAAAACACCTGCTTGTTCCCTTGGTGTTCCAACCAAATATCCAAAATCTAATGGAGCTTGTAAATACCTCTTGTACAGCTTGTAAAATCTTGTACCTTAGCTTGTAAAATCTTGTACCAAAGCTTGTATTATACCTTGTAAATCTTGTACCATACCTTGTATATATAAATCTTGTCCAAAGTTTGTACCATATTCTAGGCTGTAAATAATCTTGTATCCTAGATTGTATACTATCATGTGCACACACAAAACCCCATTTTCACTTAAGCTTTTTGCAAACCATCTAGCTATCCACCTATCACCTATTATAGACATCCCATCCTTCACAAACATTTCCATCTCACAAAAACCAAAACATGAACAAACTTGTACATTTGTAACATATCTTGGTCCATCAGCTTGTACATCCTCTTTAACTTAGTACTATTGTATCTATCCAGCGTTCGTGTCAGTTCATCCTTGATCAGCATCTTGCACCCATCACACATCTTGGTTAGCTATTCCAATGCATCCTTTAGCTAGATTTCCTGTCACCAAAGTGTTATCTTTCTTAGTTCAACTTTCTAGACGCATCACTCATCCAAATCCACCAACTTAGGTGCTCTCTGATAGGTCCTTGCAAGATATAGCTTTCCTCATGTCTGATCTTGGTCTGTTAGTACCTCGTCCTACCCATCTCATTGGCAAATGGTTCTCTTTTGGATTTTCACTTTCTTTTGATTTGGACTCTTCCCTGTTGGGTCTTGAAATATCTTTTCCAAGCAATCTCCTTGTTCTCTCCTCAAGGTTGCCACGATCTTCCATATCATGGTATACTACGAATGGGGCAATCAGAGCATAAGGTCTCGATCATGTCTTTTGCTTGTTTTCTTTTCTGCTTGTGGGTTAACCAGTGTCATTTCCACACTGCTTCCTCTAGGATTCATGTGTTATACTAGGGCAATCCTTGTGTGTTTGTTTTGAGTCAGTTCGTCTGTCCTCTGGATAGTTGGTGAAAAGGCCTTGATGTTCTTGGTAAGCTTGGCAATTAACCAATAGTCCTATAGCAAATCTAGTGCTCAACTACATGGTGGTACTTCTCTTTGAAGTATCCCCCTGCTCAAAAAGCTTCAATGGTTTTCCTTCATCTCCATTATCCCCCATCCATATCCAACATCAGTCTCTCCTACCCTATCTTATGCATCAATATCTCTTTGAATCACTCCTCACCTTTAGCTTTAGGGATCCACAATCCTAGTCTTAGGGATCCACCAATCCAAATCAATCCACCAAGCCTCATCTTTCGAGATCCACAATCCTAGTCCTAGGGATCTCCAAAACCCATCTTCTGCCAATTTGACTCTTTGAAATCCTATTGCATCGGCTTTATAATCCCCATATCCATCTCCCTATCCTGGATTTCTTTTTATAGCACTCTGCTCCTTCATCCTCCACCTTCCCTAAAGTCTTAAGCTTGCTTCCTCTTGTGCATCTGATTCTCCTTTATCATTCTCCCATAATGAGAGTTTGAGCTAATTCAGCCCCTTCTCTTTGCCAATTTGAGTTTCCTTACTCATCCGAGATTCTTGTACTTTTCAAGAAGCCATCGAGCCTCGCTTTCTCTCCCCGCCGCCTTCTTGAGGGGGCATCTCATAGTCCATTCTCTCCTCTTCTGCTCTAGCCTTGGGCATCTTATTTTCTTATCTTTGATGCTATGCCACTTGCGGCATCACATCAAAGAGGGGCAAAATGTAGACACCTAAAAACCTTTAGAAAATAAAGTATTTTTATTTTCAAAAAATTCCTGATGACATCATCATTTATTAATTAATTAATTTATTTTTATGCCAATAAATCCCTTTATCTTAATTAAAAATATTTAATTAAAGAATCCCTCCCAAAAATGTTTCAATCTTATTTAAACATTATTTCCTTATTTATTAATTATTTAATTAATAAATTGACCAAAACACCTAAAATAAATAAAAAATTTATTTTTTGCCCAAAACTTGGCCAATTTCCTTAAGACCACTAACATCTTCCAAAATCTTCTAATCCTTCTTTAATTTTGATTAAAGGCTAATCCCATCATTTCCTAACCCTAATCCCAACTCAAAATATTTAATTAAGATTAAATATTAATCCTCATCTTTATTTAAAAGGTTTTAATAACTATCTCCTCAACCCAAACCTTTGAAATAAATAAAGCTTTATTTATTTCCTAAAAAACTAATTTATCCTCATCCTAAGAAGTTCTAGACTCTTCTAGAAAGTCTTCATCCTCATCCTAGAAAATTCTAGACTATTCTAGAAAATCTTTATCCTCATCCAAAGTCTAGACTCTTCTAGAATATGTCTTTAAACCTAATCCTAATCCCTTCCTAACCTTGTCACATTCTCTAAACATGGGTTAAGACTTACTAACCCAAGCCAAAATTAACAAATATCTCCTCCTTCACCCACCCTCATTAAATGCCATCCACTTGCCTATCCCTAAGCTAATCCTAAACCATCCTAATCCACCCTCTAATCATTTGCACAAGCCTAAGCAAGCTTAAAACCTTCCTAATCAAGTCCAAGTAAAAATTCCTCTCATCTCCCTCAAAATATCTCAACCATAAAACTTTATGAAGCCCACAAGGTCATAAATGACTCTTCCAAGCCCTTTTATTGCTCTTACAAGCCATTATGAGGGTCTTTATGAAGATTTTATCCCTTGAGCCTCCTTTGTTGACTCATCCTTCCCTTTTCCTCCATCCTCTCACCCTGTGACATGTGTCACTCCCTGATTGGCTATAAGGAAGCACAATCTATGTGCTCTCTTCTCATGCAATCTACGCCCTCCATGAGCTTTTTCCCATCCTTGCATCTTAGCCCTCAATCCCTCAAGCCTCTTGCCTATAAATTGGACCCTTCCCCTTTGCAAAATAACACAATCGATGAAGTAAAGTCATAATGCCATTTTACATCAAAACCATACACTCACACCCAAATTCCAACTCCATTTGAAGCCCTTTTTGAAGCATAATCTTGAGCATACATCCTATCTATTTAGACAAAGCCACTCAACAAGAGAGCTTCTCATTGAGAGAGTCCATTAATGGCTCATATTCTCAATTGAGAGTTCATCTTAGTCTATCTTGAAGTTTATAAATTTTGTTTAGTTTGTAGAAGCTTTATTTAAATTTGGTTTCTATTAGCATACTAACATTGCTCATATACACTCATGACATCGATACTACTATTGGTATTCCATTTATAATAAAAAGCAAGGGAAGGTGATATACCTTGGCAAAAGGGATTATAGATTTATTTTTTTTAAATGCAAAAATTGCAACATATATATTCAACAATAAAAGCAACAACACAATATTCCAAAATGTTACATGAGTATAGTTAGTTATTTTTATGAACAAGGGACTACTAGATGTACCAATCTATCATAGGAAAGAGAAACACAAGAAATATTTGCATAGCATATATCTACAATTGTAATAGATAAAAAAAATACGTCTTTAGAATTTGGAATTGGATTACACTACAAAAAACATGCCTGTACAAGTCAACATAATGCCTACAATAGAGATCCAATCCAAGGCATACAAAAGGAAAAAACATATACAAGAGGTAAATAATTTGATAGAAGATAAGTAATGTGACAATTAGATTTTACGAATAAATTATAAAAATAGGAAGAGAATTATTGAAGTGAAAAAAGTTGAAGCAAATGACAAGCCAATCTTTATATTTGTGACTTATTTCACTGAAAAATTGCATGTAAATCCATCCTTGAAAGCAATTCATGTAAAGGTTTTCTTATGTGTTGAATTGTGATTGACTCTCTATATACAAAGCTTCATAGAAATCTTGTTCTCTTGCATCAAATGCATCCCATCTCAAATATGTTTGTAATGAAAAGAATGTGACATAGCAAATAATGGGAATCTATCTTTTCTAAGCTCTCTAAAGAAAAAAAAAAAAAAAACAACTACGACTACTATAATAAAGAAATCTAAAGCCATAGGTAAAAAAATACAGATTGTTCTAGGTGGAAGGGCAAGATCTATTGCTCGTTCAATTTTTGTACACCTTAGAACTATGCTATTCAATACTTTGTACTTGAGCAGAATCAGTGCTTTGTGCCTGTCATGAGTGTATCCCCATTTCTTTATTAGATTTGCAACAAACTGTAACATGAAATATAACATAAAATAAAATGTTCAAAAGGGAGGAATTTGTAGGAATATGCCAGCCCAAGCAAGGAAATATATAAATCTGAATCCTTGTTTTCCCCTACATAAGGAAAAAGGGCAACCAATGATATTATACCTTGTTCCACCAATAGAAGTGTTGTGGGGTTGAATGACCAAAATCATCACACTTCTGCCCATCCTTCCCAGACCTCTGGTTGATGACATGTAAACTCTCTTAGATTCATGGTTACAAATTAAAAACTTACACAAACAGTTCCAAATGCTAAACACATAGATTACAAGTATGTTGAACATAAAAGCATACAAAAATAACTATTACAAGTATAAAACCAATTAACAACCTAGCCAAAAAAAATTAGTAAGCAATAATACATGTTTGTTTATTAATATTTCAAAAAATGCAACATTACAAAGTTGTTTATCAAACAATTTAAGATTAACAGTAAGCACAAACCTAACATCAAAATATCTTACTCTCATTATTAAATAGTTTGGTGATCAACAATAGTAAAAATGTACTACAAGGCCCCTGTGAAGGAATAGTTATAGAATACCAGAACAACATAGAATCATTTAAAACCTTTTCTTGGGATTGTTATTTGTGCAAGTTGCTCCATGTAAAATAACTTGGCTCCAATAAAACATTAATATTTTGAAAATTTGTGTCCATAAAATGCATCACTTGTTTATTAAAGCATTTTTTGCAAATTTCATCTGATGATCCTGTATGAAGTATTTACCCAACAATTCATTATACTTCTCAGACCTAAGTCATGAACTTCAGTAGGCATAAAGCACAAATCAATATTTTTTTTATGCTCCACTTTATAAATAGACATATTTCAAAACATTATGTCCTTGAATCCTCATAAACTGACTTTGGCATGTAAAAAAATTCAAACAATAGCCAAAACAATCATACAGCAGAATTGTCACCTCACACACTATGATGTATCTTGTGCTTGTGAGAAATTAATCACAACTTTAAAAAACAACCCTAAACCTAAAAATTTTCTCAGCACTCACTATTGTTGAGTGCCAAATTTACTCAGTAGCATAAGGAACTGAGTGGTAGGAGAGTATTGAGTGAGCTCGACAAATGAAGGGCAACTCAGCACAAATGGATGCCAAGTGAGCTTGGTAGTGTGATTACTGAGTGAACTCGGTAGCCACATGAGGGTGGAGCTCGATAGAAGAAAGCACCAAGTAAGCTCGGTAGCCACTACAGGGTGGAGCTTAATTTGAACTATAGAAAAGGACTTCTACCAAAGACAATACTGAGTGACAGAACTATAACGTGAACATTTCCACCATTAAAACTAGAGAACCAAAACTTGAAACTTCCAAACAAACTTCTCAAATGCAATGACTAGAAGAGGAACAATGTATTCTAGTATGCGTCCTTGTTTTCTATTCAACTTTGATTAAACCATTACAAAATCTGGGAGCATTCGGCTTCAACCAGAAAAACCCTAAAACTTTAAACGACTTCAATACTTCAAAAACTTTAAACTTGCAGCTCTAATGGCTGCATACAATAAAGCATGGAGCAATCACTGCTTCAATAGGTCAAATCAAACAAACAATAAACTTATAGAATGACTAATAAGAAACATGTGCATCTGCAGGCACAAAATGAATTTCCTTCTATCTTCTGCACAACTGACAACTGGATCTACTAATCACTTCTCTTCTCTCTAAAACTTCTAATCTTCTCTGCTATGCTTCTTCCTCTAACTTTTTTGAATAAATGTGACACATTCCTTTTGTCTTCTACCACAAAAAATTTCCCCTCTTTTCCAAATTTGAAAACTCACATACCACATTCATGTTTATTACAGTTGTGTAGGTCATAAGGGAAGGCATGTGGGCATTTGGCTCTAGGGGAAAACAACATTTTGAATTTAATATTCCAACACTTCCCCTTTGTCCCGAGCCAAACAAACAAGGATCATTGCTGATCCACATCAACTACACCAAGACACTCTCTTAGGTGTACAAAACTTCCAATGCCTAATGGCTTTGTGAAAATGTCTGCTAGTTGCTGCTTAGACTTACAAAATTCCATTTTAATATCCCTATTCTCCACCAAATCTTTGATGAAGTGATCTATGATCTCTATATGTTTTCTTCTCCCATGGAAGACTGGATTCTTGGACAATGTAATTGATGAGATGTTGTCACAATAAATTGTGGTTCCATCCTCTTGCCTTTCATTCAAATCTATCAAGATCCTCCTTAGCCAAATTGTTTGACATGCTATTGCATTTGCTACTATAAATTCAGCCTCTACTATAGATTGAGCAACAACAGGTTGCTTCTTGGATGCTCATGAAATTGCACCCAATCCCATATGAAACATGTATCTGGAAGTGCTCTTCCTATTATCTATACTTCCAACCCAATCACTATCAGTATAACCAACCAACTTGAATTCATTTGTTGTAGTATACAAAATTCCAAATCCCTTGGTACCTTTCACATACCTTAGGATCCTCTTTCCCACTTGCCAATGGGAATCCTTTGGGGTTTCCATAAATCTGGAAATCAAACTTACTACATACATTAGGTCTAGCCAAGTTGCAGTCAAATACATTAAACTTCCAACCATACTCTTGTATAGTGTTGGATCCACTCTCTTGCTAGAGTCTTCCTTGCTCAACTTTAGACCTACTGTTGTTGTTGTTGGGGTTGCCTTACTGTTCTGCATTTTAAATCTCTCCAAGATCTGCCCTGCATATTTTTCTTGAGAGATGAAGATTCCATCATGCATTTGTTTTACTTCTATGCCTAGAAAGTACTTCAAGAGACCTAAGTCTGTCATTTCAAATTCATTTTTCATGGACTCTTTGAATTCACCTATTAGAGCCTTGTCATTACTAGAAAAAATCAAATCATCTACATACAAGACAACAATAAACACATTACAATTTGTTGCTTTGATGTAGAGAGTAGGCTCACCATTTCTTTTGCTAAAGCCATTACTCATCAAATATGAGTTAATTCTACTATACCATGCCCTTGTATCCTGCTCAAGCCCATAAAGAGCTCTCTTCAATCTATATACTTTTTTCTCTTTACCTGCTACTTCATAACTAGGTGACTACTCCACATATACTTCTTCCTTCAATACACCATTTAGGAAGGTAGACTTCACATCCATTTGATATACCTTCCATTTGTGCTGAGCTACAATAGCTATGACAACACGCATAGTTTCCATTCTTGCAACCGGGGTATATGTCTCATCATAATCTTTAGCATAATGTTGTTTGTAGCCCTTGACTACCAGCCTTGCCTTATGCCTATCAATCTTGCCTTCAGCATTGCATTTGGTCTTGTAGCCCCATTTCACTCCAATCACTTGCTTCTAGGGAGGCAATTTAGTTAGTTCCCATGTCTCATTCCTTTCTATAGCATCTATCTCCTCATCCATGGCCTTACACCATTTCTTCTCCTTAATAGCTTCTTCAAAATATATTAGATCACTATGAGAAAATAATGCAAAATTAACACTCTCATCATAATCTTAATACCTTTCATCTTGGTATATCTCCCTAAGACTCTTGGTCTTTCTTAGTAATAGGGAGGAGAGTGTGGGATTAGAATCTTCACTGTTGCTTGGCACTGACACTCAGTCATGCCTAGAGGAGCTCCACAGTGATTGAGGCTACTTGCTTTTTCTTCTATCTTCTCCTTCTTCTTACTGTTCATCAGCATCTTCACTCATAATTGGGACTTTACTTGAAGTGCTCGGTGACTCATTAGTTGGACCATACCAAGACTAATTTTCAAGAAATTCCACATCTCTTGAAATAGTCATCTTATTGTTCAATGGGTCATACAATCTGTATGCCTTTGATTCTGAGTTGTACCTTTTGAAGATGCACTTCACATCTTTTTCATCCAATTTTTGGCTTTTCTCTTTAGGCACATGTGCATATGCAACACATCCAAACACCCTTAGGTGTTCAACTATCCATCTTCCTCGCAACCATTGTTCCACTAAAACTCTATCATGAACTGCCTTTGTAGGACACCTATTAATTAGGTAGACTATTGTTGCCACAGCCTCTCCCCAAAATTTAGTTGGAAGACCTTTCTCTTTCATCATGCTCCTTGCCATTTCAACAATGGTCCTGTTCTTTCTTTCAGCCACTCCATTCTGCTATGGTGTATAATTGGCTATGAGCTCTTTCTTTATGCCATGTTTCCTACAAAAATTTACAAAAGAATTGGAGGTATACTTCCCTCCTCTATCTGATCTTAGGACCTTGATATAGTGTCCACATTCTCTTTCAGCTTGGGCCTTAAATTTTACAAATTTTTCAAATGCTTCAGATTTATTGTTTAAGAAATACACCCATGTTCTACAACTGAAATCATCAATGAATGTCATGAAATAAGTAGTCCCCCCAATAGAAGTAACTTGCATAGGAATGACTAGGTTAGTATGTACTAACTCTAATGGATATCTAGCCCTCCAAGAATTTCTATAATTAAAGGGAAGCCTATGTTGCTTACCCAAAATACAAGCCTCACACTTGTCACATGAATTTCCTATACATGGCAAATCTTCTACAATTCTTTTAGTTGACAACAAATTTAAACCAGCATAGCCTAGATGACCATACTTGAGGTGCCATAGTCGTGAGGGGTCTTCAATCACACTCCTTAGAGTGATTGTGTGGGAGGTGCAGCATCAACTTGAGATGAGAAACATGTCTCTATCTTCAAGGGAAACATTCTATTCTTTGTCATTTGAACTATTGCAAGTAGGTTCTTGCTCCCATCCTTTTCATGAATGACACACGTGTCATTCTCCATCATCACTTTGTATCCATTTTGAATGAGTTGAAAAATGCTCATCAGATTGTGCTTCATACTAGGGGCAAAATACACATTTTGTATTTCCTTCTTCTCACCTTTTTTGGTGCGGACCATAATAGATCCTTTGTCCACAACTGGTAGGGTTCCATTATTACCCATTTTAAACTCAGATTTGAAACTCTTGTCAATGAATGGAAACAAGGTTTCATTACCACTCATGTGGTTGCTACATCCACTATCAAGGTACCAAACCTCAGGGCTTCCTTCTTCACCAACATTACACATGATGAAGGTAGTGGCATTGTTTCCACTTCCCATGTTCACATCAACCACATTTGCTTGTCCTGACTGATCATTTTTCTTCTTCTAGCATTCACTTGCATAATGCCCAAATTTATGAAAGTAGTAGCATTCTACATTACTCCTATTTGAGTTATAGTTTTTCTTACCTCCTCTTGAAGTATTTTGTGAGCTACTTGCTCCATCTACTCTTCCTGAGCTTTCTGCTACAATATTTCTTTTTCCTCTATTACCTCAGCCTCTACCTCTGGAGTCTTTGCCTAAGCCATTTTTTCCTCTCCCCCTTCCTCTTGGATTTGACTGAGCTTTGAATTCTTACTCTTGGGAAGAAGAAGATGTAGATCTGTATATCCTATGCTCATGGGTTTGAAGAGTACCCATCAACTCATCCATTATCAAAATAGTGAGATCTTTTGCCTCTTCTATGGTCATGACCAAATTGTCATATTTATGAGGTAAAATCCTCAATATCTTCTCCACTATCCTTTACTCTTGATAGTCTTCTCCATTTGACTTCAGTTGATTAATTACATTTGAGGTCCTTGAACTGAAGTCTGCAACTGATTCATTTTCCTTTATTTGAAGGTTCTCAAATTCCTTCCTTATATTTTGTAACTTTACCGTACATACTTTATTAGTCCCCTTGAAGTTTGTCTCAAGGATATCCCAAGCTTCTTTTGCATAATTTTCTGCTGCAATCTTTGGAAATATTGTCTTTGTTATTGCTACTTCAATCAAACTTAATGCCTTTGCATCCTTTCTCCTTGACTCTTTCAAATGAGTCTTTTGTGCATTTGTGAGGGCAGCATATTGAGCTGAGTTTGTCACATCATTGAACCCATTAACTAAAAACTCTCACAAATCATTTGCAACCATAATGGTTTTCATTTTCTTTGCCCATGTTATATAATTTTTTCCATTGAAAGATGGTGGATGATGCCATATCTTTCTTGCATCTCCTGCCATATCAAATATCCCAAGAAAAAATTTCCCTAACTCACTTTAGATGTGGGCCCTCAAAGCTCTAATACCATGTGAGAAATTAATCACAACTTTAAAGAACAAACATAAACCTAAAAATTTTCTCGGCACTCACTATTGTCAAGTCCCAAATTTACTCAGTAGCATAAGGAACCAAGTGGCAAGAGAGTGCCAAGTGAGCTCGACAAATGAAGGGCAACTCGACACCAATGGATGTCGAGTGAGCTTGGTAGTGTGATTACTGAGTGAACTCGATAGCCATAGGAGGTTGGAGCTCGGTAGAAGAAAGCACTGAGTGAGCTTGGTAGCCACTGCAAGGTGGAGCTCGGTTTGAACTACAGAAAAGGACTTCTACCAAATGTGTACACTAATATGTTAGCAAGAAATACTAATCTATTTAAAAGCCAAAGCATTAACTAAAAAAATTAATATAAACTTCAAGAGAGACAAAGTGAGGTCCTCAAATGAGAATATGAGCCATGGATGGGCTCTCTCAATGAGGATGATCACTTGATTTAGGGATATGTCTATTTGTGGATTTGGGATGTATGCTCAAGATCGGTGCTCAAATTTTCTTCAATAGAGATTCTTGGATTTTGGATGTGGATAATGGATGTAGATGTAAAACTTGTTCTCAAAATGGAATTATGACTTTACTTGATGGATTGTGATTATTTTGGCTTGGGAGGGGATTCCTTAAATAAGAAAAGGGCTTGAGGGATTGATGGCTAGGATGGAAGGAAAGGAGAAAGCTTATGGAGGGCTCAAATTGAATGAGAGGAGAGCACATGGACTGTGCTTTCTTATAGCCAATTAGGGAGTGACACATGTCACAAGGTCATTGGTTAGAGCAAGAGGGGTCAACAAAGGAGGCTCAAAGCTCATAAAGACCTTCATAATGGCTTGTAAGAGCAATAAATGGGTTTGTAAGAGTCATTTATGGCTTTGTGGGAGCACTTATGGCTTGGTGGTTGGGATATTTTGAGGGGATAGACTTTGGCTTGGTTTAGGAAAGTCTTAAGCTTGCTTAGGAATGTGTAAATGATTAGGGGATGGGTTAGGCTTGGGTTAGGATTAGATTAGGGATGTTAGAGATGTGCAAGTGGATGGTATTGATGAGGGTGGGTGAGTTAGTGGCTAAGCTTAGTTAGTATGGGTGGATGGGGTGGACTAAGCTAATGGGGGGAGTTAGGATAGTTTTAGGATTTATTAGGTTTGAGGGATAGATTTATTAAATACATTTTTTAATAAATGGGGATTTTTGGAATTAGATAGGAGAATATGATTAATTGATAAATAAAGGGGTTATTTGATTTATCAATTAGGACTATAGATGATTAATTAAATTAATCAGCTAGGGGATGGAAAAGGATTAATTAAATAAGAATTTAATTAATCATGCCTTCACAGATAGCTAAATAGGATTATCAAAGTGGTGTAATTAGATTTAGGTGTCTACACCTAAGACAATACCAAGTGACTAAACTATAACATGAACATTTCCACCATTAAAACTAGAGAACCAAAACTTGAAACTTCCAAACAAACTTCTCAAATGCAATGAATAGAAGATGAAAAATGTATTCTAGTATGCCTCCTTTTTTTTTATTCAACTTTGATTAAACCATTACAAAATCTAGGAGCATTCAGCTTCAAGCAGAAAAACCCTAAAACTTTAAACAACTTCAATACTTTAAAAACTTTAAACTTACAGCTCTAATGGCTACATACAATAAAGCCTAGAGCAATCACTGCTTCAATAGGTCAAATCAAACAAACAATAAACTTACAGAATGACTAGAGAAGAAACATGTGCATCTGCAGGCACGAAATGAACTTCCTTCTATCTTCTGCACAACTGATGACTGGATCTGTTGATCACTTCTCTTCTCTTTGCAACTTCTAATATTCTTTGCTCTACTTCTTCCTATAACTTTTTTGAATGAATGTGAGACATTCCTTTTGTCTTCTACCACAAAAAAATTCCCCCTCTTTTCCAAATTTGAAAACTCACCTACTGCATTCATGTTTATGACTATTGTGTAGGTTGACGAGAATGGTAGGTGGGCATTTGGCTCCAGGGGCAAATGACATTTTGCATTTAATATTCCAATAGTGTAGTGTGATTGTTAGGTTTGTTCTATGTTATAGATTCATCCCTTGCCATGTGCAGATACATATCTAGCTTGAACCTAGTTCGAATTGAGGCTGATTCACCAGGTGATGTTGTCAGAAGTTAGAATGCATGGAGACAACTCTGAGTTCTCCAAGGGAAAAGATGTGAAGAAGCTAGTAGAGCCAAGTCGATGACTAGTTTTCTTTTACAAGATGATACAATGATTCCTTTCATCCATGACCACTGACTCACCACCATTTGATTCCTTCCTCGACCACACATAGCTATTGTCCATCATCCCCTATCATCATTGTTTTCCACACCTGGTGTTACATTTTGTAGGAACCTTTTTTTGGGTAGAAATAAATAATAAAATGTACTATCTAATCTTTATTTCAATGTGTCAATAAATGATAAAAAAATGTCATTTGATAAATTGTTAAGGTGTACATTTTGGTGGACTCTATTTTAAACTTGAAAGGGCTTATTTTCTATGACTACTATTGCCTTGATGATAAGGATTTATTTATTTATCAAATTAAGAAAAATCCTTTTATGATTTAACAATTAAATATGGATATATTGAGAATATATAGGGATTTAGATCAAATTATGACAAAGTGTGTGTATGTGTGTGTGTGTGTTTTTGTATGATAAAAATTTGGATTAAATAAAGATTGTGTGTATGTGTGTAGCTATCAACCCAGATAGATTGTGAAATTCAAATACCTAAACCCCAAACTAGCAACATGGGATCCATCAAGCATGGTACCTTAATTCTTATTGAGTATTATCCATATATTTGTCCAAAAGATGATTGGAAAAGACAAGATGCTTTCAAATATTCTTTTAAAAAGATTAAATACAGCCTGCCATAGTAAAAAAGATTGAGTGGACATCTTCGATTGAACAAAGTTAGGGAAATGACAAGTAAATGTGCTTGTTAAGAAAATTTTGAGAGGTGACAGAACTATATGCATCATTGCAAAAATGCCAACAAGATCACCATGAACCATTTGAGAATCAAAGAGATCAAACATAGATGTAGCTCAATATGCCATCACGCTCTTACAATCTTATCCTAACTTTCTTCCTATATCCAAATAACCACATTTTCTCATTGTGATGCTGACATTCTAATCCGATGCAAGCCACAAGAATTTGGAATTTTTTTAGTGTTTTCATTTGGGAATATTATTAAGGCTAATATATGGTAAAGGTGATGATGAAGCCATAATGATGAGAATTACATTAGTTTCCTAATTTCCTTTCTTATTCATGTGCATTATGTTGTAATGTTATTATATTAACTAATCTACTATCCCTCAGTTCTTTATTGTATTCATCTCTAGCTGGTTAGAGCTCTTGGACTGTTATATCCATTACAAATTTCCCTCTTTAAATTTTAATAAACCTTCATCCTATATAAATGCAACTATAGTTTCTAGTTTTTTCTCACGAAACATCCAACTACTTTGTTGTGAGTTGCCAGTTTACAAAAATTGGTTTTGCCAATATGGTGAAACAATCCCAAAATCAGTCTGGCTAGGTTTAGCTATACAATATAATATATAATTTGATATTCCTATATATATTTATATATAACAATTTATATGTAATACAATAATGAATAAACTAATAGAAAGATATATATTTCACATCCCTCCTATATATATTTATAAGATTACAAGAATATCATATTAATTAATTAGTTTACTTATTTATATATAAATTTTCTATATAACATGATTTTGGGTTGCACATATTACACACATATCATTGGCTATCCAATGGGGAGTGTAGATTATCAAAAACATCCAATATTGTTGCTATCAACTCCATGACAAATTCCTCTACTTTGGGCCAGTCCTACCAAACTCTAGCCCACTTGAAGTATTCAAATATGATTGTTGAGCCCTAGAGAGCCTTCCATAAAAATTTTAACAATGGGCAGCCATAAATTTTTTATTAACATTTTGAGCTCTTGGACCTGCAACATTTTCTCCTTCACACTTTCCATGCTTTCTTTTCTATAGATGCAAACAAATTTGTACTAGTCTTGCAACAACAACACCCAATAAATCTGAAATCCTTCATTTATGTGAGGATCACATGGATGCAATGAGTGCTAAGTACACTATTTTTAATCAAAAGAGATGAGCTCTTGTAAACCACTACTCTTGCAATTATTTTAAGATCGGTACTAATTAAACATCACATAATTTGACATAATGAAAACTATGACCTAGTTGTTAATGAAGGAACTGAGCAGATCTATGATCAATGCTTCATAAGGCACAAAACTTTTTGAAGGTTTGTATTGGCAAGCTAAGAAGGCATAATCCTGGGAAAAACTTTATGGTCAAGCAAAGTTGGATCATCATGGAATTGAGTTGGCAGACCTTCTAGGAAGTTGCAATACTTCAACCTTGTAAGCATCACCTCAATGCAATGGGTACTAAACAAACAATTTAAGCTAATGAGAAATGGTTATTATGAATTCAACCTTGTAAGCATCACCTCAATGCAATGGGTATCAAACAAACAATTCAAGCTGATGAGTATGGATTCTTATGAGCTACTACTCATGAAATATGCATTAAGTCCTAATAATACGTCACAATGTATAAGAAGTTTGAACCATTTACTATCACACCTTGAGCTAAACAAATATTAGCATCAAAATACAATCTTATTAACAAGATTTTTGATATAAATTGTTATAAATTTTATGTAATCAACTACCATTTTTAACAACAAAAAAGACCTTATCCATCTAACCATCCACAAGATCTAGTGTTACATAAGTGACACCCTGCCCCACCCCAAGAAAAATGTAGACTAACAAAGATATTATTGAGACCCTTAGATGACAGTGAAACATTCCTCCAATGTGCCAACACTACCACATAGGAGATGTCTCCCTCAAAGTGGGGACATTGAAGGGATGATAGGATTTCCCTAATATACTCAAGAAACTCAACCAAGCGTCTCTTGAATATCTCACAAACTTTAAGCTATCTACCACAACTTGTAGCCATTTAACAACATTTTTGGGACCCCAAGATGTCAAAGAAACATTCCTCTAGTGTGGAGTAACCACCACTACTAGGTAGCTGATGCCTCCCTCAAAGTAAGAATGTCGAGAGGATGTTAGGATTCTCCAAGAGCTCAAGAGGTCCAATAGCATTTCAAAAGCTTTTAGCTTTCCACCATATTTTTGTCATCTAACAGCAACATTCTTGAGACCCCACAATGGTAATAAAACATACCTTTGATGTGCCACCACCACCACTTCCTTAAAGTGGGGATATTGTGAAAATGCTAGGACATCCCCTAACCTTCAAGAAAATCAAGCATATCAATGTCTCCTGAACATCTTAAAAACTATACATTGTCCACCACATCTAACATTTAAAAAAGGAATTTTTAAAAATTTAGATTACAAATCCTAATTTCTAATACTCTCATTTAACCCACCCACACCCTGAAACCATTAAAAAAAGCTAAAAAAATTGCATTTCCCTTTTCATTTAGACCAACAAGACACTTCAACTTCATTGTTAGTTCTCTAAATAGTGGTGAGTTGGCTAGAAATACTAAAATAGGGAGGACTTGGTGTTGGAGAGAATAATGTGATAAATTATGAAAATAGCATGCACCACTAAGGGCATGTAACATCAAAGACCTTAAATTGGATTTGGGGTTAGGGACTTAGCCCCTCCATCCCATCATATGCCATGTAAAAGAATGCACAAAGGGTACTACTCCCAAATACTATGAGAGGTGCTATCCATCAACCAATCAATGGCTACTCCCAGGCCCCTACCAAATAATCCCCAAATTAGGATCCTTCTCCCCCTTGCCCCCAAAATTTCCACCTCTTTCTATGACTCCCTAACACATAAACAATATCAATATATTATTCTTATAAACTTTCATATAAATAAATTAATTATGAGATTAAAATTTATAAAAAAAATATAACATTGAATCAACCTTATAGTGTCCATGAATACTTGAAAGTATAAACAATAAGTTAAGAGTGAAGACAATGTTGGCTCATGTGAATGTGTGTGGTATATATTTTAAAAAACTATTAACTATGTGCATAGAAATAATTTTGATCCTTGAAACAATAAGGCACTAAACTGAATGAAAACAAAAATGACCATCTCAAGAAATTGCATCTATGAATGGGTCCACTTTAAGCCTTATGTAAGAGACGTTACCTGTAATCAAGTGATTTGCAGTTGCATTTCTTACAGTAGTAATAGGAGTAAGGAAATATCTATAAGAAGTGTACCTATAGTGCATTTCAAATCCATGGCATATGATTTATAAATGATCCAACAATTCATAAGAAATCTATACCTTTTAAAGGATACAAAACATGTTAATATAAAAATTGGATGACAAAACTTATAAGAGAGTATAATTCTCCAATGCGGTTATAAAGAGGAGTTCCACTCAGAGCCCACTTCTAAGATGACTCTAATGAGAATACAACTTTAGCAATAATACATGATTGATCCTTGATAAAATGGGCCTGACATATAAAAGAGTCAAACCCTAAACAATTTACAACAAAGTAAGACATTTAATTATTTTCAGAAATGAAGCTCTTTTTCTGCTTCAAAATTTTTTTAAATGTATCATAAATATCATTTATTTGATTGCATATTGTGTGTTTCTCGAGTAGTTAATGTCATTGGCAAGACTTCATAATTGAATATATAAATTTCTTATGTCACAAGCTCTATAATCTATCTATGAACCATAAAAAATACAATGTAACAAACATACCTCATCTAATATGATGCAATCTCATTTGACTGAATGGAGAACTAATGTTCCCATGTCATTTGATGAGCCTAGTACCTTATTTCCAATCTCCTTAATGCCATCAAGATCTACATTTTTATTTTTCCTATTGCTTCTTTGAGAATTCCCATCGATAGCACTCTTACCAATGGTTGACACTTTAGACTTTCCTTTACCCTTCATCTTTTGCTTGCTGACATCTACATATTTATCTTCATCAATTGTTTTCTTTTTTGAGGATTTCACATACATTGCCTATTTTTCATTTCTTTTTAACTTTTTTGGATTTCTTTTTAGATCTCACAACAAGAGGCCCACAAAAGTATCATTGGTGTATGCCTAGTCATTTTGGATAAAACAATTTATAGCATCATTGACACCTCTTCTTTCCAGGCATCAATCTCTTTCTATGCTCTGACTCAACAATGTTATATGTGGTCAAGACAATATCATAATAAAAAAGTTCTACAATATCTTTACATCTATTAGCACTGTGATAAACCAAAACTTTAGTGCTCCCTTCACTTGTGAACCTTGCAATCTCATTTCTCCATTAGATGACTACTACCATTAGACAAACAACAAGAGTGGCTTTAATCTGAGGTAGAACCTTAGATTTGCTAATGGAATTTCCTTCAATGTTTGACAACTTAGATGAGTTAGCATTAAGAGGTGCCTTCAATCGCAGGCCATGATTAGTTAGAAAAAGGGATATTACCCAAATTTTTTTTCCCATTCCCATTTCATTTGTAAGAATGCCACCTTTATATTTAGATTCTTCTTGCATTAGACTCCAAGCTAGCCACTTCTTTTGGAAAGGTAATAATGGCATCAACATCTCAGGGGGTGGCCCTCGCTCTTCTATGGGACCCTTATTTTGAGAAAATGCATCTAAGTCAAGCTCTCCATCATCTACCGAGGATCCCCAATCTTCAAAGCTTTTTTCCCAAACCTACCAAATCAAATTGTTGGCAATGCCTACTTCAGAATGTAATGGCTTCTTTTCTTTTTGCTTCCTCATTTTTTATGCTTCTCTGTGCATTTTTTAATTTTTTTGACCTCTTTCATTTATTTTTTGACTCTTGGTCATTGGAAACAATTATTTCTTCCTCACTGGTTGAACCAGCATCTTGATCATCACTTATTTGCATTTGAGGTTCAAAATTTGAATCTCCTATGTCAGATACGAACATGTTATTTTGATTCAAATTCATCTCAGTGATTGGATGTGATGCTTTATAGACATGTTCTACATTCTATTTCTTTCTACTACCTCTGTTAGGTAATACCACTTCCATGGTATGTTCCTTATCTAAAGGGCATGCAACAAGTTCAAACAACTTCATGCACTAGAATACCACTCATACCCAATACAATTTGCATCATTAGCTTTTCTTTTAAAATATGTCATTGAAAGAATCCTTTTATAGTCAATCACTACAAAATACTATTAAAACCCCACAAAAGCTATAATTTTGTACTCCTCCATGCTTCAAGCTCATATATATGTTTTATTTGGAGTTAGGTAAGCTAGCTCAAGCTTAAGCAGATGACACATTGTTTATATTTAGACCCTAGTATGTTCATGAACAATACACAAGAGATGCTCCAATACGAATAATACTATAGATAAAAAGAAATCAAAACCAGATATTTGAAAACTTTAGCTAATACTAAAAGACCAAACCAGGCTATACCTCACGTAAATTATTCACTTTTTAAGGACTTCCTTAAGTTATTTGTAAATGTATGCTAGAAACCAAAATTAGAACTCAAAACCAAAACAAAATTTATGATGATATAGATACTGATTCAATATCTCTTTGAAAGCCAAATTCTTAACCTAAACTAATGTATATACATCATCCTAAAGGCTACTTAAGACCCTGAATACACAATTGCAAATACACACCACTAAAAATGTGTTCACAATCACCGAATTCATGGTGACTAGGTAAAGCTCCTCTGCATCAGAGGGCATGCCATCACTCTCTACCTAGTTGAAAAGAAGTGATGTGACTATAACACCAAAATGTAGCATACTTAAAACTTGAGAAGCTCAATTTAACTCATTCTATACAACCATCATTTTTATAAGAACAAGATTCTTCAATATTTTTGAATGGTAGAGCCTGTCAATACTAATCATTACATGCCTAACATTTTCATGGTGGATGAGGCTTCTAACAGTAATGGGTCTTTGCAGAGTTTAGAAGAATAAGATTCTTCAATGTTTAGGGAGGCCATTAATAGAAGAATGTATGAATGAAAAATCTCTACTTCTCTATATGCCGTGATTGGTGCTTTTGAATAATTCCATTATACTAGTGAAAGAAGTTGAGTGAAGAATCAAATTAGAATTTGTTCCTTGAAATGGGCTCCAAAGTGTTCAATTTTTTTTAGTAGAATACAAAAAGAAATCAATTGTGAGGACTTTTCGAAGAAACATCGAGACAAACTTACAGATTATAATGATGGACCAAATCAGAGAAATGAAAGGAATTTTGACCAAAGAAGAATGAAAACTATAGGTATTCCAATCCACCTTCAATCCATGGCATGATTTTAAAACCCTAAGCAAAATATATGGTCAAAAGATTTGAAAACCAATCTAAAACATTTTAATAGATGGTCAAAAAATTTGGTATAAAAATGGGGTCAAATGTACTAGTGTGAGGTGAAGAGGCTATAGGATTATTCTATGTTCCCTTTAGGAGCATCAAAAACTTGGAACCCTTAAATTTGAACCAAGTCCCCATATGGTCCATGTTGTGAGTCTTTCTTGTTAGAGAGGGTCAATCGTAGTGGACACTTCATTTATTGGGTAAACCACATAGATGGAACCTTGAGTGGTACTAGCCATTCCTATCATGAAACAAAAACCACTATATAAATTTCCTTGTGGAAGAAATCTCCATAGGTGTGGTCTCTTGTTGGGCTATTAGATTTCCTCAACAACTCCAAATTGATTAAATTCTAAGAGTGTGTCATAACCTTAGTGCATTGGGATTGGATTTCTCTTGCTTTCAAGTACAAGAGTTGTAGAGTTGACTATTATTATAAACCATAGAACAACAATCAAAGTTTTCTTCGCTAGGTCTATGTGCGTGATTGGAAAATATTTTTAGAAAATACATAAGTAGTGGTTCTAGTGATTAGATTGATACTATGACACTACTCTTGTTCATGTGCAAGGTTTCTTTGTCCCTTTCTCATTTCTTGTAGACATTTTCTTGAAATCCCTAATTACTATTATATGTGTTAGATTATCATTTATAAATCTAAAATTAATCATAGTTGGTTAAAAAGAACAATCATGGAAGTTTCGCAAGTTCTCAACCTAACGTTCTAGTTTACTATCCTACTACTACCATACTTGAAATTATTCTTTTTCATGCGCAAGGTTTCTTTATCGCTTTCTCATTTCTTGTAGACATTTTCTTGAAATCCATAGTTACTATTATATGTGCCAGATTATCATTTATAAATCTAAAATTGATCATAGTTGGTTAAAAAGAAAAATCAAAATCAAGTTCCCTGAGTTCTCAACCTAACTTTCTAGTTTACTATCCTACTGCTACCTTACTTATTGTGAACCCATTGTCTAGTTAGAAATCATCATTTGGAGAGTTCAATTCATTGATCTGACTATAGGGTTACCTTTTTTTTGTCATTCCTAAATTGATTTGACCATTGTGGACCTAATCCTAAATGTCTAAACTTCTTAGTCATTTTGATTCTTGTTTTATAGCTCCCTTGAGTTAGAAAATCATTCCTTATCTTGTTGCCAAAACCAAGACTTGAGAAAGTTAGAGACTACCCTAGTGGAGAAAGATTTCTCTTAGATTCTTTGATCTCATCCTTGGATTGTGTGTATTCACTTGTCTAAACATATCATTCTATATCATATTATTACATTACAACTCTTGGATATTTTGACAATTGTTAGAACTCTGGGCATATTGTGTTGGCCAATCGTTAGACCTCTATGGAAAATTGAGTTGACAAGAGTTATAGATAGTTACATTATTATATTTTATTAACTAGACAATTTATTACTTTACTACTCTAGTTTGATACCAACGCTTCTTGGAGTCTTCCTATTTACTAGCATTTTCCCTCTCATGTTAGTTATGACTAGGTTTCAAGTGAGTCATAGTGAATGACCTAAAGCTAACTTTGATCAATTACCCATAGTACCAACTTGTCAAAAATGTAAAGGAAAATAACCTATCTATAATCAACCACCTAAGGGAGAAATGAAATTTTGGTTTAATCCTTCTAGTCATCTTAGTAAGTTGAACACATCTAGAGCTTCCTCATATCTTGAGAGTAGAATCTTTGAACAACACATGTTATTCACTAGAAACAAAGAAAAAAACATGGATGACATGATTAATAATAGATTATTATGAGAACATCTAGTTGAGTAATTAAGGCCTCATAGAACTCATGAAGATATATATGGATCTACTTCAATGAATGATTTTGATAGAGATTTACATATAGGAAATCAAAACTACTCTCCATTTATTACTCCTAGATTGTCACCTAGACCATTCCATACTATGGATGATAAAGCTAGACAAGTTGATTTGGAAAAGCTATCCTACTTAGAGAAAAAGGAAAAGAAATCATCTCATCAAATCAATAAGAGTTTGGCTAAAATAACACAATTGTGACATAATGTTACTTATAAAGTCTCCTTCTCTCCTAGAAATGCTATGGGAGAACCTAAGGATTTTGAACAAGTCAATGAGGACAATGAGTAATACTTGAATGTGCATATTACTCATAGGGCTGAAAAGATACAAAATAAGATAATTAATGACATACTTTCACAAGGTGGAAATGATTTTGTGCCTTCTACTCCTCTCCTTGAATCTCCTAAAGGTAATGAGGAAGAGAGGCATCTTGAGAAAGAAGGATGAGCCTATATGGATGCATACATATAGCATGAGGCTGAAAAGAAAGCTAATAAAATAGCACATAAGAGACTTAATGATATACTTTCACAAGGTGGTAATGATTCCCCACATTTTACTTCTCTAGGATCTGATAGAGCTACTCAAAATGTATCACCTTCACCTTCTCCTAGAAGAAATACAAGGAAACCATCACCTCCTCCAAGATATCAGCATAGATAGTATTCATAGCAATATGCTCAGCATACTGCACATGGTTTTGGTATAGATTATGATATACTAGAAGAAGATCCCAACTTTCGCAAGTATATGGTTCAGTATGTTGAACTCAATAAGGATAAATGCTTTAAGGATTTAATTAACAAAGGTATACAAGTGCATTACAATTTTGATGTGAATAAAAATATCAAGAGACAATATCCTTCTTTTCAAGAGAAAATAGAATAGAATGTCAAGATGTTGATGGATAAACTTACACCTAAGCATCCATTCTCTCTTCAAAGTGTTTGTTCTCTACCATTTTAGAGGAGCATTTTAGAGGTTGAATTACCCAAGAATAAAAAGTTTCAACATTAGGATAAATATGATGGGAATGGAGTCCCCACTAATCATGTGAGACAAGTTTTCACCTTGAGTCTAGATTTTTCAAGAAAATATGCCTACCTCATGTGATTGTCTCAACGAAGTTTAAAGGGCCAAGCAATGGAATGGCTCACTAATATTACTCCTCCACTTAAGAATTTTGAGAAGATCTCCTTTAAAAATTTATCCAACATTTCTCCTATAATGTTCATAATCTAGTTTCACTATTGGATCTATGCAATCTCAAGCAAGAGCAAGGAGAATCTTTTATCTTTTCTTACAAAAATGGAGAAAGTTATGCTCTCACTACTCTAGGGAAATATATGAAAAGGAAAGAATTGATATACTTGTGAAAAACTTGGTTCCTAAAATGAGAAATGAATTAGGAAAATCAGTTTTTGAGACTTTCCATGCTATGGTAGAGACTTCTTTCCATATTGAAGATGTTTTAAAATACCAAGGGACTCTCAAGACTAATATAAATGGAAATAAGAACAATAATACTTCTTGGAATAAAGGAAATCAACATGTGGTTAATGATGGTATAGTTGAAACATTGAAGTATAGTAATCAAGTTGTTTTCAGATTAACAAATGGCATCCATGCTATGAAGCTTCAAGAACCTTCTCAATAGAACAATAGAGGCAATTCTATCTCCAATAATAGAAACCCTCAAGAAAGAAGGTTTTTTTATAAAGATTAATAGACCTTATGAGGATATTTTGAAAGAATTGGTTGTTGGAAAGATGTAACTTTGACTAAGAATCAACAAGCACCTACTACAAAGGGCCCACATTGGGATGACAATGCTCATTATCATTATCATCAAAGAAAGACTTGTCATACTACAAAAAATTGTCAAAGGTTAAAAAATGATATTTAGAAATTGATTGATAATGGAAAATTAACAATTGCAAGTGTTGGACCTACTACAAATTATGATCATAAAGCTTATAAATATCCTTTGCCTAAGTATAAAAATGGTGAACCATCCAAGCCTAAGAATGGAAATGCTTAAGTGAATTATACATACACCAATAGAGATTATGGATTTACCAGTGCTAATCAAGTCACCAAAATGATTCAAGGTAAAGAAGAAAATGTGAACATACTCACGCTCAAAGATCCTTACTATCATGAATATAGTTTGAATGATGAGGAAGTTAAAACTCCATTTAATCTTAGGGATTCTAGTTCTTCTACTACCTCTAAGAATTTGAATGCTATCACTTGGAGTCAAGATCCCTATGTTCTTAAGGCTACTCTTCCATAGCCTAAACCTAAGCAAGTTCCATCTAAAGATGTTGTGTCTAAACCCATGCCTACTTTAAATGATAGAAATAATTTTAATCTTGTAAATCAAATGAAGTCTACCCCTACTAATATTTCTATCTTTGAGCTTCTAGAGTTATCTCCTAAACACAAGCAAGTCCTTGAAGATGCTTTGTCCACAACTAATATTCCCAACAACTTAGATGTTGATTAATTCCAGAACATGGTTACCCATATCAATATTTCATATCACCTTTCCTTTCCAAAGGAAGATGATCTTGTCTTAACCTTGCCTTACATATTCAAGTCATGATCCATACAAACATTGTAAAGCATGTGTTGATAGATGGGGGTGCGGGGCTAAACATTTGTTCCTTTAGTTTTCTCAAACAATTGGTATATTAAGAGAAAGTCATTGATACTAAAAGAAAAATCACTGTCAAAGCCTATGATGAAGCTACAAGAAATTCTAAAGGGTTGATTTTTTTACTCATTCAGACTGGGCCAATTAAGAGGGACATTGTGTTTCAAGCGGTTGACACTAATCCTTTTACATACAACATTTTATTGGGTAGACCTTGGATAAATGACATGCAAGAGGTTCCCTCTACATATCATAAATGTGTTAATATTCCTTATAATGGGGAAACAATCCATATTGCGGGGGATAATACTTTATCTATCAACAAGATTTTAGCCAAGTCACGTGTTCCTCCCAAAAGCTCCTCAGATGAGATATACACTATTTCAAATTATGTGAAGAAATATTTTAACATCTCAATATAGGAATGGGAGAATACAAGATCAATTCTATTGTTACTCTTCCAATTTCACCTCATTCCTATAGATTACCTTCATATGAAATCAAACCTTCTTCTCCTACTAAGACAAAATTTGGTATATTTGTTATATCCTCCATTCCTATGGAGAAGAATAAAGAAGAAATTGCTATTAGAAACTAAATTTATAAGGATGAAAAGGTTAAACATGATGAAAAGTTTTCCCCAAATCTTATCAACTATGGGAAAGGTTATACTTTTGTGAAAGATATAGGCTATCTTGGTCATGGTCCTTTGAGTCATACAATGGTTGCATGTTCTAAACCCCTTGATTGTTTTGATGGAAAAAAATCTAGAGATATTGCTGGTTTTGGATTTGGAAATAATTATGATAATGGAATCATATTTGATGTTTGTGATGATGAAGATGAGGAAGTATATATACCTAATACTAAAAATCAACATGATATGTGTGATGATTGGGTCACTTTAACAAACCTTCTTTTGGGGATGGGCCTACTCTAGTTAATCATGACAAAGAAGCTTCCACTTTAGGAACCCAACATGTTAATGAAGTCTCTACATCAAGAACCCAACATAGCACAAACATGGAAAATGATGAGTCTGATATTGAAGATCATAATAGAGTACACTAGCATAAGGATATTATTCATTTAATGGAAAGAGATAAATTTACTTATGATAAAAATCAAGCTTCAACATCAAAAGGTCCCAAACCATCATGGTCTAAACATCCTAGTTGGGATTCAGAAACAAATTCACATGAGTATGAATGAGATTCATTTTTAGAAACTTCTACAATTGATTTGGTCATTGATGTGATTCATACTTATGATGCTTAGCCCAATGGAGTTGATCCTAACTCTCGAGTTATTAGAAGGATTTATGATTTAAGTGCTATTGAGGAAAACCACAAAAAATCTAACTCCTTAGTTGCTAGTAAAGATGAGATCCATATTTTCAAACTTGAGTCTTTTATATCCTTATCTCTCATGCACCCTAATCTTATTGATTGGCACTTGTAGATTAATCCTGCTTTATGGGCTTACAAAACTAGTATTGAAACTCCCACAATTGCTACACCTTTTTCATTCGTTTATGGTTATGAAGATGTTTTCCCTTAGAGGTTGAAATTCCATCATTGAGAGTGGCTCTTAAAGTTTTAGTGATAGATGAAGACTATAGAATTATTAGATTATAAGAACTTGAATTAATTGATGAGGAAAGAAAGGTTTCCTTTGATCACATGAGAGTTTATCATAAAATCTTATCTAAGACTTACAACAAGAAGGTTTTCCCATGAGATTTTTCAGTGGGAGACCTTGTTCTATGTGATAATCCTAAGAAGTGGCAAAATAAAGCTCAAAAGGGAAAGTTTGAGCCTAATTGGTTGGGTCCTTACATTGTTACAACTTCTTCTGGATTGGGTGCCTATTTTTTATCTACACTCAAGGGAGATCAACTCCCGGATCCTCTTAATGTGCTTCATTTGAAAAGATTCTACTCCCAATGTCTATTCTAGTTGGGAGCATCTATATTTATTGTATGTATTTATGGGTCCTTAAAAAAATTCAAAAAAATGATATATTCCAAAAATAAAATTAAAAAATGAAATATTGCAAAAAAATAAAAATAAAAATAAAAATAAAAAATGCAATAAATCCAAGTGCCATGTGTTTCTTGAGGCCTTTGCACTCCTATCTATTAGAATATCTCCTTGCTACTTAATCATTCCTCCACCAGGCCTTATTTTAACTCCTTGGTCTAGAATTGGTCTTTGTCTTTGTCTAGGGGGCATACATTTGTGTCAACTTGGGTCTCTTGGATGCGTTAGTATTTGGGGCAATTCATAAATAGTATTTTTCAATACCAAAATGGTTATTTTTTTAACACCACCCCAAATAGTGTTTCTCAACACTACTTTGGGAGTTTTGAGATCCTTGTGTACTTGTGATTCTTTGACCTTTTGTTTAGAACTCGGTGTTGATTATCACATTAAAAAAATTAAACATAATACCTTAGCTATGCTTTAATCTTTTCTTTATGTTTTGACTATTCATTGTTATATATATACATGTATTGCACTTCCTATTCTTTTATTCCATCCCTAGTATCTTTTGGATGCATAGCTAGAGGACTGGGGGTATTTGGTTTCTTCTTCGTTATGTGATTTGATTTCCATTGATTTTTGTTGAGTTTTTTTGTGGTTACTCTAGGATGCATAACTAGAGAACTATGGACCATGAGACAAGTTTTTGGTTGATTTATTGCTTGTGTGCTTTGATCTCAAGATTCACAGTGTTTTTTAACACTAACCAAATGACATTCATATCTTCATAGTCATCTTAGTGTCTAGTGATGATTGTGTGATGCTTCTGATTGCATTCATATCTTCATGGTTACTTTGGTGGCTATTGATGGTTGCACATTTTTCATACAAGTGAGATTACATTCATATATTAATGGTTCTTACTAGTGGAGGTTGTGTATCTAGACTTTGTGATTAAAAAAAGCACCTTATTCTTCGTCAAAATGAGTAGAAGCATCATATGGACACGAACATGCATTTTTGTAATCTTTTATTTTTTGAGGTTTTGTAACTTTTTTTTGGGGATCTCCTTCATCTTTGTGAGCCCTTATCAGCTATGATAACATTGTGCTCTTTAGTTTACATCTTTTGTTTATGATCTAAATTGAAATTTCCTATCTTAAATAGTTGATGTTTCTTTGAGGCATTTTCCCTTTTCTTTCCATCTATTTCATTTCTTTGTCTTTCATTCACTTTCCCCTCATTCTTTCTTCTTGATTTGACCTTTCTTTTTGATGCTTTGTATTTCTAGTCAAATTTGTTCTTGGGGTATATATCTTCAGACTTATTGATCATCCTTGATATTCTTTCATCATGGTGTTTCAAATTGAGGGACTGTTGAATTTGTTCCTTGGCTCCCATGTTTGAGACTTTCATCAATAAACCTTTATTTTGATTTGATCACATCTATCTTTTTCTTTCTTAGCATCTCCTTCATTTCTATTTCTATCCCGAGGGTGCAGGAACACTATGTTGCTCTTAATTGCTTTCTTATTTGATTCAATATCTATCTATATTTTTCTGCCTAGCTTTGGGCAAATGATTATTTTACCTGGGGCATGTCAGTACTTGACTTATCATTTTATTGGTGTCAATATTTGTCTTTTTCTTATACCTATTTTATGAATTGAAAGGTTGAAAAATTAATGGATTGTATTCCACAATTGTCAATCCCCTTGGGAAGATTGTTTTGCACAACTATGAGTCCCATACAGGCAAGTTTGTGTAAAAAGATTTTTACAGTTATCTATCTTTGAACTTCAAATCTTTGTTTCCTACAACTCTAAGGCGCTTACACAAGTTTATGTTAAATCTTTTGAAATTTTGATTTGGTTCTTTTACTCAATGTGTTCTTGATGCTCACATATTAGTCCAAGAGGGGTAAATGTAAGCACTAAAAGATGATCACCTTGACTGTCTGCCCCAGTTTAATCATTTATCTCAAGCTTGAATCAATATTTCCATCATCATTTCCTATGATCAAATTAAATTATATGAATTATTGTATTTATTTGACTTATTTGAATTCTTTGATTAATCATTATTATTTTACATCAATTTCCTTGAATAAATTAGAATTGATTAATTTAATTAAATTTAAATAAATGGATGATCACTTTAGTTTTTGAGATTATTTAATTAAATGAATTTTCTCGCTTTTAATTAAATAAAAATTCTCTCCACATTATTTTATGTGTAACATTTATTATTTTTAAAGAAATGAATTAAATCAATGTCACACACTTTACTTTATAAGAAAAGAGATTATTTTATTTTTAAAATATCTCTCATCTTATAATTTTTATGGAGTTTTACACTCCACATTACCAATTAAATACTAATTGCACATTCTTTTATGTGGGTCATATTTTTTCATTTAAGTTTCAATTTCCCTCCAATTTTCTCAAGCCTCTTGGGTTTGTAATTTTATTATCACCATTATGCTACAGGTTTTTGGAGCTTTCATGCAATGTCCTTGAGGACTTGAAGCATTCTTGTGATCAATCATACTTCCATACATGCTGATCATACTACTATACTTGCAATTTTGAAGCTTTCTTGAATACTCAGAGATATTTTACATGTTTATATCCATTTTAATATTTCATTCATTTTATGTGCTTGTGAAGACCAACCCATGCTCATATGAGAGCCACCTCTATACAAACCTTTGCACATTGATGATAGGAAGCTATGAGTGGATTCTTGAGATCTTGTGTTTTCATGGATTTTTATCTATTGATCTTGAGTGTAAGGATTTATAAAAGTGTATTTTCTATTTGTCCACATTTTTTACACACAATACTTTGATTTGATTAATAGAAAGAAAGAAAGAAAGAAGACTTGTCTATCTCTAGTATATTGTGTTTCTGATCTTATCTCGAACAATACATTTCGATGTGCATGTTAGTAGTTTTGGGTTCCAAGAATCACAACAATTCATGTGATTCATGTGATTCAACTATTTGATTTAAACCAAACATTTTTGTGTGAATTGGTGAATCGAATAAGTGATAAAGGGATAATGAAATAAGTTACTAAATTTCAAGGGTTTTTTAAATTTTCCAATTCAATTTCGATTCATGGCTAATTCACAATTCGATTTATGGCTAATTCACAATTCGATTTAGCCTTGCCAATTTTGATTCTTTTTACTTTGATTTAAAGGAGAAATCCCTTTCTATCTATTCATTTTCTCGAATGTTCTTGTTATTCCTTGTGTGACTTGGCTTGTGTTTGAGTTGAGTAACTCAATTTATATTGATCAAACCACTCAGCCTCTACCTCTACCAAGTTCCCTATTTTGACCGAGCTTCCCTTTGCTGACCACGTGTCTCAGTCATTTTGGCTGTTGAGCTCCTTGTGTGGACCAAGCATCTCAGTCCATATTGTTTCTGAGAAATTTAACATTGTTCTAACTCAACACCTAGTATTGCCAAGAAGCTCAACTGCTACCCGATATTTTCTAATTTATGACAAGAACATAGTCAACTTTGACTATTTAATATTTTAGTAGAGATTGATTTTTACCTTGAAGTAGTTCAAAAGGAATAACTTAGTCATTAGAAAAGAAATCATTTCATATTCTATTCATAACAAGATTTTCTTTAAACTTGATTGAAGATGTAAATTCTATTTGATGTATACTTTTGAAAAATAACCAATGACTAGAAGCCAACATACCTGTGGTTTTAAAGCATAAGAAAATGATTACAATATTTTCTCAAAAACCCTATACGATGACAAAAAGGGTTGAAATCCATTTATGAAGTTTGTATTCTTTCAAACTCTCTGAAGTATATGCCAAAAAATTAATATTCAAACCATAATGTGTGATACCACAAGAAAAAATGCATGTTTTGTATAAGGTTACTCAATCTCTGACACCACTCTATCAAATTCTAGTCATTTAGGTTTTTCTGGGTGGTAGCTTCCAAATATCTAACCATTACTTGTATGACCTAAAGAAAATGTGACTATGAATTGATCATAGTACATCCCTTGCATATATAGAAATATAAGTTGTGCCATGGGTTGAACAAAGCATCTAAGCATCAAAGAATCTATATGCACTTCTTTGATCAGGATTCACCTTACATAATTATTTATCTTTGTCTTGTGTCTCATAGGACTTTCTCAATAAGATTTATATAAAGTAATAACCCACAATATCAATAAAAGAATTTCCTTTTCCTCAATAGAAAGATTTAGATGTAGAATGATTTATATAAGTGCTACAATAATTATTATCTAAATTTGTTACTAATTCCTATTTTTTGTTAGTAGGTGATAACAAAGAAGAAAAATTACATTCTTTCCAATTCCTACCACAAGAATATTAGAAAGCATTATTACTAAAGAAGAAGAAACCATTTCTTCTTACTAGGTCCAAATAATCAAAGAAAAACCCCAACAGGATTGGAAGAAATTTAGATTTTCCATTGATTCTTCTAATGCTTGTCACTTTAGATTAAATACACCTTTCTTATTAATATTCCTAATGATAGGACCTAATTAAATCTAGTGATGAGTGCATTACAAGTTCTTTTTCCATGAGGATATAACTCAAGAAGTTTGATAGAATTATTGTTTTTGAAGTTTTGGCAAATAGATTACAATTCTACTGCCACAACTTCTACTTAATGTTATCTTCTATATTTAACAATAATATGACTATATCAAATCATCTTTTTATCTACATCAAGAGGAGCAAGCCATTCCAAAACATCTCATAAATATATGTCCCAATAATGGATCACCTCTTTCTAAAGGAAAACCTCTTTATCTAATTCCACTTCTAAGTAGTATAGATATCACACTAGTTGTGTACATGTTCCAACCTAGTATGGGCCTACAATAACATACCATCTTTTGATACAATGCTTCATAAAATAAATGTGAAGCAGTTTAATTGAAAATCATTTTACACCATAAGAGTAGGTTAGATTCTGCTTGTGAACAAGCTAAATGCTGAAAAGCTTGTATTATTACTAGCAACAAGAGATTTGCCTACACAATTATTGAGAAAGCCTTATAAACATGGATTGAGAAATAATTTCTTAGCAGAGAAGGAAAAGAGGGCATCGACATTGATTACCAGGGTTATAAATTGTAGAAAGTGTTAGAACAATTGAGTGAGGCTTATGACATCCATCCAATCAACCAAATTCAAAACCTCCAGTCACAGAGCCTATTTATGTTGCAGATAACCATAGAATACAAAGCTAAGAATCCTAGAGAAAGTGGAATTTCTTTTTGAGAATCTTAAATATATGTTATACATACTTAAATTTAAATTAGTGTCATATCCATACTAACTAGCAAAATAAAAAAAACTTCATATTATTCATTAATTCAAAAATTTCCATGAAAAAACAACTATACTTCATGAATTTACCTAGATCAACAAAATTGTTCACTTGGTGGTGTACTATACCTCTATGTGCTCTTAGATGATGATAATTGAATGGGTCATCGGTGCTTCTATTACTCATGATGTTATTGTTGTTGATGAAGTAAGAATGTTTGTTGTGGGAAGAGAATAATGATTTTCTTTCTTCCCCATTTTTGTTGAGCTCCTCAACACATGCTTGGAAGCTCATAGAAAGAGAAATAAGGTTGATGAAAATGGTGGAAAATATGATGAGTACAACAAAAGTTAGGATCAGTGATGTTATTCCAAATAATCTATGAACAAGAACTTGATCACAATAATAAGATGTTTATTGAAGGAAAATCTTAAAGATTGGTATACCAAACTCAAATATGCACTATGGATTGACCAAGTAAGGGTCAATAATGCCTTACGGTCATCTCCATATCTCCTTATCTATGGACAATAGCCATTATTCCCACTTAACCTCAAAATTCCTATTTTTAAATTTATGAGTGGGTATGTTGAAGATGCTGATAGAGTACAGATCAGACTGATGAATCATTTAGAGATGGATAAAAAATGGATAGTAGCTTTGGAGCACATGGCTAAACATCAAGTTGTGATCAAGAGGTTGTTCAAAAAGAGGGTCATGATAAAATCCTTCAAAATATTTGACCTTGTTCTACTTTGGGATAATGTGAAAGAAAAGTTGGGCAACCACACTAAGTTTCAAAGCTTGTGTATTGATCCCTATCAGATCACATAAATTCTCAAAGAAAATACTTTTAGGCTGAGTTCCTTATAGGGGGAATTGGTTATGTTGCCAATCAATGGTCAATTTTTGAAACATTAATTTGAAGCCTAGAAGACCCAAAATGAAAAAGAAAAAGAAATATTTTACTTTCTACAAGTGTATTTATGTTCTACACGTGTTTATTTCTACAAGTGTGTTTCTTTTTAGTTGTGTGTTTATTTTCAAAGTTGATTCGGTCTAGGGGGTAGGTGCACTTGAGATTTTATCTTGACGTATCTCACTAACCATTATTTTGGTCTTGATTTTTGGGAACAGGTATTTCTTTCTCAAAACATTTTTATGATTATGTTTCTTATAACAACTGAGGAATGGATATTACTTGCACTAATAGAGGACTTTTAGTCTTGAATTTAGAATTGCAAATCAACAAGTTCTTGAAGCTTTGTAAATTTAAAATATTAGTTATCTTAGGTGTTGACGAACCAAGGTTGAAGGAAGTGAGGGATAGTCCAAACCCCACTTGTTCAAATGGAAGGGTCTTCTTGAAGGAATTGCTAATATCATTGTTTGGCGTGAGAATTTCTAAAAGGTTCTTAAAAAGAGGAATGCAAGCGATGTTCATGAAAGATTGAATCCAAGAAATGATAGTAACATTTTGGCCACACAATCTAAGCATGGTTAGGATAGAAAAAGAAAATAGAAAAAGAAAAGTGAATGGTGTTAAGAATGAAGGATTCTACAAAGTCTAAGAAAGGTAATCCGATTATACAGATAAGCTCTTTAAATAAGCTATCCAGTACCAAAACTTTACTTCATCAAAGAATCAAATGGAGAAATTATGAGCTACATGGATCAAGTATTAAAAAGATCACTAAGGGCTTCAAATGAAAAGTGAAAACCTGCCAAGAGACCTCAAAACTGACTCTCTCATTTGGTCAAACAATGGATCAATAAACAACCTTCATGAAGTTTCCCAATGAATGGATTAGATGGGGTGGAATATTTTTTCTAAGTTTTCATATTTTTTTGATAGACTACATTCTGAGATGTCAAAGGAAATGAATACATAAAGCACACATTGAACCTAGAGATTTGAGACTCTAAGGTTTTTGACTAAAAATTGATTCAAAATGTGCTTCAAACATTTAGAATGAAGAAATGCCTTTGTCATTTCTTCCTTTTGTTGGGGCTATTTATTGTGGTTCCACAATGCATGATCCATTTCTAGTAGAAATGAGGAATCCCTACTTTATTTTTTGGCTTTTAGAACCTAAGTCTGGGGTCTGAGCCTTGTTTGAGGTTTTATCTTGTGTCCTAGCTCATGCCCAAGTCCTAACTCAGAAACCCAATTCTCAAAAAATAATTTTTTAGAGAGTTTAATCATTTTGGAAAGCAAAATGGCACACCAGTGCACCTACCCATGTGTGTTAGCATGCCAAATTATTTTATAAAAGGGTACATTGCCTTTGGTGATGCATAGATGTACATCAGCATAGGTCTATAGCTACACAACACCAAAGGTAGGTGGGGTCTATATAACCCCCCACCCCCCTTCTCTACATATTTTATTTTATTCTATGTTCTCCAAGCTTCAATCACTATAGTTGTACACCTAATTAGGTGCACCTTTTTCCTTCATTCCCTCTACAAACACAAAGAACCAAAAATTAATAACACTAACATAGGTGCACATTAGTGAGCCTACCCAAGTGCACTGATGTGCACCTTTGGCATCTAAAAACATTATTAAGAAAAAAAACTTTGTTAGCTTAAAGAATAAATTTGACAACTGAGTGTCAATACACTTAACCAAGATCAAGAGTAAGTGCTGAGTAAGATAAAGTGCCAAGCTATAACAAGTGCCGAGTGTAACAAATGCCGAGTGTTAACAAGTGCCGAGTGTTAACAAGTGCCGAGTGTAACAGGTGTCGAGTGTTAACAAGTGTTGAGTGTAATAGACGCCAAGTGTTAACAAGTGTTGAGTGTAACAGGTGCCGAGTGTTAACATGTGCCGAGTGTAACAGGTGCCAAGTGTTAACAAGTGCTGAGAGAAATAGGTGTCGAGTGATACAGTTTTGTTTAGGTGCCGAGCTATCCAGGAAACAACATGTGCCGAGTAACTCAGTAGATCAACATAAAAGTTTGAAATTGCACAAACTATGATGCAAATAGTTTTTGCAGCTGACATAAGGTAAACTTCGAGGGATTTAATGATAAAATCGAATCTTTATTTTTTTCCGTGCAATTCACATGCAGCCAATAAGAAAAATGATAAAGGCATGCAACCAATCAGTAAAAGACAAGTATTGAGCGAGAAATTGAGATTCAATATGGATCGTAGATCCAAATCAAACCCTAAGTCTTTGAAATATTTATAAGGAAGATGAAATTTCATTTTAAATATACATGAAAGGACATACAAGGGAGGAAATCTATTTTCAGAAGCAAGGGTTATCAAATCACAAAGGATCAAGATCAAGAGAAGGCAGAAAAGGAGCCTGCATTCAACAATCAAGGATTGTAATCTATCAAGTTTATTGTATCTAATACTCTCTATCAATTGTATTAGAATGAAAATCCTATGGTGATAGGTTAGCTTTACAACTATTTTGTAGATCCTTTTGATTAGGTGATTAAAATCCTTTAATAGGGTGACACTTCATGCTAAGTGTTTGTAAATCCTCTAACTAGGTCACTATTAATATAGTGTAAAGCCTTTAACAGGGAAAACCATCAGAAGTGGTTGAACAATATTGCTGCAGTAAATTTTGTGGGTATCATCCCCACCCTAGTTTTACCTTCTTATTCCTGGAGGGTTTCTGGGTTACCAAATTCCAGTGTTATGAGTTATTTGTTACATGTTTATTTGATGTATTTACATGCATGCAATTTACTTTCAGTTAAAAGTTTTATTGGCTATTTGTTACAAATTGAGAAACTCATTAAAAAAGAGGAAGGATCTAGCCATAGCTGAAAATGATATACACTACAAGGAGATTGATACCACCAACATATTTTCCAGTGGAGACACTAAAGAGTTCGATACAAAAATAGCAGAACTGATGGAGAAAAATGAAATTCAAGCAAATGAGATAAGATCTCTAAAGATGGAAGATGAATCATAGGCTATAATGATATGTGAAATTACTGAACAAAAGAAAAGAGCAGTTGATGATGAGATCATGATGGAAAATGACAAAAGGAATCTTGCAAACAGACTTGAAGAAAAATGTACTGAATTGACAAGGATCTCAAACATGCAAATGGATACACTTGCTCAAATGATGAATCTTCATCATGAACTCAATATGAAAGATATTGAGATCTCTACTTTGAAGATGCAGAAGGAACAAACGTAGAATGAATTGAACAGAGAAAGAGAGGTGGCAAAAAATCTCAACAAATCAAGTGAAGCCATCAAATATTTTGAGAAAATACTGAAATCTCCAAGATCAACCCATTATAGAACAAGGCTAGGATATAACATCACTGAAGTTGGAGAATCATCAAAGAGTACAGAAAAAAGAAGTGAAAAAAGTAAAGATGTCAAACCTATATGTCATTTTTGTGGAAAGAAAGGACATACATCTAATGTCTATAGGAGCAAGAATGCCCATCAGCATGAAAAACCCAAAAGCATAAATCATTGTCATAAATGCAAGAAGCAAGGTCATCAAGCATATTAATGCAGAACCCAAACTATCAAGACATCAAGATTTGATGGACATTGTTATAACTGAAAAAAGTATGGACATAGAGCTTTTGAATGTAGATCAAAGTCTATGTGGACGGTAAATCAACCAACAAACACATCAAACCATGAATTTTGGGATTACAACACTAGGTACAGTTGTCACTATTGTCAAGAATATGGACATATCCAACAGAACTACATAACAACACATTTTAGAGGGAACTACAAAAGATGGTTGAGTCAAACTACATGTTTCAGTTGCTTAAAAACTGGTCATGTCAGTAGGAATTGCCCGACAAGGTCAAAGGCATCAAGTTTTGAGTTCAGCAATGGAAAGGCAAAGATAGATGTTGGACATATCAGAATTGAAATGAATAAGACATGGAGGAAGAAAGATGAGTATAGCACATCAAGTACAGAGATCACTTCACCTAATAGGTCAAGTGATCACACTTCATCAAATTAAACAAAGAATAAGTGTGTGGGATTAATAAACCAAGTTACATCATAAATCAGTCCCAAGACATATAAGAACTACAAAAATGAAGTCAGCATAAGCAAAGATGCTAAGTCAAAATTGAGAACTTTTGTGAAGATCTGTCAAAGTTTCCTTCAGGAGTCGAGTTGCTAACAACGACCAAGTTGATAGTTGATGCCGAGCTATGAAATATCAATAGGAGCCAAGTAAAGTAAAACACAATGGGAACTGAGACATGACGAAACTTTTCAAGTGCCGAGTAGACAGTTGGCAGCGTACTAAGCATTTATTACTCTATTTTGAAGGGTACATAGATCTGATTTTTGATCATTTTCCCACCATTCAAATGAGAAGCAAAGCCGAGAAGAGCGAAGAAGATCAAGATCAGCTCAGAAGCCATTTGTGAAGATTTCAACAATGATTCAAGACAAGTTTCATCGATTTAAGGTATTTTACTTAAGTGTCGAGCTACGTAGAACTTATAAATTTGTTTAAATCATAAACCCTAGTTTGGAAAACAATGGCACCTGGGTCAGGAACCACCAAGGGTATCGAGAGTCATGAAGTACAATTGGTTAGCAACGAAGTTAAACAACCTGAATTTAAGCCCATTCCAGAAGTAGCATACAAGAATGATCTTGCAGGTGCATTATCAGTTATTCTGGATAAAGTTGTTATGGTCCAAGATGTTCACAGATGTTATAATTGCAAAATTGGTGCCATAGGAGATTTAGAAATCTATAATGCATATGATAAACTATGTGAAAAAAAAGTACTAAAAAATGAGTTTTCAATAATAGAAAGAAAAGGATTAACAAAAACTCTAGCATTTTCAACTGTTTTCAAAACTAAATGGGTACGGATAGTTATGAGCCGAATACATGATGGAGCTTTTTGGTTAGAGTCAGGGCAAGTAAAATTCACCAAGAAAATTGTTCATAGGGTTACTGGTATTCCAACCCTAGATCAGCCAAAGACCCTGCGAAGTGACAAAAGGGAAGTAATAGAGAAAAATACAGGTGCTAAATGGAACAATAGAGGAATGACTATTGACACAGTCACAGATCCCCTACTAGATTTTTCTGTGAGAATCATTTCACATAAATTCTATCAATCAAGCAAGTTAAACAATGTACCTTGTATAGCAGTTGATGTTGCATACAAGATAATCAAAAGGGATCACACTTATGATTTAGCAGAGCTCATGTTTCAACAGATTAATGAAAATTTGGGAGCTATAAGGAAGAGCAAGGGAGCTTAATGCAAATTTGGATCAGTTTTGATGTGCATTTTTTTCTATCTAATGAAAGAATTTCTTTCTATGGGTAAGGTAAGATGGAATCCAAACAAAACAATTGTTGAACAAATTAATGGATACATTGAATAGATGGGTGAAAATTTTGATGCCCAAATGACTGGTTACTTTGAGGACTTCAAAAAGTCCATGAAATAAAGAATGAGAATTCCAATCTCATTGATTGAGAAATATGAAAAAGACATTTGTTTTCTTGTAGATATAGATTATACCTACATACAAGCAGTTATACCTAGAGTAAGATGGCTTAGGCCACTAGGTTATGAACTTGATGTTGATCAAGCCTCTGTAGCAATAACAACTCTACTTGTAGAAGAAGTTGATAAAAATGAAATTTTTTTTGAAACCTATGATGTTGTCAAATCAAAGGTGATAACAGATTTGAAGACTGCTTCAGTAGTAAAGAAGAAATAGAAAATGGTGAGACAAATCAAGAGAAAATTTGGCGTGGAAGAAGAAGGAACAACAGAAGAAGAAGGAGAAGACATTGAAGAAGAAGGAAATAAACTTCAAGGTCTGACTCAAGGGTTAGGAGAATATAAAGAGGAAAGTACTGAGGTAGAAGAAGCCAAGGAAGCACTAGTAAAGAGAAAGACCACAACTCCTTCTGCTCCTAAATCCAAGGGAAGAAAGTAGTTGCTCCTATGCCAAAGAGACCTACCACAAGGGCTGTAGCACAAAAAGCCCAAGAGGAGGCAAAAAGAAAGAAGAAAGACTCAAAGAAGACTGTTGTTGAGACAAAGAAAAGGAAATTTATTGCCCAGCCTGAAACAGATGAGGAGAAAATAGAGTCAAAGGACAATAGTCAATTTCAATTGGTAAGACACAAACCCCAGACTGCTGTTGATAAATTATGTTCAAAAATTAGGAATGATGATTTAAAAGGTTTAAAGAACCTGAACTTTTCTAAGCTCACCAAAGAAGAGAAAATTAAATTAGAGGAATCTTTGTATGCTATGATGGTTGAATATAAGCACACACCTCTAGAATTAGATGAACCTATGCCAAGAGAATTGTATAAAATTGTAGAGGATAAATGGCATTTTTGTTTACAAATGGAAAAAGAGATAAGGGAGTCAACATTAGCCAGATTGTTGCCTGATTTGACTAAAGAACAAGTAATAAATGTAGTAAAAAGGCATAATAAAAGATTCACTCCCAAGTATAGAGCATTCAGCATATTGTAGAATAAAATTGAAGAGGTAGTTACTAAATCCACAAGATTGTGGAAAACAATTTACAAGAAAATAGAAGATGTATATAATGAAGAATATAAGGCAGAGGCAAGTGCCAAGACAAAGGAAAAGAAAGTATCAGAAATCAAAGAAAAAGAGAAGGAACTAGTGGAGAAGAAGAGTAAAGAAGAAAAGGAAGAAGAGGCACATAATGAGGAGAAAGAGGAAGAGAAAGATACAGCTAAGCCACAAGATCAAAGTATGCAAGACATATAGGTATCTCCTCCTAGTCCTCCTCATGCCACCATCACACCTGCAGATATCATAAAAATAAAAGATGTTACAGACACTTCAAATCCAAACATCAATCCATTAACTGCAGAGGATTTGGAAATCCTTGACCAATCATCACTAGTAGCAAAATTAAGTTCAAATCTTGTATTGGTCAGTGTTGATGAATTACAAAATCCAGAAGTTAAAATAGAGATAGTCAAGGTAAAAGAACAAGTGCCACCTTTGACCATACAAACTACTAGTATTCTATTTCTTCCACCACCACCTCCACCAAGTATAGTCACTTATACACTCCAAATGCTGAGTATAGCAGCAAGGGAAATAAAAGAAACATTTGAACAACCAACAAGTTGAACCCCACCTAGTGATCAAAAAAGGGATATTCAAGCTGAAGAAAAAGATGAGACAAAGAAGAAGGAGGAGACTGCAATACAAACATTGGTTGCATTACCAAAATTTGGCACTCCAACACAAACTCTTCAACAGCCGAGCATTGATGGGTTACAGCTACAAATCAAGACACCAGGCTCGAGCTCATCAAAGGCAGTCAGGAAACTTCACTATGGAGTTCCTGAGCTTGATGAAGAAATAAAGATCCCATGTTATGAATCTAGCACTCTTACTGAAGAAAAGATTAATAAAATTCAGAGTGCATTGGACAAAAGAAGGAGACAAGAAGCACTAAAAAAAGAATACAAGCATAAGGTTACCTTAAATGAAATTAAAGATATATTCATAGAAGCTTTTTGCTTACAGTCTCTAGATGAGTCAAGACCAATTAAAAAGAAACTATCTGATATAGTTGACCAGGTGACTAATGAAGACCAGGAAACAAATGCCAAATTGCTTGAATGGTTAGAAAGGAAGTTCCAAGGTAAGGTAAATAATAAAATATATGGTGATATAGCACTGTCACAAGAAGAACTGGCAAAGAAAGTTATAACAATTAAAATTGTACTAGGAAACATCTTTTCCCTGTACAACAAGTTGTGTGATTTTTCCACATTCACATAGGACACTAGCCAGAAAATACTGAGCTTGGAAAACAATCTGAAAATTTCTAGCATGCAACTCCCCACAAATCCAGCTCAAAGTGAAAAGCATTTTGTCCAATCACTTCAGACACAAAGAGAGTTAGTTGTCTTAGCAGCAGAGGAGGCAACTACAAAAGCTAAATTGATGCAAATTCAATCATAAATAACTCCTCATTTGGAACTACTTCACAAGGAGAAAATAAATGCAGAGATGGTCCTCAGGAAAGACCCCAATCTTTCTTCATCTAATGGACTTGTACACCTAGTAGCAGAGATTGCCATCCAGCATAAGACATTGGATGTCGCATTAGCAAATTGGGATGCAGCTCTAAAGGTACTCCTTGAAGTAAATAGCACATTTTTGGCTAAGTATGGTATTTCATTGTAAGACCCTTGACATAAGTGTCAAAAAGGGGGAGAATAAGTAATAAGAGAGTAATAAGAAGTGATTAAGTAAGGGGGAGTTAAGTACAGGAATGAAATGATAAGTATGATAAAAGGGGGAGATTGCAAATTTAGCAAATTTTGAATTGAGATAGAAAATTTTGAATGTAGGATAAATAATGAGTCACAAGGATCTTAATTAAGTGTTTTTGCCACTCATGTCAAAGGGGGAGATTGTTAGCTTAAAGAATAAATTTGACAACTGAGTGTCAATACACTTAACCAAGATCAAGAGTAAGTACTGAGTAAGATAAAGTGCTGAGCTATAACAAGTGCCGAGTATAACAGGTGTCGAGTGTTAACAAGTACCGAGTGTAATAGATGTTGAGTGTTAACTAGTGCCGAGTGTTAACAATTGTCGAGTGTAATAGGTGCCGAGTGTTAACAAGTGCCGAGTGTAACAGATGCCGAGTGTTAACAAGTGCCGAGTGTAATAGGTGCCGAGTGTTAACAAGTGCCGAGTGTAACAGGTGCTGAGTGTTAACAAGTGCTGAGAGCAATAGGTTCCGAGTGATATAGTTTTGTTTAGGTGCCGAGCTATCTAGGAAACGACATGTGTTGAGTATCAACAATACTTTAGGAGCCGAGTAACTCAATAGATCAGCATAAAAGTTTGAAATTGCACAAACTATGATGCAAATAGTTTTTGTAGCTGACATAAGGTAAACTTTGAGGGATTTAATGATAAAATCGAATCTTTATTTTTTTTCCATGCAATTCACATGCAGCCAATAAGAAAAATGATAAAGGCATGCAACCAATCAGTAGAAGACAAGTATTGAGCGAGAAGTTGAGATTCAATATGGATCGTAGATCCAAATCAAACCCTAAGTCTTTGAAGTCTTTATAAGGAAGAAAAAATTTCATTTTAAATATACATGAAAGGACATACAAGGGTGTATAAGGAAATCTATTTTCAGAAGCAAGGGTTATCAAATCACAAAGGATCAAGATCAAGAGAAGGTGAAAAAGGAGCCTGCATTCAACAATCAAGGATTGTAATCTATCAGGTTTATTGTATCTAATACTCTCTATCAATTGTATTAGAATAAAAATCCTATGGTGATAGGTTAGTTTTACAACTATTTTGTAGATCCTTTTGATTAGGTGATTAAAATCCTTTAACAGGGTGACACTTCATGTTAAGTGTTTGTAAATCCTCTAACCAAGTCACTATTAATACAGTGTAAAGCCTTTAACAAGGCAGGCCTTTAATAGGGCAAACCATCAGAAGTGGTTGAACAATATTGCTGCAGTAAATTTTGTGGGTATCATCCCCACCCCAGTTTTACCTTCTTATTCTTGGAGGGTTTCTAGGTTACCAAATTTCAGTGTTATGAGTTATTGATGCATGAGTTTTGTTACATGTTTATTTGATGTATTTACATGCATGCAATTTACTTTCAATTAAAAGTTTTATTGGCTAAAGTGTGATACTTATGATTCACCCCCCCCCCCCCCTCTCATAAGTACTCTTTCCATATTTGAATATTCCAACAAACTTAACACCAAAGAAAAAAAAAATTTGGGTGCACATTAGCGCACCTAATTAGGTGTTCTATTGTACAACCCCCCATTTTTAAGGACTTATAACTTTCAAAGATGATTATTCGGTGTGCATCAGTGCACCCCATGAGGTGAACTACTACATACCCTATACTTTAAATAAAATGGGCTCACCTATCAAGTGCACCAAATTTTTATCATTTCAGGGCTACAATTAGGGATTTTCATGTTTTCAGGCAATCTAATTTTAGGGTTTTTGTGCAAGTCAGTTCTAGGGTGTTGTTTATCCATTTTTCTTTAATTTTGTGTTAATGGACATGTGTTTTGTGTAGATTTGATAGCATCTTCATCATCCACCCTTGTTGAAAAGATGGCACCAAAACCAGTAGTATTAAAGTTCTAAGGTGTTCATACAAAATCATGGTTTGAAGTTGAGTACTAAGAAATTTGAGACATAGATTTAGGTGACAGATTTCAGCTAGTTCTTAAAACTATACAACAAACCAACTAAGAGGTCTCAACTAATATATGCATTGATCTGATTAGGGCTTGTTTTTGAGGAAAAAGGTGGAATGATTAGACAAGGAAATTTACAAGGAAATTTGAAGCTACTACACATCATGAAAGATAGTGCAGATAGGCTAGTAGCCATTTTAAATCAAGATTTTGGTCTAATGGATGAATTGCATACTTGGGGAAAAGACTTGCAAGCATTGCAATCTATTAAAGGAAAAAGGTATAAGATTTGATGGATGTATATATAGATGAGGATTTAGATAAAATAGATGATTGGATGAAAAGATTGCAGATATTAATAAAGTAATGGAGATGTTACATACGAAGATTGATATGCTCATGGACCATGCCTAAGAGAAAATTTTGGAAGTTGAGAAACATTATAGCGATACATGTTTGGACATTTTTTGAGGAAGATGAAAAAGAGAAGCTAGTACTAGTATAGGCAGTGGTTGAGAAATTTTGAAAGACTTTTGAAGAAGCTTCTAATGATGAAGATATCAAGCATGCATTTAGAACAGAAGAAGCTTCATTAAAGCTTGATATAAAACATGGAGATTATGTAGAAACTCATATAGAAGTGGGCAACTATAAGTAGAAAGTAAATGATAAATATAATGCCTTTGATTTGCCAGATGTGGCACAAGTCATTGATATAATTGATACATTCAAGGGAAAATATCCAGACATAGCTCTGATATAAAGGGGAACAAAATCGAGATGCCAAAATTTCAATTTTGACACATAGTGAAATTTTGCAATTTTAGAGCCTCCTTCCGACGTGCGATAGATATCTAAGTACACTTTTTCAGTAGTTTTCTAAAAGATTTTGAAGAACTTAGAGGTGCACCGATAGTTAACTACTAGTTCTAAAATTAGAGCTTTCCATGCACTAAAAATACATTCTGATGAGAGTTTAACTCTTACGGAAACCTAGTGAAGATGGAGCTTCTATTTTTGCCAGTTCTAATCACTTCTACATACACTTAAGGCTTTCCCTTTCTTATTCTCTAATGCTTTCTTTTTTTTATGACATGTAAAAGTTTATGCATATAATCAATGATATAAAATGGATGGAGTCCTACTTAGCACCAGTTGGATAGATAGTTTTTTCATAACTAGATTTTTATTATTATTCTAAAAGCATATGATTGCAAAAAGATATCTCTCACTCTCAACACAAATTGAGCAGATGATTTCTCATAAATTCTAGATTGTAATATGTGATCGAGGCTGCCATTATTTTGCAATAATATATGTTTTTGGTGCTTGCATTTGGTGTGTGGTGATTCTTTCCCAATTGTGTTATATTTTTTGAATGTATGTTCATGGGATGCAATTGAGCCAAAAGTTTATTGTGCTATTTTTGGTTATGTGATCTTTTAATTTTGGTGTTTTCTATGGTTTTATGAATTCTACTAAAGTACTTAGTTTGAGAAGAGATCATCATCTTCTCCCTACATAGCTTTTGTCTCACATGAGCACACTTTCCATGGCCTTATGATTTGATGAAAAGTGAAGCATCTTATGGTTATTGAATTCCCATTGATGATTGCATCAATGGAATTAAGGAAGCACTGCTCCTACTTTTATTGGTTACCTACCGATCTTTTCAAAGGCTTAACTCACAAACATGTTGTTTCCATAGTCTATGTCCATTAGGATTTACTTTTCATGTTATTTTCTTAAACTTCTTGTTACCATACCTTCATTATTTTCTTTACTGACCCCTTGGTTAAATTAGGAATTCATATAGTTGCATTGTTAGATTGAATTCAGTACAAAATAGAAAAATAGAAAAAAATAATTTTTTTGTGTTTTATTATTATTTTTAAGTAGCAAACAGATTCTACATCTTATTTGAAGTTTAACTAGTAAAGGCCTCCTCATGAACATTCACATTTATCTTCAACTGAGCTAAGTCTAGTAGGTTACAAGATCACTGGTAACCTTGGAGTTGATCCTCATATTAGCTTTTCAAGAGAGAAGTTTGAAAGGATTCCTATCATTAAGAATTATGCAAAATAATAGCTCAATACCTATTAGAGTTGGCCCTACCACTAAGGAAGCAATCTGTCATGTAGTTGATCTTAACCTACCCTTCAACATCCTTCTCAGTTGACCATGGATTCATGCAATGAAGGTTGTTCCATCCACTTATCATCAGTGCATCAATTTTTTGCATCATGACACTAAGATAACCATCCATGTGATCTTGAACCCTTATTGCAATGTGGTAGAAACCTCATATAAAAATAATTGTCCTAGAATTAGGATTGGTAGCACCATGGCTAGCTCCTCTAGAACTTGCCATGATCCAAACACCATGTTAGCCTCCACTCTTTCCATGGTTAAGATCAGTACTACCAGGGTTGTGGAGAGTATAGGCTTTCAGGTGCTTTTTCTATTGGTGCTCTACCTCTTGACCCACATACTCAATGTTGCCCAACCTATGAGTTGCTAAAGCCAAATACAACTCCCAAGCTCAAAAAACTCAGACCTACCACATTTTTTGCCAATAGGATCCTCAATAGACAGGAAACAACTCCTTGTATTATCACATGGTTATACAGAGATCTCCTCCTAAATGGGAAAGAAATGCTTTACTATTTCAAGAAAAAATACTAACACTCACATCACCTTGCTACCAAATAGTAGTATTATCAAGGAGGTGGCCTAGGTCATGAAGAGTCAGACATTAGACAACTTATGGAAGAATACAAAGAGGCAAAAATGAAATGTTTAGGGTATGGACTCCCCAGAACTAGGCACACCACAAAGGACATTCATGCCTTTTTAATATGCAGAACAATGTTGTAGAGGTCAAAGAGATCCTTGAGGAAGTTGAAAAGAAAGCCTATGACAAAATTTTCCTTGATGAACTTATCTTAGGAGCATTTGTGTACTATCAACTATCCATTAACCTCATCGAACTACCCCTCACTCATCTTGAACTCATTGATTGGGCCAAATCTTGCATTATCCATGTTGACAAGTTCTATACAGAGAATGCACTCCTCAGATTCATGAGGGCTGAGATGCCACATAAAAAGCCACCTTGACAATTAGCATATATTTACAAGTTGGATCCAAAAGGTTATTTTGGGAAGGAGGAAATCTCTAGTCACAAAAATGATCAAATAAAAGAAAACAAAATCAAAGAAAAAGTATCCCTTGGTGAAAACTCTTCTAGAGCACCATTGGATCATTTCAAAAATGAAATTAAAATAAAGGGTGTGTCCCATGGTGAAACTCTTTACGAGGCACCTGAAGATGGATATTCCATCCTTCCCTCATAAGATCACGGGCCTACAATATCAGCAATCCTAACAGAGGAATATAGACTAGTCAACATTAATCTAACAAAGACACCAAGAATCACATACATTGCATGGTCCTATCAAGACATGGCAAGGTTAGATCCTAAGTTATTGGTTAGATCTAGATGTGAAGATCATTTTCTCATTTGACTATTTAGATTGGATCTCTAACATGATATATCTATCATCAAGCCCTTTGGTGATATAAGGATTTACATGGATTTTAAAGATCTCAATAAAGCTTGTTCAAAAGATGATTTTCCTTTGCCAAATATAGACATGTTGATTGTTGATATCACTGCATGTCATGAGTTCCTATGTCTCATGGATGGCTTCTCTAGGTATAATTAGATTTAGATAGAAAAAGTAGATCAACACAAGAGAAAATTCACCACCTTTTGGGGAACATTTTATTATAACATTACTCCATTTTGGTTGAAGAATGCTAGGGAAACCTATTAGCGAGCTATGTTGGTTATCTTCCAAGATATCATCCATAAAACACTTGAAGATTATGTGGGTGGCATCTTAGTCAAATCTCTCAATGCCCTTAATCACTTATCTAGTCTTGAGGAAGTGTTTGATTGGCTAGCCAAGTATCATTTCATGTTCAATCAAAAGAAATGTGTCTTTGGCATTACATCTAGCAAGCTCCTAGGCTTTATCATATCCAAGCATGGTATTGAGATTGACCATCAAAAGGTCAAAGCCATCATGTATATTTATCCTCCCAAGACACTGTGATAGCTTTGCTCCCTTCAAGACAAGTTGCAATCAATCAAAAAATTCATCTCACAACTAGAAAATAAGTGTCAACCCTTTACACATATACTCAAAAAGGATCAAAATTTCTTATGGGATCCTATTTGCTACTGTAGCTTTGAATAGATCAAACAATACTTGGCTAACCCACCTATCCTAGTTCCACCACTTTATATGAGACCATTAATATTGTACATAAAAACTACCCCAACAACATTAGGCATGCTTCTAGTACAACTTGATGAAAAAGGAAACGAAAGATATATTTACTACATCATCTGCACTTTGGTTAGCTATGATCTTAATTACACACTCATGGAAATGGCTTGTTGAGCCATGGTTTTTACCATTTGGAAGCTCTGTTATTACATGTCTTATAATATCCACTTATCTCCAAAATTGACCCTTTGAAATACATGTTATCACACATAGTACTCATAGGCTGCCTAGCCAAATGGGCCATTCTTCTTAGCAAATTTGACATTTAATATGTCAATAGAAAAGTAATCAAAGGACAAGCTATTGTAGATCATTTTACTAATGCACCTTTAGTTTTTATCACCTTCCCATTATGGAGTTTTGAGATGAACATCTCTTCCTGATAGAAAAAAAAAAACATCATGGAAGTTGTACTTTAATGGATCTTATATCTCCCATGGTTGTAGAGCTAGTATATTGTTGATCACCCCTTAGGGTGACTATATTACTAAGTATTTCAAACTCTAGTTCCAATGCACCAACAACATCTCATAGTATGAAGCTCTTATTGTAGGGCTCAAAATAGTCATTTAGTGGAGCATCACAGAACTACATGTCTTTAGATATTCATAGCTAATTATCAAGCAAGTCCTTGATGAGTACCAAACAAAAGATGATAAACTCCAACCCTACAAATAATTGGTTGATTAGTAGAAGCAAAATTTTATTCAAATTCAATTTACTCAAGTTCCAAGCTTGCAAAAGAAGGCTGCAAATACCATGGCTACCATTGGTTTACTCTTGAAAATCCCTCGAGAGGCTATACAACATGAATTTTTAGTCAAGTAGATACATAAGCCCGCATACAAGAAAAATCAATCAAAATAGGTATGCATCTTAGTTGGTCCCCAATCCTTGTGGTACCATAAAATTCATGCTTATATCCAAAATGGTATCATATCTCTCCATCTCATGAAATCCAATGCCAAAATCTCATTTGTAGAGCATCCTCTACACTATCATACCTAACACCCTATATCATCAAGGTTATCATGATACTCTCAGTGTTTAGAATTTAAAAAAAAATTCAATGGCTCTTAAAAAGGTACATGTCATACTTTTTGGTGCACATACGAGCAGTATAGTCATAACTGAATAGATACATAGAGTTGTATACTATTGGCAGGTAGTCCACACCCACAATCTATCCTTCTACTAGGCTACTTAGACCCAATTGAATAACAATAGGTACTAAAGATTCCACTTGATTTTTAGGGTGGAATCTAGCTTCCCTCTTTTTCAAAACAACCAAAACTAAACAAGTTAGAATTTACAATCCATTTCCCATGTTTGTGGCATAGCAGGCAAGTTACATTCCTTAAGGAGGGCTACAAGAAAATGTGACCAAAAAATTAGTTTATAGGATTCCAAGGAATTTTGTAGACCTAACTATAGGTTAAACATGACACTTTAAACTATCCTCAATGTATCTCAAGACATGAGAACTTGGTCAGTCCCATAACACTACTTTTACTCTAAACCACCTAGTAGGAATTAGGCCTAGTTAGGGTTAATTAACAAAGAAAGTACCCTCAAAACAACCTCCCAATCACCAAAAACACTTGGATAATGTCAAGGACCATGAAATATGATTATATCTCTGATTTCATCATCATATTCCACCCCCAACCTAACATATGCATTCAATTGCAGAAAAATAGGACAATCACGTGGAGATGTCCATCCTAGGGTTTTGATGATAACTCTAGTGGCAAGAATTTTCAAAACCTACAACCAAAAAAATCTTAAATTACGTTTCCATACATCAAAAATACCAAGGATTAGAATTTTTCCCATGCTTAAGTTGTAAGATATAAGAAAATGAATGTGAAATCCTAGGTATAGGCTAGAAATAGAGGAATTAGCACTAAAACTCCTCTAACATGCTTGTCCCTTCACTTCAAAGCCTCTAACTAGATAAAAAAGAAATATTATTCACCCATCTATCTCACCATGTGACTCATTTAGTGATGTTAGACCATACAAATTTGTAGAACACTAAGAAACAATAAAAATACAAAAGAACTACAATTTTCTTATTGCTTCAAGACTTCTTCTATACAATCTCTATTTCAATCTCCCATAGGACATGTTTTCCATTCTATTTCTACCAATCCTACTACTTATTCCAACCAAGTGGTGGTTTTGAATGATTTTTCTCAAAAACAACAAAAATTGCAAAAGTTTCTTGTTAGCATCTTTGACAACTTTTGACAACTTTTAGCAATAAGTTGTCAAAAAAAACGTTGTCCTTATTTCTTGTATTCTAGATGACTTAGAAATTTTTTAAAGAATATTTAAGACCTCCTAACATATAGACTCCTATTCCTAGCATAAAATGTATTAAAATTTCCCTTGACCCATGGTGGATAACAAGATTTATAATTACATCTTCTGTCCCTTGGCCTTACACTTAGGACTTATCACATTGATCAAAAGGAAAAAATTTAATACATTAATTCCTTAATGAAGTGTATTAGAGTGTGCTCCTACACCATACTCCTGGGGTTTATTAATCTAAAGTCCCTTTGAGATGAGTTCTTGAGAACTTGTGCCATGCTTCTTCATGTCAGCTTCATCCATCTGAATAACCTCATCTTTAGTTTAACCTGACCATTTCACTAGATACTTCTTATAAGTATTCTTCCTAGTATTCTTAATGATCATAGTGTCCAAGATCATCTTAGGTTCTTTTCTTGCATGGGAAATTAATTCTACAACATCATGTTCAAACTCCTCCAATTGTGTTTCCTTTCCTTCATCTACATCACCTTTATAAGGTGTGAAATTAGAGATATTGAAGATTGGTGAGATGCAAAGGTGTGCTGGAAGTTTAACTTCGTATACATTTGTTCCCAATTTTCTCAACACCTTACATGGACCATCCTTTTTCTTCAAGTAGACCCATTCCAAATCATCAACCTACAATTGTACATCTCTCATGCATTTTTTTTTTCCTTCTATGTACTTTATTGCACATTTTTCCAATTCCATCTTCACTTGGTGATGAACATCTTTCATATGTTCAAAAAATTGTTCACCATGATCACTGATTAGAACATCATATGGGATATCTCTTAACTCCAAGAAACCCTTTGGGTTTTACCCATAAACAACTTGAAAGGGACTCTTTCCCATACTCCTATTCATTGAATCATTGAATGCAAACTCAGCCTGAGGTAGTATCTAATCCCACTTCACACCATATTGCTTGATAAGGCATCTAAGAAAGTTTTCTAGTGATATATTGACCACTTTAGTCTACCCATCCAATTGTGGATGATAGGCTGAACTAAAACTTTGATTTGTACCCAATCTCCTCCACAGTGTCCTCCAAAAGTGCCCAAGGTTCTTCACATCTTTGTGTAAAATGATGGATGTGCTAAACCCTTCAATCTCACAATCTCCTTGAAGAATAAATTAGCAATATAGGTAGCATCATTGGTACTTTTTCATGGAACAAAATAAGACATCTTACTAAATCTATCAACTACCACATATATAATATCAAAACCTTTTTTTTTTCTAGGAAAGCCCATGAAAAAATCCATGGTGCAACTAATCCATGGTGTAGTTGGTATATGTAGGGGTTGATATAGACCAACATTCATTGAATTTCCCTTAGCCTTCTGATGAATAGTACATGACTCCACATACTTCCTTACATCTGTCTAAACCTTAGGCCAAAAATAATACCTTTGTACCTATTCCAAAGTTTTATCCAAGCCAAAATGGCCACTCATGCTACTTGCATGTTTCTCCTTTATTATGTTTTCCCTCATTAAACACTTAGGAATGCACAATTGATGTCCTTTGAATAGTAACCCATCTTGGATAATAAATTCTACATATTTTACATGATAATGTTCTAAAAATTTAGAACATACCTAATATACCTCTTGGAAGTCTTCATCATTCTCATACATCCTCTTAAGGAATCAACTCCCACACTCAAAAATTTGATTTATTGCACTACCAAGTTCCTCGTACTTAGAGCATCTACCACTTTTTTGGCCACTCCCTTCTTCTATTTTATTTTGAAGATGAATGCTTGAATAGATTCTACCCACTTCATGTGTTTGTAACTCAATTTATCTTGGCTATTTAGGAAACTAAGGGCTTGATTATCAATAAAAACAACACATTTCCTAGGTAAAAAATAATGCCTCCATTTCTTCAATGATTGAGCCAATGCATATGATTCCAAATCATAAGATGAATACCTTTTCTTGGAGTCATTCAACTTCTCAATGAAAAATGCAATAGGTGTGCCCTCTTGCTCAAAATTGCTCCAACTGCAACATTTGAGGCATCACATTCCAAGGTAAATATCTTTTGAAAGTTAGGAACAACAAGTACTATTTTTTCTACTGCCTTTTTCTTTGGCATTTGAATTGCTTCTTCAAAGTCCTTGGTCCAAAAAAATTTACTTCTTTGACCACCTTTTATTGTGTCCAAAATAGGTAAACAATACTGACTAAAGTTCCTAATAAATTTACTATAGAAAGAAGCAAGTTCATGAAATATTCTTACCTCAAACATGTTTCTTGGAGAAGGGAAACTAAGTATGATTGCTACCTTATCAAGAGCCATCTTGATAATCCCTCCAGAGATGGTAAAACCAAGATATACAAGTTCCTCTTGCAAAAAGACACTCTTCTCCAAATTGATGAACAACCTTTCCTCCTATAGCCTCTTCAAGACCAAATCAAGATGGTCCATGTGATCTCTCTTTGTCTTACTAAAAACTAGTATATCATCAAGATACACTATGAAAAAATTTCCAAGGAATTGTCTCAAGACCTCATTCATGAGTATCATGAATGTACTTGGGGCATTAGATAGCCCAAATGACATCACACTCCACTCATACAAGCCTTTATTAGTTTTAAAGGAAGTTTTCTATTCATCCCTTGCCCTCATCCTAATATGGTGATATCCACTTTTCAAATGAAATTTGGACACATTTTATGATCCACTCAAATGAACAAGAAAATCTTCTATTTAAGGCATGGGGAATCTATACCTCATAGTAATCTTGTTTGGAGCTAAAAGTGTTGTAACTGCACAAGGGCTCGAACTCTTTTCTATTAACCCCTTTTCTAGGAGTTCTTGAATCTTCTCTTCAATCTCCTTATTTTGTTGAGATGATAGATTATAAGAAGACTTTTTTGCTAAGATTCCTCCAGGAATCAAATCAATGTTATGATTTACTTCTCTGACTAATGAAAGTGTACTTGGTATATCTATGGCCAAGATTTCAGCATACATATCAAGTAGATCTACAACCTCCTTAGTGTAGAACCAGAATCAGTATGCAAAGAACATTAACAAATAAAGTAAACATTCACAAACCAAAAACTAAATTCACATATATGCTTAGACAAAGGAAGAAAACAAGAAGTGCAAACCTCACAAGAAAAAGAACTCCATGCTTTCTTGATTCTGTAGATGTGTCCTTTTGCTGTGGATGTATGCTCAAGATGCTCAAAAGCTACTTCAATGGAGATGGGTAATGGAAAATTGGTAGCTTTGTGAGCTCTAAATTTGGCATTATAAGGGTATGGTTGATGGCTTTGGTTTTCAAAATAGCATGGTAACTTTAGCTCAAAGATTGTTGATGAAATGGCTTGGGATGGGATTCAATTTATAGGCTAAGGGGTAGAGGGATGGAGGGCTTAGATGCAAGGATGGATGAAGGCTTAAGGAGGGCTAGGATGCACTCAAAGGAGAGCACATGGATTGTGCTTGTTTAGCACCAATGGGAAGGTGACACTTGTCACAAGGAGGATGAGTGTGAGAGGGTAGGGTAAATGGTTGGTTAAAGGTATGATGAGTGGGGTTGAGTATGTAAGAGGGATGTAAGAGGAATGAGTGTGGAAGAGGGAAGAGTGTGTAAGATGGATGTAAGAGTCATGAGTGGGCTTGTAAGAGTCTTTTATGTTTTGTAAGAGCACTCATGACTTAGTGGTTGGGTTTTTTGAGGGGAGACTTTGGTTTGGATTAGGAAAGTCTTAAACTTGTTTAAGGAATGTGACAACATTAGGGGGTGGATTAGGCTTGGGTTTAGGATTAGATTAGGGATGTTAGAGATGTGCAAGTGGATGGCATTAATGAGGGTGGGTGAGTTAGTGGCTAAGCTTGGTTAGTATGGGTGGATGGGGTGGATTAGGCTAAATGGAGGATTAGAGATAGGTTAGGGGTTTTTGAATTTGAGGATTTCATTTATCAAATAGATTTATTTAATAAATGGGGATTTTTGGAATTAGATAGGAGAAAAGGATTTAATTGATAAATAATAGATTATTTGATTTATCAATTAGGACTATAGATGATTAATTAAATTAATCAACTAGGGGATGACAAAGGATTAATTAAATAGAAATTTAATTAATAATACCTTTTTAGATAACTAAATAGGATTACTAAAATAGTGTAATCAAATTTAGGTGTCTACATTTTGCCCCTCTTTGACATAGTGTTAAGACAACACTATTTCAAAGAAGTTTGAATGAAGACGACACGAGGAAGATGTTTTAGCAACAAGGTTGCCCCAGTCTCAGATAAGAAGAGGAGATACTAGACTTAGATGATGGGGTCCCATCGAGCGTGCCAAAATGTAGAACCAGAATCAGTATGCAAAGAACATTAACAAATAAAGTAAAAATTCACAAACCAAAAACTAAATTCACATATATGCTTAGACAAAGGAAAAAACAAGAAGTGCAAACCTCACAAGAAAAAGCACTCCATGCTTTCTTGATTCTGTAGATGTGTCCTTTTGCTGTGGATGTATGCTCAAGATGCTCAAAAGCTGCTTCAATGGAGATGGGTAATGGCAAATTGGTAGCTTTGTGAGCTCTCAATTTGGCATTATAAGGGTATGGTTGATGGATTTGGTTCTCAAAATAGCATGGTAACTTTAGCTCAAAGATTGTTGATGAAATGGCTCGGGATGGGATTCAATTTATAGGCTAAGGGGTAGAGGGATGGAGGGCTTAGATGCAAGGATGGATGAAGGCTTAAGGAGAGCTAGGATGCACTCAAAGGAGAGCACATGTATTGTGCTTGTTTAGCACCAATGGGAAGGTGACACTTGTCACAAGGAGGATGAGTGTGAGAGGGTAGGGTAAAGGGTTGGTTAAAGGTATGATGAGTGGGGTTGACTATGTAAGAGGGATGTAAGAGGAATGAGTGTGGAAGAGGGAAGAGTGTGTAAGATGGATGTAAGAGTCATGAGTGAGCTTGTAAGAGTCTTTTATGTTTTGTAAGAGAACTCATGACTTAGTGGTTGGGTTTTTTGAGGGGAGACTTTGGTTTGGATTAGGAAAGTCTTAAACTTGTTTAAGGAATGTGACAACATTAGGGGGTGGATTAGGCTTGGGTTTAGGATTAGATTAGGGATGTTAGAGATGTGCAAGTGGATGGCATTAATGAGGGTGGGTGAGTTAGTGGCTAAGCTTGGTTAGTATGGGTGGATGGGGTGGATTAGGCTAAATGGAGGATTAGAGATAGGTTAGGGGTTTTTGAATTTGAGGATTTCATTTATCAAATAGATTTATTTAATAAATGGGGATTTTTGGAATTAGATAGGAGAAAAGGATTTAATTGATAAATAATAGATTATTTGATTTATCAATTAGGACTATAGATGATTAATTAAATTAATCAACGAGGGGATGACAAAGGATTAATTAAATAGAAATTTAATTAATAATGCCTTTTTAGATAACTAAATAGGATTACTAAAATAGTGTAATCAAATTTAGGTGTCTACACTTAGGACCTACTCTCCTCTTTGGTTCTTCTATCTTAGAGACCAAAAAATTCTTCCTCTTGTCTTGTGCCTTTATCAGAAAGGCATAACATGGAAATCTATCCTTCTTGATAGTCTTTAGAATCTCCTTCTCACCTACAAAGAAAAACTTTGATTCTTTTTGTTCCTTTGTATTATCATACATGGGTAAGAGAGTTACTTTTACTCAATTGCAGTTGATGGTGTAGGTGTTCAATCTCCCATCATGGTGTGCCTCTACATCATACTACCATGGTCTCCCAAGTGACAATTCACAAGCATCCTTTGGGAAAATATCAAAAAGCACTTTACCTCTGTACTATTTGAGTTGCATCTCCACCTGAGTTCATTCTTCAATGATTGCATGGTAACTCTTTTTGAGCCATGAAAACTTGTAGGGGAAAGAGTGAGGCACCCTTCTTAGTTTCAATTTCTCCACTATCAATCACCATCTTATATACCATGCCTCAAATTCTACAAGTTGTCTTGAACATAGACTTCCTCTCAAGTGGCTCTTGTATAGAAGGTATCCTTAGTAAAGTCCTCATAATAAATTTTTCCCCTTCCTTAGGTGTTACATAGGAGTTTTGGGTTTGGTCCCCTTGATTTTCATCTTCCCTAATCAGATAAACTCTCCTCTTTGAATGATTACTTGGTTTCTCAAGGAATCTTGAGGCAATGTACACAACTTCATTGCATCTAAAGCATGTTAGAGGTCCTTAACCTCTTCCTCCAAATCTCCCTCTAGAGTCTCCTCTTCTCCCTGTTGAAGATCCTCTAGAACTACCTTTTATTGATTTCTCTCATGGTTGCTTTCACCAAACCATCTATTATTTTACCCTCTCCCATTGCTTGTCCCTCTTCCTTTTTTTTTGAAGTTCTTCTAGCCCCTACCTCTTCCACTTAGGTCTTGTCTTCTCTTAAGTTTTCCTTCAACCTTCAATGCTAATCAATAGCATTTTTTTGGATTGTATTAGGAGAGCATAGACTAAATTCATCCTAAATATTGAGTCTTAGCCCATGCATATACCTTGCAAGTTTAACATTTTCAAGCTCCACGATGTTTGATTTAATGACAAGTTTATGAAATTCCTCTGTATAACTAGAGTCATCCATTTCATTTTGTCTCAATTTTAGTCTTTTTATATGAAGTTTCACTTCATAACCCTCAGGTACATAAGCCTCCTTAACCAAGCCTTCCATCCTTTTCGATGTACTTATAGGTTTCTTATCCAATTTCACCCTCTTTGATTAAGTGAAATTTCACCAAGTTAAGCAAGGTCCTATCAACTTGGCTTTTTCTATTTTCAACTTTTGGTGATTAGGTATATCCTCATAGTAAGAGAAACTATTGAGAGCATCAAGAAAATCCATGAATTATTCAGATTCCATCTTCTCATTGAAAATAGGCATGTCAAGCTTACCATCCATTGTCCTTCTCTCCATGGATTTCAAAGTCCTCACATGTAGCCTCTAATCAACATGAATCTCTTCTTCTTCCTTATGCAATAAAGGTTCTTCTCTATCACTGACCACTTCTTCAATATTAGAGTTTCCACTGCTTCCTTTCTTGACTTGTTCCTTAAGATTGTCAATCTCCTTTCTCATCCACTTCCTCTTAGCATCATGATCTTTGACTATATTCAAAAATTTTGCATTTTTCTTTCTACCAAGTAGCTCCACATCTTCATTGTTTGTCATATCAGAAACTTTTCTTCTTCTAATGATGTAACCTTGCTTTGATACCAGTTGGAGTAGATCCCTAAGATATCACCTCCTTTAACACCTTTGATATGTTTAGAATGAACAAAATGTTCCAAATATCTTATTCCCAAGATAGAAAGAGACTCCATAAGGTAGTCCACATCCACAATCTAGCCTTCTACTAGGCTACGTACACCCAATTGAATAACAATAGGTACTCAAGGTTACACTTGATTCTAGGTTCTCTCTTATTCAAAACTACCGAAACCAAATAAGTTAAACTTCACGATCCAATTTCCATGTTTGTGGCATACTAGGAAAGTTACATTCCTTAAGGAGGGCTAAAAGGTTATAAACTTTCAAAGACTTGGCCAAACCCAACTACATGTTTAACATGACACTTTAAACTATGCTCAATGTATCCCAAGAGATGAGCACTTGGTCAATTGCCTAACATCACTTTTCCTCTAAACCACCTAGTAGGAATTAGGCCTAATTATGGCTAATTAACAAAGAAAGTACCCTCAAAATAGCCTCCCAATCACCACCAACACCTAGATAATGTAAAGGATTATGAAAAATGATTTTCTCTCATTTCATCATTAGATTCCACTACCAACCTAACTTATGTAGTCAATTGCACAAAATAGGGCAGTCACATGGAGATGCATGTGTTTTGTTGATAACTCTAGAAGCCAACATTTTCATGACCTACAACCATAAAATACTTAAATTAAATTTCCATACCTTTCAAATCACTAAGGAATAGATTTTTCTCATGGTTTCCTTGCAAGATATGAGTAAACGAATGTGAAACCCTAGGTACAGGTCGAAAATATAGTAGTCAACGCTAAAAATCCTCTAATATACTCATCCCTTCACTTCAAAGCCTCTAACAAGATACAAAAGAAATATGATTCACCCCTCTATCTCACCATGTGACTCATCCAATGAATGCAAATCATACAAATCTATAAAACACCTAGAAACAACAAAAATACACCAAAATGTAGTTTTCTTATTGCTTCAAGGCTTATTTTGTAGAATCTTTGTTTCAATCTCCCATAGGACATGTTTTCCATCCCATTTCCACCAATCCTACTAGTTCCTCCAACCAAAAGGTGGTTTGGACTTTTTTTCTCAAAAGTAAAACAAATTTCAAAAGTTGTTTATTAGCAACTTTAACAACTTTTGACATTTTTTAGCGATAAGTTGTCAAACATCAAGTTGCCATTATTTCTTGCATTCTAGAGGAGTTAGAACATGTTTAAAAAAATATTAAAGACATCCTAAAACATAGACTCCTAGTCCTAGCATAAAAAACATAAAAATGTCCCTTGACCCAAGGTGGATGATAAGATTTATAATTACATCTTGTGTCCCTTGGCCTTGCACTTATGAATTATTATATTGATTAAAAGGATAAGTTTTAGTACCTTAATCACTTGATGAAGATGCATTAGAGTGTGCTCTGACACCACCCATCCTTTCACATTTCTTTGCAAGGAAAGATATTAGACATGGATTTTTGAGTAGCTAGACTCACACAGCTAGGTCTACTTAATGAAAAATGGAAATAGGCCTATGATCATCTCATGGTCTATCAAAATCACCTCAAGAACAACTTAATTAGGAAGGTTCACCCACATAAATTTAAAGGAGGTGACATAGTCCTTAAGGAAAACATGAAATTCCAGGTAGATCGAGAAAAGAAGGGCATGTTTGAGCCCATATGGTTTGTTCCATATGTTGTCACCACATCTTTTAGCTTTGGAGCATACCAACTATCAACACTTGAGTGTGAAACATTGAATGATCCCACCAACATCATTCACCTCAAGAAGTTCTAAGCCTAAAATTCTCAGTGTATCCTACTAATCCTATGGAAAAAACCAAAAACATATAGATACCCAAAAAAGAAAACAAAGAGAAAAGAAGTAGAAAAATAATTGTCCAGTATTGAAAACATGGAAATTCAAGTGCTTTTAATAGGTACCTCAGTGAAAACCAAGCAAATTGGTGCCTTATGTACTTGGCCTTTTCATTATCTATTAGCAATCTATACCCATCCACCATCTCCCCATACATCTTTCCACCCATCTTCCCATTTTCCCAAGGTATTCAAACGATCCCATCATCAATCTATCACTATCACTATCCCCTTCTCTAAGTTTATAAATTGAGTCAAAGCACTTTATCTTATCATGACCTTTTCGACATGTAATGCATCTATGTATCCTATTAGTGGTATCCTAACTCATGTATCATATCTTGTGTAATCATATCCATGTATCTTACCATGTGTATTATATCCCTTATCTCCTATCTTTATGAATCATCACCTATATCATATCCCTATATCATGCCCCATATCATAATTTATACCCCATATCAGTTATTCCCCACTATCTACAATTACTCACATATCATACTAAGTCACCCATCCCTCTACACTTTTCTATAGTCCTTGTAAATACCTTGGTCAATTAGTCATATATATTCTTCTAGCTAGTCATTCCCTTAGTCCTATTGTATATCTCTCATCTATTCATATCAAATTGTTCTTGGTCACAATTTACTATTCTCTTGTATATATACTTTCATGAATCATTATGTGAGATCTCTTGTCATCAAAGAATTGTCCTCCAAAAGTTATGGTTGCCAAAAATTTCATAGCCCCAAATACTACCAATAGGTCCTTGTAGGATGCATCCTTCCTCACATCTAATCTTGGTTTGTCAATATCTAGTCCTATCAATCTCTTTGGCAAAAGGTTTCATGATTTTATTCTTTTATTTTGATATTGGATTTAACTTTTTCTATTCTTAAATTATCCTTCAAATAAATTTGTTTGTTCCCTCCTCAAGGTCACCATCACTACAATTGGGGAAATTAGAGAGCAAGGTTTTGATAAGGGCTTTTTCTACTTATCAGTCAGTCAAATGTGAACCTTGCATGTTCCAAACATGTGCTTATTTGTGATCACATGGTGCAATTAGTATATATGATTTTCTTGTGGATTACCTAGTATTATTTCCACTCTAATTCCTTTTGGACTTATGTGTGATTTTGGGGTAATCCTTGCATTCTTGTTTAAGTATGTCCTATACATAATATTTTTGTACAAGCCTTGATGTTCTTGAAAACATTTATCTTCATTAAATAAACTTAACCATTCAACCAAAGTAAACAACAACCATACAAAGATTCACATAGACAATTACACAAGATATGTTGACTAGGGAAACCCTTGATTAGAGGGAAAACCTTGGTGGGAATGATGCCCATTAGATGGTGTACTAATATAGCTATTCAATGTTAGAGGATGGACCCTATTAGGAGTCTATTACAACATTTAGTACAATGAGTTCCTATTAGGAGAATTTGAATACCTGTTAGGAGATTCCAACCCTGTTAGGATATATGGTATAATGTATGCAAGATCAACCCATCGCCCAAACATGCAATTTCAACTACAATAAGAGCTCACTTGTCAAACAAGTTATTTACTCAGATCTATAAGATTTTCACAATCCATGAAAATGAATTTTAATTTTTATATTTGATTGTGTATAGTTTTTTACCATCAACATTTTAGATCATACTACATGATCCATAATCATGATGCAAGAGAACATGAAGAACAAAAATGATAATGGGCAACTTATCATTTTTTGTTCTTCATGTTCTCTTGAATCCTGATGATGGATCATGTAGTATGATCCAAAATGTTGATGGTAAAAGACTATACACAATCAAATCTAGAAATTAAAACTCAAGTAATTTACTGCTATCTTCTTTCTTTTGTTCTTTCTTCTATCCTATCAATTGGACCAATCATTGTTAGACCTTGTAGACTAGGTCACAATCCTTGAATCCAAATACCAAACCTTGAATTACACAACAAAACCTTGGCAATAAAGTTTCCTTCACTTCTGCACTACTCTGCTCAACTTTGCATTCCACACTCTCTACTGCTTATCATCAATCATTCAATCATATCAACACACATCTTCTATAAAGGAAAATGTCCTTCCTTTATACTAAGTCTATAAAACAAATCCCTAATTTAGTTGTTAGTCCTTCTCAATTAATTATTATAGGACCACATTAAGAACATGTTACACTTTGGGATAACATTAATTTTCCACCTTGTAGCTTGAATAACTTTCCATGCATGTCATATTATGATGAGCAAGCTTAGCTACATCATCACCAATGTGTCTTCTTCATGTCCTCAACCTTGATGCTCAAGATATCAAATCTGCTAAGATATATAACAAGTTTACTAGAACATGCCTCTATAAACTCTATCTCAGAACAGACATCACTAAAACTTACGTAAATTCTGGTAGACTTATCTTTTCTACTGCCCATGTTAACTGCATATACCAGATACTCAAAGGTATCTCCCATAACCTTAGATGGTTATCATGTTCAACTAGCTGTCTGTACCAACTTGATCTTTCCATTGTTCTTTTTTGACATACCATAGAAGACATCAAACATGCTATGTTTACATTAATGACAAACTCAGTCATCAATGTAACATATCATCAACATTCATGCTTCCAATCAATCTTCCAACAATCTCCCCCTTTGGCATTAATGGAAACATAGATGAAAAACATCTAGTTCCAAGAATACCATCACAAGACTATCAATCGTCAAATCCTCTTCATCAATCATACTCCCCCATTGATATACCTCAATGTGCTCTATACCAAAATGTTATTATGAACTCATGTGAAAATTTTCCTTCAGCATACTTCTCCCCTTAGTATAATATTTGTCATGAAATACTTCTCCCCCATTGACATCAATGTCAAAGGTTTCCGCAACCAACATCTCTACATCAAAACTCTATGAAAATTGATACTTACTCAACTCATGTGTCAAAAGAAATTGTTCAAAACAATATCAAAAAGATCCTAGATGACTCAATCCATCATAGATACTCCCCCCATATAGCAAGCATCAACATCCAGTCTAGACGATCAATGGTGCTTTGTTACCTAGGACTAATGTACTCTTGCATCTTCTACTCTGATGTAGGAATGGGAATAACCCCAAGCATACCTCACAAATACTCAAAAGTCTATTTAGGAAGATTGTTAGTGAATATATCTACAATCTACTCTTTTGTGCTCACATACTCTAATCTGATTTCCTTTTCTACAACTTTTTCTCTCAATATGTGAAACTTAATAGATATTTTCTTAGTCCTCAAATGCAATACTAAATTCTTAGACATATTTACCATACTTGTGTTGTTACAATGTATAACAATAGGTTCACTAATTTCTCTTTATATCCTTCAGCATCTGCTTCATCTAAATTACTTGATTACAATTATTTTTTGCCATAACATACTCTACTTCTTTTGTACTTTGAGATGTACAATCCTACTTCTTACTTAACCAAGAAACCAATCTTCCTCCAAGAAAGAAATCTCCTCCACTAATGTCATTTCTATCATCCATATTGTCTACCCAATCTAGATTACTATAAGCACTTAGAGTAAAATCATTAGATTTTTCATACCATAATCCAAACTCAGATGTTCCCTTTAGATATCAAAATATCCTTTTCACTACTACATAATGTGCTTCTTTGGGATCAGCCTAGAATCTTGCAACAATTCCAACTTCATTTTCTATATCTAGCCTTGTGTGAGTTAGATATTACAATCCTGAAATCATAGATCTGTACTTCTTTTGCTCAACACTAGGTGTCTCATCCTTAATAGACAACTTGTGTCTAGCAGGTGTTCCAATGGGTTTTCATTTTTCCAAAATAAACCTTTTTAGTAAATCCTTCAAGTACTCAGTCTGAGAAATGAAGATTTCTTCTTTATTCTATACAATTTGTAATCCTAGGAAATATTTCATCTCTCCTATCATACTCATTTCAAATTCCTTCTTCATTTCTTCTACAAACTTCTCACTTTCTTCATCATTACCTCCAAATATAATTTCCTCAACAAATATTACCAAAATAATCAAGCCATCATCAATTTCTTTCCAATATAGATTACTATCTGTCATACCTTTTCTATATCTGAGCTTTGTCAAATTCTTTTCTAACCTTGCATACCAGGTTCTGGGTGCTTGCTTCAATCCATACAATGCTTTCCTCATTCTACATACTATGTCCTTGTCATCTATCAAATTACATCCTTTAGGATGCAATGTTGACTTGACATCCATCTAAAATACATTGAATTTCTTTTGTGTTGCATAGGCTAAGAATAATCTTACTACTTCTATTCTAGCCACTAGAGCTTAAATCTCCTCAAAACCTATTCATACTTGTTGTGAGTAACCTTTACATACCAATCTTGCTTTGTTTCATACAACTAATCATTTATTATTCATCTTGTTCCTAAATACCCATTTAGTTCCTATCACATTCTTGTCTACTGGTTTGGGGACCAATTCTCATGTCTCATTCTTTTCTATTTGATCTAATTCCTTTTTCATAGCTTGCTTCCAATAGTCATCTTTACATGCTTCATTTGTATTCTTAGGCTAAACTTGAGATATTGAGCATAGTTCTTCATTCACTCTACTTCTTGTCATCACACCTTTGTCTTTGCTTCTAATGATTTATTTGGATGGGTGATTCTTTATCATGTTCCTTCCTAAAGTAGTAGTTGTTATCTCAACTCTTGGCTCTACAAAAGGTTCCAAGCTTTATTCCTTTATTTTCTCTCCTTCATTCTACAAATCATTGTTAGTCTCAAGAAATACCTCATCATTCCTTGGCTTAGTAACATCACCATCATCATCTAAATTTTAATCAACTATTCTCTCTTGTATTCTTAACTTATAATCAATTCTCACATTTGCACTTTCCATAATCGTCACTAAGGTTCTTTCTTCTGATACATGCTTCCCATTAACCAATCTAGTCTCATTAATACAGTCTTTCAAGAATATTTCCATACTTTTTCTAAAGTCCTCAACTTTATAATAAAGTAGATTCTTTGTATCTTTTCTCAATCTCTTAGGAAATTTACTTGAAAAATGACCAAACTCTTTACATGTCCAACGAAAAACAATTTTCATACCTTTAGGTTCTCTTTTTGTAAGAAGTTCAATAACTTCCTTTATATTTATGTCATCTTCTATTCTAGATATATCTTTTCTTGTGCTATTGTTCCCTTGTATACAAAAAAAGGATTTTGGATCTGTAAACTCAATACTCTACTCTTTACACAAATTTCACCAAGAATTTCCATAAATTGGGTGTCAAAATTTCTTTTGTCAGAAGTAGGACTATCTTCTCTGAATATGTTCACCATGGATATCCCAAAGGTGTTAAATGTCTTCTTCAAGGACTTGATGCTATGATACCAATTGTTAGAAACAATAGTCCACTAAGATATCTGGGGGGGGGGGTGTGTGTGAATCAATCATCCAACAATTAAAAAATGTATCTTCATTAAACAAACAAAACCATTCAAACAAAGTAAACAACAACCATACAAAGATGCACATAGAAAATTACACTAGATATGTTGACTAGGAAAACCCTTGATCAAAGGGGAAACCTTGGTGGAAATAATGCCCACAAGTTAATGTACTAATATAATTATTCCTTGTTAGAGGATGGACACCTTTACGAGTCTATTACAATATTTAGTACAATGAGTCCTTGTTAGGAGACTTTGAATCCCTATTAGGAGATTCCAACCCTATTAGGAGTTGTAGTATTATGTATGCAAGAAGAGTCCACTACCCAAACATGCAATTTAAACTACAAGAAGAGCTCACTCCTCAAACAAGTGATTTACTATTATCTTCTTCTTTCCTCTTTTCTTTCCTTTGTACTATTAATCAGACCAATCACTACCAAACCTTATAGACTAGTTCATGAACCTCGAATCCAAATGCCAAACCTCAAATCACTCAGAAAAACCTTGGCAATGAAGTTTCCTTCACTTCTGCACTACTCTACTCAACTTTGTATTCCACACTCACTGCTACTTATCATCAATCATTCAATCATATCAACAAACATCTTCTATAAAGGAAAATGTCCTTCCTTTATACCAAGTCCATAAAAAAATTCCTTGAGTCATTTGTTAGTCCTTCTCAATTAATTATTTTAGGACCACATTAAGAGCACATTACACTTAGCAATAACCTTAATCTCCCACTTGCAACATGAATAATTTTCCATACATGCAATATTATGAAAATGAAGATTAGCCATGTCATCACCAAAATGTCTTTTGCATGTCCTCAACCTTGATCCTTAAGATATTAACAAGTTTACCATAACATGCCTCTATAAACTCTATCTTAGAATAGACATCACAAAAACTTACATAACTTCTTCAAGACTCATCCTATGTGATTCCCACATTAACTGCATGCACCAGATACTTAGAAGTATCTCTCATAACCTCGGATGGTTATCATACTCAACTAGTTGTCCATACCAACTTGATCTTTATGTTGTTCTTCTATCAAATACCATAGAAGACATCAAACATGCTATGTTGAAATCAATGACAAACTCAGTCATGACTGTAACATATCATCAACTTTCATGCTTTCAACCAATCTTCCAACAATCTATCCAATCTTCCAACACCCTAATCTACCTATTCTCCTCTCCCCATTCCACCCCAACACATGGGTTGAATCCAACACCTTTTCCCATTTTCTCTCTTTCCTATCCCTACACCAATCCTCCCTCTCTAGCTCTACTAAAAACACCCACATTCAAAAAGTTTGTATACATTATTTTCCATCCTCAAATCAAGACTATGGTTGATTAGTGATATGCTACAAATCCATCCTACCTATCCTTCTACACCCACATGTGTTCCCCTATCATTCTACTTTCTTTTCATATCATGTCCACTTGTCTCTTACCTTATTATCATGATATTTTTTATTTTAGTTATCCTTTTCTATCATCATAGTTTTTAGGTTCATTAGTTATCCTTTTGCATTGTCATAGTTTTTAGGTTCATTAGCTATCCTTTTTTACCATCATAGTTTTAGGTTAATTTTTTTATCCTTTTCCATCATCATAGTTTTAAGTAAATTTTTCTCCTTTTTTATCATCATAGTTTTTAGGTTCATTAGTTATCCATTTCCATCATCATAATTTTTTAGTTCATTAGTTACCCTTTTCCATCATCATAGTTTTAGGTTCATTTTATACTTTTCCATCATCACAGTTTCAGATTTATTTTTATCCTTTTCCATCATCATAGTTTTAGGTTCATTTTTCTCTTTTTCCATCATCATAGTTTAGGTTAATTTCTATTATAACTTACATCATCATAAGTTTTTAGGTTCATTTTTAGCTATCACTTGCATCATCATAGTTTTTTAGTTCATTTGACATCATCAAAGTATTTTTCAAATTCATCAAACAAACATAACATATGGAATTATAAAAGACTCAGTGACATCATGCATGTCATCCATCTCATAAATAATATCACATCCTACATCAAACATGTCACTACCACCATGCATCTCACATACACAAAATAATATCTTGCATCACAAAGCATCAATATAATCATACATATCATTCACCTTATAATCCACCATCACATCCTGCATAACACATATTAGTACCACCTCTTCCACATATCCAAAATATCTCATAAAAACATACATTAAAAATCTCATAGGCATGGTACTCATCACACACATTTCCCACCCTATATATATATATATATATATCATATCTTGCAAAGAATAAATAATACATGACCCATCCCTAAAAAAATACAAAATATCTATCATAGTCCAAATTTCCATACAAATACATATAGGTCTATGCCCACAATAATACATATATTATACATCAACAAAAATCATGTCAATCATAAAAATGTAGCATATCACTACTCATCATCATCCTTGTCCATCACCTCCTTGCCATGAGACTCATAAGGTTCCCTCTCTACACCCTACACTATCTCTAGTAGTGGTGGTGGCCTCATCCTCCCTCCTCCACTACTTGAGCTCTTCACCTCATCCCTCCTCCTAGTTGTCATCCTCTCCTATCTTTGGCTGTACCTTGATGTGTAGCTAGGCCCAATCTGCAAAGCCCGCTAGTCCTATCTAAGCCCCTAGTCCTCTAACCACTCTCCCCTCACCTTGCATGCATGTATGTGTGCCAATTTTACCATAATGTGTCAACCAACCATAATGCTCAACTGCATGGTATCTCCCCATGTAAAAACCTGCCCTCTCTTTGAGATCCTCCATCTCCACCATCAGTCATCTCAACTCCTTAAACCCCCCCCCACTACTATCTACACCCTAAGAGTCACCATCTCCACCACTAGCATGTCTCTCTCCTCCTGCATAGTATCCAACCTCCCATGGAGCGTCCCTCTCCTTACCTCCATTGTAGACATCTGCCCCTCCAACCACATCACCTCCAACCAAAAACCCCCCATCTCAATTTCCACTTGATCTAGTTGTCCCTAAGCCACATCATTGTCCCGTCAAAACTAATCTCACTCAACTCTGAACTAGTCCCTCTCCTATTATGTATCCTATAATAGCTAGCTTGTAGCCTCATGTGCCTACCATAGAGATGCATATCTCTGCACCAGTTTCCCATATCCTCCACTCATGGATAGTCCTCATGTCTCCCCTCCCCCAATTGGTCATTGGGCTCCCTCTCCCCTCTCTAAATGTGGTCTCACCTCCTCCTATCTCACCTCCTACATCCTACCCTCCTCATGTTTCACCTCCTCCTCTCCCTCCCTTTGTCTATGCCTCTATAGCACCTCCCACTTTACCACAACCTCTACTTGATGTCTCAATCCACTCACCTCATACATTCTTGTAACCCCAAGTAGACCCAACATCTACAACCCCACCAAACTAGTCCAAACCTTGGTGCTCTAGATCCTACCATGCCTAAAATAAACTCTCTCTCTGTAAAGTTGGCCCAAATAGAGTAACTAACTCTTTGGTATCTCTTATGTACTAGATTAGCTCCCCTAGCATATCTTGTGGCCACCCAAACTATTTTCACACCATTTCTAACTAGTACTGCTTAGCTATATACTCCCACCAACCAAAAATGAAGCACAGTGAAATAGTCTAAAGTAGCTACTACCTCTCCTCTACCCATAACCTAAGACCCATGTATGGCCTCCATGTCAATTCTTGTATCTTGTCAAACTCGACTCACAAGTAGTCCACCTCCTTAGTATGGTAGTATGTTAATGGATCTCCCTAGCTATATATCATTGGCTCCTTTGGCTACCTTTCCCTCTACCAAATTGATCTGAACACCACAATGTACTCCCAAGCCCAAATCTATAGTAGGGTCAAAAAGACCATGCTCTGCCCCTGGTGGCACAATGCACCCTAATAAATAATCTGGTGAAGAACCCTATATAACTTGGCGAACATCAATGAGCCCCATGTTTTTGGGATCCCATCATCTACAATATTGATGATCATTGGAATAAGCATCAATGTTACTCTAGTCCCACTAGTATGTGGGGACATATACCTTGACACTAGCTTGTATAAATAAAAGTATATCTAACACTATATGACCACCTGATTGAAGTCCTCATCCAAGGAAAACTGCCCCCTCTAGATCCAGAATTGGACTCTAAGTCCCACTATTCATCACATAGGCCTCTCTCCTATAACTCCTCCTATAGGCATCACTAGCATGCTCAAGACTAGAAATCAAAAAATCCTATAGAAATCCTTCAAAGTGATGGTCATCTCGCCTATCGGTAGATGGAACATCCCTCTATTGTTGTGCCAGTGCTCGAACAACACTCTTACCATCACTATGTATGTGCACATATGTGGCAACGTTGCGATATAACCTAGCTCAATGGTATCAATCCTCACCCAATCTGCCAACATCAACTACTCCTCAACATGAAGAATAATCATGCATCACTCTTGAGAAACTAGTGCATCAAGTGACCATTGTATCAAAGAAAACAACCCTCATGCTAGTTCTCCAATGACCTTAAAACACTCTACCTATGTTTCCAAACCCTCCCTTTTACCGCTCAAACCTAATCCTATTCCCAGATTCTCGTAACCCACCCCTATCTTAGTATTCCTATAGTTCAACATTTCAATGGGAATGCATCTAATACTTTTCCCCTCACTTGTCAAACCCTAACCCACTTTCCCACAACCCTACCCAAACTCTAGGTTCCCATAGTTGTGGATCATAGTGGGAACACATCTCCCATTTTTACAGTCTCGATCAATCTTAACCTCATTCCCACATTGAATTTTACCCTATCCTAGCACCCTTATTCTAGGAGAATGTATTCCCACAAATGGGAAAGCTTTATTGCTATCAAGCTCACTTTCTTACAAAAATTGTAAGACATGATCACTAACCCATGAGAGATGTAAGCTAGAGTTTCTTTCCAACATACTTGCTAATCCCTAGAGTGATCCCAGTGGAGCCGACCCTATGGGGACACATCTTTGAATTTTTGTGAACACTATAACTACAAAAATAGAAAACATGAGAAAAAAATTTAGTGCCTACCAATCAGTCTAGTGTCCATCATCCCCATACTCACTATAATGTGTCCTTTTACTACTCTGGTTGGCCCTGCACAACCATCATGTACTCCAAATCAAAGCTATAAATCACAAAATTTCATTGTCAATATGAGAGAAGATAATCCTTTTTGATCCTCTTGGACCCTCTTATAGGCCCCCTATGGTACCATACTTCCCTCTCTAACCCCCTCCCCCCCCACCCCCAATGCCACCCTTTTCTTCCAACCCTATTATGTTTGCAATTTAATTACAATGTTAACATTTTCTTAGCCCTTCTACATCCTCTCGCTCAGCTTGGCTTGTTGTACCTTTCCAAGAAATCACCAAGTATCATCTTCTCTCCTCACCACCTTCTTGAGGGGGCATCACACAATCTAGTCTCTCCTCTTCTACATGAGATTGGGGTAACTATGTTACTTTAAAAAAATCTTCTTCACATTGTTTATGTTTGAACTTCTTTGCAATAGTGTTGTCCCAGCAACAGTGTCAAAGAAGGGCAAAATATAGATACCTAAATTTTATTACATCACTAAGCAATTTTATTTAGCAATCTTCTAGGACATTATTGATTAAATATTTTATATTTAATTGATTAATTATCATCCCCTAGTAATTGATTAATTTAATTAACTATAGTCCAATTGATAAAATTAAATGATAACCCAAAAATCAATTTATTAATTAAAACCCCATTGCTCCATTAAATTAAATAAATACATAAATCTATTTAATTTAATCTCAGAACCCACTTTTATCAAATAAATTATTTAATAAATCTATTACCAAACCCCTAACCATCCTAAACCCTATAATTATCCAAAAAAAACTCATTCACGCAAGCTAACCCCACTTAGCTAGCTAATTAACCTATATCATTAATCCTAAGCCACTTCCCTCCTAATCCCCATCCTAAGCCAAGCCCAATCCCCCTCAAAAACACGTGGATAACTTTGAACATGGTTTAAGACTTTCTAACCCAATCCAAAGTCAAATTCCTCCCCCATTCTCTCACATTCATATCCAAGTGCATTAATGACTCTTAGATGCATTAACAACCCTCAAATGCCTCTTACATCCCTCTTCCACACTCCTTCTCCCTCATAACTCCCTTTCACCACCCATTTTGACCCACTTCCCCTATTTATTCCCCTTATGACACTTCTCACAAGGCTATGGATTTGGAGAAGCACAATCCATGTGCTTCCCCTTCCTTGCATCCTAACCCTTCCTCACCAAACTTTCATCTTTGCATCTTGGCCTTCCATTTCACTTTCCCTTAACCTATAAATTGAAGCCTTCCTCTCTCACAATTCATATCTACTTTCCATGAAAACTTATAATGCTCCATTAATGACTACAATTATCCATTTTCCCCTTACCACATCAAAACCCATTTACACCTCAATTGTTAAATCTTTCATCCATTTTCATGTTTGATCACAAAATCATGACTTGAAGCTTAAGCATATTTGAGCATACATCCATCATCATTGGACACATCAAAACATCAAGGTCACACTCTAGGAGCTTACCATTCTTGGTTTTCCTTCCTCTAAAGTGTTCCCTTTGTCTTATCATAAGTATTACTAGTTTATTTAGTTTGTAAATGTTAGATTAGTTTTGATATTCTTAGTACACTAGATTTCATAGGATACAGTACATACATATAGTCAACACCTTCTAAGTAACAAACATCATTATAATGTTGCTCCAGTAGAGACACATGAATTCTTGATCTCTGTTTTATTGATTTCTTGAAATCTTCAAAGTAACTAGTCTTTACTAAATCAAAATTCTCTCCTAGTTCATCAATAAATTCACCTATCTATTGAGTAATAGACTTACTGGTCTTCCATAATACCTTGCCAAATATAGGAAATGGTTTTTGTAGATAGAAGAATATGCAAGTAATAAGTGAAGCAAACTTACATGAAGAACTCGTCACCTTTCTAATACCTTCTAGGTTTTTTGACAATTGTTGAAGCTGTAGCTTAGTCAAGTCATAGGTATATGATCTTTCTTTATGATCTTATAACCTAGGTCAATGGGAAAGCATAGTACACTATTGAGTTCACTTGATCGGTATAATCTATGGACTATCACACACAGTACAAGGTTCATTCTCTAACCATAGCTGATTGTCATGAATTTGGCTCAATATAGTTTTAATCCATTCTATTTTCAAAACCTTGGGAAAATCTAGGGCATGCATTAACCCTTTTCATTCTACTATTTTGTTCTCTTCCCTCAAGATTTCATTCTCACACAACTTCTAGTAGGCCTCTCTAGTCTCTAGATCTCCAACCTCTCCAAACTTTCATGTAAAGAATAACCTAAAGACTATTATGCATTCATCTATGTGGATGATGATGCTCCAAGAACCATGAATAATCAAGAAAATTAAGCTATAGTCTCTTAGTAGATAGGAAATAATGAAACAAAAATACAAATTCATTCTCTAACCATAGCTATCACACACACTAAAAGGTTCATCCTCTAACCATAGCTGATTGTCATGAATTTGGCTCAGTATAGTTATAATCCGTTCTATTTTCAAAACCTCAGAAAAATCGAGGGCACATGTTAACCTTTTTCATTCTACTATTTTTTTCTCTTCCCTCAAGATTTCATTCTCACACAACTTCTAGTAGGCCTCTCTAGTCTCTAGGTCTCCAACCTCTCCAACTCTTCAAGTAAAGAAGAACCTAAAGAATATTATACATTCATTTATGTGGATGATGATGCTCCAAGAATTGCTAATAATCAAGAAAATTAAGTTGTAGTTGTTGGCATTATGATACATTTTTGTCATTAGTTACAACACTTATTGGATTCTGAATGCTTACCGACCTCTCACCGGACATTCCTTTGTAAGAAAAGCTTTACCTAGTTCTCAGTGTTTACCGAGTGATCAAGGTGAACAAAGAAGTCAGTGTTTACCGAGTGATCAAGGTGAACAAAGCAGCCAGTGTTTACCGAGTGTTCGAGGTAAAGAAAGGAATCAGTTTTGACCGAGTGAAGATGTACTTAGTATTGACCGAGAACTTCGTGATAACCGAGCTCCTGAGGTTATCAAGGAAATTAATTTTACTGAGCTCAGACGGTTATCAAGGAAACTAACTATCACCGAGTCACAAGGTTCTATCGAGTGTTTCCTTTGATCATCGAGCTACAGTTCAGATAGAAGTGTTCACCGAGTGACATCTCTTCTACCGAGTCTCCAGTGGTTACCGAGTTCAGAACTACTCGAAGTGTTTAGTATGGACCGTGCCTTCACTTCTACCGAGTGCATGACGATGCCGAGTAAGGCAGTGGACGCCGAGTATCAGAAGGACACCGAGTCAGTTCAGTGAACCCGAGTTTTTACCTTGGGCCAACTTTGTATAGAGATTTGCACTTGTTGTTTTGGCCGACCTTGCATGTATTGTTTATTTGGATGGTATATATATGCAATGTATTGTATCATTCAAATGTAATGGTAATGATTGAAAATGTGAAAGTGTGAAAGAAATACATATGTGCGAAAGTATGCTGAGTTGTGAAGGTATTCAACAAGGTCAAGTTTTGGAGCAGAAAAGTTTTATCTATCACATCAAGATGAATCAGAGCATAGCGGATCTTATCAGCAATCAGTTGTAATCAAATCCACTATTTCATTCTAACAAGTGAATCAGTTTTTGTAAATCCTTTAACAAGGTAGACTTAATAGTCTTTTGTAAATCTCCTAACAGAGTGCATACTTTATTGTATGTTTGTAAATCCTCTAACAAGGTGGATCTAGCAATCCTTTGTGCTCCTAACAGGGCAGATCACTAGAAGTGGTCATTGTAAGCCTTAACCGGCCAACTTCATACTGCAGTAATGAAGCTTTGTGGGTTTCATCCCCACCCCAGTTTTACTTTCTATTTGGAAGGTTTCTGGGTCACCAAATCTGTGTGTTCAAGTGTTGCAAATGATTTTGTTTCATGCTTACAGTAGGTTACTTGGATGAATGGTGAATATATCAGTATGCAGTTTTATTGTTTGAAATTTTAAAAGTTACTGATTCACCCCTCCCCTCTCAGTAACTTGTCATATCTTGAATATTTCCAACAATTGGTATCAGAGCAATAAGGTTCTCAAGATAAAAGTTTCATAGCTTGAGCAAAGATCAAGGACAATGGAGATATTCAGACTTGACAAAACTATTGAGAATGAAAAGCTAGATCTGAAAATGGCCGTGGCTCAACTCAATGAAGCAAAAGAGCATCTTTCACAATCCTTGAAAAGAAGAAAAGAACTTGCAAGGCAAATGAATGACCATCAGTATGTTTAAGAAAAGATTGAAGATCTCTCACCATCAAGTAGTTCAGATGAAGCTGACAAAGCAATCAAAGAACTTTTAGAAAAGAATGGATCTCTGCAGGAAGAAGTAAGAAAGCTCAAAAGGGAACAAGAAATCCAGTCCATCAGGCTATGTGAAATCTTGGAGCAAAGGAACAAGGCAGCTGAAGACTTAGAGGTAAGGAATAATCAATCCTCTCAGCTTGAAAATCTTGTAACTCAATTATCTAATGCAAATGAAGAAATTATGAATCTAAGATCTGAGAATGAGAATTTGAGAAATGACTTAATTACTGAAAGGCAAATCAATGCAATCTTACAAAGTGATCTAATCTCTAAAAAACAAGTCAATGAGAGAATGGTAAAATCTCAAAAGGACATGGATCAATTGAATCTGCAAAATGAAGAAAACTTTCATAAACAAAATGGTAAAGCAGGCCTTGGATACAAGGAAGAAGGTGAATCCTCCAAATAGGGTACTCAAAAGAATCAAAGACCTACTTACAGCCACTATGGTAAGTTAGGTCATACATCTAACAGATGTTGGAGCAATGGAAAAGGCAAATTTAATGGAAAGTGCTACAATTGCAATCAGCATGGACACAAAGCCAATCAATGCAAAGAGAAACCGAAATTTGAAGGTAAATGTCACAAATGCCAAAAGCAAGGTCATAAGGCATCACAATGCAAATCCAAATCATTTAATCCAGCTGAACAACTTGTCAAAGCAATATTTGGTTGGGACTACAACACTTGGTGCAGATGTCATTATTGTGGAGAATATGGTCATACTAGCATAAACTGTGCAAGGCATCACCAAAGAAAAAGGGATACCACTGTAAGATGTTATACATGTACAGAACTTGGTCATATATCTAAAAATTGCATGAACATAAAGAAAGTCGAGGATGAGAAGAAAATCAAAGTAGACAATATTCGGAAGCAAATGAAGCAGCAATGGATTCCTAAGTCTACCGAGCCAGATAATTCAAGTGATGGAATGGTCACTCAAGAAGTGAGTGACTCTACCATTTCCAATTAAGACTCATCAGGATAAGACCAGGACTGTATCTACAAAGCAATATCCTAAGCAGTCCTAGAATGAAAATATGATCAAATCAATATTTCAGATACATTAGGATCATGGTCGGTACATGACCTTACCGAGCTTAGTCGGGTGCAATAAGGCTTCTTTCACCAAGTTGCACTTATCGAGCATGGTTGGTTCTTCTCTTACTGAGTTAAGGTCGGTTTAACCTATTTTCTTTTGGTCACCAAGTTGCGAAGTTTAAGCTGAGCTAGTGGATGACAGACTGTCGATCGCAGCTACCTCCGTACTGAACATTAATGGCAAATTTTTCATCAAAAGGGCAAATTTTTGAACTCATTTTTCACCGTGAATTCGAGATTTACACAAAAAAAAGGGCTTTCAAGTGAGTTCAAGCAATTTGAAGAGATTTTCCAGCGAAGCATTCTTATGAAACCTTTTCACTCACCGAGCAGCAATGGCATCCGCAAGCACCAGCAGCAACAAGGTGAAGAAGGGTTCCAAAATGCTTGTGAAGGGAACGGAATGGAAGGCACCTACGTTCAAGCTCGTTCCTGCCATCACTGAATCGCTCGATCCCAATGGAGCTCAATCACAGATTCCACCCAAGGTACTCCTCGTGAATGACATTCGCACTCATTTTAAGTGTGCTATTCAAGAAATAGGGACATTGGACATGGATAATGCCCTAGCGGAGTTATGTGTAAATGGTTCTCTCAAAATCAAGCACAAGCATTTGGAAACTAAAGGTTTGACTCACATCGTGCATATGCCTAGAAACTTCCAAACCAAATTGATTAGGTATATCTTGAGTCGAGTGCATAATGGTCAGTTGTGGTTGGAACAACCCGTTTTGATAACCAAGAAGATGATTCAAAAAATTACGAGTCTCCCGATGCTCAGCAAAGCCAAAACCACCAAAACCCTAGGATGGGATGAGTTACAGAGGCAAACCCTAGCCGAATGGGATGGTAGAGGTTTGAAGGTTAACACTGTAACAGATCCGGAACTAAGATTTGGCATACATATTATTGCATATAAGTTATATAGTTCCAGCAGGTTAAATAGTGTACCGTGTGAAGCTGTGGATTTGGCCCTAAAAATTGTAAAGAAGAATCTTGAGTTTGATCTGTCAGAAGTAATGTTGAAGCAGTTAAACAAGAACATGGACAGTATAAGGACATCGAAGAATAACCCCTGTAAATTTGGATCTCTATTAATATGTTTACTATTTTATGAACAAAAATTCTTTCCATCAAAGGGAACCGTAGAATGGAGAAAAGGTGTCCCAATTTTGTATCAGATTAATGAGTTTATAGCAGAGATGGGAGAAAATTTTGATAGTATCATGGATAACTATTTTGAAGACTTTAAGGAGAGGATGAATAACTGATTCAGAATTCCTCCTAGGCTTGTTGAAGAATATAAAGATGACATATGTTTTATGGTTGATTGTGACAAGGTGTACATATAGGCAGTTAGACCCCGAGTTGCATGGGTGAAACCTCTTCCATATGAGGTAAATATTGATGAAACAAGGGATATCATTGAAGCACTAGTAAATGAGCTAGTAGACCCAAGGCAACAGATTTTTGGTACTTATGATGAAGCAAAGGCTAGAATTGAACTGGAAATCAAAATTCCACAGGCCATCAGCAAAGGTAAGAGGAAAGTGGCCAAACTAAAAACTGCAATGGGTCCTCTTACGATCACCAAGGGAAAAGGTGAAGATAAAGAAAGTGAAGAAGAAGAAGAAGGAGAAGAAGAATCAGAAGAAGAGCAACTGGCAAAGAAGAAAGGCAAGGTAATCATTACCAAGCCCAAGAAGCAGCATACTGCACTATTTACTCGGAGGACAAGAAAAGGTATTCAGGAACCTGTATTGGTCAAGCCTGCACCTACATTCGAGCAAAGGCTCAAATCATTGGAAGAAGGAGCTGGCATCACAAATTTCAAGGCATTGGAATTTGAGACAAGGACTGATGCAGAGAAAATGCAGATTGAGGAACTGGTACTTAACAAAATGGGAAAATGGAAATACTCCCCGGACTAGATTGCTCCTCATATCTCTAAAGAACTACTAGAGAGAGTACAGCCAAGATGGGAGTTAGCCACCAAGACGGTAAAAGATATATATGAGCAATCCCTAAAGAATCTTCAGCCTAGTCTCACTGGAGTAGAGGTAAAATCTGAATTGAAAACCTATGAAGGTAAAATGATGATCAGATTCCACACTTGTTTGATTTTGATCAAAGATATAGAGCATGTTGTAAATGATGCTACAAACATGTGGAAAAACATCTATCATCTACATAAGCCCAGTGTAGACCCAGTAGAAATAAAGGATGATGACAGCAGCAGCAGCAGTGATGAATCAGATAGTGCTCCATCCATCACAGTTACACCAGGAGAGTTGCATGCAATGATAGAAGAGAAAGAGGAAGAAGACAAAGAGGAAGAAGCTGAAGAGGAAGATAAGGAGGATGATCTAGTAAAAATTGCAGCAGCAGTTATTGCATCCCTTCCTCACTCCCCAGCTAAACCTGTAACATCATCAAGGTTGGAGTCAGCTTCAGCAGGTTCATCTACACCGGATTTACCATCTACACCTGCCATATCTTAGCTCCAGGTATCATCAGTGGAAGTGACTACCACTTCATCTACTAAGTTGCAACCCTCTTCATCTACCGAGTTGGCCTCCTCGACTCCATCATCATCAGTTGGTATTGCTGTGAGTTCTCCAATTTTGACTACTCCAATTTGTTCTATAATTTTGTCGCCATCTACTTCAGGCACAGTGAGCTTAGATACTATATTACCAAGTGTATCACCATTTTTGGCCAATACTCAAATTTTTGACCCTGTACATACTCCTATTGGCACTCAACCCTCAAGCATCCCAGTTTTTACTGCTAGTCCTTCTGTCTCTACTGTTGTGTCTATTCCAAAGGTCAAACCAGTCATCTCAGAAGTAAAACAAAAGCAACCATTAAGACTTATGATCACTGGAAAGGAAATTCCTGAAGACATTGACTTGGACACAGAGATAGTAATTCCAAAGATTGACTTTGATAATGCTACCATTGAAGAAATGAGGTATGCTAGTCAACTTATTGAGAAAAAGGCTACTCAGATGCAGTTAAGATCGGAAAGGGATAAGGAATACAGGATAATTGAGGATGCTCGGAACATAATTACTGAGGCTATAGGTGTTGATGTTGATACTTCTCAACAAATTATGATTCAATTGGAAGAGGCAGTTAATAAATTCAATGAAGATGCCTCCGGACAAGAAAAGCTGATTGAGTGTGTAGCAAAGAAATTTGATAATAAGGTGTTGGGGCACATTGCCCAGAACATTGCAATAAATCAGGTTGCATTAACCTCAGTTTTGGCAGATATGGAAAATTCTTTTAATAATGTAACATCTCTTTTTGCTAAGCTTTGTGATGTTACCGAGTACACTAAGGGAATAAGAGAGAAACTAAATAAAATTGATGAGGATCTGAAGGTGAGCGCACATAACTTGAAGCTTGACCCCAGTTCAAGCTCATCTCATCACCTCAGGATCAAATTTTTGTCAGAGAAGCAGGCAGAGCTATTGAGAGAAGAGGCAAGGATCCGATCTACATTGATAGATATCCAAAACATGATCCTTCCCATCATGGATTCAATGCAGAAGCACATTGCACATTCAAAGACATTAATCCATGATAATAACTTCTCCATTGTAGACCATGTGATTGAACTTTAGGCTGAAGTTCAAGTAGCTCTTTCCACCTGCAAAATTTTGCAAGAGAATTGGGATAAGACTCTCCAGCTTATTCTTCAGGTACATTCAAAGTTCATCTCTCATTTTGGTGTTTCTATATAAGTATATATATTCTTTTATTCTTTGGCATTATTGTCAAAAAGGGGGAGATTATTGTTGGATATGTATACTATGGGTGAATAAGTGTTTTCGGAAAAATTGTACAAAGGAAGAGATATACAGCTCATGTAAATACTGTATGTACATTCTATGGGGGAGTTGTATATAACGAAGCTATGTATATTCAGAATCAGTCATCAGCATGTCAGATAAATTTTGTCTCATAAGTGTTTTTGTCACTAATGCCAAAGGGGGAGATTGTTGGCATTATGATACATTTTTGTCATTAGTTACAACACTTATTGGATTTTGAATGCTTACCGAGCTCTCACCAGATATTCCTTTGTAAGCCAAGCTTTACCTAGTTCTTAGTGTTTACCGAGTGATCGAGGTGAACAAAGAAGTCAGTGTTTACTGAGTGATCGAGGTGAACAAAGCAGCCAGTGTTTACCGAGTGTTCGAGGTAAAGAAAGGAATCAGTTTTGATCGAGTGAAGATGAACTTAGTATTGACCAAGAACTTCGTGATAACCGAGCTCCTGAGGTTATCAAGGAAATTAATTTTACCAAGCTCAAACGGTTATCAAGGAAACTAACTATCACCGAGTCACAAGGTTCTATTGAGTGTTTCCTTTGATCACCGAGCTACAGTTCAGATAGAAGTGTTCACCGAGTGACATCTCTTCTACCGAGTCTCTAGTGGTTACCGAGTTCAGAACTACTCAAAGTGTTTAGTATGGACCGTGTCTTCACTTCTACCGAGTGCATGACAATGCCGAGTAATGCAATGGACGCCGAGTATCAGAAGGACACCGAGTCAGTTCAGTGAACCCGAGTTTTTACCTTGGGCTGACTTTGTATAGAGATTTGCACTTGTTGTTTTGGCCAACCTTGCATGTATTGTTTATTTGGATGGTATATATATGCAATGTATTGTATCATTCAAATGTAATGGTAATGAATGAAAATGTGAAAGTGTGAAAGAAATACATGTGTGCGAAAGTATGTGTGCTAAGTTGTGAAGGTATTCAGCAAGGTCAAGTTTTGGAGCAGAAAAGTTTTATCTATCACATCAAGGTGAATCAGAGCATAGCGGATCTTATCAGCAATCAGTTGTAATCAGATCCACTATTTCATTCTAACAGGTGAATTAGTTTTTGTAAATCCTTTAACAAGGTAGACTTAACAGTCTTTTGTAAATATCCTAACAGAGTGCATACTTTATTGTATGTTTGTAAATCCTCTAACAAGGTGGATCTAGCAATCCTTTGTGCTCCTAACAGGGTAGATCACCAGAAGTGGTCATTGTAAGCCTTAACTGGCCAACTTCATACTACAGTAACGAAGCTTTGTGGGTTTCATCCCCACCCCAGTTTTACTTTCTATTTGGAAGGTTTCTGGGTCACCAAATCTGTGTGTTCAAGTGTTGCAAATGATTTTGTTTCATGCTTACAGTAGGTTACTTGGATGAATGGTGAATATATCAGTATGCAATTTTATTGTTTGAAATTTTAAAAGTTACTAATTCACCCCTCCCCTCTCAGTAACTTGTCATATCTTGAATATTTCCAACAGTAGTCTCTCAGTAGATAGGAAATAATCCAACACAAATACAAATTCTCTAACAACAGATTGAAGGTGCCAAGTTAGAGACAAGAAATTATGACCATTAGATAGAAAATGTTGAGTGTGCAAAACATGAACTAGAACCTAAAAAAGAAAGAGAAAATAAACTTGAGATTACTTTTCAACATGAACATGTAGAAGAGTAAAGAAGGAAATTGCCTATGCTACCCAAAAGTGTGAGAACACATCATAAACTTGAGAAAATCTTTGGTGATGTTGAATCAAGCGTTATGACTAGAATAATACTCAAAGATAATACATGTTTACTTTGTGATTTTGAGAAAAAAAATAGTGAAGGATTCTTTAGACAAGGAATATTGAATTTAGGAAATGAACAAAGAAATTAACCAAATTGAGAATAACAATACTTGCACCTTAGTGCCAAGACCTAAAGACAAAAATGTCATTGGGACAAAGTGGATTTTTAGGAACAATCTCAATGCAAATGGAGAAGTAACAAGAAATAAGGCAAGACTAGTATGCAAGGGTTATGCTAAAGAAGAAGCAGTTGATTATGGAGAAAAATTTTCTTCTATCACAAGACTTGAAGGAGCCATAACACTACTTCCATATTCAACCTACAAGAATTTCAAGGTATATAAGATGGATGTCATATCTACATTTTTAAATGGTATGTATTGGAGGGAGAAGTATACATTGAACAACCTAGCAGATTTGTAGATACAAACAAGAAGATCATGGTGTGCAAACTAAAAAAATCTCTTTATGGATTAAACCAAGCCCCAAGAGCATGGTATGAAAGATTACATAACTATTTTGTGAAGATTGGTTTTGAAAGGAGAAAAGATAATGGTAACCCATATTTGAAGAATGGTAAGTACAATGAGGTATTGTTATCTGAAATATTTCTTGATGATATCATATTTGGAGGAAGAGAAGAACTATGCAAATAATTTATCAATGAAATAAAGAAGGAATTTGAAATGTCTATATTTGGTGATATCAATTTTTTTGTTGGAATACAACTATATCAAATGGAGTTTTTTATTTTCATTACACAATCCAAATATATCAAAGATTACTAAAGACTTTTGGCATGCAAGATTCTTGGCTAGTCAGCACACCTATTTCTACATGACATAAGATATCCAAGATTGATGATTTTATTGATAGGAACTAGATCCTACAAAGATCCACAATTAGAAAACTATAGTATGTTGTTCATAGAAGACTAGATATTGTTTTAGTAGTTGGGATAATTGCTAGATTTCCTGCTATCAAGCTTACTTTCATGCAAAATAGTAAGACAAGTTCACTAACCCATGAGAAATGTAGGCCAGATTTTCTTTCCAATGAACTTGTTGATCCCTATAGCAATTCTACTAGTCCCATGCCTGCAGAGGCATATCTTTGAATTTTGGCAAATACATAACTGTAAAAATAGAAATCATGAGAGAAAACTCTTAGTACCTGCTGATCAGTCTAGTGTTCATTGTTCCTTTACTTGCTATACTATGTCCTTCCACTACTCCAGTCATTCCTACATAGCCATCTCGTACTCCAAATCAGAGTTATAGATCACAATATTTCATTGTAAATATCAGAGAAGATAATCCTTTATTGTCCTCTTCAACCCTCTTATAGGCTCCTTGTGGTACCATACTTCCTTCTCTAACCACCCTAGTGCCACCGTTTTCCTCTAGCCCTATTATTTTTGCAATTAAATTACAATTCTAACATTTTCTTAGTCCTTTTGTGTCCTCTTGCTCACCTTGGCTTGTTGTACCTTTTCAAGAAATCATCGAGCATCATCTTCTCTCCCTAACACCTTCTTGATGGGGTATCACACATTCTGGTCTCTCTTTCTCTACTCTAGAATGGGGAAACTATGTTTCTTTAAACATATTTTATTCACATTGTTTATGTTTGAACTTTTTTGCAATAGTGTTCTCCCAACAACTATGTCAAAGAGGGGAAAAATGTAGACACCTAATGTGATTTAGTCATCTTGTAGGACATTATTGATTAAATATTTTATATTTTATTGATTAATCATCATCCCCTAGTTTATTTATTTATTTAATTAACTATAGTCCAATTGATAAAATCAAATGATAACCCAAAAATCAATTTATCAATTAAATCCCCATTCCTCTATTAAATTAAATAAATGCATAAATTTAATCTCACAACCCCCTTCTATTAAATAAATCATTTAATAAATCTATTCTTGAACCTATAACCATCCCTAAACCCTATTATTATCCAAATACAACTCATTCACCCATGCTAACCCCACTTCGCCAGCTAATTAACCTATCTCATTAATCCTAAGCCACATCCCTCCTAATCTCATCCTAAGCCAAGCCTAATCCCCCTCCTAAACATTTGCACAACTTTAAACATGGGTTAAGACTTTCTAACTCAATCTAAAGTCAAAGTCCTCCCCCATCCTCTCACATTCATATCCAAGAGCATTAATGACTCTTACATGCATTAATGGCCCTTAAATGGCTCTTATATCCCTCTTGCACACTCCACCCTCATAACTCCCTTTGACCACCCATTTTGAGACACTTCCCCTATTCAATCACATTTCAATACTTGTCATAAGGCTATAGATTTGATGAGGCACAATCCATGTGCTTCCCCTTCCTTGCATCCTAACACTTCCTCACTAAACCTCTATCTTTGCATCTTGGCCCTCCATTTTACTATCCCTTACCCTATAAATTGGAGCCTTCCTCTCCCACAATTCATAACTACTTTCCATGCAAACTTATAATGCTCCATTAACACCATAATTATCCATTTCTCCCTTACCATCTCAAAACTTATTTACACCTCCATTGTTAAATCTTCCATCAATTGTCATGCTTGATCACAAAATCATCACTTGAAGCTTAAGTACATTTGAGGATACATCCGTCATCACTAGACATATTGAAACATCAAGGTCGCACTCCAAGAGCTTACTATTCTTGGTTTTCCATCCTCTAAAGTGTTCCTTGTGTCTTATCATGAGTATTGCTAAGTTATTTAGTTTGTAAATGTTAGATTAGTTTTGATATTCTTAGCACACTAGATTTCATAGAATACAATACATAGGTATAGTCAACACCTTTTAGGAAACAAACATTATTATAATGTTGCTCCAGTAGAGACACATGAATTCTTGATCTTGGCTTCATTGAGTTCTTGAAATCTTCAATGTAACTAGTCTTTACGAAATCAAAATTCTATCCTAGTTGATCAATAAATTCACCTATTTTTTGAGTAATAGATTGACTGGTCTTCCATACTACCTTTCCAAATATAGGAAATGTATTTTGTACATAGAATAATATGCAAATAATAAGTAAAGAAAACTTACATGAAGAACTCTTTGCCTTTCTGATAGCTTCTAGGTTTCTTGTTGATTGTTGAATTTGTAGCTTGGCTAGGTCATAGGTATGATCTTTCTTTGTGATCTTATAACCTAGGTCAATGGAAAAGAATGACACACTCTTGAGTCAACTCGACTAGTAGAATCTATTTTCTATCACACACACTACAAGTTTCAATCTCTAACCATAGTAACAATAAAGGATTCTTTAGACAATGAAGATTCGATTTAGGCAATGAGAGAAGAAATTGACCAAATTGAGAAGAAGAATACTTGGACTTGAGTGCCAAGACCTAAAGACAATAATGCAATTGGGAAAAGTGGCTTTTTACGAAAAAGCTCAATGAGAATGAAGAAATAACAAGAAACAAGACAAGACTGGTATGCAAGGGTTGTGTTCAAGAAGAAGGTGTTGATTATGGAGATTTTTTTTTCTCTTGTGGCAAGAGTTCAAGGTATATCAAATGGATGTCAAATATACATTTTTAAATGGTATATTGGAGGAATAAGTATACATTAAACAACCTAGAAAATTTTTAGACCTAAACAAGAAGAACATGATTTGTAAACTAAAAATATCCCTTTATGGATTAAACCAAGGCCCAAGAGCATGGTAAGAAATATTACATAACTATTTGGTGAAGATTGTGATGAGGCCAAATATTGCCTTTATTTCATGATAGTTTTTAAACACTTTTTTGATACTCTATTTTATCTTTGTCAAAACATTTGTGGACTTGTGTTTACCAAAACCTATGATAAACCTATGGGTAGATAGTATGCCATCTTTTGCTAGTATTATATATATTATGCAGTATTTCATATAGTTATCAAAATGTGTGTTCTTATATTTGAATTTAATTTGATAAATGATTATTTGCAAACATGTCTCTACATAATAACTAACCTATTAGTAATGAAGCTGAAAGATGATTGGAGGAATTCAAAGATGAGTGCCAACAACATTCAAGGAGAAAAGATCACTAAGGTGTAGCCACAGTGGAGGAAAGTTGAAATGTTTCCAAAGGACACAAAAGAGAATATGGAGGAGCTATGAAGACTTATTGATTTCTTTGTATTTATTCCTATGGAAAGAGTATGATCAAACTTTATTATTCCTATCTTAAACCGTTATCTCTTCTTCTCGCCTTGATTTGTTATTTTCCTTCTTTCTCTCCTATAGATTTAAAGCTAGGTCATTTACTTTTCTATTATGGAATAAGTGTCAATCTCCTATATATAGGAATTGACCTAAGTTTTTTAGTTTATCTAGTTAGAAAAAAGAGTTTATGAGAATAGACTGTTAACTTTTATAGTGAGTTATGTTTTCACAGTTCTGTAATATATAATGAATTTCTGAAATGTAATGAATTAAGTTTTTGGCTTCTATCTTGTGTTAGTAGTTTAGTTGAAGTTGACCAAGGGGGCCCACTTGGAAGGAGGATTAGATTAGGATAGAATAGATTTATTTCCAAGTATTCTTAGTATTGTAAGTAGAAGTTGTAAGTTCCTTCCTATAGCATCGCACTTCATGAATGCTCCTGCAGCATATGTGAGAACAATTATAGTGGATGAACTGAGTTGGAATATTTGTTAACCTTTCATTGTATTTCTAGTATTCGTAGAGTTAAGTGTGTTATTTTTCTGCAGCAATAGCATAAGTTTCTTTCCTTGCATTTTACTTTCCTATAACATAAGCTTAGTGACTCATTAAGAGATCTAGTGCACATACTATGCCGACCATTTGAAGTATATGTCCCTAGGTTGAGAAGATTAAATGCAACTCATAGTGGGAAAAATAGTCCTTAGTTTGAATATATTATTCCTAAGCATGGCCTAGAGCATGACTATAATACGCTTATTGTGAGGTGGACCATTTTTGGTACCACTGCCGAGTATGGTGTCAAGCTAGGAGCATTTTTAAGTCATAGTTCTTAGATAAAGTTTTTTTTTTATAAGAAATTTTTAGTTTTGAAGCTTGTTTCACTAGTGTGAAAATTTTATTTCCATGCATCAAAGAGGAAGATGACAAGATGAATATGGTAGATTTCTTCCATGAGAGTCTGTTAATTTGAACGAAGAAATTGAAGAAGAAGGAGTTGAGTTACGTTTTGAAGATGCAAGCCCTATTTTCCCCAAAACATCATCATCAAGAGTTGAACCAATAGGTACAAGTGGTCTTCAACCTTTTACTAAAATTTTGGCCAGTTTTCTTGATAACACTACTCTGAATCCACTAGTTATTAATCATCCAGTACCCAATGTCCCTTTTCAGTAGCAACCTCACAATCTAATACTTCTAGTCATGGGACAACCTACTTTACCTTTTCCTCTCCCAAAACTTTTAAATACTGATAATCTCAAGAATATACCTGCAACTGCCGTTCCAAAGTTCTATGCCCTTGCAACTGAAGACCTTGATACTTTCTTGTTTGAATTTGACATACTTTGTCATAGTTTTGACTAAAAAAATGATGCATATAAGCTTAAATTATTTCTCACAACATTGAAAGAATCAACTCTATGATGGTTCATGGGCTTAGGAGCTAATGTAGTAGGAAGTTGGGATGAAATGCAAACTCTATTTCTGGATAAGTACAAAGAGTATTGTAGAACATCTAGTTCAAGAGGAGATGATGTCTTCAGGATATCTTAGAAGATGGAAGAAACATTGGAAGACTATGTTCCATGTTTCTTATATAAATCACAGAAGAACCCTCAACATGTGTTGTTTGAGGATTCAAAAAAGCTAGTCTTTCTAAGAGGTGTGAATGATGACTGTCTAGAAGCACTAGACCTGATGGCTAGTGGTGATGTATATCAAGCTTCCTGGGAAGACTTCAAGAATATGTATTAGAACTATTCAAGGCCAACCATGAAGAAAGGCTGAGGACCTCATTCCATAGTCACTAAAGGAATCAGTCAAGGCATTTCAAAGCTCAAGATATCTAACCTATTGTCAGATTTCAAACAAGACATCATCAATGATGTCGCTACACATCTTGATACAATAACTACAAATAATAAGTATGCAAAAGCTGAGCTAGAACTAGATAAATACTACCCTCATTACTAAAAGAAAAGGAAGGATTACCAATGTAAACTAGTTGCAACCATGGAGAACCAACATCTTCTAATTGAGTACATCAAGATAGATGGGGATGATGAGAAAGTATTCTTTTTTGCTCAATGCCAACCATGGGCCCAATGTCAAGGTATGCCTAAGGACCCTTTGCAAAATTCAAATTCATATGGTAATCAATGGGAAAATCATAATCCCCAAGGTCCTCCACAATAGCAACATAATTGGAACAATGTCAAGCAAAACAACCCACAACAATCCCAATGGCTTTAGAATTCCCAACCACCTTGGAATAACTAATAGAGTAACCAAAAAAACCAATAGAACTACTAGCAGGACCAACAAAACCAATGTCAACCAACCCAATGGAATTGGCAATCTACAAACCAATGGAGGGGATCTCAACAATGGCCTAACCAAAATACTGGTACTCCACAATTACCACCTCTAGTTCAACAACCTACTCTAATGCCACCATCTACAAATCCTAGACCTCAAAAGCAGACATAGTTACCTGCACAACCTTAGCAAAACCAAAATAGCCAACAACCCATGTATAGTGTTGATGCTCAGTAGTATCTTGCTTATGCTTTGGGTGTTGTAGATATACATCTAAGATTTGGTACAACTTTATGAAGACCTAAACCACCTCTTATAACTAAAATACCAAATCCTCTTGTAGCATTAGAACCCTCAGTTGCTAAAGCAATCGACCCAACCAATGTTAGCAGGTCAACCCAAGCTCAACCAACAATAGAACCTCCTTTTCCAAAAAAGCTTATACAAAGAAAACCTATACAAGCAAAGGAACAACCTTTTGATATTGTTGATTAGTTGAAAAACATTCATGTCCAAATACCCCTATTTCAATCCATTAAGGATGTTCTAGTTAATGGAAAAGCCATTAGAGATGCTTTTTTGAAGAAGCTTGGAAGGAAGAAAAAGGACCCTACCATAGTCCATGTTGTGGGACAATTAGCTGACATCATGTTAGGGAAATTGATCACACCAAAATATTCTAATCCAGGAAGTCCAATAGTGAATGTCAGTATAAATGATCAATTTGTTAAAAATGATTTGATAGTTCTTGGTTCTGCTATAAATGTCATGACCAAGGATACTATGAAGAAGTTGGAAATAGAAGGACTAAGGGCTATACCAACAATTCTGCAACTTGTAGATAGTTCTACTGGCACACCTGATGGGATGATAGAAAACATAGTTGTAAACTTAGATTCTCTAGAATATCCTGTAGACTTCATGATTTTATCCCCCAAGGTTAATCTAACTAGTTACCCTATCATTCTAGGTCGACCATGGTTAGCCATAGCTGATGCAAATATAAGTTGTAGATTAGGGAATATGACCATACCAAATGGCCAAGCAACAAAGAAATTTGATTTGTATCCTCCAGCCCAACCATTACCAGATTTGAGCACATCTATTTGGCTAGATTTAGGGGATGAAGAAGAAGAGTTAAATTCTATAGTATAGCTCATGATGTTACATAGACAATTTTTTCTAAAACTACAAGAGGGAGATTTAGTACTTCAGAGTATCCTCACTAATAGTTGTGTGGTAGAAAAAGATGTATATGAAAGTTTTGTGTTGAAATTAATCACATATGAAGAATGTGATAAGAACTATACTTTGCTCAAAGAACCTGATATTCTTTATCCACTCTTATCATGTGACCTAGAAGCAAGTCCAATATCTAAAGCTGCTATGATAGAGTCCACCACTACTATTGAACTAAATAAATGTCATAATCTCCATGTTAATCCCAAATTAACACCCACATAGATGGAATATCTAAAATAATTACTTCAAAGGCATGAAAAGGACTTTGCATGGGATTGTAGTGATATGAAAGGGTTGAGTCCTAAACTATGCACCTATAGGATATACATCAATGAAGGTTGTCTACCACTCCATCAACCCCAAAGAAGGATAAATCCAAGCCTTAGAGAGATAGTTAAAACTGAATTGCAAAAATTACTTGATGCTGGTTTTATCTATCCTATATCTAATAGTAGATGGTGTCACCCTTGGTCATAGTGCCTAATAAAAGAGGAAAATGGAGAATTTATGTAGATTATAGAGAATTGAACAATTCCACCAAAAAGGATCACTTTCCTTTACCATTTATAGACCATGTTCTGGACACTCTAGCTGGAAAGAAGTATTTCTCTTTTCTAGATGGGTATAGTGGTTATAACCAAATTAGTATTGCTCCTGAAGATCAAGAAAAAACCACATTTACATGTCCATAGGGTACTTTTGCATATTCTATTTTACCATTTGGTCTATGTAATGCTCCTACAACATTCCAATGAGTAGTTATTAGCATCTTTGCTAACATATCACATGATTGTATGGAAATATACATGGATGACTTCACAACAATTTGAGTTGTAGATTCTTAAAATCGTCCCTAAACACTATAGTAATTAATTTTAATATTTCCCGTGACATCTTAATTAATTATATTTCTCACAGTCCTCTACTTATTTAATTAAATTAATTAATTAAATGAGTTCATTCTCTTAAGTATTTAAATCTAATTTAAATACTTCTAGCCTTAATGAGTTAAATTAATTTAATACATGATCCTCCATCATCCCCTTTTTTAAATAATTTTTTTTAATTTAATCCTCACATCCTATTAATTCCTCTAAACCCATGATTAAATTAAATTTCACTTAATTTAATCTTAAACCTAACCTAGAGCCTAGCCCACACCCATCATTTTCATCCTCTTAAGCCTATTTCTTCTCTAATCCCACTTAATCATTCCTAATCATCTCCGTAATCCCCCTCATTAGCCTAAGAGTGTGCTCACACATGTGTGAGATGGCATGCCTACACACTCTTGTCTCTCACTCTTCTTGTCAAGTTTGCTCACACATGTGTGAGCAAACTTTGAATTCTTGACCATTTGCATGGCTTGCATTTCACCTTATGTTGCATCTACATGGATGCCACCTCACCAAGCCCTTCCTCAAGCCTATAAATAGAGGGATTGTCTCAAGCATTTACATCTCCCATTATTGCATTGTTATCATGTTGGTTTAAGATTTGAGCTTGCATCCATAGTTTGAGCTTTCATGGTAGTTTTAGCTTGCATTTTTATCATAGTTTGCATATCTAGTTAGTGCTTTCATTGCATATCATCTTCATCCTTGAATGCCTTCAAGAATGGCTCTCTCCATAGCCATTTCTTGAGGTATTCTTCATCTCATTTAGTCTAGATACATATATTTCTCACTTACACACTTGCACTCACTCACTCAAGAGATTCATTTATTGTTGTGTTTAGGAGAGCACATCAAACATACCCTCATCTTAACACACCAACAAGGCCTCTTATGGGTGACTTTGTTGAGTTGTAGAGGTGGTTGGAAGATTGGATTTGTTGCTTTCTTAGGGTTGAAAAACCCAAGAAAGCATTACTTGATATTTATTCCTTCATCAAGAACATAATTTGGCACTTAATAGTGAAAAGTGTTTCATTCTCATGCAAGAAGGCATGGCACTTGGTCATTTCATATCAGCTGTAGGAATATGAGTGGATCCAACTAAGATAGAGGTAATTCAAACATTGCCTATGCCTACAAAATCAAAAGATGTAAGATCTTTTCTAGGTCATGTTGGATATTATAGACATTTCATAAAAGATTTCAGCAAAATAGCTAGTTCCTTGTATAAGTTACTCACAAAAGAAGCTGATTTTAGTTGGACATCCAAATGTGATGAAGCCTTCCAGTGGCTTAAGAAACTTCTAACTATAGCCCTAGTTTTACAAGGCCTTGATTGGAATTTACCTTTTCACATCTATACAGATGCTTCTGATTATGCCAAAGGTGCATTCCAAGCACAACAATCCCAAAATCTTGAAAATGAAATCTATTATATTAGCAAGAGCCTTCATGGACCAGAATTAAATTACATAGTGATAAAAAAAGAATTGCTAGTAGTATTTTATTCCTTGAACAAATTTTGGCATTACATAACTGGCTATTCCATATTTGTTCATACTGATCATGCAACAATTAAATATCTCATGAATAAACCTACTATAATTGGTATATTAGTAAGATGGTTACTGCTATTGCAAGAATTTGATATAACTATTATTGATAAGACGAGAAAAGCCAATGTTGTAGTTAATTATTTATCAATAATCCATCATGATGATACTAACACTACTTTGGTAGATGATACATTTCTAGATGAGCATTTTTTTCATATTGCTATTCAAAATCCATGGTATGTAGACATTGCTAACTACATTGCAGTTAATAAAATACCAAAACATTTTTCTTACAAAGAAAAGAAGCTGCTTGTAGAGAAAAGTTTTCATTTCTCCTAGATAGACAATCTTTTGTTTTACATTGGACCTGATCAAGTTATGAGAAGTTGTGTGAGAGAGGATGAGACATATGATATTCTACATGCATGTCATAATGAACCATGCAGAGGACACATTGCAGCAAAAAGAATAGGCTTGAAGATCTTGACAATTGGTTATCATTGGCCTACACTTCACAAAGATGTAGCCAACTATACACGGAAGTGTGACAAGTGTCAAAGGATAGGTCGACCAACAAAACTAGATGAAATGCCTCTTAATCCTTAGATGGCATTGACACCATTTGAAAAATGGGGCATGGACTTCATTGGTCCAATTAATGCTCCATCTAATGGGAAATCCTATATTCTTGTGTGCACTAATTACATGAAAAATGGGTTGAAGTTAAGGCCATGAATCATGCTCATGATGAAAAAGTTGTTGAATTTTTGTATGAAGAAATTTTTACTCACTATGGTGTACCCAAAGAACTAGTCACTGACCAAGGTGCACAAGTTACCTCCAATCTAATCTTAGAGTTGATGAAACAATATAACATCAGGCATTGAAAATCAATTCCTTATAAAAGTTGTTGAATTTTTGTATGAAGAAATATTTACTCACTATGGTGTACCCAAAGAAATAGTCACTAACCAAGGTGCACAAGTTACCTCCAATCTAATCTTAGAGTTGATGAAACAATATAACATCAGGCACTGAAAATCAATTGCTTAGCACCCTCAAGCTAATGGACAAGTAGAGGTCACAAACCATGAACTAGAGAACATACTAACAAAAATGGTTCATCTACAATGGAGGGATTGGACTAGTAGATTACAAGAAGCTATTTGGGCTTATAGAACAACCTAGAAGACTACTACAAGATTCACACCATTTGAGCTCCTGTATTGAAAGGTAGCAATGCTTCCAATTGAATTTGAACATGAAACTCTAAGGACAACATTGGCATTGGATATTGAACTTCCTATAGCACAAAGAGAATGTCTTCTACATCTTAATTTTCTAGATGAAATGCATAAAGCTACTTTGGAACACACTGAACTTATACAAAAACAAAGGAAAAAATGGCATGACTCTCATATTATCAGTAAACAATTTCAAGTTGGTGACTGGGCACTACTATATGATTCCAGATTTAAAGATATGCCAGGAAAGCTATAGACAAGATGGCTGGGACAATATGAAATTAGTCATGTTTTTGATAATGGAGCTATTCAACTAACTACCATTGATCCAGTACCTTTCAAATTATTAGTCAATGGTCATAGACTCAAATTATATAAAAAACCCCAAAAAAGAAGAAGAGTTCCTATAGTAGTTCCAGTAACCCAATTCAAATACAAACAAAATAACTCTTCCTATAGCCGAAGGTGTCAACATTCTGCCTGCCACTCTTCAACATTAGTTTCTTTGTGCATGCTCATAATATAGACTTTATGTCCACATAAAGTTTATTTTTCATTCACTTTCTCATTCCATCTCATCTCTTTACCTTCCACCCATCCACCTCATCTAATTTCTATATCTTTCATCCACCCACCTTCCACATCATCAATTTCTCATGTTTTCAATAAACCCCACAAGATGCTAAAGGATGCTGCCAATGCTGATATCACTTCTGCCACCTTTTTTCTTGGTACATGCAATGATTAGTTGACATGTATAACATTTTCAAATTATAATTCACTTATATTCTATAGATTTTGTTAATTATATTTAATACTACATAATTTATATAATGGCAGTGTTATGCTAGTCCCTTACCCATACTAGGTCTCACAAGTGTAGACACTTGTCCATATTTAGCAGGGGGCAGGGAAGGTCACTAATATCCAATGGCATTCCTATTTATCCATAAAATTTTTTCCAAATCTTTGTATTTCCTTCATTGATGGATTTAATTGCCATAAGTACACAAGTGATGTCATACCACTTATTTTTGAATGATTTTATTATCAAGTTGTGATGTGACTTGTGTTTAAATTTTATGTGATCTAAACCCCATTTTCAGACGATTCTCACATATATTCATGATTTACCTTCATTAAAAGCCATATTATTGTGCATAAAAATTCGTTATGACATTAATTGCTTGTTAAAACAAACAAATGTGAGTTGAGTCCATAAAACAATGAAGCAACTTGAATTCAAAAGGGGGAAAACATAGCGAATAGAGAAAGTGTTAAGAAAATGGGTGGATAGTTGCAAAGAAGATAACCAGTGGAAGATGTTGCTCTCAGATGTAGAGGTTGTGAGAAGGTTTAATACATGTAGATGTCTAGGGTATTTCTTGAGTTTGACTGCATATGATGAAGAGGCAACTGCAAAATTCACAAGGACATTTGATGAAGGTGAAGCTTTGGTTTGGGGTTTAATAGTGATTGAAAAAAAGGAACGCATTGTTGAAGTAACTGGGTTCCCTATAGTTGGAGAACATTATCCAGCACACATGATGCAAGGTCAGCAAGAGCTCAATTTACTAGACCGACTAATCCTCAAATGGACATTACAAAGTAAGGTTGCAAGAGAATGTCACTACTGCCACCATACAATGAATTAGCCATGCATATTATTAGGTACCCTACATGTGAAGGTAGATTCACATACTTACATGCACATCATTTCAAATTATTTAGTTGTATAAGGCATAATCTTTTAGTAAGCATTCCAAATTTCTTGTATAATATGCTCTATATTAGTGCAAAAGAAACTCAAAAAGGAAAAGATAATTATGTTACCCATATGCCCTAATTAATTTACTAATAGAAAGGTCACTTAGGGATGTGTCTCCCATGACATAGGATGAATTTGTGCAAGCCAAAACTCTGCAACCCTAAGCTACCCCTAGTGAACAACCTAGTGAGGAAAATGTCCCCTAACCATGTAGCCTTTGATGCTCCTATGGCCTTTGTATGACATTAATGCCAATATACTTGAGAATCTTTAGGAAAATCATAGAAGGGAAGTGTGCGAAAGAACAAGAGGATTTTACTATACCTTCAAAGGTAGTAGGAAAGGAAGAACTAAGATTGGAGAGTTCAGGTCATTAACAAGGAAGTGCAATGCTTGACGACAAGCATTAGTTTAGCAGGGGGCAGATGATGAGGCCAAATATTGCCTTTATTTCATGATAGTTTTTAAAAACTTTGTTGATACTCTATTTTATCTTTCTCAAAACATTTTTGGACCTATGTTTACCAAAACCTATGATAAACCTATGGGTAGATACTATGACATCTTTTGCTAGTATTTTATATATTATGCAGTATTTCATATAGTTATCAAAATGTGTGTTCTTATATTTGAATTTAATATGATAAATGATTATTTGAAAACATGTCTCTACATAATAACTAACCTATTAGCAATGAAGCTAAAATATTATTGGAAGAATTCAAAGATGAGTGCCAACAGAATTCAAGGAGAAAAGATCGCTAAGGTTTAGCCACAGTGGAGGAAAGTTGTAATGGTTGTAAAGGACACGACAATGAATATGGAGGAGCTATGAAAACTTATTGCCTTCTCTACATTTATTCATACGGTGAGTGGATGTTCAAACTTTATTATTCCTATCTTAAACCATTATCTCTTCTTCTCACCTTGAGTTTTTATTTTCCTTCTTTCTCTCCTACAAATTTAAAGCTAGGTCATTTACTTTTTTGTTATGGAATAAGTGTTGATATCCTATATATAGGAATTGATCCAAGTGTGTTAGTTTACTGAGTTGGAAGAAAGAGTTTATGAGAACAAACTATTAACTTTTATAGTGAGTTGTGTTTTTACAGTTCTATATTATGTAATGAATTTATAAAATGTAATGAATTAAGTTTTTGGCTTCTATCTTGTGTTAGTAGTTTAGTTGTAGCTGACAAAGGGGGACCACTTGGAAGGTGGATTAGATTAGGATAGAATAGATTTATTTCCAAGCATTCTTATTATTGTAAGTAGAAGTTGTAAGTTCCTTCCTATAGCATCGCACTTCTTTAATGCTTCTATAGCATATGTGAGAACAATTATAGTGGATGATCTGAGTTGGAATATTTTTTAGCCTTTCATTTATTTCTAGTATTCATAGAGTTAAGTTTGTTAGTTTCCTATAGCAATAGTGTAAGTTCTTTTCCTTGCATTTTACTTTCTTGCAACATAAGCTTAGTGACTCATTAAGAGACCTAGTGCACATACTGTGCCAACCATTTCAAGTATACGTCCTTGGGTTGAAAAGATTAAATGCACCTCATAGTGGGAAAAATAGTCCTTAGTTTGAATATATTATTCCTAAGTATGGCCTAGAGCATGACTATGATACACCTATTATGAGGTAGACTAGATTGGTTTTGAGAGGACAAATGATAACACTAACCTATATTTGAAAAATGGTAAGCACAATGAAGTATTGTTATCTAAAATATTTGTTGATGATATCATATTTGGAGGAAGATAGGAATTATGCAAATAATTTGCTGATGAAATAAAAAAGAAATTTGAAATGTCTATATTTGGTGACATCAAATTTTGTGTTGGATTATAACTATGAAAAATGAAGTTTTGTATTTTCATTACAAAATGCAAATATCAAAGAGATACTAAAAACTTTTTGTATGAAAGATTCTAGGCTAGTGAGTACACCTATTTCTACATGACATAAGATATCCAAGACAAATGATTTTATTGATTTGAATAAGACCCTATAAAGATCCATGATTAGAAAACTATAGTATGTTGTTCACAGTAGACTAGATATTTCTTTAGTAGTTAGGATAGTTGCTAGATTTTTAGAAAATCCTAAAAAAAATCACATGATGATAGTGAATAGAATCATTAGATATCTGAAAGGTATATAAGACTACAGATTGTACTACAAAAGAAATGATAAGTTTGAACTAGATGTGTTTACTAACTCAAATTGGGCAAGAAATATTGATGATAGAAAAATAACTAGTGGAGGTGCATTCTTTCTAGGAAAGAGATTAGTGCCATGGAGACACAAGAAGCATAATTGTATAATTTCCCAATCAATAGTTGAAGGAAAGTATGCGGCAGCTAGAGTAAAATTTTCAAATATTATGTGGATCAAACAATTACTAAAACGTATGAAAGAAGAAATTATAGATCCAATGGTTATCTATTGTGATAACACAAGTGCTATCAACATTCAAAGAATCTAGTGATACACACTAAGACAAAGCACATTAATATCAAGTATCACTAGTTGAGGGAATCATTTTGAGAGAAACAAGTGAAGCAAGAATATGTGAATACTAAAGAATAGATTGTTGACATATTCACAAAACCCTTACCTAAATATGCTCATGAGTATCTTAGAGGTAAACTAGTTTTGATTCCCCCAACTATAGCTACCTAAGAAGACAAGGTGCATTGAATCATAAGTGCTAATCAGAATATCCTACACAATGATGCAATCCAATTCTACTTTGGGACAATCCCGAGGTAGATAATTTAGTACAACATAACAGATCAGTCATAGAGAGATGATAGAAATTAGCCAGATATATCAAGTCTACATAATTTAGATGTATGAAGAATTTGAAGTTTAGAGAGCTAAATATCTTTGGCATTATTGTCAAAGAGTGTAATGCCCTACTCGAAGATCCTTGGAACAAGGTCAAATATAAGCTAAGATAAAAAAAAAAAATTACAAGTATGAAAGCACAACACAACATCATACATGGATCATAAAGATTGCGATGAAAGACTAACCAACAACCAACAACCAAAGATCTCCAAGCATCACCACTGACTAAAATATAAACAAGAGAGTATAAGAGATCAACCAAGCTGAAAGACAAAAGATGACTCTCAAAAATTGGCTAAGTCTGAAATCTTAAAGCCCTAAAATTTAAAAAAATCTTTATTTGAGCTCGTAGAGGTTAGGAACCTATCTCAAAAGACCCGTTGCATACATTAAAATATATCTTAAGTATAAGGAATTAAATATACATCAACTTATACTTAAATGATTTATTTTAAACCCCTTGGAAAATTTGTTTTGAACTAGGAAGCTGTAAAACCTAATATGGAATTCAAAACCAACTTCCAAACTTTTCTCTGACAAGCTTAGATAGCCCCTACTTTTCACATGAAGCCAACTTAATGCCAAATTCTTGTGCAAAGATGTGCCACATGCCATGTGAAGAAGTGCATTTTAACATAAGAAAGTGTTTGGTCATACAACCAAGACACCCCAAAACTGGTGTAGGTTTTCATACAAGAAAGTGGTAAGCCATGTGAAGAAACCCAACATGTTGTGTGAATACTTGTAATCTTGCTTAAGAAAGTGCAATTCTACGTGAGGTCTCAAGTCAACATGCTAGAAAACAAAAAAAAAAATTAGAGAAGGAAGCTAAGAAAACTAAGTAACAAAGTTCCTCCACATTGAGGAGTATTGGATCCACATTTTGAGGCAAGAACGTGAAAACTGTATTTGAAAGATGGATAGCTAGAAATAACATCTAACCATCTAATCATAAAGCAAAGGAAAAGAACAAAAAGGAAACATCACAAAGTACTAAAAGCAACATTGCAGTGAGTAATAAAACCAAATTAAGTACATGATTCCTTCCAATCATCAATAACATCATAGGACCATCATGTGTCGTAGCCATCCCCAATGTGTAACATTCCAAGTGACCAATTAGATCATCAGTACTATCATAATAGGGAAGTCACTACTATAACATACTACAACATAAGCATAAGGAAACCTAACATACTAGAAGTAAAGCATAAGATAATCCTATAAGTAGGTAACATCAACTATCACATGCCAATCATCATAATATCATCTAAATATGATAAACAAGCATCCTAATGAAAACATAAACCACAAGAAAGCATACTCCAAAACTTGAAGCACCAAGTGAAAATATCCAGCAATGATTGCACTAGAACAATAGATTATCTTTGTACACTAGTCCCTAGTAGTGATATAGGGAGCTACACCTCCCAACCATGTGGCACCTATAGGTCCACACTCATCGTGTTAATGGAGATAATGATCCAACCACAAACACACAAAAAGAAAACATCCATGGCTAACACACACGCTAGGTAGTATGATGACTAAATCCAAAACATAGACAATGCATAAACTGTAGGTCCTGGTTAGATAACTTAATGGGCTACTAACTAGGGGCTAACATCATGGAGAGTTGCTTGGCATCAACAATCCCAAGCTAGTATTGGTAACTACTCTTCCCAACAAAAGGTGCACAGTCCAGTTTTAATTATCTTATATTTATTACCACCTAGTATTTTCATTTAGTTATCACTTAATTAGAACTTCCTTTTCCAACCCTCTGGGCACAATGATCACTAAGCTACAAGTTAGAAGCCCCCCTCCATATGCTACCCTACTCTACTCATACTCATACAATGATGAGTGCCCATAGGCATGAGAATCCCCAACCAAACCCCAATGAACATAACTTTCAGGAGTACCACAAAAGAATGGGCCCTGCAAGTCACCCAACAAATGTACACACATGTACTTGTGTGTGGTGCACCACCATCACAAGGATCAAAACATAAGGACTAGATGACAACACAAAGGAGAAAGTCACTCAAAGCATCCCAATGCATACATAAAAGTGCAATAAAGGTCTAATCGACATCCAAATGGATCATCCAAGCCCATGACCAAACTCATGCCAAGAAAACTCAAGAAAATGTGGTGACACACAAAACAAGGTAAAAAACCCAAAACTAGAAAATTTTGAAATTAAAACCCATTTGATCTTTGGTTACAAAAACCCCAAAAATCCATTAATAAATGAGTTCAAATACTGTATGCAAAAATGAACAGCATAATGGCTCAAAACCCCAAACCCTCATCCAAAAAATAGGGAAAAAGTTCATACCCAACCTACTTTGTAGAACTGACAAATAAAAATGGAGGGGAACACTAGTTCTCAGCCTCCTAACACACTACTATAAGAAATAGAAGCTAAAATGAAGCAAAAACAATAAAATAGGAAGGCCCTACCTGACAACAAAAGGGTAGAAAATGAAACCTGTAGAATAAAATAAATATCTTGCCAAAACCACTAAAAGTGATGGTAAAGAAAGAACTCCCCAAGCTGGATCCAATGAGACCATCCTTGCAAAAAACCCACACTCATAGCTCCTAGAATGAACAGACTTTGAATCCTTCAGAAGAGGATTCTCAAAAAGCTCTCAAATTTTCTATTTCGAAAAGTGATCTAAATGAATAATAAAATCACTTTTTCAATACTTATTCACTTTTCAAGTAAATAGTTATTTAGGGAAAATAGCCAACTAGAGTAGCTAGAATTTGAATTGACCCAAGCAAAAATATGTTATTCTCCATAACAAGAATTCACCTAAGGTAATACAAGGACAACATTGGTAAAATATGAATAGCTAAACACTAACTCTATATGCCACTACCAGGGATATAAATCCTGCACACTAAAACACATGATCAAGTGCAATTGCATATAATATAATAGCTAAAGCAATTAACTCATTAAATAATTAATTAATCCATTTACACCACTCACATTCACATAAAGCTTAAAGAATATGAATGAAGTAAATAACCATAGCATAGAATCCATGTCATAACATAATAAAAAAATATACCCAATAAACCATATAACTAGATGTCATCATAGATCTATTGTCATCTCAAAATAACATCTACATGAAAATATGATAAACTGAATAGCATAGTAGTATAGCATCTATGGTACTAAATCAAAGTATAACATCTAACCCTGAGATCATCTCAAGGTGCAAATAATAATAAGAGTATCAAGTATCTCTCGAATCAAAATGGGCAAGGTATAGACTGCAAACACAAGAGGCACTACATCCTCCCCCACTAGCATAAGCTTACTCTTAGAAACCAACAAAAAGATATAGGTAGAATCCCCTCGATCGCGTAGCATCCTCCCAAGTCGCAGAGGTCTCATTGCTCAAGTCCCATTGGACCCTTACTTGCTCTCTGTCTCAATCTCATAAGGTCAGCCTCTGGTGCTATAGGATAAAAATGAGATCCAAAGTAAGCTACCCATCTACTATCTACAAAGCATCCCAATCAAGAACATGGGTCACATCTAGAATATACTACCTCAAAATAGAAACATGAAAAATGTCATGGATGCACAATAGGCTAGGTGGCAACACTAGTCAATAAGCAATAGGACCAATCCTCTCGAGGTTCTCAAAAAGTTAGACAAAATGTGGCACCAACTTAGAGCCTTTCCTATAATGTATGCGGCTCTTCCTCAGACACACTTGTAAAAACACCCTATCACCAATAGAAAAGTGATGATCCAACCTATGGGTATCTACATACTTTTTATGCATGTCCTGAGCAGTAACCAAATGCTCCCTAATGCAAACAACCTATTGCTCCATATCCTAAAGCATCTCTGGACCCAAAAGAACTTAGTCCTCCAAGTGATCCCAACACAAAGTGGTACAACATGGTCTACTATATAAGGCCTAAAAATGTTACATGCTAAGAGAACTATGATAACTATTGTTGTATGCAAAGTCAAAAATGTAAAAATAGTCCTCGCACTTCATCTACTTGTCCATAACATGCATGCAAAACATATCCTCTAGAACCTAATTCATTCTCTCAATCTAGTCATTAGTCTATGGGTGATAAGCTAAATTGAAATTGAGGTGAGCATCCAACGCATGCTAAAGAGACATCTATAGTGTAGAAGTAAACACTGGATCTCTATCCAAAATAATTTGACAAGGAATCCCATGCAAAAAAATAGTATCCACCAACAAAACATGTGCTACAGAAGAAGCTATATAGGATGCTATCATGGGTGAAAGATGTTCTACCTTGGACAACTTGTCCACTATCACCATGATACAATCATGTCTTCATGATGACATAGGAAACCTTGTGATAAAATCAATAGATATCATATCTCACTTCCACTCTGGAATGGTATGTGGCTGCAAAAGACCCACTAGATGCTAATGCTCAACCTTCACTCTCTGGTACTCAAGATATCTAGCAACAAAATTAGCAACATCAGATCTCATCCTTACCCAAAAGTATAGTTGTTTGAGATCAACATGCATTTTCTTGACTCTGGGATGTGTAGAATACGATGCACAATGCACTTCTAACAAAACCAAGGTACAAAGATCACCTAACATGGGTACATAGATACGCCCCATGTTTTGTAGTAGTCCATTAAACTCAAACAAATAACCTGAAAATCTCCCCTCAAGGGTATGCCTAGACTCGATCTCCAACCTCACCTCCTCATACCAAGTGTCACTAGCCAAGGCCTCCAAGATACGACTCCCAAATCCACTCCCAATGACATCACTAATACCTCATGTTGCCTCCTACTCAAAGCATCTATGATGAAATTCTCCTTTCCTTCAATGTAATGAACATCAAAGTCATAATTGCACAAGAACTCCATCCAACGACATTGTCATGCATTCAGGTTTGGCTGAGTGAAAAAGTACTATAAGATCTTGTGGTTGCTATGCAACTCAAACCTATATCCCAATAGGAAATTCCTCTAGTGGACAAGGGCATGCACTATGGCTATGAGTGGGTTAGTTCAACTCATGGTCCTTGAGCTTCATAGACTCATATACAATCACTTGACCATCCTGCATCAACATCGCACCTACGCCTTCCAATGAAGCATCTGTGCAAACCATGAAATCACCTATAGGATTAAGTACTATAAGGAATGTTGCACTAGTCAAGAACTCCTTAAGAGCATTAAATGCAGCTTCACACTAGTCTGACCAAACAAACTTCTTCCCTTTATGTTGAAGAGAAGTAATGGGATGAGCTACTCATGAGAAATCCTTCATGAAGCAATGGTAGTAACCTACCAATCCCATGAAACTACAAACTCTTGAGACATTAGTGGGTACTGGCCAATCCATGATAGTGCAAATCTTCTCTGAATCCATTTCAATTTCATCTCTTGTGATAATGTGTCCCAAATACTTCACCTTTGACTGGAAGAACCCACATTTACTAAAGTTTCCATACAACTGAAGGTCTCTCAAGCACTACAATACTTGAAGTAAATGGACTTCATGCTCCTCTACAGTCTTTGAATAGATCAATATGACATTTAGAAATACAATGACACACTGTATGAAATACACCATTCACCAAAATCATAAACACTACTGGTGTATTGGTTAACCCAAAAGGTGCAACCGTGAACTCATTATACCCATACCGTGTACAAAAACCTGTTCGATGAATATCAATCTCCTAGACATGAAGCTAATGGTATCTTAACTTAAGATCAATCTTTGAGAACACTCATGCTCCCTTCATCTAATTGAACAAGTCATCTATCCTCGGTAAAGGATAATGGTTCTTGACTATCACCTTATTCAACTCCTGGAAGTCAATCACAAATGCAAAGATCTATCCTTCTTCTTCACAAAGATGACTGGTGCACCCCATAGGGGTACACTAGGAAAAATATAGCCCGTGGTCAACAATTCCCCCAACTACAATCTGAGCTCACTCAACTCCTAAGTATACATGTTGTAAGGAGCTTATGAAATCAGCTCCACTCTTGGTACACAATCGATCCAAAAATCAATGTCATGCTATGGTGGCATGCCTAGAATCTCATTAGGAAACACATTTTCAAACTCACAAATGAGTAGGAAATTATCAAGTGTCATCGTACAACTCTTAGCTTCCATGAGATCACTGAAAAATAAAGGAAATAACTAGCAACCCTTCTAAACACTCTGCTTCAGCTAATTAGCTAAGATCATACGAAACAAGATTGGCTTTTGAACTCCAAAAATTTCCACCTGCCCACCTATGTCATCCATACACTATACCACCTTACAATGGCAATCGATATTCACCTAATGGGAAGCTAACCAATCCATGCCCAATAAAATGTCATATGATTATAGAGGCAGAATGCATAGATCCATTGTAGTGGTGAAGGTTCTCAAATTCAAACTACAACCTTTGACCAACGAGTCAAGAGCCACTTTGGAACCTATGGCTAACTAAACTTTCCACCTATCAACCTGACACACTGCCACTAACCCACATCATTGAACAAGGGATGGTCAAATTAAAGAATCTAAATCACTAGAGTAAAACAAAATTGAAGTTGAAATACCATGCAACATACCTGTAGCCTCAACTACTATACCTTGATGCTCAGCTTGACCATTGTCAACCACTACAAAGACTTTGTGATTTTGACTCACATCTCCTATAGTAAGCTCAGATCTCCCTATGCCCTTACCAAGTCCTAAAGATGGTTTTATCAAACAATCAAAATATTTATGGCCAGGCTAGCCACAAGAATAGTAGTTCCCAATAAATTTGGCACCTATCCCACCCTTGAGTAGCACTAGGATATGGTGCACTACCTCTACTAGAATTCTACTACACACTCTATGGAGGATGATCCTGTTGAGATTTCTATCCTTGGTTTTGGTTATCTCCTTTCTTCCTTGAATTACCCAAATACTTTCCACCATACTACAGTAACTCCTCTTATTCTTATGGTGAGGACCACCCTGAGAGGGTGTTGACTAAGTCTGGGCCTTTCTAGAGGATTGAGAATACTACGCATCCTACCACGAAGGTCATGCACTTTGGTTCTAAGAACTAGATTTACCACTATACCCCCTAACCACATTATTTTCTATAATTCTTGCCTTCTCCACAATAAGAGCAAGTGTCCTCGGTTGATGAGCGCAAACATCTCTAAGGCCCTTAACAAAATATTGGGTGATGAGTGCATCATCATACCTATAGATTGAATACTATTTCAAACCAAGGAACTTATTCTCATATAGATCAACCATCATAAATCCCTATTTAAGCTCATGGAATTCATCAATGTGAGCTTCATGATATTGTGGTGACAGAAACTTCTCTTTAAACATTTCCTCGAAGATCTCCCAGGTGAGATCTACAACATTGATACCAAGCCTTTTGCTCTCTCCATCCCAACAAATGGAACCATGTTCCCTCAGCTACATGATCACACAATAGGCCTTTACAATTCTCCCATAAGGTAATAATGAGAAACAACACCCCATATCAAGTAACCAGGTCTCATCCTTGAATCCTATTCCCTATCCATCAAACTTTGCTAGTTTGGACCTTTAAAGTTCCCACATCATCTCAATCTAATTGAGATCAACATCATGTCAGCCACAACCCCTCCATTAGTGCCTTCTTCTATTGGGTGGTGTATGAGAAAATTCTCATTCATGCTCTTCCTCCCTATGCTCTGAATAAGAGGAATCTCCATGATGAGATCCCTCTTCCTGATCATGATCATGTTGGCACTCCTCAACACAAGGGCCCAACTGAGAAAGGATTTCCCTTAGCACTGGCATCAATGCTAACATGGCATTCTGATTAACATTACCTTGTTCTCCATCTTCCTCCTACCATCCCTCTTCATGGTGCTACTTTTCATAGTTACCACTATGGGTACCACCATAGCCACTAGGTTTACAAGCAAGAGGCATCACTATGGAAACAATAAGGTGATGTCAAAAAAGTTAGATCACAAGCACAAGAGTCAAAATCATGAACTAACAAGATATCAAATAATCAAATATAATATAGCAATACACAACAACAACAAAAAAACCATAGTGGAAGCATAACACAAAGATCCCAATGTTGCAACATGGGCTTTGATACCAAATGTAATGCCCCACCCAGAGATCCTTGGAATAAGTTGATATAAGCCAAGATTTGTTTTTTACAAGTATGAAAGAACAAGACAACCATCATACTTGGATCATAAAGATCACAATGGAAGACTAACCAATAACCAACCACCAAAGATATCCAAGCATCACCACTGACTAAAACATAAAAAAGAAAGTTTAAGAGATCAACCAAGTTGAAAGACAAAAGTTGACTCCTGAAAATTGGCTAGAATCTTTGTCTTAGCTTGTAGAGATGTGGAACCTATCTCAAAAGACTTGTCACATATATTAAAATATATCTTAAGTATAAAGAATTAAAAATATGTCAACTTATTCTTAAATGATATATTTTAAACCCCTTAGGAAATCCATTTTGAACTAGGAAGGTGTAAAACTTAAAGGGTATCCAAAACTAGCTTCTAATCTTTTCTCTAACAAGCCTAGATAGCCCCTATTTTTTGCACAAAGCCAATAGAGTACTAGATTCTCACATGAAGATGTGCCACATGCAATGTGAAGAAGTGCATTTTTGCACGAGGAAGTGTGTGGTCATACAACCAAGACACCCTAGAACTATTGTAGGTTTTTGTGTGAGAAAGTGTGAATCCACATGAAGAAACACAAAACATCACGCGAAGACTTGCATTCTTGCATGAGAAAGTGCAATTCCATGTGAGGTCTCAAGTCAACACACCAGAAAATGAAAATAAAAAAAGAGAAGGAAGCTAAGAAAATTAAGTGATGAAGTTTCTCCACACTGGAGAGTACCAAATCCATATTTTGAGGCAAGAACACTCGAACCATATCCAAAATATGGAAAGCTAGAAATAACATCTAACCGTCTAATCATACAACAAAGGAAAGGAATAGAAGGGAAATATCACAGAGTATTGAAAGCAACATCGCAGTGAGTAGTACAAACAAACTAAGTACGTGGTTCCTCCCAATCATCAATAGCATCATAAGACCATCATAGGCCCTATCCATCCCCATGCATAACATCCCAAGCCACTAATTAGATTGTCGATACTATTGTAATAAGGATGTCACTACTACAACATACTAAAACATAAGCATAAGGAAATCTAACATGCTAGAAGTAAAACATAAGATAATCCTATAAGTAGGTAACATCACCTATCACATGCTAATCATCATAATAAGGAAATGCATCAAAACTAACATCATCTAAATATGATAAACAAGCATCCCAATGAAAACATAAATCACAAGAAAGCATACTTGAAAACCTAAAGCACCAAGTGAAAATATCTAGCAATGGTCGCACTAGAACAATAGACCATCTCTGTACACCAGACCCTAGCAATGGTATAGGTATCTATGCCTCCCAACCATGTGGCACCTATAGGTCCACACCTACTGTGCTGATGGAGATAATGATCCAACCACAAACACACACAAAGCAAACATATATGGCTAACACACACACTAGGCAGTATGATGACTGAATCCAAGACATAGACAATGCATAAACTATAGGTCCTAGTTAGAAAAATTGATAGGCTACTAAGTAGGGGCTGAAATCATGGAGAGTCACTTGACATCGACAAGCCCAAGCTAGTAGTGGCAACTGCCCTTCCCAGCAGAAGGCACACAGTCCAATTTTAATTATCTTAAGTTTAGTACCACCTAGTATTTTCATTTAGTTAGTAATTAATTAGAAATTCCTTTTCCAACCCTCTGGGCACAATGATCACCAGGCTATGAGCTAGAAGCCCCCTCCATATGCTACCCTACTCTACCCATGGTCATCCAATGATGAGTTCTTGTAGGCATACAAATCCCCAACCCGATGTTAGTTTGTGGTGACTCATTAGAAAAGTATTGTACATACTTCATAAATTCTTTGGGGTTCGGGGCCATGGCTGACATTGTGGCCAACATATGGCCGACATGTTGTAACCCTAAAATGACATAAAATACTTGTATAAAAGGGCTTAGGGTTAGATATTTTCATTAAGTTGTGATGCAAAATTGTTTCTTGTAGTGGTATTGACTTGTAAGGGATTACGTATTGTAATAAGGTTGTAAGCACTGGATCATAAAAATATTGGACTTGCTATTTTTTGGATGTAGCTGAAGGATTGGGTGAACCACATTAAATCTTGGTGCCTTGTGTTCTTTTCTATGTGATCTATTATTTTCTATTATTGGTTATATTTGCATGTAATTTTTTTTTTTTCTGTCAGTGGTTTAATCCTAACACCTGACCCTAATGATCATAACTTTTAGAGGTACAATGGAAGATAGGGCCTCACAAGTCACCTGAAAAGTATATGCTCATGTACTTGTGTGTACCACACCATCATCATGAAGATCATAACACAAAGACTGGATGAGAACACAAAACAAAAAGTAACTCAGTCAAAAATAGACTTGGGAGGATGGATGTAACATGCATCCCAATGCATCATAAAAGTGCAATAAGGTCCAACTAGCATCCCAATGGATCGTCCAAGTCCACGACCAAACTCATGCCAAGAAAACTTGAGAAAATAGGGCAGCATGCAAAATGATGTAAAAACCCCAAAACTAAAAAATTCCAAAATTAAAACGTACTTTATGTTTGGGTACAAAACCCTTGAAAATCCAATAATAAATGAGTTCGGAAACCATATGTAAAAATGGCCACCATAATGGCTCAAAACCCAAAACTCTCATCTTGAAAACAAGAAAAATGTTCATACTCAACCAATCGGGTAGAACCAAGAAATAGAAATAGAAGGTAACACTAGTTCTTAGCCTCCTAAAATACTGCTACAAGAAATAGAAGTTGAAATGGAGCAAAAACAATAAAACGAGAATAACCTACCTGACAACAAAAGGGTAGAAGCCAAAACCTATAGAATAAAGTAAATATCTCGCCAAAGCCATTGAAAGTGATGGCAAAGCAAGAACTTCCCAAGCTAGATTCAATGAGACTAACCTCATGAAAAAACCCATGCTCACAACTCCCAGAATAAATAGAATCTGAATCCTTTAAAAGAGGATTCTCAAAGAGCTCTCAAATTTTCTATTTCAAAAAGTGAGAAGTGAATAATAAAATCAGTTTTTCAATACTTATTCACTTTTCAAGTGAATAGTCGGTTAGGGAAAATAGCCAACTAGAGTAGCTAAACTCTGAATTGACCCAAATAAAAATAGGCTATTCTCCATAATAGGAATTCACCTAAGGTAAAGCTACAAAGAATTAAATCCAAAAATATTTAAACCCCAAAAAACAAAAATCATAGAAAATCACTTAACACTTTCATGACAAAGAAAACCTCTAAATGTACAAACACACTCACTGGTTTAATCACATAATGCAAATGAGTTTAGATTTGCTAATCACTAAAAGGTTTTAATTTAAACAATTAAAATAAGGATACACCAACCATACAAAGACAACATTGGTAAAATATGAATAGCTGAACACTAACTACATGTGCCACTGCCAGGGATATAAATCCTACACTCTAAAACAAATGATCAAGTGCATTTGCATATAATATAATAGCCAAAGCAATTAACTCATTAAATAACTGATTAGTCCATTTACACCACTTGCATTCGCATAAAGCTTAAATAATAAGAATGAAGTAAATAACCATAGCATAGAATCCATCTCATAATATAATCAAAAAATATGCCCAATAAACCATATAACTAGATATCATCATAGATCTGGTGTCATCTCAAAATAGCATCAACATGAAAATATAATAAACTAAATAGTATAACAGTATAGCATCTATGGTACTAAACCAAAGTATAACATTCGACCCTTAGGTTATCTCAAGGTACAAATAAAAATAAGAGTATCAGGTATCTCTCAAATCAAAATGGACAAGGTACAGACTACAAACATGAGAGGCACTACAAATAGAGAGAGAGAGAGAGAGAGAGAGAGAGAGAGAGAGAGAGAGAGAGAGAGAGAGAGAGAGAGAGAGAGATTACTAAAGAGGGATAGATTACTACAAAGAGAGTTACTTCAAAGTGAGAGACATTACCAAAGTGGGAGACATTACCAAAGAGGGAGAATTGTTTTAGAGAGAGAAATTCAGAAAAGAGAATTAGAGTGAAATATGTTAGATTGTATGGTAACAAGTGGAAGTGGTATTGCTACATATTGAGATATTGAGATGTTGTCATCAATGCCAAAGACAAATATTGTTGCAAACTTATAATTTGAACAATTGTTGTTTTGTCATTGATGTCAAATCTATTGATAAGACATATTGCTACCTAATCTAAATTTCAAATCTTTATTTAATTGATGAAGATGATTTGAGAAGTTTCTCATAATAATAGCACCTAGAGAAAAGGTTGAGTTATGAAATGATAGTTACAATGGAAATTTGATTACATAGGCTTTGATAAAGCAATGGGATTGTTTATGTTGAGAAAACGAAGCCAAGGAAAGCAATAGAGTAAAATGCTAAGGAATGTTGAGTAATGCTACTGTTAGCCGAACTAGAGTTAGTACCAAGAAAATATAGTGTTGACCAAGAATTTGTATTGATCAAGTGAGATAGTTGATGCCAAGCTAGAAAGCTTTAAAATGACCAAATAATTCAGTGATGATTGAGTGTAAGAATTTAGATACTGTCGAGTGATAGTATGGAAATGAATTCAAGTAAATCATGATATTAAGTTGACATAGTTGATTTCTTGGCAGATGTAAACCATGTTGAAGATAAGATTGATGAGTTGGATCATTAAATTGAAGGAAAGGATTAGGTAAATACCTAACAAATAGATTCTAGAGAAGTTTCTAGAAGGTCAAGAAGATGGACAAATACAATAAATGAGTTGAACCTGATCATAATCCCTAAGATCTATGGTGGTTGTAGAAAATAGTAAAGCACAAATTTCCTATTCAAAGAGATATATTGTTGAAAAAATGGTGTTGTGTGAATGTATGTGTGAGTGCACATGTAAGGAGAGGCATACAAAGAAAGGTTGATAAAAAATGCACAAGTGTGACTGAATGCAAAGCTAAAGGAGAAAGTTTGTAGAGATGATGTTGATGTTGATAAGTGAATCTAAGAAGAAGGATTAAGTGTTGTTGAGAAGATTGGACTGATTGCTTGAAGAGTTTCTAAATAAATCAAAATCAAAGGTGAAAATGGAAGGATTATCAGTGAGTTACTACAAGAACCGAACATAGATCTAAACTAGAAAAAGTGAGTTGTAATCACATGTATCAAAACCTATTATTTTCTTTCTAGTCATTGTAAATAGTTTATATTGGAATCCTTTTAATAGAGGTTGACCTAACAGTCATTTGAATGACTTAAGTGTCAATATAAATCCTTTAACTAGGCAATATTCTAAATAGAACGAGCAAAGTCCTCTAAGAATGCTAGTCCTAATAGGGTGATTATATCTTTTAACAATGTGTTTTGTAACCTTTAATAGGGTTGGCTCTTAACAAAACTCGCTCTGCAAGAGTGAAAAAGAGTGACATGTTGCTGGTGGATTTTCCCTAATTCGATTTCCACATAAAAGTGATAGCATTAAATCTATGATGAATGCTTTATATGTTTTACATTTGATAATGTTTTGATTATGTGAAACAAGTTATGTTTAAGAGAGTATTTTCAATAGAGACCAAGCAACAACAAGATTAGTAGAACAATGAATGTTTATTTTATTTTTCAAATGGTACATAAGGACCTTGGGTAATAGATTTACCCCCTTCCCTTCTCAATCATTCTAAACATTTCTAACAAAAACTAGTCTTGTTAGAATTGATCTTGCATCTCTAGGAAGGTAGGCTCTTGTTCACTGCTTTGTTCTAGCCATTGTGATAATGTTCAGACATCATTGTTCATGTGTGGGATGCTCTGTGTGAAGCCTCTCATTCACCAAATTATCACCATGCCCATTTTATGCTCCATTCATCCTTCTTTCTACCAAAAGTTGAAGGGTATAGCCAATTTTCTCTTGCCCCTTTTCCAACATCTCACTCAGATGATGCAGATTTAAGAAAGTTTCACTCAGTTTTTGTTGTCCTCTTGTTAGCTCCCTTACAAGTTATATGAACCTAGTGCTTGATTCACCCATCCTTCATATTGATCTGGATCTTGGTGGCATCCAATGTCACAAACATTCTAGCAAGATCACCGGCTTGTATACCAATGTAATATTCCAACCTAGGTGGGAGGTTGGCATACTAAAATGTTTGTGTATGGTGGATGGAGGGAGGTAGTATGGTGGACAGAGGGAGGATTATAGAGGGAGGTAGCATATGATAGATGGAAAGAAGAGTACGAAGGATGGGGGAAGGAGTACAAAGGGAGGGAGTATGAAAGATGGAGGGACAAGTATAGAGGGAGGTAGTACAACAAATAGAGTGAGGAGTGAGGTGCACAAAATGAACAGTGTTGCACAAAGATTCGAAAGAGAGTACAAACTTATATGCAAATAATATTAGAACACCAAATCCATCAAACAAATACCAAACATAAATTAATATTGAATATAAATAACCTTTAAATAATATTCACAAAAAAGAATGGTCTTTTGATTTTTTAGATTTGAGAAAAGTATTATATGCGATAGAATAGGGTGATGATTGAATCCCAATGAAACTGAAAAGCCAAGTGGGGAAGATCTTCCACTTTTGAAATGGTGAACAAATCAAGAACTCCAATAGGAATTTATAATTACAAAGAAATATCCAAATCACCTCCGAAAACAATGCACAAGATGACCTTATAAAGGGCTTTGGTGAAGCTTCTTGAATGATTAGAAAAGATGTCGATAGGTTGATAAGTTACAACAAAAACAAAATAGTGGGCCTAATAGATAAAAACATTGATTTTTTCCACATAAACAAAAGTTATTATTTAATAATATTGGGGACATCACACATATTTGTAGTTATTGGATGTTTGTTGATGAAGTTGTACCTTATTATTCTTGTTCTTATCTTGGAGATGTCTATTCATTTGATGTATCTACATGTATCATGTTTCTTGGGATCCTATGAGATGTTGTATCGTATATTAATGTACTTGTATTTTTTATTGCATACCTTGTGACTTGTGTCTGTGAATGATTATTTATTTGGATATACTTTTTCATATTAGTTGTTCTAGTGTATTATGTTATGAGATTATATGTCTCTCATTCATTGATAATTATGGACATTGTACTTAAGATTTAAATTTATTAATAAAACTTGTTAAGCCTCACTCAAGATGAAGCAACTCTTGAGGAATGAAATCTGTATTGTAATTGCACATGTGTAATTGTTATGTTGTACACAACACTTGCGCAAAGTTACTTTGATGTTGTATATACTTTAAAGAAAAAAATTCAGTTAAGTTTGTAACATATTAGATTTATTTATTTTGGGTTCTTGAGTGGGACTTTATAATATCCTTTAAAATAGTAATGTATATCATTCCATAAATCAGGTCATTGAAATTAAACCATTCTTTCTTCTATTGAGAGTCACTTATAGGAACATTTCAAGGGAGAGAGGGCAATAAATATTGTGAAAAGTGGTCAGTCTTAATCCATTATTTCCACAACAAATAATTCTGTGAAGTTAGCTTGACAACGATGATTAACACCCCCCATAAATTAAACTTTATCTTAATTCATTTCAATATCAAAAAAATTACTGTTTAACTCTAATCTTCAATACTTGCAAAATATTAGTATAACTCTTCTTTTTATCTCCCTTCTTCTCTATTATCATGCAAAATTTATGAAGATCTAGTATCATGTACAAAATTGTAACTAAATTTGCACATCACTATGTATAACTATCTAAAAAAGACAAGATCAAAAGTTGTAATACCAAAAAAAATAGAACAAAGATACATTGATAAATTATATTTGTTTTGTTCATATAAACAAAAATAAAAGTATAAAATTCAAAAAGAGAAAATATTTAAATTAATTAACATAAAACTTGATCAAAGATTTCTAGATTATACTCTTTAATAGTTGTTAATCATCCAAATTATACATGAAAGAATGCTAACCATAACATTACATTACATGTGAAATGAGACTGCACATTTTATTACTTATTCACAAATGATGTGATAAATGACTTTTGTGTGTCAATACCTAGAGAATTTACAACTATAGAAATATTCCGATCATATATCATATATTAATAATAAAAGAATGAATTTATCTAATCTTATCGAAGGAGAGGTGAGAAAGTTTGTTTCTCTATACAAGATTACTAAAAAGCATTGTCATTGGACTTTTTCCTTTAAATTAAAATATACTGTACTACAAATACTACTAAGTACTACACATTATAGTTCTCAACAGCACTATTATTGTACAATCCCCAATGTTTTAAATTCTAGTACATTACTTGTACTGCCAAAATTGACCGATTCTATCATTGACCAATTCATCATCAGTGTATTAATATCATCATTCTCATTGACAACAGAATCACAAAGCCTGAGATCTGAAAGCTTGTAATGAATTTAAGAATGTTTTGAGCTCATGCTTGCTCGCACAAATAATGTGGTCTTTATTTTTTCAAAATTTGTTATCGTTCTAATCTGAAATGATAGGAAACTAACGAGAGATCATTATTGTGGACGCAGATACTTGAAGGATTTTGGCTGAGGAGGAAGAATCTACCTGTTGAGGATTGTAAACAACACACAAGGACAGGTGTAGCAGTAGATGTCTCTTATACAAAACTATATGCATCTGGCGTTGCAAGAGATTTTAAGAGATGGATTATATATAAATGTTGAGTTGTGTCACTCTAATGTAATAGGTTGTATATGCGACATCCACTGCTATAACTGTCACAGTGAGTTCCACAATTTTAGAGAGGTGTGAAATAATCCTCAGCAGGTAGGTTTCCCCTCTATAAACCACAATAAAGATCTCGTATTGACTATTATTAATGCCTTCTAATAATATATTTACTATTGTAAGAAAGCACAAAGATCAGCACCTTTAACGAATAATTCAATTCATTCTCCAATGTTGATTGGGATTGGAGTTATATTCAGTTTCTTAATATCTCAAATGTGTAGTCTTACTCCTCTCAAATCTTTATTGGCATTTCATGGACAAAGCTTCCATAGTTCAACAATTAGATTTTCATTTATTTTTTCATATTCAATATGTAAAGCTTATTAGGATAAAAGTGATAAAAGAGGGTACAACTGAAGCTGCACATGAAAGAGAAATCAACAGAAGCGTTGTAGTGGCCATTCCCCAAAAACATTAGTGATACAATGATCAACTCCAATGAAATAAAATTAACAACAATAATGTTGGAATATTTAATGCAGCATTGACGTTTGCCCCTAGAGCCAAACGCTCACCTACCCCCTGATGTCCAGAACAGACAGAAAAATTAATACAGGTGGGTGAAGTTTTTCAAATTCTGAAAAGAGGGGGAAAATGGAATGTGACAAAAGGGAATGTTTATTAATTCATTCAGTCAGATTATTCAGAGTTTCAGTTCAGTAGAGCAAAGAAAAGGAAGAAGAAGAAAGTGGTCAATAGATCCACTTGTTGCAGAGATAGAAGGAAGTATGTTCAATGTCTCCAGTTGCACGTGACTCCTCTATTCATTCTGTGAGTTGGTTGTTGTTTTGTTTTGTCCTGTTGAAGTAGTGATTGCTCCAGGCACCTTTGTATGCAGCCATTAGAGCTGCAAGTTTAAAAATTTATTGAAATTTGAAGCATTATCAGTTTAGGGTTATTTTAGGGTTTTCTGGTTGAAGCCGAATGCTCGCAGATTTTGTAATAGTTTAATGAAAGATTGAATAGAAAGCAAGCAGGCATACTTGAATCTATCTTCCTCTTCTTTTCATTGCATTTGACAAGTTTGTTTGAAAAGTTAAAGCTTTGGCCTTTCTGATTTTAATGGTGAAATCATTCATGTTGAATTTCTCTAAGTTATAATATTTTAGTTGAAACAGAACACTCGGCACCTACTGCATTTTTGTGCTGAGCTCTTCAAGTGACGAGCATTTTCTTTGGGAGCCGAGCTCACTCGGCATCCATTGGTGTTGAGCTTTCTCCTTTGTGTGTCAAGTTTACTCAGCACCTAATGCCTGTCACTTGGCACATCAAGTGCCAAGCAAGCTATCACTCGGCACCTTCCTGTGCTGAGCAAAACTGGCACTCAGTACCTTCATGTGCTGAGCACTTTTTCAAGTGCCGAGTAAAGATTTTAGGTTTAGGGTTGTGAGTATTAAATTAAATTTTAATTTATATTTCTCACATGGTATCAGAGCTTTGAGGCTCCACATCCACAGTGAGTTAGGGCATTTGTTTTCTTGGGATATTTGACATAGCAGGAGATGTAGGAAAGATATGGCACCAACCACCACCCTTCAGTGGGCAAAATTATGATACATGGGCAAAGAAGATGAAGACTATAATGGTTGCAAATGATTTGTGGGAGTTTGTGGTCAATGGATTCAATGATGTAATAGACCCAACTCAGTATGCTACTCTCACAAATGCACAGAAGACTCATTTGAAAGAGTCAAGGAGGAAAGATGCTAAAGCATTAAGTTTGATTGAAATAGCAATGATAGAGACAGCTTTCCCAAAGATTGCAGTAGCAAATTATGCAAAGGAAGCATGAGATATCCTTGAGACGAACTTCAAGGGGACTGATAAAGTCCGTACAGTAAAGCTATAAAACATAAGGAGGGAGTTTGAGAACCTTCAGATGAAGGAAAATGAATCAGTTGTAGACTTCAGTTCAAGGACCTCCAATGTGATTAACCAACTGAAGTCAAATGGAGAAGGCTATCAAGAGCAAAGGATAGTGAAAAATATATTGACGAGTTTACCTCATAAATATGACAATCTGGTCATGACCATAGAAGAGGCAAAAGACCTCACTGTTTTGACAATGGATGAGTTGATGGGTACACTTCAAACCTATGAGCGTAGGATCAATAGATCTATTTATTCATCTTCCCAAGAGCAAGAATTCAAGGCTCAATCAAATCCAAGAGGAAGGGGGAGAGGAAGAAATGGCTCAGGTAGAAACTCCAGAGGTAGAGGCCGAGGTAATGGAGGACAAAGAAATGTTGCAGAAGAAAGCTCAGGAAGAGCAGATGGAGCAAGTAGCTCACAAAATACCTCAAGAGGAGGTAAGAAAAATTATAACTCAAATAAGAGTAATGTAGAATGCTACTACTATCACAAATATGGGCATTATGCAAATGAATATTGGAAAAAGCAGAAAGATCAGTCAAAACAAGCAAATGTGGCTGACGTGAATATGGAAAGTGAAAACACTGCCTTCATCATGTGTAATGTTGGTGAAGAAGGAAGCCTTGAGGTTTGGTACCTTGATAGTGGATGTAGCAACCACATGAGTGGTAATGAAACCTTGTTTTCATTCATTGATAAGAGTTTTAAATCAGAAATTAAGATGGGTAACAATGGAACCCTACCAGTTGTGGGCAAATGATCTATTATGGTCCGCACCAAGAAAGGTGAGAAGAAATAAATACAAAATGTGTATTTCACCCCTGGTATGAAGCACAATTTGATGAGCATTGGTTAGCTTATTCAAAATAGATACAAAATGCTAATAAAAAATGAGAGGTGTGTCATTCATGAAAAGGATGGGAGTAAGAACTTACTTGCAGCAGTTCAAATGACAAAGAACAGAATGTTTCCCTTGAAGATAGAGACATGTTTCTCATCTCAAGTTGGTGTTGTACCTACCACATAATCAGCTCTAAGGAGTGTGATTGAAGACCCTTCACGATTGTGGCATCTCAGGTATGGTCATGATGGCTATGCTGGTTTAAATTTATTGTCAAATAAAAGAATGGTAGATGGTTTGCCACGTGTAGGAAATTTTTGTGACAAGTGTGAGGCTTGTATTTTGGGTAAGCAACATAGGCTTCCCTTTAATTCTGGAAATTCTAGGAGGGCTAGATATCCATTAAAGTTAGTGCATACTGACTTAGTCAATCTTATGCAAGTTACTTCCATTGGGGGGAGTACTTATTTCATGACATTCATTGATGACTTCAGTCATGGGACATGGGTGTATTTCTTAAAGAATAAATCTGAAGCATTTGATAAATTTGTAGAATTTAAAGCCCAGGCTGAAAGAGAATGTGGACACTATATCAAGGTCCTAAGGTCAGATAGAGGAGGGGAGTATACCTCCAATTCTTTTTTAAACTTTTTTAGGAAATATGGCATAAAGAAAGAGCTCACAGCCGGCTATACACCACAGCAGAATGGAGTGGCTGAAATAAAGAACAGGACCATTGTTGAAATGGTAAGAAGCGTGATGAAAGAGAAAGGTATCCCAACTGAATTTTGGGGAGAGGCTATGGCAATAGCAGTTTACCTAATTAATAGGTGTCTTACAAAGGCAGTCCGTGACAAAATTCCAATGGAAGCATGGTCATGAAGAAGATGGACAGTTGAAGATTTAAGGGTGTTTGGATGTGTTGCATATGCACATGTGCCTAAAGAGAAAATGAAGAAATTGGATGACAAAGGTGTGAAGTGATTCTTCACAGGGTACAACTCAAACTCAAAGGCATACAGATTGTATGACCCATTGAACAACAAGATGACTCTTTCAAGAGATGTGGAATTTCTTGAAAATCAGTCTTGGTATGGTATGACTGATGAGTCACCAAGCACTTCTAGTAAAGTGCCAATTATGAGTGAAGAAGATGCTAATGAATAGAAAGAAGAAGGAGAAAATAGAAGAAAAGGCAAGCAGGTTCAGTCACTACCGAACTCCTCTAGGCATGACCGAGTGTCAGTGCTGAGTACTAGTGAAGACCGAGCTGGTTGACAATGTAGCAGCAGTGAAAATTTTGATCCCACACTCTCCTCCCTATTACCAAGAAAGACTAAGAGTCTTAGGGAGATATACCAAGATGAAAGGTATGAAGATTATGATGAGAGTGTTAATTTTGCATTATTTTCTCATAGTGATCCAATATATTTTGAAGAAGCTATTAAGGAGAAGAAATGGTGTAAGGCCATGGATGAGGAGATAGATGCTATAGAAAGAAATGAGAAATGGGAGCTAACTGAATTGCCTCCCAAGAAGCAAGTGATTGGAGTGAAATGGGTCTATAAGACCAAATGCAATGCTGAAGGCAAGATTGATAGGCATAAGGCAAGGCTGTTAGTCAAGGGCTACAAATAGCAGTATGGAAGAGACTATGATGAGACCTATGCATCGATTGCAAGAATGAAAACTGTGCATGCTATCATAGCAATTGTAGCTCAACACAAGTGGAAGGTATTTCAAATGGATGTGAAGTCGGCCTTCCTAAATGGTGTATTGAAAGAAGAAGTGTATGTGGAGCAGCCACCTAGTTATGAAGTTGCAGGTGAAGAGAACAAAGTATATAGATTGAAGAGAGCTCTTTATGGGCTCAAGCAAGCTCCACAGGCATGGTACAATAGGATTTACTCATATTTGATGAGAAATGGTTTTAGCAAAAGCAATGGTGTGCCCACTCTTTACATCAAGGTAGTGGATGGTAATGTATTGATTTTTGTCTTGTATATAGATGACTTAATTTTTACTGGAAATGACAAGGCTCTAATTGGTGAGTTTAAAGAGGCCATGAAAAGTGAATTTGAAATGATAGACCTAGGTCTCTTGAAATACTTTCTACGTAGAGAAGTAAAACAAATGCATGATGGCATCTTCATCTCTCAAGAAAAGTATGCAAGGTAGATCTTGGAGAGATTTAAAATGTAGAACAGTAAGGCAACCCCCACACCAACAGCAATAGGTCTAAAGTTGAGCAAGGAAGACTCTAGAAAAAGAGTAGATCCAACATTATACAAGAGTATGGTTGGAAGTCTAATGTATTTGACTGCAACTCGGCCAAACCTAATGTATGCAGTAAGTCTTATTTCTAGATTTATGGAAACACCAAAAGATTCCCATTGGCAAGTGGGAAAGAGGATCCTAAGGTATGTGAAAGGTACCAAGGGATTTGGGATTTTATATACTGCAAATGATGATTTCAAGTTGGTTGGTTACACTGATAGTGATTGGGCTGGAAGCATAGATGATAGGAAGAGCACTTCTGGATACATGTTTGATATGGGATCGGGTGCAATTTCATGGGCATCCAAGAAGCAATCTATTGTTGCTCAATCTATAGTAGAAGTTGAATACATAGCAACAAATGCAGCAGCATGTCAAGATATTTGGTTAAGGAGGATCTTGAAAGATTTGAATGAAAGGCAAGATGATGGAACCATAATTTATTTTGACAAGATCTCATCAATTGCATTGTCCAAGAATCCAGTCTTCCATGGGAGGAGCAAGCATATTGAGATCAGATATCACTTCATCAGAGAGTTGGTGGAGAATGGGGATATCAAGATGGATTTTTGTAAATCTGAGCAGCAGCTAGCAGACATCTTAACTAAGCCTTTAGGCATTGGATCTTTTGTACAACTAAGAAAGTGTCTTGGTGTAGTTGATTTGGATTAGCTGTGATCCTTATTTGTTTGACTCAGGACAAAGGGGGAGTGTTGGAATATTTAATGCAGTGTTGACGTTTGCCCCTAGAGCCAAATGCTCACCTACCCCCCTGATGTCTAGAATACATAGAAAAATTAATATGGGTAAGTGAAGTTTTTCAAATTTTGAAAAGAGGGGAAAAATGGAATGTGACAAAAGGGAATGTTTATTCATTCATTCAATTAGATTATTTAGAGTTTTAGTTCAGTAGAGCAGAGAAAAGGAAGAAGAAGAAAGTGGTCAACAGATCCACTTGTTGCAGAGATAGAAGGAAGTATGTTCAGTGTCTCTAGTTGCACGTGACTCCTCTATTCATTCTATGAGTTGGTTGTTTTTTTCTTTTTCCTGTTGAAGCAGTGATTACTTCAAGCACCTTTGTATGCAGTCATTAGAGCTGCAAGTTTAAAATTTTATTGAAGTTTGAAGTATTATTAGTTTAGGGTTATTTTAGGGTTTTCTGGTTGAAGCCGAATGCTCGCAGATTTTGTAATAGTTTAATGAAAGATTGAATAGAAAGAAAGCAGGCATACTTGAATCTATCTTCCTCTTCTTTTCATTCCATTTGACAAATTTGTTTGAAAAGTTAAAGCTTTGGTTGTTCTGGTTTTAATGGTGAAAGCATTCACATTGAATTTCTCTAAGTTATAATATTTTAGTTGAAATAGAACACTCGGCACCTACTGCATTTTTGTGCCGAGCTCTTCAAGTGCCGAGCATTTTCTTTGTGAGTTGAGCTCACTCGGCATCCATTGGTGTTGAGATTTCTCCTTTGTGTGCCGAGTTTACTAGGCACCTGTTGCCTATCACTCGGCACATCAAGTGCCGAGCAATCTATCACTCAGCACCTTCCTGTGCTGAGCAAGTGTCGAGCAAAATTGGCACTGGGCAACTTCATGTGCCAAGCAATATTTCAAGTGCCGAGTAAAGATTTTAGGTTTAGGGTTGTGAGTATTAAATTAAATTTTAATATATTTCTCACAAATAATAAAATGATCAGCCCCACTAGTTGTGTTAAAAGCAATACAATGATCAGTCACAAATGAGATAAAACATAAAACCCATGAAGTGGGTTCCGCAAAGGCCAATCAATATAATAATGTTGTTTCTGTTGCTCTAATATTTATATATACTCCGAATTGAACTTCTTCTTTGAAAATACCATTTCTCCAAATACTCAATGTCTCTTTCCGAAGTGTTCTTCGATTTCCAATATTCATCTTGTACTTTACCTTGCTACAACAGCAATGGTGAGCTCTTTTCTTAAGGAGAAGTCATAAGGGTTGATAAAAATATATATCAAATAATTTGCTAGAATCATTTTTATCTTATGAATTAGTTGAATAGGAATGTTCTTCAGTTCCAACAAGCAATTCTTTTTTTTTAAGAAATATTTGCTTCATAGTCATTTTGGTCCAATTTCTCATATTCATTAATCTAAAGGATTAATTAACTTTTGTAAAATATGCAAAATGAATAAGTTAATTAATTTCTAGTCAAAATGAGAATGATTTTCATTAAGTAGGATAGGGTTGGAATCCTTACAATCAAAATAACATCAAGTCCAAGTTCAAGAACACAAAGATAAGGTTATGAGCATTGACGCCTATAGAACTGAATCAGAAAGAATCAACAAACTAAATAACAAGACAAAAGATAACTAAAGACATAGAGCAACCGAGAAGGTTGTGAAACTAACAAAATAAAATCCAGTTACTACCAATAAGGCCAAAAAATGGCCCACAGCCAAAACCCAACACCATTAGAAACCAAACACCAAGGACCCAAAATTACATCCAAAATGATAATGGTTAATTAACTCTTGATAAAAGATAAATATAAAAGTTAACTCACATGGCCCAAAAAAGTGTAATAAGATTAATTAACTTTAAAAGTCTGTTTGGCTACTGGAATAAGAATATGGGAATATGAAGACTTATTCTGGAATTGTTATTCTAGAATAAAAAATAAGAATACTATTCTTATTCTTGTTTGGTTCAGTCAAAATTTGATGGAGAATTCATGGACCCAAAAATTTATGTTTTCTAAAATAAATAAAACTAGAATAAGAATACATATTCCAATTCCACCTATTTGGGTGGAATTATAAATGCTCATTTTTGGGCAAAAATTGGAATACATATTCTTATTCACAAATTTGGTGCACCCAAATAGAAAATTTAAAATTCTAAGAATTTACATATGCCTATTCCACTCATATTTCCCCTGCCAAACATACCCTAAATTTTTATAGGTCAATGCCACTCTCTAAAATATCTATAAGTTGAAGATTAATTAACTTCTTCCTAGGTAGTTGTTCAACATTTTGAATGCAGTTTTGAAAACAATCATTGATCTCTAATTTATAACCCTCTTTGCAATTGTTTCTAATCTAAACTAGCTTAACCAATAGATGTGAAATCAATTTCAGTCAAATGTGAGAGAAGCATGGAAAACTATAAGTGGAAGGTTCATTAACCTCTTCATGGTTCAACATTCAACATTTTCAATGTGATTTTGGAAAAATATTTGACCTCTATTTTATTACCATCTTTGCAAATCTTTCTGATTTGAACAAGCTTAAACAATAAATGTAACATCAATCTCAATCACATAATGTCCCGAGGATATACCATCTTTTAGAATGAATTAATTTTTGTATATGCACAGTTATGTGTTGAAGATATTTTATAAGGTTCTTTTTGCAAGATGCATGTGTAGAATGATAAAATAAGAACAAGGCGTGTGCAAAAAATGTTGTAGATGAAGGGGTTATATTGAGTTAGCACATGATATGTTTGAAAGAATAATACAATTGAAAGTTGTTGTGTTGCAATAAATTATAGATGCCCATCAAAGCATATTAAAAGGAGATGTTTGTCACGTATTATAGTTTTGATGATGGCATACACATGCATATAAAAATGTGGAATCATGGATGACCACAATATTTAATTTGATCGAATATCTCCCTAAGAGGTCATCTCTCAAGGTCATGATAACAGTAGCTGAATTAAAGATGGAGCTCTAAATATTTTTGAAAAATTGTTCTTCATAGAATGAAACTACATCGTATCTTTGCAAATCATCACCCATATCATATCCCTATATCATGCCCCTATATCATAATTCGTACCCCATATAAGCTATTCCCCACTATCTCCTCATCTTGAGATTTTTCCATTGTACATACAACTAGTCACATATCATACTAAGTCCCCCATCCCTCTACACTTTGGTATAGTATTACTTGTAAATACCTTGGTCAGTTTTTCATATATATTCCTATAGTTAGTCCTTCGCTTAGTCCCATTGTATATCGCTCGTCTGTTCATATCACTTTATGCTTGGTCACAATTTACTATTCTCTTGGATAAATACTTTCATGAATCATTATGTGAGATCTCTTGCCATTGAAGAATTGTCCTCAAAAATTTATAGTTGCCAAAATTGTAATAGCACAAATATTACCAATAGGTCCTTCTAGGATGCATCCTTCCTCATGTCTCATCTTGGTCTGTCAATATCTAGTCCTACTGATCTCTTTCAAAAAAGGTTACTTTTTATGAATTTATTCTTTTCTTTCGATATTGGATTTCACTTTTTCGATTCTTAAAATATCTTCCAAATAAATTTGGTTGTTCCCTCCTCAAGGTTGCCATGATCTTTTATATCATGGTGTGGTACAAATGGGGAAATTAGAAAGCAAGGTTTTCATATGATCTTTTTCTACTTGTGAGTTAGTCGGATGTTATCCTTGCATGTTCCAAACATGTGCTCATTTGTGACCACATGGGGTAATTGGTATTTATCATTTTCTTGTGGATTACCTAGTATCAATCCTATGCTAATTCCTCTTGGACTTATGTGTGATGCTGGGGTAATCCTTGTGTGCTCGTTCAAGTCAATCCTATGTAATATTGTGGTATAGGTCTTGATGTTCTTGGTAACCCTAGCATATACCCAATATTCCTATATCAAACTAAGTGCTAAAACTACATGGTGGTACTTCTTTATGAAGTACCCCATCCTCAAGCTTCAAACATAATTGCATTCCCCCCAATTTTACCTTTATTTTCCCTAAAAGATCCCTCATCTCACTTTCTACCACCATCCGTACTACCAATCCTACACATGCCTATCTCCCCATGCTAATCCATCTTACCTCTCATGTAGTTCCTATTCCCGAAGAATCCCTAATTTTCCTATTCTCCTCTCACAATTCCACAATAACACATCAAATCCAACACCTTTTCCCATTTTCTCTCTTTCCTATCCCCGCACCTATCCTCTCTCCCTAGCTCTCCTATGAACATCTATGTTCAAAGGTTGTGCACATTATTTTGCCTCCTCAAATCAAGGCTATGGTTATTCAGTGATATGCTACAAATCCATCCTTCACATCCTCCTACACCCACATGTGTTCCCCTATCATTCTACTTCCCTTTCATATCATGTCCAATTGTCTCTCACCTCATTATTGTTGGTCATTTTTTCCTGCCCCCCAAATTGCCATATTTGAATTCAAACATAGTAATGTTAACATATTTGAAAGTTCAAATAAATGGGACACGAAATACTTTATATTAAATTGTTATGTTATATTGTTTTGCTACACTTTTTCATCTTATGGGTCATATTTCATCTGCCGTCAGATCGATTGAAGATGATCTATGGTGGGCACTTTCCCACAATATGGAGATGAAAAAATTTAATGAATGGAGGGAAGCCACCTTCTTCCATGCATCTTAGGTGGGGCCTTAGTTCTTGTTTGTGGACCATCATAGACAAGGTGGATGAGCTATCAGGTGAGTTGGCATACAACTAGATTTCTACTGGTAGTCACTTTCCCACATTTCATCTTTCGTCAGACCTTCTGACAATGGATGCAAGTGACATCATGCCATGTGGACTAGTGGGGTCAGGTTTTATTTTTTGGTCTGTAGTGTGATTGTGTTGATGTGTTTGGTGAGCTGGCGTACAGGTGGTTCCTAGTTGGTTGCAACTACTAATAGGGACCACATGCTTTCAGTTGTATCTATGCCATCAAATCTTCCTAGATCAATGGCCATCACATTCCCACTTTATGAAATTGTGAGAACTTTAAACATTGCGGGGAAGCCCCCAAAGGACACGTGTTCTTGTTGACCCAATTTGAAAGAAAGGTAGTCACAAATAAGGCTAACTATTATGTGACATCATGATTAAGTTGAAAGGTTGGTGCTACTAGTAGGTTATGAGGTCAAACACATTAAGACCTAGGAAGGTGGCAGAAAGATAAAAGAATATTGGTCCATGTGGTGCATTCTAGCTATAGAAATCAGTTGACTTGCTAACTTTAATGACTCATGAGCCAAAAAAAAAAGGGAAGAGATGTTTTCTTGCATGATCCAATCGTCATGATCAATTCCAACCACTCTCCAATGAATACCATGCTTGGGAAACAAAGGAAAAACTCCATCTTTGGTTTTATCCATCTACTTGGTTAGAGTGAAATATAATGGCATCATTTTTGTCTTCTCAATGCTTTGATTCAGAAAAAAGTGGATTTTATTACATCTAAATCTATGCCAAGATCAGATTTTCTCCAGATCTCTATGATTGTTCTCTGCAATCTTAAATGGTAGTGATTTAGTTTTGTTTAGGAAAAAAATAATCTTAGTTATGCCTAAGCTATAAAGGCAATTTTTGTAAGTTTTGTTAAGGTCGACTCTTCTCTATTTTCTTAATATTGCTTTGCAAGTTCACTATAAATCCCCTTTGCCTCTAAACCTATATGACATTCTACTTTATCTCCTCTGGACACTGATGTATTGTACAATAGCTATTTTCCTATCATGATTATATCTCCTTTTAACCTACAAATGATTTATAAGTGAATTCTCTTCTTCCTTGAGTCATTTATTTGAGTTTTATGATTTGCATCTACATGTGGTTGTTGGAAAAAACAAGTCTAGATGTGTATATCTTTTGGTGTCATGATCGTTCAAGTGTCGAGTGGAGATTGGTTTGAACACTTTGTTTTGGTGCATCACCCCTTAGGTTAGAATAGGTATATTTTCTTTCATGCATCCCTTCTCCATTTTTCTCTCCAAGAGTAGTTAGGTGCATCCTGATAGGAAAGGAAGCCAGCCTTCTCTAGAGACTCAACCTCATAGTCCAAGTCCCACAGTGGAGGTTGTTTCCATGTTTCACAAGGTTGTCCTTAGGTAAAAACTTTGGAAAATGGTGTAAAATTTTATGACAATAGTTTTTGGCACACTCAGTGGGACTATAATCTAGAAGATTTCAAGTCTAATAGTTTCAAAGAATATAAATTTCAAGTTGATGTTAAGGAAACAATGCTACTCTCAGTATTCCAAGCCTTCAAGAGGCTGATTTCTACAAAGCACTTGCTGATTCTATACCCTTCATATCTGGTTTCCAGACCAACGTTGTAGTGATTCACGCCCAAAGCTAAAATGAGGGCATCTTCTACAAGTAAATTTTAGTATCAAGAGCTTTCATTTTCAAATCCTAGAAGGAAGAAGACTAGATTGTCTTTATCACCAATTAGGAGTATAGAGGAAACACATACCCCTACAAGATTCATTTATGCTCCTCCTATTGTTAGATCTCAATCTAAAATACCATAAGCTCATATCAATGGATCACTTGCTTATATGGCATAGCTTAGAGCTTATGCTTTCACTACTTTTAGTGTTGGAAGTCCCCTATTGCTAGCTCAAAGACATGACATACCAATATCAACTCTCAAAAGTACACCAGATTTCACTAGTGAAACTTCTCTCCCTCCCTTAGAACACATTCTAGAGGTTGCAAATGTTTTTAATATTCATGGTATATCTAAGGATGATGTTATAGTTAGGCTTCTAGCTTCATCTTTAAAAGGGAAAGCACTTTAATGGTATAGAGGGTTGTCTCATAACTCTCTAACATATTGGGATGGATTAGGAGCAAGACTATGTAAATGCTTTGAGGATAAAAGTGACTACTTGTCAATTTTGGAATAGCTAACTACCATAAAAAGAGCCCCACATGAATGCATGACTAATTTCAATTACACATTTTAGAAAACATGGGACAAAATACCTACTTCAATAAAACCTACCCCTGGTAATGCCTTCCTACATTACATCAGAGCTTTTAAAAATGATATTGCCACCACAATCCAAACCATGGGAGGAGACATTTTACCTGATGCTTATGAAATCACAATAAGGGCAGAAAATATATACAAACAAGAAGGGAAGTTACCTCCAAGGCCTCATATCCCCTTCTTCCCTAATGTCCCAAATCACCAACTAGTAATGGTCCCTATTCCCACAACTTCCACATCACAATCCCTTACTCTAGTCCCTCAAGCTTCCACATCTTCAATTGGAATAAATGAAATCAAGGAGATGATGCAATCTATGATGTTTAACATAGATAAAAAAATTGCAATGCCAAGAGAATAAATTAGAAGATAACTTCTCTATGATGCAAAAAGTGGGCAACAATGTGGTGACTTTGGAAAGGTAGCAAGCTCAAGGTAGTAAGGCTCATCAATTTCAATATCAAACTCCAAACAATGGTAGGCCTCCAAATTATAATTATGGGATCAATCCTTTGGATGAAAGTAGGTGGAATAGTCATGCCTCTACTTCAAATGCAATTCAAAGTAGGGCCATAGTCCCTGAAAACAATATAGCTCAGGATCAAGATTTTTGTCCTTCCTACAACTACTCCTATGCCTATTAAATGTGTCAGAAAGCTAAATCTTATTTAGCTTTGACCATTAAAGAGCCTACAATAGGACACTCATACAAGGAGAACCAATCCAAAGATGCCTCCTATATGTAAAGACAGGGTGATTGCTCCTTTATGAATCATCAAGTGGAGGAACATTGTAATGTAAACTGGGATTCCATTGCTCACAACACTGGGAGCAAAAGAAGAGCTATTGAAGATTCCAACCCTCCTCCTCCTAGTCAAGATTCAACATCAAATATAGTGTCTCATGTATAGGCAACAAATGACCAACCCAATGTTCCTCTACAACAAAAATAGAGTAGTTCTAGAGGGGATGTGAATGACCCCCAAGCTATTCCAACTAAAACCCCTATAAATTTAGCTCCTAAGGCTTCTACCAGAGTACCTAATTTAATAAAAAATATGTGAATATTTCCATGTGGGATGCTATTGTTGTTATACCTACACAAAAGAAGTTGTTGTAGTAGGAGTTGGAAAGAATTGAACCAAAGGATCAACCAACTAGCATGGAGAGTGCGAAAAATCTAGTACAACCATCAAGGGAGATTGAAATAAATAAAAAGGTTAGACCTCCTCCATTTTATGTTTCTCTAATAATAGGGGATAAACTAGTCCACAATTACATAATTGATTTAGTAGCTAGTAGTTCAGTAATACCTAAGTGTGTTGCTGACACTTTAGAAATGAAATATGAGCCCATTGTTAGGGACTTCATATAGTTGGATGGTAGTACTATTAAGATTGTAGGGATCCTTAGGAATGTGAAAATGACCCTACATGCATGCTCTAGTTGTACTATCAAGAGACTTTACTGCCCAAATAGATGGTTACATATCTTATGATGGGTCATATATGTTTTTTAGAACAAGATATGGGACCAAAGCTTCAATCAGATCAGATCCTCTAGCCCTCCATCATATTGAAATCTACACCCCTAATCTTATCAATATGAATTACACTATCTTGTAAATGGATGAGAATGACATAGTGAATAAACATGCCACTTCTCTAGTAGAGTTATCTGATTTTATCTTAGATGAATGAGCTAATGCATATCAATTTGATTCCATATCAAAAACCCTTGAGATAGGTCTTGATACATACGGTGTGTTAGAAAAGGATGCTCTTATCCCTAACCTTATGAAGGAACAAGAAGAGATGAGTGGGATACGGAGTATGTATTTTGATGGATGAAGAAATAAGAATGGATTAGGGGCTAGTGTGATGTTGATTTCTCCTACACAAGTAAGGTACTACTTTTCATATAGACTCTAATTTAGCTACACTAATAATGTGGTAGAATATGAAGCTCTGATTCAGGGTCTTCAACAGGCACAAAGGAGAGGCATCAAACTCTTAAAGGTATTTGGGGATAGTGAGTTGGTTGTTAATAAAACTAGAAATCATAATGTCATGAAGAAAAACCATCTCAAATCATAAAAACATAGAGTTTGGGATCTACTTGAAGGCTTTCATGCTTTCAATATTAAGAGTGTCCTAAGAAACAAAAACAAACATGATGATAGGCTTGCAACCATTGGTGCTCATTATGATATACTAGAGTATGTTACTAATGAATATTAAAACAAATTAAAATTTTGGTAAGGCTTGTCATCCTAGATAATTGCACAAATTAGCTAGTATTTGATTTTGATTTATAGATTGTTAATTTCTTGCAAAATTAAGTAGAGTTCTCTACTAGAAATTAGTCCAAGCTACAAAGTTAGTATTGGGACCAGATCATGAACCTAAAATCCAATGAATTTCCTAAAGGTCTAGTCACTTTAGAGGGAATTTTCAACTCTGATGATCAAGCAAAAGGCAAAGGTTCAAACCTAACTGTGAAGAGGGATGACTACACACCTGTCACTATTGCTAATGGAAAGAATCTTAACTTGGGAAAGGTATGCACTGATGTTAAACAAGATTTTTTTGTTAATTTATGTCAAGAATTCAATGATGTTATTGCTTGGAGATATGAAGACTTAAATGGTTTTGACCTATGTTTATTTCAACATACTATAGATTTAAACCATGGTGCTAATCCTATTAGACAAAAGCAAAGGCTAGTAAACCCAAAGATTGAACCTTTAATGAGAAAGGAACTATCCAAACATATAGAAGCCAATATCATCTTTCCTATTAAGAACTCTTCATGGGTAGCCAATCTTGTTCCAGTTAGAAAGAAGAATGGAGAAATCAAATTGTGTGTAGATTTTAGGGATCTTAATAAGGCTTCTCTTAAAGATCACCATCCCCCTCCTTCTATGGAGTAGATTTTGTCCAAGGTTAGTGGCTTAGAAAGGTTTTCTTTCTTAGATGTTTTTTCATGCTATAATCGGGTGCTAGTCCAAGAGTCAGAAAGATATAAGTAAGCATTCACTAGAAAATGGGGTACCTATGCTTATTGTAAGATGCCATTTGGAATAACCAATGCAGGGGCCACATTTCAGAAGGAAATGAAGATGGCCTTCACGTGTGTGCTGGAAAATTTTGTACTAGTCTATCTTGATGATATGACTATCTTCTCAAAATATGCAGTAGATCATTTTGATCATTTGAGATAGGTATTTGAAAGATATAGAGAGTATGGTGCATCCCTAAATCCCAAGAAGTGTGTGTTTGCCACTAACCAAGGAAAACTCCTAAGACATATTGTATCAAGAAATGGGCTAACAATATATCCAAAGAGAGCAGAAGCTATTCTCTCTCTCCCACTTCTCAATCATAAGAAAGGATTATAGAGATTTCTTGGTAGGATCTATTGATGTTTTGACACTATTAAGAAACAAAATACTTAATACCAAGATAATAAATATCACAGCAACCTAAGGATCAGCTAATTCCCATAAATAGTTATATGTACTTCAAATCTGGAACCAACTTCAACAAAATCAAAAAGATTTTCTACTCTTTTGGCTCTACAAAACCAAGGTAGGTACACCTAAGGGATAAAAGATTTACAACATGATACTACATAAATATTTCACTCATTCCATGACATTCTATAACAATGGACATCCCTTATATAAGACTAGTTAGAATTCTTCTTAGATCTAAAGATAATTTTTGGCAATAACAGCTAAATAAAACTCAGAGGTCAAATGTAAACAAGTGTTTACCAGCTTTGGCACTCTTCAAACAATTAAAATAAAATTGATTTTAAATTTTAGGTTGATGCTTATTCATGGTTTCTCCAAACTAAACTAGTTGATTACTACCTAATCCATTGGGATTCAGAGTCTATTCAATTTTAGATCTAATTGATTGCATTACAATCAAAATTATCAACAATTCTCACTGAAAACTCATTCTTACACATATCCTCTCTAGCACCATGGAGATATTATCATATTCACTAAATTATTTACCTAATTCATTGAATTAAAAGAAATAGTGAAAATGATATACAACTTAGCCTAATTTCATTCAATTGAACAAGCTTTACTCATGCAATTTCATGATAACTAGGTAATAAAAGGAGACAAGAATCAAGAAGAAAAGATATGGGAATAACTCATCTTTATATTAAGTTCCTTTAAAAATTGTATAACTGTAATGGAACTCAAAATGACTCAAGATAAAGCATCAAGATCATGTAACATTAATGTATTTTTAGAAATTTGTAGAGAAAATACATCATAAAGTTACACTAAATTGAAAAAAACTTAGTAAAACTAAAATTATGCAATGATTCAGACCCTTTCTCTAGCCTTGGAATCTCACTTATATAGTATGAGATACAACAAGCTTTAGGCATAGAGAATTGATAGTTGTCCTTAAGACAGAAAAGATATTTACATTGTTATTGTCACAAAAAGATAAAATTTTGTGCAATGAAAAAACTTTACATTCAAATATTCTTTTGATGGGACTAGCTTTTGTTACACGTTAAAATGTTGTAGATTTCATGATTCATTTTGTTGTTGTTATAACTCCTTAGAAGATGTTGCTGATAAGTTTGTCTGTGATATTTATGGCTTTGAATTTTGTAGACTTACTTTAACTTGAGGCTCTTCATTTACATCATCATGTACTGTTAAAGCAATAGTTATGTCTGATTCCTCAGTTGCCATATCATCAATTGGGACTATTGTGCTTATCACTAAGGTTGGTTGTTCAGTTTTGTCTTCTTCTATTGATGTATCAATTGTTTGATTCTCTTCCTAGTCTACATCATCTTCCTCTATGTCCAACTACTATTGTTTCTTGATCACAAAGTCTCCTATTTTATTTATCTCAACAAGTTATTCTCTAATGGAACTATAAAATAACTACACTTTAACAAATTCTCATTTTTCATTGCCCATAGCAGATGTCCCTTCTCATTTATAACCTCATTCATTCTTTGGCACAATAAATAATATAATTCTTTCCCCCACTCTTCCTTTCCTTTTATCTTATCAATATTCTTAAGTTCCCAGGGAAAAAGATCAAATTTCTCACCTAAATATCTAGAAAGGAAAATCATTGTTCTTTTTTCAACTGTAACCCTTTTCTCATGAAACTCAAATAGATTATTAATTATATCAAAATTTCTTTCTATCTATTCACAAGATAGAGTAATAATTGAGATACACAAAAGGGTGATATCTTTATCTCTTCCACCCTATTTTTTCATAATAGGCTTTAAAGTATCTTCACCACTTCTTATTTCATTCCACATGTCTAGGATTTTTACCAATTTCTCATAAAATGTTGGCCAATCAATCTTATCTACTAGATATAAGATTGGTTTTTTAATTTTTTCTTCATACTGATTATTCAGCTCAACATGTAAGGCCTACAACTTATTCTTTTCTTCCTCAAACTCCTCAGAAGTATAAAATTATGGCCTTTGTGGAGTGTCAAGTAGCTCTACAATTGGAGTTGACTTAAATGGTTCAACTAGGGGGTGAGGATAGAAAATTCTAGGCCTACTAGACTATCCCACTTTTCTCTTTCCTAATTTCTTGTCCATCTAGGATACATGAGTCTCCAGCTATTGTATCCTATTCCTTCTCCCTTCATATGCCTTCAATATTTTGTCAAACTTGGCATTGAGCTCTAGGAATTTATTTTTATCTTTCCTAGCAACCACTACCCCAAAGTCCATCATTTCTCTACTCATTTTATTCACTTCCTCATTGTCCACTTCATCTACTCTATATACCATGACAATGTCTGTATGCTTAGCATTTGAAATTTCTTATATCCTAGTTTTGTCTCTTTTCTTAATTGACCAAATCATCAATTCTTGGTGATTATTTCTATACTTTATTCCTTTGTGCTTGCAAAATTTCCTCCTCATTTTCATATTGAATATCTCTTTCTTTCCTAATAGAGTCAAAGATCATAGCATTAGCTATGTCCCATTCAGGTAATATTAAAACTCTTGACTCTTTCAATAACTGTCTTCTCCCCTCACAGGTCAATTGTGCAAAGTCCTCCATGAAATTGGCCTTAACCTCTTCCTCAATCTTAGAGTCCAACTTATTTGGTTGCTCTACTTTTATTGATTTGCACTTATTCTAAAAATTGCAAATATTTCTTCTCAATAAAAATTATGCAAAGGCTCTATATTTCACAAAATTTTCATCATCAATGAATTTTTTAGAGGCTTGTACAATTATAGGGTCTATCTCCCTACTTTTATAGTCTACAATAGTAAGGCCAAATGATGGCATAAGAGGCTCTTCAAGTACTCCTCCTTCTATACCAATACTTGTAATAAAAATGTCCCCTTCCCCTCCAATTTGTCTTAGTTGTTCTCTTAGAGATGCCTCATCATCTATTCTAAGTGGAGTCTGGAATGGTGAATATTCTCCTACATGGGAAGATGGTCCCTATTCCAACCTCTATTTCTTGGGGGTATTTGTGTCAGGTGGACTTTCTATTCTTGGCCTCTTGTATTAAGGACACTATTATATATTCTGAGCCACAACATATCCATCCTTTATTTGTAATGTATACTAACTTGGAGTTACAATCATCCTATTATTTAATATTTTATCCACCTCAAGAGCTTTGTCTGGATGTGCCTTTTCCATAATGGCTTTCTTCTCATTCAAGGTTTCCATAATTTCAGAAAAATTATTCATCAACATATCTATTTTGGCCCCCCAATATTTCTTATCTACCAAAGGGTCATATTTGGGATCAAAAGCATTTATAAAGTCTAAGACTTTTCTATAAACTATCCATTTTTCTTTTCTGACCTCCTATCCTTGCAGTGAGAATTTGTTTCTAATTATATCCTTAGGGAAATATATAGTTTTTGTAAGAGCCTTAGCCTTACTTCTTTCCCTAAGGAGATCATAGAATTCCTCTAGATCAATATAATGAGCATGGGATTGGGCCATTTGATACTTATCTAAACAATTTCCCAAAATTCTTCATCCCTTCTTAATAAATACAAAATCATGAACAACAATAACCATTGGAAAGAATGTACCTTTAGACTTTCCTAGCAAATCCCTTTCATCAATTGACCCAATTTTTCATAATAGTTCTACAATTCCTACCTTTAAAGACAACTGGTAAGGTAGCACATGGGGTTTGCTCAAGAAGCCATAAACTCTAAAAATATTAGGAACAACATATGGGATGATATCTCCCCAATTATGACTTACCAACAACCCTTTGGCATGATCTTTAGGTCTAATTAATTCTAATAGGGGCTATAGTATTCTAGGGCTATCCCCTCTCAACAAAAATTTGAGCCTTGAAGCGATGTATTTATCAAATATGACAAAACTAGCATCAATGACTTCACATCATGTCTATACTCCACAAATGAACTGGGAGTCTTTCTCCATCTCTCTCCAATTCCAATTTTATCTCTTTGGAGAAGAAAGTAACTCCTTTATATAGAAATATATACATCAATAATGAGTACGGACAAAAGGGCCTATAAACCTTAGCCTATGCTATTCCAATTAGTCCATTATGAATCTCCCCAGCTAGAAAAGTACCAAAATTGAGAATTGAATTCATTCTATAGTGAAAATTTTGAGCTATGATAAGAACAATTGACCCTTGAATGTGATATTGCTCATCCATTCCAAATATTTTACAAAAAGAAAAATATAAAGCCTATGCCATAGAATTAAAATACTTTTTCAACAAGGGTTCTAGGGTATTCAGTGTGACCAAAGACAATGATCCAATTTTAACAAAATGTTGTTGCAATAGCCCTCCCCTTAGGTATACCCTCTACATGCATCATATCTAGCTTGAAAATCTTCCATATCAATTTTCTCATGAACAACATGGTTAGGGTTAAGTTTGAATACTTCTTTGATCAGTTTGGGTGAAACCTTAAAAAGGTTATCCCCTACATGGTTTTTTAACAACCCTAGTAATTGGATCATATCTTTTGGCCATGTTTACTAGTAGGTCACCATCAAAGAAAATTCCAAGGACAATCAGTTTACCTATATCAAATTTCTAGACATTTCTCATTGGAGTATCCAAATTTAGTTCTGGAAACCACTTCTTAAAAAACTTCTAATCCTCCCACAAAGACCTGTGCATCTCTCAAGTAATTTTCCTTATCATATAAACCCTCACTGACTAACAACCTAAGGTTTTTTGGAATGAATTTTCTACCCTTTGTTAATGTTAGGATTAAGCCACAGACATAAATAATGATTACAAGAAAATATAAACAATATTAGAAAATAATAGATCACACAGAAAAGAACAAAAAACATCAAGATTTAATGTGGTTTATCCAATCCCTAAGCTACATCCACCAAATAGCAAGTCCAATATTATTATGATCCAATGATTATAACCCAATTACAATATGTAATCCCTTATAGCTCAATACCATTGCAAGAACCAATTTCACATTACCACAATGAATCAATCCCTAACCCTAAGTCATTTTATACAAGTATTTTTATCACTTTAGGGTTACAACATGTTGGCCATATGTCGGCCATATGTTAGCCACAACATCACCACAAACTAACAATTTTTGAATTTATGAAGTATGTATAGTACTTCCCTAATCAGTCACCACAACCTAACAATCTCCTAGTTGGGGACTGATCAAACTCCACACTAGACAACAATCTCCCACTTAGAGACTGATTTTATAGCAATACTGCTACCACGTGGGGCTCCCATTGGATCAAACCACCCTAGACTCTATGGTTCTTTTATTCATGTTCAGTCTAGAAGATCAACTAAAGCTGAAGAGGAATTTAGCTTCTCCCTTGTCATTATCTTTGTAAACACATCCACCAGATTGTCATTTGTAGAGATCTTATCCAGCTCTAACTGTCCATCATCCAAAATTGACCAAATGAAATGGTATTGCAACTGAATGTGTTTTTTCTTTCAATGCAGAGCTAAATTCTTGGTAAGATGAATGCCACTCTAGCTATCTTTAAAAAAATAATTATCCCTCTAAAGGTGTCCCAATTCTTTAGGGAAGAATTGAAGCCATATCATCTCCTTGGCTTCCTCTGTTGTAGTGACATACTTTGCTTCTATAGTGGATAAAGCATTAACCTTCTATAATCTAGGAACCCAGCTCACAGCTATCCCAACAAAAGTAAATACATAACCTATAGTACTCCACCTAGTATCAATATCCCCTACCAAATATGAGTCAACATAGCCCTGTAAATCAATAGTCGAGTCCCCAAAGTGTAAACACCTATTGGATGTTCCTCACAAATATCTAAGAATCCATTTGATTGCATTCCAATGCTCAATTCTTGGATGACTCATATACCTACTAACAACTCCCACTACATGTGCAATATCTGGCCTTGTACATACCATAGCATACATCAAACTTCGTATAGCTGAAGCATAGGGTACCTTGGACATTTTATCCTCCTCTTCTTGTGTCTTGGGACACATCTCTTTAGTTAACTTCAAATGACTAGGTAAAGGTGTCTTGACAGCTTTAGCATTCTCCGTAGAGAAACTTTGAAAAATCTTCTCAACATAATTAGTCTGAAATAGCATCAATTTATTGTTCTTCATATCTCTCCAAATCTTCATACCAAGAATTTGTTTTGCTGCCCCCAAATCCTTCATAAAAAATGCATGTGCTAACTGGCATTTCAACCCCTTAACTTGATCCATGTTAGAGCTAGCTACAAGCATATCATCAACATATAAACATAAAATAATGTAGCTATCATCATCCAACCTCTTAAATTAAATTGAATGATCTAAATGACACCTATTGTATCCATGCTCATGCATAAAACTATCAAATTTCAAATACCATTGCCGAGGTGCTTGCTTCAAGCCATATAAACTTTTCTTCAATTTTCACACTAATTTGTCTTTATCTTTGACCTCAAATCCATGTGGCTGAGCAATATATCTCTTCATCCAAATCACCATGAGGGAAGGTTGTTTTAATATCAAGCGGCTCTAAATGAAAATCTTTAGTAGCCACAATACTTTAAAAAATATGGATAGAAATCATCTCAACAATAGGATAAAATATCTCATCAAAATAAATGCCCTTTTTCTATGTAAATCCTTTTACATCTAACCTAGCTTCAAATCTTTTCTTACCTCCATCCTCTTCTTTGAACATGTAAACCCACTTATTCTGTAAAGACCTTTTACCTCCAGGCAACTTACATAAATCCCATGTCTTATTTTTTAGCAAAGAGTCCATTTCATCTTTCATTATAAACTCCCATTGAATCCTAGTATCCACCTGCATAGCTTCATCATAACATTTAGGTTCACTAGCATTAGAAAGTAAAATAGAATAGAAAGAGGGAGAAAATCTTTGTGGAGTTCTAGTTTGCTATGTTGATTGTCTAACATTTAATAGTGTGTGTGGTATTCATTTTTGTAGTTGTTGCACATCATGAAAAATGGCTAGAACATCATCTTTTGGAGTATCATCCAGCACTACATAATCATCTTCTTTCTTCTCATGTTGCTGCAACAGATCTTTGAACAACACTTTCTCATTGAAAATGGCATCCCTACTTCTTACAATTTTAAAATTTTCAAAATCCTAAAGCCTATAACCAAATTCATTAATGCCATATCCAAAAAATACACATTTCTTTGAGTTAGCTTTTTGCTTGGTTCTATTTTCATAATCTATATGAGTAAATGTTTCACAATCAAAGGTCTTGAGAAAAGAATAACTCACCTTCTTGCCAGTCCATGCTTCCTCTAGAATAGGACAACCCAAAGGAGTAGAGGGACCTCTATTAATCAAATACATAGTAGTATTGACAGCCTCCACCCACATGTATAAGGGCAACCCAACATGCAACCTCATGCTCTTTGCATGCTCCATTATAGTCCTATTAATTCGTTCAACCAATCCATCATGTGGAGTCCTTAGAATAGGTTTCTTATCTACAAATACCATTAGTGGAGCAATAATCTACAAATTTATGATTGCAGTATTCACCACCATTATCACATCTAAGACATTTTAATTTCTTACTAGTCTCATTTTCAATCAAGCATTTTCATTTCTTAAAATTTTGAAATACGCTAGATTTCTATCTAAGGAAATAAACCCATAATTTTCTAGTTGTGTCATCAATAAATGTAACATAACAATGAGAGCCACCAATGGAAGATACCTGAGCTTGTCCCCATACATCTGTATATGCAAGCTTTAATTTCTCTCTTTTATTTTCCTTCCCAGCTTCACAAAACTCACTCTCTTTTGTTTTTTGTACAACAACTTTCAAAAAAAATCCATTTTAACACATTTTAGACCCGATAGAACTTTCTTTGAATGAAGTACTTTCATACCTTTCTCACTCATGTGCTCAAGTCTATTGTGCCATAGAGTTGTATCAAAATTTATAACAGCTATTTGTTCTCCCTGCTCAACTATAGCAATTGTTCTCGAACATTCATTTTTCTATGAAATAATTAAATTATAAGGAAAAATATGACCTGTACAAAGATATAAGGTGCCTACTCTCACACTTTTTGAAACTTTTCAATTTTTATCATTAAAAGTAACTACACAACCATCATCACCAAGTTGACCTACTGAAATTAAATTCCTACTTAGCCTTGGGACATGTCTTACCTCATGTTGTAGCCAATCATTCCCATTCTACAACTTAATCTTAACTTTTCTCTTTCTAACAATCTAACAAGGTTCATTATCCTACAAATTAACAAGTCCAAAATCCCCTTGGATATAATCAATAAAATAACTCTTATGAGGTGTAGCATGAAATGAAGCACCAGAATCTAAAACCCATGAATTATCAACACTTTCTAAAGATAGAAGCAAAGCATCCTCTTCAAATTTGTTACTTACCACATTTGCCTCCTTGTCTCCATCTGGTTTATCTCCTTCATTTTTCTTTTGCACCCAACAATCTTTCTTTTTATGCCTCGGTTTCCCACAGTACTAGTAGTCATCTAGTCCTCTTGATTAAGAACCTTCTCCCCTTTGACTTTCCTCTTGATTTCACACAATTTCTAGAATTATTTCCTCTCTTAGTCATTCTACCTCGACTTTGTGCATTAAAAGAATTTCTAAATGTACATCCACCTAAGGATTTCCTATGAGTTTCCTCACTCAAAATAACATCAATCACATCATCATATTTTAGGGTACTAAATCTAGGAACAAAATTACTCACATCCATTATCAATCCATTCTAGCTTTTAGGAAAAGAACAAAAAATCAAAAGAGCCCTAATTTCTTCATCAAAATTGATACCCATAGAAGATAACTAGTTAGTGATAGTATTAAACTCATTTAAATGATCTGTAACAAATCCATCTTCTACCATTTTCATATTAAATAAGCACTTCATGAGAAATACCTTGTTTGAAGTGGAGGGCTTTTTATATAGTTTCACTAGGGTTTGCATCAACTCTTTTATTTTCTTTGCTTTTGTAATATTAAATGCCACCAATGGTGTCAGGCATAATTAAATGTTTCTAAATGCCTTTCTTTCCAAAAGATCTCAATCGTCATTTGACATAGATCCTTGATTATTGGTTTTTCCTTCTAACAACATCCATAAATCCTTCTGATAAAGATAGTCTTCTATTTACATCTTCCTTAATTAAAAGTTCTACCCATTAAACCTATCAACCCTCAACTTACCCTCATCTGCCATTACTCCCACTCAACCGTGAGACTCCCACTCAATAGTGAGACCTTCATGCAGAGGAAAACTGAAAAGAAACCTAGCTTTGATACCACTTGTTAGGATTAAGCCATAGACATAAACAATAATTACATGAGAATATAAAAAATATCAGAAAATAATAGATCACATAGAAAAGAACACAAGACACCAAGATTTAATTTGGTTCACCCAATCCCTAAGCTACATCCACCAAACATCAAGTTTGATATTATTACAATCTAGTGATTACAACCTAATTAAAATCTATAATCCCTTACAACTCAATACTACCACAATAAACAATTTTGCATCACCACAATGAATCAATCCCTAACCCTAGGTCCTTTTATACAAGTATTTTTACTACTTTAGGGTTACAACATGTCGACCATATGTTTCCCATGGATTGATTTTTTTTTTTTTCAAAGAATTTATGAAGTATGTATAGTACTTCCTTTCTTAGTCACCACAAACTAATAGTTAATTCATTACTGATGGAGGTATTTGTTTGAGAAAATTATCATGAACTACCTCTTTTTAAGTAATCTACCTTGCCAAAAAAGTCCTTTCGAGGAGGCATTTTGAATTTACCCTAGCTCAATCACAATTTTTCAATTCTTAGAGGTTTTAAAAAACTTACCTACCTTTTTCTTGCTTATTCTCCTCTATGAATTACTCTACAAATCACTGAAAACCTTGAAAAATTTCATGCCCTAGCTCTTGGAAATGCATATGCTATGATATTTTTATAATTTTGTGGTTCAATAATGGTGATTTTCAAATTTTACTATAGCATTAGGGCTATACAAAGTGACACTGAATAGAATTAATGCTCCATACTCATATATTTGTGCCATATTATCAAATTTGAATTTTAACCATTGATCCTCAAGTATCAAACAACCTTCTTTAAAATCTAAAAAGATGCATTAAAACTTTAGAAATTTTTCCATGTATCAAACAAGCACATTCCCTCATTACATAAAACTTGAGCATTTTCACAAAGTGGTAAAGTACTAATTGTTGATCTTCCAAAGATTGACGATCATTAAAATTCATTACAACTTTACAAATATTGCTTTAAAAAGATAGCCCCACTAGTATGCTAATTTCTAGCCTAGAAAACACATGTGTTATCTTACCAATTACTGTCTTCCATATCATCATACTTTTCCACCTTGGTGTAATTCAACAATCTCCTTTATGATAGGTCCTACTTTGCCACATGGTGTGAAGGTGCTTTTATTGCTTTGTTTAAGGTTCCTTCACTTTGATGATCTAGGTAAGTGCTACCCATTGATCTTCCCAAGATCAACGGTGTGATAAATCTTGACCCTTTTTATTTAGTCAGCAAAATCTCACCAATAAATGCATTTCATTTATCCAATGTGTCTCAATTATGCATGTTGTATTAATAACTTCCATAGTTGTAGGTTCATGACATCATCAAATGCTACGTGTCTTGCAATCACTTGCCCACATTATAAACCTCGAACTTGTTCAAATTATGGTCATGCACCACCCATTGATCTTCTCATGGTCAACGATGTACAGATCTTATATTCTTTAAACTATACAAATTTCCTCTGTGATGTCATTAAAGACATGTCACTAGGACACTTGATCACTTTGGTTAAAATTTGCACATCTTCACAAAGTGGTAATACATCCACCATTGATCTTTTGAAGATCCATGGATTAATGATATATTAGGGAAAAGTAATCCCACTACTTGGCCCAACCAATGATATTGCTAGAAAATGGAACGTGCATTGACCCTTACTGACAGCTTTGAAAAGTACTAACAATTTTGACAAGTTCTAGGCTTTACGGTTTATTAAAAACTTAATGTCACCAAGTGTTACATGGCACAAAGCCACTTTCCTACTTCACATAAACTTCGAACAGATTAATCTTTTGGGCATGCACCCACCATTGATCTTCCAAAGATCGATGGTTGGTAGGAACAAGCCAACATAGTTAAAATGTATTTCCAAATTCTTAGGAAATAACCATGGTTAGGGCATTTCTTTAAATGAAATTTTTTATTTCATAGAGAGTTAAAAAAGTAATTATGGGGAAAGAAACTTAGGATAATAGCCTCCCATGCAATTTATTTAAAATATTACTTTCCACTACTTTGAGGGTCAGGGAAACACAAAACAAGGGTTTGTAGAATTTCAAAGAATTCATCTATGGTTTTGATAAATCTCATAAGACTTTTTAAAAACCCTAAACTATAGTTTTTCACTATAAGGTGTAACAAAACATAATGGGTGAAAAACCATTCCAACAATGGCTCTATCTGGGGATAATGAATAAGCAATAATTCATATGAGGGCTCAGAACACTTGGGAGAAGTAGACCACACACCTGACCAATCCTCTTATTTGAGGACTTTGATAGAGCAACAACACCAAGAAAGAAATATATAGGGACTATACAAAAGACACAAAAAGTATAGAAAATGAAAAGAAAACCTAGACTACTATTCATGGAAGAAGCAAGTATTTTTATCAAAAATACCTCTTCAAAAATTGTCCATAAACGAGGAGTTCAAGAATATTGCCTGATATATCCTTTAGAATGTAAGAGTCCTCCACCCATGTTGATTCAATTAGATAGGGAAATAACCATATAGGATCAAATTTTCCATACTTTCCCTTATCCTGAATCCTAGCATTCCACATGAGAACTAGATCTTTAGTTTCAAACTTCATTTTTATTGTCTTTCTGTCATAAAGTGTCTTAACTTGCAGTTGTAAGTTTGCATTTTTTAGAGAAGCTTCCCTCCTAGTCTTAGACAACCCTACCAATTCATCCAATCTCTCCTACATATCATCAATAATATCTTCATCATACATTTGAATGTAAATATACAGACCTCATAGGTTGTTCTGAGGCATTCATGCCAGGATCCCATATACAATGTCAAAGTGTGCTATACCTATGGATTTCTTTACTGCCACCCTATCATCCCAGATTACAAATTGCAATTTGGAATCCCAAGCCTTCTTGTTATCATCTAGAGTCCTTTTAATTATTTCTAACATGCTTTTATTTGTGGATTCAACTTGTGCATTTCCTTGTGGGTGATAAGGGGAAGATGTTGATCTTGTTATACCATATTTATCATAGAATTTTATGAACTCCTCAAACCTAAAACACATTGCATTATCTATCACAATTTTTTTTGGGCATCCAAATCTTGAAATGATATTATTGAGAAGAAAATTACTCACAACCTTGCCAGTAATGTTCATTCCTTGTTTGAATAACCTCTAGCCACTTTGTAAAATATTTAGTAGCTACCATAATCCATGAATAACTAATGCTAGACATAGGAGACATTTCACCTATAAAATACACCCCCCATTGTTGGAATGGTGCTTGGACCTCAACAGGTCATAATGGAGTATTCCTTGAAAATTTGTGTTTTCTTGCAAATCTTTGGCAAGCATCACACTTTCTAACCAATATCTGAGCATTTTTGAAAAGGGAAGGCCACCAGAACCCAACTCTCATCACTTTGTGGGTAGTGGTTTTAGCCATATAATGCCCTCCAGAGACTCCAACATGCATTTCCTTTAATATCTCTTTTGATTTGTCTTGATCAACACATTTTAGTAGCACTTCCTATAAGTTTCTCCACCATAAATTGTTCCTAACAATGATATATCTAATGGCTTGTAATTTTTTACTTCTCTTCTAATTTTTTGTCAAATGGGAAGGAGCCTCCACATGTTGTATATAATATATGACATTAGTGTACCATTCACAATGACCCATATCTCATAATTCTGATATAAAGTCATCTGCTACTATATTTATCTGATTAGCATCCAAGTTGGACTAAGCCATAAGTTTTATAGCATTTGACCTCTCACCAATTTTTTTTATTTGGATATCAATACTAAATTCTTGGATCTTGTTGATCCATCTACACCTTCTACCTAAAACCTCCTGCTGAAAAAATATGTCTTTAATAGTCGTACTAGGTACAAATGCAATGACAATGGCACCTACCAAATAGAATCTAAAGGCTTTAATAGCTCTTACCATGGCATAATCCTATTTCTCATTAATCTCATATTTCAATTTGAAAAGCTACAAGGACTTGCTAAATAATTCAATTGGTTGTTTATATCCCTCCTCATTCATTTGTAATAAGACTACTCCCATAGTATGGAAGGATACAAAAGAAAATATGTGCATTGGCTTGGTGTAATTTGGGGTGCTAAAGACTAAAGAATTTTTTATAGCAGTTTTAATGTCCTAAAAAGCTTTTGAAGGTTCACCATCTCAATTAATAGTAGCCCCCTTCTTGAGCATTTTGGAAACAGATCTACTAATTTCAGCAAAATTTGTAAAAAACCTTCTCAGAAAATTGACTTTCCCAAAGAATGATTGTATACCCTTCACATTCTTTGGCTTAGGGACCTTCTCAATGGTAGCCACTCTTTTAGGATATATTTTCACATAATCCTTTGAAACTATATGTCCCAAAAATCTTCCTTCTATCACCTCAAATGTCACAAAGTGTTGAAGCATTGATCGTTGATCTTCCAAATATTGATGATCATTAAAATTCATTGCAACTTTACAAATATGGATTTAAAAAGATAGCCCCACTAGTACGCTCATTTCTATCCTAGAAAAAAAATGTATTATCTTATCAATTACTATGTTTCATATCATCATACTTTTCCACCTTGGCATAATTTGACGATCTCCTTTATGACAGGTCTCACTTTACCACATGGGTGTAGGCACTTTACCACTTTTTTTAAAGTTCCTTCACTTTGATGATGTGGGTAAGCACTACCCATTGATCTTCCCAAGATCAACAATGTGATAAATCTTGCCTCTTTTTATTTAGTCAACAAAATCTAACCAATAAATGCATTTCCTTTATCCAACATGTCTAACAATTGTCAACTGTGCATATTGTATTAATACCTCCCACAACTGCAAGTTCATGACATCATCATATGCTACGTGTCTTATAGGTGCTTGCCCATATTACATAAACCTTGAGCTTGTTCATAATGTGGTCATGCACTACTCATTGATCTTCTCAAGATCAATCGTGTATAGATCTTATATTCTTTAAACTATGCAAACTTCCTTTGTGATGTCACTGAAGACATGTGTCACCAGGGTACTTTATCACTTTGATTAAAGTCTATACATCTTCACAAAGAAGTAATATGCCTGCCATCGATCTTCCAAAGATCAACAACTTAATGATATGGTAGGAAAAAGTAACCCCACTACTTGGCTCAACCAATGATATTGTTAGAAAATGGAATGTGCACTAACCCTTACATACAGCTTTGAAAAGTACTGACAAATTGTTACAAGTTCTAGGCTTTGTGGCGTATTGAAAAATTAGTGCCACCAGGTGCTATGGGGAACAAAGGCACTTGCCTACTTCACATAAAATTTGAGCAGATTCATCTTGTGGATATGTGCCCACCGTTAATCTTCCAAAGATCAACAGTGGGCAAGAACAAGCCACCATAGTTAAAATGTTTTGCCAAATTGTTAGGAAATAACCATGGTTAGGGAATTGATTTAAAATGAAACATTTTATTTCATGGAAATTAATAAAGTAATCATGGGAAAGAAAAAAACTTAGGATAAGAGCCTCCCACACAATTTATTTAAAATATTACTTTCCACTACTTTGAGGGTTAGTGAAACACAAAACAATGGTTTGTGGAATCCTAAAGAATTCATCTAAAGTTTTGATAAATCACACAAGACTTTTAAAAAAACCTAAACTAAGGTTTTTCACTATAAGATATAAAAAAACATAGTTGGTGAAAAACCAAGCCAATAGGATCAACTTCGTGAGAAGGTTCATCATTGATCTTACCTCCATGGTGAAGCCTCTCTTAGCTATGTTAAAAAAGAATATGATTTTTACTTAGACCAAGGAGGGGAAGGCTAGTATTAAAAAGATCAAGAAATCAATTTCATCAGCTCCCACTCTTGTCAATCCCCAGTTTGATAGAGAGTTCATCCTTTACTCCCTTGGAGGAGAATCAAGTATATCAATTGTTCTAACGTAGCTGAATGATGAGAATTTAGAGTAGCCCATTGCTTTCTTTAGTGAGAGGCTTAAGGATTATGAAGGAAGATAAAGCTATGTAGAGAAAAAATTCCTTGGTGTTGTAAGGGCTCTCAAAAAATTTAGACATCTTTTGTCTCATAACAAGGTTCAACTCTTGGTTCCACATGCAAGTGTAAAGGAGTTCTTGTTGAATAAAGATATCAATGAAAAAAGAGTTAGATGGATCACAAAAGTCATGAAATATGAAATAGATATTAGGATCACCAAACTTGTGAGAGGTAGGGGATTCTGTGAGAAAATGGCCTCTTCTTTTGAGAAACGAGAGGAAGCTACCCTATTAATATTTGTCTTGGTGGATAGAATAATATTCAAGAAGGATTCTAATGGGCTTGCTAGTGGTCATTTCTTAGCTAGGGCTATAGCAATGAAGATAATGAGGGCTGGTTATTATTCACAAACTCTTTTCAATGATTTCCACAAGCATGTGAGGAAATGTGAGAAATGTTATTTCTTCTCAAGAAATCAAAGACTAGCCACTCTTCTACTCCATCCCATCCAAGTAGACCAACCCTTTGCTCAATGGGGTTTGGATTTTATTGGTCCAATAAACCTACCCTCTAGTGCTGGTCACAAATGGATCTTGAAAGCCACGAATTATTTCACAAGATGGACAAAGGAAATGGCTATGAGAGATGCAACAAAAGCTTTAGTGGTTGAGTTCCTTGATGGAATAGTGACCAGATTTGGCATTTCATCAACCATCATATCAAATAATGCCAAACCTTTTATTGGAAATCATATATGCTCATGGGCTCTAGAATATGGAATATATTTGAGCACTTCCTCAAATTATTATCCCTAATGGAATCGCTTGGTAGAATCCTCCAATAAGAACCTTATTAGAATAATGAAAAGGGCAATTGAAGACAATTAGTGGTGTTGGCATGCTAAGTTGAAGATTTCCCTTTGGGCTATCAGAATCACACCCAAGAGAGAAATTAAGAACTCACCCTTCATGATAATATATGGAAGGGAAGCAAGGCTTCCTATTTCACTTGAGTTTCCTTCTCTTCAAATAGCTCATCAATTAGAGCTAGCTAAGGATGATGCTATGATAGTCAAGCTACCTAAAATAATGGAACTGGAGGAAAAAAGATAGTAGGCCATGCAAACCCTAGAAAAACATTAGAACAAGTGAAAAAGTGTTTTGATAGGAAGGCTAGGGATATAATCTTTAGGGAGGGTGATCTGGCATTAAAATGGGATTTAGATAGGGAAAAACTAGGGAGGAACTCCAAATTTGATGTTATGTGGAGTGGCCCATATATTATCATCAACTACAAAGAGGTCAATGCTTTTTAGCTATCTAGGCCTGATGGTGAAGTTCTACCAATCTCTGTCAATGGGATTCACCTTAAACCTCTCTTTAAGAGGAGGTTAAAGGTTTTTTGTACATATTAGAATAGTTTTCTTTCTTTCTAAGAAGTGCACGAACATAGGTTGTCTCTCAATGGGATAGTCAAAATTCTTTTGAAATTTTGAAGTTTTGATGGTTGCAGAGGATTTTGGTTCCTATTTTGTAGTTGCAGAGAAGCAGGGGTAGGGCTATGGGTTTTACTATGTTTAGACATTCATGTTTTATGACTTTGTAGCCCAACAGATGCATAAGATCATTGGTCTATGCATAGCAAGCTGGCATCCCCCTTGAGTCGCTAGAATTGTTGCTCATTTTTGCATGCCCATCAAAATTGCTATATTTGAATTCAAGCATAGTAACATTCACATATTTGAAAATTCATATAAATGGGGCATGAAACACTTTATATTAAAGCCTTATGTTATATTTTTTGGCTATGCTTTTTCATCTAATGGGTTGTATTTCATCCATGATTAGATTGAAGATGATATATGGTGAGTTCCTTCCCACAATATGGAGATGAGAAAATTTCAACTAATATGAGGAAGTGACCTTCTTCCACACATCCTAGGTGGGGTCTTCCTTCTTGTCTATGGACCGCTATAGACAAGGTGGATGAGATGTCAGGTGAGTTGGCATATGGTTGGATTTCTATTAGTAGTCACTTTCTCACATTTCATCTCTCATCAGATCTTCTAACAATGTGACCAAGTGACATAGTGCAATGTGGATTGGTGGGGTCAAGTTTGTGGGCCGCGATGTGATTGTGCTAATGTGTCAAGCAAGCTGGCATATAGGTAGTTCCTAGTTGGTTGCAAGTACTAACAAGGACCACATCTTTTCAAAGTTTTATCCATGCTGTTAGATATTTCTAGATCAATGGTCATCACATCCCTACTTTATGAAAATGCAAGAACTTTATACATTGTGGGGAAGTGCCTAAAGGACACATGTCCTCATTGACCCATTTTGAAAGAAAGGCAGTCATAGTTAAGGCTAACTATTATGTGACATTGTGATTGAGTTGGAAGATTTTTGTGATTATTAGGTTACATGGTCAAACATGTGAAGAACTAGCAAGGTGGAAAAAAGATAAAATAATATTGGTCCATGTGGTGATTTATTGCTGTAGAACTTGGTTGACATGCTGACCTTGCTAACTCATGAGCCAAAAATAAATGGAAGAGATGTTTTCTTGCACAATCCAATCTTCATGATCAATTCCAACCACTCTCTAATGAATGCCATACTGATAAATGAAGGAAACACTCCACCATCTCTGGTTTTATCCATCTACTTGGTTAGAGTGATTTAATTGTGTCATTTCTATGTTCTCAATGCTCTATGTTAGAAAAAGGTGGATTTCATTGCATTTGAATTTGTGCCAAGATTAGATTTTCTGGAGATCTATATGATTATTCTCTACACTCTTAAATAGTAGTGGTCGAGTTTGGTTTCAGATACAAAATATCACAGTTATGCCTAACCTATAAAGGCATTTTTTGTAAATTTTGTTAAGGTCAACTGTTCTCTATTTTCTTGATATTGCTCTGCAAGTTCACTATAAATTTCCTTTGCTTCTAAACCTATATGAAATTCTACTTTATCTCCTCTAGACATTGATGTATTGTGCAAGACCTATCTGCCTATTATTAGTGTATTGTAGATATCTAAAATCTTTCATGATTGTATATCCTTTTGACCTATGAATGACATATAAGTGGATTCTCATCTTCCTTGTGTCATTTATTTGGGTTTTCTAATTTTCATCTAATGTGGTTGTTAGATTAAAACAAGTCTAGATGTGTACATGTCATTTGGTGTCATGATGGTTGAAGTGTGCATGTATCGGTGAAGATTGGTTTGAACATTCTATTTTGGTGCATCAACCCTTAGGTTAGAATAGGTAAATTTTCTTTCATGAATCCCTTCTCCCTTTTCCTCTCCATGAGTATTTAGGTGCATCTTAATAAAAAAGGAAGTTGGTCTTCTCCGAAGACTCAACCTCATAGTTAAATTTCCATAGTTTGGAGGTTGTTTCCATGTTTCACAAGGTTGTCCTTAGGTAAAAACTTTGGACAAGGGTGCAAAATTTTGTGACAAAAATTATCATGATATTTTTTATTTTAGTTGTCCTTTTCCATCATCATAGTTTTTAAGTTAATTAGTTACCCTTTTCCATCATCATATTTTTACGTTCATTAGCTATCCTTTTTCACCACCATAGTTTTAGGTTCATTTTTTATCCTTTTCCATTATCATAGTTTTAAATTCAATTTTCTCATTTTTCATCATCATAGTTTTTATGTTCATTTGTTATCCTTTTCCATCATCATAATTTTTTAGTTCATTGGTTATCCTTTTCCATTAGCATAGTTTTAGGTTTATTTTTATACTTTTCCATCATCATAATTTTAGGTTCATTTTTATCCTTTTTATCATTATATTTTTAAGTTCATTTTTTATCCTTTTCAATCATCACAATTTTAGTTTTATTTTTGTTATCACTTGCGTCATCATAAGTTTTTAGGTCCCTTTTTTAGCTATCACATGCATCATCATAGTTTTTAAGTTCATTTGACATCATCATAGTATTTTCCAAATTCATCAAACAAACATCACATCCTATGTCATGAAAGCTTCAATAACATCATGCATATCATCCATCTCATAAATAATATCACATCCTACATCAAACACATCAGTACCACCATGCATCTCACATACACAAAATCATGTCTTGCATCACAAAGCATTAGTATAATCATACATATCATCAACCTCATAATACACCATGATATTATGCATAACACATGTTAGTACCACCTCTGCCACATATCCAAAATATCTCATAGAAACATACATTAAAAATCTCATAAGCATAGTACTCATTATACACATTTCCCACCCTAAAGAATGCTCATATATATACATACATACATATCATATCCTCCAAAGATAAAAATACACTACCCATCCCTGAAACAATGCAAAATGTCTATCATAGTTTGAATCTAGTGTCCATATAGTCCAAATATCCATACAAATACATATGGGTCTGTGCCCACAAAAATACATATCTATACATCAACCAAAATCCTGTTGAACATAAAAATGTAGCATATCACTACTCATCCTCATCCCTATCCATCACATCCTCACGAAGAGACTCATAAGGTTCCCTCTCTACACCCTACACTGTCGTTGCTAGTGGTGGTGGTCGATTCATCCTCCCTCCTCCTAGCTATCATCCTCTTCCATCTTTGGCTTTGCCCTAACTTGTGGCTATGCCCTGTCTACTAAGACCCACTAGTCCTCTATAAGTCCCCATTGCTCTAACCACTCTCCCCTCATCTTGCATATTTGCATGTGTGCCTAATTTTCTTGAATGTGTCAGCCACCTATAGTGCTCAACCTAATCTACTAGCATAGTTATATGGTATCTCTCTATGTAGAAACCTAACGTCTCCTATACATCCTCCATCTCCCCATTATTCATCTTAACTCCTCAAACCCTCCCCCCACCACCATGTACACCCTTAGAGTCACCATCTCGACCACCAACCGATCTCTCTCCTCATGCATAGTGTCCAACCTCTCCTGGAGCCTCCCTCTCTCTACCTCCATCATAGACATCTACCCCTCCAACCACCTCACCTTCAACCACAAATTCCCCAGTTAAATTTCCACTTGATCCATTTTTCCTAGAGCCACATCACACTCCCATCAAAACTAATCTCACTCAACTCTAAACTGGTCCCTCTCCTATTGCATATCCCATAGTAGTTGGCTTTTAGCCTCATGTTCCTACTATAGAGATGCATATCTTCCCATAAGTCCCCCACCTCCTCCACCTATAGATAATCCTCTCATCTCCCCTTCCCCAACTAGTTTCTAGGCCACCTCTCCCATCTCTGGATGTGGTGTCACCTCCTCCTGTCTTGTCTCCTCCTCTCTACCCTCCTCATGTCTCCCCTCCTCCTCTCCCTCTCTCCATCTTTTCCTCTATGGCACCTCCTCCTATAATACATTCTCTTCCTATTGCTTCATACCTACCCATCCTCACTACTTGGGAAATCTCTCGTGCCACCACAATTTCCCTAGTCAACTATTCCTTTTCCGTTGGCCTCAGGAACTCAAACTAGTCCCTGTAACCCTGAGTAGACCTAGCATCTATAACCCCACCAAACTAGTCCCAATCTTGGGGCACCACCTCTTACCATGCCTACAATAAACCCTCTCTATAGAGGTGACCCAAATAAAAACTTTGGTAACTCTCCGGTACCAGACTAGCTCCTTGGCATATCTTGTGGCCACCCATACTATTGTAGCACCATGTTCAACTGATACTAGTGAGCTATATACTCCAACCAACCAAAAATGAAGCACAATGAAATGGCGTAAGGCAACTACTGCCATCCTCTACCTATGACCTAAGACCTATGTATGGCCTCCCTGTCATTTCATGTATCTTGTCCAACTGGACTCACTAGTAGTCCACCTCCTTGATATGGTGGTATGTTAGAAGATCTCCCCAACTATATACAATTAGCTCCTCTAGTCACCTATCCCTCTACCCAATCGGTCTAAACACCACAATGTGCTCCCAAGCCCACACCTATAGTACCATCAAAAATCCCATGCTCCACCCCTAGTGGCACCGTACACCCTGATACACTATCTAGTGAAGATCCTTGTATGACTCAGGCAACATTAGTGAGCCCCATGCTGATGGGACCCCATCATTTATAATCCGGATGATGATAGGAATAAGTGCTAGTATAACTCTAGTCCCACTAGTATCTGTATATGAGCAATGTTAGTATGCTAATAGAAACCAAATTTAAATAAAGCTTCTACAAACTAAAAAAAATTCATAAACTTCAAGATAGACTAAGATGAGCTCTCAATTGAGAATATGAGCCATTAATGGACTCTCTCAATAAGAAGCTCTCTTGTTGAGTGGCTTTGTCTAAATAGATAGGATGTATGCTCAAGTTTATGCTTCAAAAATGGCTTCAAATGGAGTTGGAATTTGGGTGTGAGTGTATGGTTTTGATGTAAAATGGCTTCTTAAAATGGCATTATGACTTTAGTTCATGGATTGTGTTATTTTGCAAAGGGGAAGGATCCAATTTATAGGCAAGAGGCTTGAGGAATTGAGGGCTAAGATGCAAGGATGGGGAAAAACTCATGGAGGGCTCAGAGTGCATGAGAAGAGAACACATGGATTGTGCTTCCTTACAGCCAATCAAGGAGTGACACATGTCACATGGTGAGAGGATGGAGGAAAGGGGAAGGACGAGTCAACAAAGGAGGCTCAAGGGATAAAATCTTCATAAAGACCCTCATAATGACTTGTAAGATCAATAAAAGGGCTTGGAAGAGTCATTTATGGCCTAGTGGGCTTCATAAAGTTTTATGGTTGAGATATTTTGAGGGTGATGAGAGCAATTTCGACTTGGGCTTGATTAGGAGGGTTTTAAGCTTGCTTAGGCTTGTACAAATGATTAGAGGATGGATTAGGATGGTTTAGGATTAGCTTAGGGATAGGCAAGTGGATGGCATTTAATGAGGGTGGGTGAAGGAGGATATATTTGTTAACTTTGGCTTGGGTTAGTAATTCTTAACCCATGTTTAGGGAATGTGACAAAGGTTAGGAGGGGATTAGGATTAGGTTTAAAGACATCTTCTAGAAGAGTCTAGACTTTGGATGAGGATAAAGACATTCTAGAATAGTCTAGAATTTCCTATGATGAGGATGAAGACTTTCTAGAAGAGTCTAGAACTTCTTAGGATGAGGATAAATTAGATTTTTAGGAAATAAATAAAGTTTTATTTATTTCAAGGGTTTGGGTTGAGGAGATATTTATTAAAACTTTTTTAATAAACATGAGGATTAATATTTAATCTTAATTAAATATTTTGAGTTGGGATTAGGGGTAGGAAATGATGGGATTAGCCTTTAATCGAAATTAAAGAAGGATTAGAAGATTTTGGAAGAGGTTATTGGTCATAAGGAAATTGGCCAAGTTTTGGGCAAAAAATAAATTTTTTATTTATTTTAGGAGTTTTGGTCAATTTATTAATTAAATAATTAATAAATAAGGAAATAATGTTTAAATAAGATTTAAACATTTTTGGGAGGGATTCCTTAATTAAATATTTTTAATTAAGATAAAGGGATTTAATGGCATAAAAATAAATTAATTAATTAAATAATTAATTAATTAATAAATGATGATGTCATCAAGAATTTTTTAGAAAATAACAATACTTTATTTTTTAAAGGTTTTTAGGTGTCTACAGTATCTAGGGAAATATACCTTGAGACTAGCTTACATACATAAAATTATATCCACCAATCTATGAAAACTTGATTGAAGTACTCATCTAAGGAAAACTACTCCCTCTAGATCGATAATTGGACCTTGAGTTCCACTAGTCTTTACACAACCCTATCTCCTATAACTCCTCTTGTAGTCATCATTGGCGTTCCTTGTACTCAAAACCAAAAAATCTTATGGACATCCTTCAAAGTGATGATCATCTTGCTTGTCGCTAGATGGAATGTCTCTATCTTGTTGTACCATTGCTTGCACAATGTTGTCACCATCACCATGTATGTGTAGGTATGTGGCAACCTAGTTTGATAATATCAATCTTCACCCAATTTGCTAGTGTGAACTACTCCCCAACATGAAGAACCATCACACATCACTCTCGTGATACTAATGTATCAAGTGAACATTGCATCTAGCGAAACAACCATCATGCAAGTTCTCCATTTCCCTTAAAATAGTCTAGCTATGTTTCCAAACCCTCTCTTTTACCCCTTGAACCTAATCATGTTTGCACATTCCTGCATATGGGAACATGTTCCCACAACCCATCCTTATCCTAGCATTCTTGCAGCTTAACATTTTAGTAGGAACATGTCTAATACTTTCGTGCTCACTCCTGAAACCCTAACCCACTTTCTTGCAACCCCATCTAGACCTCGTGTTCCCACAACTATAGATCATAGTGGGAACACATCTCCCATTGTTACTATCCTGGTTAAACTTAACCTTTTTTTTTCCTTGACTTTTACCCTATCCCACCCTTTTCCTATGAGAATGCATTCCCACAAATGGGAAAGCTTTCCAATTATCAACCTCACCTTCTTGCAAAAATAGTAAGACAAGATTGCTAACCCATGAGAGATGTAAGCTGGATTTTCTTTCAAATAAACTTGTTGATTCTTAGAGTGATCCTAATGGAGCTGAGCCTTTGGGGACACATCTCTGAATTTTGGTGAACATTACAACTACAAAAACATAAATCACGAGAGAAAATTTTTAGTGCCTACTAATCAGTCTAGTTTCCATCATGCCCGTACTCACCATATTGTATCCTTCTACTACTTTGGTTGTCCCTGCATAGCCATTACGCACTCCAAATCAGAGTTATAAATCACAATATTTCATTTTCAACTTCTTTGCAATAGTGTTGTCCCAATAACTATGTCAAAGAGGCACAAAATGTAGACACCTAAATTTGATTACATCACTAAGTAATTTTATTTAGACTTCTTCTAGGACATTATTGATTAAATATTTTATATTTAATTGATTAATTGTCATCCCCTAGTTAATTAATTAATTTAATTAACTATAGTCCAATTGATAAAATCAATGATAATCCAAAAATTAATTTATCAATTAAATCCCCATTCCTCTATTAAATTAAATAAATGCATAAATCTATTTAATTTAATCTCACATCCCTCTTTTATTAAATAAATCATTTAATAAATCAATTCATGAACCCCTAACCATCGCTAAACCCTATAATTATCTAAATAAAACTCATTCACCCATGCTATCCCCACTTAGCTAGCTAATTAACCTATATCATTAATCCTAAGCCACTTCCCTCCTAAGCCAAGCCTAATCCTCCTCCTAAACATATGGACAACTTTAAACATAGGTTAAGACATTGTTACCCAATCCAAAGTCAAAGTCCTTCCCCATCCTCTCACATTCATATCCAAGAGCATTAATGACTCTTACATACATGAATCACCCTTAAATGCCTCTTACATCCCTCTTCCAAACTCCTCCTTCCTCATAACTCCCTTCGACCACCCATTTTGACTCACTTCCCCTATTCAATCCCCTTGTGACACTTGTCACAAGGCTATGGATTTGAAGAAGCACAATCCATGTGCTTCCCTTTTCTTGCATCATAACCCTTCCTCACCAATCCTCCATCTTTGTATATTGGCCCTCCATTTCACTACCCATTAGCCTATAAATTGGAGCCTTCCTCTTGCATAATTCATATCTACTTTCTATGAAAACTTATAATGCTCCATTAACCACCACAATTATCCATTTCCCCCTTAAGATGTCAAAACCCATTTACACCTCCATTGTTAAATCTTCCATCCATCCTCATGCTTGATCACAAACTCATCACTTGAAGCTTAACCAAATTTGAGCATATATCCATCATCATTGGACACATTGAATCATCAAGGTTGCACTTTGAGAACTTACCATTCTTGGTTTTCCTTCCTCTAAAGTGGTTCCTTTGTCTTATCAAAAGTACTGCTAATTTATTTAGTTTGTGAATGTTAGATTAGTTATGATATTCTTAGAACACTAGATGGCATAGAATACAGTACATACATATAGTCAACATCTTCTCGAAACCAAACATCATTATAATGTTGCTCCAGTAGAGACACATGAATTCTTGATCTTTGCTTTATTAATTTCTTGAAATCTTCAAAGTAACTAGTCTTTACTGAATCAAAATTATCTCCTAGTTAATTTGTAAATTTTCGTATCTATTGAGTAATAGACCGATTGGTCTTCCATGCTACCTTGCCAAATATTGGAAATGTTTTTTGTAGATTAAAGAATATGCAAATAATAAGTGAAGGAAACATACATGAGGAATTATTTCTGTTATCTTTTAGGTTTTTTGAAAATTGTTGTAGTTGTAGCTTGGCTAGGTCATAGGTATATGATCTTATAACCTAGGTCAACTAAAAAGCATGACACACTATTGAGTTGACTCAACTAGTAGAATTTGTGTTCTATCACACATAGTGCAAGGTTCGTTCTCTAACCATAGTTGATTGTTGTGAATTCGGCTTAATACAATTTTTATCCACATTCTATTTTGAAAACCTGGGGAAAATCTAGGGCATGTGTTAAGCCTTTTCATTCTATGATTGTGTTCTTTTCCCTCAAGATTTCATTCTCACACAACTTCTAGGAGGCCTCTCTGATTTCTAGGTCTCCAACTTCTCCAACCTTTCATGTAAATAAGAACCTAAAGTCTACAATACATTCTTCTATGTGGATGATGATGCTCCAAGCTATACTAATAATCAAGCAAACTAAGTTGTAGTCTCTTAGTAGATAGGAAATAATGAAACACAAATACAAATTTTCAAGTAGTAGGGAGTGGGTACTAAGCAATAGATTGAAGGTGTCAAGTCACAAACAATAAATTTTGACCATCAGATAACAAATGTTGAGCATGCAAAGCATGAACTATAACCTAAACAAGAAAGAGAAAATGAACTTGAGATTAATTTTCAAGATGAATGTGTAGAAGAACAAAGAAGGAAACTACCCACGTTACCCAAAAATGTGAGAAGACATCATAAACCTAAATAAATCTTTGGTAATGTTGAATCAAGCATTATGACCAAAATAATACTCAAAGATGATACATGCTTACTTTTTGAGTTTGTACCCAAAATAGTAAAGGATGCTTTAGATAATGAATATTGAATTCAGGCAATGAACAAAGAAATTAACCAAATTGAGAAAAAAAATACTTGGACCTTAGTGTCAAGATGTAAAGACAAAAATGTCATTGGGACAAAGTAGGTTTTTAGGAACAATCTTAGAGAGAATGGAGAAGTAAAAAGAAACAAGGCAAGACTGGTATGCAAGGGTTATGCTAAAGAAGAAGGAGTTGACTATGGAGAAAAAATTTCTCCTATGGCAAGACTTGAAGGAGCCATAACTTTGCTTCCATATTCAGCCTACAAGAATTTTAATGTATATCAGATGGATGTCAAATCTACATTTTGAAATGGTATACTATAGGAAGAAGTATACATTGAACAACCTGGAAGATTTGTAGATCCAAACAAGAAGAACATGGTGTGTAAACTGAAAAAATGCCTTTATAGATTAAACCAAGCCCAAAGAGCATGGTATGAATGATTACATAACTATTTAGTGAAGATTAGTTTTGAAAGGAAAAATGATAATAATACCCTATATTTGAAGAATGGTAAGCACAATGAGGTATTGTTATCTAGAATATTTGTTGATGATATCATATTTGGAGGAAGAGAATAATTATGCAAATAATTTATCAATGAAATAAAGAAGGAATTTGAAATATCTATATTTGGTGATATCAAATATTTTTTTGGATTACAACTATGTCAAATGAAGTTTCATATTTTCATCACACAATCCAAATATATCAAAGAGATACCAAAGAATTTTGGCATGCAAGATTCCAAGCTAGTGGGTACACCTATGTCTACCTGACATAAGATATCCAAGTCTGATGATTTTACTAATGTGAACTAGATCCTATAAAGATGCACAATTAGAAAACTATAGTATGTTGCTCATAACAGACTAGATATTGCTTTAGTAGTTGGGATAGTTGCTATATTTTCATAAAATCCTAAGGAGAATCATATGATGGAAGTGAAAAGGATCATGAGATATCTAAAAGGTATAGAATACTATTGATTGTATTACAAAAGAAATAATAAGTTTAAACTAAAGTGTTTACTAACTCAAATTTGGTAGGAAATATTGATGACAGAAAAAGAACTAGTGGAGGTGCATTCTTTCCAGGAAAGAGATTGGTGTCATGGACACACAAGAAACATAATTGTATATTCCAATCAACAACTGAAGCCGAGTATCTGACAACTATATTAAATTATTCAAATATTATGTGGATCAAACAATTACTAAAGGGTATGAAAGAATAAATTATAGATCTAGTGGTTATTTATTGTAATGACACAAGTACTATTAGCATTTCAAAGAATCTAGTGATGCACACTAAGACAAAACATATTGATATCAAGTATTACTACTTGAGGGAATGAGTTCAAGAAAAAGAAGTGAAGCAAGAATATGTGAATACTGAAGAACAAATTTTGGACATATTCACAAAACCCTTACCTAAAAATGCTCATGAATATCATAGAGGTAAACTAGGGTTGATTCCCCTAACCAAATCTACTTAAGAAGATAAGGTTCATATCACAAGCTCTAATCAAAATATCCTACACAATGATGCAATCCAACTCTACTTTGGGATAGACCTAAGGTAGATACTTTAATACAACATAACAAATCAGTCATAGAGAGATGATAGGAATCAGCTAGATATGCAATGTCTACATAATTCAAATGTATGAAGAGTTTGAAGTTTAGATAGCTAAATGTCTTTGGCATTGTTGTCAAAGAGGGAGAGATTTCCAAAGAGGGAGAATTGTTTCAGAGAGAGAAATTAAGAAAAGAGAATTAGAGTGAAATATGTTTGATTGTATGGTAACAAGTGGAAATGATATTGCTACATAAAGAGATAATGAGATACTGTCATCAATGGTAAAGACAGAGATTATTGGAAACATACAATTTGAACAATTTTTGTTTTGTGATTGATGTCAAATCTATTGATAAGACATATTGCTACCTAATATAAATGTCATATTGATCTGATTGATGAAGATGATCTGAGAAGTTTCTCATAACAATAGTACCTAGAGAAAATGTTGGCTTATGAAAAGGGAGTTACAATAGAAATTTGATTACATAGACTTTGATAAAGCAATGGGATTATTTATGTTAAGAAAGCTAAGCCAAGGAGAGAAATTGAGTAAAATACTAAGGAATGTCGAGTAATGCTAGTGTTAGCCAAGCTATAGATAGTGCCAAGAAAATATGGTGTTGACCAAGAATTTATATCAAACAAGCAAGATAGTTGATGCCAACCCAGAAAACTTTGCAATGACTAAGTAATTCAGTGATGACCGAGTGTAAGAATTTAGAGATTGCTAAGTGACAATAGGGAAATGAATTCAAGGAAACCACGAGATCAAGTTGACACAATTGATTTCTTGGCAAATGTAAATTGGGTTGAAGATAAGATTGATGAGTTGGATCATTAAATTGAAGGCAGGGATTAGGTAAGAACCTAATAGACTGATTCTAGAGAAGTTTCTAGAAGAAGGTCAAGAAGATGGACAGATACAATGAATTGAGTTAAACCTAATCTTAAACCCTAAGATCTATGGTGGTTGTAGATAATTTTAAGGCACAAATTGCCTACAAAGAAAAGTCGATAAAAAATGCACAAGTATGAGTGAATGTGAAGCTAAAGGAGAAAGCTTGCAAAGATGATATTGATGTTGATAAATGAATCTAAGAAAAAAGGATTAAGTGTTTTTGAGAAGAGTGGACTGATTACTTGAAGAGTTTCTAAGTGAATCAAGATCAGAGATGAAAATGGAAAGATTATCAGCAAGTTAGAACAAGAACCAAATAGAGATCTAAACTAGTGAAAGTGAGTTGTAATCAGACATATCAAAACCTATTGTTTTTATTCTAGTCATTGTAAATAATTTTTATTGGAATCTTTTTAATAGAGGTTGACCTAACAGTCATTTGGAAGACTTAAGAGTCTATGTAAATCCTTTAACTAGGTGATAATCTAAATAGAATGACCAAAGTCCTCTGAGATGGCCAGCCCTAATAGGGTGATTAAATCATTTAACAATGTCACATTTAATAGTGTGTTTTGTAACCTTTAATAGGGTTGGCTCCAAATAGAGCTCACTTTGAAAGAGTGAAAAGGAGTGACATGATGCTGGTGGATTTTCACAAATTGGATTTCCACTTAAAAATTCTAGTGTCAAATCTATAATGAATTCTTTATATGTTTTACATCTGATAATATTTTCATTATGTGAAGCAAGTTATGTTTAAGATAGTATTTTCAGTTGAAACCTAGAAAAAAAAAGATTAGTAGAATAATGAATGTTTATTTTATTGTTCAAATGGTACATAAGGACCTTAAGTAACTAATTCACCCCCCTCACCTCTTACTTATTCTAAACAATTCTAACACAAACTAGTCTTGTCAGAACTGATCTTGCATCTCTAGGAATGTAGGCTCTTGTTCCCCGCGTTGTTATAGTCATTGTGATAATGTCTAGACATCATTGTTCATGTGTGGGACACTCTTTCTAAAGCCTCTCATTGACAAAATTATCACCATGCCCATTTTGTGCTCCATTCATCCTTCCTTCTACTAAAAGTTGAAGGGTCTAGCCAATTTTATCTTGCCCCTTTTCCAATGTCTCACCGAGATGATGTCCATTTAAGAAAGTTTCACTCAATTTTTTTTGTCCTGTTGTTGGTTCCTTAGAAGTTACATGATCCCAATGCTTAATTCACCCATCCTTCATATTGATCAGGATCTTGGTGGCATCCAATGTCACCAACAAGCTAGAAAGATCACTAATTTTGATACCAATGTAATATTCCAACCTAGGTGGAAGGTTGGCATACCAAAATGCTCATGTATCGTGGATGGAGGTAAGTAGTATAGTGGATGGAGGGAGGATTACAGAGGTAGGTAGCATGATAAATGGAGGGAAGAGTATGACAGATGGGGGAGGAGTAAAGAGGGAGGGAGTACAAAAGATGGAGGGAGGAGTACATAGGGGGGTAGTACAAAAAATGGAGTGAGGAGTATAGTGCACAAAATGCAAGGTGTTGTAGGGAGATTGGAAAAAAAATACAAACTTATATGCAAATAATATTAGAACACTAAATCCATCAAACAAATACCAAAGGTAAATATATATTGAATATATATAACTTTTAAATAATATTCGCATACAAAGATGGTGCTTTGATTTGCCATATCTGAGAAAAGTTTTATATTTGATAGAATAGGGTGAGGATTGAATCCCAATGAAACTGAAAAGCCAAGTGGGGAAGATCTTCCACTTTCAAAATGGTGAACAAATCTAGAACTCCAACAAGGATTTATAATTACAAAGAAAAATCCAAATCACCTCCTAAAACAACATACAAGATGACCTTATAAAGGGCTTCAAGGAAGCTTCTTGAATGATTACAAAAGATGTCAAGAGGCTGATAAGTTACAACAAAAATAAAATATTGGGCCCAAGAGATAAAACGTTGATTGTTGGCCACATAACCAAAAGTTATTATTTAATAATATTAGGTACATCAAACATATTTGTATCTACTTGATGTTTGTTGATGAAGTTGTACCTCATTATTCTTGTTCTTATCTTGGAGACATCTACTCATTTGATGTATCTATGAGATCCTATGAGATGTTGTATTTTATATTGATGTACTTTTATTTTTTATTCCCTATCTTGTGACTTGTGTCTATGGATGATTATTTATTTGGATATAATTTTTCATATCAGTTGTTTCAATTACTATAATTTGTAGAGAGGAGAAGTAGGTCGCTGGGATTTGTCTGCATTAGATTTATATAGTTCCCAACAATCTCTTGGCACATATATATAAACATGAGAAGTCACGTCTCCTTAGAGACATGACTCTATGTGACCAAAGGTCATGTAGGGTCATGCCTCTACATAGGCATGACTAACTAATCATAAACATAACCAATCACTGCATGTATTTTCTTATGAGATTATATATCTCTCATTCATTTATAATTATGCACATTGTACTTAAGATTTAAACTTATTAATAAAGCTTCTTAAGCCTGACTCAAAATAAAGGAACTCTTGAAGAATTAAATTTGTATTGTAATTACACGTGTAATTGTTGTGTTGTATATAGTACCTGCACAAATATTAGTTTGATGTTGTATAAACTTTAAAAGAAAAAAAACTCAATGAACTTTGTAACATATTAGGTTTATTTATTTTGGGTTCTTGAGTGGGGCTTTATAATATCCTTAAAAATAGTAATGTATATTATTCCATAAATCAGGTCATTGAAATTAAACCACTTACTCTTCTATTGAAGGTCACTTATAGGAACATTTCCAAGGAGATAGGGCAATAGATCTCACTAAAAGTGGTCAGTCTTAATCCATTATTTCCACAACAAATGATTCTATGAAGTCACCTTGATGAGGATGATTAACAACCCCCTCCCATAAATTAGCCTTATCTTAGTTCATGCCAATATCAAAAATGATTATAAAGAGATCATTAATATTCTACTATTTAACTCTAATCTTCAATATTTACAAAATAATATTATAACTCTTCTTTTTATCTCCCTTCTTCTCTATTATCATGCAAAATTTATGAAGCTCTAGTTTCATGTGCAAATTGTAACTAAATCTGCACATCACCATCTATAACTATCTTAAAAAGACAAGATCAAAAGTTGCAAAAAATAAAAATAAAAATTAGAACAAAGATACATTGATAAATTATATTTGTTATGTTCATATAAACAAAAATAGAAGTATAAAATTCAAAAGGAAAATAAATATTTGTTAATTAACATAAAACTTGATCAAAGATTACTAGATTATACTCTTTAATAGTTGTTAATCATCCAAATTATACATGTGATGATGCTAACCATAACATTACATGTGAAATGAGCCTGCAAATTTTATTACTTATTCACAAATCATTGATAAATGACTTTTGTCTGAGAATTTACAACTATAGAAATATTCCGATCATATATCATATATTAATAATAAAAGAATGAATTTGTATAATCTTATCCAAGGATAGGTGCAAAGTTTGTTTCTCGATACAAGATTAGAGAAAAAGCATTGTCATTGGACTTTTTCCTTTTAAGCAAAAATATACTGTACTACAAATACTACCGAGTACTACACATTACAGTTCTCAACAGCATTCTATTATTGTACAATCCCCAACGTTTTAAATTGTAGTACATTGCTTGTACTGCCAAAATTGACCGATTCTATTATTGACCAATTCATTGTCTAGTGCAGAATCGACAATCTCAGTGTATTAATATCATCATCTTCATTGACATCTACAGCATGCATTTTGTCATTGTTTGGAATTCATAAAAGAATCGCAAAGCCTGAGATCCGAAAGAACCAGGAATTTAAGAATGTTTGGAGCTCATGCTTGCTCGCAGAAATAATGTGGTCTTTATGCAATTATTTTATTTATTCTTTCAAAATTTGTTATTGTTCTGATCTGGAATCATAGGAAACTAACGAGAGATTATTATTGTGGATGCAGATACTTGAAGGATTTTGGGTGAGGGAGGAAAATTCTACATGTTGAGCATTGTAAGCAGTACCAAGGTTATTTTGTACTGATTCAAAATTATACAGCACACAAGGACAGGTGTAGCAGTAGATGTCTCTTATACAAAACTATATGCATCTGGTGTAGCAGTGTTCGTTGCAAGAGATTTTAGGAGATGGTTTATATATAAATGTTGAGTTGTGAGATTGTTGAACTAGAATTTCAATTTCCCTTGATGAGTAAGCATAAGGACATCCATGGTGTCACTCTAATGTAATAGGTTGTATATGCGACATCCACTGCTACAACTGTCACAGTGAGCACAATTTTAGAGAGGTATGAAATAATCATGGCATTGTTTACAATCCTCAGCAGGTAGGTTTCCCCTCCATAAACCAAAATCTTCATGCATCCACAATAAAGATCCCATATTGACTATTATTAATGCCTTCTGGTAATATATTCTCTATTATTGTAAGAAAGCCCAGAGATCAGCACCTTTAACGAATAATTCAATTCATTCTCCAATGTTGATTGGAAATGGAGTTATATTCAGTTTCTTCGTATCTCAAATGTGCAGTCTTACTCCTCTCAAATCTTTATTGGCATTGCATGGACAAAGCTTCGATAGTTCAACAATTAGATTTTCATTTTTTTTTCATATTCAATATGTAAAGCTTATTAGGATAAAAGTGATAAAAGAGGGTACAAATGAAGCTGCACATGAAAGAGAAATCAACAGAATCATTATAGTGGCCATTCCCCAAAAACAACATCAGTGATACAGTGATCAACTCCAATGAAATATAATTAACAACAAGAATAAAATGATCAGCCCCACTGGTTGGGTTAAAAACAACAGTGTAACCCGGAGACTTCGACGTTTCAGTACCGTGTACTTGAGTACCCAAGCATCACACTTTCATCATTCTGCAACCATGTCATAGTGGGGATGTGTACTTGAATTTCTATTTGAATTTTGATTTTTGAATGTTACTATTGAGTATGTTGAATGTCAATAGTTCTAATTCGTGTTGGAGTTTTGCTATTTTCAAGTATTTTAATTTTGTATATTCTAATGAACTACTGAAACATCATTTCATAACTAGCATTTTAAGTTCTATATGTATACTATACAACACCCTTTTTTGATCTGTCCTCCCCTGCCGCCTTCCCTGCTGTCCCAAAATTAAAGCCCATTTTCCCTGCGTCCTGATCCCAAATACCCCTTACTGTTGTAACACTGAAAAAAAATACAATGATCACAAATCAGATAAAACATAAACCCTTGAAGTGGGTTCCACAAAGGCAACTCGAAGGATTATCGGCCAATCAATACAATAATGTTGCTTCTGTAATATTTATTTATATATACTCCCAATTGAAGTTCTGCCTTTGAAAATACCGTTTCTCCAAAGACTCAATGTTTCTTTGCGGAGTGTTCTTCGATTTCCAATGTTCATCCTGTACTTTACCTTGCCGCAACAGCAATGGTGAGTTCTTTTGTTAAGGAAAAGTCATAAGGATTGATAAAAATATCTATCAAATTATTTGCTAGAATCATCTTTATCTTATGAATTAGTTGAACAGGAATGTTCTTCCGTTCCAAAGTGCAATTCTAATTTTTTTAATAAATATTGGCTTCATAATCATGTTGTTTCGATCTTTCAAATTCATTAACCTGAAAGGATTAATTAATTTTTGTAAAATATACAAAATGAATGAGTTAATTAATTTTTAGTCAAAATGAGAATGACTTTCATTAAGTAGGATAGGGTTGGAATCCTTACAATCAAAATAACATCAAGTTCAAGTTTAAGAACACAGAGATAAGGTTACGAGCAGTGACACCTACAGAACTGAATTAGAAAGAATCAGCAACCTAAATAACAAGAGAAAAACTAACTAAAAGCATAGAGCAACCAAGCAGGCCGTGAAACTAACAAAATAAAATCCAGTTACTGCCAATAAGGCCAAGAAATGGCCCACCATGGCCAAAACCCAACACCATTAGAAACCAAACACCAAGGACCCAAAATGACATCCAAAATGATAATGGTTAATTAACTCTTGATAAAAGATAAATATAAAAAGTTAACTTTCTTGGTTCAAAAAAGTGTAATAAGATTAATTAACTTAAATTTGTATAAGAGAATGCCACGCTCTAAAATATCTGTAACTTGAAGGTTAATTAAACTCTTCCTAGTTAGTTGTTCAACATTTTCAATGCAGTTTTGAAAAAAAATTATTGGCCTCTATTTTAATGTCAAATTTAGTCAAATGTGAGAGAAGTGTGGAAACCCATAAATGCAAGGTTCATTAACCTCTTCATGGTTCAATGTTCAATATTTTCAATGTGATTTTGGAAAAATTGTTGACCTCTTTTTTATTGCCATCTTTGCAAATCTTTCTAATTTGAACAAGCTTAAACAACATATGTGACAACAATCTTAATCACATAATGTCTCGAGGATATACCATCTTTTAGAATGGAATAAATTTTGTATGTGCACAAATTATGTGTTGAAGATATTTTATAAGGTGCTTTTTGCAAGATGGACATGTGTAGAATGATAAAATAAAAACAAGACCTTTGCAGCAAATGTTGTAGATGAAGGGGCTATACCGAGTTAGCACATGATATGTTTGACAAAATAACACAATTGAAAGCTGATGCATTGCAATGGATTATAGATGCCCATCAAAGCATATGACAAGGAGATGTTTGTCAAGTATTATGGTTTTGAGGAAGACATACACTTGCATATAAAAATGTGTGATCACATGGATGACCACAATATTTAATTTCATCGAATATCTACCTAAGATGTCATCTCTCAAGGTCATGATAGCATTGATTGAATTAATGATGAAGTTATAATTTTTTTTTTTTAAGTTCTTTATAGAATGAAACTATATTCTCAAATTTACGTCAACATATTTTTACTCATGTGAAGATGTGTTAGGAAAGCTACTTGCGGAAAATGCATTCGAAATGCCAATTTACAAGGGAAATATAAATGATTGTATTTATCTACTTTAAAACATTGAGATGCAGAAGAAAAATGGGAACATTGAAAAATAACATTCACACAAGATAAACACAAAAGATCATATTTAAAGTGGGAAACTCTTTCTAGAAAAACCCACCACCTAAAAACCCTCGAGAAACTTTGTATTATAGTAAACAATTTACATACAACAAACATTGGTTTCTAGAGAGCTCACAAGCTCAAGTTTCCTTTACAATCAACCTAAATTTCACAACCTCTCAGCCCAATGAATCCTGCAGAGATTTATACACTCTGTAATTTGTTATGGAATCTAATGTATTAACTATCACAAAAAAAAAGAGTTATTGATAGCCTTGACAGTTCTAACGGTCACTCATCCATCTGATGTTCACTCCTCCATTTGGCATTCCCTTCAGCATTAGATCACTCCCTTCAGCCTCCAAAACTTCCTTTGGCATAGGATCACTCCCTTCGTCCTTTGAAACTCCCTTTGACATCAGAGCCTCATACACTCCCTTTGGGTATCGATCACTTATACCAACTTTTTTGTATTGCTTCAACATATTGAGATGTCACTATGCACATTGCATACATTGTACTTAATACATTCAGTAGACTCTCCTATATGGTGACCTTCCAATGTACAGTGATCTCTTCCACTTGACATTAATTCCACTGTACAATGATCTCTTCTACTGGTTTCATCGTATGGTGACTCACCTCCACTATATAGTATGGTGGACTCACCATATGGTACTTCCTCATTCACACAATCTCCCACTTGACAAAGTATGAAGCTAAGACTAATATGAAAATGCTCATCAAGATAACGAAGTCTACAACCAAGGCTCAACTAAAAAAATTCTCCCTAGTTCATATCAAATGAATGCCTCTCTAACTTCCTATACTGACCATTCCAACAAACACATCTCTAGTCACAAAGACAAAACATCACCATTCTCTCTAAGTATTCATGAGATCACTTCTAACTATCATTCATTGCTAACTCTTAATGGAACATTGTAATATCATGAATTATCCAACAAATGATCAATATTCTCAATGAAAAAAAAATTGAAACCACAATTAATGTCAAAGTTCCAATCATGACCTTAGGAACATAAACATGACAACATGATCTAAATTATCTCAAACAAAGAGATAATCATGATCCAAATGAACATACCATAACCTAAACTTTTATCGAAGACTCGGTTGAGCCCTCAAGATGTCAACATTTTCAGTCACATGAAGATTAATATCTCCAAATATTCCTTTAATAAATGTGTAAAGATCCTTCTGCAACATCATAATCTCACACCTTCAACATCTACAATACTAATGAATATCAATTACTTTGTCATTGCCAACAACTCCCACTAAACTGCAATGTTGAGTTACACATGGTATCTATGTCACTGCAAGCAACTCCCACTATATAGTGTTGTCAAGTCACACATGGCATCATGAAAAACATCTTCCACACAAAGATTGAATAACACTAACCGGTCATTATCAAAGCACCAATTAGACAAAGAACCATTGCTTGCATATTTATCACCATTCTAGTTAGACTCAGAATCAAAAGAACTCTCCATTTTCTTCTTTTTGTTCTTCTTCTCTATGCAATCCTTTTGAATATGACCAATTTACCCGATGTTCCAACATTTCTCTTTGGACTTCTTCCCAAAATATTCAAGCATTATGTCCTTCTTGCTTTGTTCCTTCTCTTTGCTTTAAAGATGAGCGCCTCCTTAGCTACCTCAAAAGATCTCCTCTGCATATCCTTTGATAGAAGTGCAAAAAATGCTTTGGCCATTTTTTATTAGGTGGCAATACTTCCAATGAAATACACAAGATGATCCCATGAATCAGGAAATGAGCATAGCAATAGCATCCAACACTCTTCTTCACTAATAGATACACTTGTTGAATACAATTGATTAATTGTGTATTATCTTTAATGGTACACAAAATGTCATATCATTATCAGTTAGTATATGTTGAGCTCACTCAGGTAGTGAAGACAACTTTCTATGTCTACTGAGCATTCCAGAGTTTGTTTAGTTCAGAAGGCAGTGTCTACCAAGTTCACTCGGGCATCTAAGGAAAGTTTGTAGAAGATGTGTGTTAACTGCGCTCACTCGGGTTAATGAAGAAAATGTTGGATGGAACCAGTGTTAATCGAGCTCACTCAGTTACCAAAGGATCTGTGCAAGTATGTAGTGTTAACCGAGTTCACTTTATTAATATAGAAAAATCATTTTTGAGTTAGTGTCTACCAAGCATTGTCGACTAACGAAGGATTTTCTTATTTTTTCATATTAAGTTCAATTGATTTAATTGTTGGTTCTAGCTGATTGAGTAGATGAATATTAGTTATTGCAAGTTGTATTTCAGCTGACTTGACAATATTAAAGGGGTGAAAGCACAAACCTATGTCACCCTTTTGTAAAGGAAAACACTAACAAAAGTATAACTATTCAGCTTCAATGACATAAAATTGGTATTATTATTTTGAATTTGAAAATGAAGTAAACTAATGAAATGTGTAGAAATGGATGAAGTTTAGGATTATAATTTTTAATAATTATTTGGAATAAGAATTGATATATTTTTCTAATTTTTAAAGATAATTTTTTAGGTACTGAAAAACATTAAAAATTGGGAGTCTAGTTCCCACCACCAAACTATAGGGAAATAAATTTATTTAATTTTGATCTTACACTATGTTATAGATAACATATATAGCTAGAAAAATCAAAAATAAAAATCAGCTTTATACCTATATTTTCTCTTTTATAATGATTCAAATTTCAACTCACCTGAAATCAATAGTTTTCATCTCTCACCACATTTTTAAAAATAAATCTATTCTAACCAAGAGAAAAATTATACATTCTAGAAGATGACTCTCTCTCCTCTAGAACCTCATATAATTTTTTGATTTTTTTGATATGATTTAATATTTTTTTCTTTCTCAAAATTGACATCTTTTCGAGTGTTAAAATTTGTGGTTGTAGAATATTTTAATTAGAATAAACAATATCTAATTAAAACACTATAAACTCTATATGAGAATATTCTTGACTCTAACCTCTATAAAATGGTGTTTATATGTTATTTTAAAAATATCATAAAAACTAGTAAGAGTTATTGAAATGCTACTTTTTTGAAATAATTTTATTTCTTTAGTAATTGGATACAAACTAGTATAGAACATGCATTTATTAGCCATTTCCAATTGGAAAAGTGTGAGACCATATATAACTTAGCTAAAATAGGTTTATTTAGATCATATGTTTTAACAAAATTGATTTTTAGATAAAAATACTCAAATTCAGTCATTTCGATAAGTTGGCCTAAAAAGTGACACAACTTTGTACTTTTACCTAAAGATATAAATAAAAGGTCAAGTTGAGGATTAGAAGTAAGATGTTGGATATGAAAATGTATTGAAGATTTGATGATGAAAAGAGAAAGCAAATTAGAAGGATAAGAGGAATATCCTTGTGGAGCTGAAAAGATATATTCAATCAGGAAGGATCAAGTATACAAGTTAGAATTGAGATCTGTAATTAGCAAATTTAGTTACATCCAAATTAGTTCATATCATTGTTATGCTCTAACCTTTGTAGTAGTGATCTAAATCTCTTAATAGAGTTGGCTGAACAACTATTTATAAATCCTCTAACAAGGTGACAATTCTATTGAATTGTCTAAAGACCTCTAACAAGGTCACTCATAACAGGGTGATTAAATCCTCTAACAAGGTCAGACCTAATAGTGTATTTTGTAATCTTTAACAGGTTTGGCTCCTAATAGGGCACACTTTAGAAGATTGAAAACAATAACTAGTTGTAATTGGTGGTTTTTTTCCAAATTAGGTTTCCACTTTAAACCTTGGTGCCTAATGTGTTCATTTTATTTATTTTTTATGATTATAACTATGTTTAAGTAATGGTAATCACAAATAACATCTTATGATTTACATGATAAGTAATTACCTAATAGTTATAGTGTTTACTGAGTTACAACATTTCTTTGTTTACTAAGTATTACCAGAATCAAGTTTTGACAGAAATATTTTGTACTGACATCTAGGTGATCTAGGATATATTTTTCTAGTATCTTATTCACCCCTCCACTCTTAGTTACTCCTCTTATATTTCCAACAATCGGTATCAGAGCTTTTTTGGTGCTTGCAGAGAAGGTTTCAAAGACCTAAGCTAAAGATTAGGATGTCATATAGAAGAGAGATTCCCAAGTTTAATATAGACAATTTTGGAGCATGGTAAGGACTTATGAGGTTACATTTGGCTACTATCAATGATTTAGGTTGCAAATATCTTGATACTAAATAAAAAAATCTCACTAGAACATTATTAGTAGAAGATATTGTTTAAAAGAAGAATCATAACATCATGATAATTGATATTGCATTCGCTCTCAGTTATGCTAAATTTGATGAAATAAAAGATTGCAAAACAATGCATGAAATGTGGACCAAACTAAAAGACATCTATGGAGGAGATGAAAATGTAAGAAGAGCTAAATAAAAAATTCTTAGAGGTTATTTTGATTAGATAAAAATGAGAGAAGATGGAAACATTGCAGAATTTGTGAAAAGAATCAAAGCAAGTGTGAGTGCAATCAAAGCATCCAGAGGAGACATTGATGACAAAATACTTGTAAGTAAGGTACTCAGAACTCTTATTCCTATTTATGCAATTAGAGTATCAACTATTCAAGAAATGAGATGTGATTCAAATAAAAAAATAATTTTCGATGCTCTAGTTGGGAGATTAATAGTTTTTGAGTTAGATAACTATGACAACTATGTTCCTAGTTCCAAAGGTATTGAATCTGCATTTGAAGCTAAACTCTCACTTAAAAAAAAGAGTGAGAAATCAAAGGCTAGTCAATCAGGAAGTGAAGAAGAAGAAACAAAAGAAATTTTAGATAGTGATCTTGAATTTTTTGAAACCCTACTTTCAAGAAAGTATTTGAAAGATAGAAGGTAAGGTTCCTCTAATCTATTTTTCTTATGAATAAGTTGGTCAAATTGTTGCAGGGTGTCCAAACAAAGAAAACAAGGATGAAAAGAAAAGTAATAAGCACAAAGGAAAGAAGGATTTCAAGAACTACAAGGACATAGGTAATAAATCTTGTTTTATAGTGAAAGATTCTAATAATAGTTAAGATGAAATGATATATATTGTCGTAAAAGATGAGTTTGATGATGAAGAAGATAAAATGAAACTAATCTCTCATATAAACAAAAATGATGCATGGATTATTGATAGTGGCTATTCACATCATATGATTGGAGATAAAACAAATTTTGAGATCATGGAATATTATGATGGTGGTAGTGTGAGATTCAGAAACAATGAACCTTGTAACATAAAAGGAAAAGAATATATTTCTTTGACTAAAGAACATGTATGTGATAATGTTTATTGTGTTGAAGGATTAGAGTATAATCTATTGAGTGTGGCATAGTTGAATAACATTGGATTTAAGGTAGAATTCATGGATAGAAAGGCCAAACTACTAGATAGAAAAGAAAATCTTGTTGAATCCAGGGTAAGTAAACAAAAGGTAATCTATTTTATGTTGATCTTAGTGAAAGTCCATATTTTATTGCTCAAGTAGAAGAAAGTTAGCTATGGCACAAAAGATTATGTCATGTAAACTTTGATAATTTGATTAAGATAAGCTAACATAAAAGAGTAAGAGGTATTCCTAGTTTGAAGAAACCTGATATAGGTCTATGCAAAAATTGTCAAATTGGTAATATGAGGAAGACTAGTTTCAGAAGAAGAGCTATCATTTAGAAGAAGTCTTAAAGCTTGTGCACACAAAATTATGTGGACCTATTGGAATAGAGATTTATAGTGGAGAAATTTTTTTCATTCTTTTCCTTGATGATTATTCTAGAATGATGATTGTAATGTATTTAAAAGAAAAATCTAAAGCTTTTCAAAAATTCAAGTGATAATTGGCAAGATTAGAGAAAGAAATTGGAAATAAATTGAAATATTTGAGGTCAAATAGAGGTGGTGAATTCATCTACAATAAATTTAATGAATTTTTCATTGAAAAAGGAATTAAAAGACATGTATCAACCCCTGGTACACCTCAACAAAATGACATAGTTGAAAGAAGAAATAGATCCATCATGGATTATGCAAGAACATTGATGATAAAAGATAATGTTGTAATCAAATACTAGAAGGAAACTATCAGCACTGCAGTTCATACCTTAAACATAGTACAATTGAAGAAAGACTCAAATCAAACTCCTCATGAACTATGGTATGGCTACAAACCCAATATAAATTACTTGAAAGTATTTGGTAGCAAATGTTATATCTTGAAAGAATCTAGAAAAAGGAAAACTTGATGTTAAAGGCAATGAAGGAATATTTCTAGGATACTCCTACAGAAGTAAAGCATACAAATTTTTGAATTTGTCTACTCATAAAATCATGGAAAGTGCACATGCAAGAATTGATGAATTTGCAAAAAAGAGTGAAGATGAAAGCAACAAAGAGCTAGAAGATTACAAGAGATTTTTTTACTATAAACCTGATACCCTACCAAATCTATCTAAAAGAAAAGAAGATTCACCTCCCAATTCCCCAAAATCTCCAATAGTTACCAAGTCATGGACAGTGCAACTCAAGTCAAAAGTTACTGAGCTAGAGCAAACCAAGTTTGAACAACTCGAGTCACAAACAAGAGGACTTGAGCTTGATACTAAAGTTCATGATGAAATTAGTGAAACTCATTCCAAATTCAAAGAACTTATGTTAGCAAGATATGTCAAAAGGCATCATGAACCTAATCAAATCATTTGAGACAAATCTAATGGAACAATGACAAGGAGAAAATTGAAAGGTACATGTTTACATGTTGAATTTGAACTTAGAATTGTTAAATACGTTTTGAAAAATGAAAGTTTGATTGAAACAATGAATGAAGAAATAGATCAAATAGAGAAGAATAAAACCTGGACTCCTATTCCTAGACCCAAGGATAAAAATTTAATTGGCATAGAGAAGTGTTTGGAAACAAGTTGAATGAAGATGGAAAAGTATCTAGAAAGAAAGCAAGGTTGGTGTGTAAAGGCTATTCTTAAGAAGAAGGTATTGATTATGCTAAAACTTTTGCTCCTGTTGCAAGATTAGAAGGTGTTAGAACTCTATTAGCATATGCAACTCATAGAGGATCTAAAGTATATCAAATGGATGTAAAATATGCATTTCTGAGTGGAATTCTTGATGAGGAAGTCTACATTGAACAACTAGAAGGTTTTGTAGATCGTAGCAAAATGGACACAGTCTGAAAATTACGCAAGGCATTATATGGACTCAAGCAAGATCCTAGGGCTTGGTATGAAAGACTTCATAATTACTTGATATATATTGGCTTTCAAAGAATAATGGATAATAGCAGTCTGTATATCAAAGAAGGACCCGACAAAAGGATTGTGTTGGAAGAAATATTTGTTGATGATACCTTATTCATAGGAAATGATGACTTGTGCAAAGAATTTTGAGAAGAAATGAGTAAAGAATTTGAGATGTCCATGTTTGGAGAAATAAAATTCTTTTTTGGATTATAGATTCAACAAAAGATAGGTGGTATCTACATTACTCAATCTAAATATATCAAGAAAATACTAAAGAAATTTGGAATAAAAGATTCAAGACTAGTTGGAACCCCTATATTTACTGGACATAAGCTTTCTAAAAATGATGATTCCAAAAAGGTAGATCAGACCACTTATAGATCAATGATTGGAAAATTGTAGTGTGTAGTGCATACAAGGCCTAATATTGCATTAGTAGTCAATATAGTAGCAAGATTTTCAGCAAATCCCAAAGAAAATCATTTGATGGTAGTCAAAAGAATCATGAGATATCTGAAAGGTATTGAATACTATGGCTTATGGTACAAAATAGGAGGCAATTTAGACTTAAAGGTATTCACTAATACTCATTGGGCAAGAAGTGTTGATGATAGAAAAAGCACTAGTAGAGGAGTATTCTTTCTTGGTAAAAGACTAGCGTCTTAGACAGACAAAAAACAAAATTGTATCTCTTAGTTCATAGCAGAGGTAGAATATGCATGACAAGAGTAGTTAATTGTTCTAACATTGTTTGCTTCAAACAATTGATGACATATATGAAGGTAGAGATCAAGGATCCATTAGTCATATATTGTGATAACACCAGTGCAATCAATATATTAAAGAATCTAGTGATGCATACCAAAACAAAGTACATTGCTATAAAATATCATTTCTTAAGAGAATTAGTGAAAGAAAAATAAGTCAAATTGAAATATGTGAACACAAAAGAACAAATTGCAGACATATTCAACAAGCCATTACCTAAAGATGCATTTATGTATCTAAAAGGTAAGCTAGGGGTCATTTCCCTATCTAGAGCTCACTAAATAAAATTTAGTGATGCATCAACTAGAGCATGTTGAGGATCAATTAGTTGGTGCAGTACCCACAAGTGCGTATTGTAAATGAATTAGTACTTAAGGTACATTGATTTTCACCAAGTATTGTCTTTGGCATGTGTTGTCAAAGAGCAAGAAGTATACTATCATATCTCATAGAAATTTTGTTGAAAAGATGAAGAAGTGTGTTGCCATAGTAAAGGGATGTCATAGAGGGAGAATAGAAGAGAAGAATTATAAAAAAGGGAAAATGAACTTGATAGAAGTTCTATGTAGAATATTGTTTTTCTAAAAGAAGGAGAAACTAAAGGCAGAAAGAGTTCACAATAACAGAGGGAGTTCTTAGGGGCGCGAATCATAATGAAACTAAGGATATGTTCCCTATTTTATTCTTGCTCCAAAAAAAAATCATTGTAATATGACATGTTGTGTTTTCATCAATGCCGAAGAGGGAGATTTTCAAATACAATTGATTAATTGTATATTGTCTTTGACATTACACAAAATGTCATATCATTATCAATCAGTGCATGTTGAGCTCACTTGGGTAGTGAAGATAGTTTTCTATGTCTACCAAGCATTGTAGAGTTTGTCTACTTTAGAAGATAGTGTCTCCCAAGTTCACTTGGGTGTCTAAGGAAAGTTTGCAAAAGAAGAATGTCAACTGAGCTCACTTGGTTAATGAAGAAAATGTTGGATGCAACCAGTGCTAATTGAGCTCACTCACTTACCAAAGGATTTGTGCAAGTATGCAATGTTAACTAAGTTCATTTGGTTAGCACAAAAAAAACATTTCTGAGTTAGCGTCTACCAAGCATGGTTGACTAATGAAATATTTTCTTGTTTTGGCATATTAAGTTCAATTGATTTGATTGTTGGTTCTAGCTGATTGAGAAGATGAATATTAGTTATAGCAAGTTGTATTTCAGCTTACTTGACAATATGAAAGATATAAATAAAAGGTCAAGTTAAGGATGAGAAGTAAGATGATGGATATGTGAATGTATTGAATATTTGATGATAAAAAGAGAAAGAAAATCAGAAGGATAAGAAGAATATCCTTGTGGAGCTGAAAAGATATATTCAATTAGGAAGGATAAAGTATACAAGCCAAAATTGAGATCTGTAACCAACAAATTTAGTTGCATCCAAATTAGGTCATGTCATTGTTACTCTCTAACCATTGTAGTATAGTGATTTAAATCTCTTAACAGTGTTGGTTTAACAACTATTTATAAATCCTCTAATAAGGTGGCAATTCTATTGAATTGTCTAAAGACCTCTAACAAGGCCACTCCTAACAAGGTGATTAAATACTCTAACAATGTCACACCTAATAGTGTTGGCTCCTAATAGGGATCACTTTAGAAGAGTGAAAATAATAACTAGTTGCAATTGGTGGTTTTTCCCAAAGTGGGTTTCCACGTTAAATCTTAGTGTCTAATGTGTTCATGCTATTTCTTTCCTATGTTTATAACTAAGTTAAAGTAATGCTAATCACAGATAACATTTTATGATTTGCATGCTAAGTAATTACTTAGGAGTTATAGAGTAGATTGAGTTATAACATTTCTTTGTTTACCAAGAATCAATAGAATCAAATTTTAACAAAATTATTTTGTACTGACATCTAAGGGATCTGGGATTTATTTTTGCAGTAACTGATTCACTCCTCCCATCTCAGTTACTCCTCTTATATTTCCAAAAACACCAACATATGTTAGTTGTGTAATAACCATATTGAACATGTTTAAATGATCTACCAATTCCATTCCACCTTCCATTTTCAAAGAGTACAACTTCTTTCTCAAGAAGAGCTTGTTTATCAAGGATTTTCACTTAGAAAAATCTCACAACTTCTTCCACTAATAATATGTAGTTTTCTCCTCATGAAAATTCAAGAGAACATGATCTTCAAGACATAGCCTTATTAGTCCTTGGGCCTTTTGATCTACTAAAATCTAATCTTCTTTTTTTCCATAACTCAAAGTTTGTGTCATTGAAATTTTCAATCTCTACTCTCCATGTACCCACCATCTCAATTACCACATAAACACTTTTCAAACTCCCACTGGAAACAAATTGATATGGAAAACAACCCTACTTGATAATGATGACCTAGGCTCAAATACCACTTTTTGGGAAAGCTACTTGTAGAAAAATTTCTTCCAAATGCCAATTTATAGAGGATATATAAAAGATTTTAAATCTACTTTAGAAGGTTGAGATGCACAAGAAAAATGAGAACATTGCAAAATAATATTCACACAAGATAAACATAGAAGACCATATTTACATAGGAAACCCTTTCGAGAAAAACCCACCACAAAAAAAACCTTGAGAAATTTTTTATTAAAATAAAAATTAAATATACAACTAACTTTGGTTTCTAGACAAACTCACAAGCTCAGATTTCCTTTACAATCAACATGACTTTCATAGCCTCTCAGTTCACAAATTGTGTAGAAATTTATACAATCTATAATTTGTTATGGAAAATGGTGTATTAATAGTCAGAGAACAAAAATAGTTACTGAAAGCCTTAAGGAGATCTCTTAATCAATCCTAATACCTTATTACATTGAACAAAATAAACATTTTGATCAAGTTCTCTGGACCACTCCTTATGAGAACTTAGCTTTGATACCAATTGTTGGAATTTACAAGTGGGAAGATTTACTTCTGAGATGGGAGGGGGGGTGAATCAAAAGTAACAAACTTTATCTTGTAAAACTTTTAACCAAAATTATTCACATGCATCAAACACATCTAATTAACATGAAATAAAGACATGCATGAAAAAGATAACACAAGATTTTGGTCACCTAGAAACCCTCCAAAATGAGAAGGTAAAACAGGGGTGGGATGAAACCCACAACTTATCACTATAGCAATATGTAACTGGTTAAGGTTACAAAGTTTGACCACCATCAATGGTCTGCCCTATGAAAGGCTTGCCCTGTTAAAGGCTTTTCTGCCTATTAAAAGTGACCTGGTTAAAGGATTTACAAACATTCACTTGGAATGTCACCCTGTTAAAGGATTTACAACCCTATTAAGGATCTATAATATAGCTATTAAGCCAACCTATCTTCATAGGATTTTCATTCTCTTAATATGATGGTTAGAAAGTATAGTAGAATAATAACTTACAATCTTCAATCGCTGATTCTAAATCCTTGTTCTGTCCAATTTGATATGATCCTTCCTGATTTGATATATCTCTACTCATAGTGTTGATACTCTATTCTTGACCAACTAAATTATGCAATTTTATTCTTCCTCTAAGTCTTCTTATACCCCTTTTGCTTCGTTCAAAACATCACTAGCATTCTTTCATGCATTCCACATGATCTCTTACTCTTCCATTTAACCTCTCAACACTAAATTATGGGGTTTCAACCTCCTTATAAAGGCTTCAAGACTTAGGGTTAGGTATGAATCTATGATTGAAATTCATCCATCTTTCCTGCTCAGTTCTTTACACTTTTCCTATTGGTTGCATACTTTCTCCATTTTTTTGATTAATTGCATGTTGATTACATAAGAAATGTAATAGATTTGATCTTATCTTTTATATTTTTCAAAATTCATCTTGAGTCAGCTTTAAAATGGTTTACATCTGAGTTTGGGAAGGCACAAACTCATATGTTGATTCTGTGTTACTCAACACTTACTGACTGCTGATGCTCGACACATATAGGATTTTTGTCTTACTTAGCTCCTATAGTAACTCTATCTCGCTCAGTGGTATAGAGCACCTAATTAAATTTTTGTTTTTTCCAATGTAATAAGATCTTAGGATTGAATAAGAGATCTCTTTAAGGCCATCTGCCCATGTAATGGATACAAGACCCCATGGTGTTAATATAAACTTGGGCATCATTTGGTCCAAAATGGTGGAATTTTTGTTTTTTTAATGTTTACTAGGGTAGTTTATGTGTTTATAGCCTTAGAAAAACATTTAGGGATGGTTGGAATTGAATTAGGAAGGAGATTTCATAAAATGACAAATATTGCAAAAATTGCAAAAGTTGCATTAGCAACTTTTCCAATATTTTAAAAACTTTTTCAAAAAACCATCCCCAATAGCTAAAACTACCATGGAGTGGTTCTAACCACTTGGAATAGCCTATAAAGGCTCTAGAAACATAAAGGGAGATGTAGTATGAAGAAATATCTATACTTGCTCTTTGAAATTAAAAAAAATTATTGTTTCCTAGGATGAATTTCTTTGATTTTTCCATATAGTACAGCCTTTAATGATCAAGAAGTGAAAATTTAAGTACTAGTTAGATAGCCCTATTCATTTGTGAAGTATTGGCTTTAGTTTGAAGTCTCTACCAATCAGGGAACACAAGTTATCAATTTTTCTTGCCCAATGCCCTGTGAAACCCTCAAAATTAGGGTTTGGCCAAAGAAATGGCCCTATCTTGAAACTCCACCATTGGAATTTGTTCCAAATGGGCATGGAGCAAGTTAGGGTGATGTACTATCATATTTTGAAAGCCTTGAAGTAGGAGATTGCAGTAGAGATTTATGGGAGCAAGCCCTAGGTCTAATATCCCTTATGTATTAGACCTTGTTTCATGCAATTTGGTGAAGAAATGTGAAGGAGGAAAGTTGGGGACTTGATAAAAAGGCAAGACATTTTTACTTGGATTAGGAGAACACTTTAAAGTTGGTAGTTTGATTCCATGAACCCATCTCTTGGCCATTACCTTGTAGACCACGCCTAAAGTAGCTAATTAGGCTTGAGTGCTTAGTTTGGGTTAAGGAATGCTAGAGTGGAGTGAGAGCTTAAAACTTTGAAGTCTTTCAATAATTGAAAAAGGGTATCTAAAACTATACTTTTTTTCCAAGTCCTTCGGAAATTTTTTGTGTTATTTCTGAAAAACTGAATTAGGAAACCTAATCGAGCTACTAGATCAAATGTTGCATTTTTCATTTTGTGTTGTTAGGAGTGAATCCAATCATTGATTTTCCTTTTTTTGGTCATGTTGAAGTTGCCTCAAGCCATTATTGGTGTTAGGAATGTTGGGAATATCAAAAACCCACTTTTGCCAAGTTGGGGGGTAATAGGCCATTATTAATTCAAGTTGGAAGAAGTTGGATTTATGCCTTGTTTGGAGAGTTGGGTTTGTAAACCTATCTAAGAGTTGTAATATTAGAGTAGTGCCTATTTGGAAGTGAGTCAAGCCCTTGCATAGCCCTTTGTGGTGTTTGGAGGTTTGGGGTAGAAGGTTGATTAATTTTTGCTTCCTTGTGCTTACTCTACACCAAGTGGTATTAGAGCCACTTTGATTTGTTGAGACACAATGTCTGATGGAGGAGAAGAGCTTGAGAGGGGGATCCCCTTGAGGATCACCAATGTGGAACTAGCCAAGCTAGTTAAGGAACAAATGACAAAGAGTAGGGTGGTCTGGGAAGAGAATAGGACCATGAAGAGGGAGTTGGATAGACTCAAGAATAAGATGAGGAAAGGGAGTGATGATGAACTAGAACAAAAGGAGATAGAACGAAATGAGGAGAAAGAAAACATTCCTATAGATCAAAGACCCTTCCTTGCTGCATTGGAGAGGGTTGGAAAGAAAGGAGAAGGGAACTTACCCACTTTTCATGGTAAGTTAGACCCTAATGAGAGTATGGATTGGATTGAAGCCCTAGATAACCATTTTGAATGTGACAAGACCACTGAAAATTAGAAGGTCAGGATTGCCAAGGCAAAACTTAAGGGCCCTGCCTTGAGTTGGTGGAACTTTTTCCAAAATAAAAGGTTGGATGACAACAATGAGCAGATTGCTACATGGAAGAAGATGAAGGTAGAGATAAGAAAGTAGTTTATACCATAAGACTATGGGGTATTGGTGCACAAAAGGTTGCAAAATCTCAGACAAAAGGACTTGGATGTCAGCACCTACACTGAAGAATTTCACAATCTGACCCTTAGAGCCAAGATGTATGAGACAGAGAAGCAAAAACTTGTAAGGTATGTGAAAGGTTTAAAATATAGTATTCAGGATGAACTAACATTGATTACTTTGGGTTTAGTACATCAATGCTTTAATATGGCTCTAAAAATTGAAGAGAAACATAAGAGAAAGGGGCAAACAAGTAGTACGGGTAGAGGTAGGTTCCATGGAAGAGGATCCTTTAACAAAAGCCAAGAAGAATCTAGTGGATCAAATGCTATTAGTGTGTCCACTAATACAAGAACTTTTAGGGGTAGGAGAGCCAATGACAGAGGAAGATCTAGTGGAAGGGGGCCTAGTGTGTTCACAGGTAAATGTTTCACTTGTAATTAGGTAGGACATCAGTCCTTTAGATGCCCTGAAAAGAACAAGCAAGGGGATAGGAGAATATAGTTGACCCAAGAGGAGGACAGTTAGAGCGTCACTTCCTATCAATCTGCCACTTCAAGGCCTGCACTTCTAGATCATAGTGAATCCTTGATGATGAAAAGAACCATGATTAGAGCCCTTGCAACTATAGAACCACCTCAGAGGACAACGTTGTTTAAAACCTTATGCAAAGTGAATAACAAAGTCTGTAGAGTTATAGTGGATTCTGGATGCTTTGATAATGTGGCCTCTAAGGAAATGGTAGACAAATTGAAGCTAGCAACAAGTCCTTACCCCTTTCCCTACAAGGTTTCATGGCTAACAAAAGACAAAAAAACCCTCATTAATGAGCAGGCATGGGTGGAAGTCAAGATAGAAGAATATCATGACAAAGTTTCATGTGATGTGGCAAAGATGGATGCATGCCATTTGCTTCTTGGGAGGCCATGGTAATATGATGTGTGTGTCAAACATGATGGTAAGACAAATATATATACGATAACCAATGAGGGGATTGAATATACCATGCCACCATTACCATGGAGCTTTCATTAGTAGGTGAGAAAGAACTCATGAGGGTCACTAAAGAGAAGGACACACCCCATTATGCATTCATTGTTAGACCTCAAAAACACCCCATCAAATCACCACAAGATCCACCCAAGGTTATCAATGTTGGGCCTAAGAAGGTAAGGGATTTGTTAGAAAAATATAAGGGGATAGTTGCAGGTAGTCAACCAGAGACTTTGCCTCCTGAAAGAGATGTCAGTCACTACATAGACTTCATCCCAGGGGCTACACTTCCAAATAAGGCAGCCTATAAGATGACGCTGGAGCAGAATGATGAAATAGCAAAGCAAATTGAAGATCTATTAGACAAGGGGTTCATTAGGAAAAGTATAAGCTCATGTGTAGTCCCTGTAGTCCTAGCTCCAAAAAAATATGGTACTTGAAGGTTGTGTACATATTTAAGAGCAATCAATAGGATAACCATTAGATATAGGTTTCCTATGCCAAGAATATAGGGCCTTTTAGATTGTTTGGGGAAGGCAAGCATCTATTCAAAGGTGGACCTCAAGAGTGGATATCATCAAATTAGGATCAGAGGTGGAGATGAATGGAAGATAGCATTCAAAACTTTAGAAGGCTTGTATGAGTGGCTTATGATGCCTTTTGGCTTGTCAAATGCACCTAGCACCTTTATGAGACTAATGAATGAAGTCCTAAAACCTTTCTTGAACAAGTTTGTTGTGGTGTACTTAGATGACATTTTGATATTTAGCAAGGATAGGGATGACCACTTAAGGAACCTTGATTTGGTTTTGAATAGTCTTCATGAGGAGAAAATGATGATAAATTTGGAAAAATGTTCGTTTTTGCAGAATGAACTAATTTTTTTGGGATTTGTGATATCAGGAGGAGAACTAAAGTTGGATCCTTCCAAGGTTGAGGCCATCCTTAACTAGCCACCAACCACCACTCCATCAAAGGTAAAGAGCTTTCATGGTATCTGTAGTTTCTATAAAAAAATTATAAGAAACTTTAGTGGTGTGTGTGATCCAATGGTAGATACCATTAAGGGAGGAAGGAAATGTGTTTTCTCTTGGACCAAGGAGGCTAATGAATCTTTTAAAATTTTGAAAAAGAAAATTGCAGATCATCCTTTTTGGTGCTCCCTGACTTTTACAAATTCTTCATAGTGGAGTGTGATGCAAGAAATAAGGCAATTGGAGGTGTTCTAAGTCAGGAGGGTAGGCCTATGGCCTTTCTCAGTGAAAAGCTGAATGAGACCAAAAAAAATATATTCAACCTATGATCTTGAACTTTATGCTATGTTGTAGTCCCTTAGAAAATGGAGGCAGTACTTATTGCCTAAGGAATTTTTTGTATATACTGATAATCATGCACTAAGCTTCTTGAATAGGCAAGAAAAGTTAAATCATAGGCATATGAAATGGATCAAATTTCTACAAGCTTACACCTTCACTATTAAGCAAAAAAAGGGAGAAACAAACAAGGTTTTTGATGCACGTTGCAAGAGGAATTTGGTCATTCAATAGGTTCAATTGGAAAGCATTGGCATTCATGCAATGAAGGACATGTATGAGCAAGATGACGATTTCAAGGAGGCATACCAAGTTTGCAAGTCCATGGCTGAAAGGTACCATACTGAATTTGGTGGGTATATCTTACAAGAAGGTCTTTTGTTTAAAGGGAGTTAGCTTTGTGTTCCCAAGGGATCCATTAGGGAGAACATCATAAAGGAAAAGTATTGTGGTAGTTTAGCAAGGCATTTTGGGGAGGATAAAACTTTGGAGCAGGTTAGAAAATTTTATTTTTGGCCAAAATTGTAGATTGATGTTAGGAGATATGTTGAGGAGTGTCTAATTTTCAAAAAAGCAAAAGGAGGCTCATCAAATGTAGGACTTTACACCCCACTCCCAATACCTCATAAGCATTAGGACTCAGTGAGTATGGACTTTGTTGTAGGTCTACCAAGAACCAAATTAGGATATGACAATATATTTGTAGTTGTGGACAAGTTTTCTAAAATGGCCCCATTTCATTGCTTGTAAAACCACTCATGATGCCTCCCATGTAGGAATTTTGTTCTTCAAAGAAGTTGTTCAGCTTCATGGTCTGCCACTATCCATCATATTAGATAGGGACCCTAAGTTTTTGGGGCATTTTTGGAGGACCTTATGGAGAAAATTAGGCACCAACTTGTATTTTTAATTTGCCTATCACCCTCAATCTAATGGGTAGACTGAGATAGTCAGTAAGTCATTAGGGAACATGCTAAGGTTTCTTTCCAAGCAACATGAAGCCTGATGGGATTGTGTCTTACCCTAGGCAGAATTTGCCTTCAATGATTCCATTAATAGGAGTATTGGCCTAAAACCCTTCCAAATTATTTATGGCACTCATGCTAGGGGTATCTTGGAACTTAGAGAAGTCAAGGACATGGAAAGAAGAAGTGCACAGGCTGAGGATTTTGTAGAGATCATGAGAGAAGTCCACCAACAGGTACAAGATAGGTTGCATGATACTTCCACCAAGTAAAAATAGTATGGAGACAAAAGAAGAAAAGAACTACAGTTTAAGGTGAGGGATATGGTAATGATCCATCTTAATAAAGCCCAACTTCCCAAAAAAAGGCATACCAAACTATAGATGAAGAAGATTGGCCCATTTAAAATAGTGAAGAAGTGTGGTAGTAATTCCTATTACATTGATTTACCACATGATATTAATTTGTCTCCAATTTTCAATGTCTTTGACCTGTATGCTTTTAAGGGTTCTTTTATAGATGATGTGAATGTATGTAAAGTTGCAGATCTCAAGGAGTTGAAGAAGACCATCCCACCAATGCCTAAATCCATGGTGGAAGCCATTCTAGACAAAAGGATTAGTAAGAAGACCAGGAGGAAAAATTATTATGAGTACCTAGTATAGTGGAAGGGGAAAACAAAAATAGATGCAACATGGATGACAGAGAAAGGTCTCAAGACTCTTGGTTTTGATCCTTCACTCCACAACACTCTAGAGACTAGAGTTTCTTTTATGTAGGGGAGATTGGTGCAGAGCATTTGATCAAATGTTTGTTTTGTTCAATGTAATAAGGTCTTAGGATTAATTAAGATATCTCCTAAAGGCCATCCACCCGTGTAATGGATACAAGACCCCATAGTGTTAATATAAACCTGGGTATCATTTGGTTCAAAAAGGTGGAATTTTGGTTTTTTAAAAATGTTTGCTAGGGTATTTATGTGTTTAGAGACTTAGAAAAATATCTAGGTATGGTTAGAATTGAATTAGGAAGGAGATTTGATAAAATGACAAAAATTTCAATCTTCTACCCACTTAGAATAGCCTATAAAGGCTCTAGACACTCGAAGGGACATGTAATATGAAGAAAGATATATACTTGCTCTTTGAAATCCATAAAATATGTTGTTTCAAGATGAATTTCTCTAATTTTTCTATACAGTATGGCCTTTAATGATTGGGAAGTGAAACCTTTTATACTAGTTAGATAGTCTTTTTCATTTTTGAACTATTGGCTTTGGTTTCAAGTCTCTACCAATTAGGGAACACAAGTTATCAGTTTTTCTTGCCCACTGCCTTGTGAAACCCTCAAAATAAGGGTTTGGCCAAAGAAATGGCCCTAACTTGAAACTCCACCATTGGAATTTTTTCCAAATGGGCATGGAGCAAGTTAGGGTGATGTACTATCATATTTTGAGAGCCTTCAAGTAGGAGGTTGCAACAGAGATTTATGGGAGCAAACCTTAGATCTAATATCCCTTATGTATTAGACCTTGTTTCATGCAATTTGGTGAAGAAATGTGAAGGAAAGTTGGGGAGTTGGTAAAAAGGCAAGACATCTTTACTTGGATTAGGAGAACACTCTAAAGTTGGTGGTTTGATTCCATGAACCCATCTCTTGGCCATTTCCTTGTAGACCATGCCTAAAGTAGCTAATTAGGCCCAAGTGCTTGGTTTGGGTTAAGGCATGTTGGAGTGGAGTGAGACCTTAAAACTTTGGAGTCTTTCAATACTTGGAAAAGGGTATCTAAAACTATACTTTTTATGCTAGGTCATTCGGAAAATTTTTGTGTTATTGCTGAAAAACTGAATTAGGAGGCCTAATTGGGCTACTAGGTCGAATTGTATTTTGGGTTGTTAGGAGTGGATCCAATCATTGATTTTCCTTGTTTTCGTAATTTTGAAGTTTCCTCAAGCCATTATTGGTGTTAGGAATGTTGGGAACATCAAAAACCCACTTTTGCCAAGTTGGGGGGTAGTAGGCCATTGTTGATTCAAGTAGGAAGAAGTTGGATTTATGCCTTGTTTGGAGAGTTGGGTTTGTAAACCTATTGAAGAGTTGTAATATTAGAGTAGTACCTATTTAGAAGTGAGTCAAGTCCTTTCATTTTTTGCTTCAACAACTTTTGCAATATTTTGACAACTTTTTCATTTTATCAAATCTCCTTCCTAATTCAATTCCAATCATTCATAAATGTTGTTATAAGGCTCTAAGCACATAAAATACCCTAGAAAACATTAAAAAAACCAAAATTCCACCTTTTTGGACTGAATGATGCCTAGGTTTATATTAACACCATGGGGTCTTATATCCATTAGATGGGTGGATGGCTAAGGAGATCTCTTAATCAATCCTAAGACCTTATTACATTGAACAAAATAAACATTTGATTAGGTTCTCTTCACCACTCGACACCTATACTTTACTCAACATCTATTATCACTAGACATCACTTGTCACTCGGCACTTGTTGAATTTTTGGTTTGGCACATACTATAGCTCAGCATCTACATTATACTCGGCATCAACCTTAGAATTTTCTTAAGTGTGTTGACACTCAATTGTCAAAACCAATCTGAGACCAACAATCTCCCTCTTTGACATGAGTGTCAAAAACACTTAACTAAACACTATGAATCTGATCTCTATGAGTATAATACACATCTTGTTTGACATATGTACAAAACTTTAAAAACTTGTTCAAAATTTTGTAGAAGACTATATACCTCAAAAACTTGTAACTCCCCTTGAGCTGACATGCCATTTTTGTATCCAAAATCTCTTACACTGAATTTGTCTCATGCTAATTATTTTGATACTCAGATTCTTTGCCTTGTCATTCCTTTCCTTGTCTACTCTATTTCTCCTCTATTGTTACTCCCCCTTTCACGCATCTTTCCTTCCAGTTTTTGTATCCTTTTGGCTTTATTTCCTTATCTCTCCTCAAAACTCAAAATTTTATTATCTCCCTTTTGAGTATCTCCCCCTTTTGGGTATCTTATTTTTTATCTTCCATAATGTATTATCTCCCCTAATTTATTAAATCTCCCCTCAATTTATTTTATATCTCCCCCTTTTTGACACTAATGTTAAAGGGTTTTATGGATGAATTGAATATTTAGTCAAAATAGATTTATTTACCTCCGTAATGATCTTCAGAGAAGCATCCCAATTGTCTAAAGCAATTTCTAGTGCTTTAAGATGGATGGTTGTCTCTACTACAAGGTGTACCAAGCCTTCCAATGTAGAAAGAATGTGATCTTTCTTTAAAAAAATTCTCTACATAGGCCATTTCTTTATGCAAAACTTCCATGTGAGGGGTTATGGCAGACTATATTTGTATCAACTTGGCCTTGGTGTTACCCTCATCTATTGTGAGTACAACTAATTCTTTTTGTGTGTGAAGAGTTGTAGAAAAATGCCTCTCAGTTTGAGCTAGATCCTTTGGTAGCTGCATATTAGATACCTTGAGGTTCTTCTCCAAGCTCATTATCCTCTTGCTTGTTTCTTGTGTGAAGTATGAAGAATCACATAATTTGGAGTACTATGAGAATATATTCTCTCAAGTACTGCTTTCACCTGCTCTACCTTCCTTGCTAGTTCTACTTGTGGCAATGCTATTTCACTAGATATTTTCTCATTTACCTTCATCTGGAATTTCTTCTCAAACCATTCAAGCAATTTAGCATTGGTATATAGGTCTTCATTTTGTACTTGGTCCACTATGTTGGATAATTGCTCCATGATGGGCTTTGTCTCATTAGGTACTTGCAAGCTAAAAGCATAAAGAAAGATGTTTTTAATTTCTATCAATGCTTGCCTTTGCCTATACTCATCCTCGAGTATCTCTTGTTTCTTCTTCTTCTCTACTACCACTTGCACTTCATTGATCTATTCTATGTTCATTTTTTTATAGTCGTAGCTTGGTATGACTACCTCCTCATCAAGTGCAGGGTTTCCATAGTGAAGTACCCTTGCTACCTTGGTAGAGCTCGAGCATGGTGCTGATATTTTTAGTGGTACTGCATCAGTACTCATCTACAATGTTGTTCTAGTAGGAGTTCCTGTAGTAGGCAAATTGACCAATGTTTGTATTACCTCTTATTCTTTTTCCTTAGAGGTCTTCTCCTCTTCTTTTTCTTCTTTAGTTCTACCATGATCAATTATAGTGATCAAAGGAGGTGAACCTTGACTTTGTGTTGTAGGAGTAGAGGTATCCTTCTATCTTGTTTGCTCCTTTGCTTGCTCCTTAGTAGTTGAAGTTACTGTGACTATTGAATCAACCTTAGCAAATGCATCTTGTGTTGGTTTCTCTTTTGGTTGTCCACTTGTAGTTGTTGGAGTTTGTGAAGGTGGTTCTTGTCGATTGACCTTCTCCTTGGTTATGTCACCTACTGCCTTTTGTAGTTCCTCTACACTCACCAAGACTAGATTGGTACACAATTATGCTTTTAGTGTGGTCTGGTGAAGGATCTTTTTAAGATCCTTTGTAGTCAATGGGTTAATGTTCTGACCAAAAGTGTAAGGAACATCCTTCACAATTATTGTCTCTGCAGATGTAGGTGTTTCATGTGGAGGACTAGGTGGTGGCAGTTGTGTGTCTTCTACACTTTATTCCTATTGTTGCTCTTCAGCTATTGCCATATCACCTTTCTGTGTCTTCTTCTCCACTATAACTTCTTCCTTTTCTTTCTCTCCTTCTTCCTCCTTTTCATTTTCCTCTTCTTCCTCATCATTTTTCCTTCCCTCAAATGGATCTTCTTGTCCTTAACTATCTAAAGGCCATAAATCACTTTCCACATGAGAGTGGACTTCTTCACAACATCTTCAATCTTATTTTGCAATATGCTAAAGGCTATGTATTTGGCTAGGAATTTGCTCCCATGTTTCTTACTTGCTTTTCTTATTTGACCTTTTGTGAGGTTAGGCATCACATGAGCCAATGTTGAATCCCTTATTCCTTTCTCCATGTTTAGGAAATAATGCCATTTATTTTCTATAATGGAGTATAGCTCCTTCGGCATAGTATTATCAAGTTCAAATGGAGTATTCTTGAACTTGGCCATCATAGTGTAAAGTGAATCTTCCACTATGTTTTGCTCCTCTCTACTTATTGAAATCAATAGTTTTCAATCCAAACAAGTTTGCGTTCTCTCTAATATTGACACAAATATTTTTTAAGTTAGATTTACTGGTGTGACTTACCACTCTGAATTGTTCATTACCATCAGAGTCTATCCTCTCTTCATCTAACTCTAGAGGTGCCACATATTTTCTCCTCTTTTTCTTTGTTGGATCTCCTTGTTTTGTAGTTTTCTTCTTTTCTTGTTCCTTACCTACCTTTGTTGTGGCCCTTGTATTTGGCCTAGTGGTGGGTTTTTCTGGGCTTGGCTTTGCTACTTTCTTTACTTTAGGCTATGTTGCAAGTTGTTTCTATGCTTTTCTCTTTTTGGGATTTGCCTTAGGTGCTTCCACTTCTTTCTTGGCACCTTCTTGTTCTTCATCATCTTCACACATAGCTTGGGTTAATGCTAGTGGCCCTTGCCCCTATTCCTCTTCATCAACTTGTTCCTCCTCTCCAGCCCCTTCTCCAAATTTTTCTTTGAGCTTCTTCATTAATTTATACTTTTTCTTAAGTGTAGAAGCTATCTTTAGTTCCATATCCACTTTGGACTTGACATCATCATATGTGGAAAAGTTTTTGTTGGCACTCAAAATTGTAAGCTCAAATTTTGAGCATTGTTGAGAAAATGAGCCCTATAAATGCTTTTAACTGCCTATATACCCAGTTGTCATTCTGAGGCCTAGATGGTTTTTGAGTGGCTTAAAACCTTCCATTTGACATGTGCATGTGATCTAAAATGTTATTTTTCCATCCCAAATCATTATGCGAAGTCCCATTTTGAGCTAGTGACAAAATTTGCAATTCTGCCCAAGTGTCAAATAACGACCAGAGGCCTAGTTTGTATTTGAATATTTTTTACCCAATAATGTGTCATGAACCACTTCTTTGGGGATGTTTAGTATGCATATCAAAGAATCTATGTTCCAAGTTTGAAGTCATTTCAAATCCGTTTGACTAGGTTTCATACCCCAAAAGTTGGACATTTACTGTTTTGTGCATTTGTCTATTTGCACACATTTCTTAGTAGCCCTATTTGTGACATCATATCTCCTGATCAGTGATTGGTCAAGTCAAATGGATTATACCCCTATGTTTTTCTTTGAAAATACTACAAGTGTGTCAGTTTTCAAGTCATGAAAAATATGTCTTCACACTTTTCCAAGGCCATTCCATTCGTAAAAAATGATATTTTACTAGTGTCCATTGTCTTACAAATCCAAATAGCCAACTTTAGATGCTTTCCAAATTTGACCTATGATTTTTCATGAGACCAAATCACACAATCATATTCTCCTCATGATAAAGTACCAACACCCCATTTTTCAGAATCTCACGCACCCATTTGCCTAGTTTTCGGAGGTCAAACCAAATGTACTTTTCTGTTTTCTAACATGTTTATCTGCAAGTGATTCTGAGAAGGCAAATTTGACATTGAATATATTTTGACTACTAATTTTTCATGATACGAGATCCGACAGGGTGCAAGAGTGCATTATAGAGATTCAGTGTGCCAGTTTCTGGAGCTCGATTAGATGTTTGGGTCAGTTTTTAAAGTCAGTTGTCAGGCCTTCCTGTCAGCAAATCACAATTTAAGGAATAGTGATAAAATGAATTTTAAATGATCAATTTGTGTTCAAATTTGATTTCAGATAGTTTAAAATGATCAGTGGATCACTTTGCATCATTAGTTGTTTGGAAATGAATTTTTTTTAGCCAGACCCACTTTTGGGTCCGACCGATTCCTTCAAATTAATAAGGATTATGTGCAAATTGAAAGTTATGAGTGGGGAAACTTACAATGCAAAATAAGTTTGTTTGAAATAACATTTCATAGCTCCTTATGAAAGAAATTGGTGTCTTTGCATGCTTTATAAATAATATTTAGAACATCAATAGGAAGGGGAGCCTCACACTTAAGACAATGAGGAGGCACACCATCAAGGAACTCCACAGTCAGCAAGAAGAAGTTTTGATTGCCACACAAGGAGAATGAAAAGATCAGGAGATAAACCATAGTTCCATGCTCATTCATAACGTGAGTAGAAGAGGAGAATCTCAATGCTGAATGAGGAAATGATAGTTTGAAATGAGCTTGACATGGGTAGATGTAATCCACTCTGAAGTAATGCTCAATGTGAAATTATCTAGCTTGTGTATTAGACTAAAAGGTAGTCCACATTTAGCTGAGAAAGCCCCATGCCCAAGATTGCAAAGGCCATGTTTTTTTCTAGAAGACAGAGAAGGATCACGCCTTAGGTGCAGAGCAGCTCACGTCTAGCAAGGAGCAATATCATGGAGCAATGTTTTCAAAGACACTCATGGCTTGAGCATAAGATAGTTGGCTTATAAAAGAGCTGCACCCATGAAGGAAGTGGTAGCACCATGAGAATGCCAAATAAAAATCATGCTAAACTCTCCAAAATGCAGTCAATGAAAATTGAAAAGAGCAAGTCACAAAATCAACAGGACACAAGCGACAGAGTTTAAAAGGAGCTCTCACGCTAAGGAGAAAGGAAGTTTAAGAGGCAATTCCTATCTTTGACTAAAAAGAGCCACAACATATAAAGTGGTAGGGAGAACCAAGATTCCATGCAATAGAAAGAGAAAATGCTCATGCTTGGCAAAGAATTCCCACGCAGGAAACTACAACAAGGAGCCGTCAGTAAAGGAAAGCCACAACTTTTGTTTTGAATGACACACTGCAACATTAATAAAGCTTCATTCTTTGATAAAGAAGCACACATGCCTCTTAAAAGGAGTTCAATGCCATAGTAAGAACCACACAACATTCAAATGAAGACGCTCAGAAGAATCCAAGCAATATGAAGGCAAAACCCAGAGGTATTATAAGAGGAAGCCGATTGATATAAGAGTTCACACCTTTTAAAAAAAGGAGTTGCAAGGCATTAAAAAGTGAAAAGGGGATTGAGAAATATTATCCCACATTCCTTGTGGGTGGGATATTTGTTTGGTTTAAATAGAAAACCATACACACTTAACAATGTGTAAAGAGAAAAGGCTTTTGTGAAAGCCAACTTGCACGTGGGGGAGATATAGATGACACCTTCAAGGATGATGTCAGCTGGACGTAGGAGTATAAATTTTGAGCAAAGACACAAGGTAAAGGGCCAATGAAATCAGTAGTAGTGACTGAAAAAGGTAAAGAAATACAGCTAGTGGCTACCTTGCTAGCCAAAAAATGCTTGGAACTCTAGCTAGTGAAGTAGCAAGTGATGTCAGTAGAGTTCCAGACAACCAAAAAAAACCCAAAAATCTGGCGAAGGCATCTAAGTTCAGATGGAGCAAGATCGTGACACGTGTCTAGATCAGAGGGTCATCGCTAACTTGCTAAGGAAAGATGCTCACCAGTTAGCCATAGTGAGATAGTGACGTTGATGTGGTGTGGGTGACTTGGCGATGACATGGAAGGAGAGTCAGGATGAGATGTGGGTCTCGTTGGAGTTCAGAGCTAGTAAAAAAGTGAAATATGGCACTCACCAAAGGACAAGCCTATGTGATGATGACAAGTGGCATTGTCTGAATGGTTGAAGGATACAAAAGACTTCAAAATTTTTAAATATCTAAATATTGATGTGCACATTTATGTTCAGTCTACAATTGAATAAAATTTGGTTTCAAATTATAACTTTTCTATAGTTTAAACTATAGAATATTTAAATTTTTCAATTTTATCATTTTGTGTGCAAAAGCTATGAGCAGAAGCTTGAACTTCAAATGGCCATATTAGGGGTTATTTTTGTCAAAAATGGGCACTCCAATATACCACCAAAATTGGGAGAATCCAAATTTTTTGAATGTGAAGTCGGTTCTTACACAGGTACTCACCAATTTGAGCTACAAGTCAATTTGTGAAATCAAGGGCATTGGGAAAAGAACAGGCAAATGTGATCATTAATCATTAGATTTTGTTGCAGGGTAGTTTTGAAGACCTTTTGGAATCTAAATGTGAAGAAAATCAAGCTTAAATAGTATTCTTGCATCCTACAAGCCATTTTCAACTAATTTGTTACTTTTATTGAGTTCATTTCAAATTTCTGAGATATTTTGATGCCTTTGAAGGGCAAAATGACAGGGATTTGATTTTCAGTTAGAAGGAAAAGATAAGAAAGATGGTTTTAACCTGCTTAGAAGGTTTTTCGGGTGGACAAGTGTCATGTTTAGATTCAATCCGAGAAATTTCTTCTTTCCTATATCTTTCATTCTTCTTCTCATTTGTAAGGGTTGTTGGCAATTTTCTCTGGGTAATACCAATAGGGTTCCAGTGTTTTACTATGAACCACATTCTTTCTGCATATTCTCTCTTGTATGAACAACATTAGGAAGGTTAATACAGATAGTTCAGATCTCTTAGGTTTTTCTGTGTTTTCATTTCATGCATATGAATGTATAGTTTCAAGCAAGCTAATACAAAGAACAACAGGTTGAGTTTCATCTTGAATCTTGTCTCCTTTATCAATTAATCTTCAATGTTTTAAAATCTTTGATATAGAGCTTAGGTTGTAGTTGCAGTCCCTTAAGGCTGTATGTTAGTTCATTGTTGCTTATAACCCAAGAGGTTATGTAAATGCTTTAGAGAATCAATAGGGTTGTAAGTTTGCTGATGGGGATATCATGTAAGAATGAGGTTTAGATTGAGCATAGATGTCTATTTACAAGTTAAATAGATAGATCAAATGTCTGACTATACAAACAAGTACTAGATATCCATATGTATGTTTGTGATTCATGGATTTTCCCAATGGTTAAGGTACTAATCAGTTATAGGATCATAAGGTCTTATTGCTACATATCTAAGGTTTTTCTGAATTCAACATCATTAATCAAATATTTTTTCCCTTTCATGTTGAAGGACCTAAATGTTTAATACCCTTACTCAGCTCCTAAGATTCATAGATCTGCATTTAGCTACTATAGATTGATGTTATTTCATGAGTTATTAGGAGATATAAGGGTTTTCATCTACTTAATAGATTCAGGGATATGTTTTTACACTGGTATGGTATCATTTGAATCTGAGGTCTACCCGCCTAGGTCTAGCAGAGCCTGAAGTAGAAGAAGGGTCATGCCTTATAGTTGGCCTATTGTCAGAAATGACATGTTGAAAATGGGAGTTAGCTGCCCCTAGATATGCCAGCTTCTCAATGGGATAATTGAAAACCCTCCAGCATTTTCAAACACCAACAGTGTGGAGCACTCTTATCTACCTCTTCCACAAGTAGAGTGCTATGGCTGCAGATGCCTCATCAATGTTTATCTCATACCCCAAAGATTTAAGCCATCTTACCTTTGGTATGGCTTCTTGAATTTAGGTATAGTCAATATCAACAAGAAAGAAAATGTCATTTGTGTGCTTCTCCACAAGTGAGACTAGAATCCTAAGTCTTTGCTTCATTTAATTCTTGAAATTTTCAAAATAGCTAGTCATGAGTGTCTCAAAATTTGCCCCCATTTGTTCTATATATTCATTCATCTAGGCTACAATGGACCTATTTTTCTTCTAGATAACCTTCCCAAAAGATGGAAATTCATTCTATACATAGAAAAATATACATATCAAAATTGCACTAAATTTGCATTAAGCTCCCTTAGTTCTCCTTATAGCTCCTAAGTTCTCATTGATCTAATGTAGTTGCAGTTTTGCTAGATCATAAGTATGATCCTTTTAAACTAGTTTATAGCCAACATCCACTACAATACATGGAACATTGTTGAGTCTTCTAGATTGGTAAAACTTGTGGGATATAACTCTAATAGAAAAATCAACAAGAGGATCCTTAATGGTAGCTATGGTCATGCCTCTCTTGTTCCACTTGGCTCTAGTATTCTTCTCAATAACTTCCTTGGAGTCACTTCTTAGGTTCTTAGGCTGATCTATGGTTGGATACCCTATTACCCTATGAACAATCCTTTTTGATCTTTTGACTAACCCATCTTCTATCCATAAACTACCATCATGAATCCTACTCAACACAATTATAATCCATTTAGTCTTAAAGAAAGTAGGGAACTCTAGGGCACAGGTTAAGCCCTTCCTTTCAATGATTTGAAATTCTTCCTTCAAGACTCTGTTTTCACATAATCTATCATATGCTTCCCTAATTTCCATGTCTCCAATGGCACCTATCTTATATTTATAGCATCTCCTAACATCTTGCACCATTACTACCTTAGGAGGAATTATGGATAGGGCTTCGGCTGGGTCATTCTTGTAGGCAACTTTAGGGATAGGTTGAAAATTAGGTTGCTTAGCTTCATTTTCTCCTAAGGTTTCCTAGAACTAGAGGCCATTTGTACAATCTAGGGTTTAAACATGAAGAAATTTTAAAACTTCTTAGCTAGTATAAATACCTTGAAATTGATGAAACTGTGTTGAATCTTTGTAGAAATCTTGCTTAAATGCTTCAAAATTATCTTGGAAATCATTCTACTCTCTTTTTCATCTTTTCTCTTTGCTCACGATGGTGAAAAATGATTCAAGATGTGAACATATACCCTTGTTTCATAGAATTTAATGCTTAGTGCATTTACAACTATCCACTCAACTCCTTAAGCAATTCTGCTTTACTCGGCTTCAACTGAAATTTCCCTTTGTTCGCAATCCACTACTAACTTAGCTACAACAAACCACTCAACTTCTGCTGATTTTGGCAGACAACTCAGCATGTACTAGATCTTTACTCGGCATCTAAAGGCAACTCATTAACACTTGTGAAAACTTGAAATTTTAACTTTGAATCTCTATTCATCTTGATCTATCCTTTTCAATACTTACTTGTCTTGAAACTAATGTATGATAAAACATTCAATATCAGTCCCGTGTACCTTCTTTTACTTAGTTGGATGAAGTGTGACCACTTGACCTTGTAGGTGAAGTGATCCCTTCATTGGATGTGTTGCCTCCATCTTTCTTCTTCCATGTTTTATTCATCTCTTCTTTGATGTGTTCAACATCTACCTTCCCTTTTCTTTTGTTGAACTCTGAGTTGGGTGCCTTTGACCTTGTTGGACAATTTCTATTGATATGACTAGTCTTTAAACAATTGAAGCATGTAGTTTGGCTCAACCATCTACTGTAGTTTTCATTAAAATGTGTTCTTACACAATTTTGAAGGATGTGTCCATACTCTTGATAGTAGTAATAGCTATGCCTGATGTTGTAGTCCCAATTGTAGTGATGTCCATAATTATTTCTCTTTACTAGTTGATTAGGTTTCCACATAGGCTTTGATCTGCACTCAAAAGCTCTATTTCCATACTTCTTTCAATTGTAAAAGTGACCTTCAAATCTTGGTGTTCTGATTGTTCCAGTCTTGCAGTCATGTGCTTGATGTCCTTACTTGTTGCACTTGTGACAATGACCCATATTATTAGGTTTGTCATGTTCATGGGCATTCTTACTCCTACACACATTAGAGGTATGTCCTTTTTTACCACAAAAATGACAAGTGGGTTTAGTGTTCTTACCTTTGTCACTTCTTTCTTCTACAGTCTTGGATGACTCTCCTTTTTTAGTGTTGATATATCCTAGTCCTAAAGTATCATTGCTAGATCTTGGTGATTTAAGTAGCTCTTCAAAGTACTTGATGGCTTCATTGGGTTTGTTGAAGCTCTTTGCAATCTCCTTCTCTCTTTTTAGGGAGTTGTTCATTTTTCATCTTCAGTGCAAAGATCTCAATGTCCTTAACATTGAGTTCATGATGTGCATTCATCATCTGGCTTAAGGTGTCTAGCTACATGTTGTAAATTCTTGCAAGCTCAATTGACTTTTCCTCCAATCTATTGGCAAGGTTTCTCTTGTCTTCTTCTATCATAGCCTTATCTTCAATGACTCTTTTCTTCTATTCAATCACTTCACAAAGCATCATGGCTTGAGATTCTTGTTCAATCTTGAGAGTTCTAATCTCTTCTTCTTGAGCTCTATTCTTCTCCATCAAGTCTTCTATTTCTACATCAAAATCTTTGGAATCTCCATTTGCAAACACTTTAGAGGTGTCAATCTCTTTGTATTGTGTATCATTCTTAGCTATGGCAATCTCTCTTGTTCTCTTTAAGGATTTTCTTAGTTCTTCCATGGCTTCTTCCAAAGAATGCAGAATGAGGTATATCTCAATTTCTTAGTTTTCTATGATCTTCCCAAGTTTGTAGACTTCCATTTCCAGATCTTTTCTCTAAGTTGTAAGGCTTCTTCTTGATGTAGAGTAAGCACAAGAAAGAAAAAATCAATCAACCTTCTACTCAAAACCTCTAAAATCCATGAAGTGCTATGCAAGGGCTTGACTCACTTCAAAATAGGTACTACTCTGATATTACAACTCTTCAATAGGCTTACAAACCCAACTCTCCAAACAAGACATAAATCCAACTTCTTCCTACTTGGATCAATAATGGCCTACTACACCCAAACTTGGCACAAAGTGGGTTTTGGTATTTCCAATCTTCCTAACACTAGTACTATCTTGAGACAACTCCAACATGACCCAAACACAGAAAATCAATAATTAGAACCACTGCTAACAACCCACAAAACAAAATGCAACATTTGACCTAGAAGGCAATTAGGCCTCCTAATTCATTTTTTCAACAATAACTCAAAAAATTTCCAAAGGACCTAGCAAACATAGCACAATTATGAATACCCTTTTTTAAGTATTGAAGGACTCCAAAGTTTGAAAGCTTCAGTCCACTCTAGCATATCTTAACCCCAATCATGCACTCAGGCCTAATTAGTAACTTTAGGCATGGTCTACAAGGAAATGGCCAAGAGATGGGTTCATGGAATCAAACCACCAACTTTAGAGTGTTCTCCTAATCCAAATAAAGATGTTTTGATTTCACACCAAGTCCCCAACTTCCTTCCTTCACATTAATTAATCAAATTGCATAAAATATGGTCTAATACATAAGGGATATTAGACCTAGGGCTTCCTCGCAAAAATATATGTTGCAACCTCCTACTTTACAGCTTTTGAAATATGAGATTACATCACTCTATATTTCTCCCTACCCATTTGGAACAAATTTCAATGGTGGAGTTTCAAGTTAGGCCCATTTCTTTGGCCAAACCCTGACTTTGAGGGTTTCATAGGGCAGTGACCAAGAAAATTCAATATCTTGAGTTTCCTGATTGGTAGAGACTTGAAACCAAAGCCAATATTTCAAAAATAAATAGGGCTAACTAACTTGAAACCAAAGCCAATATTTCAAAAATAAATAGGGCTAACTAACTAGTGAAAAAAGTCTCTCTTCCCAATCATGAAAAGCCATACTATATGGAAAAATTAGAGAAATCTATCCTGAAATAGCATATTTTATTGATTTCAAATGAGAAAATACAATGTTTCTTCATACTAATTCTCCCTTTAGGTTTCTAGAGCCTTTATAGGCTATTCCAAGCAAGTAGAACCACCCCATGGTAGTTTTAGCCATTGGGGATGGTTATTCAAAAAAGTCATCAAAATATTGTTGCTAATGCAACTTTTGCAATTTTTAACATTTTATCAAATCTCCTTCCTAATCCAATTACAACCATTCCTACAAGTCATCCTAAGGCTCTAAACACTCATACCAACCTAGAAAACATAGAAAAAACAATAAATTCCACCTTTTTGGACCAAATGATGCCTAGGTTTATATTAACACCTTGGGGTCTTGTATCCATTACATGGGTGGATGGCCTTAAGGATATCTCTTAATAAATCCTAATACCTTATTACATTGAACAAAATAAACATTTTGATCAGGTTCTCTACACCACTCCTTATGAGAACTTAGCTCTAATACCAATTGTTGGAATTTACAAGTGGGAAGATTTACTTCTGAGATGGGAGGGGGGGTGAATCAGAAGTAACAAACTTTATCTTCTAAAACTTTTAACTAAAATTATTCACATGCATCTAACACATCTAATTAACATGAAAGTAAAGACATGCATGAAAATGATAACACAAGATTTTGGTCACCTAGAAATCCTCCAAAATGAGAAGGTATAAATGGGGTGGGGATGACACCCACAACTTATCACTATAGCAATATGTAACTGGTTAAGTTTACAAAGTTTGACCACCATCAATGGTCTTCCCTATGAAAGGCCTACCTTGTTAAAGGCTTTTCACCCTATTAAAAGTGACTTGGTTAAAGGATTTACAAATATTTACTTAGAATGTCACCCTGTTAAAGGATTTACAACCTTGTTAAGGATCAACAATATAGCTATTATGCCAACCTATCTTCATAGGATTTTCATTCTCCTAATACAATGGTTAGAAAGTATAGTAGAATCTCTTGATCTGATAAGTTACAATTTTCAATTGCTGATTCTAGATCCTTGTTTTGTCCAATCTGATCTGATCCCTCCTAATTTGATATATCTCTACTTGTAGTGCTGATACTCTATTCTTGACCAACTAAATTTTGCTTTTTTTTTCTTCCTCTGAGTCTTCTTACACCCCTTTTACTTTCTTCAAAACTTTTCTAGCATTCTTTCATGCATTCCACACAATCTCTTACTCTTCCATTCAACCTCTCAACACTATATTATGGGGTTTCAACCTCCTTATAAAGGCTTCAAAACTTAGGGTTAGGTATGAATCTACAATCGGGATTCATCCATCTTTCCCACTCAGTTCTTTACACTTTTCCTATTGGTTGTATGTTTTATCCATTTTTCTGATTGGTTGCATGCTCATTACATAGGAAATGTAATAGATTCGATCTTATCTTTTAGATCCTTTGAGATTCATCTTAAGTTGGCTTGAAAATAGTTTACATCTGAGTTTGTGAAGGCACAAACCCATATGTTGATTCTGTGTTAGTCAACATGTAATGATTGCTGATGCTCAACACATATAATATTTTTGTCTTGCTTAGATCCTATAGTAACTCTATCTTGCTCAATACCTATACTTTACTTGGCATCAATTATCACTTAGTATCACATGTCACTCGACACTTGAAACTTTCTTGGCACCTGAAGCTCACTCGAGACCTATTGAATTTCTTTCTCAGCACATACTGTAGCTTGGCATCTATATTATACTCGGCATCAACCTTAGAATTTTCTTAAGTGTGTTGACACTCAATTGTCAAAACCAATCTGAGACCAACAGGAAACTCCTTGGTAGAAACAATGGTCCACCAAGATAATTTGGGGGGGGGTGGGGGTGAATCAATTATCCAACAATTAAAATATTTATCTTTTGTAAAAAAACTTAACCATTCAACCAAAGTAAACATAAACCATAATAAAATGCACATAGACAAATACACCGGATATGTTGACTAAGGAAAATCCTTGGTGGGAATGATATGCACAAGATGATTTACTAATATAAATATTCCTTGTTGGACGATGGACCCTATTAGGAGTCAATTACAACATTTAGTACATAGAGTCCATATTAGGAGACTTTGAATCCTTGTTAGGAGATTCCAACCCTATTATGAGTTGTGCCAACCCTATTAGGAATTGTAGTTTAATGTATGCAAGATGAGCCCACTACCCAAACATGCAATTTCAAGTACAAGAAGAGCTCACTGCTCAAACAAGTAATTTACTATTATCTTCCTCTTTCCTCTATCCTCTATCTATCAACCAGACCAATCACTATCAGACCTTCTAGAGTAGGTCACAAACCTTAGATCCAAATATCAAACCTTACATCACTCACCAAAACCTCGGCAATGAAGTTTTCTTCACTTTTGCACTACTATGTTCAACTTCACATGTTGCTCTTTTATGCTACTTTCCAACAATTTCTTTCCACACCATCACATCCATCATAAAGTAAAATGTCCTTCCTTTATACAAGCCCATAAAACAATTCCCTAAGTCAGCTATTAGACCTTCTCAATTAATTATTATAGGACCATATTATGAACACATTACACTTAGTGATAGCATTAATCTTCCACCTTGCAACTTGAATAAATTTTTGTACAGATAGTATTATGATGAGTGAACTTAGCCACATCATCATAACATGTTTTCTCTATGTCCTCAATCTTAATCCTCAAGATATCAAATCTACTAAGAGATATAACAAGTTTACCAAAACATGCCTCTATAAACTCTATCTCAGAATAGACATCAACAAAACTTACATAACTTCTTCTAGACTTTTCCTTTGTTCTTTCGACATTAACTTCATATACTAGATACTTCAAAAGTATCTCCCATAACCTTAGGTTGTGTAAACACTCAACTAACCATCTGTACCAACTTGATCATTCGGTGGTTCTTTTGTTGGATACCATAGAAAATTGCTATGTTAACATCAATGACAAACTCAGTCATGAATGTAACATATCATCATAGTAGTACTCCCCCATATGAATATCATTATCATTCATGCTTCCAACCAATCTTCTAACACTCCCTTCAGTCCTTGGCAAGTTGTACAAACTTTTCCTCATTGCTTCATTGTACTAAGATGTCACTATGCACATTCTATTCATCTACAAAATACATTTGTTAGACTATGATGTATGGTGACCTTAATTCCATCATATGGTGATCTCTTCCACTTGACCTTACTTCCACTGTATGATGATCTCTTCCACTATTGTCACCATATTATGACTCACCTCCACCTTACAGTATGGTGGACTCACTATACTTTGTTATTCCAACAAAATGAAGGATTTTAGATAATGAATCAAGATGATTCATGAGGTAAAATGTGCAAAAAAATGCCACACTTTAGGGTAATGGAGAGGTTCACATCAAAATTGGTTTCACCTAGGCTAGGTTTGACACAATATTAAAATGTTTTCAAACCTAGCCTGGGTCTGATACTAAATCACCATGCTTGACTAGGTTTAACACAATGTTCACCTAGGATAGGTCAAAGGCAAGTGGCAACCAATGTCATAATGCAACATCAACATGGTCAAGGTTTCAACAAAAATCATAACTTCTCAACCTTGTAGAATAGGAGAGGGCTTCCATTTTTTAACCTTGTGGAATATGTATTGTGTCGTAATTGTAAGATATTTACCACACACATTCATAGATTTTGGGTTCTTGAGTGGGACTTTATAATATCCTTTAAAATAGTAATGTGTATTATCCCATAAATTAGGTCATTCAAATTAAACCACTCACTCTTCTATTCAAGGTCACTTATAGAAACATTTCCAAGGAGATGGGGCTATAGATCTCTTGAAAAGTGGTTAGTCTTAATCCATTATTTCCACAACAAATGATTCTATGAAGTTAGCTTGATGATGATGATTAACAACCCACTCCCATTAATTAAACTTTATCTTAGTTTAGGCCAATATCAAAAAAATTTATAAAGAGATCATTAATATTCTACTCTTTAAACTCTAATCTTCAATGCTTGCAAAATATTATTATAATTCTTCTTTTTATCTCCCTTCTTCTCTATTACTATGCAAAATTTATGAAGCTCTAGTATCATGTACAAAATTGTAAGACATGATCAAAATTTGCAATAAAAAAATAAAAATTAGAACAAAGATACATTGATAAATTATACTTTTTATCTTCATATAAACAAAAATACAAGTATAAAATTCAAAAGGAAAAGAATATTTGATAACTAACATAAAACTTGATCAAAGATTAGAAGATTATACTCTTTAAAAGTTCTTAATCATCCAAATTATACCTGCGAGAATGTTGACAATAACATTACATCTGAAATGAGACTGCAAATTTTATTACTTATTCACAAATCATGTGATAAATGACTTGTGTTTATCAATAACTAGAGAATTTATAGCTATAGAAATATTCCAATCATAAATTAGATATTAAATTATAAAATAATGAATTTGTATAATCTTATCGAAGGATAGGTGAGGAAGTTTGTTTCTCACTACAAGATTATAGAAAAGTGTTAAAACAAACCATAAACAACATAAAAACCAACGTAATAACTATTTTAATGTAGAAACCAGGGAAAAATAGTGCCAAATAATAGAGATATATAACTAATAAACAATACTATATTACTCTAGCTTGCTTACATTCATTATACCTTCAAATGTCTTCTAACAATAGACAACTTGTATGTACACATCACATATTTATATATGTAATCCCAAAATCTATAAACTCCTTTTCTACAGTATTATTTATCCTAGAATATTCTACATCTAATCTGAATTGTACAATGGAAGACTCTAGGAATCCTCTTCTTTGGATTCTTCTAGACAATCTTAACCCTTACAATCCCCACTTAAGATTGGCTACAAAAAAAATAGAAAAGAGAGGGGAAGAAGAGAACATAAAAAGATTATCCCCCCTTAATGTTCACCTCAATCATATCGAGCATACTTCGTAGCTTGAGAAATTTAGCCTCAAGCATACTCTTAGTAAATATATATGTTGTTTGTGTTGGAATACTATTATAATAACTTGGGGGGGTGAATTAGTTATTCAAGGTCCATATGTATAAATAAAACTTTTCACAATTCAGTGAACCCATAAACATTTTCACCATGCATGCATTCATTTTTGTCTTAACCAAAACTGATATGTTACTGAAACATTAACATGCAGAAATGTAAAGCATAAAACTAAACATATCCATCAGCATACTTGACACAATAATTTAATGTGGAAACCCAATTTTGGAAAAACCACCAGTAACATGCTATTCCTTTTTCACTCTTTTGAAGTGATGCCCTATTAAAGGCCAACCCTATTAAAGGTTACAACACACACTATTAAATGTGATCCAATTAAGGGATTTCAATCACCTTGTTAAAAGTGAGCCTTGTTAGAGGACTTTAGGCCATTCACTTGGAATTCCACCCATGAAAAGATTTTCCAATGACTGTTAAGTCAACCTTTCTATAAAGGATTTACTGTAATCTGATACAATTGTTAGAAAGTAATAGTAGAGCTTTTGATTTGATATAACTTACAACTTTACTTGTAGATTAAAAATCACTATTTAGTCTTCAAATCTACTTGGTTTAAAATTTTTGCAATTCTAATAGCTTCTTCACCCTTCAAGCATTCATCCTCTTCTAGCCTTCTTACTTAGTGCACCATTCTAGACATCTTCTCTTGGGTCTCTTGATGAAGCAAACCCTCTTCCTTCTCGTTGTTAGATTTTTGCATTCAAAACCCTCTAACCTTTATCTAACTCTGCTTCATGACTAGACATCCCTACATATAGGGAATTATAACTCTTTTTCCTTCTCATTATCCATCTCAAAAATTAGTCTTTTTGATGGATTAGGAAGGATACAATGTATCTACCTCATATCTTGTCTTCTTTCGAAACCTCTTCTAAAATCCATTTCATTTGCCTCCAACTCATTAATATTATCTTTTGCCTTATTCATAAGTTCCAATAAAACAATTTTTTTAGCTATTAATTGGCGAATCTTCGATCAACAGCTCAACATTATCAAATTAATGATGCTTCACACATACTGTGTTACTCGACATCAACTAAAAATTACTTGACTTCAACTATCTGGCTTGGCACCTACTAGCTTACTTGGCATCCACTAGAAATTGTTTTCACTCAGCTCCAATTAACATTTTCCTTAGCTTGCACTAACTTTTCTTGACATCTTCTATCAACTTGGTCAAGTTTAGCAAATGAACTTTGTCCAACCTTATTCTTTTGAATTTTCTAAGTGTAGCCAATCATTCTGTAACCTCAAGTAGATCATCAATACATTATGTTATCACTGTATTAACTGATTCTTGCACTTCAATACATAATCATAACTCAACCTTTTCTCTAGGTACTTTTGTTACATCTTGTTGATCAAATCCTTCTCATCAATCAACTAAGTGATAGTGCTTGAAATGTATAAGCAATTGTCTTACCAATGTGTAGTAGGTTTGACATCAGTGACAAAATAATGATTGAAAACACTTCTTCAATAATCTTTCATTCAAATTATCTTTTCAATCATATATCAACAATCTCCCTCTTTGGCATTGATGGCGAACCAAAATTATCAACCAGTCAAACAAATGATAAACTAAATAGGTTAAAATAGGAAGACAATACCAAAAAGAAAGATTGCGAATTAAACTTCTCCTTCTATCAAAAATTCCTTCTCAGGTTACAAAATATAACTCAAAACTTCTTTAGTAGAATATCAGAATATCTCCCTCTATTTGTTTTATGCTCTTTCCTCTGATTTCTTTTTTGATTTCTCCCTCTTTCTTTCTTTCAATCTATTGAGATTCAATTGTTCCTCTTTTGCACTATACTATCTATGTACTTTCTCCCTTGATTCTCTTTTCCTCTTTTGATAATCTCCGTCTTGATTAGTATGCACTTGATTAGTTTATTGTACATTATCCCTCTTTGACAACAATGCCAAAGACATATACACAAAACTTGGCATCTTTTGTATATGCAAACATAGGCTTTTGTAAGCTCTTTAATTTTCTCCCCATGTCACCTTACTTGTGACTGATTTGAAGTTTTTAGTTTTGTAATTACTTTAGGAAACTTCCTAAAGTAAGATCCACTGCATCAATTTGTATGAAATGAATGTCAGCTTTTTTGATGCAGGGTACTCCTTCTATCTTTTTCATAGACTTTGATAGGGGTATCATCCCTAATTTACTTCTCAGATGCTCATAAGCATCCTTAGGTAACACTTTGGTGAAGATATCAGCAATTTGTTCCTTTGTGTTGATATATTCCATCTTCACCTCTTTGTCTTGAACCAATTCCCTTACATAATGATACTTTATTGCAATGTGCTTTGTCTTTGTATGCATAATAGGATTCTTTGATATATTTATAACACTTGTATTATTACAATAAAGTGTCACTAGTTTAGTGACCTCTTCCTTCATTCCCTTTAGTAATTGGTTGATCCATACAATGTTTGTGCAATTAACAATAACAACAACATACTCTGCTTCAGCAGTAGATTGGGAAGTACAACTCTACTTCTTGCTTGTCCATGTAACAAGTCTTCTGCCTAAGAAAAATGCTCCTCCACTAGTGCTCTTTTTGTCATCAATATTTCCAACCCAATCAACATTAGTGTAGGCTTTCAATTCAAAATTTTCATTCTTCTTATAGTATAAACCATACTCTTATTTTCCTTTCAAGTATGTCATTATTCTTTTCATGGCCATCTAGCGATTCTCTCTAAGATTAGCAGAGAATCTAGCAACTATACCCATAGTTAATGCAAAATCAGGTCTACTATGTATTACACATTGCAACTTTCCAATCATGGATCTATATAATATTTCATTAACCTCAGCTGAATCATCATTCTTTGATACCTTGAGTGTTGTTACCATAGGTGTACTTATTGGTTTTGAATCCTCAAGTCCAAATATCTTTAATATCTTATTGACATATTTTGATTGAGTAATATATACACCATACTTCATTTGATAGACTTGTAATCCCACAAAGAATTTGATCTCACCAAACATTGACATTTCAAACTCTTGCTTCTTCTGATTTGTAAAATCTTTACACAAAGCATCTTGTTCCCCAAATATTATGTCATCAATAAATATTTTAGATAATAGTATACCTTTTTCTTTATCTATCTTCATGTACAAATTGTTGTTATCATCTATCCTTTCAAATCCACTCTTAACAAGATAAGTATGAAGTCTCTCATACCATGCTCTTGGTGCTTATTTCAATCCATAGAGGGTTATGTGCAGTCTACATACCATGTTCTTATTATTTTTTTCCACAAATTCTTTTGGTTGTCCTATGTAGACCTCTTCTCCTAATATCCCAATAAAAAATGCAAACTTAACATCCATCTGATAAATTTCGAAACCTTTATATGCTACATAAGTAAGCAGAATTCTTACTCTTTCCATTCTTGCAATAGGGGAAAATATTTCACCATAGTCAATTCCTTCTTGTGCATACCCTTTGCAAACTAGTCTTGCTTTATTTCTTGTCACTTCACCATTCTCATCTAGCTTATTTCTGAATACCTATTTTGTGCCAATCACTTTTTTGTCTTCTGGTCTAGGAACTAGGCTCCAAGTCTTGTTCTTTTCTATTTGCTGAATTTCTTTTTGCATAGCCTTATACCAATCATCATCTTCCAATGCATCTCTCACTATCTTAGGTTCCTTCATGCTTAACAAACATGATTCACTTTTCAACCTATTCCTTATCATTGGCCTTACATCTTTGTCTCCAATGATTTGATTTGCAAGATGGTGTCTTTTGACATATTTGGATAGTCTAGGCTCAGTTCTTGTGGCTACATTTTGTTTCTTAGCTTCAGTATCACTATGTGCATCTTTGTTAGTTATTTTAGCATCTCTTTCATGTGTGCAAAGACAGATTGTCTAGTATCCTCATTCTACTACTTGGTATCTGAATGCAACTCAACATTCACAAGATGTGACTCAGTGGTTGTTGAAACTTGTTGTTGGTTTGTTGCATGATTTTTTGTATCTTCTTCAGTAGGCATTCCTTCATAATAGTATACAAATGCCTTGTAATATTTTGATTCTTTTTTAGGTTCAGCTTCATGTGCTTCTGTACACTCATCAAAATTCATATTTGCACTTTCTACAATTTTGTTAGTGTTAGTAATTAAACACTTGTAAGATTTACTTCTTGTGCAGTAACCAAGGAATATACCCTCTTCACTCTTTGCATGAAATTTTCCACTCCTAACATCTTTAAGATTATAGCATTTTCTTGCAAATACCTTAAAATATTTCACATTAGGTGGATGACCATACCATAGTTCAAAAGGTGTAGAGTGAGTACCTATCTTTACTTGTACATGGTTCAATATGTATATAGCAATACTTACAGCTTCTCTCCAATATTTTAGAGAAACATTTTTTTTTCCATTATGAATGTTTTGGCATAGTCCATTACAAATCTATTCATTCTTTTAGCAATTCTATTTTGTGGAGGGATCCTAGGTGCTGATTTTCTTTCTCTTGATTCCTTTGTCATTGCAGAACATCTCAAACTCATGTGAAGTGAATTAACCTCCTCTATCTTATCTCAAGCATTTCAAGCTCTTACCTATTTCCTTTCAACTCTTGCCACGCACTATTTAAACATTTAAGAAGCATTTGATTTTTCTTTTAGAAACATGACTATCATCATCCTAGAGTAATCATCAACAAGTAGCATTATACCTGTCTTCTTTGTAGTTTTGCACTTCAATAGGTCCACACAAGTCAGTATGAACAATTTCAAGTATTTCCTTAGAGGTGTAATCTTTCTTTTAAAGCTTGACTTTGTCATCTTTCCTAGCTGACATTTTTTGCACATTATATTTTCTAGTTTCTTCAACTTAGGCAAACCTTTAACTCTTTTTAGGTTGTTGATACTAATCATATTATCAAAGTTAACATGACATAATCTTTTGTGCCAAAGCCATACATCATCAAATTTTGCAATAAGAAAAGTAGTATCTTCTATATCTAATTACAACAGATTACTTCTAGTTTGATCACCTTTTCCAATCAAGTTTCCATTTGTGTCATATATCTTGGTTGATTTGTTTTCAAACTCAACTTTCCACCCCAAGTTTTTCTGCTGTGACAAACTTAACAAGTTATAATTTAATCCTTCAACATAATAAGCATTGCCACATGAAATCTTGTCTATGAGTTTGATAGACCCTTTTTCTTTTATCAAACATGGTGCATCATTACCAAATCTTACACTATTTCCCTCATAATAAGTTAAGGTAATGAACTTACTTTTGTCTCTAGTCATGTAATGTGAGCATCCATTGTCAATGATCCATTTGGCATTCTTGTTCACACAAGTCATAAGTGCAACACCTTCATCCTCATCGGATTCATCCTTCATTGCAACATATACCACTTCATCATCATTTTCATTAGAGTTATTTTCATCAACAATGTAGCATGACTTCTTGCCTTTATCTCTATAGTCTCTTCCATCATCTTCTCTTTTGTTTTTGTGCTTGTTTCCTTCTTTGAAGTTCTTCTTCTGTGTACATCTTATTGCAATATGACCAACTTCGTTGCAATTAAAACAAATGATATGTAGCTTACATTTGAATTTACCTTTTCCTTTCTGAAATCTTCTGGCCAGCAATGCTTATAGCTATTTAATGTCTTCCTCATCTATACTACTATCATTGGATGCACACTTCATCTTTCTTTTCTTCTTCTTTGTCTTTACTTCCTCGGAGTCCTTCAATAACAATTTTCTTTGAAAGCTAATTCAATACTCTCTAGTCTATAGTTGTCAAAATTAGATAACTCAACAGTAGTGAGTCTTCCTACCAGACATTGAAGGGTTAGATCATTTCCTAGCATACATCTTAACCCTTGAATTGTAGACACTCTAATGGCATACATAGGCAACAACATTCTCAAGACTTTACTTAGCATAGTATCATCATCTATTTTACTAGTTGCACCTTTGATTGCACTAACAACATCTTTTATTCTAGTAACATATTGTGTAATATTCTCACTTTCTTCCATTCTCATGTCATCAAACTGACCTTTGAGACTCTTTGCCTTGGCTCTTTGAACATTTTTGTCTCCTCCATAGATGGCTTCTAGGGTATTCCACATCTGCTTTTCTTTTTTAAGTTATTTAATATCATCAAACTCGGCATAGCTTAGGGAAGAGGCAATCTCCAACACTGTTTGATTGTGTTCTTTATTTTTCTTTAGATCTTTAATAGTTAGGGTTCCTATTGGATCAACATGTATGACTAAAATGTAAGACTGTTCATAATCTCCAAATCCTCCAAGGTGTCGCTACATTAAACTTTTCCATGTAGTTAAGTTATCTTTGTTTAGCTTGGGTACCTCTCTTTTTGAAATCTTGATCTTTGTGTTTTTAGTACCTTAAAACTAATCCTCTTAAGCAATTGAACTTTGATACCAATTGTTGGAATACTTTTAGAATAACTAAGGGGGGGAGGTGAATCAGTTATTCAAGGTCCATATGTACAAAAAAATCTTTTCATAATTCAGTGAACACATAAAACATTTTCACCATGCATGCATGCATTGTGTGTTAACCAAAACTGATATGTTACTAAAACATTAACATGCAGAAATGTAAAGTATAAAACACAACATATCCATCAGCACACTTGACACAATGATTTAATGTGAAAACCCAATTTGAGAAAAACCATCAGTAACATGCTACTCCTTTTTCACTCTTCTGAAGTGATGCCCTATTAAAGGCCAACCCTGTTAAAGTTTACAACACACACTATTAAATGTTATCTGGTTAAGGGATTTCAATTACCCTATTAAAAGTGAGCCTCATTAGAGGACTTTAGGCCCATTCACTTGGAATTCCACCCTATTAAAGGATTTTCCAATGAATGTTAAGTCAATCTTTCTACAAAGGATTTACCTTAATCTGATACAATTGTTAGAAAGTAACAGTAGAGCTTTTGATCTGATACAACTTACAACATTACTTACAGATTATAGATCACTATTGAGTCCTCAACTCTACTTGGCTTCCAATCTTTGTAGTGCTAACAACTTGTTCACCCTTCAAGAATTCATCCCCTTCTAGCCTTCTTGCTTAGTTCACCATTGTAGACATCTTCTCTTGGGTCTCTTGATGAAGCAAACCCTTTTCCTTCTCCTTGTCAAATTTTTGTATTCAAAACTCTTTGACCTCTATCCAACTCTACTTCATGGGCAGACATCCCTACATATAGAGAATTAGAACTCTTTTTCCCATACATTATCCATCTCAAAAATTATGGTTTTCAATGGATTAGGTAGGATACAATGTATCTACCCCATATCTTGTCTTCTCTAAAAAATTCTCATAGAATCCATTTGAATTCTCCCCCAAAATGGTTTACATAAGATTCTGTACCTCCATCTCATCAATCTTATCTTCCTCCTGATTCACAAGTTCCAAGAAAACAAACTTGTTGGATTTTAATTGGCAAATCTTCAATCTTTCTCATAATGCAGCAACTTGGCATTATCAATTTACTAATGCTCAACACATACTACATTACTCAACATCAACTAGATTTTACTAGTGGTCAGAATCAACTAAAAATCACTCGACTTCAACTATCTTTCTTGGCACCTACTAGCTTACTCGACATCCATTAGAAATTGCTTTCACTTAGCTCCAACTTACTTTTTTCTTAGCTTGCACTAACTTTTCTTAGCACCTTCTATCAACTTGGTCAAACTTAGCAATGAACTTTGTCCAACCTTATTCTTCTAAATTTTCTAAGTGTAGCCAATCATTTTGTAACCTCAAGTAGATCATCGATACATTATGTTATCACTATCTTAAGTGATTCTTGTACTTCAATACATAATCATAACTCAACCTTTTCTCTAGGTACTTTTGTTACATCTTGTTGATCAAATCCTCCTCATCAATCAACTAAGTGATAGTGCTTGAAACATATAAGCAATTGTCTTACCGACCTATACTAGGTTTGACATTAGTGACAAAATAATGATTGAAAACACCTCTTCAAAAATCTTTCATTCAAATTATATTTTCAATCATATATCAACAATCTCCCTCTTTGGCATTGATGGAAAACTAAACTGATCAACCAGTCAGACAAATGATAAACTATCTAGGTTAAAATAGTAAGGCAATACCAAAAAGAAAGCTTGTGAATAAAACTTCTCCCTCTATCAGCAATTCCTTCTTAGGTTATGAAATATAACTCAAAAATTCTTTAGTAGAATATCAAAATATCTCCCTCTATTTGTTTCTTGCTCTTTCCTCTAATTGCTTTTCTGATTTCTCCCTATTTCTTTCTTTCAGTCTGCTAAGATTCAATTGTTCATCTTTTGCACTATACTTTCTCCCTTGATTTTCTTTTCCTCTTTTGATCATCTCCCGCATGATCAGTATGCACTTGATCAATTTAATGTACATTCTCCCTCTTTGAAAACAATGCCAAATACATAGACACAATGCTTGGCATCTTTTGTATATGAAAACATAGGCTTTTGCAGTCTCTTTAATTTTCTCCCTCTATCACCTTACTTGTGACTGATGTGAAGTTTTTAGTTCTATGACTACTTTAGGCAACTTCCTAAAGTAAGATCCACTACATCAATTTGTATGAAATGAATGTCAGCTTGTTTAATGCAAGGTACTCCCTCTATCTTTTACATAGCCTTTGATAGGGTTATCACCCCTAATTTACTTCTTAGATACTTATAAGCATCCCTAGGTAATGCTTTGGTGAAGATATCAGCAATTTTCTGCTTTGTGCTAATATATTCCATCTTCACCTCTTTGTTTTGAACCAATTCCCTTACATAATGATACTTTATTGAAATGTGCTTTATCTTTGTATGCATAACAAGATTATTGATATATTTATAACACTTGTATTATCACAATAAAGTGTCACTAGTTCAATGATCTCTTCCTTCATTCTCTTTAGTAACTATTTGATCCATACAATGTTTTTGCAATAAATAGCAACAACAACATACTTAGCTTTAGTAGTAGATTGGGAAGTACAACTCTACTTCTTACTTGTCCATGTAACAAGTCTTCTGCCTAAGAAAAATGCTCCTCCGCTAGTGCTCTTGTTTTCATCAATATTTCCAGCCCAATCAGCATCAGTGTATGATTTTAGTTCAAACTTTTCATTCTTCTAATAGTATAAACCCTACTCTTCCGTTCCTTTCAGGTATCTCATTATTCTTTTCATGATCATCATGTGATTCTCTAAGATTATTAGAGAATCTAGCAATTATCCCCACAACTAATGAAATATCAGGTCTGCTATGTACTACATAGTGTAATTTGCCAATCATGGATCTATATAATGTTTGATTGACCTCAGCTGAATCATCATTCTTTGATAGCTTGAGTGTTGTTACCATAGGTGTACTTATTAGTTTTCAATCCTTTAGTCCAAATGTCTTCAATATCTTCTTCACATATTTTGACTGAGTAATATATACACCATACTTCATTTGATAGACTTGTAATCCCACAAAGAATTTGATCTCACCAAACATTGACATTTCAAACTCTTGCTTCATCTGATTTGTAAAATCTTTACACAAAGGATCTTGTCCTCCAAATTATATGTCATCAACAAATATTTTAGATAATAGTATACCTTTTTCTTTATCTATATTCATGTACAAATTGTTGTTATCATCTGTCCTTTCAAATCCACTCTTAACAAGATAAGTATGAAGTCTCTCATACCATGCTCTTGGTGCTTGTTTCAGTACATGTAGGGCTTTGTGTAGTCTACATCGGAAACATATTTTGTTTGAGAGATGTACAATCATAAAGCCTACTAATTTGCAAACCAAGAAAATAAGTTAGTTCACCCAAATAAGTCATATAGAATGCCCCTTTGAGATCCGATTTCAAATCATGGACTAAACTAATATTTGGTCCAGCAATGACTAAATCATCTACATAAAATGCAACAATGATGATGTCATCTTTGACTCTCTTCACATAATTTTTTGGATACAATTTACATTTTTTAAACTAGTGAAGCTGAAAATACCTATTAATCTTCTCATTCCATGCTCTTTGTGCTTGCTTAAGTCCATAGAGTGACTACTTTAGTCTATAATTATGATTAGGATGTTACTAATCTATAAAACTTGGAGGTTTGTTCATATAGATTTCTTCATATAAATCTCCATTTAAGAAATCATTTTTTACATCCATTTAATGAACATGCCACCCAAGACTTGCAGCAAAAGATAAAATAAATCTAATTGTACTCATTTTAATGATAGATTCAAATGTTTTCTGCATAATCAACACCCTCTTTTTTTATTAAATCCTCTTGCAACTAATCTAGCCTTGAATTTCTCTAAATCTCCATTTGATCTAAATTTTATTTTATAAACCCACTTGTAACTAATAACATTCTTACCTTGGGGTTGAGGTACGAGTTCCCAACTTTTATTTTCTATTAATGCATTATATTCTTCTTTCATTGCTTGCTCCCATTCTTTCTTCTCTCGAGTCTCCTCATAGGATTTTGGATCATTTTCTTGTAATGCTTTGGCCATGAGAGCACAATCAATCCTTCCTTGGATCTTTGAGCCTTTCCTATGGATTTCTTCAACACTTCTTGTCTTTTGTCTAGCTAGAGAAACATCCTCTTCATTATCACTACCTATAAATAATGGCTGATCAAAAGCATTAATAGTTTCATTTGTATCAGCAATTTGTATATCATCCTTAGCAATAAAGTCTTCATTTTTTTCTAGAATAGGAGAAGCAATTGTTCTTGTAAGTTGTGAATGCTCATCAAACTTTACATCGCTACTAACAAATACCTTATCTATTGTCAAATAATATAACCTATAAGCCATTGATTCTTCACTATAACCCATAAACAAATACTTGTGACTCTTTGGTTCTAACTTTTTTCTCTTTTCATTAGGGATATGTGCCCAAGCAATACACCAAAATACTTTAAAGTAATAAATGTGGGGTTTTCTACCACTCCAAGCTTCTCTAGGGGTGATATTTGTGAGTGCTTTAGTTTGAACTCTATTCATAATATATGCAGCACAAGAAACAACCGCACCCCAAAATTTATTATGTAAACTTTTAAAATGTAACATACAACAAACCTTTTCTAGAAGAGTTCTATTCATTCGTTTAGCCACCCAATTTTGTTGAGGAGTATATGGTACATTATTTTGCAATTTAATTCTACAATTATCACAAAATGACTCAAATGCATAGTTACAATACTCACCCCCATTATTTGTTCTTAACCATTTAATTATTTTCCTACACTAATTCTCAACTAAAGCCTTAAATTTTTGGAAAACTTCAAGTACCTTATTCTTTCTTTCAATGAAATAAACCCATTCTCTCCTACTATAATCATCAATAAAAGTGAGTAGATACCTAGCACCTGAAAGTGAGAGATAGCCTGGTTCACATAAATTTGTATGAATGAGTTGTAATGGATGATTGACTCTCCATGCTTTACATGAATCAAAAGGATCTCGATGATGTTTTCCTAGCACAAATCCTTCACAAACTCCATCAGATGGTGAGATTTTTTATAATACTCTAACCATATCTTACAATTTCCTATAATTGATATGTCCAAGTCTAGCATGCCAAAGTTTTGACATATAATCAGCTTGAGCAATATAAGCATGAGATTGTTTAAATTCTTCATCAGCAAACTCCACAAATTTAAAAAGACTTTCTTCATGATCAACTCTACTAATGACAATTATATTGGATGGGTCTTTTCTATCTCTAACAATGACTTGATTACTAATAACATCAAACTCATATCCAACTTGAACTATTTTGTATACTAAAATTAGATTCATTTCTAATCCTTCAACCAATAAAATATTTTTCAAAGACTCATTTGTTGCATTAATAGTCCCTATAACTATAACCGACAATTTCATTTTATTGCCAATAGTAATTTCTTGATCTGAATTCTTTCCTTCATAAAATTCAGTAAGAAAAGATATATGTCCAGACATGTGAAATGATGCACCTAAATATAAAATCCACTCTTTAATATAATCTAAAGCAAATTACTCCCCCTTAACATTATATTTTATTTTAGGTGTAGTAGTTACCTCCTTACTTATTTTAGCTGCACTTTTTTCATTGTTTGGGTTTATTTTTTTGCCTTTCATTATCCTTCTTTTCAAAAGAAAATTTCTTGATGTGGTTTTCACCAACCCAATACCTACAAATAATGGGTTTCGTCCACTTTGTTTCTCTTCACTATCATTTCTAAAAAAATGGTCAAAACTCTCATTATTCTAAAATTTATTATATCCTCTACAATTCTTCTTTCCATCATTTATAAAAAGCTTACTTCTACCTTCATATGCATGATTTTTCTTAATTATCACTTATTTAATAAGTTGGGCTTCTTCATCTATAACACAATTACAAAATTGATCAAAAGTTTGTTGTGGAGTACTAGGATTTAGCTGAATAATCCTTTTCCTTGATTCCTTAAATACCTTGTATGGCTAGGGGATCTTACTTTCAACCATTGCAATCAACTAAAAAAATTTCTTTGCATATTCGTCACCTATTTTCTTTACTTGAGCATTTAAAAAAGTAACTTCATTGTAATAATCAGTCATTTTTTCAAAATAGGATGGCTCTAAGTTCACCAAATTTTCTTCTATGTTGTATATGCTAGCAATATTAGCATCTTTATAATATTTTTCTAAATTATCCTATAGCACTATTGGATCATCAATATCAACAAACCTTCTATTCAGATTGGGGCTTATAGCTTTACCAATAATACCTTTAGCTTCCTCCAACTTGCATCTCTGGATTTCTTTCTCTTTATTAGTTTGGGGTTCTCCAATCTCCTTATTCAATATCCTCCATAAGGTCTTTTCTCTCAAAGAATTCTTGATTGCAATCTTCTAATTTACAAAACCATTTCTATCAAATATATGCAAGACTTCATTTGAAGAGCCCATGCTAGCAAAAAAGTTCAACCTTGCAAACAAACCACTTCCGACAATGTATTTCCTACACCAAATCTCTAGCTAAACCTTTAAATGAATCTCTAGTTAAATCATATATAGAAATATATTTTTAGATGAGCCTATGCTCTGATACCATGTTAAAACAAGCCATAAACAACACAAAATTGAGCCAAATAACAGAGATATATAATTGATAAACAACAATATATTAATTTGTTGGAATGTAATTCCCCCCTCAAATGAAATGTAAATGCATAATAGAGGATTCTAGAAATTTCAATAGGATTACTAAATAGGGTTAGGTTCTAGAAGGTATTTATGTTTTAATTCTAGAAAAGTCTATTTGTCTTATGTCAACTAATTTAGATGTTTTTGAAACAATCAAAGACCTGTATAAAAGAGGCACGATGTAATATTTTTATGATCAGACAATGAAATAATTTTATAATTTCTATAAGTGTCTGTAGTGTGTATTTTGTGTTTAATTATCATTGTGGATCCAATCCATCCACCCTGATTAGATTGGTGTCAATGTCAAAAGCACAAAATTGTTGATTAATGAGGAAGCAATGTTTTGGTGCTGCCAAATTGTGGAGGATTGCTTTCTGTTATAAAAAAGACAATCGTTTTGAAGAAGAGCACATAGGAAGTGTTGAGCAACTATGAGAAGAAGGAAAGAGGGAAAGTTGGCAATAAAGCACATTATTAAAAACAACAAAATTATTGGAAAGAAGACTTCATGAAGATTATGAAGGGACCATAGTATTTATATAGCATAGAAGAAAGGATAGAGGAAAGAACAAAAGGTATGGTGTGAATTCTTATAATTATTTAATGACATTTGAGAATTTTTTCTATTGCCATTTAAAAAAGAAAAAAAAAAGATCATAGTGAAAGAAAGACATTTAGAATTTTCTAAAAGAAACAGTAAGGTGTGTTAAATTGTTGATTTCAATAGGAAAAGCTAGTAGAGTTAAGAAAGAGAAGAAAAATAAGTTAGAAGAAGAATTAGTGATGGTAAAAAAAGAAAATGCAAGATTATTGTATGAAAAAAATATTTTGCAAAAGGAATTGGCAAAAGTAAGAAATGAAATGGGAGAAGAAAATTCTAAATTGTTGAATGAAATTAGTGTCTACATAGAGGAAATTGAAGACATGGAAAATAGGTTAAAATTTGTGGAAGAAGTACATAATTGGTAGGTGAAGGAAACATGCAAACTTAGAGAGCAAAATAAAGAATTAAAATAAAAGTTAAATTTTTTTGATGATGCTGAGAAAAATAACCAGGTTTTAGAAGATAATGTGAAGAAATTGGAAGAGAAAAATAATATGTTAAAGAAAGAATTGTCTACTCTAAAACAAGAGAAAGAATGTTTGAATGTAAAACCATTTGTATGTGATATATCTTGTGACAAATGATTTGAGTGATTATGGGATTAAGAAAAGTGATTTTGCTAAACTTTACAATAGGAGTGCAATGATGAACATGAAAAATTGTATTGATAGAACTTCTAGCTATTATAATGATAATATTGGTTTGAAGATTATGGGAAGAATGGGTTTCAAAGGTAAAGGTCTACGAAAGGATAAACAGGGATTAAGGAATCTAATTGAGACTACAGTGAGGCCAAAAATATGCAGGTCTTGAATATGATGTAAGCAGTGAAAATATAAATAAAGGTTCAAGAGAATTGATTAAAAGCATAAAGATTGTGCAATGTTCACACTATAACAAGAAAGGGCGTGCAAATGATAGATGTTGGGATATGTGTCCTTGTAATATTTGTGGCTTAAAAAATTATTGTGATAAGACATGTTGGAATAGAGAGTGCAATAAAGATTTTATCACAAGTTGCATCAAAATGGATTGTGGATGGAGCTATGGATCAAATTGGTAAAAAATTGCAAGAATGATTAGGGGTTTATTCAAGTACAAATGTTCAAATGTAAGGAAGACTGCCATAGTAATGGGAAACAAATCTGAGGAAGATATGAAAGAAGCAAAAGATTTTTGAAGTCTACAAGTGTGGATTTGGAAAAGAATGCAATAATATTGGCACAAATAGAGATCTTATGCATCAACATTTTAGGTTGAAATTAGGGGGGAGTGTTGGAATGTAATTTCCCCCTCAAATGAAATGTAAAGACATAATAGAGTATTCTAGAAATTTCAAGAGCATTACCGAATAGGGTTAGGTTTTAGAAGGCATTTATGTTTAGATAATTGTAGAAAAGTCTATTTGTCTTGTGTCTGCTAATTTAGATGTTTCTGGAAACAATCAAAGACCTCTACAAAAGAGGCACAATGTAATGTGTTTGTGATCAGACAATGAAATGATTTTATAATTTCTATAAGTATGTAGTGTGTGTTTTGTGTTTAATTATCATTGCAGATCCAATCTATCCACCCCCATTATAATCTAGCTTGCTTACATACTTCAGAATTTCAAATGTATGCACATCACATATTTATACATGTAATACCAAAATCTAGAAACTCATTTTCTAGAGTATTCTATATCCTACAATGTTCTACATCTAATCTGACCTCTACAATAGAAGGTTCTAAAAACCTCTTCTCTAAATTCTTCTAAACAATCTTAACCCTTAAACAAAAGCATTGTCATTGGACTTTTTCCTTTAAACAAAAATATACTGTACTACAAATACTACTAAGTACTACACATTACATTCTCAACAGCATTCTATTATTGTACAATCCTCAACGTTTTAAATTGTAGTACATTACTTGTACTGCCAAAATCGACCGATTCTATTATTGACCAATTCATCATCTAGTGCGGAATCTACAATCTGAGTGTATTGATATCATCATTCTCGTTGACATCTACAGCATACATTTTGTCTGTGTTTGGAATTCACAAAAAAATCACAAAGCCTGAAATCTGAAAGAGCCCAATTCATTCCAGGAAGCTTGTGATGAATTTAAGAATGTTTGCAGCTCATGCTTGCTCGCAGAAATAATGTGGTCTTTATGAAATTATTTTATTTATTTTTCCAAAATTTGTTGTTGTTCGGATCTGAAATCATAGGAAACTAACGAGAGATCATTATTGTGGACGCAGATACTTGAAGGATTTTGGCTGAGGAGGAAGAATCTACCTGTTGAGGATTGTAAACAACACACAAGGACAGGTGTAGCAGTAGATGTCTCTTATACAAAACTATTTGCATCTGGTGTAGCGGTGTTCGTTGCAAGAGATTTTAAGAGATGGATTATATATAAACGTTGAGTTGTGTCACTCTAATGTAATAGGTTGTATATACGACATCCACTGCTATAACTGTCACAGTGAGCTCCACAATTTTAGAGAGCCATGAAATAATCATGGCATTGTTTACAATCCTCAGCAGGTAGGTTTCCCCTCTATAAACCAAAATCTTCATGCTTCCACAATAAAGATCTCATTGACTATTATTAATGCCTTCTGTTAATATATTCTCTATTATTGTAAGAAAGCACAAAGATCAGCACGTTTAACGAATAATTCAATTCATTCTCCAATGTTGATTGCAATTGGAGTTATATTCAGTTTCTTCATATCTGAAATGTGCAGTCTTACTCTCAAATCTTTATTGGCATTGCATGGACAAAGCTTCGATAGTTCAACAATTAGATTTTCATTTATTTTTTCATATTCAATATGTGAAGCTTATTAGGATAAAAGTGATAAAAGAGGTTACAAATGAAGCTACACATGAAAGAAAAATCAACAGAAGCATTATAGTGGCCATTCCCCAAAAACATCAGAGTTGATACAATGATCAACTCCAATGAAATATAATTAACAAATGAGATAAAACATAAAACCCATGAAGTGGGTTCCACGAAGGCAACTCGAAGGATTATCGGCCAATCAATATAATAATGTTGCTTCTGTTGCTCTAATATTTATATATACTGCGAATTGAATTTCTGCTTTGAAAATACTGTTTCTCCAAAGACTCAATGTTTCTTTGCAGAGTGTTGTTCGATTTCCACTGTTTATCCTGTACTTTGCTGCAACAGCAATCGCGAATTCTTTTATTAAGGAGAAGTCATAAGGATTGATAAAAATATATATTAAATTATTTGCTAGAATCATCTTTATCTTATGAATTAGTTGAACAGGAATGTTCTTCAGTTTCAAAGTTCAATTCTAATTTTTTTATAATATTGGCTTCATAATCATGTTGGTCCAATTTTTCAAATTCATTAACCTGAAAGGATTAATTAATTTTTGTAAAATATACAAAATGAATGAGTTAATTAATTTCTAGTCAAAATGAGAATGATTTTCATTAAGTAGGATAGGGTTGGAATCCTTACAATCAAAATAACATCAAGTCCAAGTTTAAGAACACAGAGATAAGGTTACAAGCAGTGACACCTACAGAACTGAATCAGAAAGAATCAGCAAACTAAATAACAATAGAAAAACTAATTAAAAGCATAGAGCAACCAAGCAGGCTGTGAAACTAACAAAATAAAATCCAGTTAACCACCAATAAGACCAAAAAATAGCCCACAGCCAAAACCCAACACCATCAGAACCAAACACCAAGGATCCAAATGATAATGGTTGATTAACTCTTGATAAAAGATAAATATAAAAAGTTAACTCACTTGGCTCAAAAAAGTGTAATAAGATTAATTAACATTATGGTCAGTTTGGCTTCTGGAATAAGAATACGGGAATAAGAATACGTATTCTGGAATTGTTATTCTAGAATAAAAAATACACAAATACGTATTCCTATTCTTGTTTGGTTAAGTCAAAATTTGATGAGGAATTCACGGACCTAAAAATTTATGTTTTCTAAAATAAATAAAACTAGAAAAGGAAAACATATTCCAATTCCACCTATTCAAGTGGAATTACAAATGCTCATTTTGGGGCCAAAATTGGAATACATATTCATATTCACAATTCCAATTTGGTGCACCCAAATAGAAAATTTGAAATTTTAAGAATTTACGTATGCCTATTCTAGTCATATTCCCCTTGCCAAACATACCTTAAATTTGTATTGGTCAATGCCACTCTCTAAAATATCTATGAGTTGAAGATTGATTAACCTCTTCCTAGTTAGTTGTTCACATATTCAATGCGGTTTTAAAAAAATCATTGACCTCTATTTCATAACCCTCTTTGCAATTGTTTCTAATCTGAATCAGCTTAACAAATAGATGTGAAATCAATTTCAGCCAAATGTGAGAGAAGTGTGGAAACCTATAAGTGGAACGTTCATTAACCTCTTCATGGTTAAACATTCAACATTTTCAATGTGATTTTGAAAAAAAAATTGACCTCTATTTTATTACCATCTTTGCAAATCTTTCTAATTTGAACAAGCTTAAACATTAGATGTGACATCAATCTTAATAACATAATGTTCCGAGGATATACCATCTTGTAGAATACAATAATTTTTGTATATGCACAAATTATCTGTTGAAGATATTTTATAAGGTTCTTTTTGGAAGATGCACATGTCTAGAATGATAAAATAAGAACAAGATCTCTACAATAAATGTTGTAGATGAAGGAGTTATATCATGTCAGCACATGATACGTTTGACAAAATAATACAATTGAAAGTTGTTGCATTGTAATAGATTATAGATGCATATCAAAGCATATGAAAAGGAGATGTTGTCACGTATTATGATTTTGAAGATGGCATACACATGCATATAAAAATGTGGAATCATGGAAGACCACAATAATTAATTTGATCGAATGGCTTCGTAAGATTTCATCTCTCAAGGTCATGATAGTAGTAACTGAATTAATGATGGAGTTCTAAATATTTTTGAAAAATTGTTCTTCATAGAATGAAACTACATCCTCAAATTAAATTTGCATCAACATTTTTTTACTCATGTGAAAATGTGTTAGGAAAGCTACTTGCAAAAAATGCCTTCCAAATTCCAATTTATAGGGGAAATATAAACGATTGTAAATATACTTTATAATATTGAGATGCACAAAAAAATGAGAACATTGAAAAAAAAATCACACAACATAAACATGGAACAATATATTTAAAGTGGGAAACCCTGTCTAGAAAATCCCACCACCTAAAACCCCCTAAGAAACTTTGTATTATAATAAACAATTTGCATATAACAAATGTTGGTTTCTAGATAGACTTACAGGCTTAGATTGCCTTTATAGTCAACCTGACTTTCATAGCCTCTCATCACAAAGAATCCCACAGAGATTTATACACTCTGCAATTCATTATGGAATTAGGTGTATTAACTATCACAGAACAAAAATAGTGACTGACAGCCTTGACAGTCTCAATGGTCACTCATCCATTTGACGATCACTCCTCCATTTGGAATTCCCTTCAGCATTAGATCACTTCCTTCAACCTTCAAAACTCCCTTTAGCATGGGATTACTCTCTTCAGCCTCCAAAACTCCCTTTGGGCATCGGTCACTTGTACCAACCTTTTTCTACTACAATGTACTAAGATGTCACTATGCACGTGCCATTCATCATACAAAATACATTTAGTAGACTTTCCTCTATAGTGACCTTACTTCCACTATACGATGATCTCTTGCACTAGTGTCATCATCTGGTGACTCACATCCACTTTATGGTATGGTGGATTCACCATACAATACTTTTTCATTCCAACAATCTCTCAATTGACAAAGTATGAAGCCAAGATCAAAATGAAAACACTTATCAATATATCTAAGTCTCCAACCAAGACTCAACTAAGAAAATTATCCTTAGTCCATATGAAATGAATGCCTTGCAGAGTTCCTACACCAACCATTCCAATAAACACATCTCTAATCACAAGAGAAAACATCACCATCTTCTCTAAGTATTAATGAGAACATGTAACTATCAGTCAATGCCAACTCTGAATGCAACATTACAATATCATGAAGTATCCAACAAATGATCAATATACTCAATACAAAGAAATGAAACCATAATCAACATCAAAGTTCCAACCATGGCCTTAGGAACATAAACATGACGACATGATCTAAGCCATCTCAATCAAAGAGATAATCATGCTCAAAATGAATGCACCATAAGCTGAATCTTTATCGAAGACTATGTTGAGCCCCCAAGATGTCAATAACTTTAGTCACACAAAGATTAACATCTCCAAATAGTACTTTAGTAAATGTGTATAGATCCTTCTACAACATCAGAATCTTATGCCTTCAACATCCACAATATAAATGAAGATCAATTACTTTGTTATTGCCAACAACTTCTACTAAACTACATGTTGTTGAGTTACACAAGGCATCTATGTCACTGCCAACAACTCCCACTTTATAGTGGTGTCAAGTCACACATGGCATCATGAAAAACATCTTCCACATGAAGATTGAATTAATCTAGAAACAATCATTGTCAGATGACTAATTAGCCAAAGAAACATTGCTTGCATCTCCATCACCATTCTGAGAAGACTCAAAATTAGAACTCACCATTTTCTTCTTCTTCTTCTCTTTGCAATCCTCTCAGATATGACTAGTCTTCTCATAGTTCCAACACTTCTCTTTGGACTTCTTTCTAGAACATTCAAGCTTCATCTCCTTGCTTTTTTCCTTCTCTCTACCTTGAATGATGAGAGCCTCCCTAGTCACCTCACAAGACTTCCTCTACATATCCTTTGAAAGAACTGCAAAAACCACTTCATCCATTTTTCATTGGGTGGTAGTACTTCCAATGAACATCACAAGATGATCCCATGAATCAAGCAATGAGCAAAGTAGTAGCATGCAACACTCTTCATCACTAATAGATACACTAACATATGTCAAATGTGCAATCACCATATTGAACATATTTAAATGATCTACCACATCCATTCCTCTGTAAATATTCAAAGAATACAACTTCTTTTTCAGGAGGAGCTTGTTTACCAAGGATTTTTGCTAATAAATATCTTGTAACTTCTTCCACAAGGAATGTGCAATTTTTTACTCATGAACATTTAAGAGAACATAATCTACAAGACATAGGCTTATTAGTCTCTGCTAAAATCTAATCTTCTTGCTTTCCAGAACTCAAAGTTTGTGCCATTGAAATTTTGAATCTCTACCCTCCCTCTACTCACCATCTCAATTACCAAATAAACACTTCTCAAACTCCCACTAGAAACAATTTGATATAGAAACCAACCCTACCTGACAAGAATAACCCAAGCTCTAATACCACTTCTCAAGAAAGTTACTTCCAGAAAATGCCTTCCGAATGCCAATTTACAAGGTATATAAAAAAAAATTGTAAATCTACTTTAGATCATTGAGATGAACAAAAAAAATGAGAACATTGTAAAATAATATTCACACAAGATAAACATAGAAGACCATATTTAATGTGGAAAACCATTTTGGGAAAAGCCCACTACCAAGGTTCTCAGCCCAATGAATCCCAAATAAATTTATACACTTTGCAATTCATTATGGAATCTAGTGTATTAACTATCACAGAACAAAAATAGTTACTGACAAACTTGATAGTCCCAATGGTTACTCATCCATCTGATGATCACTCATCTAATCAGTAGTCCCTTTAGCATCAGATCACTCCCTTTGGCCTCCAAAACTCCCTTTAGCATGGGATAACTCCCTTCAGTCTCCAAAATTCCCTTCAACATCAAGGCCTAAGACACTCCCTTTGGACCTCAATTACTCATACCAACTTTTATGTATTGCTTCATTGTACTCAGATGTCACTATGCACATGTCATTCATCATACAAAATACATTCGGTAGATTATCCTGTATGGTCACCTTAATTCCATTATATGGTGATCTCTTTCACTTGACCTTACTTCCACTATACAATGATCCCTTCCACTAGTGTCACCATGTTGTGACTCACCTCCATCATATTATACGGTTGACTCACAGTAAAATAATTCATTATTGTTGGTGTAAATAAGTATTTACTTATTACACTTACTTAAGTCTACTTAGGTTTAATGCATTATTTAATTATTTTGCATTATTTTATTATTTTTATTTGTGAGACACTTAGGAGTTTTCACACCTTTTTGAGTTGTCATGTAGACAACACAGGAGTACACAACTCTATTTAAGCACATGGTGTCTACAGCACTATTTTGCATGTCACACCCTTGTAGGCTTATCCTCACATCACCACACTTACTTCTATGCTTGATGGAGGATAACCCATATCTGGTGGAGATGTGCTTGGTTGTATGACACATCATGGTGCTGATTACAAGACATTCTAGATGTATCTCAGAGGCCTTTATATTCAGGCACTCCTAGAGTACTCTCAACGAGTTATTGAATACATTGTTATTCTGATCATACTCTCTCTCTCTTTGGTCTACTGTGTGCTTGTGTTTGAGTTCTTAGTTCCTGGGTGAATTTTACCTCTAGGCAAATTCTTACATGGTATCAGAGCAACTTGGAGATTTTTTCATCACAAGCCATTTGAGATCTCTTGCTTGCTTCATCACCTCAGCCTAAATCCGGAGTGCTACAAAAATTGGGAGTGTCCAGCGTCAGATCTGTCCTCGCCATTGCATTTGAAATGCTAAAGCAGTAAAAATCGACTATAAATTCGGCTACCTTGGCCCAAAGTCGACTATGAGGAAATTTTTTTTTTGCAAATAGGAACGTGGAGGCCCCGATTTGCAGTATGAGTATGGTCTTTTTTACAGATCTAATTGATTAATTTTGGATTTGCAGTTTTTCATTTCTCTATATTTATTTTCCATCAGTTTATTAGCGAAATTTTAGAGAAATTTTTTTTGCCAAACCGGGTAGTGACACCCTGGATTGGCTCTTTATTTTTAGTGTGGCAGATATTTAATTGTTTTGTAGGGTATTTACATTTTAAATATACTCACGGCTATACCACAAGTGCAGAGGGCAATTTTTGGCAACATCACCTCTCACAGTAGTGGTCGCCTTCCACATATCTTGATGGAATAGATCCCTTCACCGGAGGGTCCCCACATATCGGTGGCCCATTGTTTGTTCACCAACTATGGCTTTTTCATTATAAAATGCCCGCAGGAACACCCCACCAGCAATGTGGGATTTTTATTTAAAACTTTGGCCATGTTTTTAAACTCTACGACCGTGGTGAAAGTTTTTTGGACTTCGTAGAGATCTCGACAGCTCATACATTGCTGCACTATTTTTTGGTGACGTCTAACCCTATTTAGGCATCGCATTACATTCCTTGTCGTGCATCATTGGTGGCTTCCTGAAAGGGTTTCAAAGTTTTCGATGACACTGCAGATTCATTTTGGGTGATGCATTTTGATTTCCCATTGTCATTTGAAACACCCAATGCACTTAAAACTCCCGCCCATGCGATAGATTTTTGACGATATCCCTTGGCCCCATTTTTGGCTTTCCCAGCAACCTTTGTGTTTCCCAGTGGTAGATCCCTGCTCAGCCACGTGAGCAGACACTTGGGCGAATCACAGTTTGCCACGCGACATATTTTGTGCCACATTTTGCCATGCAGACATATAGGTGGACTACATAGTCATTAGTGCCACATAGACCACCTGGTACTGCCACATTTTCCATGTGGAAATCAGTCCCATTTCCACATCATCACTATGAATATTGGCACGTGTCTCATCCATATAGTACAGACAACTGAGTCAGCTGACACGTCACTAGAGGGACTATCATTTTTGCTAACGTCAACAGAATGCTAGGTTAAAATTGACCACCATTTGACCATAATTATTAGGCATTTTTAAATTGCAGTGTCAACTATTTGAACATCAAATTTAGCATCATAGTTTTGCCTCCAAACCCCTCTTTAGATTGCTTTATAGTTTGGCAGCCTAAGTTTGCGAGCTCATATCTTGGACATCTAGACTCTGATTTAGGTGCAATTTTTTTTGAAATTAGGTAAAATTTCCTAAATTTTCTAGTGGTAAAGTTGTTTTTTGGTTTTCGTGCATAGATTGTGCAAACATTGCATTTTTTGGCAACTGTACTTGCATAATCCTCCATTTTACAACTTCAGAAGCTACATACGGGCACATCTGGTCACTTTTTTAGGTTCCATTTTTTTTGAAAGTGTGTATTTTTTTGTCTAATTTCTAGATCTAAAGTCAAATTCTAGGGTTTTATGGACCAATTTTTCACTTTTAGAATTAGGCCTTCTTTGGCATTGTAAAGCTTTGATTCTTTTTCAAAATTGTTGTAAATTTGAGCTACAGTGCTTAAGTGACAGATTTCAGCCTTATAAGGCAGTTCTAAAAGAAAAATAAAAAATTCCACTTTGTTCATTTTGACAAGTGGCTCATTGTAAACGCACTGCTTATAAAGTGCCAACAACATCTCTTTTGGGAGGGTATTTTGATTGAGTGAAAAGGGGGAGTGTATACTGTATTTCTTGTGTCTCTTTTGTGCTCTTTTCATTTTCTACATCATGGGTTTTAAATGTCGTCCTCTAACCTCACACAACTATTGTACATGGAAAGATATTGCATGGAGTAGATTAATGGAAAAATGATATAGTCTTTATGTAGATGGTACAATTACCAAATCTACTGATGCTAAAGAACTCATTGATTGGCAAAGACAAGACCGACAAGCTTTAGGTATAACTAGGAGTTGTGTACATGGGGATCTTCTCTTTCACATTAAAAATTGTTCAGAATCTAAGGAAGCTTGGGATAAACTTAAACAGTTGTATGGTAAAGTGGATAAAGAAAAGGGATTTCAGATTGAGGATGATCTACTTCTCTTGGATCCTAAAAATTATGACACAATTCAAGATTACATCATCAAAGTCAATGAGTATAGGGTACTTCTAAAAGATTGTGGAAATCCCATGAAGGATGATAGGTTGATTCATCACATCTTGAAGAAGCTACCTTCTAAGTACGCCAACTTTATTTCGAGTTTCAATACTCATAGGCTGACCATAGGATCTGCTTACCAAAAGCCTTCCTTTGATGGATTTGCAAACATGTTGATTGTTGAACAATCTCACTTGGTGGATTTTGGACTTCTCAAGTCATCTAAGACCAAAGCCTTGGTGGCTAGTGATGATCACAAATCAAGTCAAGGGGGAAAAAGAAACAACAAGAAGAAGCAGTGGAAGCAGAAAACACAATCTGAGACACAACAATCCTCCTCTCAACAAGGCAGTTCTTCTTCAAACAAGAAGGGAAGTAATGAAAAGGACAAACTCTTTTATGCATACTACAAAAAGCCAAATCATGATGAGCATCATTGCAAGACAAAAAGAATCGATGAGTTAGAAAATTTACTCAAGAAGAACAAGATCAAATGCTAGTTATTTCCAAGGATTCTAATCCTACCTCTTCAAAAGGTAAAGGTCAAGTACTTATGGAAAACTCAAGTTCTTCTTCAGAATGGATACTTGACTTAGGTGCCTCTTACCACATGGGTTCTTCAAAGAAAGACTTTTCTTCATTGAAGCATTTAAAGGTACCACACATCTTCATGGGAGATGATGCTAAGATGGAAATTGAAGGGAAAGGACATGTTGAAATGGAAGATGGGGAATTCAAAGATGTTCTTTATGTTCCAAATCTAAGCTCTAATCTCCTATCAGTTTACCAAATCACTCACCTTGGAGATGGTCATAAGGTTGAGTTCCTTCCAGATTCAATGATGGTGTGAAGTTTCAAATATGATTCATTGGTAGCAATGGGGAAAGTCAATGATGACAAGAGGCTTTATTCCTTCTCCCATTTTGTGCCTAGGAGTCCTTCCCAAGCCTTGTTAACTCACTCTACTTCACAAATAAACTTATGACATGAGTGGTTTGGTCACCTTGACCTCCTCTCTCTTCAACAACTTTGCTCAAAACACATGGTCAAAGGTCTACCTAATATCAACTTTTCTAAGAGAGAGTGTTCATCTTGTTCAGTGGATATGAATCTCAAGGAGAAGAATGATAAAGGGAAGTCTTCTTGATCTCCAGTTTTTCTTCAGCTAGTTCACATGGTATTAGCAGGACCCATTGTAGTGACTTCAGTCAGCCAAGGCCACTACATACTCACATTTATTGATGACTTTTCGAGATTCACTTAGGTCTTCTTCCTTCATCATAAGAATGAATTGGTTCATAAGCTTCAAGACTTCAAGGCTCATGTTGAACAAAATTCAAGGAAATCCATCAAAGTATTAAGAGTGGACAATGAGAATAGATATGTTCATAGAAGACTTAAAAACTTTTGCAGAATTGAGGGGATTGATCTTTAGAACTCACCAACATTCAGTCTGCACAAGATAGATGTTGCAACTATGAGGATTAGGACTCTCAAGACCATGGAAATTTGCATGATTAAGGCCAAGTCTCTCGATCCTACACTTGAAGTTGAAGCCATTAGTAGTGCTACTCACATACTTAACAGATCTCCTCATCCAACCTTAGATGGCAAGACTCCTTTTGAGGCATGGTGCGGCAAAAAACTAGTTGTGAGTCACCTTAGAGTCTTCAGTTGTCCAGCATGGGCTAACCTATCTTCCAAGAGTTGCAAGGCACTAGCACCTAGGCCTTGTACTTTCATCAATTATGAAGACAATGTGAGGCTTACAGACTGATGGATCCAGAGACACATGAGATTTTTGTGGAGAAGGATGTTCACTTTGAGGAAAGTTCACCAAGCTTATCCTCTACTCCTCTTCACATATCCTACATAGTGGAAATTGATAGTGACACCAGCAATAGTGCTTCAATAGGTTCAGACACATGGGTTTCTATCGACAATTACAATGAGAGATCACATCAGTCCAATCCACATGCTTATATTGCCACAGTGAAAGGTCCATCATAGCATGGTACATCTCATCTTCCAACTCTATCTTCAATTGACTTGGGAGATAGACTTGAGGACTTACATCTTCTCATTAATGATAATTTTTCTACAGTTGTTGCGAGGGCTCACTCTGACCCTCATGTCCATTCTCTACATGATCAATCTAAACATGTTGGTGTGATTGTGGATCCTTATGAACAACAATTAGTGGAGGTCTCTTTGTCAATTGAGGAGACAGATGGTTCAGTGGAATAGGTTCAATAGACATCCTTGCTAGATCTGCATTCATTCTTTTTAGCACAGTTGAAAGAGGTGAACTTCAGCATCAGTATAGGGATACTTGAGCAGGTTTCAGGACCAACACACATCTTCAGGAGTGTCCCTTTGGCATTGTTTCTTCCTAAGGGGAGGAACACCATTCTGCATTCATGTACAGCTTCTTCATTGGAGCAACTTTCACTTCTTGGCATTCTTCTTTTGGTGGGGGAACCTATTTTGTCTCTCTTCCTTCTCTCATTCTCTTATGTATATACTAGATGTATGTCATAATGGGGGGGTCTTGATTACTCCATCCATCGATGCATCTTTCTTTATCTCTCTTTTTGGGGGAGGGTTTTTCCCATGAGGTTTTCCCTCTTTCCCTGCTTTATGGGAGATTTGCATCTTCATTATGTACTTGGGTACCTAATATGGCCTAGTATCCGGGACCCATTATACATCTTCATCCTAGTTCGTAAGCTTAAGGGCATTCCCCTAAGTTGCACTTAAGGGGGGTGTTGGTGTAAATAAGTATTTACTTATTACACTTACTTAAGTTTACTTAGGTTTAATGCATTATTTAATTATTTTGCATTATTTTATTATTTTTATTTGTGAGACACTTAGGAGTTTGCACACCTTTTTGAGTTGTCATGTAGACAACATAGGAATACACAACTCTATTTAAGCACATGGTCTCTACAACACTGTTTTGTGTATCACACCCTTGTAGGCTTATCCTCACATCGTCGCACTTACTTCTGTGCTTAATGGAGGATAACCCATATCTGGTGGACATGTGCTTGCTTGTATGACACATCATGGTGCTAATTATGAGACATTCTAGATGTATCTCATAGGCCTTTATATTCAGGCACTCCTAGTGTACACTCAACGAGTTATTGAATACATTGTTATTCTGATCATACTCTCTCTCTCTCTTTGGTCTACTATGTGCTTGTGTTTGAGTTCTTAGTTCCTGGGTAAATTTTTCCCTTAAGAAAATTCTTACAATTATTCCAACAAAATGAAGGATTTTAGATAATCAATCAACATGATTCATGTTGGAAATATAGGATATGCTAGGTTATTGAGAGGGGAGGGGTGAATTTATATTCTAATTGCATGCATGAAAGACTGAAAGTAATTAAATATTCTTAACATATTGACACAAGATACGGTGACCCAAAAACCTTCTAAATAGAAAGTAAAACTGGGGTGTGGATGAAACCCAAAAGATTTAGTACTACAACATAAAGTTGGTTGGTTAAGGCTTATAATTGATCACTTCTAACGATCTTCCCTATTATGAGCAATAAGGACTACTAGGTCCACCTTGTGAAAGGATTTACAAAACATACAATAAAGTATGCACTTGGTAAAGAGATTTGCAAAAGACTATTGAATCTACCTTGTTAAAAAATTTAATTGTTTCACCTATTAGGATGAACCAATGGCTGGTCTCTGATCTAAAACTCTAATTTTCTAGTTGAGATTGCTTTGAAATGCAAAGATCACCTTCTATGATAGATAATATATCTTATGCTCCCTATACTACTTGTAGCATTTTTATTCATACTCCTCTCTATATTCACATCATTACTTACTAAATGGTTGTTTTGGATATGATGCAATACATTACATGTATACCAATCCAAAACACAATTCATCAAAGTTGGTTGCAACATAGATTACTAATAAGAATTAAAAAGTCAACCCAATTGTTGGCACCCAGGTTCTCAAGACAAACTCGGTGAGGTTTTGATACTCAACAACCATTGTCAACACTCAACATCACCATGCTCTCAGTAAATGTAGAAGCTCATATGATAATAGTCACTTCAAAGTAGTCTGAACTTGGTTAACACTAGTGACTCGGTGAACATTGCGAAACTCAACATATAAACTAAATCACTTGGTTGACACTCAATGGCTTGGTTAGCACTAACACTATGAGCTCAGTATACATTGAATCACTTGGTTGACCCTCTTTGGCTTAGTTAAAACTAGATTCACATCACTGACACTACAAGCTTGATAGACACTGAAGACCATGGTTGACACAATTAAACTCAATTAGTAGTGTGAAGCTCAGTTTGCATTGTCACTGATGAATTTGGCAACAACTGCTTGGCATGAATTGAATATTGATTCTAAAACTTAGTAGAAACTATAGAACTTGGTAGAAACTTGATTACATGATTAATATAGAAAATTGTAAAACAATTTCGGTAGTTTCTTAACCAATTGACTAAGTGTGAGTCACTAATAAAAAAACTTGACCATAATGTCAAAAATCTCCCCCTTTGGCATTAGTGACAAAAACACTTATCAATCCAAAACTGAATTCTCTAAATTTCAAGTCCAAAACATTCTTTTGTCTCCATCCCATGTCTTCAACTCAACATACTCTTCTTTTGAGATTTTTCAAATTTGCTTTTGTAAAAGATGTTTTACGATTATCTATACATGTATTTGTATAATATTATGTTTCTGCCCCTTACATATATCACATATTATACTTCTCCTCAATATATATCACATCTTCTCCCCCTCTTTAATATAAATATGAAAGGTGTATGCTATATTGTAATACCAAAATGTGACAACAAGTCAAAATGTACCTTCAAAATCAATGTCATTATCTTGTCCCAATTTTCCTATAACACCATGCTTCCATAAAGTGCAATCTATACTTTTGGTGATAACTCTATCATGTGATCAACTATGGAGAATTTATTATCATGGATGAGAGTTTTAGCATGTGGAATGTGTTTCTTCAATGCATCCATGTTCAAAAGAATCATTCCTTGGATGTCTACAATTGTGGCCTTGATCTTACCTTCTTCGTTTAATAATTCTACTTGCAAATTAGTCAAAAATCCAATCTTTGAGTGGTGAGCAGAACTATAGCTCAGGTCAAGTGACAATTGGTGTACAGTTGCCTTCAAGTCTTCATCTATCTTAGATAGTTTATCTTTGATTCCCTAGGTGAAGATAGATGTATAACACAACTTGCTAAATAATGAAGTAACATTATTTGCAGATATTTCTAATGAGCTAAGAATAGCAGACAATTCAACTTGATTTATTGCAATTTTCAATGCAACTTGCTCCAATACTTTGTTCTCAAATTTCCCCTCTGCTCTTTGTAACAACTTTTCTTGTCCATTCAAATCTTCATTGAATTTATGGACAACATTTTCTAATTGAGCCGAAATAGGTTGTGTACTATCAACCTCAATGCTTAGTGCATCTACAAGTATGTTTTCGACATCTTCAAGGACTTCATTTTCTCTTCTTTTCTCTTCTCTAAGCTTATGTTGCTTAGCTCTCTTTTGAAATAGTTCACCCATTATGTTCATTTGATCAAGAATTAGAGTAGAGATATCCCAATTTGGGATAATTGTACCCTCATCTACATCAATGTCTTCTTCTTTACCTTTATCCTTAATTGAAACATTAGTGGTTGGTTGAGACTTGTTCTCAACTATCCTTGTACTTGCTATTTTTACACTTGGAATTGTCACAATAGTAGAAATAGAATGGCTAGTAACAAAAGTAGATATTGCACTGATAGTAGAAATACCTAGTTTTTGTGTGACCAAATATGATGATGTTGGCACTTGTTGTTCAATAGATAAAGTGTTGATTACTTCAATCAATATGTTACTCTGCTGAATAGGTGCAAATATTGGTTGAGTGCATGGTGTTGTAGTGGTTGTCACAATCAAATTGGAAAAATCTCTCTTTGAGATTGATGGCATTAAAACTTTCCATGGAGAGTGAGGAAATGAGGCCATTACTATTGCTACAATTTTCTTTGGGTTAGTTTCCTCAATACTGTGAATCTCAAGGAGACTCTCCTCTATAGCTTCCTATTCTTGCTCCTCATCATCCAAATTTACATCCTCTTGGATTTCCACATCATCTTCATCATCTGCTTTGATGTCTTTCTCATCTTCCTTATCACTAACATGAACAAAAAAATCACCAGATTCATGAAGTATATAAATGTTCTTTGATGTTGTAGTAGTTGTCTTCACTATGGATTCTATGTCTTTCATTAGCACAAGACATGTATTGAACTTCAGAATGAGCTTCTCCTCATTTTTATTCATGGAATCTTTCACCTCTTTGTTACTAAGACTCGATATGAGCTACTTTAAAATCTATTCATAGATATCTTTTGGAGTTTTCTTAGCATTTTTTCATCTTAACGTGACTGCTTGCATAAGCTCATCAGGAATATGTTGTGTAAGTTGATCAAGAAAGTATTTCCCTTTACCTAATTTTGACATCATCATGTCCTCAATTTTTTCTTCTCATCTGCATTCCTGGTTTCATATCTGAGGGATTTGAAGTTTTCCATTCTAGCTCCTCCTTCAATTTCCTTTAATTTTTCTTGAAATGTAGGTGGAGGCCTTTTGAAAGTGACTTCCTCGAAATCCTCCTCACCTAATTTCAATTTCTTTCTAGACCTTGATGCTCTTCTAGTGAATACTATAGTAGATGACTTGGTAGGTCTAGTTATGATAACCTTACATTTCCTCCTAATTGGCTTTTCTTCTTCATATTTTATTTCTTCTTCTTCTTCCTCTATTTCATCTACTTCTACATCATCTCATTTTCCTTTAGTCAACAAGGGAGTAGAACTTGCTTGCCTTAGCTTTGCTATCTTCTTGTTTCCTTTGCTAAATGCTTGAGGAAGCTTGATTTTAAGTTTTATTCTAGCTTTGGATTCATCATAAGTACCAAAAAATGTCGCCTTGGGATCCACATGTTCATTCAAAAATTCCTCTATGATATCTTTGGTGTTGTCAATGTTAACCTCATAGCTTAGGGGATTAACCCACACCACTCTGGGCTTGACTATTTAAATGTACACTTTGTCATAGTCCACCATGACACAAGCATCATCCTTGTAATCTTCTACAAGTTTATTTGGAATTTTTAATTTTCTATTCATCTTTTCCTTAAATGAATCAAAATAGTTGTCCATGATACTGACAAAGTTCTTAGCCATCTCTCCTATATATTTATTAATATGATATAATACTAGTACATCTTTTTTTCATACAACTGAGCCTTTAGAAGGGAAAAACTTTTGCACATAGAAGAATAAACAACTCAAGAGTGAACCAAACTTACACGGATTTTTCTTTGAAGTTTTGATGCTCTCCATGCTCTTGTTGAACTAATTCAACATTATCTCAGCCAGGTTAAAGGACATGTTGTTCTTTACTGCCTTGAGAGCCAGAGTAATTTCCTAACATGACACATTATTGAGATGACTAGAGCTAAATATCTTATGGGCAATCACATGAATTCCAAATTTTAGCTACATGTCAGTCACATTACTAATCTTCATTCCTCTTCCATCCCACTCAACAAGAGTCTTATTTTCCAAATTTATTCAACTTAGGGTTTTGGTATTCTTTTCTTTGTTCAACATAGGGAGCCTTGTTATCCTATGAATCATTTTCTTTGAGATTTGAATAGGCTGATCCAACCATAATTGCCCATTGTGCACAAAGTTGAGAATAAACCTTATCTATTTAATTTTAAAATCTTGGGGCATATGTAGAATGTGTGTCCAACCCTTGGTCTCTAAATGTTGATGCTCAGGTTTCAACACACCATTAACATATAACTTGTTCAAAGATTAATCCATCTCAAGGGTTCCAAGTTCTTGCATTGAGCAGCAAAAATTTGAATTGATATTGGTAACAAGTAATACCTTGGGTGGAATCTATGATTGAGCTCTAGCTGGGTCAAGTGCTTCTACAATTGTCAGGCTCAACTCAAAGTCTGGTGCCTTCTATTCAATTCCACTCACCAATACTTTGGATCCTTTCTTAGTTTTGCTACTGGAAGACACCATTCTTAGTAGGGTTTAAGAAAACATGAAAATATTCAACAAGAAACGCATAGAGCACTTGGAAGCATAGAAATTACTCTTGCAAATAGCTCTTTGAAAATTCATAGTGAAAAATGAATTTGATTTCCTTTCTTTTAACATATTTCACTTTTAAATTTCCATAAATTCTTGGTATGATCACTCATTCAGTGATAGACTATCTTCTACTTGGTTCAACCTAGATTACTCGGTTAACATAGCAAACTAGAAGATACGCTAAGTAGTTGTTTAACAAGTTGACTAGCTGTGAGACACTAACATACAAACTTGACCATAATGTCAATAGATTCATTAGGTAAAACGTATGAAACAATGTCACACTTATGGATAATAGAGAGGTTCACATCAAAATTGGTTTCTCCTAGGCTAGGTTTGACACAATATTTACATTTTTTCAAACCTAGCCTAGGTTTGACACAAAATTGTCATGCTAGGTGATCAAATCACAATGTTTGAATAGGTTTGACACAATGTTCACCTAAGCTAGGTCAAAGAGAACTAGTGACCAAATGTCACCATGCAACATCAATGTGGTCAAGGTTTTAACCAAAAAAAATAACTTATCAACCTTGTAGAATAGGGAGAGAGCTTCCATTTTTTAGCCAAAACTAGTATTTTTAATTTTCAAATTTGATGTTTTTAATGTTAGTTTTTATGATTTTTTAAATATGTTTTAATGTTTCTATTTTAGCTCTAATTATTATTTTTATAAAATAATCCCAACATAGCCTATACAAATATTACTTGCAAATATTAGTTACACATCAAAATGAGTAGCTAGTATGCACACATACAAAAGAATAAACTTGTAGTGATCAAATCCTATATAGATCAAAATAATTAGCTAAGATATAAATATTAATCAAAATATAATAGGAAGGGAACACAACTCTAGTGCACATCTTCTCTCATTGCCTAGTTGGTAAACACTTATCTATCATTATGGGTCCATCCTTTAGCATTCAATTCATATAAAATAGATTTTTGATTGTATCAATATTTTACAACCAAGAAAATAAATTATTTTTTTATATACAAATAATACTTATAATCCCATGGAAGCAATTGCATGGAATTAGTTTATTCAAACCTTGACATAAAAAGTCACTAAGTCAAAGAAGAAAAGAAGAATAACAGTCAGATCAAATATTATGTTGGACAAACTCATGAATACTTAAACAATGAAAAATGCTAGATCAAATATTATATTGGAAAAAATTGTAGAATTTTTAAATAATGAAAGTGAAAGTTATATTTTTATGTATTTCATTCTCCAACCTATAGATATGTGGATATTTGTAGGTGCTTATTATGCCTTTTAATAATAAGGTGGATAGTTGACACAAATATATGTATATACTTTATGCACATATTAAAATACTATATCGATGTTATTGTTAGAAATAGAGAATAATAAGAGGGGCGTGAATGAGTAATCAAATACTTTTACACCAACTATATATTTCTACACTTAACCCATTGCACACACAAATAAATTAATTAAAAATTAAAGTACACAATTATAGGAAATTCATAGCAACATGATTGGTTTCAAGGAATCCTTAACCAAGAGAAAGCCTTGGTGGGGATTGTACTAAAAATAATGCACTAATCTAAAAGTTCTTTGATAGGATATTTAGCCTTTTTGGGAGTCTTTACATACATTTAGTACACAAGTCCTTATTAGAGGGCACAACCTTGTTAGTAGTTGTATTACAATTGAGCTCACTTCTCTTACATAGATATAGACACACACAACAAGTAAAAGATACAATAACAAAATGAAAATATTGATATTTCTTATCATAAGAATTCACCTTAGGGAAAAATTCACCCAAGATCAAGGAAATCAAGCACAAGCACAAAAATAGACCAAAAGAGTATGCTCAGAATGACGATATGATATCCATTCAATGTATAAAAGTATACTAGGAGTGCCTATATATAAAGGCCTCTGGAATGCTTCTAGAATGTATAGGAATCAGCAACATGATAAGTCATACAACCAAGCACATGTCCACTAGATATGGGTTATCCTCCATTAAACATACGAGTAAGTGTGATGATAAGAGGATAAGCCTACAAAGACGTAGCATGCAAAATAATGTTCTAGACACCATGTGCTAAATTAGGAGTATGAATAACCATATTGTCTACATGAAAACTTAGTTAATTATACAAACTCTAGTGTTGTAGACACCACATGCTAAATTAGTGTTTCTTACTCTAGTTTTGTCAACATGACAACTCATAAGAGTACACAAACTCCTAAGTGTCTCACCTAAGAAATAATAAAATAATGCATTGACCTAAGTAAACTTAAGTAAAGTGTAAATAGTAAATACTTATTTAAACCAACAATCCCCCTTAAGTGCAACTTAGGGGAATGCACTTAAGCTTACAAAAGCTGGAATGAAATGCATGATGGGTCCTGACTACTAGGCCATATTAGGTACCCATGTACATAATGCAATGCAATCTCTCATAAAGCAGAGAAAGAGGGAAAACCTCATGGGAAAAACCATCCCCCGAAAAGAGAGATGAAAAATAAGATACATGGATGGATGGAGTAATCAAGACCCCCCCCCCCATTATGACATACATAAAGTATATACAATAGAGAAATATGAGAAGAACACAATCCCAAAAGAGGAAAAGGTCCCCCCTGTAGACACCTAAATTTGATTACACTACTTTGGTAATCTAATTTAGCCATCTCTAAAGGCATCATTAATTAAATTCTTATTTAATTAATCCTTTGTCATCCCCTAGTTGATTAATTTAATTAATCATCTATAGTCCTAATTGATAAATCAAATAATCTATTATTTATCAATTAAATCCTTTTCTCCTATCTAATTCCAAAAATCCCCATTTATTAAATAAATCTATTTGATAAATGAAATCCTCAAATTCAAAAAAACCCTAACCTATCTCTAATCCTCCATTTAGCCTAATCCACCCCATCCACCCATACTAACCAAGCTTAGCCACTAACTCACCCACCCTCATTAATGCCATCCACTTGCACATCTCTAACATCCCTAATCTAATCCTAAACCCAAGCCTAATCCACCCCCTAATGTTGTCACATTCCTTAAACAAGTTTAAGACTTTCCTAATCCAAACCAAAGTCTCCCCTCAAAAAAAACCCAACCACTAAGTCATGAGTGCTCTTACAAAACATAAAGACTCTTACAAGCCCACTCATGACTCTTACACCCATCTTCCACACTCTTCCCTCTTCCACACTCATTCCTCTTACATCCCTCTTACATACTCAACCCCACTCATCATGCCCTTAACCAACCCTTAACCCTACCCTCTCACACTCATCCTCCTTGTGACAAGTGTCACCTTCCCATTGGTGCTAAACAAGCACAATCCATGTGCTCCCCTTTGAGTGCATCTTAGCCCTCCTTAAGCCTTCATCCATCCTTGCATCTAAGCCCTCCATCCCTCTACCCCTTAGCCTATAAATTGAATCCCATCCCAAGCCATTTCATCAACAATCTTTGAGCTAAAGTTACCATGCTATTTTGAGAACCAAAGCCATCAACCATACCCTTATAATGCCAAATTGAGAGCTCACAAAGCTACCAATTTGCCATTACCCATCTCCATTGAAGCAACTTTTGAGCATCTTGAGCATACATCCACAGCAAAAGGACACATCTATAGAATCAAGAAAGCATGGAGTGTTTTCTCTCGTGAGGTTTTCTCTACAGAATCAACAAAGTGCAGAAATAGTAAACCTCCTATAGTCTTGGGCCAACTATAAGGCATAACTCCTTCTTCACTTCAAGCTCTGCAAGACCTAGGTGGGTTAACCTTGAGGTTCCAATATATGGTACCAATGTTATTAAACATAAATCTGAACATAATAATAGCAAATGAAATACTTTTATCTTTTGATACTTATGCAATAACATAGGAACAAAATAGCTACAAATCATAACCTATGAACTCATAATCTAAGTGAGGGTTAATTCTTTTTAGCCCACTACAAAACATGGAAAATTAATTTATTTGATTAAAATGATTTGTGCAAATGACATTAATATTATCTTGCATCTGACTTAGTGATCAGTGCCTTATCTATTGGGACATAGAGTCATCACCAATAGGATAACCTAACTTGATTTCATTACAATTAAGTTTATCAACTTAAATCCCCAAATTTCATTCTTATGAAATATCCCCTTCATACACCCAAAAACCCTATTAGAACATTGAAGCATTTACTCAACTCCTTGAATCAAAAGCAATAATAGATCTAATATACAACTCATCCAAGATTTCTTAAATCAAATGAACCTTATTCACTTAATCTCAAATTTAATAGCATATGAAGAATTAGGAGACAAAATAAGAAAACCCAGATAATTCATTGTAAATCCCTTTTTATATTCATCCATGGAAAGATTGAATACATAAACTAGTAACACTAAATGAAACTCAAGATACTTCAGATGATCTAACATCAAACTCCATTTATCTCAGAAGAATCAACTCATGAAAATGAGCTAAAAATCTACACAGAAGTGGATGTGTGGCCTTCATTGCTAGAGCTTAGCTTAATAAACAAGAAGCAAAACCAATGACAACCATGGTTTCACAGTGAAAACTAGAACCCTGCTGGTATCATAGAGAAAAATGACAACACTTCAAAGAAAGAGAAAGAGAATGATATAGGAGAAATGAATTCCTAGATTTGATCAAAAAATGACAAGTGTCCCCTCAAAATTTTTCCCGAGAAGCTAAAAAACCTCTCTCTACCTTCTCTTTGTAACTGCATATCAAATCTTTAATCATTTTGGCCTCCAAAAGTACAAAATATCTTAGATATTTGATGGAAATCATAATTTACTACAAAAGACAAAGAATTCTAAGAAATTCCATCAAAATCAAGAAAATTGTGAAATACTTGTAGTAAAACACATCATTATGCATCAAATTTCAAACAAACTGAGCCAACAAAGCATATCAAATGCATCCCACCTGAATTATGTAACTACATTGATAAAATCATTGCCTAGAATTGAGCATACCAGTGAAAACACAAAACCCCCTATAGCATGTAACAATAACCATCTATGTTAAAACTAGCTCCATAAATAGATAACTTATCTCCTCCCAGTTCCAACGGTATGCTACATTGCATATTTTGGACAAAATTGGTGCCCTTGACACCAATTTGAAAATATGGATCATAGACCAAATTAGAGCATTCAAATGGAAAAATTAAAATGTTTATATAGTTGAACTATATAAAACTTTTAATTTTATTTAAATCTTTCCATCATTTGAAAATTTGTGTTGGAGAACCTCTGAGTTTTCATTTTTATTACTTTTTCCTCCATCCCCTTATCTCAATGCCAAGTGTCCACCTCATATTTGTTGATCATACTCAGGCAGGCCCCACACAACAATATACATTTGAAATATTTGAAATAATTTTTTTACTTGTAGCATATTAGCTTATAAAATTTTCTTTCATGATCCTATCACAAGCGGCTTCATAGCATTGTGGGTCACTTTTTCCTAACCTATGATCATATGGCAACCTGATGCTACGATGAAATCTTTCCTTGATGTAACATTGAAACCCTTCAAATTCTAATTTTTAATCCTACAATGACCATATGAACCATAAAATCTTATGCCTTGGATCTAAGGCCCCTGACAATATGATTTCATCATAACATCGCACACCACCAAATTTCACTTTACGATCTCATGACAACATTTGATTCTCCTTCTCGATCACATGACAACTGGCCCATCATAGCATCTTAAGGCTTTAAGCCTTACCTTATGATCAGATGAGAACCACCTTAATGTAGGATCATAGGCCCTTAAACTTAATCTCCCAACTATATTATGTGGTCATAATATCGCACATCTCAAACTGAGCCTCCCGATCCTACAATTACATCATGGGATCATAGACCTCCATCTTTCGCTTTACGATCTGATGATTGGCCCTTAGTGTAAGATTGTAAGCCTTCAATCTTTCCATTCCCAAACTCATGATCATTTCTTCTTTCTCCAATCACACAAAAATGTGTTTTTCATAACATCAAGGCCCTAAATTTATGGTTTTGATCTCATGATTTTCTGATCTTTTAATGAAATTGTAACATCATGCATCTTTATAAACTAACTCTCAATCTCCTGACTAGCCTTTTTTTTGTAACATCATAGGGCTTCAATTTTGGCCATCTAACCCTATGATCAGTTGTAACATCAAGACACTTCAAATTTTGCTTGGCGATCCTATGATTGGTCATAAGATTGTAGATCCTCCTCATTTGGTTTTATGACCTCACAATGGGGCTCCCAGAAATTCCATGTGGCATACTTCAACCTTCATCCTCTTTTAAAATATGATGACTTATATGCTAGTTGGCTGCACACACAAGCCCCTCCACATACTCACTGTGCCTGCCACAAAGAAATTGTTCTTTTGAAGATAACTTATAATTGCGTGTTTGGGCATTTAAAATGGTAGCAACTCTCCCTCATCCCCAAAGTGGGATAAAACATGCCTACACATGGTCTCCATTTATGTTGCGGCCTTCCACTCTATTGTGGGATTCCTACAAAAATGTGGATCACTACCTTGGGCATGAATGACTCTCCTTTGACCTTCAATAATGCATCTTCCCTATAGCCATGGACATGCCCTTCCTCTTTGCCTAGGATATAGCTGAAAATTTGGGTGCTCTCTCACTTGTATGCCATTTCCAACCAGGGGAGTTCTCCTGTTGCCAATTGCAACTTGAGAAACTTCAATCCATACATAATTTCATCCATTTGATGTAATCAGTCAGGTACTCAAGCAAGAAAATGCATTTATAGGGCTTGATTTTTTCAAAATTTTCAATATGTGACTAAAAATTGACCATGCAATTTTCAGTCCCAACACCTTTGAAACCTACTCAACTATCCCTGTGTCAATACTAAATCTTGCCCCTTCCAATATTGCTAAAAAGAACAATGTTGGATCTAGCAAGGATGGATGTAGAACCTATTCCAAAGAATCTAGTGTCTCCTCAATTGATAAAGAGACCTCCTACAACTTTTGTACATAAGGATCCACAATCACATCAACTTGTGAAGATCAATCATGTAGAGAATGGACATGAGGGTCAGAGTGAGCCCTCACAAAAACTAAATAAGGGTCATCATCATCAAAGAGAAGATGTATATCATCAATGATTTCTCCCAATTCTACTATGTATGACTCCACAAACAAACTTGAAATATCTACTATGTAGTCATTCTCTGATGCTAGAGCTAGAAGGCTAGGTGTACCATGTTGTGTTGGATCTATCACTGTGGTAATATATGCATGTGGAATATGCTAATATCATGACCTCTCCCTAAATCTATCAATAGGATCCGACATATCTAGATCTGTTGAACCACTATCTCTAGTGTCACTATCAGTTTCCATAATGTATGAAGTGGAGAGAGGAATAAAGGATAAGTTGGGTGAACTTTCCTCAAAGTGAGCATCCCTCTCTACAAAAATCTCAAATGTCTTAGGATCCATAAGTCTATATGCCTTAACATTTTCTTCATATCCAATGAAAGTACAAGGCCTAGGTGGTGGTGCCTTGCATACCCTAGAAGATATGTTTTCCCATGCTAGACAACTAAAGACTTTAGAGTGTTTAACAACTAGTTTTCTTTTGCACCATGCCTCAAAAGGAATCTTACCATCAAATGCATTATGAGGAGACATAATAATTATGTGAGTGGCACCACTTATAGCTTTGACTTCAAGTGTAGGATCTAGAGATTTGGCTTGTATCATGCAACTTGCCATTGACTTAAGAGTTTGTAACCTCAGTGTTGCAAAATCTATCTTATGCAGACTGAATGTTGGTGGATTTCGAAGTTTAGTACCCTCAAGTTTGAAAAATTCTTTAAGTCTTGTGTTCACATATCTACTTTTATTGTCCATCCTTAGAACTTTGATGGCTTTCCTTGATTGTTGTTCAACATGACTCTTTAAGGCTAGAAACTTGTCCAACACTTCATTCTTATGATGAAGAAAGTAGACCCATGTGTAGCATGAAAAGTCATCAATGAAAGTAAGTATGTAGTGACCCTAGTTGACTGATGTCACTGCAAAAGGACTTTCTAGTACCATGTGAACCCACTAAAGAAAAACTAGTGCTCTTGAAGACTTCCCTTTAGTAAACTTCTTCTCTAGGTGCATATCCACTAAACATGTTGAACATTCACCTTTTGAAAAGTTGATTTTAGGTAGACCTTTGACCATATTGTGTGAGAAAAGTTGCTAAAGATAGTAGAAGGCTAGATGACCATACCACTAATGCCATAATTTGATTTTTGGATGAAATTGAGTCAACAAGGCATGTGAGGGATACTTGGGCACAAAGTTAGAGAAAAAATACAACTTTGTGACATGATTAACTTTCCCCATTGCAACCAATGAATCATCTTTGAGAGTGTGTACCATTACTTAATCGAGAAGGAACTCAACTTTATTTCCATCTCCAAGGTGAGTGATTTTGTAATATGAGAGGAGATTAGAGCTTAGGTTAGGAACATAAAGAATGTCTTTGAATTCCCAATTTTCCATCTCCACTTGTCCTTTCCCATCAACTTCCATTTTTTATTATCTCCTACAAAGATGTGTGGTACCTTAGATTGGTTCAATGAAGAAAAATCTCCTTTTGAAGAACCCATATGCTATGAGGCACTTGAGTCAAGAATCTATTCCATTGAAGAACTTGAATTTTCCATGAGTGCTTGCCCTTTGCCATTTGAATCTGAAGATGAGGATCCTTTTTCCTGATAAGCATTAGGTAGTGGAACATTGAGTTTCTTTATGATGTTTGTTAACTGATCAATCTTTTTATGATAACACTCATGTTCATAATGATCATCCAACTTCTTGCAATAGACACACTTTTTCTCCTGCTTATTAGTGCCCCACTTCTTGTTTGAATTTGAGGAAGACTTGCCTTGTTAATTTGATGATGCAATTGTCTTTTTTGCATCCTCTTGTATTTTATTTTTCCACTTCTTATTCTTTCCCTTTCCTTTATTTGAAGTTTGAGAACCCTCATTGTTGGCCACCAATGCCTTAGACTTGGATGACTTGAGAATCCCCATTGATTGCAACTTCTTTTATTCTTCATCCAATAGTATAGCATAGGTATCAAAATTGACTTTCTAATAAGTAGAGCCTAATGTAGTCTTTGAGGTGTTATAAGAAGAAAAAAATGTGGAGTATTTAGATGGTAGCTTATTATGAATGAGATAGATTAACATGTCATCTTTAATAGGACTCCCACAATCATCAAGCTTCATTCTTAATTCATTCACCTTTATGATAAAGTCCTATATGGAATCAAATGTCTTTGGATCCAAGGATACAAGCTCATCTTTAATTTTGTAAACATCCTCCTCAGACACTTTTCCATATAGGTTTTTGAGGGTATCCTAAGCTTCCTTGGATGTATGAGCCTTCTAGATCTGATAGATAATCTTGACTTCAACCCCCAAACAAATCTCACCTAGGGCTTTCCTATCGGCTATTTTCCAAGAAATGATTTCACTTGTAGATATTTGATCACCTATTGGTTTAGGAAGGGTACCATCTACATATTGAGAAACTCCATTATGCATTAAATGACATCTATATTTTAATTGACCATGTAGCATAGTTATGAGGTGTTAGTTTTGGAGACTTGAAATTTCTCATGATGCAAGAAATGAAAAAAAAATAGTAGGAAAAGAGGAACACAATACCAAAAACACCCCCCCCCCCTTTCACTCAATCAAGAAACCCCCCCTCCCCCCCCACCAAAAAGCTTCTTTTGGCACTTTATATGTAGTGTGATTACAATGGCCACTTTCCAATTTGGTCTTAGTCAACTTCTAATTTTGCCTTTTTACAACCTCCTTATGGAGTTCACAACTAGAACATTGTAATGTATCTAGGATATACAATAATTCTAAAGATATATCAAAGCATTATAATTCCTAAAAGGACCTAATTCTAAAAGTGATACTTTTTTCCACACAACCCTATAATCTGATTGTAGATATAGATTGTAGACAAACAATAACACACTTTCAAAAAAAACATAACCTATTTTTGAGTACAGATGAGCCCATACGGAGCAATTGAAGTTGCAAAATGTCGGATTGGACAAGTAAAGTTGCCAAAAGATGCAATTTATGAAAAAAAATTGTACCAAAAATAGAAAAGAACTACACCACTAAAATGTTTAGGAAATTCTAGCCAATTTTTTTTTTTAAACACCTGATTTGGAGTCTAGATGACTGAGATATGGCCTCCCAAAGTTAGACTATCAAATCAAAAATCAATCTAGAGAGGGTCAAATAACTGTCAAATTTAGGCTCATGAAAGTGATGATGCCAGTGAAAACTCAGCCCCTAGATGATGTCATGCTGATGTAATGATGATGTTAGCACTGTATAGATGGGTATGGATAGTACAAAATTGTATAGACTTCCACATGTCATACAGGTGATGACTAGTCAAAGGGGTTTGTTGAGTTAGATGTCCATGTGGAAAGCATATGTGTGAAATCTTTTTTACTAAGCTGATTGGGCTTCAATGAGGCTATTGATGTGTCTGAATGATGATGACTATTTAGTTTGCTAACTGTGTTGATGGGGCTAGTGACAGGGCAACTCTGTTATGTCTATGTGGTGGCTACTAAGGTGGCCACATGGTAGGTAAACAAGCTAAGTTGGCTACCTTTCTATGCTCCTCTGTTGCTGATGCATGTCTCAGAAGTTGATCTCATTTTTGGAGTCTCTAACATTGGCAAGAGGCCAAAATATGATGTAATGCACCAAAGATTGGAATAGGTGGGGACCAGTGTTTTGTCAAGCTTCAGGGTCATTGCCATGACCAGAAAATGAGTGTCATTGATAAGGGTTATGTTCAGCAAGATATCCTATTTTTTAAAACATTAGTCCCACATGCATGGGGAACCAACTTTGGTAGTGCATAAAACTCTACTACTGTGGGGTTAACTCAAACAATTAGTGGGGCCTCAAGTGTTAAATGTTGCCAAACTATGTGTGGGAATTGCCAGCAAATGGTAGTTCACCGGTGTGATTTGAATGCTGTCAAAAAATTAGGTGTGCCCGCTGTGTGTTGTTGAAAATGTAAGTGTGCCTGCCAATTAATAAATAAGGAATATTCTCTAGATCAAATGAAATATTTTGCATGTAGGGGCAGGGTATGAATAAATTGTGCCTATACAAACAAAAATTCTCTGCAAGGCCAACTGGCCAAAAATTTTATGAAAAAATCTTAAAAATATAGATAATTGCAGAGAATAAATAATTATAGATCCAAATAATAAATCATTAGATCAAATAAATGACCATACCCAGTTTGCATATCAGGGCCTTTAGGTGCCATCTTGCAACAACATTTTTCCTCAAAATCGAGTTTGGCCTAGCATAGGCAAATTTATACTGAATTTTCACCGAATCAACATTCTAGATGCAATGGCGAGGTCTATTTTGGCTCTAGACACTCCCATTTTCTATGATTTCTATGGATCTAGGTTGATGTGTTGAAGCAAGTATGGTCTTGAATGGCTATGTGAAGAGAAATTCCCCAAGCTCTAATACCATGTAAGAATTTTCCTAAGGAAAAAATTCACCCAAGATCAAGGAACTCAAGCACAAGCACAACAATAGACCAAAAGAGTATGATCAGAATGATGATATGATATTCATTCAATGTATAAAATTACACTGGGAGTGCCTATATATAAAGGCCTTTGGAATGCTTCTAGAATGCATAGGAATCAACAACATGATAAGTCATACAACCAAGCACATGTCCACCAGATATAGGTTATCCTCAATTAAGCACAAGAGTAAGTGCGATGATGTGAGGATAAGCCTACAAAGGTATAGCACACAAAATAGTGTTGTAGACACCATGTGCTAAATTAAGAGTGTGAATAACTGTGTTGTCTACATGAAAACTTAGTTAATTATGCAAACTCTAGTGTTGTAGACACCATGTGTTGAATTATAGTTTCTTACTCTAGTTTTGTCAACATGACAACTCATAAGAGTACACAAACTCCTAAGTGTCTCACCTAATAATAATAAAATAATACAATAACCTAAGTAAACTTAAGTAAAGTGTAAATAGTAAATACTTATTTACACCAACACTTATGCATCTAATATTAATCATTTGTATAACTCGAATCATATTTTATCAATGAAACAACTTGTTGGAAGTCTTAATTGGGAAACTAGGATATTGAGGAGGGGACAAGGGTGTGAATCAGGATCTATAACACTTAGACCTTTTTAACGATTCTTTAGTGCATTCACCATCTTTACCATCTCATGTCTTGTGCATGCATAACTTATCAAATCAAACTACAATAATATGTAGATCTAATCTATCAATCACACACATAAAATATAAGGGTTAGTGCAAGAAGTTGGGTCTCACTTTTGGTGAAAAAGTGGAAGTGTTTTTCCTATTTTTGAAATTTTTTGTCAATTGATGTCAAAACTTGAGGCATTTAGAGATTAAATATTAAAAAAATTTAGAAATAAAAATTTTAGTGTTCAGAATCTAGTTTTTGAATATGTAATTTATTTGTGTACCCATATGATAGATTATTTTTGTGGTATGGATCTTTAAAAACCACCTTTTCAAAATGTCTCCTTCAAGACCATACCACACTCATGTACAAACACCATAATTTGACACAAATAAATGAATTTTCACAAATCCTTTTAAAGGGAGTTACCTAATACACCTAAGACTGATGACAATATTTTTCCTTAATTTTTTATTGAATAATTCTTTTTTATTAATTATTAATTGGCCATAAAGGTAAATTTTAAAACCTCTCATGTATAGACCACATAATTTGATCAAAATCTCACTTTTTTCAAAAATTCTTTTTTTTAACCTCAAAAGAATTGTATGTAGATTGATGACATATAACTTAATTTAAAAAAAAATAAAAAATAAAAAAAATATTAAAGTTTTAGTGAACTTCACTATTTTACATTTAGGTACCACCTTTTCATTAAAAATTAATGCAAAAATAGTAAATAAAATTATAGCACTACAAAATTTATACTTTTGAAATTAGGACAATGAGAGATCTAATGGGTTTTTGTTTCATAAAAAAAATTGATTAGGAAGACCCTCTAAAAATTATGGCAAGGCATAAAATTGTTATTTCAATGCCTTGGCCAAATTTTGAGAGGTCAAGGCATAGGGTTGGTCTCACCAAGCCTATCCCAAACCAAAATTTGAGGTAGGAGAAAAAAATCTTGCCCAATGTTGTAAGAAACGGGTACCCATTATTTAAATTCAAAAAATGGGTACCCATTTTGAAAAAAATCAAATCAACATAAAAAATCCCCCCCAAAAAACAAAATTTTAAATTTTTAGAAATGGGTACCCGTTTCTAAAAAATACAAATTTTTTATGTTTTACAATTTTTTTCAAAATTAAAAATGGGTACCAAATTTATAAAAGAACGGTTGCCCATTTTTTAAATTTCAAATCAAGTGCTCGAGCCTAAAATGGGTACCCATTTCTAAAAGAGAATGATCTTAATCTGTGAACTTCTATGAAATTGAGACCCAACTCCTTGCTTCTATCCATAATCACATAACTTGAAAAGATTTGGTTACCAAGAAACCCTCCAAGGTGAAGGTAAAATTGGGTGGGGGATGACACCCACAAATCTTCATTACTGTCATAATAAAGTTAACATGTCAGGGTTACAATATTTGACCATATCTACTGATCTACCCTATGAGGGGCCTTCCCCATTATAGGTTGTTAATACTATTAGTGATTAACCTATGAGGCAATTTTACTTTTACAAAATAGTAAGGAATTGGTTAAATGATTTGAAAAGATTTGTTAAGACCGCTCTATTAAGAAATTATCCTTGACTCAATCTATTAAAACTAATTTAGTATCTGATCCTTGATTTTCTCTAACAAAATAGTTTTGGATTTCCTCTCTTCAATATAATTTAACTTTTTTGGCCTTCACTACATAGACAAGGTCACTTAATAACAAAACTCTTTTGCCTCTTCTATAATGTTCTCACTATCACACTTGTTCTTCTCTATGATCATAGAAATAACTTGTTCAGTCCTTCTCATCACATCACTACTACTATAAACTAGGTTTAGATATGTTCCATTTAAATATTTCATAAAGATTTTTCTAGATGCCTTCTTATTTTGCCTCTTCATCTGATTGGTTGGTCACAACACATAGGGATCTATGATCCACATCATATAACGTGTAATCACCTCTGGAACAATCCCTATAATTTATTAAATATCTTGTCAATATAAGCCTAAAATGGTTTACCTCAAGGTTTGTATCATTCTTTACTTTAATATCAATTATGTGTTACTCATCATTCATTGTATACACTGTAGACACTCAATCTCTACTATCTTGGACTACTTGATAATTATTTGGCTCAGCTTATACTAAAAATACTTGAAAACCAAAGACTTTATCGACTCTTATATAGGTTGGTATATATTTATGTTTATATACAAGTCTATCTCACAACTTGTCCTATATAGAGTAGCTCCATCATAGTGATGATAGGTTCTAACTCTGCCTAGTATAATATATATTAATTTAATAATGTATCAACCAAATTATTAGATTATAATACTTTATTAATATAGTACATTTCTACATATCTTAATCATAATTATATTAGATTATTATTATTATTATACAATATGTATAATATTATTATATGATTATAATGTAATATTACTTTATAAAAATATTATTATTTTAATATCATTATTAATATTACTTTATATAAAATATTTATTTATTATTTAAATTATATGCTAAAATGGGGACATCATAGTGTTTGACACTAATATACAAAAATAGTTGGAGATACCAACACAACTAATCACATCTAACCATAAAAGTACCATTATAAATAAAGCTCACATATATTTTGTATATCAATACCATAATTTTAATCAGTAAACTCCTAAATATATATCCTTATAATTAGACTTGTTTAGTTAGTCTTGATGATGAAACAATACCTCTACTGATAGTTCTCTTGAATTATACTCAAGCAATTTTTGCAATATACCAAAACCAAAACTATGCTTAAGTCCATGTGACCTTACCAACTGATAATGTTTTAATAAATGACAACATTCATTCCTTCATATCTCACTACTTTCTAACAATCTCCCATTTTTTCATTAATGGAAACACTTAGTGAAAATTTGACCAAGTGCCAAAATATCATATTACTAAAACTATCCTTATAAAAAAATCTAACCAATACTTGTTTGGAAAAATATCTCTATATTCATTTATATTTTATACCTTCCCTTTTGTCCATGTGCATACTCCTATTATTTCCTATATATAATCCTCCTTTGACATCAAACTGAAAGGTGAGATCATGTGAGTATATTATGTATAAGTAAAAAATGTAGTACTTCAAAAACTATTCATACTACCTCAAAATGTTTACAAAATTCCATCCTAGTGTGGAAAATTCACTATGCCCTATTTTTTCATGCTCTATGCCACTCAAATTACATCACAAATCAAATAAGATGCAATTTATTACCATTGTAGATTAGTAGGTCCTCATAAGTCTTGTAAGAAGATTCTAACAATTCTAGTTTTTTTTGCATTAACTCCAATGAGTGTGTTAGTAAAATTTTACAATAATAGAAACCTACACAAAACTTTGTCCCTTTCCCTCTATATAACATTAGTTTCATCAAAAACCTTACTACTTTTCTATTATCAACACCACTTTTCTCTATCTTGGAAAACTCATCTACTAACTTCTCTAGCATTTCTTCATCATCTTTGGTGCATTTACTAACATCTTGAGCATACTTTATAGAATTTGTACAAGTAATATATACTTTTTTTGTTCATTAACACATTCTCTTATTTTCTTGATGCACATTTCAACTAGTTTTAAAATCATTTATAAATTCTAGTACATACCTTATGAAATTATTCTCTTTCAAAATCATGTTTTTTCTTAGCCTTTCTAGATTACGCAAGAGAAATATAATGAGCATCAAAGTCTTCTATTGAACTTGTCAAATTCTCAAAAATATTATTACCTCCAAAGGTTTTTTGTGTGGGCAATGCCTTCTACAATCTATACAAAGCTCGTTCTAATATCCTTGTATATTTTTTCAACTTCTTCTCTGATATTTCTTTTTCTTTGATAAATTCAATTAAAGCATTTTCATTAGAGAATCTTTATTTATGCTTTATTTTTTGATTCTTGAGATGACATGACTAACATTGCTTGCCAACAATGATTGCATTGATGAAATGGGAGTGACTAGTGTGGCTTCACACACCTTCTCCTTAACATCTAATAACCCTATGATGTTGTCTTGTGTTGTTGTCACTTGTTCAGGAGGTGTGACATATCAGATGTCACCTTTTGCATTACCATCAAGTGTAATAAATGAAGTTTTATCTTCATTGATAATAACATCACCCTTCTCTTTTTATTCCTTCTCCTTATCATGTTCATCTTCACAAATATATTCATCCTCATTAGTTACCTAGATATCATTATGTCTTGTATATCTTCATTACTTAGCATATTATCCATGAAAGTTTCTCAAAATATTTTTTCTTTTTCCTTAGGAGTATTGCTAAGAGTAACTAGATTACTCATCACAAATAAGTTTGGCTTCTTGAAAAAACTATAGCACTGGTTAAACATCATCAGTTAGTTCTTGAGGCTTGACTATGTGTTCTCTAATAGAAATAAAATTGGTCTATAAATTGATTTAGATGAGTTAACCTCCCTCATATCCAATTCATCTAGAGCCTCTACTAAAGATTTCACTATCTTACCTGCTATCCCATCATAAATTCTAGCCATAATTTTAACTAATCTCCTATTTAATCTCATTTAAGGTCTAGATATATCCAATATCTTCTTCATTTCATCAAATGTGATCAAGGTATAAATCCTGCATGTTTTTTTCTATAAATTTCTAATCTTCTTCTAGGGTATGTTGTCTTCTTAGTGCATCTAGATTTTCATATATCTAATTAGGAGTACTAACTCTTATCTCTAAAAAAATCCTTTTGAAGTTTAATATGTACATAAAAGCTAAATTATCTAGTGCATCTTAGTCATATTCAATATACCTAATATAGTATCTCTCAATATGATCTAACTTGCCTTCATTTCCAATCCTTTATGTGGTCTTTTTGAAATCCAGTTTCCATTTCTTTCTTTCCTCTTCAATGTTTAGCTCTAAAAATTTAGCATTTTCTTCCTCTACTTTTTAAGCTTCATCTTTTTATTATTTGGTTTTCTAGTCCTTAAAACATATGCAATTTTCATAGTCCATTAGTTATATAATTGTCTTTCTTGATCAAATTATGCATGATTATTTTATCATTTTTAGTTTTTCTCTATCTATTGCTTCATCCTGATGATGGAATAGTAGTATGATCCAAAGTGTTGATGATAAAAAATTAATGCTTAGTTTAACCAAAAAAATCAATTATATTTCTTGTCCTTATTTGTTTTCTTACCCTTTTTAGTCATTTTCTATTGTACAGCCTTATCTATCTTGGGGCATGGACCTTGTTCCTTTTCCTTCTTCCTTGTATCTCTTGTAGGTGTATTATCAAATATTTTATCTTTGAAGAAGTGGGAGGAGTCCTTTTATATTTTCTTTTGATTTTTTGAGGTTGAGGAGCAAAATACACTTTTGTTGTAACAATTGTAGGTGTATCTACCACCTCTATACACTTTGTAATGTTGTCCTTGATTGTTTCAGTTGTGGAACTTGCCAATCCTTCACTTTGGATCTCTAAGGTCTCTGATAGCTCAAATGGTGAAATTAAACCTAATTTTACACTTTAAATCCATGGAAATTATTTCTTCCATTAATGCGTATAGAACATAGTATAAAAAGTTAATACCCTTTAACAATATATGCTCAAAGTCATGGAGATCATGTAGAAATAAAAATAATATTTTGTGAACACATATAACAAATCAATAATGCCTTAAATACTTTATACTAAGCTTTTATATCTTAGTATTTTGATATCAACTTTTGAGGATGTACTAGAGAGGTGGTCCATGTATAGGAGTAAAATTCATTTAGGTCTAAGATGAGGGTTTAGTGCTTGAAGCTATTTCCCCTTTTTTCTTTGAACTAGTCATCTCTTTTTCCTTCCATGTTTTCTACTATTATTATTTCTTCCATTAACAAAGGTCATACCAAGATTATCATACTGAGTTACACTATTAATATTATTACCTCTTCTATCATAATCATTTCTTCTAAAATGGGGTGTTCTAATTTTTTCAAAATATTCATTGAATCTATAAAATCTATCTCTATGAACTAAATTATTAAATTATAACAAGAAAAATAGAGTTTCCATACTTTGGACTCTTCTGAATGACTTGCAATCTAAAGTGTTTTTTATGTAGATCCAAAGTTATAACATTCATAGCTCTAATGCATGTGCATTATAGAGAATCATGTCATTTTCCCCTTCAATTTTTCCACTGAGTTCTTTATATATTTTCATTTAGGTGAAATAAATAATTAGGATCATTTGATGTTGATTTGTCACTTGACAAGTAGTTGCATCATTTCTATGTATAGTTTCTTATTGGTCAATGGAAGTCAACATAAGTCAATAGGCAGTCAAAGTCATGTTTTGGGGGATTATGGTTAAATATTGTTATTACCATACTTTAAAATAATTTGGATAGGTTTTTAGGTGTCTTATATAATTTTACATAACTTGTCAAAAAATACAAAATTGTAAAAGATGTTGCAAAATTGCAACTTCGCAACTTTTGCAAAATTATAGAAGATGAAAGGTCATTTTAGACTTGTGTAAATTGGGTGAGTATTGGAAGTCGATGAGGACTTAAAAAAAAAATTCTTAACATTTTTTCATACATTTCAGAGGTTAATGAGGTTTTTGTCAAGATTTTGGATGAGAAAACTTATGATTGTATGTGACTATGGTGACTTGTGAGAACTAATTGACCCGCAACTTTCTTAGTATGTTGTGACTAATCAGGGAAGTACTATACATACTCCATAATTCCATTTTTGGGGCTATTTTATGGCTGACATGTTGTAACTAATGTTAACCCTAAATAAAAAAAAAATACTTATATAAAATGGGCTTAAGATTAGGGATTTTTATAAGGTGTGATGTGATAATTGCTTCTTGTTGTGGTATTTAGCTATAAGGGATTACATATTATAATTAACTTGCAATCACTAGATAGTAATAATATGTGACTCATTGTTTGGTGCATGTAGCCTATGGATTGGGTGAACCATGCTAATCTTGGTGTCTTTTGTTCTCTTCTATGTGATTTATTATTTTTCGATATTAGTTATATTTTCATGTATATGTTATTTCAAGTTGTGGTTAATCCTAAAAAGTGGTATTAGAGCCTAGTTATTTTTTTAGTTAGCCTCTACAAGAAAGTCTCATGGTTGAGTGGGAGTCTAATGGTTGAGTAGGAGTGAAGGCGGAAGAGGGTAAATTGAAGGTGGAGAAATTTAATGGGCATCACTTTTAGTTATGGAAAATGCAAAGGAAGGCTATCTTTCTCAAAAAGATTTATGGAAGCCATTGGAAGGAAAAACTAAGAAATAAGGAACTATGACAGATGAGGATTGGGAGATTTTAGATATAAAATGCAAGGAAGTATTTGATTCTGCCTAGCACCATCGGTAACATTTAACATTACAAAAGTGAAGAGAATAGAATAGTTGATGCATACCATAGAAAAGTTGTATGAAAAGCCTTCTACCTCAAATAAGGTATTTCTCATGAAGTGTTTATTTAATATGAAGATTATAGGAGGATCTATTTTAGATCATTTAAATGAGTTTAATATTATTACTAGTTAGTTATCTTTTGTGAATGTCAATTTTGATGAAGAAATTAGGGCTCTCTTGATTTTGTGTTCTTTGTTGGAAAGTTGGAATGACTTGGTAATGGTTGTGAGTAATTATTTTTTTGGATCTAATATCCTACAATTTGATGATGTGATTGGTGTTATTCTAAGTAAAGAAAATCGTACAAAAACATGAGGTGGATCTACATCAAGAAGCAATTTGAATGCACAAAGAAGATGTAGAATGAATGAGAGAGGAAGTATCTCTAGAAGTTGTGGGAAATCAAGAGGAAAGTGAAAGCAAAATGTGTCTCAATATAGAGGATTGAAATATTTTTTGTAGTGTGAGAAGCCAGGGAATAAGAAGAAATATTGCTCAACTCAAAAGAATAATGAAGGAGAGAAACACGAAGGGAACAATGAGGCAAATGTGGTAAGTAACAAATCTGAAAGGGATGCTTTGCTTCTTTCTTTAGAAAGTGTTGATGATTCTTGGGCTTGAGATTCTAATGCTTCATTTCATGTAAAAATTCATAGAGGTCATTTTATTGGTTATGTCCAAGGGGATTTTGAGCTTATTTATTTGGGGGATAATGAACCTAGTCTTATTGTTGGGAAGGGAAAAAGTTAAGATTAAGTTGGAGAATAGGAATCATTGGATCCTACATGAGGTAAGACATGTTCCAAGGTTGAGTGGGAATTTAATTCCAGCAAGGCAACTTGATGATGAGGGTTGTGTAGTTACTTTTAATGAAAAAAGTTATAAGGTTTCAAAATTTTCCTTTATAGTAGTAAAATGTGTGAAAGTAGGCACCTTATATATTTGTATAGGTCATAGTGTTCCTTCTACTTTAATTATTTAAAAGAAAAATGAATGTTTAGGAAAAGTTCCTACCATTGAGCAAGAAGAACAAATAGTTGTTATAGATTATCATACAACACTATGTCACTACAGTCTTGGGTGTATGACTAAGAAAGGGATGAAATTACTTCATTCAAAGCAAGTTTTAATGGGCATGAAGTCTGTCAATATGGATTTCTATGAAAGTTGTGTGTATGGAAAAAAAAAGGGAGTGAGTTTTGTGAAGAGTGGGAAGGAAAAGAAAAATGAGAAATTAGAGCTTGTGCATACAGATGTATAGGGACCAGCTCGGGTATCTTCCCTTGGTGGCTCTAATTATTATGATACATTTATTGATCATGCAACTAGAAAAGTATGGGTATATTTGTTGAAAAAAATTATTGAATTGTATATTGTCTTTGATGTTACACAAAATGTCAAGCCTTACTAAGAAAGTCAGTGATTTCTGATCTCACTAGGGAAATGAAGATAGTTTCCTATGTATATTGAGCATTCCGGTATTAATCAAGTTTAGAGACAATATTGACCAAGTTTACTCAATTACCAAAGCAAAGTTAGCATAGATATGTGTTGACTGATTTCACTTGATTACCAAAGGAAATTTAGTATGGAGTTAATATTCATTGAGTTGGATTGCTTAACAAAGGGTTTTCCTGTGTTTACCAAGTACTGAATTTTGTATTAGCCAACTGTCAACACATTAAGTATGATAGATTTATTGGTTAATTCTAGCCGACTTAAGGGATGATAATTGTTCGACTGAAAGTGTATTCAAGCTAACTTGGCAAGGTAAATTATATAACTATAAGGTCAAGTTGAGGATTGAATTTATGGAATTGAAGAAGATGAATTAAAGAAGTGAATTAGGAGGATATCTACAAGAGGATAGAGTATCTAAGTTGGCCAAGCTAAAAATATTATTGTGATCAAGGAGGATCAAGTAATCAAACCAGGATAGAGATCTAAATTAGAAAAGGTAATTGCATCAATAATTAGGTGAAGTCATTATTACTCTCTAATAATTGTAGCAGTGAATCAAATCTCCTAATAGAGTTAACTTAATAGCTATTTGGAAAATCCTCTAGCAAGGTGGCATTTTTAGATTGAAGTGTTTGAGGAACTGTAACAAGGCCACTTCTAATAGGGTGAACTAAATACTTTAATAGGGTCATAGCTAACATTGTGTTTTGTAACCTTTACCAAGGTTGTCTCCTAATAGGGGTCACTTTAGAAGAGTGAAAAATAGTAACTAGTTGCAATTGGTGGTTTTCCCAAATTGGGTTTCCATGTAAAATCTTGGTGTCTCATGTGTTCATGTTATTTTCTTTATATTTGTGCAACTAAGTTAATTAAGGTGAATCACATTTAATATCTTAAGATCTTCATGATTCAATGTTAACCAAGTCACAACAATATATTCAATGCTAACTGAATGACAGTCATATATTCATTGTTAACTGAGTTTCAACAAGGATTTGTTTTGAAGTTTTGTTGACATCTTAAGGGACTTGGATTTGGTTTTGTGGTAACTAATTTACCCCTCCTCTCTGAATTACTCCTTTACATTTCCAACAATTGGTGCTTGGAGATAAGGTTTAAAGAATCCAAGCTAAAGATCAAGATGTCTCACAGAAGGGAAATTCCTAAGTTGAATAGAGATAAGTTTCAAGCATGGTAGGAACTTGGGTATGTGCAGGATAATGTTGTGCCAAAAAGTGGCGATCTAAAAAAATCTGTAGTTCTGAAATATCTCAAACCATTTCAAAATCTATTCCTACTTTTTTCCCATCCACCCTGATACTAAATTAAAACAATTAATATCTTTATAAGGTTTACTATATCTTTTGATACCAAACTTATGTGGTCAACTTTAAAAACATCCTAAAAATGTGCTTTTGGCATGTTTTATGTGATTTTTGCTTCAAACTATAGCTGATGACTTTTTTTCACTAAAAATTGATGAAATGAAAAGGGTTTCTTAAAAATATTCTTACCTTTCCATAAATTTAAGGTTTATCAAATTATGAGTTTAGTAAGTAATTATTCCTTATTTTCTAATGGAGTTACGTATAAAGTGCTGACTGACACACTACTTGTAAAACAAAAATAACATTCAAATGGTGCAATATTTTTTAAATCCAAAAGATGCATCATATTCTATGTTTCTTCTACTATAAGGAAAAAAAATGAAAAAATTGAATTTTGCAGAGTTTTGAATTAGTTAAGGTGGTCAAACATGAGAGTTTTTTAATTCCAAAAATACTAAAGTCAAAAATTAATTTATTATTATTTATTTAGAATAAAAATACCCAAAAATATGTGTCACATATAGGCATGAGTCTAATACTTATATCTATAATATTATTAAAAAATATTATCATTTGATTTTGATTAAGGTGGTCAAACATACGTCTACTTCTTATTTTTGTTCTGAAATTTTTGTAATATTGCATTAAAATTCAAAATTTTGACCAATCAATTTTTATTTTTTTGAAATAAGTCCTATTATTTTAGAAACTAGATTCAATTTTCTAGAGATTCTTTTCTCTCAACTTTTTGATATTAAGTTAATAACAAGTAGAAAATTACATGTCAAGTTGACATAACCCTAATTTTCTGATTTTTTATTGCCATTTAAGAGCATAGTTTGGTTGACCATGATCTTGCACATACCCACTCACGAAGCTACATTTGGAAACCATTGGAGACTTAGGCCTAAAGTACCTAGAGAAAAAGTATGTGGAACCTACTAGAACTTTGACTATGGAACAAATTATAGAAAAGAAGAATTACAACATAATGATAATCGACATTACCTCTACTCTAAATTATGTTGAATTTGATAAAGTAAAAGATTTTCCTACTACTCATGAAATGTGGATCAAGTTGAAAGATATCTATGGAGGAGATGACAATATGAGGATAGCTAAGGTAGAAAGTCTTAGAGGTCAATTTGACCAAATGGAGATGAGAGAAGATGAAGACATTACACAATACAGTAAAGGAATCAAAGCAAGTGTGAGTGTAATCAGAGCCTCAAGAGGAAAAATAGATGATGTGATAGTGGTCAACAAGGTACTCAAAAATCTTCTTCCTATTTATGTAATTAGAGTTTCAACTATTAAAGGAGTGAGATGTAATTCCAAAAATGGTTTAACTTTAGGTGCACTAGTGTGAAGATTGACAACCTTTGAGTTAGATAACTTTGATAACTATGTTGCTAATTCTAGTAGCATTGTGTATGCATTTCAAGCTAAACTATCACTCAAAAAGAAAGATGGAAAATATAAAGGAAAATAGTCTAACAGTGAAAATAAAGAGGATTACGATGATGACCTTGAAACCATTGAAGCCCTACTTCAAAGAAGATTCCCCAAAGGAAAAGGAAAGTATAAAGGTAAAATGTTCCTAATCTATTATTCTTGTGAAGAATTTGGTCACATTCTTGCAAGGTATCCAAACAAAGAAGGAAAAGAAGAAAAGAAGTACAAGAAGTACAAAGGAAAGAAATATTTAAAAAGCTACAAAGATAACAAAGATAAAGGTAAGAAATATTGTTACATGGATAAATACTCTTATAGTAGTGATATTGATGAAATGGTTTACATTGCTATTAAATATGAATCAGATTATGAAAATGATAAGATGGCACTCATTTATCAACTTAGCAAGAATGACACATGGATCATAGATAGTGGTTGTTCTCATCACATGACTAGGAAAAAATCAAAATTTGAGCACTGGGAACACTATGATGGTGGAAGGGTTAGATTTGGAAATGATGAGCCATGTTATGAAAACGGAAAAGATTGGATTGAATTAACTAATGAACTTAGATGTAACAATGCTTACTAGGTTGAAGGAATGAAACACAATCTACTTAGTGTGGCACTATTGAACAACATTGGATTCAAGGTAGAATTCATGAATGGAAAATCCAAGTTGCTAGATGGGAAATAAAATTTAGTTGGGACTGTCAATCAAACAAAAGGTAATCTATTCTATCTTGATCTAACTAAAAGTTCATGTTTCCTAGCTCAAGTAAAGGAAAGTTGGTTATGGTATAAAATATTGTGTCATGTAAATTTTGATAACCTAGTCAACATAAGTAAGAATAAAAGAGTAAGATACATTCCAAGCCTAAATAAACTTGATATGGGCATGTGCAAGAATTTTCAAATTGGGAAGATGGGAAAGACAAGCTTCAAAACCAAGAATTATCATTTTGAAGAAGCTCTTGAGCTAGTTCACACAGATCTTTGTGGACTTATTGGCATAGAAAGATACTCTAGAGAAAAGTACTTTATTTTATTTGTTGATGATTATTATAAGATGACAATAATTATGTACTTAAAAGATAAATCTAAAGCCTTTAAAAAATTCAAGTGGTATCTGGCTAGAGTGGACAAAGAAGCATAAAAGAAACTAAAATGTCTAGATCAAACAAAGGAGGAAAATTCATCTCAAATGAATTCAATGAGATCTATAATGAAAGAGCAATCAAAAAATAGGTATCTACACCTAGTACACCTCAAAATAATGGCATACTAGAAAGAAGAAATAGATCAATTATGCTTTGTGCAAGGACACCAATGATAGAGAAAAATGTTGCAATCAAATAATAGAAGGGAGAAATCAGTAAAATAATTCATACCTTGAACCTAATTCAATTAAAGAAAGATTCAAATAAACCTCCTTATGAATTACAGTATGACTATAAACCTAATGTTTGTTATTTCAAATTATTTGGAAGAAAATGTTATATCTTAAAAGAGATAATGAAATGAAAATTTAATGTGAAAAGTGATGAAAGAATATTCCTAGGATACTCCAACAAAAGAAATCATATAAATGTCTACATCTTACTAGTCACAAGGCCATAGAAAGTGCACATGTAAAAATTGATAAGTTTGTAGAAAAGAGTGAAGACCAAAGCAACAAAGAACCTAAAAACTATAGAAACTTTGTCTACTATGAACCTAATACTTTGCCTAAAGTTCAAGCAATTGCAAATGAAAATTATCAGTCTTCACCACTGAGTCCCCTAAACCTCTAGATCAACATGAGTTGTAGCTAGTGCAACCTAAGTCATAATTTGAGGGACATAAGTCTCTATCAGAAGGACCTAAGTTTCAGACAGTGGAAACTGAGTCATAGTCTAAAGGACCCAAATTATAGACACTAGGACCCAAGCATGATTCAGAAGATCATTTTAAGCATGGTGAACCAAGTGAATCTAGAAAGAAAGAACCTATACTTGCTAGATATGCAAGAAGGCATCATGCACTAGAGAAAATCATTGGAGATCAGTCAAAAGGCACAATGACAATGAAGAAACTAAAAGGTACATTTTTTCTTACTTATTTTGAACCTAGAACTATTAAAGATGCACTAGACAATGAAAGTTGGATTGAAGCAATGAATGAAGAGATTGAGAAAATTGAAAGAAACAAAACTTGGACTCTTATTCCTACACCCAAGGATAAGAATATAATTGGCACAAAATGGGTATTAAGAAATAAGTTGAATGAAAATGGAGAAGTGTCAAGGAATAAATCAAGACTAGAATGTAAAGGTTATGCTCAAGAAGAAGGTATTGATTATGGAGAAACATTTTATCCTATTGTAAGACTAGAAGGTGTTAGAATACTACTTTCTTATGTTGCACATAAAGGATTCAAAGTTGATGTAAAGTTAGATTTCTTAAATGGAATCCTACAAGAAGTCTACATTGTGGAACCTGAAGGTTTCATTGGTCATAACAAAAGGAAAATGGTTTGTAGATTACACAAAGCTTTATATGGTCTCAAACAAGCCCCTAGATCCTAGTATGAAAGATTGCATAGTTATTTGGTAAAAAATGATTTTTAAAGGAAAAATGACAACAATAGTCAATACATCAAGGAAGGACTAGAAAAGAAGACATTACTGGAAGAAATTTTTGAAGATGGTATATTATTCACTAGACATGATGACTTGTGCAAATTGTTTTCTCAGGAAATGATTAAGGAATCTGAAATGTCAATGTTTGGAGAAATCAAATTCTTTGTTGGCCTAAAATTTCAATAGAAGAAGGATGAAATTGACATCACTCAATCAAATTACATCAAGGAGATATTGGAGAAATTTGGAAAGGAGGATTCTAGACTAGTTGGAACACCTATGTCTACTAGACATAAGGTTTCCAAAAATGATGATTCTAAAGAGGTAGATCAAACTACATATAGATCAATGATTAGAAAACTTCAGTATGTAGTACACAAAAGACTTAATATTGCATTAGTAGTTGGTATAGTGACAATATTCTCTACTAATCCAAAGGAAAATCCTATGATGGAAATAAAAATTATTATTAGGTATCTAAAAGGTATTGAAGATTATGGTTTGTGGTACAAGATAGGAGGAAACCTTGAATTGAAAGCCTTCACTCATGCTAATTGGGCAGGAAGTATTGATGATAGGAAAAGAACTAGTGGTGGAGTATTCTTTCTTAGAAAGAGGCTAGTATCTTGGACAAGCAAGAAGCAAAATTACATCTCTTAATCTATATAAAAAGAAAAATATGTTGCAGTAGAAATCAATTGTTTGAACATCATTTGGTTCAAACAACTATTGTTATATATGAAGGAAGAAATCAAGGATCCAATAGTTATCCTCTATGATAATACTAGTGCAATAAACATTTCCAAGAATCTAGTGATGCATACCAAGACAAAGCACACTGCAATAAAATACCATTTTATGAGAGAATTAGTGCAAGAAAAAGAGGTGAGATTGGAATAGGTAAACACAAAGGAAAAAGTTGTTGACATAATCACCAAGCCATTACCTAAGGGTTCATTTTTGTATGTAAGAGGTAAGTTAGGGGTCATTCCCCTATCTAAAACTCACTAAAAAAAGTTTAGTGATACACAAACCAACATTTGAAGACCAAACATGTTGATGTAGTATAGTTTGATTAGATTGCATATGAATCAGTACATAAGGTACATGGGATATCCATTTAGTTTTATCTTTGGTATGAGATGTCAAAGAGTTAGAGCTTTTTGTCATATATTAGAGAAATTTTGTATGAGGAAAAAGTTAGTATGTTGTCATATCAAAGATATTGCAATCAAAGAAATCATATGTTAGAGAAAAAAATTCTAGAGGGAGAAATTGATGTCAGAGGGAGTTCTCATGGATAAGAATCAAAATCAAACTAAGGATATTATCCTTATTTCTATTTTTCTCTAAAATTTCATTATACTTTGAGATGTGTTGCCATCAATATCAAAGAGGAAGATTGTTGAAAATAATTATTCAATTGTATGTTGTCTTTGATGTTACACAAAATGTCAAGCATTACCAAGCAAGTTATTAATTGTCAAGCTCACTTAGGCATTGAAGATAGTTTCCTATGTATGTCAAGCATTCCATTATTAACCAAGTTCAAAGATAGTATTGAAAGAGTTCACTTGGGCATCAAAGGAAAATCCTATGTTGACCGAGTTTACTAGATTACCAAAGGAAAGTTAGCATAGATCCTATGTTGATCGAGTTCATTTGATTACCAAAGGAAAGTCATCATGGAGTTAGTATTAACTGAGTTGGGTCAGTTAACAAAGGGTTTTCGTGTATTGATGAAGTATTGAATTTTGTATTCATCAATTGGTAACATATTGAGTGTAGTAGATTTATTGGTTAATGTTGGAAAATTTAGGGGATGATAATTGGATGATTGAAAGTGTTTTCAAGATAACTTGAGAAGGTAAATTATATAAGTATAAGGTTAAGTTGAGGATTGAATGTATGGAATTGAAGAAGATGAATTAAGGAAGCCAATTGGGAGGATATCTCCAAGAGGACAAAGTATCCAAGTTGACAAAGTTACAAAGAACATTATGATCAAGGAGGATCAAATAATCAAGCTAGAATAGAGATCTTAATCATAAGAGATAGTTGCATTAGTAATCAAGTCAATTCATTGTTACTCTTTAATAATTATAGCAGTGAATCAAATCTCCTAATAGAGTTAGCTTAACAATTATTTGGAAAATCCTCTAACAAGGTGGTATATCTAGATTGAAGTGTTTGAAGACCTTTAACAAGGCCACTCTTAATAGGGTGAATTAAATCCTTTAAGAGGGTCACACCTAAGAGTGCATTTTGTAACCTTTTATAGGGTTGGCTCCTAATAGGGCTCAGTTAAGAAGAGTGAAAAATAGTAAGTAGTTGCAATTGGTGGTTTTCCCAAATTTGGTTTCCATATTCAATCTAGGTGACTCATGTGTTCATGTTATTCTCTTTATATTTCTACAACTAATTTCATTAAGCTTAATCACATTTAATATCTTAATAAATGCATGATTTAGTGTTAATAGAGTGACAACAATATATTCAGTATTAACTGAATGACAGTCACATATTCTGTATTAATCGATTTTCAACAAGGATTTGTTTTAAAGTGGTGTTGACATCTTAAGGGAATTGGATTTTTTTGTGTGGTAATTGATTCACCCCTCCCCTCTTAGTTACTCCTTTGCATTTCCAACAATATTTCCTTATACAAAAATCTAATGTATTTAAAACTTTTAAGAAATGGAAATGCTTAGTTGGAAATGCATCTTAACGGGTTGGCTCAGCTCTACTATGGTACTCTATCTTTTTTCCTTTGTCCTTTGTCTCTTTGGCTTGTGTAGTGGCTATTGGAATTCTTTAGAATAACTAAGAGGGGGGATGAATCAATTATCCAAGGTCTAGATGTATAGTTGAAAAAATTCATAGCTTAGTGAACCCATAAAACATTTATCATCATGCATGCATCCATAAGATTATGCAATGACTTAAAACTTGTAGGTTACAATCAAAATTTTTTGCAGAAATGTAATCCTAAAACGTAACAAATTCAATAACACACTTGACACTATTATTTATGTGGAGACCCAATTTGAGAAAAAACACCAATAACATGCTACTATTTTTTACTCTTCTGAAGTGATGCCCTATAAAAGGCCAACCATATTAAATGTTACAATGAACACTATTATATGTGACCTAGTTAAAGCACTTCAATCACCCTATTAGGAGTGAGCTTTGTTAGAGGACTTTAGGCCATTCACTTGGAAACTCACCCAATTAAAGGATTTACAAATGATTGTTAGGTCAACCTTAATCCAAAGGATTTACCCTTGACTATTTATAACTATTAGAAAGTAACAATAAGGCTTGATCTAATAACAACTTACAGCTCCATTTTTAGATTATAGATCTCTGTTTTAGTCATCCATTCTACTTGGCTTTCACACATTTCAACTTTGATAGCTTGTTCACCCTTCAAGAATCCATACCCTTAAGCCTTCTTTCTTAACATGCCAATATAGACTCTTCACTTAGGTCACTGAATGAAGCAATACACTAGACTCTTTGTCTTCCTTAGGTTCTCATACATGACAACCTTTGCTTCTGACTAGCTATCCCTATAAATAGGAAATTAAGATATTTTGTCCTTCATTCACCATCATCCAATTTAGGGTTAGGAAATATTAGGTAGGATTCAATGAATATACCACTTGTTTAATTTCATCCCTTTCTATAAACTTCTCCTTCAATCCTCATTGAATTTTCCTCAAAATGGTTTACCATATATTCTATGCCACTAGCTCATCAATTTTATCTTCCACATGTTTCGCACAATCTAAGAAAAAAACTTTTTGTCTTGGATCTATCGAATTCATGATCTTTAACATAATGTTGACACTTGGCATTTACTTGCTTATGATGCTTGACACATGCTACATTGCTTGGTATCCTCTATAAAATTACTCAATATGAACTAAAATTTACTGGTGCTTGTCATCAACTAAACTTTACTTAGCATCCACTATGTCACTCGACATACACTAAAATAAACTTCCACTTGACTCCAAATGATTTTCTACTTGGCTTGCACTGACTTTTCTCTGCACCTACTATCCACTTGGTCAAGCTTCGCAAACAAACTTTGTTATACTTGTTCTTCTAAACTTTCTTAGTGTAACCAATCTTTTGCAACCTTAAGTAGATTATCAATGCACTATGTTACCACTATCTTAGCTAATTATTGTACTCCTTTTCATATCATAACTCAACCTTTCCTCTAGGTGCTATTGTTACATCTTTTGATCAAATCCTCATCATGAATCAAATAAGTGGTAGTACTTGAATCATGTAAGAAGTTGTCTTACCAGCAAATAAAAAGTTTGACATCAGTGAAAAAACAATGATTTAAACACATTTATAATACTTGTATCAGTCTATTCTCAATAATCTCCTTCTTGAATAGTGGCAACTCTTGTCAAAGTTGTAGTTGGCTTCTTTTCAAGTTTCTTTGTTGTTTTCTTTGTTTGCTGGCCTTACTTCTATTATTCTTTCATTTTCTTGTGGTTTATGCACTTGCTTCTATTGTGCTTTATTTTTCTTGCATATTTCTTCAGGTTCCTACTTGACATCCTCTTTATGATTATCTTTGTCTTCTTCAAATCCTTCATTCATTTCTTCTTCTTCTTCTTTTTCTTCACCAAAATTTTTTTTAGCTTCTTCACCATCTTGTTTTTCTTTCTTATGACTGTGGTAGTTTGTAAATTTAGTGTGATTCTCAATTTTTCTTCCTCATAATTTCCAAAGGATGTAGCATCCTTATCAATTCCTTGTGCCAATAGTGTAGTAATAGCTAGTAAGGCTTCATCAACATTGATCTCATTTGATAAAGGTCTTAACCATCTTACCCTTAGAATTTTTTCTTGTACATATGTGTAGTTATCATCAACTAGGAAACATACATCATTTTAATGTTGTTCCACTAGTGACATAGGAATTCTTGACCTCTACTTCATAAACTTCTTAAAGTCTTCAAAATAACTAGTCATTATTGATTCAAATTTATCACCTAATTGCTCAATGCACTCTCCTATCTATTGAGTAACATATCTATTTGTCTTCCATGTAACCTTTCCAAATTTAGGAAATGTATTTTGCCCATAAAATAATATGCAGATGATAAGTGAACCAATCTTACATGAGGAACTCTTTTCTTTCCTAATAGATTCCATATTTTCTAATAGTTGTTGAAGTTGTAGCTCAACTAAGTTGTAGATGTGATCTATCTTCACAATCTTGAAACTTGGGTTGACTACCATGCAAGATACATTGTTTAGTTGGCTCAACTAGAAGAACTTGACCAAGTGGATAGTAGGTGCAGCGAAAAGTTAGTGCAATCCAAGTAGAAAATTAGTTGGAGCCGAGTAGAAGTTTATTTTAGTGTATGTCGAGTGACATAGTGGACACTGAGTAAAGTTTAGTTGATGACAAGCACCTGTAAACTTTAGTTCAAAATAACTAGTCATTATTTATTCAAATTTATCACCCAATTGCTCAATGTACTCTCCTATCTATTGAGTAACATATCTATTTGTCTTCCATGTAATCTTTCCAAATTTAGGAAATGTATTTTGCACATAAAATAATATGTAGATGATAAGTGAACCAATCTTACATGAGGAACTCTTTTCTTTCCTAATAGATTCCATATTTTCTAATAGTTGTTGAAGTTGTAGCTCAACTAAGTTGTAGATGTGATCTATCGTCACAATCTTGAAACCTAGGTTGACTACCATGCAATATTCCACACAATACAAGAAAAATACTTTTCATCTCAGATCTATCGAATTCATGATCTTTAAAATAATGTTGACACTTGGTATTTACTTGCTTCTGATGCTTGACACATGCTACATTGCTTGGTATCCTCTATAAAATCACTCAATATGAACTAAAGTTTACTGGTGCTTCAACTAAGCTTTACTCAGCAGCCACTATGTCACTCAACATACACTAAAGTAAACTTCTACTTGGCTCCAACTAATTCTCTACCTGGCTTGCACTGACTTTTCTCCACACCTACTATCCACTTGGTCAAGTTTCACGAACAAACTTTGTTATACTTGTTCTTCTAAACTTTCTTAGTGTCAATCATTTGAAACCTTAAGTAGATTATCAATGCACTATGTTACCACTATCTTAGTTAATTATTGTACTGCTTTTCATATCATAACTCAACCTTTCCTCTAGGTACTATTGTTACATCTTTTGATCAAATCCTCTTCATCAATCAAATAAGTGGTAGTACTTGAATCATGTAAGAAGTTGTCTTACAAGAAAATAACAAGTTTAACATCAATGAAAAAACAATGATTTAAACACATTTATCATACTTGTATCAATCTATTCTCAACAATCTCCTTCTTGAATAGTGGCAACCCTTGTCAAAGTTGTAGTTAGCTTCTTTTCAAGTTTCTTTTTTGTTTTCTTTATTTTCTGGCCTTACTTCTATTCTTCTTTCCTTTTCTTGTGGTTTATGCACTTGCTTCTATTGTGCTTTCCTTTTCTTGGATATTTCTTCAAGTTTCTGCTCGACATCCTCTTTTTGATTATCTTTGTCTTCTTCAAATCCTTCATTGATTTCTTCTACTTCTTCTTCTTCTTCTTCTTCTTTTTCTTCCCCAAAATTTTCTTTTAGCTTCTTCACCAACCTATTTTTCTTTCTTATGATTGTGGTAGTTTGTAAATTTAGTGTGATTCTCACTTTTGCTTCCTCATAATTTCTAAAGGATGTAGCATCCTTATCAATTCCTTGTGCTAGTAGTGTAGTAATAGCTACCAAGCCTTCATCAAAATTAATCTCATTTGGTAAAGGTCTTAACCATATTACACTTAGAATTGTTGCTTGTACATATGTGTAGTTATCATCAACTAGGAAACATACATCATTTTAATGTTGTTCCACTAGTGACATAGGAATTCTTGACCTCTACTTCATAAACTTCTTAAAGTCTTCAAAATAACTAGTCATTATTGATTCAAATTTATCACCTAATTGCTCAATGTACTCTCCTATCTATTGAGTAACATATCTATTTGTTTTTCATGTAACCTTTCCAAATTTAGGAAATGTATTTTGCACATAAAATAATATACCGATGATAAGTGAACCAATCTTACATGAGGAACTCTTTTCTTTCCTAATAGATTCCATATTTTCTAGGGTCAGTGCAAGAAGTTGGGTCTCACTTTTGGCCAAAAAGTGGAAGTGTTTTTCCTGTTTTTGAAACATTTTGTCAATTGATGCCAAAATTTGAGCCATTTAGAGATTAAATATTAAAAAAAATTCAGAAATAAAAATTGTAGTGCCTGGAATCTTCTTTTTTAATATGTAATTTATTTGTATACCCATATGATAGATTTTTTTTTGGTATGGATCTTTAAAAACCACTTTTTCAAAATGCCTATTTTGGGACCATACCACGCTTGTGTACGGACACCATAATTTGACACAAATGAATGAATTTTTGTGAATCCTTTTAAATGGAGTTACCTGATACACCAAAGATTGATGAGAATATTTTTCTTGAATTTTTTAATGAATATTTTTTTTAAAATTAATTTTTAATTGGCTATAAAAGAAAATTTTAAAACCTCTCGTGTATGGACACCATAATTTGATCAAAATTTCACTTTTTTCAATTTTTTTTTTTAACTTCAAAAGAATTGAATGTAGATTGATGACATATAAATTAATTTAAGAAAAAATATAAAATAAAAAAGTTATTAAAGTTTTAGTGAACATTGTTATTTTACATTTAGGTACCACCTTCGATTAAAAATAATAAAATAGTAAATAAAAATATAACTCTATAAAATTTATATTTTTGAAATTAGGACAGTGATAACTCTAATGGGTTTTTGTTTCGTAAAAAATTTTGATCAGGAAGACCCTCTAAAAATTATGGCAAGGCATGAATTTTTCAGTTCAATGCCTTACCCAAATCTTAAGAGGCCAAGGCATAGGCTTGGTCTCACCAAGCCTATCCCAAACCAAAATCCGAGGCAGGAAAAAAAAATCCCGCCTCATGTTGTAAGAAATAGGCACCCGTTATTTGAATTTCAAAAAACCGGTACCCATTTTGAAAAGCTAAAAGCGACATGTAAAATTTGCCAAAAATTTAAAAAATTGAATTTTTAAGAAACGGGTACCCATTTTTTACTTTTAAAAAATGGGTACCCGATTTTTAAGAAATGGGTACCCATTTTTTATTTTTTAAAAACTGGTGCCTGTTTCTTAAAAAAATTTATTTTTATTTTTTTGAAAAATTGGTACCTGTTTTTTGAAAAGAAAAAATGGGTACCTGATTCTAAAAAATAATGGGTGCCCATTTTTTTAAATCGGGTACCCGTTTCTAAGAAGTTTCATTTTGCGGATTTGACTTCCACGGAATTACAACCCAACTTTGTGCATTCACCCTCTAATAGTTGTTGAAGTTGTAGCTCAACTAAGTTGTAGATGTGATCTATCTTCACAATCTTGAAACTTGGGTTGACTACCATGCAAGATACATTGTTTAGTTGGCTCAACTAGAACAACTTGACCAACTGGATAGTAGGTGTAGAGAAAATTTAGTGCAAGCCAAGTAGAAAATTAGTTAGGGCCAATTAGAAGTTTATTTTAGTGTATGTCGAGTGACATAGTGGATGCCGAGTAAATTTTAGTTCAAAATAACTAGTCATTATTTATTCAAATTTATCACCTAATTTCTCAATGGACTCTCCTATCTATTGAGTAACATATCTATTTGTCTTCCATGTAACCTTTCCAAATTTAGGAAATGTATTTTGCACATAAAATAATATGTAGATGATAAGTGAACCAATCTTACATGAGGAACTCTTTTCTTTCCTAATAGATTCCATATTTTCTAATAGTTGTTGAAGTTGTAGCTCAACTAAGTTGTAGATGTGATTTGTCTTCACAATCTTGAACCCTAGGTTGACTACCATGCAAGATTTCACCCAATCCAAGAAACTAACTTTTCGTCTCAGATTTATCAAATTCATGATCTTTCAGATAATTTTGACACTTCGCATTTACTTGCTTCTAATGATTGACACATGCTACATTGCTCGATATCCTCTGTAAAATCACTCAGTATGAACTAAAGTTTACTGGTGCTTGTCATCAACTAAAATTTATTCGGCATCTACTATGTCACTCGACATAAACTAAAATAAACTTCCACTTGACTCCAACAGATTTTCTACTTGGCTTGCACTGACTTTTCTCTGCACCTACTATCCACTTGGTCAAGCTTCGCAAACAAACTTTGTTATACTTGTTCTTCTAAACTTTCTTAGTGTAACCAATCTTTTGCAACCTTAAGTAGATTATCAATGCACTATATTACCACTATCTTAGCTAATTATTGTACTCCTTTTCATATCATAACTCAACCTTTCCTCTAGGCGCTATTGTTACATCTTTTGATCAAATCCTCTTCATCAATCAAATAAGTGGTAGTACTTGAATCATGTAAGAAGTTGTCTTACCAACAAATAAAAATTTTGACATCAGTGAAAAAACAATGATTTAAACACATTTATCATACTTGTATCAATCCGTTCTCAACAATCTCCTTCTTGAATAGTGGCAACCCTTGTCAAAGTTGTAGTTGGCTTCTTTTCAAGTTTCTTTGTTGTTTTCTTTGTTTGATGGCCTTACTTCTATTATTCTTTCCTTTTCTTGTGGTTTATGCACTTACTTCTATTGTGCTTTATTTTTCTTGCATATTTCTTCAAGTTCCTACTTGACATCCTCTTTATGATCATCTTTGTCTTCTTCAAATCCTTCACTCATTATTTCTTCTTCTCCTTCTTCTTCTTTTTCTTCACCAAACTTTTCTTTTAGCTTCTTCACCATCTTGTTTTTCTTTCTTATGACTGTGGTAGTTTGTAAGTTTAGTGTGATTCTCACTTTTGCTTCCTCACCAAAGGATGTAGCATCCTTATCAATTCCTTGTGCCAATAGTGTAGTAATAGCTAGTAAGGTTTCATCAACATTGATCTCATTTGGTAAAGGTCTTAACCATCTTACCCTTAGAATTGTTGCTTGTACATATGTGTAGTTATCATCAACTAGGAAACATATATCATTTTAATGTTTTTCCACTAGTGACATAGGAATTCTTGACCTCTTCTTCATAAACTTCTTAAAGTCTTCAAAATAACTAGTCATTATTGATTCAAATTTATCACCTAATTGCTCAATGCACTCTCCTATCTATTGAGTAACATATCTATTTGTCTTCCATGTAGCCTTTCCAAATTTAGGAAATGTATTTTGCACATAAAATAATATACTGATGATAAGTGAACCAATCTTACATGAGGAACTCTTTTCTTTCCTAATAGATTCTATATTTTATAATATTTGTTGAAGTTGTAGCTCAACTAAGTTGTAGATGTGATCTGTCCTCACAATCTTGAAACCTAGGTTGACTACCATGCAAGATACATTGTTTATTTGGCTCAACTGGAAGAACTTGTGTGCAATCACATGCACTACAAATGCTATAGTAGGGTCTTCAAAAGAATCAATTATCATTCCACATTTGTTACACATGCCTCTAGTATTCTTTTCAATAATCTCTTTTGTGTTGCTCCTCAATGTCTTTGATTGATTTAGGTTTGGATACCCTGTCACTTTGTGAATGATTATTTTATATATTCTGATTTGTCTACCTTCCAACCATAGTTTATTGTCTTGTATTTGGCTCAATACTATCTTTATCCATTCTATTTTGAAAACTTGGGGAAAATCTAGGGCACACATTAACCCTTTTCTCTCTACAATTTTTTTTTCTTCCCTCAACACATCATTCTCACACAACGTTTGATAGCCATATCTAATTTCTAAATCTCCAACCTCACCTACCTTTCAAGTATAACAACATCATACACTCTGTATCTTTAAAACCGTAGGGGGTATTGTTCATAGCACACTAGATGGATCTCCTTTATATGTGATCTCGGGGATGGCATAGAATGAGAGTTGTCTAACATCATTTCTTATTAATTCAACATTGAAAACTTTTTTCCTTCCTTTCTAGTTTTCAAGAACTCGCTACCATTTTAATTCACTAGGGTTCACAAAACATGGAATGGTGTAACTTAGCACAAGTTAGATACCTTTCAAATCCACTAAATATTGTTGAGTTATAGTAGAATCTTGCTTCCAAACACTAGAATCCTTTTCACAAATCACCTTTATTCTCTTCCAACATATGGTAAATGAAAATGACTAAAAAAATTGAGTATATACCCCTCAAAACCTTACAATTAATAGTTCTAGTGTATATACAACTTTTTATTTAGTCAGTATTTGGTTTACTAGTATAATTGACAAATTTAATGAGCTAAGCTATCACTATCATACCCTCATTACTTGACCCTTACTACAATATTTCCAATAATTGACAACAATGTTTTTTTAACAAAACAATAGATTTTCACTTTTTTCTAATCACTTCATTGCATCTTAATACATGTTGATAGATCATTTTCATTACTTGAATGCTTGGAACTAATGCATAGTATATCATTTTAGATTTTAGTTCCACACATAGCTCTGATTTCTTAGTTGGGGTTGATGTTATCACCTAATCCATTAGATAAAGTGACCTCATTTGGACTTGATGTAATATTTTTCTTTCTTTCTCCATGTCTTTCTCATTTGTGTCTTTAACTTCTTTGCATCTACCTTTTCTTTGCCTTTGCTAAATTTATTTCTCAATGCAGGTGATTGAGTTTAGCAATTTATGCTTACATGATCAATTTGAAGACAACTAAAGAATTAAGTCACATTCAACCATATGTTGCAATTACCTCTTAAATGTGTCCTAACGCAATTTTTAGGGATATGACCATGTTCTTGGCAATAGTGATAACTATACCTTGTGATGTAATCCCAATCATAAGAATTTTCATTATGGTATTCCATTGTCTATTTGTTTAATGTCCACTTGGGCTTAGATTTGGATTCATATGCCGTGTGTCCATCCTTTTGGTAGTTGTAACAATAACCTTCAAATCTATGAGTGTTGGTTTTCTTTACCATGCATTCATGTGCCTGATATCCTTCCTTCTTGTAGTTATGCCAATGTCCCTTGAATTTATTCTTAGAGTTTTAATTTCTAGTGTTTGTCTTGCAAAAATTTGTTGTGTGATCTAATTTTCCAAAATGATGACAAGTGGGCTTAATTTTCTTTCCCTTATTTTTCCTTTGTTCACCACTTCTAGATGATTCTCCTTTCTTGGTTCTAGAATATCCCAAACTAGCAGTATCATTGTTTGACCTTGGTGCTTCCTTCATCTTTTCAAAATACTTTATGGCTTCACTCAGCTTGGAAATTTTTTCCTTTTCTGTATTCAATTCATTCTACAGTAGGGTATTCTATGTTTTTAAAGTTTTAATCTCAAAGTATTTTCTATTTAGTTTTTGATCTACAATCATTAGCTGATTCATCAAATTTAATTGAATTCTTGAAAATCTCTATGCATCTGATGAATTCTCCTCAAGTATATTAGATAGCAGCCTTTTGTATTCTTCAATCATGACTCTATCTTCTTCAACATTCTTCAATCATGACTCTATCTTCTTCAACATTCTTTTTTATTTCAATTGTTTCACACAAAAATATTTATTTTCTTGTTCTATTTTTAGATTCTCGACTTCTTCATTTAGGGCTCCTTTCTTTTCCATCAGATTTGTAATTGATGCATCAAACTCTTCTAATTTTTTATCATCAAATAATCCAATCATTTCTTCTTCTTGATATTGAGTGTCATTTTGTTGAATATTCAATCCCTTTCTTCTTTCTAATGAATATTGTAGTTCATCTCTTGTCTCCTTGAGTTAATGTAGGGAAAGTTGTATTTCAATCTTTTGGTTCTCGATGGTCTTTCCCAATTTGTATACTTCCATCTTTAAGATCTTACCATGAAAGTTGTCAAACTTTCCTTTCTAGAGAACTAGCTCTAATACCAATTGTTGGGAATGTAAATGGGAAAGTAAGTTTTGAGAGGGGGTGGGGAGGTGGTTAATCAAAACTTAACTTTTTTTACCACTAAAAAAATTCACCATACATCCTTCTCATAACTTAACATGTAAACTAAAATAAGTAACCATACATCACATCCAAAACATAATGTAAATCAACACATGACACATAAGATTTTGGTTACCTAGGAAACCTCCAAGGAGAAGATAAAATTGGGGTGGGGATGACATCCACAAATCTTCACTACTATAGTTGTAAAGTGTGGCCTATTATGGCTACAAATTTTTTGTCATAAACTATGATCTACCCTATGAGAGGTCTTCCGTGTTAAAGGCTTATGAGACTATTAGGCCTCACCTTGACTAAAGAATTTCAAACTCACAATTAAGTAAGCACTCTTTTAGGAGATTTACAAAAGCCTGTTCATATTATTCTATTAAGATATTTACTCTGTATCACCTATCAAAATAATTCAACACCTAATGATTTAGTTAGCACCTTGCTGGTTGATGTCAGATCTCCTCTTTACTAATTATCTCTTGATCCTTCTAATCAAATTTATCTTCTCTAACCTTACCATGCTTATCTTTATTCTACTCAAACTGATTCTACATTCCATATCTCTGTCTTATCTATCTTCTCCACCATGATTACCCTCTATACTCTTAGCATTTATCTCCTCACAATCCTACATACCCCTTAGGGTTTACCTCTATAAATAGGAAATTGTGGGGATGGGCTAGGTCATAATCAATGTTTGTGGTTGATTATTATTTCCACCCAATGCTTCCCTTAATCTCATTGGCTTCATTTATTGCATAGGGATGCATAATATGGTTGGATCCTTATCTCTAAATATTGAAAATTCAACTTTATGTCAGCTAAAAAAAGTTTATACAGAAGTTTGTGCAATAAAAAAATCTATTTCAAAGACTAGTAACTCAACACTAGTAGACTTTGATGCTTGGCCTTCACTATGTTATTTATGTTGATACTTGGCATTTGAATAACTTGACACTCACTTTGATCGGCATATGAATCACTTGGCATATAGCATTTACTTGGGACTTGAGTGACCTGACACTGTAGTGAGTCGACACTATATCTCATATTACTTGACATGTATTTTATGGAGGCTTATGCACTCAGCTTGCACTACTCTTTTCTAGATAAGGACTAAGTGTTTTGTTACTATCTTTTCAAAGAAAAATGAGATTAATAATCAGCCCCTTTGACATGAGTGGAAAAAACACTTTGTCATGGTGTATACAATTTTATCTTATGCATAAGTCAAACAATATATCATCTTGCTCAACTTCAATACAAAATTTTAAAATATTCAAAATTTGCAAAAAAAATATTATTACCTTAACATGTTACTCCCCCTGAGTAAATACTTCATTTCATTTTGTACCTCCTTCTTAGTAGATATCAGCCTTGACAAAATTTCTCCAAAATTTACAAAATCTTCAATATTCAATACCCCCCTTTTTCGACACTTATGTCATTTGGGTGGCACATTTATAGTATGTTTTACCAATAATGGCTTATGTAATTCCATTATCACCCCCAATGTGGAATCCCAATTGTCATTGGCTACATCTAAAGATTAAATCTGTATTTCAAGATTTTTTGCCATGTCAAGTAGACCTTCTTGAGTAGAAAGATGATAATCTTTCTTAATCAATGTCTTGGAAAAGGCTAGTTCCTTCTACAAAAATTCCATGTGAGGGGTCAAAATGGACTATATACTGATCAAAGTTTCTCTTATATTAGCATCCTTTGATTGCAACTCTATAAGCCTACTCTATATATTCAATAAGCTCTAAAAATGAGCTTGACTAGTGCTAGGAGATTGCCTCAATGTAGCACCTATTAATTATAAATATCCTTGCAGTTGGTCATTTGACTGTTAAGTTTCTTTAGTAAAATTATCAACATCACATAATTTTCTATAGAGAAAAAATATTATCCAAAACTTTCTTCACACTCTCCATCTTAGTTGATAAATCAACTTGTCTTAGTGTAATGGCACTAGATATCTTTTCCATAACCTTAATGTGAATTTTTCTCTCAGACCATTTTAATAATTTAACTTTTGTCTCTAAGTCATCATCAATATCTTATCAACTACATGTACAAGTCTCTCCATAATAATCTTATTGGAAATGGAATCTAAAATATCAAAAGCATCTACAAAAATATCTCTAATGTGATGTAGAACCTACTTTTCATTGTGCTCCTTGCTTAAGATTTCATATATTTTCCTCCTCTATAGGGCCTCTTGAAGAACACTCATTTCTTCAGGTCTAATTATTCTTAGATCAAACTTAGGTAAAAAAATCAACTCATCTAAACTCACATTGTCAAATGAAGTATTTTTAGCACTTAGTAGTGTCTTGGTACCCAACCTTCGTATCGGCAATGGTGTCTCTTGTGTACTCAACCTCTAAATATTCTAGCTATTGGGAATAGGTGTAGAGACTGGTAAAGTGACTAGTGTCTATATAGCTATATATTCTTCTATCTCAACAATAAGCTTGTGCTCTTCTATTTGATCATCCTTCTTTTTATCTTCAATGGGTTTTAGTAAGGTGGATGGAGGACTAGCTTCCTTACTCTTTGCTTCTTCATTTCCATCCTTGTCAATGATGACAAATGTAGGTAAACTTGAGCTCTATAGACTAGGTAGTGATGTAACTAATGTTTCTACCTCTTTGTCTTTCATCTCAATGGCTATTATGGGCATTCTAGATGGTGCATTTGTAGGCTCATCTTTCTTCTCTAGGTTTATACCTTGATCTTCCTTTTCCATTATTTCTACAACAATGGAAAGAAATGTAAATGCTTTTTGTTGCTCCTTAGTGGATGCAATCTCACCTTTTTAAGATTCATCAATCCTGACCAATATAGGGTTAGTGTATGGCATGACTATATTGGTAGATTGCAATTATAGTTTCTTTATATCCTCCTTGCTTAGTGGACTAACATTCTATGTCGAGTTGTTGGGTATTTCTTCAATGGTTATAGACTCTTTCTCTTTATGTTTTGGAATGGTGCTTGACATTTGAGCATCTTGTGCATCTTCCTTGGCTATGTTATCCTTTTCTTTAGCTATATCTTCCTTGGTTGTTTCATCTTTCTCTTATTCACTTCTCTCTTCCACAACTGTTATGGTCAACCCATAGATAGATTTTCAAAGTAGCTTACTTTGGGTTACCACCTCCTCTACTTTATTCCTAAAAATATTAAGTGCTCAATACACTAGAGAAATCTCCTTTTGTGATTTTAAATAGCCTTATTTATCACTCTCATGTCAATTTTCGACATAACTATGGCTAAAGTAGCCTCTCTCCAAACTAAACTTCCACTTTTTCTCAATTCTCTCATATAAGATTTTAGGAATAGAGTTAGAAATATCTAATGGAGTGGTCTTAAATATGGCCATCATATCATAAATAGCCTCTTCAAGATTAGTTTTATCCTCACTCCCTAACTTATCAAAATCAATATGTGAAAAGCTAGATAAATCTACATTGGTCTTTACATTTTCACATAAGTTATCAATGTCAAATGAGAGATTGTGGCTTACCACTTTGAATTGAATTAGGTCATTAGATTTTTTCTTCTCATCATCCAAGTCACCTTATGGTTTGTATTTTCTTCTCATCTTCTTGGCAAGCTGGTTGTGGCACTCTCTCTTTTGCCTTTGGTTTTTGTCTCTTTGGCTTGTACAATGGTAGCCCTTGTTCTTGACCTTGTCAAAGGTGCAACTGCCTTCTGTTTAGGTTTTTGCACTAGCATCTGTTGTGCTTTCTTTTTCTTGCTAGTTTCTTTAGTTTCCTGCTTGGCATCCTCTTCATTACATCTTTATCTTCTCCCAATCCTTGAGTTAGTTCTAAAGGTTCTTGGCCCTCTTCTTATTCTTCTTCTTCTTTGACACCTTCACCAAACTTTATTTTTAGCTTCTTCACCATCTTTTTTCTTTCTTATGACCATGATAGTTTGTAAATTTATGGCAATTCTTTATTTTTCTTCCTCACAATTTCCAAAGGTTGTAGCATCCTTATCAATCTTGTTTGTGAATAGTGCAATAATAGGTGTTGAAGCCTCATCAAAATTTATCTCATAGGTTAAAGGTCTTAACCATCTTACCCTTGGAATTGCTTCATGTACATATGTGTAGTCAGCATTAACTAGGAAACATACATCATTGTAATGTTATTCCACTAGTGATATAGGAACTCTCAACCTCTACTTCATAGACATCTTTAATTCTTCAAAATAACTGACGCAGTGCAAGGCTGGAGAATCCCTAAAGGAAATGTCCTAGCCCCCAAAAAATAACAACAATAAGAAAAAAAAATGTGAGATCTAATACCAAATAACAACTCTTTATTCATAAAATAACTAATCACATGTAACATGTTAGGTTTTAAGGCCTTCTAGGTTAGGGCCAAATAAAAATAGTAATTACAATACTAGTTGTACAAGATCCTACAAAATCTAGTTACCACACACCAATTCAAGCTAGTCTAGATCCACAATTGGATAAGAACACAAAGAAGAATTCACACTTGTACCCTCAGGTCCACCAAGAAATCCTCTAGTTCCTAAGTGTAGAAACCCTAGCTCTTCAAAATTCACATCTACACTTCATCCCCTTCTCCAAGTTGAAAATGAATCATCCTCTTCATCATACCAAAAAGAATCTACAAGAACCCTTCTTATACTCAACTAAGTCACAAGTCAGCCCAACACATTATTAACTAAATTAAATCCCTTACATTAAATATAGGTCAAGCCACAAATTAGCTAGAACACTAAATTAAATACCAAAAGTTAGCTCACAGACAACTTGGCACCAATAGAACCAAGACCAAACTGAGTCTCAGCAAAACCAAGCTGAGCACCAATAAACTCCCAAGCATTGCTGAGCTCCAGAGATAATGGAAATTTCTAGAGACCATGTCGAGTTCTAGATACCATGCTGTGCTCCCAAACATGCCAAGTTTTGGAGACCATGTCGAGTTCCCAGACCATGCTAAGTTCCATAAGCCATGCTAAATTCCTAGACCATGCCGAGTTCCACAACTTTAAGCCAAAATCCCTCCAAACATGCAGGATTATAGGATGTTCCTGCATCAAACACCCCAAGTTCAAAAGGATGTTCTTAGTAGCTAGAAGAACATCTTTTGGGATTCAACACATAAATCCCAAATTGGTTCTTCACATACATATCCTCCAAGTCCTCAACTTGTACACTCTTTCCATTGGTCTTCTTCTATTTCTTCACATCCATCCTTGGTGTGCTATAGGTCTACTCTTCATGTTGATCTCCAAACTTCATAGAATTTTCCAACTCAACTCACCTACCAATACTTAGGTTCCTCCTACCAAGTTCTTCATTTTGTAAAGAATCAGGGAAAACTTTCTGCCACCTTTCTCAGTAGTAAACACATTCTTGACACAATAATGCACATCCCTACAATCATATTGCCAATGTCTACCAAGTAACATGGAAAACTATTCATATCCACAATATCACACAATATTGGATCCTTATACTACCCAATCTAGAAATCAACAAGGTATTGCTCCTGCACTTCCAAATGATTTTCACCTTGCAACCAGATAATCCTATAAGGATAAGGATTTCTCATTCTTCTTTTCAAACCAATTTTTTGAACAATCTCCTCAACAAAAAGGTTATTAGTACTACCACCATCCATAATCACCTTCCAAACTTTACCACCAGAATTACAACAAGTCTTGAACAAACTAGTCCTCTGACAAGAATCTGGTGTCCTCTTGATGCAAGCAAAGGGTGAATAACTAGGGCCAAAGGCTCACCCAACTATCCAAACCACCCTGCAAGAGTTAACACAATGAAAGAAAACACAAGGAACAACAACCAAAGGAGGAAGAGAAGAAAACACTTTTATTGATTCATCAAATATCTTCATACATGCCCAACTATAAGGCCTTCTGAGTTACAGCTAGATACAAAATACAACTTCCAAATCCACGATCTAGCTTTAAATTTTTATTTCCAGACATATATATTTTCTCTTTCTAAACTCTTTAAATCTATCTAACTCTAAGCCTAAACACCCTATTTATACTTGTCAAAATGGCTTACAGAACATTCTAGAACATAGAGAAGCCACAAGTTGGCTCTCAGCAAATATAACTACCTATACCAAAATTAAATGTGAACAAATTTGGCCCAAACAGGAACCAGATATAGATTACTCACCAAAAGAAAGCTTTCTGAAACTGGCATTCAGCATCCAAAGTGATTACATGGTAGCAACTACAAACTCGATAGCAACTTGAACTCCATAGCAACTGGAACTCAATAGCAACTAGAAATTGGAACTCGGTAGCAACTAGAACTCAATAGCAACTAGAACTTAGTAGCAACTAGAACTCAGTAGCAACTAAAACTCGGTAGCAATTGGAACTCAATAGCAATTGGAACTTGGTAGCAATTGGAACTCAGTAGCAACTAGAAAATGGAACTCAGTAGCAAGTAGAACTTAGTAGCAATTAGAACTTGGTAGCAATTGGAACTTGATAGCAACTAGAACTCGGTAGAAACTAGAACTTGGTAGTAACTAGAAACTAGAACTTGGTAGCAACTAGAACTCATTAGCAACTAGAAACTGGAACTCAATGACAACTAGAACTTGGTAGTAATTGGAAACTAGAACTCGGTAGCAACTAGAACTTGGTAGAAACTAATAGAATGAATGAAACATGTAGGATTACAAGGAAAATGTAGGATGCTCTTGCATCAAAAAACTAGGGTTGGAGAAAAATGATTCTTCTAAATCATGCAACTATCACAACCTAAGCTGAATCCAACTTCGATTGAAAAATCCATGTAGCATCTTCAATAGGTCTATTCTTCCACTTCACCAAATACTCATAGTAATCTTTTCCTCTTGTGCTCTTACAAATTCTTTGACTTAATATCTATTCAACTTCTTCAATCTACTTCTTAGGATAATCGCCAGGTACAACAACTTCATCATTTGACTCATGATACTTATACAAATCAGCAACATTGAATATAGGAGATATATCCATGTCATCAGGTAACTCAACTTCATAAGAATTACCACTATCAAACTTCTTCAAGATCTTACAAGGTCCAAATTTCTTCATCTTTAGCTTACTATATGTTCCAACTGGGAATCTTCCTTTCTTCAAATGAACCATCACCTCATCACCAACTTGAAAATCATGGTGTCTTCTAGATTGATTAGCATTCTCCTTATACTTTTGATTACTTTGTTTTAACCTCAACTTCACTTCCTTATGCAAAGACTCTATAAAATCAGTAAATTCTTCTCCTATAGTGCTTTTCTTTTCTTCACCAGCAACATCTCTCAAATCTGATATGCCTCTAGGATGCATTCTAGTAACAATCTCAAAATGTGTCTTCTCTGTACTCCTATTCACATAATTATTATATGAAAATTCATCTTGTGCCAATACCATCTCCCAATTACTTGGCTTATTCCCAACCAAACATCTCATCAAATTACCCAAGCTTCTATTCACAACCTCTATCTGACCATCTATTTGTGGATGGAATGTAAAACTAAACTTCAATTCAGAACCCATCTTCTTCCATAAAGTCTTCCAAAAATAACCAACAAACTTACTATCTCTGTTAAAAATAATGCTTCTTGGTAATCCATACAATCTCACAATCTCTTTAAAGAAAAGTTTGGCAACATGCTCAACATCTGATGTCTTCTTACATGGTATGAAATGAGGCATCTTAGAAAATGTGTCAACTACAACAAATATAGAATCATACCCCTTCACTATCTTAGGCAATCCAAGAACAAAATCCATACTAATGTCAGTCCAAGGTTTCTCAAGAACAGTAATAGGTGTATACAAATCAGTATTTTGACTCACTCCCTTTACAACTTGACATACTCCATAACTCTTCACAAATTTTTAAACATCCTTATATATTTTTGGCCAACAATACTTCTCTTTTAGCAAACTCAATGTCTTATCAATTCCAAAATGTCCAAGTAATCCACTACTATGCTTTTCCTTAATCAGATTCAACCTCATAGGACTTCTAGGAATACACAACTGAATACCTTTGAACAACATACCTTCTTGAATGAAATATTCATCATACTTACTTATGTGGTCTGTCAGATTTGGTGCTCTACACTCTCTCTATGCCTCAAAAAAATCAAGATCAACATCATACAATTCTTTCATTTAATCAAAACTAAGAACTTCAACCTTCATTTAAGTCAACAAAGAACATCTTTTACTCAATGCATCAAAAAATCTGTTAGTAACTCCACTCTTACTCTTGATCACAAATGTAAAACTCTACAAGTACTCAACCAACTTCATATGTCTTTGATTCAATTTGTGTTGACTTCCCAAGTATTGTAAAGCTTTATGATTAGTATACAACACAAACTCTTTAGGAATCAAATAATGTCTCCACTTCTTCAATGCTTGAACAATGCCATAAAATGCTTGATCATACATTGAATATTTCCTTTTAGCACTATTCACTTTTTCACTAAAGAAAGAAAATAGGCTTACCTTATTGACTTATTATAGCTCATATTGGATTACCACTTGCATCACATTCAACTTGAAATACTCTTTTGAAATCAAGCAAAGCCAATATAGGTAATTCAGCAACCATTTTTTTCAAAGTCTCTAAACTCTTATCAGCTCCATGTGTCCACTTGAATTCCTTTTTATCTCCCCTCATTGTTTCACTCATAGCATTACACACAACACTAAAATTCCATATAAACTTTTTATAAAAACTAGCCAAACCATGAAATGATCTTACCTCACCCACATTCTCAGGTGTAGGCCACAACAAAATTGCTTTAACCTTCTTGGGATCCATCTTCAATCCATCAACTGAAATCACAAATCCCAAATACACAATCTCCTCTTACATAAAAGAACACTTTTTTGAATTAATCAACAACTTTTCCTCTTTCAACCTCTGCAATACTTGTTTAATATGCTCAAGATGTTCTTCCTTAGTCCTATTGAATATTAGAATATCATCCAAAAAAAATCACAAACTTACCCAAGAATCTTTTTAAAACTTCATTCATCGACCTCATGAAAGTACTAGGTGCATTAGTCAAACCAAAAGGCATAACCAACCATTCATAAAAATCATCTTTTGTTTTGAAGGTAGTCTGCCATTCATCACCTTCTCCAATTCTAATCTAATGATAGCCACTCTTCAAATAAATTTCAGTAAAATACTTTGCTCCACTCAAACAATCCATTATGTCATCCATCCTTGTCATAGGAAACCTATATTTCACTGTGATCTTGTTAATGGTTCTATAATTAGTACATATTCTCCATTCTCCATTCTTTTTAGGTGCTAATATAGTAGGTATAGTACATGGGCTCAAACTTTCTCAAATCAAACCTTTCTACAACATCTCATGCACTTGCTTGTTAAGTTCTTCATTCTCTATAGGTTTCAATCTATATGGTGCTTTGTTTGGCAAACTAGCTCTAGGAATTAGATCCATACAATGACTTATACTTCTTATTGGAGGTAAACCGCTAGGAATGTCATTAGCAACAATCTCTTTATACTCACTTAGTGATTCTGCAATTTCCTCGAGTACTCGGCTTCCATTAGTTTCTATTGTCACTTGGTCACCACTGACTGGTACTTAGCTAATACTATTTGTTGGCACACAACTCAGTCCTCTAGAAATTATAGCAAAAAAAACTTGGTTCCTTTTCATTTCCTTTTCAAATCTTTTCCCATTAACCATACAAACTTTTATTGCAGTACAATTGACCTCATCTAGACTTTCAATCAAAGGCAGTAATATTTATTTCTTCCCATTCACCCAAAAGGTATATTCATTCAATCTTCCATCATGTACAACATATCTATCATATTGCCAAGGTCTACCCAAAAAAATATTACAACAATCCATGGGCATAATATCACACAAAACTTCATCAAAGTAATGTCCAATTTTGAACTTCACAAGGCATTGCTCACTTACCAATATCTTATGCTCATCTCTGATCCATGAAACATGATATGGTTTGGGATGTTTCAACCTTTGCAATTGCAATCTAATAACCAGCTCTTCCGATGTAAAATTTGTAGAACTTCCACTGTCAATGATCACTTTGCAATATTTTCTATCCATCTTACATCTAGTCTTGAAAAGACTTCTCCTTAAAATAGGTTCCTCATCAATTCCTTTATTACATAAGGTTCTTCTCACCATTAGATTTTCTCCAGCCTCAGGTCCACTTGGTGAACCCTTATCATCTTCTTGAATCACAATATTTTTGTTACCTTCCCTACTTTAAGAGGATCTATATTCAAAAGATCTATGTCCCTCTTTACCACATCTAAAACAATTACCATGAAATTCACCTCTAGAATAAGAATTACCTCTTCCTTAGTAAGAACTAGTGCCTCCTCAGTAAGAATTACCACTTTTCTATTCAGTCTTTCCTTTGTCATCATTCTTCCATTCACATTTTCCTTTATCTTGCATAGAACTATCAGATCTACCACTTTCTCCATAAGATCTACCTCTACCTCTCTGGAATCTACTACCTCTACCTCTTTGTCTTTGTTCATGCTTGTTTGTCAAGATCTCCTTAACTTTCAAGGCATATTGATATGCTTCTTCTACACTTTCCAACTTAACAAAACTTATTTCATCCTAAATTCCAAATCTCAATCCATTAATGTACCTTGCAATTTTTTCAGCATCATCATTCACATGTCCAGATCTAATGTCCAATCTATAGAATTCCTCGGTATTTCCTTTCATAGTCATGTCCTTTTGTTTCAAATTTTGCATCTTTCTCAAAAGGCTAACTTGGTAATCAGCAGGGAGGAATTTTTTCTTAATCTTGTTCACCATCTTTGGCCAAGTTTTGATCTTCTCCTTTCCTCTCCTTTGTCTATCAGTTTGCAAGTGCTCCCACCATAGTAATGCATGACCTTTCAACCTAGTGACTGCAATCTTCACCTTTCTGTTATCAGGAGTGTTTTCATACTCAAAGAACTTCTCAATATCGGAGATCTAATCCACCATAACATTGTTATCCAATTTTCCATCATAAAGAACAGCTTCTACATCAGGCTTGGAATTTTCTCTAGATAATACTCTCAATAATCTAGCTTCATCTTGATCTTCTTTAGGTTCTCAATTAGGGTTTGGTGCTAGTGCTAAATCATCACTTACATCATCAAGATGTCCTCCTCTCCTCTAGGCTATCTCCGTAGCATCTAATCTAGCTGCAATTTGTCTCAACTAATCCAATATAGCATTATCAACATTATTTCCTCCACCATGAACCATCTTTACAAATCAAGGTCCTACAAGTTTGTAACCCTTTGCAAGTTATACGTCAAATCTATAGATCTGCCACCCTACAACCAAATCCAAATCAAGGTTCTACATGATCTAATCTCCACAAGGATGAACCTTAAGCTCTAATACCAACTAACATAGGCAAAGGGTGAATAACTAGGGCCAAAGGCTCACCCAATCATCTAAACCACCTTGCAAGAGTGAACACAACAAAAGAAAACACAAGGAATAGCAACAAAAGGAGGAAGAAGAGAAAATGCTTTTATTGATTCATCAAATATCTTCATACATGCCCAGCTATAAGGCCTTCTAGGTTATAACCAGATACAAAATACAACTTCTAGATTCATGATTCAGCTTTAAATTTACATTTCCAAACATATATATCTTCTCTTCCTAAACTCTCTAAAATCTACCTAACTCTAAGCCTAAACATCATATTTATACTTGTCAAAATGGCTTATAGAGCATTCTAGAACATAGAGAAGCCACAAGTTGACTCTTAGCAAATATAACTACTTGTACCAAAATTAAATGCGAACAAAGTCGGTCCAAATAGGAACCAGACACAAAATACTTGGCAAAAGAAAGCTTCCCAAAGTTGGCACTCGGCATCCACATGAGCTCAACATCCAAATGGATTACATGACAACAACTAGAAACTTAGTAGCAACTAGAACTCAGTAGCAACTAGAAACTAGAACTCAGTAGCAACTAGAACTTGGTAGCAACTGGAATTCAATAGCAAGTGGAACTTGGTAGCAACTGAAACTCAGTAGCAACTAGAACTTGGTAGCAACTAGAAACTAGAACTTGTTAGCAACTAGAAACTGGAACTCAGTAGCAATTGGAACTCGATGGCAACTAGAACTTGGTAGCAATTGGAAACTAGAACTCGATAGCAAATAGAACTCAATAGCAACTAACAGAATGAAAAAAACATGTAGGATTACAAGGAAAACCCAGGATGCTCTTGCATCACCTTTGACCAACTAGTACTCACCAAGCTAGCAAACTCTCTCCTTGCTTAGGATGACTAATTTTAACTACAACCTCACTCACAATAGTAATTTTCCTACTAAATGGACATTCAAAAAATCTATGCCCTTCTTTCCCACATCTAAAACAATTACTTGTAAACTCACCTCTACCTATTCTCCTTTTCTAATTAGTAGGTTTTGATTCACCTTCAACACCTTGTTTAGCTTGTGCCAAGCTATCCTATTTCTCCTTCCTTCTACAATTGCCTTGACTTTTCCTCTTTAACTTATGCTCTAGTATTCTTTGAAGGATACTAATAAGCATCCTCAAATAAAGAAATATTCAACATACCAACCTCATCTTGAATATTGAATCTCAAACCATTAATGTACCAAGCTACCTTTTCCTTTGACAATTTTTTATGACCAGACTGAATAGTCGACTTGTAGAACTCCTCGGTATAATCTTTCATAGAAATATCTTTCAATTTTAGATTTTGAAATCTTTTAAACAACTAAAGTTCATAATCAGTAGGAATGAACTTAGCCTTCAACTTAGTCACCATCATTCTCCATATAGTGAACTTCATTTCACCTTCCTCCTCTCTGTCCCTTTGCAATTATTTCCACCAAAGAACAACATGTCCTTTTAGCTTAGTTTGTGCCAACCTCACTCTGAGTGGATCCTCAATATCCTCAAGCTCAAAGTAGTCTTCTTAATTCATCAATCCAATCAATCAAGTCTCCAAGAGTCAAAGTACCTAAGAAATTGGAAACCTCCATCTTATGCTTCAGCTTCAACTGAGATCCAAGTCTAGCAAACTAACCAGCACTAGTTTCAATAGGTCTTTCCACCTAATTAGTTATGTCCTCACCACTAGATCCAACAACTTCAAAGTGTTCAAAAACTTCCTCATAACTACCTTTAGTTGCCACATGCCTAGGTAAACCACCTAAAGCACTTAAAATTTCAACAATCATGTCACTCTTCATCAATGCAATCTCAGATCTGAATTATGCTCTAATTTTTTTTGAGATCCTTTCTTCCGTAGCATCACTAAGATCATCAATTAACCTAGAGCCTAATATTCTTAGAGGAATTTCCAAAAAATTTAGCAAACCCTAAGTAACATATCCACCAATCTAGAATATTAATTAGCCACAAGATCAACCTTCTCCAACCCAAGACCCTGATGTGAAACTGCCTCAACTTTGGTGATCTATCTACACACTTAGGAACAACTTGGCTCTGATACCACCTAACATAGTGCAAGGCTAGAGAATCCCCAAAAGAGATGTCCTAGCCCCTAGTAAATAACCACATAATGGAAATAGAATAACAAGCAACAACAATGCTTGATCTGAAATCAAATCACAACTCTATATTCATAGAGTAATTGATCACATTAACATTCCTAGTTATAAGGCCTTCTAAATTAGGGCCAAATACAAACAATAATTACAATACTGGTTCTACAAGATCCCACAAGATCTAGTTACCACACACTGATTATAGCTAGTCTAGATCCAAAACTGGATATAACACCAAGAACAATTCACACTTTTACCCTCAGGTCCACCAAGCAATTGTCTAGTTCCTAAGTGACAACCCTAGCTCTTCAAAATTTACATCTACACTTCATCCCCTTCTCTAAGATGGAAATGAATCATCCTCCTCATCATGCCAAATAGACTCTACAAGACCCTATTCTTATACCCAACTAAGCCACAAGTCAGCCCAACTCATTATAAACTAAATTAAATTCCTTACATTAAATATAGGTCAATCCACAATTCTGTTACAACACTAAATTAAATAACCATACATAAATTAAATGCCAAAAGTTGTCTTATAGACAACTCGATACCAACACAACCAAGACCAAACCAATTGTCAAAAAAACCAAGCTAAGCACCAGTAAATTCCCAAGCATTATTGAGCTATAGAGACCATGTCAAGTTCTAGAGGCCATGCCGAGTTCCTAGACCATGTCAAGTTCCATAGATCATGCCAAGTTCCCAGACCAATCATGTTCCATAGACCATGTTGAGTTCTCAAACCATGTTGAGTTCCACTAACCATGTTGAGTTCCCAGACCATGTTGAGTTCCACAACTTTAAGCCAAAATCCCTCCAAACATGTAGGATTGCAAGCAAGCCCAAGATGCTCCTACATCAATAATTGATCAAATTACTCATTCAAAATTATCACTAAATTTCTCAATGAGCTCTCCTATTTGTTGAGTAGCAGATCTATTTTTCTTCCTTGCAACCTTGCCAAATGTAGGAAATGTATTTTACACATAAAAGAATATGCAAATGATAAGTGAACCAGACTTACATAAGGTATTATTTTCTTTCCAAATAGCTTCCAAACTTTGTTATAGTTGTTGAAGATATAGCTCTGCTAAGTCATAATTGTGATCTCTCTTCAAAATCTTGAAACTTAGGTTGACCACAATGCAAGATACACTATTTAGTCATCTTGACTGCAAGAACTTGTGTGCAATCACATGCACTACAAATGCTACAATAGGGTTTTCAATTGAATCAATTGACATTCCATGTTTATTCCACATGACTAGTAGTCATTTCAATAATCTTTTTCATCACTCCTTAATGTATTCAATTAGTTTAGGGTTGGATACCTTGTCACTCTATGAATGATCCTTTTAGATATTATGATTGGTCCACCTTCTAACCATAGTTGATTGTCATGTATTCAGCTAAACACTATTTTTATCTATTTCATTTTGAGAATTTTGAGAAAATCTAGGTCACATGTTAACCCTTTTCTCTCTACAATTTTTTTTTCTTCCCTCTATACACCATTCTCACATAACCTCTGATAGGCATCTCTTATTTCAAAATCTCCAACCTTTCCTATCTTGCAAGTATAACAACATCGTACATACTAGATCATTAAAACTTTAGGTGGTATCATTGATGGCACACCAAATGGATCTCCTTTATACATGATGCCATAGATGGCATGGAATGGGGGTTGTATAACATCATTACTTATTAGTTGAATGCTGAAAATATCTTTTCCTTCATTCCTTGCTGGGGTTGAAGAACTCTGCTCTATTTTAATTTACTAGGGTTTGTAAAACATGAAACAATATAACTCAACACAAGTTAAATATGTTTCAAATCTAGCAAATATTGTCGAGTTGTAGTAGAATCATCTTCACAAATCATCTTCATTCTCTTCCAAAATATGGTAAATGAAAATGACTCAAAAAATTGAGTATATAGCCTTCAAAACCTTTCAATTAATGCTTAGTCCATATATAACTATTCACTTAGTTGCTATTCAGTTTTCTAGTATGTTCAACTAGCATAGTGAGCTCAACTATCACTAGCATACCTTTATTACTCAAAAATATTGGCAATATAGTCAAATAGATATCTTGAGAGTTTTCATTTATGGAAACATGTATTTAGAATTTAATTTATGCATTTAGAGTTAGAAAATTGTCTAAGTGTTAAACAATTTGTAGTAGCACATAGACATATGTGATGAGTACGAATGATTCATTGAGAATTAGGTTATGTGTAATCAAGGAAATCTCTATGATAGTGTCATGATGACATCTGATAGTGTACAGATATGTATGTACAATATAATGCAAGTTATGATTGAAATACCAATATGTACAATTGACATAAAAGAAAAAAATATAGTAGAAAATTGAGTTGTACAACTTAAGGAATTATTTTGGTGACAACATAATTACTAAGTTATGATGAGCCCACTTTTTGGATGTTAGTCCATAAGTTATTTTGTATTATGTCAAGCATGTAAAGACATGAACACTAACTGAGAAAAGATTTGCCAACATACAAGGTATAAGTAAAGATCTTATCTTCTGAAGATAAGTGTGTAACATATGTGTGATCTATGTGATAGATGTGAAGTCAATGATATGATATGAAAACTTTATCTGATGTATGATTAAATGTGGCATAAATTACATCAGTCAGAAAGTATTGTATGTATATCCATTCTTGTGAAGAACTTCATTGTATAAATGCATGTTAGGGTAGTGGACTATTTTTGCATACATTATATTTGATCTACCAACTCCTAACAGGGTTGAAGCAACTCGTAAGAGGGTTAAGGCTTCTAACAAGGCCTATTCCTCTAACAAAAACTTGAGAAACTATATGTACTTCATAGACTCCTAACAGGGTCAGTATCCTTAACAAAATTCTTTTTTTTAGTGGATCATCTAGTGGGTATCATCCCTACTGGGGTTTTCCCTTAGTCAAGGTTTCCCTAGTTAACAAATAATTGTCTTATGAGTTCTCTATGTGCATTGTTATATTTACTATTCAACATTGTTGGTTTACTTTCATATGAAAGTTATAAAGTAATTAACAATATTTAGCTGTGGGCAAAAGTTTATAGAATATTGATTCACCCCCCACCCCATGCCCCACACTCCTCTTAGTATTATCTATTTCTAACAATTGGTATCAGAGTCAAATTACTCTAAATAAGTTTAACAACTTGAGTAGGATCCCTATAGATATGGAATAGTTGAAAAAAACCTTGAAGAAGCTCTTGAATAGATTGTCTTTCTTAAAGAAGAAATCGATAACCTAAAAGATAAATATGAAGATGAAAAATTCTACATTGGTAAACTAAAAGAAAAGATTGATGATTTGAAATCTGTCAAGGAATCATCTGCACAAACTACTAACAATGATAAAGTAGGAAATCTCAAGAAATAAAATGAGATCTTGAAACATGAATTAAAATTTGTTGAACTTATGTTGAGCCTTAAGAAAGATGGCAGTAAGAACAAACTTGAACTAAAAGTTTAGAATGCAGACCTTAGGTCGCAGTTGAGTCAAGTAACATTTGATTTAGATACTATCAAGATTGAGCATGCAAAATTAGAAAAGCACAATATCATTGTGAAAAGAGAATTGACACAAGCTAAACAATATTTAGAGAAACTTTATTCTAGTAGTGAGAAAATTGATGAACATATATTTCACCAAAGACCTTCTTATGATAAGATAGGACTTGTATATCTTATTGGGGAGAAATTAGCCAAGAAAATTGCAATAAAAAAATAACCAGATCTAGTTATTGATTCCCCTAAAGAATCTGATCTAAGTAAAGTATAATCAAGCACAACTATTGAAGTACCAAAAGAGATTGAATTAGCTGATTTTTTAGCAAGTCATGATGAACCTAAGAAAATAGAGCAAGTTGATAAACCTAAACAAGATAAACCACCCAGGGAAGTAAGACATGAATTCATAGGTAGATGTTTCATATGCAATGAAGTTGGTCATATGAAAAGAGATTGCACAGGTAAGTCTTTTAAACCTATTACTAATTTCTATTGTTATAATTGTCATGCTTATGGACATAAAGCAATAGATTGTATGAAACCTAAGTTTGATGGTAGTGATGAAAATAGTAGAATGTTTAGGAACACTAACCCTATAGGTAATGAAAGAGGGATATTGCAAAGTAGATACAATGATAGAGAGATACCTAATGGAGAAAAGAACTCGTTTTTGTATTATAAGTGTAAAAAACCTAGACACATTGCAAGAAATTACAGAGCACCTAAAAGTCAAAATGGAGCCAATTAGAGAATAAATGCACCTATATGTCAGTTATGTAATAAATTTGGGCACATAATGAGATAGTGCAGAATAGACATAAGAAACTTCAATAGAAATCCTTACTATAGAAGGAACACCAACTATAATGACAGAAGGAATGGAAATAATAATGATAACAATTAGAAGGAAGAAATCAAGGTACATGTTAATGAATTCAAAGAATAATTTGTATTAGCTAAGGATCCAAAAAGCTCTTATATAGTTTTGGAGGAATAATATTTTGATGCACTTGATGAGAGATTGAAGTTGAAAATTTTTTGTGACTCATGCTACCTGAATTAAATAGTTTTAGAAGAGGCAAAGCATTAGTTGATCAAAACTAATATTAGAGAGTGAGATGGAAGTTGTGTAGTTAACAGGAGGTAGTTGACATAGAGATGAAGCTATGGTCAAGTGTGCAAGTCTAGATATGATCATAGTAATTGGGAATTCATAAAATAAGTTTACTTGTGAACATAGATAGTATTTGGATTTGTGGTCGATACACATTTAAAGTGAAAACCAATTTGAAATGATTTAAGGATCACAAAAAAGATTTTGTGTACCATTTTTTCATGTGAAGTGTCTTGATAAAATTGAAGAGTGATTTGATAGTGAAGTAAAGTGTGAAGAAAGGTGTTTGAAGTGAAAAGTTGTAGAACCCCTAAAATACAAGTTTAAGCTAAAACTAAGTTTTTCAATCATTCAGTTAAATTGAAATGGCTAGTTAGATATTTTATAATGTGAGTGAAAGGCCATAATATCTATTCAAGAAATATCCATTTGTTTCACTTATGGATGACCCGTTAGGGGAATTTTTGCAAGTTTCAAAGAATGTGCTTCATGTTGAAGACATTAGAAGATATATGCATTGTAAGATTGAGAGAATAGGTGATGAACATATACACAAGGACTTAGGGACTATGTGTAATAGGGACAATTCCTTGAAATCTGAGTATACATACCTAAGCAAGTTGAATTGAGTGAAGTATATGTTTTATATAGAATTTGGTAGCAATGACTGGTGTTATAAATAGAGTATGCTAAGAAAGGGGGGTGAATCAATATTCTATAGACTTTTGTCGCCAACTAGATATTATTAATTAATTTAATCCAAGCATAAGAAAGTAAACAAGTAATGTTGAACAATAAAACTAATCATGCATAGAGATAAATCATAACACCATATTTTGTTAACTAAGGAAACCCTGGCCAAGAGAAAACCTAGTGAGGATGATACACGCTAGATAATGTACTAATATCCATGTTCCTTATTAGAGGATGTACCCTATTAGGAGTTCATAAACTCATTTAGTACATATGAGTCCCTATTAGGAGATTTTGAATCCCTACTAGGAAATTCCAATGATGTTAGGAGTTTTGGTAAATGTGTGTAAGAAGAGCTCACTACCCAAGCATGCACTTTCAATTACAAAAAGAGCTCACTACCTAAAAAAGTAATTAAAGTTCCTTGAATAAAGAAGTATGGATTTTGTACCTTCTTGTAGCTAATCTCTAACCTCATCTTGATCTTGGATCACAAAATCAAGTTATCAAAAATTCACTTCTACATATGATACAAAACTTATCATTCACAACTTTCACTTGTTCCTTTCACAAATAGTCTCACAAGATGTCTTTCCATAAATAACATGCCTGTTCACAAATTTTTGCTAGGTTAGCTAAGAAAAAAATAAAATTTTCCAACTTAGAGTAAACATCTAGGATGTTGTCCCTAATTGGTCAAGTAATTATTTTGTAAACAAAATACTTCCTTTACCTTTCATTTTGATGTTCTATACATCTTGAATATCTTTCTTCCATACTATCTATAATGATGTTTGAGGTTATAAAAATCATCATAAACATCTATACTATTCCCATATTACTTCTCTCTCAAGAATAACATTCTATAAAAAAGTTATACATAAAATAATACACTTTTGTAAACCATTTCTATACTTAGACAATTTTTTGAGTACCAAAAAGATAAGTATCTTTATTTCTAAGGTTTACTACAAACATGTACATCATGTGTTTCCATTAATGACACAATTTACATATCTAGATATAGCCTATTGTCAAAAATCCCCCCCTTTGGCATTGATGGCAACAAAGTAGGAAAATTAGCTAACTATCAAAAACTTTACCAAAATTTACAACATTACTATGCTCACTATTTATTGCAAAATGCTTCATCTTTAAAAATGCTCCCTTTTTTGACATGACTATGAAATGCATAACTTACTTAAAATTTTCTTATACAACTTCTCCCCCTTTGACATCAATGAAAAAGGTTAAAATGTCAAAAACTGTCAAAAAGTTCTGCTAACTACTATAAAAAAAAAATTTGTCAAAATTTTTGTCTCATTGCCTCAAGCTGATATCATCTTCATGTAATCATCAAAATTTGTCTTTTGAATATCCATACTTTTTTTCCATGTGTCCTTGACTAATTTAGCTATAGTGAGAATTTCACATAAGGCATATGATGTAATGTCACCTACATTAAGGTCAGAGTATATGAAATCAGAATAAGTATACTTTTCTTTGACACATTCCTCTAACTATCTCTCAATGGATGATAGCTTCAGAGCTATAGATTATCTAAAATCTAAAAATATTCTCAAAATCTTCTCTTTTTTAAGTTGCAATTTTCTGATGTTAGTGTGAACACTAGCAACTTGTCGTTCAAAATCATCAACTCTGCTAGAGGGTTGCTATAACTGACTTGTTAGAGCTTCCAGCTCACTCAGCTTCCCTTCCATCTTATTGTCCAAAAATTTACTCAACCTATGAGATAAAGTAAATTCTATGTATAGTACCTTGCCACCTTGTTGGCATCTTTAGATTTCCTTAATATAAGTATCAAGACTTGTCAAATCATTCTTTATGTTCTAACAATTAGTACTAAAAAGATTAGCATCATGAGAAATTTGAGCCTTAGATTCTAAAACATTCGACAAATTAGTAAATTCATCATCAAATTATTTTACTACTTCTTTGGATCTCCATTCAGGATCTAGTTATGTATGTCTAGTTGCCAGAGTGTTGTACAATATATTAGTCACTTCCATTAATGCTCTCTATAGACTTTTGACTTTCCTCTTCTTCTCAATTAATTTTTTCAATGATGAGATCAAGTTATATTGATCATCATCATCACATGTAAGGTCAGCAAGAGATAGTGGAGTGGATGAGCTAGATGCTTTAGTTTCATCATCCTTTTGTTTCTTCTCTACTATCTCCCTTTTTTTCTCTCTTCTTCTTCCTTATCCTCTTTTTCCTTCATTTCCTATTCTTTCTTTTCTTCTTCTAGCTTATTTTGTTTTTCCTCTACTCTCTCTTCTTTTCTTCTTTGTATCTCTTATCCTCCTCAATAAATTCCTACTTAGCATCTTAAGTCTTCTTCTTTTCCTCTTCTAATTTACTTTTTCTCCTCTTCAATAAGTTTTAACTAATCTTGAATATCCTCAAAGTTAGATTTAGGCAGATTAAAAGGATCATCTTCAATATTAATGGTAATATTAGTTTGATCAATCTATATTGTACCACCACTTATACATCCAAATTTTTCTCTATTGTGGTAGGTGTTGCATTTGATTTAGACATTATCTAGTTGATGGTTGTAGGTGTTTCACTTCTTATAACATTCTTCTCACCTCCCTCCCATAAACAAAAATGGCCTCATTTTATTTCTTAAATTGGGTGCTAGTTTGTTCATCACTTTCTTGATTTCTTCTTCATCATCAATTTTTCATATAGTCCTTAACATAGATTTTTGAAGTTTGATGTCTTCCTCACAAACTAGTGCCTCTTAACTATAAGTCTATCATAGACTTTTTGATTTACATTATCTTCAATATCTTCATGTTTTAAGTTATTAAGAATCATATATCTCCTAGTAGAGATATCAATCTATTCTTTCTTAATATCATTGTACAAATCATAAAACTTATTCATTTTCACAAAGCTTCCCTAATTTTCAATAGTTGTGTTAATCATTTCTATCATTAGTTTCTAGGGTTACCTTGTTTTACCTACTGACTCCTTAGAAACAATAACTTTTTCTAGCTTTTTAACTTCTTGTTCCTCATCATCTTCCTCGATAGAGTCATCAATTGTCAACAATGTTTTCTTCTTTTTCTTAGGTCCAATAGCTAGTTGCTTAACTCTCTTTGACTTATGAGTCTCAACTTTTACTAACCTTTCAAACTTCCTTTTGGATTCACTTGGTTTCTCGACTGATACAATAGCATATGGAATACTTTTTTCTATAGGAGTTTTTGCAATAGATACACCTAATACTTGCCTAACTAATAGAGGTGTTACATACATCACACCTTGTTCACAAATTTGATTTAGTCCAGAGATAGTTTGTCTAACTTCCTGTGATTCACTTTCTAATACACTAGATTTTGTTAATTCTCTCTTCATTATAATCTTAATCTTCTTATGAGATGCTTTTTCCAAAGATGCCTGGTAAGTTGACTTAGTTATCTCCTCATATGTTTCAAATTTGTAAGATGCTCAGTCCTTCCCAAAGCTCAACAATAGATCAATGTAACCAATAACTACATCAGCACTCAATTCATAACCTAATGGATCAAGAAATGTTTCCAGAGGTTCTACTACTTCAATATGTGTTAGGTCAATATCTACCATAAAACATATATCGTTCTTAAATCTGTCAACAATTATAATTGCAATTCTAAATCTCTATTTCATCTCATTCTGGAATATTCTCATAATTTCATTTCCACTATCCAAGATTTAATTTGTAGGATACCTTTTGTATACATTTGTTATCTTATCCATAGTACACCTTTCGCTACTCATAATCTCTAGAACTGATAGAAATGGAAATCTCTTAAGTACGTGAAAGAAAATGTGATTTATTAATTACTAAAATCTAAATACATAATTCTTAGTTTTGTTAATCTTCCCCAGATTCTCAAGTAGTTGTGTTCTCAAAATCTCACTCAAATTCACTTGTTCTTTCTCAACAAAAATCTTGTAGGCTACATAGATAAGGCCTAGTGACAACTCATTAGTCTTAGAACTTGCATAAATAGAATATGCAATGATTTTGCTCAAGAATCTCACATCATGTTTCCTGATGGTTTTGATCACCATTTCCTTACCATGATAAACTACCTTAGTATAACTTTCAACCTTTTTCTTCACTAATTTCTCACTAATAGGTACATTGCCTTGATTTCTAAGACTAGTAACCTCATAAATAAGGTCGGTAGAAATGTCAAATACATTGTCTCCCATCTAAAACACTCCATTATGAATTCTTCTCAATATGATCTAAGTCCATTCTTCAGTATCACGTTCACGATAGAAATGATATCTAAATAAGTTTAAATCCTTTAGATGTTCAAATCTGGGCTTCATAGTTTATCATGGTTGAAAAGAATTCCATATCCTTGATCGTAAACTCACTTCCAATTGTTTCAAACTTGCTAGTTAAATAACTTCGTACATCTTCCAAATATACTACGTTGTTTTAATTTTTTGATAGAGCTTAATTAAGGTTTCCTTCTAAGGGTTTCATAGGAGTAACCTTTAACTTGGTTCTCTCATCATCCGCAAGATTACGAACTATTGACATATCCATGATTTAACCAACATAAATTTATTGAAGAAATTATGTGCAAAAAATGATAAAATACCTTTTCTGAAGTAGGGTTTTACTAGAAATCACCTTTTCAAATCACTTCTAAGATAATGGCAATGTGGAAATAACCAATTTCGTACTCTATTTATCCAACTAGAACTTGTATTAATTGCATACTTTTCCAAATCACAAAAAGTTGTTAAATTTATTCTGAAATCAAATATCTGCTCAAAATCATCTGACTAATCTTCAAATACTACCTGAGGTTAATCATAGCTCCCTTTCATCATGAAAATGCTCAACAAAAATTTGCTTCACAAAATTTTCTATGAGAAAATAGATTTCATCTTCTGTCATACAGTAAACTTGTTGTGTTATAATAGTAACTCTTATTTCCATTGTAACTAGTTATAATAAGCTCCAAATTGCATGTGATCTTAGCTACAATCTCAACTCTTCTAGATACATCTTCTCTCTACCTCGCTACTAATAGCTCGATCTCTAAAATAAGTTCCAAGTTCTAGTGTTGTGGACAAGGTAAATTCAACTTGGTTGTATCAAACTCAATTCCTAACTTTAATCTTCCTTTCTCTGCATCATCTAACTTTTCTTTAGATCCAATAGTTAATTCCTTCACAAATGTCTCAACAAGTTCTTCTCAAAGTTCACTGACTACATTTCTTTGATCTTCATTATCTTTATTAGTTCTAGAGTTTCTTTCATGATTCCTTCTATCATTTCCAATGTTTCTTCCATTGTTTCTAAAGTTTCTTTCATGATTCCTTCTGCCATTTTCAAAATTTATTTCATTGTTGCTTCTATCCATTTTGCAGTACTTTTTTGTATGTCTAGACTTGTTACATAATTGACATACTAGGGTTCTGCTTCTAGGATTTTATTGATCAATAGTTTCTTGATAGTTTTGGGCTATGTGTCCAAATTTGTTACACTTATAACACATGATATGCTTTATTTCTTCATAAGGTCTAATTTCTCTTGATGTCATCTCATTAGATCTTCTGTTATCTGTCAGGTTAGTATTTTTAGACATTCTACTATTCCTTTTATCATTATCATATTTAGGCTTGTTACAATCAATTACTTTATGACTTATACCATGATAGTTCTGACAATAAAAATTCATAACATGATTAAATGACTTATTTCTACAATCTCTTTCAATATGACCTATTTCATTACTAGAAAAACACTTACCTCTAAATTCATACCCGGTCTCCTTAGGAGATTTTTCTTTTTCTTTCATATCTAATTCAGTTGCACATTTCTTTGAAGACATATTAAATAGGTAACCAAGACCAATATTATCATACGTAGGTCTTTGTATTGGAATTAATTCATCAAGCTTTTCTTTGCTAGAATAAAGATTTTCAAGTTGTAGCTTGCCTTGAGTTAGTTTGCCTTTCATAGTAGCATTCTACTTATGAAGTTCTTCATGATCTTCTTTTAATGTTTCAAATTTAGATGTCATCTTTACTAGATTTTCTCTAAGATCTAAATTTTTAATCTTCAAATGAAAATCAAATTTGTTAGGATCATTCTTCAATCTCTATTTTAGATTGGTAATATTCAATTCATGCTTCAAGATCTTGTAATTTGTCTTTAGTTTTGAATATTCATCGTCACTAGTTTCAGATTTAGTAGATTTAGTCTTTGATTTGAGATGTTCAGTCTTATCCTTCAGTTGTCCAATGTATACTTTTGAGTCTTTGCATCTATCTTTCAACTTCTCTCTTTCTTTAGTAAGGTGATCAATTTATTCAAGTACCTCTACAATATTCTTCATCAACTGTTCCATATCCATAGGAATCTTACTCAAGCTATTAAACCTCTTATGAGTAACTAAGATCTGATGCCAATTGTTAGAAATAAGGAATACTGGGGGGGGTGGGGGTGAATTAGTATTCTACAAACTTTTTTCACCAGCTAGATATTATTAATTACTTTGATCCATACATAAGAAATTAAACAAGTAATGTTAAATAGTAAAAGTAACCATGCATTGAGAGAACTTATAACGTCATATTTTGTTAACTAGGGAAACCTTGGCCAAGGGAAAGCCTCGGTGGGAATGATACCCCCTAGATGGTGTACTAATATAAATGTTCCTTGTTAGAGGATGGATCCTATTAGGAGTCTATAAGCTCATTCAGTACGTATGAGTCCCTATTATGAGATTTTGAATCCATGTTAGGAGATTCCAACCTTATTAGGAGTTGTCGTACAGTGTGTGCAAGAAGAGCTCATTGCCCTAACATGCACTTTCAATTACAAGAAGAGATCACTGCCCAAAAAAAGTAATTAAAGTTCATTGAATAAAAAATTATGTATGTTGTACCTTCTTTCAGTTGATCTCTATCCTTAGCTCGATCTTAGATCACAAAATTAGGTTATAAAAATTTGATTCTACATATGATACAAAACCTGACATTCACAACTTTCACATGTTCCTTTCACAAATAATCTTGCAAGATGTCTTTGCATAAATACCATGCTTTTTCAAAAAATTTAGCTAGGCCGCTAAGACCAAAATAAACTTTTCCAATTTAGAGTAAACATCTAGGATTTCATCCCTAAATTGTCAAGTAATTATTTTGTAAACAAAGTACTTCCTTTACCTTGCATTCTAATGTTATGTACATCTTGAGTATCTTTTTGCCATACTGTATATACTACTATTCGAGGTTATACACATCATCATCAACATGTATATTTTTTCCATGTTATTTATCTCTCAAGAATAACATCATATAAACATGTTATACATAAAAAAAAATACACTATTGTAAACCATTTCCATACTTAGACAATTTTTTGAGTACAAAAAAGCTAAGTATCTTTATTTCTGAGGTTTACTACAAGCATGTACATCATGTGTTACCATTAATGACAATGTTTACATATCTACACATAGCCAATTGTCAAAAATTGGACCCAAATTATTCTAAGTATTGTACATGATGAAATATTTTAGTTAGGCAATGCACAAGTTGAAATTCATAATGACCTAATTCACAAGGTCATAGGATTGAGTAAAGAGGGATTTGATCCCATAAATGAGAAGAATGAAAGGAAGATGGTTGACACAAACCTAAATATAATATTTGGTGGAAGGAATATGAAGGTAGATTTAATTAAGAAAAAAGGAATGATATTGTTGGGTAAGATATTACGGTGCAAGTTTAACTATGGCTCAAGGGTTAACTCAATACTAGCTAGATTTTTACATATAGCTTATGTATTAGAAATTTGGAGAAGAAAAGTAAATTTGTGTGAAATTATAAGATCATAGTTGTTAGATAACATTGCAAAAGTTGAAGAAGACAAAGAGCACAGTCTTCAAATTTGATTCCTTACTAACTCATCTATTCTTTTATGCAACAAGGAAATTCCTAGGAGTGACAAATTGGGATAGCAATGAGTGCACAATGAAATTAGTGACTCAATTCTATAGATCAAAGTTGGAGAATGTCAGAGATGATGGCATTGATAGAATGATGAAGAGTTTCTAGACTAAAATGAAATACAGGTACATAATATTTACCTTCATGGTAGAGAAGTACAAGGATGATTTATGCTTCATGGTGGAGATAGAAAAAACATGCATGGAAGCTATGGAACCAAGGGTTAAGTTCATAGAGCCCATGGGATATGAAATGAGCATAGGACTTATACAAGGGTATTGCACAAATCATACTTCAATAAGAGAGGAGCATAGAGTTCCCTAGATGGGGAACCTATGATGAGAAGATGAGAATAGTTCATTTTGAACTATGTTGTGATCTGGAGCCTAATCAGACTTGGGGATTTGTTTAGTGTAGTTTTCATCTAGATTATTTCTATGGGGATTTGGGGGCAGCATCCCTAGGATAGGCTCAAGGGGCAACACCCCTGTAGTGTCCTAGGGCTACTATTGACCTTATATTGTAAATATTTTTGGCTACTATTTTTCTATTATTCTAGCACTAATTTTCTAAGAGGCAAAAAGCTTGTATAAAATGGCTTAGGGTTAGGGATTTTCATAATGTGTGATACACAAATCGGTTCTTGTGGTGGTATTGAGATGTAAGGGATTACAGATTGTAATTAGGTTGTAATCACTAGATAATAATAATATTAGAATTGTTGTTTGTGGATGTAGTCCAAGGATTGGGTGAACCACGTTAAATCTTGGTGTCTTGTGTTCTCTTTTATGTGATCTACTATTTTTTGGTATTGGTTATATTTGCATGAAACTATTATTTCTTTCTGAGGTTAATCCTAGCAAGTGGTATCAGAGCCAAATGGTCATCATTTTTTTTTTAAAACAAACCATTTTTTTTTTAAAACAAACCATCAACATTTTTTTTTAAAACAAACCATCAACATTTTTTTTAGCAATCTTTTGTAGGAAGGTCTCACGGTTGAGTGGGAGCAATGGTTAATGAGGGTAAGCTAAAGGTGGAGAAGTGTAATGGGCCAAACTTTTAGTTATGGAAGATGCAAACTGAGGACTATCTTCTTAAGAAGGATTTATGGAAGATGTTGGAAGGAAAATCCAAGAAACAAGGAACTATGTCAGATGAGGACTGGGAGATTTTAGATAGAAAGGCACTTGGAAGCATTTGATTATGCTTGGTACCATTAGTGACATTTAACATTACAAAAGAGAAGATGACAGAATAGTTGATGGAAACTATAGTGAAACTATATGAAAAGCCCTCCACTTCAAACAAGGTATTTGTTATTAAAAATTGATTTAATATGAAAATGGTAGGAGGTGGATCTGTTGTAGATCATTTAAATGAGTTTAATACTATTACTAGTCAATTATCTTCTATGGGTATTAATTTTCATGAAGAAATTAGGGCTCTCTTGATTTTTTGTTATTTTCTTGAAAGAAGGAATGGCTTGGTGATGGTTGTGAGTAATTGTGTTTCTAGATCTAATACCCTTAAATTTGATGATATAATCAATGTTATTTTGAGTGAGGAAACTCGTAGGAAAACCTCAAGTGGATCTACATCAGGAAGTGTTTTGAATGCAAAAAGTAGAGGCAGAATGACTGAGAGAGGAAATAATTCTAGAAATCATAGGAAATCAAGAGGAAATTCAAAGGGGAAGAGGTCTCAATCTAGGGGTAAAAGCACAAATCTATGTCACCTTTAATAAAGGAGAAGTGATATCAGAATTTATAGTCTTCAACTTTAATGACATAAAAGTAGAATATGTGCTTAGAATTTGAAGATGATGTAAACTAATAAAATGTGTAAAATTAGATGAAGTTTATGTTTGTAATTTTTATTTTTTTAAATGAGTGGAAATTTTATCTTATTTTTAATTTTTAAAGTCTATTTTTTAATTTTTTTAAAATGTTGAAAATATAGAGTTTTTTTCCCTTCAAACAAATATATGCAAAATTTCATATTTTGGTATGATTTTTGAATATGGTAGATTCAACATGTATCCTAGTGCACCAAAAAAGAAAAATTGAAATTCGGCTAACATTTTTCAAGTTATAACTAGTCAAAGTCAAAGCTATCAAAAATTGACAGTTCTTTTCTTCTGTCAAACTTTTTCTATCAAATCTACATACTTTTTAAAACAAATTACATATTCTTGAAGAAGACTCTCTCCTCTAGTGCAACATTTAAAAATAATAATTTTTGAACATGATCTACTATTTTTATTTTTTTTGAATAGACAACTTCCTGAATCTTAAAATACCTACTTGTAATATTTTCAAATTATAACATATTACCCATAATCAAAATAATAAAAAAATTATATGATCGTAATCTTGACTCCAATGTTGGAGTTGATGAAAGCCAACTCCAAAGACACCCAAGATTATCTACATGCGAGAACCTTTCAAAGAGAAGTCAAGGAAAGGAAGAACATGGAGCAAGGGAAAAACCCTAAATGGAAATGAGAGACAATATGTGCAAACACAAGAAGAAAATGTATTTACAATATGCACAATGCCTTATGAAAATACAATGAGAGAGAGGTTGCTTATAAAGACCTCAAGGAAGCTTGTAGAACAAGCTGGAAGGTGGTAGAAGATAAGGATGACAACTCAACACACCTCCACAAAAGGTGGAACATGCTAAAAGGGAACAAACTCCCGTGTTGTCAACAACTAACCACTACATGTATTAAATATAAAATATTAAATAAATGCATTTACCTAAGTAACCTTAAGTAATAGAATAAATAATTAATAAATTAATTATTTACTCTAACACCCCCTCTTAAGTGAAACTTAGGGAAATGCCTTAAGCTCACAAGACTAAGATGAAATGTAGAATGGGTCTCGGCAACAAGGCCATGTTAGGTACCCAAGTACAATGCAAGAAAATGCAACCTCTGAAAATGGGGAAAGAGAGAAAACCACGTGAGAAAAACCCTCCCCCAAAAAGAGGTAAGAACCTATTAAAGAACTGAAAAAGCCTCCAACTAGGGAAATGTTCCCTAAAACAAGAACAAGGAGTGATCATGTAGAAGCATCACTGAAGCATGTAGAAGCTGCAAAATCTGCCAAACTACTGATCTAAAGAACCTCCATGGAAGAAGAAGGCATGAACCAAGCATGTCTATATGGTAGATGATCCATCTCACCGAAATGCATAGGTAGCCAGCCACTACAATCACCTTGTATATAGGATCAACCACTAAATACATAGTTCGCACTATTGAACCATCAAACCACGGATGCATTAGAACAACAACATAACCCCCCCTTAATGCAAATGGGGTGTGATGATAGGCAAATGATAAGGTGGGCCGAAGTCTCCTACAGATGAACCAAGAACGGCGAGAGAGGAAGAGAGGTACAGACACCTATAAAGACATGATCACACTGACTCTGCATGGGGCTAATTTCATGGAAGGGACAATCACTTGACAAAGGAAGAATGCCTAAAATAGCAAACAACAATCCCCCCATGGTGCTTTATGAAAATAGTGCATCTACAACTGACTCAAAACAATGTTCATGACTCTCGAAATGCAAAAGTGGTACTTTATCTTAGTACGATACAAAAAAATGCTTCAAAATGATAGCTATAATTATCAGAACTGAAAACAAGCTACAACAAAACAAAGTACAACCTAAAACAAGAGAAACCATGCTAGAAAAATGATCCTTGGGCCTAAAGCACTCAAAATATCCACCATATAGAAAAAATGCCAAAATTATGATAGAAAGAGCATGGGCCAAAAACTAACAAAAAAGGACTACATTTCTGAAAAGGTGACAGAACTAGCTTTCCAAAAATATAAAGTTTTCAAAAAATGGGCATGGGACACAAAAGATATGTTTGTTGGAGTCAAAAAAAGAACTTTGGAATTTGACTAAAAAAAAGACAATAAAAAAGCATCAAAACCTAAAAATACCTACACCAATTTCTTTGCCTCAGAACCAGCTTTCTAGCGCTTCTTTTGGATCGAAAAAATACCTCTGTATGCTCAAGTTATGGCCAAAAAACCAAAGGTATGTCAAAAAGAACCTAAAAGGAGAGTGCAAGCAAGGTTGATGATGCAAGTGTTGACATCATGCTGACATCAGAAAAATACAAGCTTAAAATTGACGGCCCATCAGCCATCATAGCAAAAAAGAGGCCACGTGGCAGGTCCACATAGCACCCACGTGGCAATCGACTAACATGGCAGGGGCCACGTGGCAATGTGCCACGTGGAAGACCTACCACATGTCAGGCACTGTGTGGCTACAGAAACTGCTGACTATGCCGAAAACTCTGATGTGGGCTGCAGTTCTATCATCCACGTGGCTAGCGGCGCTAACGGAGCAGTGCTGACTATGCAGCAAAGTTGATGGAGATGTTGACTGGGTCGGTGGAGCAGAGTGGGTTGCAGAACCGATGGAGGCAAAGGTTTCGGGCGGAGTGGCCAATGAAGTTTTGTGGGAGGGTGGCACCGGGGTGGTCCATGGGCGGTAGTCGGGCCGCACCAACTCAGTGGTGGCACTACCAGTGGTAGCGATCGACGAGCTGCACGACGACGGCCCTTGGGTGGCACGGCGATGGCCGCCCAGTAGTGCACCAAAGTTTATATTTTATTTTTATTTTTCCTGCAAAAATCGTTTGTACATCCATATAGAAGGGCTTGAAATGAAAATTTTTTTGCCTCTTGGAGCTCTGTCTCCAAAATCAAAAAGTTTTATATGAATCCTTAAGGGAAACGGCCTTCCGAATCCAATGGTGATGTCTGTTTGGGTTGAAAGTGCTCCAAAAATTTATTAATCTCCTGATTTGAAGAAAAAATGCATAAACAAACTAAGGTTTGTGACTTCAAATCATGGCTTCAAAAATCTTCAACAAAGCAGCAGTAGGAAGGCTCTAATACCATGTTGGAGTTGATGAAAGCCAACTCCAAAGACGCCCAAGATCACCTGCATGCAAGAACCTGTCAAAAAGAAGCCAAGGAGAGGAAGAGCATGGAGCAAGGGAAAAACCCTAAACGGACATGAGAGACAATATGTGCAAACACAAGAAGAAAATGTGTTTACAATATGCACAATGCCTTATGAAAATATAATGAGAGAGAGGTCGCTTATAAAGACCTCAAGGAAGCTTGTAGAACAAGTTAGAAGGTGGTAGAAGATAAGGATGACAACTCAGCACACATCCACAAAAGGTGGAACATGCTAGAAGGGAACAAACTCCCGTGTTGTCAACAACTAACCACTACATGCATTAAATACAAAATATTAAATAAATTCATTAATATAAGTAAACTTAAGTAATAGAATAAATAATTAATAAATTAATTATTTACTCTAACATCCAAGACCTATAAAACTATATTTTTAGTTTTTAAGAAACTTGAATTTAGTAGGTCAAATTAGCCTTCGAAGTGAGAAGTTTGTAGAAGTTCTTATTTTTGCTTGTGTAGCTGCCACCTAGGATGCCACATAGGTTGTTCCGGTCAAAACCATTCCAGCCGGAACTCTTGTCGGCCCAGCTGACTGCAAGTGGTTAGTTTGATAGTTTCATGTATAAAATAAGTTAGTTTCCAATCTTTTTCATGTAACAAATAATATTTTTGTTTTCTTTATTTTAATAAATATAGAAAACAATGAAAAGTAGAGTATTTTTAGAAAACAATAATTTTTGAAGTCTTTTTTAGCAATTATTTTGTAGAAATCCATAGAATCGCAAAGGATCAAATATTTGTAAGGTGTTTTTTCCCATCAACTTATTTTTATTTTTATGAATTCTAAATTGAAGCATTAGTTGGTATTTAGTGTTCAAAATCTAAATTCTTTTTTTTTCCTATAGATAAAAGTATTCAATGGGTAGTGAAAGGAAAAGATCAAGGAAATATGATAGGAAAAGAGATGATGAAATGAAAGGTCATACTAAATGTAACCAAAACCAACCTATTGAAATTCCTAAATAGGATGAGATTCATGAAGATAATGAAAGTAATGAAGAGGAAGAAATTGGCAGTTCTACTGATAGAAACAAATTAGAAGGCATAACAAATTTGATGGATTTGGACGAGCAACTACTTTTAAACCAAATTCCATCTAAAGATCTGATAAATGATAACACTATTAGAAAGCATTGTCAGAACATGTGGGATGAATATTTCAAAGATAAAAGTATATTTGGATAGGCACAATTATTTATCAAGTTATTTAGGAGAAAAGCTATGAGACCTATTTTAGAGTTGTTGGGTGTTGATAATAGGAAAAGCCATGTGCATAATATTAATAAAACAATAGTTGAAAAATTGCAAAATGCTTATAACAAAATTGACAACACAACTCGAGGAGGTGATTTGAGTAATGCACGTAGAGCATTGATGACTACTATATCTAGTAGAAAATTGACACATAGAAAATAGGTATGTGGAATTTCTAATGTATTACATATATCCAGAAGAACTATTCAGAGATACATCAAGAGGAGAAATATACTAGATGATAACATTGAGAATAACTAAGTGAATATTTGTAGAGTTCCTCGAAAAGATAGAGTTTCTAGAGATGTGAAAAGACAAGTTATTGAATTTTAGACCACACATTCTCGTGTTTCTTCCAATAGGCATGATACTATACAAATTAAAGATCAAGAGACAAAGGCCAAAATTGAACATCCAAAACATTTTATAGATGTAACTCAAAGTGAATTATTTCAAACATTCATGCAAGAATTTTCAAATGTCAAAATATGTCAGAGAATGTTTGAGATTTTGCATCCTTCCTTTGTGCGCATAAATAATATGCATGAAACTTGTTGTTGTCAAAATCATGTTGAATTTGGTGTACACTTGCAATCATATAAATAAGTTATTGTACTACTTGATCCTAATTTGGTCATCCCTATTAGTACAACAAAATTTGTGAAGTTCATATAATGTGATAAATTAGAAGATTTAGATGAGTTCAAAGTGCAATGCATCAAAAATTAGTGTGAAGATTGTGGAGATTTATGCAAATTTTTTGAAATGCAAATTGAGAATATTAATTAATCCACACCAGTTGCATGGATGAGATATGAATATGAGACATACCAAAATAATGTAAGAGAAGAATCCAAAAAAATTATATTGAAGGAGAGTGAATTGTGTTATGATGAGATTATGACCAAGTTTCATCCATTGATATATCCACATATCCAACATTGTCATGGTGCACGATGGCAAGCTAAACAGTTTCGCGATTCCACAAATTGTTTTCCACCTAGTTGTATACTTTTAATTGTAGATTCTTTTGAGAATTATACATTTACACCTCAAACAGAGCTTCAAGGGAAAATATTATCATTATGAACAAGTTGCAATATTTGTGCAAGTGACCTATAGACATGCACAAGTTGAGGTGGATCATATAGAAAAGTTGGATGAAAATGAATGCATCATCATCAAAGAGGTTCATTTCTATATTAGTGACGATAGAGTTCATGATAGGAGTTATGTGGCTCATTTTTTTGTAATGTTCTTTGAAGATCTTAGAAATTGTGGAATAAATGTTTCAGAGCACTGGATTGGGTTTGATGAATGTGCAGGTTAGTATATGTGAACTTACACATTTATTTAGCTTTATTTTAACTTATATTTATTTGTGCATGCCTATTTTGATTTGATACATGTACACAAATAATTGTAGATACTTATCATATTTCATGTTCACAGGACAATTCAAATATGCAAAAGCATTTAATTGGTTAGCAACGCAACATGCTAGAACCAATGTTAGGTTTTTATGAAATTTATTTGAAAGTGGACACGGAAAAGGGGAGCATGATGGAGCAAGAGCATGTATAAAGCATGTGCTTCGACAACATGAACTTGCAGGTAAATATATGCATTTAATGTGCATGTTTAATACTAGTAGCATATATATATATATATATATATATATATATATATATATATATATATATATATATATATATATATATGCATATTATATGTACATGCAAGGAATAGGATAGAGAGTACAAATCATATTGTTGAATGGTGCAAAGTTCATTTTGCTACTCAAGATACTGAATACAATAAGTGTTACTTTTGGGAAGTGAAAGGTGAACTAAGTTATATTTATTTTTAAATGTATTTTTCAAATTGTTTAGTTTTATATCAAATATAAATATTTTGAAATAATATGATAATTATTTTTAATGTATTTGTAATAGATATAGATTGATCTAATCCTTAGAATTGTCAAACGATCCCTGGAATTAGAAGTTTGCATCAAGTGATGACCACAAGAAACCATAAACCTCCAGTAATTAATGTAAGAGAGAAAACACGTTTTTGTGATGACTGCATTAAGGACAATCTAGTGAGTGCATGTGAAAATATTGTAAATGGATATGTTTCACATTGGGATTTGAAGGAGATAGTTAGAAAGCCTTCTTTTGAAGATGCTAACATTGACATTGACATTCATGATCATGTATATTCAGTTGATTATGAGCGCATTTTTGATTTAGTTATGGTAGGTTTGTGTGCATATATACATATATAAAAATTAATATACATGTATGTTCATTTTAAATTAATTTATATTTATCTATATTTTTATAGGTACATGCAAGAGATACTTTTGCAGTTCAAGCCTTACCAGATAATGTGGAAAATGTGGACTATTATCTTTTAAGATGCAGTTGCTAGAAGGAACTATAGATGTTGATCAATAGTTATATCCAATTGGATCAGTTGTTATTCAAGGAACATATTATCAATAAACAAAGGTAACTAATAGTGGTATTGAATTTATTGAATACAAGCCCAGAGGAAAGGTTTTACATTATAGTAACCATGTTATAGCAACCAAGTTACAATTTGAAGCAATACAAAGAAGAGGATGTCATGAAAATCAAAAGTAGAAACTGTCTATTGAAGAACATGAAAAACTTCTAGAGATAATAAAAACTAGAGAGGATCCTAATAATACATTGTTTATGGAGCTCTAATTTACCTATGTACTTATTGTGGAGCTTTAGTTCAGCTATGTCTATATAGCTCTTATACTTTCACATTTAACATTGATAGGATATTTGTTTTATAAATTTGTCTACATTGGATCATTTATCTTGGATATGTAAAATTAGACATGTTTTGTTATTTTTACTTGAATTAGACATGGATATCTCATTTAAGACAAGCTAGATTAGGACCTCCCCTTAGGACAACCTATTAGGACCTCCCCTTAAGACCACCTTTTAGGACATCCCCTTAGTACCACCTTTTAGGACGTCTCCTTAAGACAACCCCTTAAGTATTTGTATGTATTTATATACATTGTTTATGTTCTCTTACATATGATTGTTAATACTGCTATGTATTTATGTTATATTCTATGTTATACTAGATTTATATTCTTAATATGTTCTTACATGTATATGTTATATTCTATGTTATAGTCTTTATACGTTACATGTACATGTATATGTTTCCCTTAAGACATGTCATTAAATATAGTTAATTATACTTAGATTAAGGCATTAAAAATAATAACATATACATATTTACATAAATATTGAAAACATATATGTCTACATTTAACACATGAACATAGTTACGTACATCTATGGAATAAAATATACATGAATATATTGAATTTATGTATTAAATTTATTGAAATATATATATCAAGAATAACACATATACATAAACATGAATAACACATACATAAATATACAACATTAAGACATTAAAAGATGATCAATTTGACATGTGTGTACATAAGACATTAAGTTCTAATACTCTTGAGTTATATTTTTAAATATGTATTAAATTTATTGATTAAATATTGTTCAAACATATGTATAGATTCAACATGAACATAATATGTGCATCTAGATGTAAAATAACACATCTATGAAATAATGTATACATACATGGGTAAAATGTATCCAAAATACCATATAAAATGTCTCCAAAATACAACATCAAATATCTCTAAAATACCACATGCATCAAATGTATCTAAAATAGCATGTACATCCATATAAAAGTATCTAAAATAACATGTACATATATGAAACTTGGAGTGCACAAACTTGGAGACATATATGTACATATATGTACTTCATTCCAAACTTGGAGTGCACAACTAGAAAATCATCTATGAAATGATCCCCTTTGCGTGCTTCCTCTGCCTGAAGGCTGGTCATAAGGCCCACCAGTGCCCCAATGAGGCAAAGAAGAAGATCACAAAACCAGTCATCTCTGATCATACCAAGAAGCTTTCTACACACCCTTCTGGAAAGGGAAAGATGAAGCTTCTTTGGAGGCGCAAACTTTCTATGGCACAGGGGAGAAAGGTTGTTAGCCTAAAAGACATAGCAGTAAAGGACACTATTAAGAAGGATCCCCCCAAGGAGAAGGCTAATTCCTCCCCCCTTGAACAGGGCCCCATTTTGGAAAAGAGAATCTCAGACCTATTGGAGGACCCAAAGGTGCAGGTAAGCTCCCCCTCCAAAGCCACCGGTCCCTTTGTGGAGCAGGATCTCCCTCTGGAAACTATAGTGTAGTCTTCTCCCATAGTGGAGGAAGTCCCTCTTTTGGGAGCTATAGTGCTGAATCGCCTGGAATGGGAATCCCTGGCCCAGGCAAAGGATAGCCAAGCTAAGTGTCTTCCCCTTGAGGACACTGTGGTTTCTTCAGGGGTCATCACTGGAAAGGGGGGAGATTCTTCTACCCCTATAGGAATTGAGGCCAAGCTTTATCTCCTCATTAAGAACACTAATCTAGCACAGCTCACCCTATGGGAAGATAGGTTAGATAACAGTGTGATAGATAGCCTTGATGAGTGGTGCATGGTCAAGAAGAAAAAGAAGAACCAGAAGAAAACTTCCCCCCCCCCCACTATCTCCTGCTTGAAATAGAAGTAGGCTTAAAGCTGATATTGGGTCACCCCCCAAGGGAGTAGGAAGAAAGAACTTAAATCAGATTCAGCAAGAAGAAACAAGAAGGAACCTGGCAGATGGAAACCAGAGGTCCATCAAGGATTTCTCAGGAAGTAAGAAATGAAAGTGATCTCTTGGAACATAAGCGGCATTAATGGGGCTCACAAACAGGAACTCATCAAAAATATGATTAGAGACCAAAGACTTGATTTTCTAATGTTACAAGAAACTAAGATGAAAAGGGACCTGGTAAGAAGGATATCTTTCAGTAAAACTTTTTGTTGTGAAGCATCTGATTCAGATGGAGCTTCAGGTGGTGTCCTAACCTTGTATAACACCAGAGCTTTCAAGTTAACTACACTTTTCAGCTCTACTAATGCTATTTTTTGTAAGGTTTTCCACTCTCAAAGCAATGAATCTTGGTTAATCCTTAACCTGTACGCCCCCAATACCAAGAAAGAAAGGAACTACTTTTGGACCAAGCTCCTTGGCATCTTATCTAATTGTAACTTGAATAAAGGGATTATAATGGGGGACTTCAACTCGCCTCTATCTGATGCAAACAAAAGGGGGGTTCATGCCCCAGATCAAGATAGTAAACATGACCTTGCTTCGTTCATTTAGCATCTCACCTTCTTGGATTTGGACCTTCAAGGTGGTAGCTTCACTTGATCTAACAAAAGAATTAGGGGTGATAGTATTCAAGTTCGCCTTGATAGAGCCCTCATCTCCCCTGAATGGCTCCTCTCCCACTCCTGTAGATTATCCCTCCTCACCAGGGTGGGCTCTGATCATTCCCTGATTTCTCTTTCTGCCTCCCCCCTCTCCAGCAACAAGGCCTTCCCTTTCCACTTTGAGAAAATGTGGCTCTCACACCCTGCACTAGAAGGTAATATTTCCCATTGGTGGAGCATTGAGGTTGAAGGCACTACAATGTACAAAGTTGCCCAGAAGCTGAAAAATGTGAAAAGAAACATCAAATCATGGAATAGAACTGACTTTGGCCACATCTTCTAGGAGAAAGATGAGATATCTGATCAGCTCTCTTCTATTCAGGATGAAATCCAGCATTCTGGATACAATGCTCATAATAGTCAACAAGAAAAGGCCATCCTTTTGGATCTGTACAACATCATATCTAAGGAAGAGCTTTTCTGGAAACAGAGATCAAGAGTCAGTTGGTTGAAGGAAGGAGACCACAACACTAGATTTTTTCACATGACCACCCTTAAGCACCAAGCTAATAATAGAATAACCAACATTATTAAGGGTCAAGTTCAGGTTACCAAGGAGGATGAAATTGAGAAGGAAGTTTTCTGCTACTTCTCATCTCTCCTCTCAGTTGATCCTTCCCTCTCTGGGTCTGAACAAGAGGAAATCCTGGCGACCATTCCCCCCATTCTTCAAGTTCACCACAACTCCATGCTAAAGGCAATCCCCTCCTTGGAGGAAATCCATCAGGCCCTCTTCTCTCTCCCGAGGGATAAAGCTCCTGGCCCAGATGGTTTCCCAAATTTTTTCTTTCAGATCTTTTGGAATATAGTGAAAAAGGATGTGGTTAAAGTGGTTCAAGAATTCTTTGGAGCTAGGAATTTGCTTAAAGAACTTAATGCTACCTTTTTGGTCCTCATCCCTAAAATCCCAGGTGCTGATTCTCTGGATAGATTTAGGCCCATTAGCCTCTGCAATTCCTTCTATAAGATCATTGCCAAAGTTCTCACTTCCAGGCTCCTTAGATTTCTCCCTCTTATTATCTCTCCTTAGTAAACCGGCTTTGTCCCAGGTAGGTAGATCCTTGATTCAATTGTTTCGGTTCATGAGGTTATCCACTCTCTTGAGGTGGGCAAAAAGGAAGGCTTCCTTCTTAAGCTGGACCTGTCAAAAGCATACGACAGGGTTGACTAGAAGTTCCTCTTTTCTGTTCTTCATGCCTTTGGCCTCGATGATCAAGTTTGCAAGCTCATCTCCTAGCTTGTGTCTTCACCCTCTTTGTTGGTTCTGGTCAACGACCACCCCTCTCCTTTCTTCTCCCCCACTAGGGGTCTAAGGCAAGGAGACCCCATCTCTCCAGTCCTATTTGTTATCATGGAAGAATGCCTTGGCAGACTCATCTAGAAGAAGATCAGGGATAGGTGTTTAGTGGGTTTGAGGCCTTCTCCGGGTCCATCCACTTTCACTCATCAGCAATTTGTGGATGACACAATTTTGGGGGGTGAAGCTTTAGTTTAGGAGGCCAGGACCTTCAAAAGCATTCTTAATTCCTACACCAGGGGTACTAGACAAGCTATTAACTTAGACAAGAGCTCTGTCTTCTTCCTCAACACTCCTCTGGAGAGGCAGAGGAAAATTCCTTGAATTCTAGGTTGTGGCATTGGGTCCCTGTCGGCGACTTATCTAGGGCTTCCTCTAGGCTCCAAACCCCTGGACTCCTTTTGGACAAGCATTATCAACAACTTCATCAAGAAAGTTGCTGGTTGGAAAGGGGCCACCCTCAGTCAGGCAGGTAAATGCACCCTGGTTAACTCGATTCTCCATAACCTCCCCACCTATGCCCTCAGTCTCTTTAGGATTCTGATTAAGTTTGCGGACAGAATGGAGAGGATTCAGAGGGAATTTCTCTAGATTGGAATTGATGACCACAAGAGATACCACATGGTTGCCTAGGACCAGGTTTGCTTGCCCAAAAGCTAGGGAGATCTTGGAATCAGGAAAATTTCTCACCTCAATCAATCCCTCTTAGCTAAACTCCCTTGGCGCATCTTTGAAGGCACAAGTGTTTGGAGGGACATCTTAGCTGAGAAGTACCTGGGAGGCCTATCTCTCTTCTCCATTTTCCAAGGGGCCGAGCTGCCATTGGGTTCTAACATTTGGAATGGTATCTTGAAGGCCCTTCCCCTTGCTAAATCAAGGGCCAAATGGAAAGCTGGAATGGGAGACAAAATCCTTTTTTGGTAGGACAGCTGGCTTTTTCAGGAACCTCTCAATAACCATCCTTCATTCGACAAGTGGGCTGATTAGGCAATAGGTAGATATGGTATGTTGGTTAGGAACTATAGAAATGGGAATGAATGGCACAATCTGGCAGAGCTTTCACAGGATCTTGAGCCTTTGATGGCCTCTTTGAATGCTATCAACATCAACTAGATAGGCGAAACCTTAGTCTGGGGAGACTCTTCTGGAGGCCATTATACTGTAGCCTCAAGCTATCTTTCCCTTGTGGGCATAGGGAAGAAACCTATTTGGGCCAAGGCCTGGACCCCTAGATTAATGCCCAAAATCAACATTTTCTTTTGGCTCCTCCCTCAAGAAAAAATCCTTACCCTGGATAATTTAGCCAAGAGAGGCTAAATTATACCTAGCAGATGCTGCCTCTATAAGCATGACCTGGAAATGGTTAATCACGTTTTCATTCACTGCCCCTTTTCCTCTAGAGTGTGGAGTCTTCTAACTTCCAATATGAACTTCTACTGGTGCTCGCCAGCCAGTATCCATGAATTCTTCATATAGTGGAGTAGCAACCACAAAGGCCTGAACTCCCAATTTTTTGAGTTCTTGGATTATCCCACACTTTTGTTGGGGAATATGGAAGGAGTGCAACAACAGGATATTCAAAGATAGAGAAGCTCCTGAGGGTATTATAGCAAAGAAAATTGATGGGCTCATGAAAGATAACTATTCCACAACTAGAGATGGAAACATAAAGGACATAGGGAAAATTAAGGCCAGGAAAGAAGACAGGATCAAAAGAAGACAACAGGCTACTTGGTCCTTCCCCCCCAAAAACTGGCATAAAGCCAATTTTGATGGGGCAGCTAAGGGGAACCCTGGTCCCACCGGATGTCGTGGAATCATAAGAAATAGCTTGGGAGGGGCATTGTTTCTATCTCCTCCCCTATTGGTCACCAAACCAACCATTTGGCTGAAGCCAGTGCAGCCAGACTCACTGTTAAGCTGGCCCTGGACTCAGGGGTCGAACATCTGTGGCTTGAAGGAGACTCCCTAAATATAATAAATTGTATTTTAGGAGTAACCAAACCCTCATGGACCATTGAAAGCATAATTGAGGACCTAAAAATGGACTTGAGCAAATTTAAAAATTACCACGTCAGCCATGTCTACCGTGAAGCTAACATGGTTGCTGATTGGTTCACAAATGCAGAGGTCACATTCAATTCGGTGATGACGTGGGGAAACAATAATCATTTTCCAATGGCAGCTATGGAGCTCATCCGAAAGGAGCAAATTCAAGGTACCAACTCAAAATCTTTTTTATGATGATGAGACATGCTAAATCATGTTTTAAAAAGGGAATCATTTGGATTTATGCGGAACCCCCACCGTTTCATAATAATGTGTATAGAATACATGAGCAAAAGAAAGCCAGAGTTAAACCCAATAACACATACATTAAAGCTCTTGTCCTTAGTGATTTCTTCATCTTTGAGCTCTGAAATTCTGTTAAGGGTTTAGGGTTAGAGAGGCATAATATTGCAATGGTGGGAGAAAGGATTAGAAGAGAACCATGGGGAGAAATGGAGAGCTGGAAAGAAAAAGGGAAGGTTTGGAAAAAAACTCCAGAAGGGTGTCATAACCAGCTTCATGGAGATGCTCCATGGTTTCGACGCGGGGGTTACCAAGATTATGGTTGAAACCTGGCACAATGGCAAGGTCAAAATTGATGGTGTTTCCCACCAAATCATAGAGGGTCTCATTGTGGAGGTGACTGGCTTCTCCCAGGAAGGTGTTAGCTTCTTTAGGGATAAGAAGATGTTCGCCAATGTTGTCAAAGATTTCGTCAAGAATGACAAGGAGAAAAGCAAACTGGTAAAGATTGACACCTACTATGACATTGAGTCCATCAAGAAGATATGGGGGCATGTTTCGAGGATCATCATAGAGTATGTCACTTTGAATCCCAAGTTTGATAGAGTCAGGACCCATCATTTTGTTCTGCTTAATCATTTTAGACATAAATTGAAAATCTCCTTTCCTTTCTATATTAATACTTCTATGACTAAGAATATAGAGAGTTACAAGAAATGTCCTATCAAGAACCCCACCCTTCACGAAGGCCTTCTGCTCCTCATTTTTGAGTTTTTGAAAACCCAGACAAGAGGCAAGTCCATTGGGGTTTCGGGTGGCTCCTCGGAGGACACCGCCAGCTCAGACTCAGGGGAAGTGCGCGTTGTGAAACCTATCAAGTCTAAAACCCCAAAAGCCAATCCCTCTCCCCACTTCCCTAGCAGGAAGAGCCCTAGGTGCCCTCCCCCTAACCCCCCTTCCCCTCATCCTAAGGAGTCTAGTGATGAGTCAGATACGGAGTCAGAGGAGGCAAATTTGGTGGCAGAGAAGGAAAGTGAGTTGGAAGATGACAAGGAGAAAGATAATGACAAGAAGGAGGTGACCCCCTTGGTAACCCAGGATAACCCCAAGAAAAGAAAATTGGACTAGACCCCAACCCATGATCATCTCAGTGACCTCACCAATTTGCCCCCTAGCCCTACTGCACCCACCTCCCCCTTGGAGGTCCCCATTTCGCACCCAGAAGAGATGATAGAAATCATGGTTGAAAAGGGGGGGGAGGCCATCAGGGGAAATAAGAGAAGAGCCTGGAGCAATCTCAATGTGGATAGGGCCAGTATGGGCATTGGTAGAGAACCTGCTAAAATCTAGGTGTTGGGGGATCTCGATAGTAGCACCCACTATGACGAGCTCCTTGACCTGAATCTTCTAGTTCTCTTTGACAATGTTCATGAAACGGGTTTCAACTTTCTCAACAATGCAAAGAACAGCCTGATTGACAATTTTTGCTCCATTAAGTGGCTTTTTCAAGAAATTGAGACTCTGAAGGATGGGTCCAACCAGACCAACAACAGGGGGGATGTCAAGGATCATGAGGCCAAAGGTAGTAAAGACCAGGAGGGCAGCCAGGAAAAAGACAGAAGCCAGGACCCCAGAGACAATTAGGAGGACTGAATCACTCGGCTCGAGCAGAAGGTCCAAAGGCTGGATTTCATCCACTAGATTGTGACTAAACAGATTGTGGATACCCTCCATACCTTGAATGAAAACATTGTTAATCTAGGGGACTATCTGACCAATGCCGATCTTGTGGGGAACGTGGAGCAGAGTACAGAGCATAGAACTAGCCCAGAAGATCCTCAAAAAGAGACTGGAAACCAGGAAAGTTAGGGGGACCAGAAGCATTTCCCCCCCAGGATCTAGGAGAAAGAGGCCAACTAGAAGGAAAATGACACTGCAGAAACCCTGTAGGCAATGGAAAAGAAGGGACACTAGTTTGCCCTCCAGGCTTTGTTCCTAGCCTTTGTTTCTTAGGCTTCGGGCCTTTTTGTTTCTGGCCTTTTGAGGTAGTTTTTTTTTGTCTTTTCAGTTTTAAGTTGTTTTCTATTGTAAAACTTTGGGTTTTAGGATCCCTATAAAACCTGTTTTCCTAATCAAAAACATGTACATATATCCATATAAAAGTATCTGTAAAATAACACATGTATTTGAGATAACATACATCTTTGGATATAAAAGTATCTAAAATGACATGTACATATATATAAAATATCCTAGCAACATCAATGAAATAGACATGTACATGTGTAAACTAATAGATCAATGACATCCCCCTCCTGATCCTTGACCCCAAAAGGCTCTATGATCTGGATTTGTGGCCTATGTTAAATGAAAGAAATTTGTAAAATTATAAAATTATACATATTCATGTGTACACATGCATTTATTAAATATCATATGTGTACAATATATATATCCATCAAATATAAAAAAAAAAATACATCATGTACCTATGACTCATGTCATGGAGGATTTGTTAGGGTTTGAAGATCTCCAAAATGCAACAAACTATCACTAAGACCCTATAGAACACACATGTACATACACACACAAGTTAAATTGATTCACTCAAGAATATACATTGTATGTGTAAATTTTATATAATAACAGATAAATATATAAGCATATATAAATTTACAATATTTACCTTAGCATCATTTAATGCTCTACCAATCTGACTGATATTTGAGTCATGTAGTGATAAAGTGATCTCTGAATCATAGAATCTAAGTGCTCTAAGGCCAGGTTGTGCAGGAGTAGGAGCAAGTGCTACAAGATCCCAAGTAGGTATGGGGACTACTGTAGGGATAGGAGTTGTGGGGGCAGGAGCTGTATGGCCCTTTGTAGGAGTAGGTGCTATAGAATGTGTAGGGATATCCTTTTGTCGCTATGAGGGTTGTGGTTGTGATGTGTGTGACAAAATATGGTTGATATGTCCACCAATGTCATGAAGAGGAATCCCTATGACTATTGATAATGCCTAATATGCTCCAAGAAGATCTGATACTAAAAAAGATGTCATACGACACAATGCATCCATATTTGATATGGCTAAACCCTCTAGTGGCAATGGTAGATCTACAATCTCGTATAGATCATCAGTTCCTGTGCTAGAGGATGCAACTATCAAAATGGGACCATGAGATTGTAACATGTATCTACCACATCTATCTGAAGATATCTTCTATAATTGTGTAACAACTATGGCAATGCTAGAATATATTCGAGCCCTAATTGTATCATCAGGAACACTCAAACCCACAGCAGTCATCTGTGGACCTCTTGACATGACCAAAAGGTTTAGACCCACCATTGCTTGTTTATTGATGGGTGTAGGGGTGTCCATGGGTCTAAATCTCTCTAATAGTTAGCCTCAGCCTTGTGCAACATGACCTCAAAAATTTGTATAGTTGACATCCTGATGTAAATGAAATTTTTCAAACAATTGCTTGCAGAAATAAAGGGGAAACTCATCCTTTTGTGGCCACTTGTGATGCATGGCTAACCACTAAGGATATATAAATGGAGTGACGAGCTAATCTATACACTTCATCACTAAATAACCTCTAACCCTAGCCCTATCTGTATAAAAAGGAAACATGGTCTTCACCATAGTGATGGAGACCTAACCATTAATCTGTGAATACTTCACAGTGCCAATGACACTATGAGAAATGGAAGAGTAAAATATCTCAATACTAATATCATCAAATGGGTTGTACCCAAAGATCATCTCGATCATTTGGCACAACTCATCTCTAATAGAAACAACCTTCTCCCTATTAGGGAGAGTGGTAGAAGCTAACAATATAGAATCAAGATACTCGAGAGCACGAGATAATCTAGCAATAGTATCTCTAAATAATTGTTGTCTCTCCTCAGTAGATGATGTTCATCTACATGTTGTGCCCGACTCAGCACTAGGACCCCCTCCATGAACACTAGCCTCCCCTGAGGACATAGGTGCTCCACTAGCACCAGATTCCATAATGATATATGCAAAGATCTAGATATCTATAAATGCAGAGTTAAGATATACATACATAAGTACATATAAAACTAAAAGTTAAATTTAATTTAAAACATGTATGTATATAAATATGTACAAAGTTGAATGTAATAAAAAATATGCACATGTTATTCGGTACATCTAGCTCATGTATGTGAACATCTAGCTCAATTATGCACATCTAGCTCATGTATGTGAATAAAAAATATGCATGTATGTTATTTAGTATATCTAGGTTTACTATGTTAATGTTTTCTAAAAGGTAACTAATAGGTTTGCAAAATGTAATGTTATTTAAGACATATAGGTTTACTATGTTAAGATTTTGTAAAATATAGCTAATAGGTTTATTGAACTAATGTTTACTATGTTAATGTTTTGTAAAATGTAACCAATAGGTTTGCTATTAATCTGCAATATGTTAATGTTTTCTAAAATGTAACTAATAGGTTTGTTGAACATTAATGTTTAGTATGTTAATGTTTTGTATATAAATTTAACTAATACCTGTTTGTTAAACCTTAATGTTTACTATGTTAATGTTTTCTAAAATGTAAATAACAGGTTTGTTGAACATTAATGTTTACTATGTTAATGTTTTCTAAAATGTAACTAATGTTTTATTATCAACTACTAAACTCTATGCTAATGTTTTGTAAAATGTTTACTATGTTAATGTTTTGTAAAATGTAACTAATGCTTTATTATCAACTACTAAAAAATTTTTAAAATTTAATTAATTTAATTAATAAAACATTTTTTTTTAAATCATTTAATTAATATTATCACTTTGTGATATGAATATCAAGATTTAACTGTGTGATTTTGAGTCAAACTCGATGACCCATGTTTCATGAGTAGTGATTCAACATGAATCCATCTCTCATGAGAATAAATGAAACACTTAGCACTCATTGGATCTAGGTGATGCTCACAGGGGTGAAGCACCGGGACTTTCCGAGAGGTCACCCATCCCAGTACTACTCCAGCCTGAGCGCGCTTAACTACAAAGTTTCCTCCATAGTTAAACCCAAAGCTTGCAACCCCATTTGCAAAACCTTCACCAAGTGTTGTGCCTTATGAACCATTCATTAGAAAGCCCCTTAAGCTCATCAATTGATAAGTAGGAGATAATTTCGACAGCTAGTCAAATTGTGATATGAATATCAGGATTTAACTGTGTGATTTTGAGTCAAACTCGATGACCCATGTTTCATGAGTAGTGATTCAACATGAATCAATCTCTCATGAGAATAAATGGAACACTTAGAACTCATTGGATCTAGGTGATGCTCACAGGGGTGAAGCACCAGGACTTCCCGGGAGGTCACCCATCCTAGTACTACTCTAGCCTGAGCGCGCTTAACTACAAAGTTTCTTCCATAGTTAAACCCAAAGCTTGCAACCCCATTTGCAAAACCTTCACCAAGTGTTGTGCCTTATGAACCATTCATTAGAAAGCCCCTTAAGCTCATCAATTGATAAGTAGGAGATAATTTCCACAGCTAGTCAAATTGTGATATGAATATCAGGATTTAACTGTGTGATTTTGAGTCAAACTCGATGACCCATATTTCATGAGTAGTGATTCAACATGAATCCATCTCTCATGAGAATAAATGGAACACTTAGCACTCATTGGATCTAGGTGATGCTCATAGGGGTGAAGCACCGGGACTTCCCAGGAGGTCACCCATCCTAGTCTTGAGCATTGGAATGTATTTAAATGGATTCTCAAATATTTGAGAGGAACATCTAGTAAGTGTTTACACTTTGGGGGCTCTACTAATAATTTATAGGGCTATGCTGACTTAGATTTGGTAGGAGATATTGATACCAGGTGAAGCACTATAGGTTATGTATTTACTATTGGTGGAGTAGCAATGAGTTGGGTTTCTAGGTTATAGAAGGTTAATGCTTTATCCACTACATAGGTAGAGTATATTGTTCTTATAGAGGTAGCCAAGGAGATGATATGGCTTTAGTTCTTCTTGGTAGAATTGAGACACACTCAAGATAATTATTTGTTTACAAATAGTCAGAGTGTCATTCATCTTGCAAATAATTCAGCTCTCCATTCAAAGACAAAACACATATAGTTTTTGTACCATTTCATTTGGTCAGTTTTGGATGATGGACAATTAAAGATGGAGAAGATACATACAAATAAACATCCAATAGATATTTTTACAAAGGTAGTGACAAGGGAGAAGTTGAACTCGTCTTCATCTTCAATTGGTCTTCTCAACTGAACACAATAAATGAATAGCATCTAGTACAAGGTGGTTTGTTATATTCCAATGGGAATTGCAGGTTTAACAATTCTATGATCAGTCTCTAAGTGGGAGGTTATTGTTGTGGAGTTTGATTAGTTTCCAAGTGGGAGATTGTTGTGATATGGAGCCTAATCAAAATCGAGGATTTATTTGGCACAATTTTCTTCTAGATTATTTCTATGGGGGTTTGGGGGATGCACCCCCAAGATGCGGTCAAGGGGCAGCACCCCTACAAGGTCCTAGGGTAGCACCCTAGGTGTGCTGCTTGTCATAGTATAGGGTGGGGTCAAGGGGCAATGCCCCCACGGCGGTTGTCAAGGGCAATGCTCCCAAAGCCAAAAATGGCCTTATATTGTAAATGGCATCGGCTACTATGTTTCTATTATTGTATCCCCAATTTTTTAAGTGGCAAAAAGATTTTATAAAAAGGCTTAGAGTTAAGTATTTTCATAATGTATGATGAAAAAATTGGTTCTTGTGATGGTATTGAGCTATAAGGGATTATTGATTGTAATCAAGTTGTAATCACTAGATAATAATAATATTGGACTTGTTGTTGGTGGATGTAGCCCAAGGATTGGATAAACCACATTAAATATTGGTGTCTTGTGTTCCCTTTTATGCAATCTAATATTTTCTAGTATTGGTTATATTTGCATGTAACTATTATTTCTATTTGAGGTTAATCCTAGAAAACTATATAGAAAAGAAAGAAACAATAAAGTGGAGAAAGTAATTGATTCCATTCTTAACCTAAATTAGGTATGACACTAGAGGAATTCAATGAAGTGAAGAGAATTGCACTAGAGATGAAGAGAAGTAGGCAGTCTAAAGTGATAACAGTAACTTCAATTATTGTTGTAGGACATTTAGAAGGTGTAACCATTGTACAACCTTATGTTTAGGCCCCCATTGCACCATATGTAGCAATTACGCATGTGCAACTAGTAAAGACAAGAAGTGAACAACCTAGGAGGTAGCCAGAGGTGGAAACATCTATTGTATAGAGGAAATCAGTGAGATTGGTGAAGGTTATGGAGGAACTTGAACCATACACCAAGAAAAGGGCTTGAAGACCACCAACAGACCAAAAAAGAGGAGAAAGACATTGCAAGTTTGTGATTTTGAAGAATCTAAGGATAAATTTGAATATAGGCTAGTGGAGAGACTAGCACAGGAAGGCAGAGCTCTAGAAGGCAAGAAAGTATGGAACCCTAAGGTAGAAAACCTTAACATGCAAATTATTAATGATGACAATTTTGTACTGTTGAACAAGTATTATAGTTTGTAAATAATATAGATACAAGTTAGTTCAAGGATTCCATACCAAGGAATATGATACTATAGAATAAGAGGTTTGACAGTACTACAGAATAAGATTCTAGAATATCTACTGAATAGATTGTTAAATGGGAAGAAGAGAGTGTTGGAAGAAAACAAAAAATTGAGAATAACTATGATAAAAAAGTTGTGTGAAAAAACTCCAAAGAGGACTCTAACAAATTTTTTAATGGTATTGAGCCCTTGCTAAGGAACAAAAGAAGAGAAATTCTTCTGATGGGAGGGAATTATGAGGATGTTAGGAAAGAAATAGAGGAGGCAATTGTAAAATTCATGACCTTAGTACCAGAGGTGAGTGCATAGTCCATAGCTAAGAGCCTAGTGTATGTACAAGCCAATAAACCTTCAAATAATGATGAAGAAGTAGAAGAGACATAATAGGGACTCTCACACCCACACATTTTTATGGGTACTAAATCCATTCAAGTGGATAGTACACATATCACTTTGGATGAAAAGGATAATTTGTTTGCAGGTTTTGGCCAAACCATTGTTGGCAATATCATAGCATATACCAACTCTGATGATTAGGAAGAAGAAAAGAAGAAAGATGTTGAGGAAAAGAGAAAACAAGAAGAAGAAAAAGAGGAAAATGAAAAGCTAGAAGAGGAAGAAAAGAAAAAAGAGAGAGGAAGAGGTAAGGAAGAATGAAAAAGAAGAGAAGAAAGAAGAAGAAAGAAGAAGAAGAGAAGAAGAAATTTGAAGAAGTAGATGACAAGTTGAAGGAAGAAAAGAAGATTGTAGTTATAGCCATATTAGTTGTAACTCCTATGGAAGTAGTAGCAGCAGCAATAATAGCAGAGGCATCTAATGATGATGATGACCAAAAGGGATTGATAAGCTCTTTGAGAAAATTATTTGACAAGAACAAATTAGTAAATTCTTTGGAGAAGAAACTAGTTGAAGTCCTGGATTGAATGTAGAAGATAGTTAGCATAATTGTAGCCATTCCACACTTACAAACATAGGCCATAGAACTGGTGAAGACCTTTGATGAGTAATTCACAACTTTAGCTATGGTAGCTTTAGCACAAGCATAGCTTAAGCATGATGCAATATTATTTGACAAAGTGTGCACAAATGTGAGAAATTATTTAAGGGAATTGGATGTAAGCATCAAGGAACTTGTGAAATGCATTGATGAAGATAAGAATTTTTATGGATTTTGTGCATTTTCATACAAGTACTTGATAGACATTGAGAGTCAAATAAAGGGTAAAATGAGTGAAATTGAGACACTCACTAAAAAGGTATAGCTCCTAGAGACTAATATTGAGGAATATAGAATACAAGTGGAGAAGATCCACAATATGATCAGAAGCATGAAGAAGGAAAGGAGAAGGAAGCAAAAAGGTTCTCTAGTCTTAGAGAAGCCCTATCTCCAAAGATTAGCATTTTGCAGAGGCAACTAGAGGAATGTCTTTTAGTAAAGACTTCCTATGACAAGTTTGCCTATACTAACTTGAGCACAGTTAAAGTGGCATCCTATGCACTATGTGCACTACTTAGTATCTCTGATATAGTGAAGGAGAACTAGAAGAAGGAAGTGGATAGGCTAAAACTTTTTTATGCAGATTTTTTTCCTAAGATAACAAGTTAATCAACAGTAGACCACCCAATTTTTGGATATAGTTTTTTGACACCTTTGCCACTGATGTCAAAGGGGGAGTAATATGTCAAGGAAAATTGTATGTATGTATTGTATATGTAAGGGGTAGTACACTTATATATCAATGTAAAGGAGTGATAAGAAATGTAATGATCCATCAAAACATGAATAAAATTATTATGTTTTCAAGGAAATTTTGTGTAGTCAATTTTATTTGTTAAATTTATGTATGGCATCATTTTGGGACTTAGGTAATTTTCCCAGATGTTGCCATCAATTCCAAAGGGGCTGATTTTTGGTCAAATAGATATCTTGAGAGTTGTTATTTATGGCAACATGTATTTAGCATTTCATTGATGCATTTAGAGTCAGAAAATTGTCTAAGTGTTAGATAGTTTGCAGCAGCACAAAGATAGATGTGATGAGTACAGATGACCCATTGAGAGTTATCTTATGTGAAATTAAGGGAAGCTCTATGAAAATATCATGATGACATTTGCCAATGTATGGATATTATATCATGATGACATTTGCCAATGTATGGATATTATGTCATGACTTATGAATGAAATACCAGTATGGATACTTGACAGAGTAGAATAGAGCATAGTAGAGAATTGAGTTGTACAACTTAAAGAATTATTTTGGTGACAAAATAATTACTAAGTAATGATGATCCAACTTTGTGGATGTTATTCCATAAGTTATTTTATATTATGTCAAGCCTATAAAGACATGAATTTTGAGTGAGAAAAGATTTACTAATATGCAAGGTATAAGTAAATACATTATCTTGCAGAGATAAGTATGTGACATATGTTTGATCTATGTGATAGATGTGAATTCGATGAGATGATATGTGAACTTTATTTGATGTATGATTAGAGAAAATAAAAATTGCAACAGTCAAAAAGTATTATATTTATATCTATTATTGTGAAGAACTTCATTATATAAATGCATGTTGGGATAGTGAGATCTTCATGCATACATTGTATTTGATCTACCAACTCCTATTAGGGTTAAAGAAATTCTAAGCAAGGTTGAGGCTTCTAATAAGGCCTAGTCCTCTAAAAAGGATTTGAGACACTGTATGTACTTCATAGATGCCTGATAGGGTCAATATTATTAACAAGATTATTTTTTTTAGTGGATCATCTAGTGGGTATCATCCCCACCGAGGTTTTCCCTTAGTCAAGGTTTCCCTAGTTAATAAGTAATGGTGTTATAATTTCTCTATGTGCATGGTTATATTTACTATTCAACACTATTGGTTTCCTTTCATATGCAAGTTATAAAGAAGTTAACAATATTCAATTGTGGGAAAAATTTTGTAGGATAATGATTCCCCCCCTCCTCTCAATATTATCTACTTCTAATAGACACTGCACTGTTTTCAATACTCGGCAAAAATAAATATATTAAAAAAACAATAGATTTCCTCTTTGTTGTAATCACTTAATTGCATCTTAATACATGTTGATAGATCCTTTTCATTACTTGAATACTTGGAACTAATGCAAATTATATCATGTCAGATGTCATTCCCACACATACCTTTGATTTCCTAGTTGGGGTTGATGTGATCGCCTAATCCATTAGATAAAGTGACCTCATCTAGACTTGATGTGTTGCATTCTTCTCTCTTTCTCCATTTCTTTCTCATTTCGGTTTTTACCTTCTCAACATCTACCTTTTCCTTTCCTTTGGTGATTTTATTTCTTGGTGTGGCTGATTGAGTTGGGTATTTTCTCCTTACATGAATGGTGTTAAGACAAGTAGACCATACAATATCATCCAAACATTTGTTTTAATTACCTCTAAAGTATTTCCTAATGCAATTTTCAAAGATATGACCATATTCTTGGCAATAGTGACAATTGTACCTTGTGTTGTAATCTCGATCATAAGAATCTCTATTATAGTATTCCTTTGTCTATTTGTTTGATGTCCACTTGGGCTTAGATATGGATTCATATGTCACGTATCAATACTTCACACTATTATAACAATAACCCTCAAATCTCTAAGTTTTGGGGGTCTTTGTCTTGCACTCATGTGCTTGATGTCCTTGCTTCTTGAAGTTATGACATGTCTCTTGAGTTTATACTTAGGGTTTTGATTTCTAGTGTTGCTCCTGAAAACTTTTAACGTGTGACCCAATTTTCCATAATGATGACAAGTGAGCTTAATGTTCTTTCCCTTATTGTTCCTTTGTTCACTAGTTCTAGATGATTCTCCTTTCTCACTTGTAGAATATCCCAAACTAGTAGTTTAATTTTTTAACCTTGATGCTTCCAAAAAAATTTCAAAATACTTCATGGCTTTACTTGACTTGTTAATATTTTCCTTTTCTATCTTTAATTCATTCTGCAATAGGGTATTATGTGTTTCAAAAGTTGAAATCTCAATGTCTTAACAATTCTGTTCTTGATTTGTAATCATCAGTTGATTCACCAAATCCAATTGAATGCTTGTCAATCTCTACATATATGATGACTTCTCCTCAAGACTATTTTTTAGTAGTATTTTGTCTTATTTAATCACGAATCTATTTTCTTCATCTTTATCTTTTAGTTTAGTTGTTTCACACAACAATAGGGTATGTGTAGGATCATGGTGTGCCAAAAAGTGGCGATGTTAAAATATGTAGTTTTGAAATTCCTAAAAGCATTTCAAAATGTGCTTGAATTTTTTCCCAACCATCCTAGTACCAAACCAAAAATGTAATACCTTTCCTAATCAGGTATCCAATTTGAGAACAGGTATCCAATTTGAGAACAGGTATCCAATTTGAGAACAAGTATCCAATTTGGGAACAGGTATCTGATTTGAGAATGGGTACTCAATCTATGTTTCCAAATTATTGAGCCAAATTCAAATGTAAAGGGAGTAAGGACCAATTTTAAAGTTATATCAAGTCCTAGTATAATATAGTTATAGCATAATTGGGAGGATACCAATTACTATATATAGTTATTATTTATTATATATTATTATATAATTATATATCATATATATTATTATTATATTATATATATTACTAACCTAAGTTAATAAACTATACAATGATTTATGTTCCTAGGGGACCCCCTAGGGACATACATGTGTTCCAATGAGTCCAAATGGGTCATGGGATACCCTAATATTATAGGGACATATTATAATCATTTATATGGGTTGAGAGGGATCATAGGATATCCTATGACCCATTTCAACATATTCCATTACAATATATGTCTCTAGGCATCATAGGAACCTTAGGGACATATTATAATCATTTATATTGGTTGAAATGTGCTATAGGATGTCCTATGACCCCTTTTGACACATTTCATTAGAACATATGTCTCTTGGGATCCTAAGACCTCTAGGGATGTATTATAATTTTTTCTATGGGTCAAAAGGGGTCATAGGATAACTTATGATTTTTTCCAAAACATTTTATTACAACATATTGTGTACTCTAATATGTTAGCAAGAAACACTAATCTATTTAAAAAACAAAGCATTTACTAACAAAACTAATATAAACTTCAGATGAGACAATGTGAGGTCCTGAAATGAGAATATGAGCCATGGATAGGCTCTCTCAATGAGGATGATCACTTGATTTGTAGAGGCATCCTTTGATATGGATTTGGGATGTATGCTCAAATTTCAAAATGCTTCAATGGAGGTGGATTTAGGATTTTTGGTGTGGGTATATGTAAAAGTATGGATTTGGCTTCTCAAACTGACATGGTAACTTTAGCTTAAGGATTGTGATTTTTAAAATGGCTTGGGAGGGGATTCCTTAAGTAGGAAAAGGGCTTGAGGGATCAAGGGCTAGGATGCAAGGATGGCAAGATGGTGAGGGAGGGCTAGGATGCACTTAAAGGGGAGCACATGGATTGTGCTTGTTTAGCACCAATAGGGAGTGGACACTTGTCACAAGGAGGATGGGTGTGAGATGATAGGATAAGGGTTGGTCAAATGCTTTATGAGGGTGGTTGGGTATGTAAGAGTCATGAGTGAGGATTTAAGAGCCATTTATGGCTTTGTAAGAGCATTCATGATTTGGTGGTTGGGATATTTTGAGGGGAGACTTTGGTTTGGATTAGGAAAGTCTCAAGCTCATTTAGGATTGTGAAAATGATTAGGGGATGGGTTAGGCTTGGGTTAAGATTAGAATAGGGATGTTAGAGATGTGTAAGTGGATAGCATTTATGAGGGTGGGTGAGTTAGTGGCTAAGCTTAGTTAGTATGGGTGGATGGGGTGGATTAGGCTAAATGGAGGATTAAGGATAGGTTAGGGGCTATTAGATTTGAAGGTTTTATTTATTAAAGTGATTTTAATAAATTTGGGATTTGGAATTAGATAGGAGAATAGGATTTAATTGATAAATGATGGGTTATTTGATTTATCAATTAGGACTATATATGATTAATTAAATTAATCAGCTAGGGGATGGAAAAAGGATTATTCCTATTTAACTTATAAATCAAAATTTGACTTTTAGTGGTTCTATAGGATATGGACCATTCTAAGCATTTTTAAACATATCATAAAGAACAAAAAAAGTTAAAAATATTCTTCCCATAGTTAAGTTTTGATTTTGAAAATTTTTAGGTGACTAATCAAATCACTTTTTTGTAGTATTGCAAGTTGGAGCGACAAACCTAATCATGTTTTTTGCAAGTTTTTCTTAGAATGAACTTGCATGTTTAAACACATCTTTCATTGAATGAATGTCACTCAAATCACTCTTGAATTCCATGGATTAAAATCAAATTTTCATTGGAATGCATGCTTAAAACAAAAAACACAATCTTGAATGCAAAGGATCAATTAATCATTGCTATACCTCACACTTCAACTTTGGGTTTTAAAAAGAATTCACTCAATCTTGAATTCCTAACAATCAATGAACCTTGCATGGTTTTTACACACTTCAACAATAATCGCATTTCTTATGTTGACGATCTCTTGATTTCCATTATGAAGACTACGTTGTCAAGTTGGAATTGAACATCTATGTCTTAATTACCTATGTTTTCAATAGATCAAACAATCTAAGAATCAGTTGGTGAAAGAACTCTACTTTTTAGCCCAAGGTCATCTGAATCTTCTCTCCCCTTGTTGCCTTTGTGAGCTATCTTGGGTGCATAAGACTAGGATCCAAAACCTTGTTTTTTAGTTTTAGGAGGCCTTCTTGGGGATTTCATCACCCCTTGGGACGACCTCAACTCTAGCATTTCGGTGGAGTATAAAGATCGGAAGGTGAATCCAAAGACACCTCTCTTGGGATCAAAATTTGGTCACTCGGTCTAAGCCTCAAGGAACTTTATACCCTTGAGAAGTGAAAGAGGAGAAGTGGGTTACCATTCCTCTCAGCTGTGTGACATCTTTTTTGTTTCATCTACAGATTTGGGCCTCATGTACCTTTCATATATCGAGGACTCCTTAGCTAAACCAAATTTCATCCTTGTAGAAATCTTCCTAGGGTGTTGGTGTGTTTGACATGCTTGCTTCAAACTTTTGTCTTCTTGTTTGTTCATAGCTTTTGAATAAATGTTTGCCAACTTTGGTCAAAATCCGAGAAAAGCAGAAATCTCCCAGCTCAAGGCATACTTAGCATAGTCACTGCCTCATCAAAAAATCATCCAAGCTCCCCCACCACAACTGAATCTATCTAGTTCTTTCCTTTAGAACAATCCCAAATCCAAAGTCCATCCAAATCATCCCCCCAGCCAGCTAGCAACCCAATCCAAAATCACCCAAGCCTTTAAGGAATTATTGTTACTCTGCGAGAGTTTTCTATCCAAACAATCTATCCAAATCCCTCAATCTCCCCAAGGTTATCCCTTTGATAGAGCTTTGTCTAGGGTAATCTAGCCTTGTCACTTGTCATCCCTCATCACCTTAAGATAAAGGTTGGGATCTACAAGTGGTCAATCTCATGTCATGCCCATAGGATCATTTGTCTATCCTCAAGTTGACACCAAAAGCCACCAATCTTGCACATAGGAAAGAAAAACTCTCACTTTTTGACAGCATACCCTTGAAGTCTTCCATCGATAGGAAAGCCAAAAATCTCTAGCCAATCCTCCTTAGGTCTGTCATGCAGATTTGACTCTCCCTAGGAAATCTTTCATCAGCCAATTCAAAATCTGCACTTAATCCAAATCCAACCATGAGCTTCCGTGTTCATCCATATGCAAGACACCATCCCCATCCAACTCATCATCAAAACATGAAATCCCAACCCTATCATGATGATTTTGGTTGCATTGTCCTTTCTCCCACACTATCCTATTCCAATGATGATGATGATCTTGTCGACTATGATGGATATATTGAAAGCCTTAGAGATATTACTCCCAACATCCCCCAAAATCCAAACATTCCTCCAAACTGCTCCATCCTTCCTCCAAACATACCCACTAGTATTCCTTACCATACCTTTGACAAGGGAAATCTATTATTATCCTCATCCTTACTTCCTCCTTATATTTTGCCCACATATTCCTCTTACACATCAATCATACCTCCATCTTCCTCTACCTCCATCTCCCAACCTCCACCATTCCAGAACAATTCTAGTAGCTACATCCCTAGTCCGAATCCACCATGTCAATATCTTCCAAACCCCTTTCCAAATCCTCCAACTAGTACTAGCCATACAACACATCATTCCAATCCCCTTACTCCTCCCAGTCCAACACACTTGTCTCCAAGGAATTTTACAAGGAAGCCCAAAGCAACTCCCTCTCCCACACCCATCACTCCTCTTACATCATCCTATCGCTACCATCCCTATCACATCCACCCCACCACATCTCCTCCTCCTAGCATTATCCAAATCCCATATAATGAACCTAATGAGTCCCTCCCCCATCAACTCATCCCCATTGAAGAAAATCCTACCCATCCATCTACCTCACTTAAAAAGACCATCCATACTTCTCCTATCATACCATCCACTCCCATCCATTCCTATCAAGATCTTGTCCAAAAGCATGTTGAAATATCCCCTGACACAATAGAAAATCTTGCCATCCCACTTATTCCCCTACATAATCCACTTTTACCATCCCCTCCATATCTAAATCCTCCCATATCACCTACTCCATCTCAAGATCCATTTCCATCAACCCATCCAACTCAAGATCCTATCCTTCCATCCCCTTTTCTATATGAACATCCATCTCCCACAATCCATGATGATAGATCCATCAAAGACGAACTAACTATCATATATGAAGCTTCAACTCCTTTAGCTAATAATGGACTCACATCTTGCGTTCCAAATAATGAACATCATATTAAAGAAAGAAATAAAAGTGTATCTCTAGATGTTGGTATCCCTGCTATTCCTACATGTTCCCAAGTCCTTCCATCTTCACCCCAAAGTTCCCATCCATCTTGTCCTCCATCTATTTTGGGCCCTTATCCTACTCCTTATCTCCAACCCTCCATTTTGGGTCCATATATCCCTTATCTAAATCCCTCACCCTTCCCATCCATTTTGGGTCCTTACATACCTAATATGAATCCTTTATCTCCCCCATCTATTTTGAGACCTACACCTTCCCCGTTTCCATCTATTTTGGGCCCATATCCTTCATTCCCTCCATCCATTTTGAGAAATTATATCCATCCATATCCTATGTTCCAATCTATCCTTCCATCCCCTCAAATCCACCAGCTAGATCATCAAAGGCACTCACCCTTGAATCCCTTCCAACCTTTAAACCTTATCACTCCATCCATTATCCCTCTATCTCATCCATGCTCGTGTTCCCATACCATGGCTAATAAAAGCATATTGGATGCCAAAATCAAAAAGCATAAATCCAAAAATCCACAAAAATCCAAGTCTCAACATGTCCCTTCTAAAATACATGTTCACGAAGAGAAATAGTTGATCCAAATCAAAGAAAAAATCAAGAGGCCACAAAAGCCCAAGCTGAAAAAGTCAAAAATCATGTGGATACCCAAGATGCTCATAAAAGAAATGCATCTCAAAGAAAAATCTCAATTGGCATCCATTCATGCTACTCAAAAAGCATCATCCATCCATCCTTTATCAAAATCCCCATATATGCATCCTTCATCTCCCCAATCCACTCTTAGTCCATATACTTCTTATCCTAAATTTCCCATCCTCCATCTTCTAACTCTACTTTTAGTCCTTATCTTTCTCTTCCTCCATTTTCTCCTCAACCTCGCTCAATACCATCTTTCCCACTACTTTATCACCTCTCAAGGTGTGTGCCAATGATGATCTTTCTATTTTCCTCATCCATTTACCCACTAGCCTTATGTCTTCCCATCCATTATCTGCCAAACTTCCACCCACCATTCCACTTGTTCAATCCAATCCTTTTCCATCCATCCTACCAACAACTATGAGTAAAAATGCATCAAAAAAGTCAAAATAATAATTTAAAAAAAAAACAAAAAAATCATCCAATGGTGAAAACTTGGCAATTCAGGCACCTTGGACAAGTACCATGATGAAAACTTGGCAAACAAGCATCATGCATAATCCCTTCATCCAAATGCTCTGCGCACTTGGGGGCACATTCCATCACCCATCATACCCATCTCATCCCACCATTTCCACCACATCCTATCCATTTCACCCACCATCCTCCTTTGGATCTTGATAGAAATAAAGTCCAGCACTAGATACATGCTTTTGGTCATCCCTTTGACATCCATTTTCCATCAAAGTTTGTATTCATCTATCCTTTATCTACCTATTCTTTCATCCATCCCATCCCTCCATTGGCCTCATCCACCATCCTCCTTATCCTCTACGTCATTAATCTTTCACATCCTAGCTTCCATCCTATCTCCCTCATCCTCTTGTTGACCAATATTCAATCCTATCGCATCCCTCATAAAACATCCTCTTGAATAGCATATTATAACTGGGGGCACTCTATTCCTTGGAGACCATGTCATGTCCATCTTTCCATCAATCCTTATCTTTTTGCATTCCTCTACCCACATCCCCAACACCAGTCATCCCCCTTTTTATCTATCCTTGCATCTCCCAGTGTTACCTCCATCTTTCTATCACCCAGTACATCCCTTGTCATTGGTATCTAGCCCTCAGCTATCCCTCATCCTGAGCTTCCATTCACTATCCTCTCATCCTAAGCTTTTTATCTGCTATCTCCTCATCCTTAGCTTTTTACTCCCGCTATCTTAAGCTTTTCACAAACCATCTTTTCCTTTTGACCTTTTCATCCCCTCTATCTCCTTATCACACACTTTTCCTCTACCTCCCCATCTCAAGCTTTTCATCCACTGTCTTCTCATCCCAAACCTTTAATCCACTATCTCTTGATCTTTATCTTTCCTACCGCTATCTTATCATGCTGAGCTTTTGTATCATAATCCCTTGTACATCCTTGGATTTATCAGCTATCTTTTCCTTGCACATAAGTCCTTTGCTCAGTACCATTGTATACCTCTCATCTCTTCATGTCAGTTCCTGCTTGATCACAAATTGCAATTCTCTTGGTTAGGTTTTTTAGTGAATCCTCGTCTAAGATCCCTTGTCATCAAAATGTTGTCTTAAAGAGTTCTGCTTGCCCAGCTCATCCTAGTCCTCAATATTACCGATATATCATTGTAGGATGCATCCTTCGTCTCATCTGATCTTGGTCCATCAGTATCTAGTCCTACTGATCTCTTTGGCAAAAAGTTATCTTTTTTTATGGATTTACATTTTCTTTCTATTTATTTTCTTTTAATGATTTCAAGCATGATTCTTAAAGTATCTCTTCCAAGTGATTTGGGTTGTTCCCTCCTCACGGTCGCCATGATCTTTTATATCATGGTGTGCTATGAATGGGGCAATTCGAGTGCAAGGTCTTGATCAGATCTTTCATCTTTTCTTTTTTCTTCTGCTTATGGGTTACCCAGTATCATTCCCACTCTGATTCTCCCAGGATTCATGTGTGATGCTGCGGCAACCCTTGCATGTTTGTTTTGAGTCAGTCTGTCAGTTCTCTGCACAATTGGTGACATGGCCTTGATGTTCTTGGTAACCTTGGCAATTAACCAACAATCCTATAGCAAATCTAGTGCTCAACTACATGGTGGTACTTCTCTTTGAAGTATCCCCCCATTCAAAAGCTTCAATGGAATCCCTTCATCTCCATTATTCCCCATCCATATCCAGCATCCATCTCTCCCACCCCTTCTTGTGCATCAATTATCTCTCAGGATCAATCATCACTCTTAGTTTTAGGGATCCACAATCTTAGTCTTAGGGATCCACCCATCAAATCAATCCACCAAGCTAGATCCACAATTCTTTTCCTAGGGATCTCTAACACCCATCTTCCATCAATCTGACTCTTTGAAATCCTGTTGCATTAGCTTTATAATCCCCTCATCCATCTCCCTATCCTAGATTCCTTTTTATAGGGCTCCACTCCTTCATCCTCCACCTTCCCTAAAGTATTAAGTTTGCTTCCTCTTGTGCATGTGACCTCCTTTTATCATTCTCCAATAGTGAGAGTTTGAGCTAATTTAGCCCCTTCTCTTTGCTAATCTGTGTCTTTTCTTGTCCTTGATTCTTGTGCTTTTCAAGAAGCCGTCGAGCCTCATCTTCTCTCTCTCTGCCACCTTCTTGAGGGGTCATCTCTAAGTCTAGTCTCTCCTCTTCTTATCTGAGACTGGGGCAACCTTGTTGCTAAAACATCTTCCTCATGTCGTCTCCATTCAAACTTCTTTGAAATAGTGTTGTCTCAATACTATTTCAAAGAGGGGAAAAATGTAGACACCTAAATTTGATTACACTGCTTCAATAATCCTATTTAGCTAACTCTAAAGGCATCATTAATTAAATTCCTATTTAATTAACCCTTTTGCCATCCCCTAGCTAATTAATTTAATTAATCATCTATAGTCCTAATTGATAAATCAAATAACACATCATTTATCAATTAAATCCTATTCTCCTATCTAATTCCAAATCCCAAATTTATTAAAATCACTTTATAAATAAAACCCTCAAATCTAATAGCCCCTAAACTATCCTTAATCCTCCATTTAGCCTAATACACCCCATCCACCCATACTAACTAAGCTTAGCCACTAACTCACCCACCCTCATAAATGCCATCCACTTGCACATCTCTAACATCCCTAATCTAATCCTAACCCAAGTCTAACCCATCCCCTAATCATTTGCACAATCCTAAATGAGCTTAAGACTTTCCTAATCCAAACCAAATTCTCCCCTCAAAATATCCCAACCACCAAACCATGAATGCTCTTAAAAAGCCATAAATGGTTCTTACATCCTCACTCATGACTCTTACATACCCAACCACCCTCATCAAGCCTTTTGACTTGTATATGCTACTTTAGTATGTTAGAAACACTAAATTAAAACAATCAAAAGCATTTGCATACTAATTTAACATAAATTCATGAGAGACAAAGTGAAGTCCTCAAATGAGAATATGACCCATGGATAGGCTCTCTGAATGAGGATGATCACTTGATGTAGAGGTGTGTCTAATAACTAAGATGGCTTGATTATGTATGTATGCTCAAATTCTCAAATAGGCTTCAATGGAGGATTTTTGATAGATTTTGGTGAATGGATTTGATGTAAAAATGGCTTCTCAAAATGGCATTATGGCTTTACTTTCTAGATTGTGTTAAAATGGCTTGGAAGAGGATTCCTTAAATAGGCAAAGGGCTTGAGGGATCAAGGGCTAGGATGCAAGGTTGGGAAAAATCTTATGGAAGGTTTAGATTGAATGAGAGGAGAGCACATGGATTGTGCTTCCTTATAGCCAATTAGGGAGTGACACATGTCACAGAGTCATTAGTTAGAGCAAGAGAGGTTGAGGAATCAACAAAGGAGGCTCAAAGCTCATAAAGACCCTCATAATGGCTTGTAAGAGCAACGAATGGGCTTGTAAGAGTCATTTATGGCTTTGTGGGCTTCATAAATTTTTATGGTTGGGATATTTGTGAGAGAGTTGAGATATTTTGACTTGGGTTGGATTAAGAAAGTCCTAAGCTTGACTTAGGAATGTGCAAATGATTAAGGCTTGGATTAGACTTGGGTTAAGATTAGATTAGGCTTGTTAGAGATGGGCCAAGTGGATGGAATTTAATGAGGGTGGGTGAAGGAGGAGATATTTGTTGGCTTTGGCTTGGGTTAGCAAGTCTTAACCCATGTTTAGGGAATGTGACAAGGTTAGGGGGGTGGGGGATTAGGATTAGGGTCAATGATAAGGATTGACATCTTCTAGAAGAGTCTAGGCTTTGGATGAGGATGAAGACTTTCTAGAAGAGTCTAGAACTTCTTAGGATGAGGATAAATAAGGTTTTTAGGAAATAAATAAATTTTTATTTATCTCAAAGGTTTGGGTTGAGGAGATATTTTTAATAATCATGAGGGTTAATATTTAATATTAATTAAATATTTTTAGTTGGGATTACGGGTAGGAAATAATGGGATTAGCCTTTAATTGAAATTAAAGAAGGATTAGAAAATTTTGGAAGAGGTTAGTGGTCTTAAAGAAATTGGCCAAATTTTGGGCAAAAAATAAATAAATAATTTATTTTGGGATTTTTGGTCAATTTATTAATTAAATAATTAATAAATAAGAAAATAATGTTTAAATAAGATTTAAACATTTTTGGGAGGGATTCCTTAATTAAATATTTTAAATTAAGATAAAGGGATTTAATGGCATAAAAATAAATAAATAATTAATTAATTAATAAATGATGATGTCATTAGGGACTTTTTTTAGACAATAAAAATATTTTATTTTCTAAAGGATTTTTAGGTGTCTACATTTTGCCCCTCTTTGATGTGATGCCGCAAGTGGCATGGCATCAAAGATAAGAAAATAAGATGCCCAAGGCTAGAGGAAAAGAGGAGAGAATGGACTGGGAGATGCCCCCTGAAGAAGGTGGTGAGGAGAGAAAGCAAGGCTTGACAACTTCTTCAAAAGTACAAGAATCTTGGCAGGTGGGAGGACGAAGAGTGACTTAAGAGAAGAGGTTTAGTTAGCTCAAACTCTCACTATGGGAGAATGATAAAGGAGAATCAAATGCACAAGAGGAAGAAAGCTTAAGACTTTAGGGAAGGTGGAGGATGAAGGAGCAGAGTGCTATAAAAAGGAATCTAGGATAGGGAGAAGGATGAGGAGATTATAAAGCTGATGCAACAAGATTTGAAAGAGTCAGATTGGTATAAGATGGGTTTTGAAGATCCCTAGGACTAGGATTGTGGATCTCAAAAGATGAGGCTTGGTGGATTGATTGGATTGGTGGATCCCTAAGACCAAGATTGTGGATCCCTAAAGCTAAGAGTGATGGTTGATTCTGAGAGATACAGTTGCACAAGCTAGGGTAGGAGAGACGGATGCTAGATATGGATGGGGGATAATGGAGATGAAGGGAATCTATTGAAGCTTTTTGAGCAAGGGGATACTTCAAAGAGAAGTACCACCATGTAGTTGAGCACTAGATTTTCTATAGGACTATTGGTTAATTGCCAAGGGTACCAAGAACATCAAGGCCTTTTCACCAACTGTCCAGAGGACTGACAGACTAACTCAAAACACACAAGGATCACCCCAACATCACACATGAAACCTAGAGGAAACAACATGGAATTGACACTGGGTAACCCACAAGAAAAAAAGAAACAAACAAAAGACTTGATCAAAACCATACGCTCAGAGTGCCCCATTCGTAGCATACCATGATATGGAAGATCATGGCAACCTTGAGGAGGGAACAAAAATATTGCTTGGAAAAGATACTTCAAGACCCAAAAGGGAAGATTCCAAATCAAAAGAAAGGGAAAATCCAAAAGAGAACCATTTGCCAATGAGATAGGTAGGACAAGGTACTAACGGACCAAGATCAGACATTAGGAAAGCTATATCCTACAAGGATCTATCAGAGAGCACCTAAGCTGGTGGATTTGGATGAGTGATGTACTTGGCAAGCTGAACTGAGAAGGATAACACTTTGATGATATGAGATCTAGCTAAAGGATTCATTGGAATAGCTAACCAAGATTTGTGTGATGTGTGCAAGATGTTGATCAAGGATGAACTCACATGAAAGCTGGATAGATACAATGGTACTAAGCGAAAGAGGATGTACAAGCTGACGGACCAAGACATGTTACAAATGTACAAGGTTGTTCATGTTTTGGTTTTGTGAGATGGAAATGTTTGTGAAGGGTGGGATGTCTATAATAGTTGATAGGCGGATAGGTAGATGGTTTGGGAAAAGCTTAAGTGAAAATGGGGTTCTTTGTGTGCATGTGATAGGATACAAACTAGGATACAAGTTTTGGTATATAATACAAGTTGGAATATGGTACAAGATTTAGACAAGATTTGGATATACAAGCTATGATACAAGGGATGATACAAGATTATTTACAAGCTATACAGGAGCTCCAGATGATAAGATAGTGGGATGGCTCAAGTTGGTGCAAGATGCAAAAGCTAAGAATGAGGTGATGGCAGAAGATATGGATTTGGCAGGATGCATCCAATGATGATGATAGATTTGCGACCAAGGATGGGAACAATGCTAAGGTTGGTGGTAGCTGAGCTGATAGATGGTGCTAGAGTGAATAGCTAATGAGAGGGTGACATTGGATTTGCATTAGGATAGCCTAGAGCAAGATACCAATGACAAGGGAGGATGGACAAGACAAGATCTTCAAGGAATATAGTGCCCCCAATTAGAACATGACATGCGGAAGGAGGTCTTACGATGGATGTGATAGGATTGAAGCTAGGATAGAAAAGATGAAGGCGCTAGGGAGATGGATGATAGCTAGGATGATGGGGTGAGGTTGCAAAAGATAAGTGGATAGTGATAGATAAAAGCTGGAGGATGAAAGATAGGTGGATAAATTGGAAGATGGAGCTGGATGGCAAGATGTGACCAAAAGCATGAGGATGATAGGCTAAGCTGGGGATGGCTAGATTATGCATGATGCTTGTTTGCCAAGTTTTCATCATGGTACTTGTCCAAGGAACTTGAATTGCCAAGTTTTCACTAGTGGATGCTTTATTTTTCTATATATTTTTTTACTTTTTTTTTACTTTTTTGACTTCGGACTTAGCTGGAATGATTTTGGTTTTCTTTAGCTATTTTTGGCTTTTTTGGGATTTTTCACTAGTTGTTGGAATGTTCAATTTTTTTGCTAGCTGTTGGTACACCAGGTGTGCAATTTATGCAATAGATCAGATTAGATGGGATTGATGGTAGGAGATGGAGGGATGAAAAGGCTAGAAACGAGCATGAGATGGGGATGCTTGTAGGATCAACATTGGCACATGTTGGGACGAGTGTGAAAAGAGCATATGGGGGATAGATGGTAGATGCGGGCCTGATGGAGGATTTGTGGAAGCATGCTTGGGGATATAGGCACCCAAGATGGAGTTAGGATATGGGGGACACAAATCACTGGATGGGGGATTAGCAATGGTGGATGCCATTATGCATTTGGTTTCAACTTTTTTCTTTGGGATCCACATGGTTTTGGATTTTCTTTTCATAGGCTTTTGCATTGTTTTGTATTGTTTGATTGGATTTTTCCTTTTTGGAGTATGTCTTTTAGAATAGACATATGATTGCCTAGGATGTGGATTTTTAGCTTCATGCATTTTGAAGTTGCCATTCACATTGCTGTGGTAAGCTTTGGGAAGATGGTTAGGAGAAGCTTTGTGAGATGGAGAGGATATGGAAGAGTGTGTAGGGGGATGATGATGGATGATGTGCCCTGATATGTGCCTTTTTTGATCTTGCATAGGAATGGAGGGAATAGGATTTTTATGATGGCTGATAGGAGGATGGAGGATGGTAGATTTTGGGACATGGGGACCCAAAATGGATTTAGCAGATGAAGAGGGGATATGGTAGGTTGTTTTGGGTTGCAAAGATGGTGGAGGGGGGATGACATAAGATTTCTTGAAGGAGTGATGGGAGGCTGTCATGGTGGGCCTGGAGATAGGCTTGGTTTGGGGATGGTGTGTACCAACACTTTTAGATGGTGAGCCTTTGGATACATATCCAAGACCATGAAATCCTAGATTGTTTTGTGCAATAATAGGATTTTTGATTCCTTGCTCTTGTGGTCCTAAACCTTGACCTTGATAATGCCATCAATTGAGCATTTGAATGAGCTGAGGAAACTTTTTGTTTGTAGAAAATGGTAGAAGTGCTTTATTAGATGTACTAAAATGGGGAGATACTATTCTTAATTCTTCTGCTGAGAGGGGGCCACCATGGATGAATGTAAGTGAACCAAGAGGGTAGATAATAGATGGTGGAATAGCTTGGATAGGTGGTAAGATGGAAGCATGGAGCAGAAGAGATGGTAGGATAAGATCTTGATTTAGCTGATGGGATAAAAAGATATCCTACAGTAGAGGAGGTATGGCTTGAGGTTTTGGAGATGGAGGGGATGGTGATTGCACTATGGATGGAAGACATGGTATGATAATATCTTTTTTTATGCTTTGGGGGATGTCAACATGCTTTTGGGCAGGATCTTGATAGGATTGGATTGGAGTGGATGGTGCAATAGGAGGTGAAGGGATGGATTCTTCAAAGGCAGCAGATGGATAGATGGGAGATTCGGTAGTGGAGATGGGTGAGTAGAAGATGATGCATAAGGGTCATAATGGGAGATTTTGGAAATTCTTAGAGGTGATGTGGATAGGATTTGGAGGGATTTGACAGGTGGTGGGATTTTGATGCTTGGAGGAAGTGGAAGGATTTTAAGCAATTTGATGGATGGTATGGGGATGATAGCTATGGGAGATGGAGGTGATATTATAGATGGGGAAGCTTCATCACTGACTACTTCACATGGTTGGATTAGATGACATGGCTTATTGACTATTGGAGGCAGCTTTTCTTGTATTTCCTCTAGGAGATTCTTGGGAGACTCATGTGTCGGAGGTGGAGGCGGTGGATTGACAGGAATAGCTGGTGTGATGGGAGTGGAAGATTGGAAGCTTGGTTGATTGGATGATGGAGGAGAAGTTGGGATATGACATGGCATGACTGGATAGTTTGGAGGAATGCTTGGATTTTGGGGGATGGTCGGCGGAAGGCATCTAAGGCTCTCAAGATAGCCATCATAGTTAACAATATTTCATCATCATTGGAATAGGATGTAGTGGGAGAAAGGGCAATGCGACCAAACTCATCATGATAGGGTTGGGATTTTATATTTTGATGATGAGTTGGATGGGGATGGGGTCTTGCATATGGATGAACACAGAAGCTCATGTTTGGATTTGGATTAAGTGTAGATTTTGAATTGGCTAATGAAAGATTTCCTAGGGAGAGTCAAAGCTACATGATAGACCTAAGGAGGATTGGCTAGAGATTTTTGGCTTTCCTATGGATGGAAGACTTCAAGGGTATGCTGTCAAAGAGTGAGAGTTTTTCTTTCCTATGTGCAAGATTGGTGGCTTTTGGTATCAACTTGAGGATAGAAAAATGATCCTATGGGCATGACATGAGATTGACCACTTGTGAATCCCAACCTTTAGCTTAAGGTGATGAGGGATGACAAGTGACAAGGCTAGATTACCCTAGACAAAGCTCTATCAAAGGGATAACCTTGGGGAGATTGAGAGACTTGGATAGATTGATTGGATAGAAAACTTTGGCAGAGTAACAATAATTCCTTAAAGGCTTGGGTGATTTTGGATTGGGTTGCTAGCTAGCTGGGGGGATAATTTGGATGGACTTTGGATTTGGGATTGTTCTAAAGAAAAGAACTAGATAAATTCGGTTGTAGCGGGGGAGCTTGGATGATTTTTTGATGAGGTAGTGACTACGCTAAGTATGCCTTGAGCTAGGAGATTTTTGCTTTTTTAGGACTTTGATCAAAGTTGGCAAACATTCATTCAAAAGCTATGAACAAACAAGCAGACAAAAGTTTGGAGCAAGCATATCAAACACAACAACATCCTAGGAAGCTTTCTAGAAGGATGAAATTTTATTTAGCTAGGGAGTCCTCGATATATGCAAGGTACATGAGGCCCAAATCCATAGATAAAACCAAAAAGATGTCACACAATCGAGAGGAGAAGTAACCCACTTCTCCTCTTTCACTTCTCAAGGGTATAAAGTTCCTTAAGGCTTAGCTTGAGTGACAGAATTTTGATCCCAAGAGAGGTGTCTTTGGATTCACCTCTCGATCTTTATACTCCACCAGAACGCTGGAGTTGAGGTCGTACCAAGGGGTGATGAAATCCTCAACTAGGCCTCCTAAAAGCTAAGAAAAGATTTTGGATCCTAATCTTATGCACCCAAGATGGCCTCGAAAGATGACAAGGGGAGAGAAGACTTGGATGATCTTAGGCTAAAAGACAGATTTCTTTTCCAACTGACGCTTTAATTTTTTTGATCTAGACCTTTTGAAAACACACGTGATTTAAGATGCAAAGGTTCAATTCCAATTTAAAATGTGCCAACAAAAGAGAAGTGATCGAAGAATGAATACACCAAGAAGATTTAGGGTCAACAAAAGGTAAACTCGCGCACTCGGAGGCCCTCCATGTCAAGTATCGATTGATTTTATTTAAGGCATTCAAGATTGAGTGTGAGTTTGTTTTAAGCACAAAAAAAAGATGTGTGTAAAGCTCAATTTCAAGCACATGCCTGGAGGCCCTTCACGTCAAGATTTGTTTAATTTTTATGCCCAAATGAAGTGTTGGCAAGACTAATGTGCATTCAAGAAATTTTCTATGTTAGAAAAACCAATAAAAACTCAACTGAGTGGAATTTGATTTTTGTGGAGAACTTAACACCTTCTTAGGTAGACCCATCCCCATATATGGTGTTGATATTGCAACCAATGGTTAAAATGATGGGTGATTAAAGAGGGTGAGTCCAACAACAAATTCACTCAAAGTGTTTTTATTTGTTTTTATGACTTAGAAAGTTTCTAAAATGTGGATTCTTTTTATGCCCCAAAAGATGATTATTTGATCTATGGCATTCAAGATTGGATTTTTTGTTTTAATCATGCATTCATTAAAAAAAAAACAAATTTGATTTTAATCCATGGCACTCAAGAGTGATTTTAGCAACATGCATTCAAAGACAATTGATTAAACATTCATGTTTTTTCCTTTGAGCATTCAAGATTGAGATTTTGCGTGTTGTTTTAAGAACTTTGAAGTGGTTTGTTTTAACCTTAGATCATTCAAGATCGTTTTGGACTCAAAAGTGAAAATGACTCTTTGGACTTTGGTTTTTATTCAAGATTTTGTGTTCTAGTTTGCATGTTTTAAGCCTAAAAAATAAATGATATTTCTAGATTGTTTTGATGCATGAAAAACTTAGGAAACATTCAAGATTTTGCAACAAGACATTTGTTTGGAACAAATAACAAAGCTTTTAAGACAATTTTGGCAACCATTTAGGACTCTTAGTTTTCATGAGATTTTTAAAAAAACTTTAAAATATTTGCAAATGAGGTTCATTTCATCCTTGATTGATGCTTTGAGTTTGATTTAGATTTTAGTGTGCACTTAGTGTTGATTTTGAACCTTTTGAAATGGAAACTTGAAGTTCTTTTTAAATTTCCAAAAATGAAGTGTTCCTAACTTTGCATGAATGCATCTAAAACTTTGATGTTGCAAGGATGCAAATGATTGGATTGGTTTAGTTTCACTTGTTAAATTTTTAATTTTTTTTTTTTGAAAATTTTTAGTTTTTAATGGATTTAAGTATGATTTGGGGGTTCATTTTAAGCACTTAAAAAAAAAGTGTGTATGATTTTGCTTTCTTAAAAAAAAAAAAGCCAAGATCCCTCAAGAAGAAGAAGAAGTAGACAGAATAGAAGAAGAATATAGACAAGAAGAGGAAGAAGAATTCCGAGTGCTTCGTCCACCTATAAGCTTGAAAAATTTGCAAACACTATGAGATAGACTATGAGTTCCTTTGTCTTCTTCATGCTCATGTGGACCTACAAAACCAATTTATACAATCCTACCAATCACAAAAATAAGAAAAATTAGCTAAAATTAGCAAATGACATACAAAACTTGACTAAAAAAGCTAATGAAGATGACCCATGCCGGGTCCCACCAGATGTGCCAAAATGTATATGCTACTTTAGTATGTTAGAAACACTAAATTAAAACAATCAAAAGCATTTGCATACTAATTTAACATAACTTCATGAGAGACAAAGTGAAGTCCTCAAATGAGAATATGAGCCATGGATAGGCTCTCTCAATGAGGATGATCACTTGATGTAGAGGTGTGTGTAATAGCTAAGATGACTTGATTATGTATGTATGCTCAAATGATCAAATGGGCTTCAATGGAGGATTTTTGATAGATTTTGGTGAATGGATTTGATGTAAAAATGGCTTCTCAAAATGGCATTATGGCTTTACTTTCTAGATTGTGTTAAAATGGCTTGGGAGAGGATTCCTTAAATAGGCAAAGGGCTTGAGGGATCAAGAGCTAGGATGTAAGGATGGAAAAAAGCTTATGGAAGGTTTAGATTGAATGAGAGGAGAGCACATGGATTGTGCTTCCTTATAGCCAATCAGGAAGTGACACATGTCACAAAGTCATTGGTTAGAGCAAGAGGGGTTGAGGGGTCAAAAAAGGAGGCTCAAAGCTCATAAAGACCTTCATAATGGCTTGTAAGAGCAATGGATGGACTTGTAAGAGTCATTTATGGCTTTGTGGGCTTCATAAAGTTTTATGGTTGTGATATTTGTGAGAGAGTTGAGATATTTTGACTTGGGTTGGATTAAGAAAGTCTTAAGCTTGACTTAGGAATGTGCAAATGATTAAGGCTTGGATTAGGCTTGGGTTAAGATTAGATTAGGCTTGTTAGAGATGGGCAACTGGATGGCATTTAATGAGGGTGGGTGAAGGAGGAGATATTTGTTGGCTTTGGCTTGGGTTAGCAAGTCTTAACCCATGTTTAGGAAATGTAACAAGGTTGGGGGGGGGGATTAGGATTAGGGTCCAAGATGAGGATTGACATCTTCTAGAAGAGTCTAGGCTTTGGATGAGGATGAAGACTTTCTAGAAGAGTCTAGAACTTCCTAGGATGAGGATAAATAAGGTTTTAAGGAAATAAATAAAGTTTTATTTATTTCAAGGGTTTGGGTTGAGGAGATATTTATTAAAATATTTTTAATAAACATGAGGATTAATATTTAATCTTAATTAAATATTTTGAGTTGGGATTAGGGGTAGGAAATGATGGAATTAGCCTTTAATCAAAATTAAAGAAGGATTAGAAGATTTTGGAAGAGGTTAGTGGTCTTAAAGAAATTGGCCAAGTTTTGGGAAAAAAATAAATAAATTATTTATTTTGGAATTTTTGGTCAATTTATTAATTAAATAATTAATAAATAAGAAAATAATGTTTAAATAAGATTTAAACATTTTTGGGAGGGATTCTTTAATTAAATATTTTTAATTAAGATAAAGGGATTTAATGGCATAAAAATAAATAAATAAATTAATTAATTAATGATGATGTCATCAGGGATTTTTTTAGAAAATAAAAATATTTTATTTTCTAAAAGATTTTTAGGTGTCTACGTGACCAACCCTTATCCTATCCTCTCACACCCATCCTCCTTGTGACAAGTGTCCACTCCCTATTGGTGCTAAACAAGCACAATACATGTGCTCCCTTTGAAGTGCATCTTAGCCCTCCCTCACCATCTTGCCATCCTTGCATCCTAGCCCTTGATCCAGCAAGTCCTTTGCCTATTTAAGGAATCCCCTCTCAAGCCATTTTAAAAATCACAATCCTTAAGCTAAAGTTACCATGTCAGTTTGAGAAGCCAAATCCATACTTTTACATATACCCACACCAAAAATCCCAAATCCACCTCCATTGAAGCATTTTGAAGTATGAGCATACATCCCAAATCCATATCAAAGGACACCTCTACAAATCAAGTGATCATCCTCATTGAGAGAGCCTATCCATGGCTCATATTCTCATTTGAGGACCTCACTTTGTCTCATCTAAAGTTTATATTAGTTTTTTTGGTAAATGCTTTTTTTTTAAAAATAGATTAGTGTTTCTTGCTAACATATTAGTGTCTCTAGGGGTCAGACCCCTAGGGACATATTATAATCATTTATATGGGTCAAAAAGACTCATAGGATAACCTTATGACCCCTTTGACATGTTTTATTACAAAATATGTCCCTAGGGGTCCTAGGACCTTTAGGAACATATTATAATCATTTATATACTTCTTTCCTATGACCCCTTTTGAAAAATTTCATTACAACATATCTCTTTAGGGGTCCCAGAACCCCTAGGGACATATTATAATAGTTTATATGGGTCAAAAGGGGTCATAAAATAACGTATGACTCCTTTCGGCACATTTCATAATAACATATGTTTGTAGGAGTCCTAGGACACTAAGAACATATTATAATCATTTATATGGGTTAAAAAGAGTCATAGGATAACCTATGACCCCCTTCAACACATAAAATTATAACATATGTCTCTAGGGGTCCTAGTACCCCTAGTGACATATTATAATCATTTATATGGGACAAAAGGGTCATAGGATAACCTGTGGCCCCTTTTGATACATTTCATTATAGTATATGTCTCTAGGAGTGCAAGAACTGCTAAGGACATATTATAATCATTTATATGGATTGAAAGTGGTCATAGGATAATCTATGAACCCTTTCGACACATTTTATTACAACATATGTCTCTAAGAGTCCCAAGCCCCTTAGGGACAATATAATCATTTATATAGGTTGAAAGGGGTCATAGGATAACCTATGACCCCTTTTGACAGATTTCATTACAACATATGTGTCTAGGGGTCCTCAGACCTGTAGGGACATTCTAATCATTTATATGAGTCGAAAGAGGTCATAAGATAACCTATGACCCCTTTCAACATATTCATTATACCATATGTCTCTAGGAGTTCTAGGACCCCTAGAGACATATTATAATCATTTATATGGGTCATACATGGTCATAGGGTAACCTATGATCCCTTTTGACACATTTCATGACAACATATGTCTCTAGGTGTCCTATGACTCCTAGGGGCATATTATAATCATTTATATGGGTTCGAAGGGGTCCTAGGACCACATATGTGGAACATACATTATGTGTCTGAATGGGTCAAATGGGATTATAGAGTTCCCTGTGACCAATTTTGACTCATTAAATAAGAAAATACATTCTCAGGGGTCCTAGGATTATATATTATGTGTATGAATGAAAAGGGTAATAGAGTATCTTATGACCCCTAAGCACACTTAATATCATTGAATGGGTCAAAAAAGGTCATAGGGTTTTCTAAGGCCATTTTGAGTCATTGGATCACATCATTTATGTGGTTAGGGGTCTTAGGAACCATAAGATCACATATTGTGATTGAATGGGTTAACGAGTGTCAAAAGGTACCCTACGATCCATGTTGATCCTTTGGAACCATGATATGTATGGTTAAGGGTCCTAAAGCCTTTAAAAAACATATTAAGTATTCTAAAAAGTGTTTATGATATTATAAAATAATTTGAATTTTTTTTTTTTAAATTATTGAAAAAAAATGGGTATCCGATTTGAGAATGGGTATCCGATTTGAGAATGGGTATCCAATTCGAGAATAGGTATTCAATTTGGGAATGGATACTCAATTTGGGAATGGGTACCTAATTAGGCTTGGTTTTACTTTGGATGCCAACCCTCCATGTTCAATGCCAAAAACATCCCAAAAATGTGTTTTTGGTGTGTTGTTGTGCATTTCTAACTTTGACAATGTAGTTGATGACTTTTTTTCATCCAAATTTGATGAAACAAAAAGGGTTTCTTAAGAATGTTCTTAGCTTTCCATCAATATAATGTCTATCAAATTATGAGTTAAGTAAGTAATTATTACTTATTTTCTAATGGAGTTAGCTACAAAGTGTTGATTGACATACTGATTGAAAAATAGCTATAACTTTCAATTTGTATAAGATTTGTGAAATCCAAAAGATGCGCCACATTCTATTCTTCAACTAGTATGAGAAAAAAATTTAATTGATTTTGAATTTTTTTGAACTAGTTAAGGTGGTCAAACACAAGAGTTTTTTAATTCTAAAAACAATATAGTAAAAAATTCATAATTATTTATTTATTTGGAATAAAAATTCCCAAAAATATGTGTCACCTCCAGGCATGAGTCTACTTTTTATATCTATAATTATAATAAAAAATATTATTATTTGATTTTGATTAAGATGGTTAGCCATACACCTACTTTTTATTTTTTTCTTGAAATTTTTGTAGTACTGCATTAAAATCCAAACTTTTGACCAATCAAATATTTTTTTCTTCAGAGAAGGCCTAGCTGTTTAGAAACTAGAGTCAATTTCATACAGATTGTTTTCTTACAACTTTTTTATATGAAGTCTAGAACCACTTTCTAATTTTTCACTACCACTTAAGGCCATAGTTTGGTTGACCATGATCCTACATGATTGATTTTCTAGTTTTATTTTGTGATTCTTGACTTCTTCATTTAGGGCTCCATTCTTTTCCATCAGATCCATAATTGCTATGTCAAATTCTTATGAGTTCCTATCCTCAAATAATCTAGTAGTGTCTTCTTCTTGATATTGAGTCTCATTTTGTTGAATGGCTAATTCCTTTCTTCTTTTCAATGATTGGTGTGGTTCATCTCTCACCTCCTTGACTTGATGTAGGGCAAGTTGTATTTCAATCTTTTGGTTCTCAATAGTATTCCTAATTTGTGGACTTCCATCTTCAAGATCCTACCTCCAAAGCTATCAAACTTTCCTTTGTAGAGAACTAGCTTTGATAGCAATTATTGGAAATATAAATGGTAAAGTAAGTTCTGAGAGGGGGGTGAATCAAAATTTAAAACTTTTACCACTAAATCAATTCACCATACATCCATATGATAAATTAACATGTAAACTGAAATAAGTAACCATACATCATATCTAAAATGCTATGTAAATCAACACATGACATATAATATTCTGGTTACCAAGAAACCCTCCAAGGAGAAGATAAAATTGATGTGTGGATGAAACCCCCAAATCTTCACTACTATAGTTGTAAAGTGTAGCCTATTATGGCTACAAAATTTTGATCACAAACTATGATCTACCCTATGAGAGGTTTGCAATGCTAAAGGCTTACAAGACTATTAGGTTACACCTTGACTAAAGGGTTTTAAACTCACAATTAAATAAGCACTCTATTAGGATATTTACAAAAGTCTATTAGGACTACTCTGTTAAGAGATTTACTTTATATCTCTTGATCCTTCTAATCTGATCTATATTTTCTAACCTTTCACTACTTATCTCTGTTCTAATCATACTAATTTTGCATTTCATATCTCTGTCTTAGCCATCTTCTCCACCACAAATTCCCTCTATACTCTTAACATTCATCTCTTCATGATCCTACATACTCCTTAGGCTTTACCTCTTTAAATAGGCAATTGTGGAGATGGGCTAGGTCATATTCAACAATTATGGTTGATCCTTATTGCTGCCTAATGCTTCCCTTAATCTGATTGGTTGCATATATTGCATAGGAGTGCATAATATTACTGGATACTTGTCTCTAATTATCAAAAACTCAAGTTCATGTTGGCCAAAAATGGTTTACATAGAGGTTTGTGCCATAAAAAATACCTATGTTAAAGATTGGTAATTGACCACCAATAGAATCTAATGTTCAGCCTTCACTATGCTCTTTATGTTGATACTCGACTTTTGAATAAATCAACACATATTGACTATTTAATACTAGAGTTACTAGGCACTATCAATCATATAACTCAGCATGTATTGTTTGGAGGCTTATGCTTGACATATACTATGCACTCGGCTTGCACTACTCCTTGATAGATAATGACTAAGTATTTTTTCACTACCTTATCAAAACCAAAATGAGATTAATAGGAGCATGCAAGGACCATGAGATTACATGTTGGGTTGTTATTAAAAATGTGGGAGGAGGCTATCAATACTACTATATATTTGATTAATAGAGGTCCCTGTACTCCTTTGGGGTGTGGTATGCTAGAGGAAGCATGGAATAGTAAGAAGGTAAGTTATTATTTTCTCAGAACCTTTGGTTGTGAAGCATTTGCTAATATTAATTTTGATAATAGAACCAAGCTCAAAGCTAAGTCAAAGAAATGTATATATTTGTTCGATATGACATTGACAAATTTATTTATAAGCTTTGGGATTTTAAATTTTTTTAAAATTGTAAGAAATGGGGATGCCATATTCAATGAGAAAATGTTGTACAAAGATCTATTGTAACAACATGAGAAGAAAGAAGATGATTATGTAGTGTTGGATGATACTCCAAAAGATGATGTTCCAGTAGTTCTGTATGATCTACAACAATTGTAACAATAAATAGCACACACCCTAATGAATGTTAGATGGTCAACAAGGGTAAGTAGATCTCCAGAAAGATTTTCTCCCTACTTATACTCTATTTGATACAAGAGAATATAGAGGTATAAGGGTAATCCTATGTCACCCAAAAGAATGTACTTAGACTTAGTTTCTATTTCATGTGTTTTTATTTCTGGATACCCATTTGGGTCAAATAAATGTTCCAACTCTCACAGTTCCACTATCAATGTTCTAGGATAGAGTATTTGAACTCCTTGGGATACATGTAAATGCTAGAAAAATAGGAGTATGTAATTGAGCCATGATTTTGGTGAACTAGAAGGTATAAATTGGTTGGATGATTGTAATTGTAATTTAGAGCATTCCAGAAAAATAATCAGGTCAAAATGCCCCACGGTTTGAAAGTTATCGCAATTTTTTGGTTTCTGGAGACATCTTAAGAATGCTTCAAAGTCAGGTTAGGGGCATTAAATTAACTCAAGTAGGGCCAAAAAATGGGGGATGAGAAAAGCTAGTCCATAAGGCTATAAAGCACTTTGAGAGCTTTCTGAAAATGTAAACAGTTTGTCAATCAGAGCTACGGTTGAAAAGTTATGCCTCCCGAAAGTTTGGTTACCATTTTTGGATTCTTCTAATTTTGTGCTGACTTCTAATGCAACTTATGGAGCCTTCTATTTGGTCGATGGATGCCAACTAGCACTTTCTAGAAGGTATTCCTATTCCTTAACCCTCTAGGGTCTATTTAAGAACATTTCTGGCATTGTAAAAATAGTTAGGAGTGGAGTCTGAGAGAAGGTACTGGGAGAAGAATTCATCTCTAGATTTATGCTATTGTAAGCCCTTAGGGCATGTTTTGGAGTCTATTTCCCTACACTAAGTGTACTAGCATATTTTCATAGTTAATAAAATTTTCCCTTTCTTATTGTTTCCATTCTGTAGTTGGGTTGTGTCCCCATCAAGTGGTATCAAAGTAGGTTTTCCTGAGTATGTAGATAGAGCACCGACTGTGAGGCAGTTTGTACTAGGATTGTGTGGTTGTGGGTTTGAGTTAAGAAGATGCCTCCATAAAGAGAGCATGGTGGAATGGCCAAAGCTATTAATCCTAAGGAGGTTAGAGCCCTCCTAAGGTAGGTACAAGCATTGCAGGAGGAGCTCCATAGAGGAACAAATGTTGTTGTAGGTGACGAAAGTGAGGATGACAATGAAGAAGAAGAAATTGGACCAGAAGGGGAATTTGCTAGGAAAGTCCTGAATTAGGAAAAGGAAAGGCTTTTTAGGGCCATTACTAAGTTTGGGGAAAGACCTACAATTGATGTGCATGTATTTTTAGGAAATCTGAAAGAAGATGAGATGTTCGACTAGATTAATGAACTAGAAGAATACTTTGAGTATGAGGATATCAGGGACCCAAATAGGGTTAATTTTGTGAAGGCCATGCCAAAATCTAGTGGCAAGAGGTTCAATTGGAAAGAAATATAAGAGGAAAGGAGAATATCACAAGGTGGGATCGTATGGTGGACAAATTGAAGAAGCAGTTCATTCCTATTGATTATGATCTTGATTTGAGATGCATGGGTTAAAGAAAGCAAGAAAATCAGTCCAAGAATATACAGAGGAGTTTTATCAACTTCTGATTAGAGTGGGGCATGCAAAAGAAAATAAGGAGAAGCTTGCTCGTTATATTAGTGGGTTGCGACCTAGCATCCAGGAGGAATTAAGTCTAGTAAGAATGACCAGCATTGAGGAGGCCTACCAATTTTCCCTATGAGTTGAAGAGAAGCTAAATAAAAGGTTTGAAGGGAGACAAAGAGGGTGTGGTCAAGGAGGAAGGGGTAGTGGTAGGTCATCTGGAGGTTGAAATGAAACCCAAAAGAAAAATGAAGATGTGGGTACTAACAAGAACCAAAAGAATGAGGGTTTCAACCGCTCCCGTGATCAAGACTTTAGAAATCAGAGAGGAAGAGGTAGAGGATGTGGACAAGGAAGAGGAGGCTACTATGGTACCTTTTTCCATTGCAGTGAAGAAGGTCATCATGCCTTTGAATGCCCTCAATGACAAGGAAGGACAGATAAGAGAGCTAAGGGTCAAGCTAGGGTTGCTCATGTGGATGAGGATGCACAATCATCACATTTAGAGGATGCAAAAAGAGGAGAGACTTTAGTAAATGAAAAGGTCCTACTAAGTGGTGAGATTGAACCCAGACAAAGGAGGAGTTTATTCCATACCAGGTGTAAGTGTGAGAATAAATGTTGGGATGTGATCATTGATGGTGGTAGCACTAATAACTTCATATCAGAGGAGATGGTCTCTAAGCTGAAGCTCAAGAGGGAGAAGCACCCACAGCCCTATCGGATTGCTTGGGTGAAAGATGATCATAAGGTCCTAGTAAGTGAACAATGTTTAGTGAAATTCAAAATTGGGAGTTACCATGATGAAGTTCTTTGTGATGTTATTCCAATGGATGTTTGTCATCTATTGTTGGGAAGACCCTGGCAGTTTGATAGGCATGCAATACATGATGGTCATGCAAACACATACTCTCTGACAAAGGATGGATTTTGCCACAAACTGAAGCCCATGAAAAAGGAAGGTGAAAGAGTATTTAGTAGTACTAGGATTTTTCTTGTTGATGGAAGGAAATTTTTAGATGGCTTGAAACATCAGGGTATGTGCTATGCTTTGATCCCTAGGAAAGATAAAGAAGGTAGTAGTGAAATACCACTTGAAGTTTCAGATTTACTAGGTGAGTTTGGAGATATCATCTCTAATAATGTTTCAAAAGGATTGCCACTGGTAAGGAAAATTAGTCATTAGATAGATTTAATCCCAGGAGCTAGTTTTCCTAACAAGGCTGCTCATACGATGACTCCTACTAAAACTGATGAGCTAAATAGATAGGTTCAGGAGCTATTGAGGAAGGGTTTGATTCAGGAGAGCTTGAGTCCATGTGTAGTACCTATAGTATTGGCACCAAAGAAAAATGGAGAGTGGAGGATGTGTATAGACTCTCGAGCTATAAATAGCATAACCATCAAGTATTGGTTTCTTTTGCCAAGAATGGATGATCTTATGGACTACTTGAGTGGAGTTTAGTATTTCACAAAGATAGATCTCAAGAGTGGCTATCATCAGATATGGATACAAGAAGGAGATGAGTGGAAAACTGCCTTCAAGACCAAGGAGGGTCTTTATGAGTGGTTAGTCATGCCCTTTGGATTGATGAATGCCCCAAGCACCTTCATGCAGCTTATGAATGAGGTACTTGAGAAGTTCTTGGGAAAATTTGTTATCGTCTATTTGGATGATATTTTAATTTTTAGCAAGACTTTGGAAGAACATTTATCACATATTTGCAATGTCCTTGAAAGGTTAAGGGAAGAGAAACTATTAATTAATTTGAAGAATTGTATCTTTGCAAAAAGGGAGTTAGTCTACTTGGGGTTTGTTATATCACCTAAAGGTCTCAAAATGGATCCAAAGAAGGTAAAAGCCATCTTGGAATGGCCTACTCCAAGGTCTACTACTGAGGTAAGATCATTTCATGGTCTAGTTAGTTTTTACAGGAAGTTCATTAAGAATTTCAATGGCATATTTGCATCCCTGACTGACACAATAAGAGGGGATAGAAAAGAGTTCAAATGGACTACAGCAGCTGTAAGAAGTTTTGAATTGCTGAAGAAGAAAGTGATAGAACAACCTGTGTTGGCACTTCTAGATTTTAGAAAGGTGTTCTAGGTGGATAGTGATGCTAGTGGTAGTGCTATTGGGGTTGTATTAAGCCAAGAAGGCAAGCTTGTTGCATATTTTAGTGAGAAATTGAATAATGCAAAAAAAAGTATTATGTTTATGATCAAGAGTTCTATGCAATAGTTCAAGCCTTAAAGAAATGGAGGCATTATTTATTGCCAAAGGAATTTTTTTTTATATACTGATCACCAGGCCTTCAAGTACCTACATAGCCAAGGTAAATTGAATCAGAGGCATATGAAGTGGGTAGAGTTCTTGCAGAGCTATCCATTCATGTTGAAGCATAGAAGTGGAAAATCTAATAGGGTTGTAAATGCACTAAGTAAGATACAGTTGTTGCTTACAGTAATGTAAGTTGAAGTAGTTGGGTTTGCTGAACTCAAGAATTTGTACCCTGAGGATCCTAATTTTGTTGAAGTGTGGAAATCTTGTAAAGAGCCTGTTCCTATAGACAGAACTAAGTGGTTAGATTATTTGATTCAGGATGGTATGTTATTGAAGGGTAGTCAATTATGCATTCCAAGGAGTTCCATGAGGGAAAATCTGATTAAGGAGAAACACAGTGGAGGGATGGCAGGACATTTTTGTCTAGATAAGACCATTGCCATTCTTAGAGAACATTATTTTTTGCCTCAAATTTCATAGGATGTGAAGAAGTTTGTATAGAGTTGTCAGATTTGTCAAGTGGCCAAGGGATTTAGTCATAATACTAGACTATATCAGCCATTGCCTATTCCATCAAAGCCATGGGAGGACATAAGTATGCATTTTGTTCTTGGATTTCCGAGGACACAAAGGGGCAATGACTCAGTATTTGTGGTGGTTGATAGGTTCTCCAAAATGGCACATTTCATTCCATGCCACAAAACTCATGATGTTGTCCATATTGTAGACTTTTTTTTCAGAGAGGTGGTAAGACTACATTGCCTCCCAAAGAGTATAGTTTCTAATAGAGATACTAAATTTGTGGGGCACTTATAGAGAACATTGTGGAAAAAGTTGAGAATAGATTTGAAATTTAGTTCCACACATCACCTACAGACTGACGGCCAAATAGAAGTGGTAAATAGAAGTTTGGGCAATTTGCTGAGATGTTTAGTTGGGGATAAGCCCAAGGGATGGGATTTGATTCTACCACAAGTAGAGTTTTCTTACAATAACTCTATAAATAGGAGTACTGGAAAATCACCATTCCAAATTGGATATGGAAGTAGCCTAAGAACTACACCAAAATTGAGGAAGATAGAGCAAGGGGAGAGGACAAGTGCTGAAGCTGAAGAATTTGTTGAACATATCAAGCATCTACATGAGGAGGTTCAGGCACACATTACCAAGATGAATCAAGAGTATAAAGCTAGGGCTGATCAAAGGTGAAGACATAAGGAATTCCAATTAGGGGATCTAGTCATGGTACACTTACGAAAAGAAATATTTCTAGCTGGTACTTACAACAAGCTGAAAATGAAGAAATTTGGCCCCTGCAAAATTTTGAAGAAACATGACTCAATAAATGCATATGAGGTGGAGTTTCTAGATTGTATTCACATTTCTCCTATTTTCAACATTGCAGACTTAACAGAGTATCATGATGATGGTGTAGATGAGGAGCCGATGTTAGAGCCATGTCCAATTCCTACTTCTAAGAAAGAGGAGATAGAAGACATTCTAGATCATCGTGTGGGCAAGAGTACCAAAAATAGGTAGTATGAAGAGTATTTGGTCAAGTGGAAAGGATGGCCGATAGAGGACTCAACTTGGATAATAGCAGCTAAGGTTTCCCATTTGGGATTTCCTCTACCATTCATAAAGTGATAGGGTCACTTTTCAATCTACCTTGGGTGTTTGATGCAGGAGAATCCAGAGGTATAAGGGAAATCTTGTGTCACCCAAAAAAATGTACTTATACTTACTTTCTATTTCATGTGTTTTTACTTTTGGATACCCATTTGAGTCAAATAAAGGTTCCAACTCTCACAATTCCACTGTCAATGTTCTAGGATAGAGTATTTGAACACCTTAGGATACATGTAAATGTCAAAAAATAGGAGTATGTGATTGAGGCATCATTAAAGTGAACTAGAAGGTTTAAATTGGTTGGATTATTGTAATTGTAATTTAGAGCATTTCAAAAAAAGAATCAGGTCAAAAGGCCCCACAGTTTGAAAGTTATCGCAATTTTTCAATTTCTAGAGACATCCTAAGAATGCATCAAAGTCATGTTAGGGGCACTAAATGACCTCAAATAGGGCCAAAAAATGGGAGATGAGCAAAGCTAGTCGATAGGGCTATAGAGCACTTCAAGAGCTTTCTAGAAATGTAAACCGTTTGTCAATCGGAGCTACGGTTCAAAAGTTATGCCTCCTGAAAGTTCAGTTACCATTTCTGGATTCTTCTAATTTTGTGCCGACTTCTAATGTGACTTTTGGAGCCTTCTATTTGGTCAGTGGATGCCAACTAGCACTTTCTAGAATGTATTCCTAATCCTTAACCCTCTAGGGTCCATTTAAGAACATTTTTGGCATTGTAAAAGTAGTTAGGAGTGGAGTTTGAGAGAAGGTACTGGGAGAAGAATTTATCTCCAGATTTATGCTATTGTAAGCCCTTAAGGCATGTTTTGGAGTCTATTTCTCTGCACTAAGTGTACTAGCATATTTTCACAGTTAATAAAATTTTTTCTTTCCTGTTGTGTCCATTTTGTGCTTGGGCTATGTCCCCATCACTATTTTACTAACAAATGCTGGTAAAACTAAATGTTATGATGATGCTGTGTATGTGGATACTAAGATTCATTAGGAGTCTTCAATGACAGAAGAAATAGATTCCTTGCTAAAAAATAAGACATGGAATTTATGTAAGTTGCCTATAGGTAAAAGGTGTTTATATAATAAATGGGTTTACATGTTGAAAGAAGATGATAGAGGTAAAAAAATATTTAAGGCTAGGTTAGTTGTAAAAGGATTTGCATAGAAAAGGGGCACTAATTTTAATGATATATTTTTTTCTGTTTCTAAAATGACTTCTATTTGCACTATTCTAAGTATTGTGGCTACTGAAGATTCACATTTAGAGAAGCTTGATGTTTAAACAACTTTTATTTATAGTGATTTGGTTGAAGAGATATATATGGCACAACTATAGGGATTTGATTTCAAAAGTAAGGAGAAGTTAGTGAGCAGGTTGCAGAAAAGTTTATATGGCTTGAAGCATGCACCTCAGTAATGGTATCTAAAATTTGGTAGTTTTATGCATGAGCATGGATATATTAGGTTTCAGTCAAATTATTGTATTTATTTTAAGAGGTTGGATGATGACAACTACAATATTTTATGTTTATATGTTTATGATATGCTTGTAGGTGGGTCTAACATGGATCACATTAAGGGGTTGAAATGTTAGTTAACACCTAACTCTTGGTATGAAAATTTGTAGAGATAGAAAAATAATTGACATTATCTCAAATTGATTATATTGTGAAGGTGTTTCAATATTTCTCTATGGATAATGCTCAAGCTATCAGTACACCTTTACTTGACCATTTGAAGTTGACTAAGGAGATATGTCCAAAGACGGAAGAAGAAGAGGATAAGATGTCCAAGGTACCTTACGGTTCAGTTGTAGGAAGCTTGATGTATTCTATAGTATGTATGAGGCTAGATATTGCACATTCAGCAGGAGTTGTAAGAAGGTATATGAGTCATCTAGGGCTTGATTTGTTTACATTTTGGGGGATCTACTACTAATTTATAGGGCTATGTTGACTTGGATCTAGCAAAAAATATTGAAACTAGGTGGAGTACTACAAGTTATGTATTTATTGTTGGTGAGGCAGTAGTGAGCTGAGTTTCTAGATTACAAAAGGTGAATTTTTAATCTACTATAGAGGTAGAGTATCTTGCTGCTATGGAGCCAAGGAAATAGATGACATGGCTTTAGTTCTTCTTAGAAGAATTAAGACACCTTTAAAAGGATAGTTCTTTGTTTATAGATAGTTAGAGTGTCATTCATCCTATGAAGAATTATGCTCTTAACTTAAAGACAAAACACATACAATTGTAGTACTATTTCATTCAGTAAATTTTGGATGATGGATAGTTAAAGCTGGACAAGATACCTACAAATGATAATCTAACATATATTTTTACAAAGGTAGTGACAAGGGAGAAGATGAACTTCTCTTCAACTTTGGTTGGTCTTCTAGATTGAACAAAATAAAATAATAGTAGAGTCTAGGGTGGTTTTATCCAATGAGAGCCTCATGAAGTAGTGACATAGGTATAGGATTGGTCTCTAAGTTAGAGATTGTTATCTAGAGTGGAGCATGATAAATCCCCAAGTTGGAGATTGTTAGTTTGTGGTGACTAATTAGGGAAGTATTGTGCATGCTCCATAATTCAATTTTGGGGGCTATTTTATCAACATTTTATGATAGACATGTTGTAAATAATTTTAACTGTAAAGACAGAAAAATACTTGTATAAAAAGAGCTTAGGATTAGGGATTTTCATAATGTGTGATGTGATAATTTCTTCTTGTGATGGTTTTGAGCTGTAAGGGATTAGACATTGTAATTAGGTTGTAATCACTAGATAGTAATAATATTGGACTTATTTTTTGGTGGATGCATCCCAAATATTGTGTGAACCACATTAAATCTTGGTGTCTTGTGATCTCTTATGTACAATTTATTATTGTATGATATTGTTTATATTTGCATGTAATTATTACTTTTGTTCATGGTTAATCCTAAAAAAAATGTGTTTTTCTCTAAGAAATTATATTGGTTGATTATTTTACTACATGTATGAGATAAATATGCATATTCTAAATACTTTTATTGAACAAGGTACATTGAATTTTTTGGTTTGATTGAATATTTTTACTTTTTGTCCCTATACAAACCTGTGACTATGGTTTCTTAAACAATGGCCTATCCTTTGTATTGCAAATTGTAAAATTCAAGTTTTCTTCCAATAAAGGGATAGGAATTTGTGTTCATATTTTCTTTCATAAATTTTATTTTCACTTTCTTATCCTTTGTAGAATGAGGTGATTTGGGCTAGGCATGTTGAATGTGACTAGCCTTTTAAATGGAGTTAGTTGTAGTAGTAGTGGGTTTTGGAAGTTTTAGATGACATTGGAGGTGGATGTTGGTGATTTGAGTTATCCCTTAGGTGAGGAAAAATTCAATTTGAGTGGGTGGTTTTCAGGACCCAAAGATTTTGGAATACCTATAAAAAACAACCCAAAACTCTCATTTATTGGCCAAATTGAGGCTTTTGGTCTTGTAGAGTAGTTGGAAAAATAATACCTTAGAATTTGTTATTCCTTCTAAATTTTTATCAAGTGTGTAATTGGTTATGGGATTGTTTTGAAACAAATTAAAGTTATTAAGCAAAAAATAGATTTGGAGGACAAATTCTAGCAAGCCTATTTAAGCCTAGGTGCAAGTTATTGGTGTGGGTGTTGGAGTTGAGGGTTGTAACTTTGAGAATAGTTGGAAACAATTTTGAGAATATATTTAATGTCTACACTTTTCCTCTTGGTGGTATTGGAGTGTTATTTGTGTAAAACTCCTAGGGTGGTGGCTTTTGAGGGTTGAAAGTAGGAAACAAGTCAATTTGGAATTAGAATGAGTTGTGAGAATGGGAGTCGTAGCAATGAGTTTTTTTGAGTTAGGTGGATTGGAAAAGTTATTAAAATATTACCTTGGGTCCTAACTAGTATTGGGGGGTTATTGGTTTCTTGTAGAACTCACTTAGACCTTTAGAGTTTGAATCAACCTTGCATTAGAAGCATTTCACACCATTGTTTATGACATTGTTGATTCCCAAAGGTCTTCTTGTGCTGATATTTGTTATTTAATTTTCTCTTCCATTAGATCATTGATTAGGTTTATTATATTCTTCTAATTTATTTCCATAAAGCTAACAACTGAATAAATATCATGTAAAAGGTTTCACATCTATATTACCTTTATAATCTTTCTTCATGTGTCCATATTTTTTGTGAGAATAGAATCTTATCTTGAATGATTTAATTTATTTGTTAGGTTCCTCGTACTAAATTTTTCTCTAATTGGGATCTTCTATTGTTTCCTTCTCAAATTTTCTTTTTGGTTCCTTAGAGCATTCACCTATCAGATATCTAATTCTTGTCATATATTCCTTAGGCTTCTATTACATTAGTTTCTCATTAATCTTTTTGACATTTGAATACAACATATCAAGATAGAATTTAGTCTCAACAAGATAAATTTTTACACTAATAGTATGTTTATCAATTTCCTTGTACATAATATTTGAATCATTAAGTTTAGATTTACCTTTGCAAGTTGAGTATTGAAATCTTTTCATTCACTAACTTTACCTTTCAGATAAGTCTCAATTTTTTTTTTTGAGATTTTCATTCATATGTTATCTTAACCAACAAAAGTGATATAATTTCAACTTCATATTTAAGTATTGAATTTTACTTCTCAAGTTTCATAACTATATAGTATTTCTTGATCTACTCATCAATCTCTTTTGTCTTTGTCCTTGAAACTTCCATATGGTATTTTCAAAGCTTCTTATCTTAATTGTGTAAATTCTTGAGTTTTATCTTTAGCCTTTTCTTTTCTTTATTTTCTTGATCCCAAGTGTCCTTCAAAGTTCCTTTGTGGATCATGTGTATACATTGGAATCTTCATCAAGCTTTTATCAATATAGTGAATAAATTAGTATCTTCCTCTTTAAGTTGTTACCAATATAGAGAATAGTGAGAGTAGGGGTGTATTAGTATTCCATCAGTTTTACACCAACTATATATTTCAACAATTAATCATGTGCATGCACAAATGAATAAAATAGAAATTAAAATACACAAAAATAATAAATCATAATACCATGATTTATTTTTATGAAAACTTATCCAAGGGAAAATTCTAGTGGGGAATAGTATCCATAATAATGCACTAATTTGAAATTTCACTATTAGGATATTTGAACCATGTTAGGAGTATTTACATGCATTTAGTATATGATTCCTTGTTAGAGGATTGGACCTTATTAGAAGTCTCAACCCTATTAGGAGTTGTAATAAAATGGAGCTCACTACTCTTACAAAGATATAAATTATATACAATAAGTGATAGATACAATACAAAATGACTATTCTGACATCTTCTATATATAATTAGTCATTTGTACAAGTCAAGTATAATTCTACCCATGTAACAACTGAGTGAGTAAAACAATTAAAACAACATTATAATACCATACATATAGCTCTCATGTCTTTTTCATATCAAAACCATACTTTTCATGCTCAAACTCCTAATGTACACCCTTCTAATTATATACTTGTTCAGTCAGTCATGATGATGAAACATATAAGAACTAGATCAAAACTAAAATTAAAAAATTTCTAACTGAGGTTAAATATATAGAATGTTATCTCTATATTTCTAAGTAATTTAATTAATAGCGCAATTCAATTATTTATGCTAGTGAATTTGGACCCAATTTTTGACCAATTTTGGTCAAAATTTTGACCCAAGTTCATTGTTATTTTTCTCATCAAAATTTTAACCAAATTTTAGGTTGGTCAAAATTTCAATGAATACATTCGTCAAAATGTTTTTTTCAACAAAAACAAAAACATTTCAATGAATGTATTCATCAAAATTTTGACCAACCTACAATTTGGTTGAAATTTTGAGCAAAATTGATCGAAAATTAGGTCCAAATTTACTAGTGTTAGTCCAAAATACCTTATCACTGACTCTTATCTAGTACATTGCAATATAAACCTATCTTTACACTTCCCAACCAAAACATATGTTAACTAAAATATTAACTCTCAGAGCCACGTATAGGAACATTATCAGGTTGTATAGTTGAAAGATTGACATTAATTTCTTTGAGCATGTCCATGCTATAAATATTAAGCCCAAATCCATTATCAATCAAGGTCCTACAAATGCTACTTTTATTGATAGTAATAGCCACCATAACAGAATCATATTGATTTTGAACTTCTTTAGAAGGTAAATCCTTTTGATTAAATACAATTTTAGAAACATTCAAGGTAGTATTCATGCATTGTAAGAAGTTATTGATGTTTTCTTGATTAGGAGGTGGAGTGGAAAGAGTTACTAAAGCTTTTTGCAAGGTTTCATAGTAGGTAGGTGAGGTTTGAAGAAGCTCCCATAAAGAAATATTGGTAGGGTTATTTAGTAATTGGTTTATCAAATCATAATTCTTGCTAGGAAGATGGGATGGAGGAGGAATAATGTGTTAAGAAGGTGGAAATGAAGTAGAAACCACTGAATTAGGGTGAAGATTACTCCTTGTATGACATGTGTGGACTATAGAACCTTGTTCATTGAAAGACTCTAAAGACTCCATAGGTTTACCTTTAATAGTAATGCGAGGAAAACCTTTGATAGTCAAAAAAGGTTTTGGATAAACCATGTTAGTCATCTCAACACTAGAAACAAAGTTCCAAGAAGGAAGCAAAGAAGACATCCTAGGAGAAGATGAGGTAGAATCTTGATTCTTCATAAGATCATCACTAAGAGGGAGAGCAATAAGGGAATTTTTATCACTCTCTGCTAATGCCTCATCACTAGAAGGAATCTCAAATGAATGTAAATGATTTATAATGTCTACATAAGAGTTATCATCGTGTATGAATATATCATCTATTAATAAATCACCATCTTGCATCAAAGCTTCTTCATGAGGAGGGGATAAATCAATGTCTTTATCTATTGGATCATCCACAATTGTTTCATGAGGAAGATAGTAATCAACACCCAAATCCAAAGGTTCATCCCAAATAGGAGGATTATCATCCCTATCAATAAAGTACTTTGTAGGATTATATTCTAAAGAAGGCTCATAGAAAGGAGACATATTAGGAGAAGAATTAACATCAATCCTCAAATCATCTGTACAAAAAGAAATATAGTGGAGAGATAGATTAAGGCCATATCTATGCTCTAATGTATCCATACATGGTAATTCAAAAGAGGACAAAGCAACATCACACACACTACACAAAGTCTTTCTAGGTGTAACACCATGCAATGGTAAGGTAAGAAGATGATGTTGTGTAATCCCAAAAGTTATAGAAGAATGTTTGAAAAACATTTAATATAACTTGTGAAACATGATAACAAAAATTCAAATTTATAAGCATGAAAAGGAAATCAAAAACCATAAACACAATAGGGGATCTAATTCTACAAAGCATGAAAATGTAAATGTTTTTTAATTTTTGAAGAAATTTTGCAATTTTTTTGTATTTTTTGAAAAATGAAAGAGCATAGAAGAAATATACTTTTATATGCATGTAAGATCTCACATAAAATAGAAATATAACACCAAAATGAAAGAGTTTTCAATTGTGGGTTCACCAATATGTAAGATGAAGGTGAACACACAAGATAATATGAAGGGAAATGTAACACCAAAAGAAAAATAGGTCATCTAATTCCATAAAAGAAAAGAGGGTAAGCATGTTGAGTTTACCGAATGTATAGTGAAGATGAACACACAAGGAAATCTAACACAATATAGCATCTAATTCCACAAAAGAGAAGGGGTAAGTGTGTTGGGTTCACCAAAATGTATAGGGTAAAATATGGTTGATGAATAGGGTTTAGAATAGTGCACATGAAAGAGACTGTAAAATGATATTTTACACATAAATATAGATTGTTATGATATGGAAAGTAAATCTAGATGACTAATATTGAAATGAAGAAATAAAGATACTTACCTCCAAAAAAGAATCGGCTGAAAACCCTGTCAAACAATCTAAAAAACTATGAGTCTTATCAATGTTAAATTGAAACTTTGAGATCTTCAAAACCCAAAAAAAATTCTTCTTTTCTAAGGGTAGGTCGAACTTGACCCAGTTAGCAGGGTACGATTGTGCCCCAAAATGTCAACCTTGACCTACACTACTTTGACAAAATTTCTATTGGCAGATCCTGCAAATTTGACAAAAAGGGTATCCAAATATGCATTGATATTCATTGTTCCACACCTATACCTACAAGAAAAATGGTTTTATTTGTTGGATTTGGGGTTTTCCCTTAGTAAAACCCCAGTTTGAAATTAACCTTGAAATTGAATTGAAATATTAATATGTATAAACAAAGTAGATGGAACTATTCACCTTGCTTATGTTGAAATCATTGTGAGGATTCAAATCCTAGAATCCACAAGTACAGATGCTCCAAATGAATATAGAATTGTATGTAGGATGTCTCAAATCAATGGCATTAGATCTTCAACACCAATCTTGAATGGATCTTATATTAGGAAGAAGATTGAATGGAAATGGATGAATCTTCAACAAGAGGGTTCCATAAAGCTTGAATCCTTCAATAGCTACTAATTGATCTCCTTGATGAATTGAATCCTTGAAAACTTGAATGCTTGAATGCTTGAATGCTTAATAGATAGTATAACTTCACTTCATAGTAGTTGGATACTTGCATAATAATCAAATAGCTTGTGGATGTCAAAATGAGGGAAGAAGTCTTCCTTATATAGAGATCCAGGGTAAAAACTTCTAGAGAAGACTGATATGGGAGCATTAAATCCCAATTAACCTTAAAACCTAGAAATGAACCTAGATTAAATTTTATTTAAGAGTTTACCATTTTGGAGACCAAAAAAACTAACCTAGAAGTGAGAAAATAATTCTTTCCAAAACCTGACATTTGAAAATCATGGAACCTTGAAATTTGAACCTAGGGTCATGGATGAGGTCAACCCTAACCTAGGTTAGGGTCTAGGTCATCCTTGACCTAGGCTAGGGTTGAGGTTGACCTTGACCTAAAATTTCATGCTTGACCCTGAGGTCATCCTCAACCAAAAAGACAAGAATCTCAGGATTTCAGTCCAAAATGCAAGAAAAGTACAGAAAGAAAGTGGAAAAGGGAGTAGAATAGGGGAAAAAGGTAGATCCAAGTCAAAGATTCATTGAAGTAATTTGAAATGACCAAAAACCACTTACTTAGAGGTCTAAATACTCTTAACATGGAAATGTTTCCATTTTAAGATGATACACTAGTTACCAGTTTTTTAACAAGACAATAACAAGTGCATTACAATAGAACAATAAAAGATCTCACAAGAGAGAAGACATTAATGAAAAATGTATTTTTAGATCAAAACCACCAATGTGAGGGTAAAACTCATGGTGGGAGTAATATACCCACTAGTCATTTATTGAAAGTAAAAATGTACCTTGTTAGAGGCTTAGACATTTTCCTTGTGAGAACTCATCTTATCATGAATGAACATAATATGTTAAGATTATAAAAGCTTGATATTTCTACCTCGTGGGAGAATTTTTATCTTTTTTTGAGAGATGCCATGTTAGAGGATTTTAATGAATTATTATAAGTCTTCCCTTATAAAGGATTAAAATAGTTGCAACCATAAGAAATAAAACTAAAGATTAGATTTAAGAATATAACACATCTTTCATTGTAGGGACACTTCAATTTTGCAAGAATATCTCATGATCTCCTTCGTCGGTTTTGATTTTACTCAATGAGTTCTCATGTTCACTTCATTATTCATGGTTTGATCTTGTCCTTCTACAAATACTTGAGCAAAAAAAATCACCACTTCAGTAATGAAGTTCAAGTGTCCTTAAATACAGACTTACAATCTAGGTGTCAAAACCCTAAAGTCATCTTGTTGAAAACATGCATTCAAAATTTGAAATCCATAAGTGAGCATAGTCTTGAAATACTCGTGACTACCTATACATAGGTTACTATTTACATAGGCATGTTTGTCCTTCTATAAGTCTACTCCTCTTATACGTCTACATCTAGACTTATGCCCTTCCTTTCTTCTAACACTTCTACTACTTCTCTATGTTTCATTATCACATTGCTACAAGACTATCCCTTAGGCATATCACATCATTGGTGATTCAACTTATATGAACTATGATCATCTAGCACCTACATATGTATTTCATTCATATTCATGTCTACACAATTCCTCATTATCCTAACTAGTGTGTTGGTCTACCAATGGTTGAATTTCCTTGCAATGCTTTTATCTCTACCCTTGTTTCCAATCAATGACAACACTTCATTTCTTACACAATTCTAACAATAATTAAGTCTTTATCATGCAAAATTTTAGTAATCATAAATTTTATGGTTAATTATGCAATTGTAACTACTTAAGTCTAACATAACAATGTCCTTGTAACCTTCTAATAGAGATAAGCTCCTAAAAGTGTACTTTATGAGAGTGCAAACTTTATGAGGATTATCTCACACATTATGGTTTAAGCCTAGCATAGTTTCCACAAGATAAATACTTGTGTTATTTTATGTTATGTTTGTCTTTAATGATTATTTTTGAAACCTAATTTGTTAATTTATAGCTATTATTAACTACTATATTGATGTGAAGAAAAACACGTGATAAAATTTGAAGTTATCTAGGATATACTAATTCACTCTCACTCTCAATTTATTGACCAATGTGTGGACCAACAAATCATTTCAAATGTTTTTAGAAAATTTCTCAATATTTTCTCCACTATTATTTTATCCTCCTTATCTTCTCCATTCATCCTCAACTAGTTAATCAAACCAAAAAATCTTAAGTTGAAATCTGAGATGGAATCATTATCCTTCTTGAGAATTTTCTCAAAATGTCTTCAAAGCATAAGTAGCATCACTACACCTTGAAGTGAATAGCTACAAAGGAGACAAGTATATAATGTTGCTTGTTGATGATAACTCTAGAATGATGACTGTCATGTTTCTAAGACAAAAATGAGATGCCTTTCAAATGTTTAAATGGTACTTGGGAAGAGTTGAGAAAGAAACAAGTAAGAGCTTGAAATGATTGAGATCAAACAGAGGAGGTGAATTCACTTCACATGATTTTAAAGTGTTATGCAATGAAAGAGACATTAAAAGATAGACATCAACACCAAGGAATCGCCCACAAAATCAAAATGCTAAAAAAAGAAATAGGGTTGTAATGGACTGTGCTATAACACTAATGATGGAGAAAAATGTCACCCTAAAATATAGGAGAGAAGCTATAAGTACTAAAATATACACTCTGAACCATGTGCAAGTAAAGAAAGGTACTCACTCAACACCTTTTGAGCTATGGTATGGTCATCCACCTAATGTGAAATATTTTAAGGTATTTGGAAGCAAGTGCTATATTCTCAACGATGTTAGAAGTGGAAAGTTTGATGCAAAGAGCAAAGAAGGTATATTCCTTGGTTACTCCATAATAAGTAAATCTTACAAGTGTGTAATTACTAATACTAACAAAATTGTGGAAAGTGAAAATGTGAATTTTGATGAGTTTATAGAAGCACATGAATTTGAATCTACAAAAGAACCAGAAGATTACAAGACATTTTCATACTACTATGAAGGAATGCGTACTAAAGAAGATGTCACAAATCATGCAACAAATCAATAGCAAGTTTCAATAACTATTGAATCAAACCTTGTGAATGCTGAGTTGCATTCAGATGCTAAGTTGTAGAATGAGGAGAATGCACAATCTAACTCTGAGATGAGCACACATGAAAGAGATGCACATAATGATACTGAAGCTGAGATACAAAATGCAGCCACAAGAACTAAGCCTAGACTGTCCAAATATGTCAAAAGACACCATACTGTAGATTAAATCATTGGACACAAAGAAGCATGGACAATGACAAGAAATAGATTGAGAGGTTGAGAAAAAGGAACCTAAGATAGTAAAAGATGCATTGGAAGGTGATGATTGGTACAAGGCTATGGAAGAAAAAATTCAACAGATGGAAAATAACAAGACTTGGAGCCTAGTTCCTAGACTAGAGGACAAGAATGTGATTGGAAAAAAATGGGTATACAGGAACAAGCTAGATGAGAATGGTGAAGTAAAAGGAAATAAAGAAAGAGTAGTTTCCAAAGGGTATGCACAAAAAGAAGGAATTGACTATGGTGAAACTTTTTCCCCTGTTGCAAGAATGCACAAAGTAAGAATTCCACTTGCTTATGCTTCTTATAAAGGTTTCAAAGTTTACCAGATGGATGTCAAGTCTACATTTATGAATGGAATATTAGAAGAGGAGGTCTACATAGAACAACCAGAACGGTTTGTGGATAAGAATAATAAGAACATGGTATGTAGAGTGCCCAAAGCCCTGTACAGGTTGAAACAAGCACCAAGAGCATGGTATGAAAGACTTCATACTTATCTTGTAAAGATTGGATTTGAAAGAATAGATGATAACAAAAATTTACACATGAAGAAAGATGAAGAAAAAGGTATATTGTTATCAGAAACTTTTTTTGATGACATTATATTTGGAGGACAAGATGCTTTGTGTAAAAATTTTGCAAATCAAATGAAGCAAGAGTTTGAGATGTCAATGTTTGGAGAGATCAAATTCTTTGTGGGACTACAAGTATATTAGATGAACTATGGTGTATATATTACCCAGTCAAAATGTTTCAAGGAAATTTTGAAGACATTTGGACTTGAGGACTCAAAACTAGTAAGTACATCTATGGTAACAACACTCAAGTTATCAAAGAATGACGAATCAGCTGAGGTTAATCAAACATTATATAGATCCATGATTGGAAAATTGCAATATGTAGTACACAATAGAACTAATATTGGATTAGCTATGGGAATAGTTGCTATATTCTTTGCTAACCCAAGAGAAAATAGCCTGATGGAAATGAAAAGTATAATGAGATACCTAAAGAGAACAAAAGAGTGTGGCTTATACTATAAGAAGAATGAAAAGTTTGAACTAAAAGCCTACACTGATGTTGATTGGGCTAGAAATATTGATGATAGCAAGAGCACCAATGGAGAAGCATTTTTCTTAGGCAGAAGACTTGTTACATGACAAGCAAGAAGCATAGTTGTACTTCGCAATCTACTATTGAAGCTGTGTATGTTGTTGTTGCTATCAATTGCACAAATATTGTATGGATCAAATAGTTGCTAAAAGGAATGAAAGAAAAAATCACTAAACGAGTGACACTTTATTGTGATAATACAAGTGCTATAAATATATCAAAGAATCATGCTATGCATGCAAAGACAAAGCACATTGCAGTAAAGTATCATTATGCAAGGGAGTTGGTTCAAGACAAAGAGGTGAAGAAGGAATATATCAACACAAAAGAGAAAATTGTTGATATCTTCACCAAAGCATTACCTATGGATTCTTATGAGTATCTAAGAGGTAAATTAGGGGTGATACCCCTATCAAAGGCTATGTAAAAGATAGAGGGTATACCCTGCATCAAATAAGCTAACATGCATTTCATACAAATTGATGCAGTGGATCTTACTTTAGGAAGTTTCCTAAAGTAATCATAGAGCTACAAATTCAAATTAGTCATAAGCAAGGTGACAAAGGGAGAAAATTGAAGAGCTTGTAAAAGTCTACGTTTGTATACATTAAGATGTCAAGCATTAAGTACATGTCTTTGGCATTGTTGTCAAAGAGGGAGAATGTTTAGTAAACTGGTCAAGTGCATATTGATCATGATGAAGATGATCAAAGTAGAAAATCAAGAAAAAGGGAGAAAGGACATCATCATAAGATCAAAAGATTGGAAGCGAGAAAAAGGGAGAAAGCAGAAAAATAAAAGAGGGAGATATTTTGATCCATGACAGAAGTGAATCAGATAAGTGAGATTTTGTAACCTAAGAAGGAGTTGCTGATAGAGGGATAAGTGTTATTCACAAATTTTTTTATTTGGTACTACCTTATTGTTTAACCTTGTTAGATTGGTGTTTGACTGGTTGATCAATTTGGTTTTCCATCAAGGCTAAAGAGGGAGATTGTTGATATATGTTTGAAAAGATCATTTGAGTTAGAACATTGTTGTAAGAAGTGTTTTCAATCATTGTTTTGTCATTGATGTCAAACTTGTTATATGTTGGTAAGACAATTGCGTATATGTTGGTAATGAAAGTACCTAGAGGAAAGGTTGAGTTATGATTATGTATTGAAGTGCAAGAATTAGTTAAGATAGTGATAACATAATGTATTGATGATCTACTTGGGGTTACAAAATGTTTGGCTACACTTAGAAAGTTCAGATGAAAAAGGTTGAACAGAGTTCATTTGCTAAGCTTGACCAAGTTGATAGAAGGTGCTGAGTAAAGTTAGTGCAAGCTGAGAAAAAGGTCAGTTGGAGCTAAGTGAAAGCATTTTCTAGTGGATTCTGAGCAGACTAATAGATGTTGAGCAAGTTAGTAGATGCTCAATGATTTTTAGTATGTGCCTAGCACCAATAAAATCCAATTGATGCCAAGTGATTTTATAGTAGATGCCAAGTAACATAGTATGTACTGAGCATCAATAAATTGATAATGTCAAGCTTCTACATTATGAAAAAGATCGAAGATTTTCCAAATAAAAGTTGACGAGTTTGTTTTCTTGGAACTTGTGAATGAGGAGGAAGATAAGATTGATGAGCTGAAGGCACAAAATCTTATGTAAACCATTTTGGAGGTGAATTCAAATGGATTCTAAAAGAAGTTTCTAGAGAAGACAAGATATGGGGTAGATACATTGTATCCTACCTAATCCATCGAAATCCCTAATTTTTGAGATTGATATTGAGTAGATAAAAGAGTCCTCATTACATATATCTAGGGATGCCTAATTATTAAGCAAAGGTTGAGAGGTTAGAAAGTTTTTGGATGCAAAAATCTGACAAAGAATAGGAAGAAGGGTTTTCTTCATTAAGTGACCTAACTAAAGAAGTCTGCAATGGAAAACTAAGCAAAAAGGCTTAATGAAGATGAATGTTTGAATGGTGAACAAGCTATTACAACTGCATAGATTGGAAGCCAGGTAGAGATGAGGACTAAGTAATGACCTATAATCTACAAGTATCTTTGTAAGTTGTATCATATCAAACTCTACTATTACTCTCTAACAATTGTATTAGATTAGGGTAAATCCTTTGAAGAAAGGTTGACTTAACAATCATTGAAAAATCCTTTAACAAGGTGGGATTCCAAGTGAATGGCCTAAAGTCCTCTAACAAGGCTCACTTTTAATAGGGTGATTGAAATCCCTTAACTGGGTTACTTTTGATAGTGTGTTGTAACCTTTAACAGCGCATTACTTCAGAAGAGTGAGAAAGGAGTAGCATGTTACTAGTGATTTTTTCCAAATTAGGTTTCCATGTTAAATGATTGTGTCATGTTTACTAATGGATGTGTTATGTTCTATGCTTTACATTTCTACATGTTATTTTAACAATAACATATCAGTTTTGGTTAACTCACAATGAATGCATGCATGGTGAAGAAAGTTTTATGGGTTCACTAAATTATTAAAAAATTATTTGGACATCTGGACCATGAATAACTGATTCACCCCCCCCCCCCCCCCCCCCCCCTTCATTATTCTAAAGAATTCCAACAATTGTTATTAGAGGGTAGTTTCTTAAGAAGATTATTTTCAAGGTACTAAAAGCATAAAGATCAAGATGTCAAAGAGATAGGTACCCAAGATGAATAGAGATAACTTTCTTGCATGGCAAAGTTTGATGAAGCTTCACCTTGGAGGACTTGGAAACTGATGGTCTGAATTTTTGCATAAAAAGATTCTATTGTCTAGGTAAAAAAAATCATATTGGGATCCATTAATGGTGAGTAGGTTTCTAACTAAGTCATCTTTTTTGTTAGTCCCTATGTTCCATTCCTTTTAAATTTTCCCTAGCACGAAGGTTTTAAAAAATGGGGGGGCTAAGCGAATATTCCTTCCCCGCCCATGTTGAAATTGTTGATTCAATCCTTGTGAAAGAAGTTTTACCCCACCATTGGATTTTCTTTGAATCTATGGGCATTGTTAACTAGCTATGGAAAAATGCTCGATTGTTAAGTATAGCGAGTTAGCGAGTTGTTGGCACGTGTCTGTGATACTGAAAAGAGAAATTAGGTGCTAAGAATTATGTTGACATAAGGTAAATTTTGGCACATGTTGTTTCCTAGGCTTGTCATTTTTATAAATGAAAGTACGTGAAGAAAACTGTGAAGGATATCACCAGCATCCAAGTTTCTATGGCAATTCACTAAGTCGCTATCAAAAAATCCATGCGAGTTGCTAGTGACGACATAGCGAATGCCCAGATTCTTGAAAAACACAACGTTCTTTTAAAGGTTGATATGACCATAGAAGTTCCCATGCACTATTGTAAATGTGCATGGATCTCTTCTCTGACACAAACATAAATTGGCAAGTTTTTCAATCAGGGTGGTTTTTGTTTTTTGTCATCGGAATCGAGAATCTGCCAAAGGTCGCTATATCACTAGTCGGGATAACACTATTTTCTTGGTAGTGACATAGCGAGGGCCCAATCATTCCAAAAGAGGCATTCTTTTATGATCAACAGTGATTTGGAGAATCCCAAAAAATCCTATGCAGATTTAGCCTTTACTTCTGTGCAAGTTGTGCTACATTTCTCGACATCTGTTTATCGGGAGCTCGTTGTATCGCTAGCCAGATATTTTGTGTTTTTCTAGTAGCAATGTAGTGATCGGCCTGAAAGTTAAGAAAACGATGAGGCCCAAGACATGGGATGATTAGAAAATGTATATATATATATATATATATATATATCTGTGTGTGTGTGTGTGTGTGTGTGTGTGTGTGTGTGCCAGCATGTTGCACCAGCTCAATGACAGTGGTACCATGGACCCACTTCCCATGTATAAAGTACAAAGTTTTCTAATCGTGAGATTGAGCTAGGATCAAAGGCCATCATTAACTCACTATAAAGAAGTACTCAGAAGTTATGTATAGTGAGTTAGCAAGTGATGGCCCACCACTATTGTAGTAAATTGCTGTCCACAAGATCAAGTTTGGATCGACGATGCTTGTTAGCTCGCTATGAAGAGATGTGTGAGAGATAAGTATAGAAAGTTAGTGAGTGAGGGACCCACCGTTGATTCCTTGAAAAGTCATTTCAAATATATGCCATACGATTGAAGCAAGATCAGTGGTTATCATTAGCTTGCTATGGAAAGATACTCAAGAGATAAGTATAGCAAGTTAGCAAGTTGATGACACATGTCCGTGGTCATCCGTGGGCCTAGTTTGAAGCACTAGCCTTGAAGGAAAGGTATAGATGGAGGTATTATATTAGCTTGACTGCCAATTTGTTAATGAGAAAACTAAGTTAGCTTAGTTGTCATTCCCAGATTGTAGGATTTTCCAAGAATCAACAGTGCAAATTTAAAAGAAAGTGTGATGCTACTCTATTTTTCTATTCCGCACATTTATGATGAATGAGGCTTCACATGTGAGGAAAAATAGAGTATAATTTAGAAGATTTTCATTCATTATAGTCCCACACCAACAAAGATTTGTTTTTCTCTAAGCATAAGAACCTGTCGATCATATTGTGTTAAGCTTCATGAAGATGTGAAACAATCCCATATCTGTTTGAAACCAACTGCAGAAGTTCAAAGAAGGATAATTCTAGTAAATCAAGTAAGTACTCACATATAACCTCTATGACATTCCAATTTCCATTATTACAATCAAGATGCCTCCTAAGAAAGCATTCTCTGGGCAAGTTAACTATATGGACAAGAATGTCCACAATGATTTGTTAGAATTACTCCCAGGATCCATTATAGAGTCTGCACAGGTTAAAAGGTTAATTTCATTAAACCGTAGGCTTAAAATTGTTGATGGCTTATATGACAAGGGGAACTGGGTTAGGGATGCAGTAACTAATCAAACTGGCCTTATTTTGTTTAAGAAGTGGTTTTCAGAAAGGAATTTGTTTGCCCCTCATGCCAATGTATGAAATTTTGATTTAGGAAAGTTAGTAGTTCCAAGTGTTTTCATGAACTATGACTTGCTAGAAGACATTGCCAAGAACTATGACCAACCAATTAGGGTTGTGAGAAGAAATGATGGTGTGCCTATAGTGTTAATTAGCCCTGAAGAAATTAGAGAGGTTTTTCACTTAGAACCATTATTAGATTACCATGTGCCAATCAATTTGCTAGAATTAGAAAAGAATACAAAGCAAAGAGAGATGTAATTAGGGGAGGTGCACTGAGGGCACACATTGGTACTATAGGAACTTTGCCAGTAATTACTACAGCCTCTAAAGAACCTTTTAAGAGCCTTTTCACTTCTCGGGCTGTAGAGATATACAAGACCCTGTGCTGTGTTTTTGATGAAGATGAGCAGGATTTCATACCCATTGATCTTATGTATATGATGATTCAAATTTCTTCTTTTGGTGTAGATGTCATTTTTTATTTTTCCTCCTTCTTAGCTGAAGAAATTCACATTGGCTTGGTTGGAATTGCGAGAGGCAAAGTGGAGAAAACTTTTGGCCACTACTCCCTATTAATGCATATGTTCTTGTTCAAGGGGGTGACATATTTTGGTAATGAGATGGAATTGAAGAGAGAGGAAAATGGGGAAACACTGCCAGTCCAATTGTGGAGCACAGATATGACCTGGGATGCAAATAAAGCTAGTTTTGTCAGATTTGATAGATATTTTTCTTCTAAATTGAGATGTCTCATATTGAGTGACAGGTACTGATGAATCTCATCAGGCCTATGGATAGCACCCATAATTTGAAAATTTTACACAATTGGGGGGATGTTATTCCTTACCCTATTTCTATAGTTTTTAGAATGTATGGTTTTAAAGGGAGTCCACATGTCTTGCCTTACTAGGTGCCCCTAAAGGTAGGAATGGAAGAAATCTTATGGCAACTAGGACGAGTAGAAGAAATATTCTTGTCAAAAAGGCAACTAGGGTCAATTTTCCCTACATGCACAGTGGCCCATCAGTTTGTGATTACCAAAGGAGGATGGCTCTTTTTGTGCAAAATTTTGGATCAGTATATGATGGCTATCTCCCACCCCCATTTTTTTGATTCTGAGGAATTTATAAATTAGGCTTTGAGGCATAGGATTAAGCTAGGACCGGTTAAACATGATTCATATTACCCAAAGCACATTATAAGAAATGAATTATCATTGCAGGAACAAGAAACTAAAAAAGAAAAATGGAGAGTTTACTCCCGAGTCCTAGAATTCATTCATTGTTTTTATCTGAATTATATTCCTTTAGATAATGCTAATATAGAGGTTGACAGAATAAACAAGCTCATGAGTAACTTCCCTACAATAATGGAAGCCATGAATGAGAAGAAACATTTTTTTATTGATTCGTATCCTGATAAGGCCAGAGAAGTCATGAAGAGGTTAGTTTTCACTCCTAATATAGGAGCTGGTCAAATAATTGTACAAAAAAAGCCTAGTTACACTGTAATTCAAAATAAAAGGGCCCCTGTAGATAAGGGCAAACAAATAATGGGATCCACTAGTATAGCTCTAGAGGAGAGACCTAATGAGCCTAGCCCAAAGAGTCAGAAGGTAATAAGAGAAGGGAGATGTAAAGTTGAGGAATATTAACCCACCCAATCTCCTTTGAGAATGGGAGAAGAGCAACTTACAGGTGAGCAAGTTGAAGAGATGGGATCACAGGGAGGTTTTTTTATTACTCAAGTAGAATTGGATGAAGGTAACCCTCCAGAACCTCCTCTCCCAAGTTTGGATCTAACAATAGCTGATTATAGAGGCAAGGAATTGGACCCTGTATTAGAACAAGCAAGTCATCAATTTTTGACTAATGACAGTTTTGTGAAATCAAGAGCTTTTCAGTAGTTTGCATGGAGGACAAACATGAACATTTTTGATAAGAAATGTAAAAAGATGAAAATAGAGCATCCAGAAATGGATGAAACTTCCATGCAAAACCAAATTAAAGAAGAAATGATGGAGGAATTCCAGAACATTACCCCTAAAGAGGGAAGGCAAATGGTAAAGACTTCTAACATACTATTGTTGCCAAATTGGGATATTGCAGATGCCTTAGTTTTCAATTCTGTTTCAAATAAATTGGAATTGCAAGACCCAAATAAAAAGGATTTCCAAGGAATTGCATTTATTGAAGATCAAGTTGCATTGGTCAGTTGGTCATTGAAAAGAGGATCTAGAACCACATCATCACAACCAGATGAGTCTGGATTGATGGGTAATATACTTGTAAGAAGGGTTGCTTAAACCTCCCATGTACAGGTAGCATATTGGAATGTGGATTCTTCCTAGTTTCTTTTGGCCACTGCTAAGAAGGAGGAATAGGTCATCTTTGAATTGTAGAGCAAGTATGAGACAGTGGTGGATGCATACAACAAAGAGGTAAAAAAGAGAATTAGCTTGAAAATAAGCTATTGGGACAATCCACCAGGCCTATAATAGCATTCCCTCGTCCCCCAGTTGAACCTTTCAAATCAACCCCCCTCATTGAAATTCCAGATATACCCCAAGGGCCACACTACTACATTGCTGAGGATTTTGAAGAAGAGAAGGCTAAACTATGGGCCTTACATATAGAGCTATAATCTAAGTATGAAGATAAACTAAGAAAAGCTCTTACACATCTGGGAGACAAAGTTGAATGGCCACTAATCCATGATCAATTGGTCAAGGTGATTAACATCTGGGAGGAGTTAAAAGAAAATGATGAGGCTCTAAAGCCTATTGTGAACAAATGGGTAAGAAGGGAGAAAGTAGTGAGCTTTTTGTTTTTATCTATTATAAATAATTCTCATGATCAGATTGAAAAAAGCTTTGACATTGTTTCTGATCTTGTTAATTTTGATAACAAAAGGATACATTTATAGAAGATAATAATAGGCTACTTAGACAAATATAAGAGCCAAAAATTCAAATTATTTCCTCATGCCCTAGATAAGAAAAATGTTTTGAAAAGCAAAGAGGAATGAGCGAAGGAACTTGATGATTTATTATGTTTAAGAATGAATCAAGTCATAAATGAAACAGGGCATGCATGGTGGGCCACCACAACAGAAGAAATGGTGAAAGCGCAAATATTCTTTGATTCTTTAAAATAGGAATTTGTTGATATTGATAATGAGGCTAATTATATAATAAAAAAATAGAAAGATAGTTTGCAATTCAATTGGCCAGATGACACATTATTTGACAGGTGGATGGCAAAAATGGCTTCTAGTGAACAGTTTGATGCAGATGAAATTGACAGTGATGAGGTGCATGGTGAGGAAGTCCAAATCATTTATACCATCACTACTCAAACCCAATCAGAATAAGAAGACAAGAAAAACCTGTCACTTTTAGTTGTAGGCTCGGGACCACAGGATGTCGATACAACTAAAGAAAAGGAAAAGGTAGAAGTTGTTCCTACCATACAAGATAAAGATGGTGAAAGCCTATAGGTGGAAATTAATGTGCCATCATCATAACAAGCTTCATCGTTGGCTAATTTGGTAGTTTCTTATGAAGAGGAATCAGATCAATAGCCAACTCAGCAACACTAGAACGTGTAACAAAAGCTAACCCACCTAAAAGAATGTTTTGATTTAGATATCTTCTGTTACCCACATTTTTTTCATTTTGTGATAGGTGTATGTAAATATTCCTTGTAAAGGACACCTGTCATTTTCTCTTAGCCTGAAGCTTGTTGCATCTCATAGTATATAAGTGAGATTCCAGGGCTAGAGAAAGGGTCTGAATTCTATTTTTCTAAGTGATATGCTTAGTCTATTTTTGGTCCATTGTATTGAGAAAAATTTGGTGGTGTATTTTCTCTATCAGATCTTGAGAATACATGAATACATAATGATGTGTTTCTTTCTAAAGTTCATTCTGAGTTTACTATGAATTCTATACAATTTTCAAGGAAAATGAATACAAATTATGAACTATCCCCATATCTTTTCTTTTTGAACTTTGTCTCCTTTTGATTACTTGGTTATCTTGATGTTGTATAGGTAAAGGCCTATGTAATTGAATGCAATCCAGTTAGGTTGTATATCTATTTATCACTGATGTTAATTCAATGGATTAAGTAAAAGCTTTGGTGAATGTGAAAAGTTGCTATAGTAGTGGAAAGGGTTTTGGAAAATAAATTATGATAAGAATTGCTGATAAAAAAAATTTATAAAGAAACAAATTAGATCTAGAAATTTGTAGTAGACTCTATTGCCCCAATGGATTAGGCATTGATCAAATTTGATCCAGCTGAAAGAGGAGTATGTCACAAATGGTTGTCAAAAATGTAGAATTAAATCAATTTTAGTTTTGTTTCCTATAGATCTTAAAAGTTGGCCAGTACTTGTCTACATGGAATATTTTAGCTTTAGTTAGCCACTTTTGTTGAGAGCACTTGCAGATCTATAGAAGAATTTTTGGCCATATCTGTTATATGGGATGTGTTTATTAAGTTATCAAGAATTATGTATGTATTTGAGGATTTGAGATGAGAATCAGAATGAAACTAAAAATAATCCTCATACAGTCTTCTTAGTCTTGAGTCATCCCTGGCTATACCCACCCTTGTTTTGTAGAGCCAAAAGAGTAGAAAGCCATCCTTGGTTTTGTTGAAGTTGGGCTCAAATGCTTTGCACATGCAATTGTTAACAAGAATTGGCTAGTCTTTAGATTGTACGAGTACTGTCATCTTGGCATTAAGAATTTTGTTTCTTAGTAGTTTTAGTTCATTTTAAAACACCAACAAAAACTATGCACAAACTTTCATTATAGTAGAACCTATTGATCCAGTAGGAGCCCTAACTCCTAAAGATTTGAAGAAAAGAAAGAGCACAATCAAGCAATGTTGGATATTTTCTCTGCCATAAGCTATGTTGAGTTTAATGATATCAAAAGACCTCAAAAGTGCAAAGTAGATGATAGATTCCTTGAACACCATCTATGGAGGAGACAAAAATGTTCAAAGAACCTAGTTAGGGAGCCTTAGAGGTAAGTTTAATGACATGAGAATGGAAGAAGGTGAAAACATTGCTCAATATGTTGCTAGAATAAAAGAGGTTGTTAGTGCTATAAAAGGTGCAACTGGTAAAATAGATGATGAAACTATGATGAGTAAAGTCTTGAGAACATTGTTGCCTATATATGCCATTAGAGTGTTTGCAATTCAAGAGTTAAGATGTATGTCAGGAAATGATCTAACCCTTGAAGGTATACTGGGTAGATTGACTGCATGTGAGTTATCTAATTTTGACAACTATAGACCAGAGAGTATTGAATCAGCTTTCAAAGCCAAATTGTTACTAAAAGACTCATAGGAGGTAAATCCGAAGAAGAAGAAAAGAAAGATAAAGTATGAATCTAGTGATAGCAGTATAGATGAGGAAGACATTGAACAATTGGAAGCATTACTGGCAAGAAGATTCCATAAAGGAAAAGGTAAATTCAAAGGTAAGCTACCTATCATTTTTTTTAAGTGCCATGAATTTGGTCATATTTCTACAAGATGTACATAAAAGAACTCTAGAGAAGGGAACAAGTACAAAAATAGAAGAGAAGATGATGGAAGAGACTACAGAGATAAAGGCAAGATGTCATGTTATATTGTTGATGAAAAGAACTCTGATGAAAATGATGATGAAGTGGTATATTTTGTAATGAAGGATGAATGTGATGAGGATGAGGCTACTGCACTTATGACTTGTGTGAACAAGAATGACAAATGGATCATTGACATTGGATGCTCACATCACATGATTGGAGACATAAGTAAGTTCATTACCTTAACTTGTTATGATAGAAATACAATAAGATTTGGTAATGATGCACCATGTTCAATAAAAGGAAAAGGGTCTATTAAACTTACATACAAGATCTCATGTGACAATGCTTATTATGTTGAAGGATTTAATTATAATATGTTAAGTGTGTCACAATTGAACAATTTGGGGTGCAAAGTTGAGTTTGAAAACAAATCAGCCAAGATATATGATACAAATGGAAATTTGATTGGAAAAGGTGATCAAAATAGGAGTAATCTGTTATATTTGGATATAGAAGATGCTACTTCTCTTACTACAAAATTTGATGATGTATGGCTTTGGAACAAGAGATTATGTCATGTTAACTTTGTTAATCTGATTAGTATAAGTAACATGAAAAGAGTTAGAGGTTTGCCTAAGTTGAAGAAACCAAAAAACATAATGTGCAAACAATATCATCTAGGTAAGATGACAAAGCCAAGATTTAAAAGTAAAGCTTATACCTCTAAGAAAATACTTGAAATTTTTCATATTTACTTGTGTGGACCTATTGAAGTGCAAAGCTACAAAGGAGATAGGTATATAATGTTGCTTGTTGATGATTACTCTAGAATGATGTCTATCATGTTTCTAAGAAAAAAATCATATAATTTTCAAATGTTTAAATGGTAATTGGCAAGAGTTGAGAAAGAAATAGGTAAGAGCTTGAAATGCTTGAGATTAGACAAAGGAGGTGAATTCAGTTCACATGATTTTGAAGTGTTGTGCAATGATAGAGGAATTAAAAGATAGACATCAGCACCAAGGACTCCCCCACAAAATGGAATTACTAAAATAAGAAATGGATCTATAATGGACTATGCTAGAACACTAATGATGGAGAAAAATGTTGCCCTGAAATACTAGAGAGAAGCTATAAGTACTATAGTATACACTCTAAACCATGTGCAAGTAAAGAAAGGTACTCACTCAAAACCTTTTGAACTATGGTATGGCCATCCACCTAATGTGAAATATTTTAAGGTATTTGAAAGAAAATGCTATATTCTTAAAGATGTTAGAAGTGGAAATTTTGATGCAAAGATCAAAGAAGGTATATTCCTTGGTTACTCCACAAGAACTAAAGCTTACACGTGTTTAATTACCAACACTAACCAAATTGTGGAAAATCCAAATGTGAATTTTGATGAGTTTACAAAAGCACATGAAGCTAAAAATACAAAAGAACAAGAAGATTACAAAACATTTGCATACTAATATGAAGTAATGGCTACTAAAGAAGATTCCATAAATCATGCAGCAAATCAATAGCAAGTTTCAACAATTGTTGAATCACACCCTATGAATGTTGAGTTGTATTCAAATGTCAAGTTGTAGAATGAGGAGAGTGCACAATCTGACTCTGAGATGAGCACACATGAAAGAGATGCTGAAATACTTGATAGAGATTCACATAGTGATACTGAAGTTGATAGAGATAATGCAGCCACAAGAACTAAGCCTAGATTGTCCAAATATGTCAAAGGATACCATCTTGTAGATCACATCATTGGAGACAAAGATGGAAGGCCAATGACAAGAAATAGATTGAGAGGTGATTCATGTTTTTTGATCATGAAGGAACCTAAGATAGTAAAAGATGCATTGGAAGATGATGATTGGTACAATGCTATGGAAGAAGAAATTCAACAGATAGAAAAGAACAAGACTTGGAGCCTAGTTCCTAGACCAGAGGACAAGAATGTGATTGGCACAAAATGGGTATTTAGGAACAAGCTAGATGAGAATGGTGAAGTAACAAGAAATAAACCAAGAGTAGTTTGCAAAGAGTACACACATGAAGAAGGAATTGACTATGGTGAATCTTTTACCCCTATTGCAAGAATGGAAGGAGTAAGAATTCTGCTTGCTTATGCTACTTATAAAGGTTTCAAAGTTTACCAGATGGATGTCAAGTCTACATTTCTGAATGGAATATTAGAAGAGGAGGTCTACATAGAATAACCAAAAGGGTTTGTGGATGAGAACAACAAGAACATGGTATGTAGATTGCACAAATCCCTATACGGATTAAAACAAGCACCAAGAGCTTGGTATGAAAGACTTCATACTTATCTTGTTAAGATTAGATTTGAAAGAATAGATGACAACAATAATTTGTACATGAAGAAAGATGAAAAAAAAGGTATACTATTATCTAAAAAATTTGTTGATGGCATCATATTTGGAGGACAAGATGCTTTGTGTAAGGATTTTGCAAATCAAATTAAGCAAGAGTTTGAGATGTCAATGTTTGGAGAGATCAAATTCTTTGTGGAACTAAAAGTATATCACATGAAGTGTGGTGTATATATTACCCAGTCAAAATATGTCAAGGAATTTTTGAAGACATTTGGACTTGAGCACTTAAAACTAGTAAGTACACCTATGGTAATAGCACTCAACCTATCAAAGAATGATGAATCAGCTGAGGTCAATCAAACATTATATAGATCCATGATTGGAAAATTGTAATATGTAGTACACAATAGACCTGATATTGCATTAGTTGTCAAAATAGTTGCTAGATTCTTTGCTAACCCAAGAGAAAATCACCTAATGACAGTGAAAATGATAATGAGATACCTGAAGGGAACAAAAGAGTATGGCTTATATTATAAGAAAAATAAAAAGTTTAAATTGAAAGCCTACAATGATGTTGACTGGGCTAGAGATATTGATGACAGGAAGAGCACCAATGGAGGAGCATTTTTCTTAGGTAGAAGACTTGTTACATGGACAAGCAAGAAGTGGAGTTGTACTTCACAATCTACTATTGAAGCTAAGTATGTTGCTACTACTATCAATTGCACAAACATTATATGGATCAAATAGCCACTAAAAGGAATGAAGGAAGAAATCACTGAACCAGTGACACTTTATTGTGATAATACAAGTTCTATAAATACATCAAAGAGTCCTATTATGCATACAAAGACAAAGAAAATTGCAATAATGTATCATTATGTAAGGGATTTGGTTCAAGACAAAGAGGTGAAGATGGAATATATCAACACAAAAGAGAAAATTGCTGATATCTTCACCAAAGCATTACCTAAGGATTCTTATGAGTATTTGAGAGGTAAATTCGGGGTGATACCCCTATCAAAGGCTATATAAAAGACAGAGGGAGTACCCTACATCAAACAAGATAACATGCATTTCATACAAATTGATGCAATGGATCTTACTTTAGGAAGTTTCCTAAAGTAATCATTGAGCTGGAAATTCAAATCAATCACAAACAAGGTGACAGAGGGAGAAAATTGAAGAGCTTGCAAAAGTCTATGTTTGCATACATTGAGATGTCAAGCATGAGTACATGTCTTTGGCATTGTTGTTAAAGAGGGAGAATGTTTATAAAACTGATCAAGTGCATATTGATCATGATGAAGATGATCAAAGAAGAAAATCAAGAAAAAGGGAGCAAGCATGTATTTAGAAGACCAGAAGATTGGAAGTAGGAAAAAGGGAGAAAGAAAAAAAACAAAAGAGGAAGATATTCTAATTCATGACAAAAGTGAATAAGATAAGTGAGCTTTTGTAACCTAATGATGGGGACACAACCCAAGCACAGAATGGACACAATAGGAAAGGGAAAATTTTATTTACTATGAAAATATGCTAGTATACTTAGTGTAGAGAAATAGACTCCAAAACATGCCCTATGGGCTTACAATACCATAAATTTGGAGATAAATTTTTCTCCCAGTACCTTCTCTCAAACTCCACTCTGAACTGCCTTTTACAATGCCAGAAATGTTCTTAAATAGACCCTGGAGGGTTAAGGATTAGGAATACATTCTAGAAAGTGCTAGTTGGCATCCACTGACCAAATAGAAGGCTCTAGAAGTCACATTAGAAGTTGGCACAAAATTAGAAGAATCTAGAAACGGTAACCAAACTTTCGGGAGGCATAACTTTTGAACTGTAGCTCTGATTGATGAACCGTTTACATTTTCAAAAAGTTCTCAAAGCGCTCTATAGCCCTATGGACAGCCTTTGCTCATCCCCCATTTTTTGGCCCTATTCAAGGTAATTTAATGCCCCTAACCTGAATTTGAAGCATCCTTAGGAGGTCTCCAAAAATTGAAAAACTATGATAACTTTCAAACCGTGGGGCCTTTTGACCTTATTCTTATTTTAGAATGCTCTAAATTACAATTACATTCATCTGACCAATTTCCACCCTCTAATTTACCAAAATTATGGCTCAATTACACACTCCTATTTTTTTGGCATTTACACATATCCCAAGGTGTTCAAATACTCTAACCTAGAACACTGATAGTCGAATTGTGATAGTTGGAACCTTTATTTGACCCAAATGGGCATCTAGAAATGAAAACGCATGAAATAGAAACTAAGTCTAAGTACATTCTTTTTGGGTGACACAGGATTACCCTTATACCTCTGGATGCTCCTACATCACCTAAGGAGTTGCTAATAGAGGGAGAAGTGTTATTCACAAAATTTATTTTTGGTATTGCCTTATTATTTAACCTAGTTAGTTTGATGTTTGACTAGTTGATCAGTTTGGTTTTCCATCAATGCAGAAGAGGAAGATTGTTGATATATGAATGAAAAGATCATTTGAGTTAGAACATTGTTGTAAGAAGTGTTTTCAATCATTTTTTTATCACTGATGTCAAACCTACTATATGTTGGTAAGAAAATTGCTTGTATGTTTCAAGCACTATCACTTAGTTGATTGATGAAGAGGATTTAATCAATAAGATTTAACAAAAGTACCTAGAGGAAAGCTTGAATTATGATTATATATTGAAGTGCAAGAATTGGTTAAGATAGTGATAACATAACGTATTGATGATCTACTTGGGGTTACAAATTTTTTGGCTACACTTAGAAAGTTCAGATGAAAAACTTTGAACAAAGTTCATTTGTTAAGCTTGACCAAGTTGATAGAAAGTGCTAAGCAAAAGGTTAGTTGGAGCCAAGTGAAAGCATTTTCTAGTGGATGCTGAGAAAATTAATCGATGCTGAGCAAGTTAGTAGATGTTGAGTGATTTTTAGTATGTGTCAAGAACAAGTAAACCCCAGTTGATGGTGAGTGATTTTATAGTAGATGTCGAGTAACACAATGTGTCAACCATTAGTAAATTGATAATGCCAAGCCATTGCATTATGAAAAAGATTGAATATTTTCCAAATAAAAGCTGACAATTTTGTTTTCTTGGAACTTGTGAATCAGGAAGAAGATAATATTGATGAGTTGGAGGCACAAAATCTTATGTAAACTATTTTGGAGGCAAATTCAAATGGATTGTAAAAGTTTCTAGAGAAGACAAGATATCAGGTAGATACATTGTATCCTACCTAATCCATCAAAAACTCTAATCTTTGAGATGAATATTGAGTAGGAAAAAGAGTCCTAATTCCCTATATCTAAGGATGCCTATTCATGAAGCAAAGGTTGAGAAGTCAAAAAAATTTTGGATGCAAAAATTTGACGAGGAGAAGGAAGAAGGGTTTGCTTCATCAAGTGACCTAAGTGAAGAAGTCTGCAATGGAAAACTAAGCAAGAAGGCTTAATGAAGATGAATGCTTGAAGGGTGAACAAGATGTCAGAAATGCAAATATTAGAAACCAAGTAGAGATGAGGACTGAATAATGATCTGTAATCCGCAAGTAAGGTTGTAAGTTGTATCAAATCAAACTCTATTGTTACTTTCTAACAATTGTATTAGATTAGGGTAAATCCTTTCAAGAAAGGTTTACTTAAAAATCACTAAAAAATCCTTTAATAGGGTGGCATTCCAAGTGAATCACCTAAAGTCCTCTAACAAGGCTCACTTTTAATAGGGTGATTGAAATCCCCTAACTAGGTCACATTTAACAATGTGTGTTGTAACCTTTGACAGGGCATCACTTTAGAAGAGTGAGAAATGAGTAGCATGTTATTGGTGGTTTTTTTGAAATTAGGTTTCTACATTAAATCATTGTGTCATGTGTAATGATCGATGTGTTGTGTTCTATGCTTTACATTTCTGCATGTTAGTTTAATAGTAACATATCAGTTTTGGTTAACTCACAATGAATGCATGCATGGTGCAAAAATTTTTATGGGTTCACTGAATTATAAAAGTTTTATTTGGACATCTAGACCTTGAATAACTAATTCAACCCCACCACCCCACCCCCCAAGTTATTCTAAAGAATTCCAACATTTTTACATTTCAAAATATTTAACTCCCATCTTTTGATAAACATAATCTATGAAGAAGGTAAAATTATTTTAAAAGAATAGGAATAATATCTAAAAATTACCCATCTTATTTTGAATTATTTTTAGAAGTATTGAATCTAAATGTATTTTAAGGTAAAAAATGAAGTTGTGCTTTTGGATTGAAATTTAGAAACCAAGCTTCCATATGAATGCATAATGCTTATAATAGTATTTTAATGTTTGAAAATTTTTAAATCTCTCATCTTTTGTTTTAATAAGGATAGTGACAAACTTCTTAGAAATATCTAAATATGTTTCTTCCTATTTCTTTCTACTCCTCATTGATCCAACCAATCAATTAACTAAACAAAATAGTTTCTAAAGCTTACTAACGAGGGCTAGACATTTCAAATATTTGACTCTAAATTGTAGCATCTTTCTTTTCATGAGTTGTGAATGCAATTCCCATTTATATGGAGATATATTTTCCCTATTATAGGTTCTCTTTGCAAACTTTGATTTCTAACTTCCCATTTTCCTTTTCTCTATATTTCAAGAGTCATTAATCTCTACATTGGAAAACCCACCATAAAAATATTTCTATTTGAGACATCTATTAGAATAAATAATGTTGATTTCATCTCTTGGTAGTTGAGCATCTAATATGTGGTCCGTCAACATCCTAAACTATCTAGATTGCTCCCTATCTTCACCATAGATTATTAGAACTTTCAAGAGGTGTAAAATATGCTTATAAATACCCAACCTCTTGGCTCATGTATGTAACAACAAAAAATCTATAGAGTTCTTTGTTAATATAAGTTCTAAATTTGTAGTGTTTATATTTGTTTTTCCTTCTATCTGTATGTTTTTGTAGTTGTTTTTGCTCTTTATTTTTCTTTTAAATTCAAAGTTCATCATGGTATCAAAGCATGTTCAGTTTTTGGGTTGTGCATATATGGTGTTTTTGGTATGAGTGTTTATATTTGTAGGTGTAAAAATCTAGAAGCAACACCAACACTTCTTGTGGTAAAAGAAGAATATTATAGCAAGAGAAAAGAGGTTTTGTTTTCACAAATTGGTGATAGTTTTTCAATTTCAATCTCGGTATTCAGGTTTTTTTAAATCTCTTTCATTCTCATCCAAAAAAGGAGAGAATTTTACAATTGAATCACTTGGTGTGACTTTGACCACAATTAAATTGAATGGAAAAAATTATTATAATTGGGTATCCCATATTGTAGTGAACAAAGGCCTACAAATCTAGGAAATGGTCAAGATAACTGGGATAGAAGGGACAAGAATTCAACAACACAAATCAAGCTTACACTTTAAGAGGAGGTTTTTCCAAAAGTTTATAATGAAAGAAGTGGAATCAAAGTATGGTAAATTTTGAAGGATCTATATCAAAATTTAGGTGATGTATGGATTTTATCTCTCACTACTAAATTATATAATATGAAATTATCAAGCTCACAAGAGATATTCCCACATTTAAGTAAATTAAAGGAAAAGAATAATGAGCTTGCTTCTCTTGGAAAACATATAGATGATAGAGATTTTGTGCAAATCCTACTACAAAGTCTTCTAAGATCTTATCAATTATTTATAAGGGAATTAGACACAATAGATAAGTTAAAAAATATTAAGTCTAAAGAATTGTGTGCTAGGTTAGTCCAAGAAGAGAAAAGAAAAGTCAAAGGAAAAAGAGACATATGATGGTGAATTTCAAAATTTTGTAATGAAAAGAAAGCAATACTATAAGAAGTCATTAAATAATCAATTCAAAGAAAGAAATTTAAAGTATGAAAATAAAGGTGTTTCATCCATAGATCATAATAGAAATAAATGGAAATGTAATTATTGTATAAAAATGGGTCATAAACAAAATGAATTTTTCAAAAAGAAATGAGATACAAAGATTAAGATAAATAATTCTACAAGATTTGATGAATCTAAGAGAATTTGTTTTATGTTATACTTAAAGAAAATAACACATTCAAAGATGATTGGGTTATTGATTCTTGTGCTACGCAACATGTGTCTCATAATGAGAAACATTTTGAATCAATAAGTGAAAATAATATAGAGAAAATATATTTGAGGGATAATAACACTTTACAAGTTAGAGGGATTGGTAAGGTGAAGGTTGGTAATGGTTTGTTCAAAAATGTGAAATTAGTCCCTAAATTGAAAACAAATCTACTTTTTGTATCTGAAATTGCAAGTCAAGGCTACAAAATAGAATTCTATAATGATAAGTGCTTAATCAATGATGTCAATGATAATTATAGAGTTACAATAGTTGGTAAAATGGAGAATGCACTATATTTAAGTTTCAAGATTTTACTTCTAAATGCAGAGATAAATATATGTGTACTATTTTCCAATATGATGATATGAGGGCATGAGCTTTTGGGGCATGTCAATTTTTAGAGTCTCAAGCTTATGGGGAGATTACAAATAGTGCATGGGCTTCCAGGGTTATCATTAAGGCCAAAGGTGTATGTGAAGGTTGTGCAATAGGAAAACATGTGCAAAGTTTCCCACAAGGTAAATCATGGACAGCAAAAACTACTTTGCATTTGGTTCATAGTGATGTAATGGGTCCTTTTTAAACACCTTCAATTGGAGGATCAAGGTATCCTCTCACCTTTGTAGATGATTATAGTAGAATAATTTGGGTGTATTTTTTACAAAAGAAAGGTGAATTTTTTAAAAAAATTGAGTTTAAAGTTTTAACTGAAAAAGAAAGTGCAGAGTGTTTAAAGATAATAAGAACTGATAGAGGGATTGAATACATGAATAAGGACTTTTTAGATTTTTGTAAAGAAAATGGCATAAAGAAGGAATCTACTATCTCTTATTCGCCACAACAAAATGGTATTGCTAAAAGAAAAATACAACTATAATAGAAATGGCTAGGTGTATGCTTCACTCTAGAAATATAGAAGCTAAATTTTGGGTTGAAGTAGTTGATACTGTTGTATATATCTTGAATAGAACAACTACTAAGGTAGTTTTCAACATAACTCCAGAAGAAGCATGGAGTGAAAGAAAGCCTACAGTGTCCCATTTTAGAATTTTTGGTTGTAATGCATATGCTCACATTCTTGATGAAAGGAGGAGAAAACTTGAAAGAAAGATTGAGAAGTGCATAATGGTTGAATATAGTGAGGGATCAAAAGGATATAGGTTATACAATCCTAAAAATAATGCAATATATATTAAAAGAAATGTATGGTTTGATGAAGATTTTATAGTGATAACTCTCTAACATTATCTTTCTTTCCAATTTTGATTGATGAAGAAAAGTCTACATCTACCAATAGTCAAAGTCAAGTTGTGCAAACTACTACAATGGAAGAGACTCAAGTGAAAGTGATAATGAAAATCCAAGGAAACTTAGAAGCATCCAAGAATATTATCAAGAAATTCCTATCTAAATATATTTACTAACTATGCTCTTATGACTAAGGTGATGTAGGTTGACACTCCAAGAACATATGAAGAAGCAAAAGGAAAAGATGAATGGAAAGTGGCTATGCAAGAAGAATACAACTCTTTGAAAAAAAAAAAGGAAGATCAGAATTAACAACACTTCCAAAAGGAAAAAATGTGGTTGGTTGCAAGTGGACCTATATAACCAAGTTCACATCAGATGGAGCTATTGAAAAATACAAAGAAAGGTTACTAGCTAAAGGTTTCTCACAAAAAGAAGGTATAGAGTATACTAAAACTTTGCTCCAGTAGCTAAGATGACTTCCATTTGTACAATAGTTGCTTTAGCTACAAAGTTTAGTTGGAAAATTTTTCAAATAGATGTAAAAAGTGCATTCTTACATTGTCACTTACAAGAAGAAAATTACATGCAACAACCACCAAGATTTATTAAATATGGTGAAAAATATTTGGTGTGTAGATTAAGAAAATCACTCAATGGTCTTAAGAAAGCACCAAGGGCATTGTACTCCGAAATAAATAATTACTTTCTAGATTTTGGATTTAAAAGAAGTAAAGTTGCTCTAGAATAGTGATGATAAAAAATGAATCATTGTATTGTATGTGGATGACTTGATTATTATAGGAGATCATATACATGATATTAAGATAACAAAATATCAACTCAAACAAGGTTTTGAAATAACTAATTTAGGACTAATGCACTACTTTTTGGGTACATAAAAGTATGGACAGAACAAGGATCATGCTTTCTTAGAATAAATATGCTCTTGATTTATTAAAGAAATTTAATATGAGTGATTGTAAATCATCTAATATACCATGTGAAGTAGGATTGAAGTTGAGTACTAACTCTACTCAAAAGAAGGTGGATGGAAAATTGTTTAAGAAACTTGTTGGAAATCTTTTGTATCTTACTATAAGTAGACCAAATATTGCATATGCAGTTGGTATCATATCCAAGTACATGGAAGATCAACACATTGAATATTAGAAAGTGGCTAAAAGAATATTTATATGCATTAAGGGTACTTACCAACTTGTCATTGAATACACATATCGAGGAGAGCCTACTTTGGTTGGATATACAAATTTTGATTATGTGGGTGACATTGATGATAGAAAAACAACTTTGGGATATATCTTCCATCTTGGATCAAGACCAATTTCATGGAGCAACAAAAACAATCAACAATGTCACTTTCATCCACTTCATCAAAGGCATCTCAAGAAGCATTGTGACTTAGACGATTACTTGAAGAATTACTCTCCAACTATAATATTTTGTGACAATCAAAGTACTATTAAACTCTTGAAAAATTAGGTATATCATGTTAGGACTAAGTATATAGAAGCGCATCATCATTTTGTTTGAGATCTAATTGAGAGTCAAGAGGTGGAGCTTCAATTTCGTGGAACAAAAGATCAAGGTGTTGATATATTTACAAAAGCATTGTATATTGCCAAGTTCGCCAAACTTAGAGATCTATTACAACCCAAGAATGTTCCTATTCGATCAAAATAAACATTATGAGGGAGTTTTAGAATAAATAATTTTTATTTCATCTCTTAGTAGTTGACCATTTAATATGAAGTCTAGAAACATCCTTAACTATCCAAATTGCTCCCTATCTTCATGGTAGCTTATTAGAATTTTATGGAAATCTACAATATGCTTATAAATACTTAGCCTCTTGGTTGATGTATGTAACAACAAAATTTTTGTAGAGTTCTATGTTAATATAAGTTATAAAGTATAGTGTTTATATTTCTTTTTGCCCTGCATCTCTATGTTTTGGCTATTGTTCTTGCTCTATTTTTCTTCTTTTAAATTCAAAGTTCACCAACACCATTTCCCTTTCTAGCATGTCAATGATTTAACCATATCCTTTTCGATGGAAATGGATTTTTCCTATTTCTAGGTAATTTTTCTTTAACATTAGATTGTATATAGTCTTTACATCTCTTCTCCTCACTACAATATTTTTTTGCTTTGGAAAATATCCTTTTTTGTAGAGGCCTTCAATTATTTTTTCATGGGGGAAGCGAGGGATTTTGAATAAAGCTCTTGATTTTGAAGGGTAACCTATTTAAAAACTAAACTCGATGACAAGAATTTTGGTATGAATTACAAGAGTCTAATAAAATTATTGTGCCTTGATCATTCACAAGTTTTTTGCTTTGCTAGGGTTTCTTGCTTCATGCAATCTTTTTTGTGTATGGATTTTTGTTTGAACTTTCCCTCTGTTAGCTCCTCTTGTCACACCACATTTAATATGAGAGTTTTTTAGGCTAGGATATAATGGCTCCAACCAGTGGTGAACCAGTTGTGTCTGGTGTTCACGTTGATGCTTTCATCTACCATGGTGCCCCCACAGAATAAACATCTACGCAAGTTTGTCTTGAAGATTTTTCATGAGGTAATCCTGACATTATCCTTCCTTTGCAAAAATTTGATGCTGTATGTGATTTTTTAGAACAACACACCTTCTAGGTTATTTTGTGGGTAGGATTCCCCCTGAAGCTATGCTCCAAGAATGGGTTAACAAGAGTTGGACTCCTCATAGAGTCTGCCTTGATGCTGTGAAAAACCTTACCAAAGATTTTTTATTTCGCTTCACTAACCTCTCATAGGTAGATGTGGTCTTTAACAATGGACCATGGTCTATGCATTCCTCCTTTCTTGTTTTTCAAAAAAGGTCATGAGACTTCATAGTATCGAATGATAAAAAGGTTAGGGTTCTTGTATGGGTTGAGTTCCCAGGTCTACCTCTGCCTTCCTGGCCTTTCATTGAGGCCTTTGCCAAAGCCCTTGTCAAAGTTGTCACCAAGGAGCCTGAGAAATTCTTCAATGCCCACCTGCAATGACACATTTGTGTAGAGGTGGATCTTTCCAAGGATCTCAAGGATTCTATAGAAATTTAGATTGGGACCAAAAAAATCTCTCAAAAGGTTCTTTACTTCAACCTCCCCAACACTTGTTATAGGTGCCATTCCATGGAACACAAGATCAAGGACCACCCTCTGGCTACACCTAGGGTCAAGCCCAAGCTTAAAGAGGTGCCTGTCAAACAAGACGAAGGGAAAAAAGAAGAATGGGTTACTGTTGGGCATAAGGGCAAGGCTTCCTCAAATCCCTTGGCCCCTAAGTAGTCTTATGCTATGGTCATCATGGTTCTCCTATCCCTACAGGAGCGTCAACTCCTGCCATAATAGGGATGCAAGTGGTAGACAAAGGACCTACTTCCATAGTTTTGCATTCAAACCCTACTAGCTCATAGGGGATTAAGGCAGCCACCAGGGTTTGTGCCTTGGCTAGGTTGTGAACTCCTCTTGGTACCTCTTCCATAGCTCCACCAGCAACATGGTGTTCTTGCAATCCTCTTGGATGTGCAGAGATACCAGAGGTGAAACATCAAGTTGTAAGTTCAGAGGATTTTCTGTCTGACTTCAACCATGTTTCTACCCTCTTATAGAATAGCTACTCCTCTCTTAAGGATGAAGATGATATGGAAGAGTTCTCATGAACTTCCTATCATGGAATGTGTGAGGTCTCACAGACCTCCCTAGAAAGTACTATGTTTGGGATGTTCGTCATAGACTTGGTAATTTAGATTTTCTCTATCTACAAGAAGATAAAATTTCTAGTTTTATGCTTTCTTTGACATGCCATGTAATTTGGTAGGATGGCATGATGTTTTCTTCCCAACATAAAGTTGGCTGAGGTGGTGTAGTTATGCTCTTGTCACCTCACCTTCATTCTACTATTATTTTGCATATTTCTAACCCCACACATAGAATTATTTGGCTTTTTCTTTCCATTAACAATAATTCTTTTGGAGTCATTAATGTTTATGCTTCCAATGATGCTTTGGAAATATCCTAGATGTGGGCTTGGCTCGCTAACAACTTGTCTCCAACTACTTGGCTTATGTGTGGGGACTTTAATATGGTTGAAGTGGCCTCTGACAAAGATGACATTCTACATTTTTTATGGTTAGCTGGGGAAAGACAAGCCTAGTATTACATGTGCAATAAATTGGGGCTTTTTCATCCCAATACCAACTGTTGACAGGATAGTGGGGTTTGGCACACTTGGTCCAACTTTCAAGCTAGCTCTGACCACATATTAAAATGCCTTGATCATGCTATGATCGCTGTGCAATCTTTTTTCTCCTTTTCTAAGGATCAAGATTTACCTATCATTCCCCCACCAGATGTGATGTTATCTGACCACTACCCCATCTATTTTGTCATTTCTTGGAAAATAGTTGTTCCAAACGTGGTCAAGTCTCAATTCTTCCTCAACATGTCTATGCTGATGCATGCTTTCACCATTTTAAACATCCTACATGTTTGGAACTTGGAGCCACATCTACATTCTCAAAGGGGTTGGATTCAATGGTGGAATGATGCCATTACTAGAACTGCTTGGTTCTTGCACATTTATGGGCAACAATTGGCTATGTTCCATAAACGGTCCTATGAGGCCAACACACTTGCCCTCATAAAAGCCTCTAAGGCCCTCACCCTCAATCCCTTTGATGTGGACTTGCAAATTCATCTTGCTAAGCTTCATCATGACAAGAAAATTACTGATAATTATGCTGTGCAAGGAGCTCAAATCAAAGCCCATCTCCACTAGTTGGAGGTTAGCGACAAAGCCTCGAAGGAGTTTTTTTGAGGCTCTTCGAGCTTGTCATACCAATGTTGGGATTAAAAAATCCAAACAAGGAAATTCTGTCCTATCTAGTCTCCCCGCCATCCTACAAGCATCTGTTTATCACTATAAGAACGTGTTTGCTTCATAGGGAAATTCGGTTGCTCAAGAGGTAGCTCTCAAAAAGTGTATTTATGTTACTCCAAACTATCTAGTAGCTAAGAAATGTGCTTTTTGTGAGCAACTTCTTTCTCTCTGTGAGCTTAAAGAGGTGGTCTACTCCATGGCAGATGACAAGTCCCCTGGGTGTGATGGGTTCCCTTGTGAATTCTACAAACACCTCTGGGAGCATATAGGTCCTAACCGGCACCAAATTTATCTCGAAGCCTATCACTCTAAAAGCTTAGAAGCCATTATAAACAAATGAAATATCAAATTCATACCTAAAGTTGGTGATCCAAAGGATATATGCAATTGAAGACCCATTATCCTTCTGAATGTGTTATACAAGATCATTGCCAAGGCTCTCTCTCTCTCAAAATCAAGCACATGTTGCCCTTAATTGTACAGCCACAGCAAGCTGGATTCATCAAGTCTAGATATATTCTTGACAACATCATTGCTATCTGGGAGGGAATGGAATGGGATTGCAAGTCCAATCAGAAGGCCATCTTCTTAAAGATAGATTTTCCTAAAGCCTATGATTGCATTGAATGGCCCTTCATCTTGGCTATGCTCCAGGCTCTGGGTTTTGGCCCCAACTTCCTCCAGTCTATAGAGATGCTCTTTGGGGATGCTAATGCTTGCATTACCATCAAAAATTTGCAATCAGAGGCTTTTGGTCTTTTTCATTCCATCAGACAAGGTTGTCTGCTAGCTCCTACACTTTATGTCCTTGCTGCGGAAGGTTTTGGTTATTTACTTTCGCATTTTGTGTTCTTTGGACTGGTTCATGGCATTTCTTTGCCTGAATCATCCTTCCAACTAGTCAATGGACACATTGTTGATGATTCTTTTCTCACTCTTTTAGAGGATGAAGAAAACATCAATAATGCTTTAAGTTTCCTCGACGCCTTTTATCAATCTTTTGGTTCAGCCATTCAATGGCATAAAACACTCTGCTTTGGCCAGTCCTTTCTGCCAGCTCCACCTTGGCTTAGCCAATTTGAGTGGAAATGGGTTACTCATGGAGAAATCTTCCACTTTCTTAGCATTCCTTTTGCATTCCAGGCATCACCTATGGAACTTTGGAATGTTGTGTTCGCCAAGATTAGCAAAAAGCTTGACTACTAGATCACAAAGCCACTCTCCCTCATGGGAAAATTTTAGATTTTCTCTAAGATTCTTGTGACCACTCATGTTTATTACTCATCCTACTGGGCTCCATCCAAAGCCTCTTACATGAAGCTCAAAATATTTCTCAGGGATTTTCTCTAGGCCTTTAGTTCTAATCAACATGGCTTCCACAAAGTGGCCTGGGAGTTTTGTTGTCTCCCAAGAGAGTCCAGTGGTCTTGATTTACTTTCCACTTAGAGATAAGGCCTTGCTCTCTATGTAAAATGGATTATTAGGGCTCTCTTAGCAGATGAAGCTTGAAAGATTCTAGTTTGGCACTACATTTCTTCTGACTTCCCTGTCAATAGGCCTGCTTGGAAGGGAATTGGCTTCCAAACCCTTCTCATTATGCATGAGCCTATGGTCATTCAAGGCTCCTTTTTCATCAAGAGATTTGGAAAACCTAGGAGGCTATCAAGCCCTAGCTTTGATGGGTTGGAGATGAATTCCATAATGGCCTCTCCTTGAATTAGCATAACATATGATGGTCTCCCCTATTTTCCATTTAAGGTACTCCCCTCACCAAGACTCAAGGGGCTAGTGCTCTATGTTTTTTCAAACATGGTATCAAAACTCCAAAGGACCTCTTTTTACAGGTCACCATAAATTTTAGGACCTGGGAAGATATGCAAGTATAGTACTGCCTTGTTCATTCAAACCAACAGACTTTTGACCTTCTGCTTTCTTCCATCCTTGTTCACTTAGTTCATAAAATGGGGATTTAGTCTATTTTCCCTTAGTGGCTTGATTGGAGGTGGTTTCCTACCACCCCTTTTTCTAATTACAAGCCAAGTTTGGGCTACAAATGGCTTTCACCTCATCTTCCCATGGTGGATATGCTAAACCATAGATGGCATTTGCAATCTTCCCTTTCTCAATGGAAAAAACACTTTGATACCATATGGAATGCTATAATTGAACCCAAGATTGTGCATTTTTCTTGGTGCCTGGCCTTCCAAGGTCTTCCCCTAGGGCTTGGGCTCAAACACATTAGGGTTTCTAACCCTAGGTGCCCCTTTTGTGGATAACCTAAGTCTTTCTTGCATATTTTTTGGTTCTGCAAGCATGCTCAGAATTATTGACACTGGATTCATGATTTCTACAAGCCATTTAGACCTGATTTTTTCTCTTGGCATATAATTTTACTAGGTGACTCTCCCAGATTTCCTTAGAAGTTCACCTAGATTTGGCATACCTTCAGGCTGGAGATCATATTTTCTCTATGGAAAGATAGAAATGTTGTTCTTTTCACACATAGTTTTCTGGATGTTAACATTGCTATGTATACTAGGGCATGCATTTGTAATAATGTAATTATGCAGATATAGGTGCAAGCTAATAAAGTTCCACTCAAAGTTTCTCACCTACAAGACCTGCTCAATCATTGGGGAAATTCCCCTTGTACTATCGCAAGAGTTCCTCCAGATGGCTCAGCGAAGACCTCGACACCCCACAACCATCGTCTTCGATGCCACTCCTCAAGCTGCCACTCACACACCCCACACTCCCAAGCTTCCCACCACTGCTCTCCTAGTGGTGGTGATGGAAAATGGAGGTGTTTCTTAGCTTCCCCACCCCAGGGTGGATCTAGTTGGTCCTTGGCTCCTCCTTCTGGTTCCCATCATGTGCACTCAGGGAAGTGGCCTCACCTAGACCTAGCGATTTCCCCTTCATGCCCAGAGGTTAAAGATGTGGAGGCTACCACTATTGCTACTACTAGTGAAGAGGGCTAGACTATTCCTAGCCTGCCCCCCAATCCCAAAGATGATTGAGTTTTTCAAGATAAAGATGATCCACCGCCCTCGGTTGGTACTGCTTTGGCAGCCTAAGGTTGCCTTATTTGTTTTTTTTTTATGAATAGTTTTCGATTCTGGTTGCAGCTATGTTTCTTGTTTGACTTCAGCCATTTGAACTCTTTCGTATGGTGATCTTGTATCCCCTGACCCCTTTTTTGGGAATTGTAAGTTGAGTATATTTTATTAATAGAAAAGCTAACTATTCATCAAAAAACTAAACTCCCTCCCACACCCCTTCTCTTGAATTTCTCTGTTAAAATCATTTGTTAGCAATTTTAAATCTTGGAGAAAATTGGCCAAAATAAAAACTTCCCTCCACCTAATCTGCTAAGGAGAAAACTTCCTACCAACTATTCTATTAAAAAATAAAAAGCCTTTTTCTAATTTTAGCACTCTTAAAAAAATTTAAGAACATTTAGAATCAACCATTGTTATTAAATCAGTTTGTAAATGCAACTTGGTATCACTTGTGAAATATTATAATTGTGTTCCATTGAATAAACTACCTATTGATGTCTAATAGAATCAATAGGCTTATAAAAGATAGAAGATATTATTAAAACATATTACAAATTCAATCAAACAGACTTTCCCATTAGCAACATAAAATGATAAAACATATTATAAAATATTTTTCCTTTATTAATTGGTAGATCACCTAAGTTTTTCTAGTACGCAAAGGCATTATTGAGTGCAACATTGCAAATTAAATGTAGAAGAATTTATTAAAATATTCTCAACACATTGAAATCATCAATGTCATGCTCAATGATGTATTTTCCCATCCAAATGGTTTACACAAACATTTTCCAGTGATTTCAAAACACTTGAAAAATGATTGACAATTTATAATATGAGCGAGAATAAAATAATTAGATTTATTCTAATCTTGGGTAGTACAAGTTGAAAAGTATAGTCATTCAGATTACAGTACTACTTCCACCATGGTACAAGTTTTGTTGCCCTAACATATTAAACTATATAAGTTATAAAAAACTTTTAATAGATAAGATTTGAACTAGACAAAGGTGGCAATTCTCCACATAATAGAGTACAAAGGTAGAGAATGAAAATTCAACTTCACATATTACTAAAACATCTTTTAGGCTTGATCATCATCATTTGCCTTTATAATTGTGAAAATTATTTTAAATGAAAAAATATATAAATGGCAGGGTAAAGCAAGTAGAATTTTTTTTGAGGTCACTCTTAAACATCACACATTAAGGATAAAATCAATGTAATGCCTTGTTTGGGAACCCAAGAGAAATAAACCTATCATGTAACAATATTTACTAAACTATTTTTAAAAAAAAAAATACATCATCTCTTAAGAAAATGTAATGTCATGTAACATATACATCATCTCTTAAGAAAATGTATAAATACAACCAAAGAAATGAAAGTACATTGAATAACTAACATCCACTGCACATGTCACAGGGTATGTGAGAATAGATTCAATACATCAGAATACATGATAACATATATATGTCAATTGAAAAGTAGTTTCTACGATAAGAAATAAGAATGATAAAGGTGCAATTGCATCACTGAACATCCAACAGCTGGCAATGTGAGGGGGGCTCAAATGGTAAGAAGACACTGCCTCCCAACCATGTGGTTAGCTAGTCAAGCTCCCACTCCCACCATGTAGGGAAGATAAAGAACAATACACATATAACCAATTAATCAAAAAACATTCCCAGGCAAGGAATTCCTAGAAGCCAAAACTACCTCAAAGGTAACACATACTACTCAATAAGATAAGATACTCCAAAAGAAAGAACACTCAATCCAATACCAACATTGTGTAACAAAACATCATTCATATACCAAGAATATATCAAATCACCAAAATCATAAGATAAAGTCAATGAAAGCTATTCACCTCAAGTCAAGAACCACATGTCAAAAATACAGCATCCTTGAATCACCAATAATCATCGATGAAAGTAAATAACCTTATTAAGAACATCGAACAATAAGTACACTACCAGAGGTATAAAAAAAATCTACGGGGGAGACTCAGACTACATACTAGGGGGTGTCATCACATGGTCAAACTACTCGAGTTACCCTGGACTGGTCTCTCAATAGACCCCAGACCTTCAAGTGTTGAGTTATCTGGGATTGGTTACTTTGAACCCTAGACCCTTAATGTAACACATGCAGAACCTGAAAACTCTCTCAAGAAGATGTAGCAAACTAGTCTTGTTGTCATCCCATTCCCATCCTTAGTCTATACAAGCAATCAAGGCGTGGGCAAGATAATATCTCTAACTTATCTTTTTTAGTGTATTTCCCCAAAATATTAATTACTAGATTATCACTTATTACATAACTTACAATAGGTTATCTTGACACTAACCACTTTAGGTCCTATACCCCTATTGTAATTCACTCTCAAAGACATGTACCTAGAAAATGTCTCCTAAGCACATAAAACATAGCTGTGTCCCATACCACAACACCTATAATGATCAAACTTGGTTCCTTAACAGAAAACCCAAAAACAAGTTGGTTCTCCCAACCCAAGTAAACATAAATAGACTACATATCAAAACTCATAAATGAAACTTCCAATTTAAAGGACAAGCTCATCATAATATCCTAAATAGATATATATTATAAAATAAAATCACAAAAACAACCTTTGGTGTACGTCCTAGTTGGCTAGCTAAACAAATTACAAGAAAAGAACTATCATGAAAAGAATAACATATACTATATGTAAACACAAGGAGGAAAGCTAGATACCAAAAATCTCCAAATAGAATACCTATAAATACAAAATTTAATTCAATTGTCTCCAATCATTTAGTTTAGTTTGACTAAGATTGTACTTATTCTTAAACACTACAATAATAATATGCTTTGTTTATCTTTCTTTAAATTACTCAAATTCATAATTTTTCCATTATAATTCAATTAAAATTATTTTAAATTACTTACAATCTAATAATAATAATAATATATTTTTTAATTGAACTATACTCTAATTTTAAAATAATATCATTTGAATTCTCACTAATTAAAGATCTAATATATATTCATAAATATATACTATATTTTAAAAATTTAATTTAATTTACAAAATTAATATAAATCACACATAAAATAAATAACATATATGCATGAAAAAACTAATTTAAATTAAATAATTTCACTAATTAAACAAAGTCATAATAAGAAATAATTAAAAAACTAATAATAAGATGCACCTTTATGTAAAAGAGCTTGAGGAAGGGGTTACATGGCCCCACTCCCTCTTACCTTTTCCTTAAACAATTAATTTATATTATTATTATTTTAAAAAGCAGCAAAGGCTTAAATATGAAGGAGGTTGGGTGAATTGTCATTCCCCTCTCATCTTACGTAAGGTAATATGTGGGTAATGGGGCACACTTTACTAAGCAATCCCCTTTTTGTATTCTTTTTTTTTTTCCACTTAGAAATATTTTGCACGATGGAAGGGTAGGTGAGCAAAGAAGAAACCCCACTTAAATTAATATCTTTTTTGTTTTATTAAATTAATTTTTAATTTAATTTAAAATTATATATATAATAATGTTGATGTACTCTGATAAGAGACATAATTCCTAGCAATTGCATTTATTTATTTATTTTAAAATGAGAGGACTATAAAAAAATTTATAAGTTTAATCTGTATAATTTTCCATCAAAACCCTAGCTGGTCCAATCTAATTTCTTTATCCAAATTTTCTTTTGTAAGATAAATAAGAAACTAATTTCATTCAATCAGATCTGGAGAAATAATCAAAATGACATACAATATCCAAACACCTAATCAAACATAGAGCAAACAGATCTTTTTTCAAATTGAAAATGTATTCACGAGATTTCAAACCCTACCTCATGTTGATGCTAAAATCTCACAACCAAATAAAATTCCTACTGCAAGCAAAAATCCTTCAAGCCACCAAAATTCCCTTCTTTTCCAAACCCCAGAGTTGTTCTCCAAAAACCTGTGTGTCTAGTAATGACTAAAAAACACTCTAATATAGAACTCTAATTACCTTTTAGCCACAACTCTATAAATTTAATTATTTTATTTTATTATCCCTTTTTATGCACAGTTACTTATTTTTAAATTAAAAATATTCTTTTATTTATTTCTCCACATTACAGTTAAAGTAATTTTATAAAAAAAAACAATTATTCATTATTTGATTAGTAAAGATAACTTGAGTGCATTATTTAAATGCCACTAAATTTTAAATCTTTATTAATTAAATAATAATGTTACACAATATTTAATATTAAATTTCTAAATCCTTTTAATGTTATACTCGGAGAACTGTGTAACTATTTTTTGATCTCTTTATATCTAATAGAAAAAAATCCTTTTAATGTAATTTTTTCTAAAATAGGACTTTTAAATTAAATATTTTAATTTAACTAAAAATCATTTAATTCCAAAAATGCAAGATCATCATATTTTAACATTTTAAAAAAAATAAAAAATTAAATAACATTTAATAAATCAATATCAACTATCAGTCCAAGAATCATAAATCTCACAAGTTTTAAAAAGGGTACAGAGTTTGTTACGGGCCCTCCTTTTAGGACAAGTATTTAGGCTATGGCTAGGATTGGACCTGATTGTTATCTTCCCATTCTCACCATTTGAGTATTTCTAGTAGGGTGTGCTCATCCTAGCAATTCATGGAAGTTGATGCCTGGTACCTACATCCTACATAAAAGATGAGCATGTACGTGTACATGATATATCTAAACTAACAAGCAATGGTAGGGAGTGGTACATTGTGTAGATCTTGACTAGGAGGTGAGTATGACTCCCTCCCTTAACCACATCAAACACGTTAGAAAGAAATACAAAATTTAGACACGCGCACCATACACAGGCAAGTATGGGGTAAGTATCATAATAAATCACAAGTCAACATCGAATGCTTAGATATAATAATGCATCAAATTAGATGACATTATCATGAAAGAAATCACAATTAAAACTAGGAACTATTCAAACACTATTAATGCACAAGAAATCATAATCATTAAACAATATATGAAATGAATTCAATTAAGCAATTATTGCTGATATATTGATAATCCAAGTTATGAAACAATACCATCTAACTATAAAATAAATATCTCTACATGAAACAAGCCTAAAAGAGCTTGGCAATCATAACAAAAAAAGAAAAATATGGGTGGGCATTGCAATCAAGCTTGGAAAAAATAATTTTAAGATAATTAGTTTAAGTGAATTTTAAAATAAACTATATAAAATTATAAAAAAATATTTTAAAATATTAGTATAGAAAAAGTTAAATTTTTTTTTTTAAATTTCAATTTTAATGTTATCAAAATTTTCTTATTTTAGAGAAAATTTTTACTAATTAACAATTTAAATTTATATTAAACTAAAATAGGGGTAAAAAATTGTTAATAAAAGAAGAAATATAGAAGACAGAGTTGAGAAAGGAGTTCTATTGTGATCAACAAGGTCTATGGGAAAATTTGATCGGCAAAAAGTTGGAAAGTTGGTCACCTAAAATGTAGTTGTCATGCTTGGTTACCCAACTCCTCCCCATGTTGCTCACTCCAAATCCACTTTCTTCTTTCTCCTTCATGTCATAGTGGGGTTCCCAATTTGAAGATGTGGGGTGTAGTAGTAGCTGAAAGCATTTTCATAGCAGAGCTTAGTAATAAAGTTTGGAAGGGAAGACTATGGTGAAAGAATGGGAGTTCTTACCTGTTTGAATCTAAACAAATTTTAAAAGCATATAACCAAAACCTAATTTTCCAAAAAATCTCTTATTTTCCTATTTCTAGCTAGTATATATTCCCTATTCTCCAAGAGCATTGTATATTCAACATTTTAGAAGTACTAACAGGCATAATTTCATGAATATTCCAAGTCTAGTGGCATCAAAATGTTTGAATCAATAGATCAGTAGGTTGCCTCATCTACTCCATTTTGGGATAGGGGAAGTGAGGTTTGAAATCTCTCATTGTATTCATAGACATATGCAAAGCTTACTATGCCTGAGGTGACCGGGTTGCTTACTTTTTAAGTAGTATTACCTAACGATGCATTTATGTATCTAGGAGGTAATTTGGTGTAGGAGCACCAAAAATAAATCAATATCAAACCTCAGATCCAAATATAAACCTTCAGATCTCAATATAAAACCTCACAAAGACTAATCAAATAGGCATCTAGACCAAATTGTATGACCTAGTTCCAAGATTGGCACTATTATAAGCCCTTGGTCAACTATGATCAAAGATGGTCAAAAGGCCTAGAATCTTAGGATTTTGGATTATTTCATGTTTTTTGATGTTTAGGACCTATTTGGTTCATTAGGTTTAAGTTTTCATAACTTTTTCTTATAAAGGGCAAAAAGTGCAAAAAATGCAAAATTGCTTGAAAAGTTGTCAAGCAACGTCTAAGCGACTTTTTGTAAATAAAAGTAAAAACTTCTCCAATAGCCATAAAAGGTTTGAAGTATTGTTATGACTATTGGAAGGCCTATAATAATCCCTTTCAAGTGGGTGATAAGCAGAGAGTGAAGGAGAGATAATGCAATTTTTAATTTTTAATCAATAAAAATTCTTGTTTTTACTATAAATAGCCTATTGTACTATGCTGTACAGATTTTTATAGATTATTTTGAAGTTTGAGACCTACATTTTTGGATAGGCAGATGAAGTAGCTTTCCAATGCTTCTAGTTTCAAGTCTCCATCTATTCTCTAACTTAAGATATTCACATTTTTGTGTAAGTAGGTCTGGATTTCTTGCTAACCTAGGGTTTTGAAGCATTTTTAAGCATAGAGGAGGATTTCACCATGGGAAATTAATGGCCTCTAGTGAAATCCTATTATTAGATATTTAGTTTAAGATGCAAGTGGTTTTAATTTTGTACTTGCAGGGATCATTGAGAAATTTGATGCCCTAGGCATGCATTTCCCATGTGCATGCTAGCAAAAGGATGCAACATCTCCCACAACTCCAACCAAACTTGGTATTGAAGCTTGAAATCAAGTTTATAACTTGTCTAGGGTTGTCCTCACATGTTTCGATCAATTTTTAAGACAAAAACTATGTGGAAGAACTTAGTTTAGTTTTAACCATTGTTTCATTTCATTAGTGACCTAAATAGACTATTGAAATGTGTTGGAGTCTTCCTTGGTCATTTGAAGAAGTTTAAGGTTGTTTTCCCAAAAATTTTCAATTTGTACATTATAAGAAACTTGTGATAAGTTTTCTTTTTTATAGGCTTCCCTAGTGATTAGGGTTTTCCTTGTTTGGGTGTAGGGTTGTGATAACCTAATATCATCCTTGTACCACTTGTGATTGGTGCTTGCACATTTGATCATCTTTACCAAGAGATTTGGTTGAAGGGCTTTAGTGAAGAGAGTTTTTGGACCAGTTGACCACCTGGTGATCAGTCCCACTAGGCTCCATTGCATCAAGTGGTATTAGAGTCATGGCTCTTACTGAAGAAGAGGAAGAAATACCTACCAGGATAAAAAATGTTGAACTGGGAAAAATAGTAAGGGAGCAAAGAGAAACCAATTTTTCTCTTGCAAAGAGGTTGAAGGAAGTTGAAGGAAAATTAGATAAACAAAGAGGCACACATTTTGAAGAAGATCATAATACAGAGTTTGAAGATCTTGATGAAGATAATGAAGTTCCTACTAAACAAAGGCCTCTCTTGAATGCTCTCAAATCCATGGAGAAAAAGAACCATGGAGGGGAAGTTGGAATTTCCAAATTTCAATATCAAAATGAATGTTGATGTAACATTGGATTGGATAGAAGCCCTAACTAGTTTATTTGAGTGCAAAGAAATCCTAGAGAAGCAGAGGGTAAAGATGGAAAAGTCTAAGTTGAAGGGAGAAGCCCTAACTTGGTGGAACTTCATCTAGACAGAGAGAGTGAAGAAAGGAAAAAACATGATTTCTTCTTGGGATAGAATGTGGCACTAGTCAAGGAAACATATGTGCCCAAAGACTACGAATGGTGTAACCTTCACCATGAAGCCCATGTCTGATCCTAAAGAAGAACCTAATATTTTAACCATAGGGGGGGAAAAATGATTAAAGCCTTGAAGGAACATGATGCCCAAGGTTTAATTTTGGTCTCTAAGCCAAAGTAAAACATAATTTCTAAGGACGATGTTCCTATCCCTAAAGAAATACAAGATCTATTTCAAAAGTACAGTGAGGTTACTATTACTAATTTGCCCACAAGCCTCCCTCCCATTAGAGATATCAATCACCAAATTGATTTGATACTTTGCTCTTCCCTACCTAACAAGGTACCCTATAAAATGACATGAACTCAACATGTTGAAATTGCCAAGCAGGTGAATGATTTGTTGGGAAAAGCTCTACTACAAAGGAGTTTAAGTCCTTTTTTTTTCCCATCTATCCTTGCTCCTAAAAATGATGGAAAATGGAGGTATTATACTAATAGCAGGGCTATCAACAAGATTACCATAAGGTATAGATTCCCCATGCCTAGAATTGAGGATCTATTGGATCAACTAGGAGGAGCTTGCTATCTCACCAAAGTAGACTTGAATTTTGGCTACAATCAAATCAGAATAAAACCAAGTGATGAATGGAAGATAGCATTCAAAACTACTAAAGGTTTGTTTAAATGGTTAGTGATCCCCTTTGGGTTAAGAAATGCCCCTAGTACTTTTATGAGGCTTATGAATGAGAAATTTATAGATTTTATTGGCATTTTTGTTGTTATTTACCTTGATGACATACTAATATTTAGTCATAGCAAGGAGGAGCATCTTGATCATGTGGAACAGGTACTAAGGAGGCTTCATCAGTACAAGTTGGTGATCAACTTGGAAAAGTACATGTTTATGAAGAAGGAACTTGTGTTCCTAGGATTTGTGATCTCACAAGGTACCCTCAAGATGGACCCTAAGAAGGTCAAAGAAATCATCAACTGGCCCCCACCAAAGAACCAAGGCAATGTAAGAAGCTTCCATGGTCTTGCCACCTTCTATAGGAAGTTTATAAAAAATTTCAACCATGTGTATGCACCCATGCTTGACACCATCAAAGGAGGAAATAAGACTAAATTTGCTTGGACAAAGGAAGCTAATGATGCATTTCAGTACTTGAAGAATAGAGTCTCTCAATACCCAATCTTGGCTCTACCTAATTTTAATAGGTTTTCACTGTGGAAACTAATGCAAGAAATTTGGCCCTAGGTGCATTCCTAAGTTAGGAAGGTAAGGCAATAGATTTCTTTTCGAAGAAACTAAATGATGCTAAGAAAAAGTTTTCAACTTATGACTTGGAACTTTATGCCATTGTACAAGCCCTCAAGAAATGGAGGCACTATCTAATCCCAAAGGAGTTTGTAGGATACACTAACAACCATGGATTGAGTTTCTTTAATTGTCAAGAAAAGCTATCTATTAGACATCTAAAATGGATGGAGCAGTTGCAAGCTTATACTTTCAACATCAAGTGTAAGAAAGGTGTTGCAAAAAAAGTTGTTGATACCTTTAGCAGAAGGGTTGGTCTAGTTGAAGAAGTAGAACTAAAAAGTGTGGGAATTGATTTCCTCAAGCACTTATGTGCTGATGATCTTGGTTTTGCAGAGATTTTTCACATTTGCATAAAGATGGTAAGAAGATACCATACAAATTTCTCTAAATATCTAACTTAGAATGGACTCCTATTCAAAGGAGCTCAATTATGCATTCCCAAATGCTCAATGAACACAAATATCATCAAGTAGAAACACTATGGTGGTCTAGGAGGACATTTTGTCATTGACAAGACAACAAACATGGTGAAAATAAGCTATCATTGGCCAAACATGAACAATGAGGTAAAGAAGTTCATTGAGACTTGTGCCATTTGTCAACAAGACAAAGGTATTTCAACAAATTAGGGGTTATATCAACCATTACCAATCCCCACAAGACCTTGGGAATCAATCTCAATGGATTTTGTCATGGGGCTACCTAGAACTAAGAAAGGTTTTGATAGTGTTTATGTGGTAGTGGATAGATTTAGTAAAATGGTCCACTTCATACCATGTAAAAGCACAAATGATGCTTCTCATATTGCACATCTTTTCTTTAAGGAAGTAGTTAGGATCCATGGTTTACCACAAACTATTGTATCTGATAGGGATGTAAAATTTCAAGTCCATTTTTGGAGAACACTTTTTAAGAAACTTGGTACTAGCCTAACCTACAATTCTACCTACCATCCAAAAAGTGATGGGAAAATTGAGGTGGTAAATAGATCTTTAAGAAATCTCCTAAGATGCCTCAACAAGCAGTATGCTCAGAGTTGGGATCTACTCTTGCCCCAAGTAGAGTTTGCATTTAATGACTCCATGAATAGATCAACAAGGTAAGATTCCCTTCCAAGTAGTGTATGGCCTTCATCCCAAGGTACCAGTGGACCTGGTAGAACTACCATCTAATTTCAAAATCGGTGCTCAAGGAGAAGAGTTAGTAAAACTCATCACAAAGGTGCAACATGAGGTCAAGGAATCATTATAGAGATCAACACTAAAATACAAGGAACATGCTGATAAGAAAATAATGGAAATCTACTTCAAAGTTGGAGATAAGGTTTGGGCATATTTGAGAAAAGAGAGACTACCTAAAGGCAAATATTCCAAACTTCAGATGAAGAAAGTTGGACCATGTAATATACTCAACAAGATGGGTGAAAATGTATATGAGATATCTCTTCCCCCTACCTTGAAATTTCTCTAGTCTTCAATGTTGTAGACCTCACCCCATACAAAGGCATAGCAAATTTAGTAAGTGAACAAGGTGAGCAAGCAGACATCCATAATGAAGATTGTGTAACTATTCTCCCTCAATCAAAACCAATGGAGTTAGAAGAAATTTTGAACACCAAGTTGCTAAAAAAAATCAAAACCAAGAAGTACATGTAGTACTTAGTCAAGTAGAAAGGGCTTCCCAATATTGATGCAACTTGGATGACAAAAGACTAGATCAAACAACATGGTACTTCTGTGGAGCAATTACCCTCAAGTAAGAACTTGAGTTTTCAAACACAAGGGAAGTATGGTGCAGGAGCACACACAATAAATCTATATCAAACCTCAGATCCAAATATCAAACCTCAAATCTCAATATAAAACATTGTAAAGATTAATCAAATAGGCATCTAGACCAAGTTGCATGACCTAGTTCCAAGATTGGCACTATTATAAGCCCTTGGTCTATTATGGTCAAAGATGGTTAAAGGCCCTAGAATCTTAGGATTTTATATCATTTCATTTTTTTTTATCATGTTTAGGACCTATTTGGTTCATTAGGTTTAAGTTTTCATAACTTTTTCTTATAAAGCGCAAAAATGCAAAATTGCTTGAAAAGTTGTCAAGCATTTTTTGTAAATCAAAGAAAAAACTTCCCCAATGGCCATAACACATTTGAAATGTTTTTATGAATTTTTTAAGGCCTATAATAAGCCCTCTTAGGCAGGTGATAGCAAAAGAGTGAAGGAGAGAATGCATTTTTTAATTTTCAATCAATAAAAATCCTTTTTTTACTACAAACAACCTATTGTCCTATGTCATACAGATTCATACAGATTATTTTGAATTTTGAGACCTACATTTTTGGATAGGTGGATGAATTAAATTTTCAATGCTTTAGGTTTTAAGTCTCCATCTATTTTCTAACTTAATATATTCATATTTTTGTGTAAGTAGGTCTGGATTTCTTGCTAACCTAAGGTTTTGAAGCATTTTCAAGCATAGAGGAGGATTTCACCATGGGAAATGAATGGCCTCTAGTGAAATCCTAGTATTGGATATTTATTTTAAGATGTAAGTGGTTTTAAGTTTGTACTTGCAAGGATCATTGAGAAATTTGATGCCCTAGGCATGCATTTCCCATGTGCATGCTAGGAAAAGGATGCAACATATCCTACAACTCCAACCAAACTTGGCATCACGGTTTGAAATCAAGTTTGTAACTTATCTATGGTTTTAATCACATGTTCCCATAATTATTTTCTAGGATGAGTCCTAGAACATGTACTTTCTTTATAAATGGAGGCCTAATTGCCCTAGTTGCCTAAGCGAAAAAGTGAATAAAAGCCCATTGGTTTTGGTGATAAAACCTTGGTGCCTTAGTATGGTTTGTAAGTCCCAAAATGGTGCCCATAACTAAATTTTTTTCCATGGGTTGTGTGGAGATATTTCCTTTCAAATTAGTTTTTCATCAAAAAGGACTACTAGTCTTTTTGGATGGTTTAAAACAACAACTATGTGGAAAAAACTTACATAGTTTGGTTTTAACCATTGTTTCATGTAATTGGTGACCCAAATAGACTATTACAATCTGTTGAAGTATTCCTTGGTCATTTGAAGAATTTTAAGGTTGTTTTCACAAAATTGCTCAATTTGTGCATTGTAAGAAACTTGTGATAAGCTATCTTGTTCATAGGGTTCCCTAGTGATTAGGGTTTCCCTTATTTGGGTGTAGGGTTGTGATAACCTAATATCATCCTTGTAGCACTTGTGATTGGTGCTTTCTCATTTGATCATCTTTACCCAGAGATATGGTTGAAGGACTTTAGTGAAGAGGAATTTTGGACTAGTTTATCACCTTGTGATTAGTTCCACTAGGCTCTATTGCATCATAATCTAGGGGTTATTACCCTATCTAATACTCACTAAAGAAAAAGATATTGCAGCATCAACCAAGCTCCATTGAAGATACCTCAAGTTTATGTAGATTGTAACACTTCAGGTGTGAAATACAAAGCATATTACATATGAATTAGTACAAAAAGTACATAGTAACCTCAAAGTTTTTATCCCTTGGCATGTGATGTCAAAGAGGGAGAGTTTAGTGTCAAAAAGGAAGACTAAGGGAGAATTCAGTGTCAAAGAGAAAGAGGGAAAATTTTGTGTCTCAGATGGAAGATATTCAAATGATGGAATGTACAAAAAAAGGGAGAAAATGAAAAGAGTCTTGATAGAAGTAAGAGGGAGAATTAAGTGGAAGCAACTAAGAAAAATCCAAGAAGAATCTCAGAAGGAGTTGGTATGGATGAGAATTAGAATGAAACTAGGTATATTATTCAATTGCTCATACTTTATTAGTTTTTGTTGACATGTTGTGTTTCCATCAATGCTAAAAAGGGAGTTTGCTGGAAACAATTCTTCAATTGTCTGTTGTCATTGATGTTATACAAATATCACTATTAACTAAGAAATGAGGAGTTTGCAGTATTAACCTTGCATATTTTAGTATTGACTAAGCAATTGGGTAATAAAGATATTTCAATATTGACCAAGAAGCTGGTTAATGAAATGATATCCTACTCGTAGTATTAACTTAGTAGTCAGGCATCAAAGGACTCATAGTATTAACTGAGTGTTCAATCTATGTATTGACTGAGTGATAGCAAAATACAATTGTATACTATTTAATTGATTTAGGCCAACTATTTGGATTTTTATTGATTATTTGGAAGAATATTCAAGCTAACTTGACAAAGTCTATGATATATAAGAAAGTTCAAGTTGTGAAGATAGTATACAAAAGTAAAATAATGAAATAAGATGGATATGTAAGTAAGGGAAAAGGAAGAGTAGAAAACTATGGAAGATAAGCTACAAAGAACATTTGATCAGTAAGGATCTAGAGGTCAAGCCAGAATAGATATCTGAATCTACAAAGAAAATTTCTTCATAAATAAGGTACAGTTGATGCTACCTTCTAACCATTGTAGTAGTGAAGAATATCTTAACAAAGTTAACTTAACTTACATATTGTAAATCCTATAACAATGCAACATTTAAGGATTGAAGTGTTTAAAGACCTCTAACTAGGCCACAATAGGGTGATCCAAATCCTCTAACAAGGACATAATTGACAATATGTATTATAACCTTTAACAAGGTTGGTTCATAATAGAGCTCACTTTAGAAGAGTAAAAAATAGTGTGACTAGTTGCAAAGTGTTTTTTCCCAAATTGGGTTTCCACATTAAATATTGGTGTCATCTATGCTCATGTTATTTTCTTATGCTTTATGTTTTTGCAACTAAGATACTAAAGGCTAAAATATATCACTAATCATAATATTTCTTTGTTAATTGAGTTGGACAGTATTTCATGATCAGTGAAAGCTTGAGTTGACATCTTAGGACAAGGAATCATTTTTGTGGTAATTGATTCACCCCTCCCTCTCAATTACACTCTACATTTCCAACAACTATTTCCCTATTTCAACAAACATTTGGCATGTTTCCTACTTTACCACAATAATACAAAGTAGGTTTTTTTTAATTTCATAGCTATCTTTGATGTCTCCTTATTATTTAAGTCTTTCACTCCTGGAGACTCATTTTTTTGTTGTGTTAATTTCATTGAATCATACACCGGTTGAACTTGTAGTCTTTATTTTATCTTTGAGTTTCTCTTTCAAATTCCTTTTAATTTCATTTGAATTAATCAAAAAAAATTTCTTTCGCGTCCTTTTGTTCATCCATTAGTTTAAAAAATTTATCTTATATCTTCTTGTATTCTTCAATTATGACTTCCAATTATTATGTTTTGTCATGACAATGTTACCATAAAATATTATTCTCGTGTCTAGAAAATTGGTGTTCTTCTTCCATCATATCCATTTATTCTTCCTTATGTTTTAGCAATTCCTTAACTTTATATTTTTCTTCCCAGGCTATTCTCAGTTCTTCATAGGGTTGATCTCTTGCAAGAATGACATTTACTTTCTCATCCTAAGCTTCACTCATGCTTACTATTATTATCTCTTATTCCCTTTTCATTATTTTGATCCTTCTTGTTGACTTATCATTGTCAGACGTGAATTTCGATTTTGCCTCTTTAGATTTCTAAGACCTACTCTTCTCTTTTATCATTTTTATTATTACTTGACTTTCTGCTAACTTCTTCATCATATTCTTTCTCTTTTCTAGAGATTTTGTCAACTTGTCTTTCAAGCGTTCAATAGTGTCTGGAGCATCCTCAAGATTTCTTCGAAGTCTTGTGGCTTCAATTTGATCTTCCCTCAATTTTTTAGTCTTGTTACTACTAGGTACTATTCTCTAATATAAGTTGTTGGTCCCAACCAATACTTGCGGGGGTAAATCACTTCAAACTTTGCTACTAGTTATAGAAAAAACCTTATTCACAAAACTAGTTACCAACAATTTAACAAGTAAGACAAAAATAAGTATTGATAGTAGAACCATAAAAGATCACACATGAAAAAATACATCAGTGGAAAAGATATTTTTATGTGGAAACCCCCACTATGAGGGTGAAAATCACGGTGGGAATAATATACCCACCAACCTTTTCTTGCAAGTAAAAGGGTACCTTGTTAGAGGCTTACACATCTTCGTTCTAAGAACTCATCTTGTCATGAATGAACATAATATTTTAATATTAAAAAATCTTTATAAGGCTACCTTGTGTGATGATTTTGATCTCTTTTGAGAGATACCTTGTTAGAGGATTTTAATGACTTATTATAAGTCTTCCCTTCTAAAGGCTTTCAATAATTGCAGTATAAGAAAGAAAACTAAAGATTAGATATAAGAGTTTGAAACACCTTTCCTTGTAGATCCACTTTGATTTCCTTCAAAGATCATGTAATCTCCTTCCTTAGTTATGGCTTTACTTAAAGAATTTTCTTTTTCACTTCTTTCTTTTGCATGCTAGTGCACAGGTCTACTTTTTACTTATTCTTCTTCCTTTTTTGACCTTGTTCCTTCTATAGATCTTAGAGTAGCAAGAAACCACCACTTCAATGACAAATTTAAAGTGTCCTTACATACACTTGCAATCTAGGTTTTGAAACCCTAAAGTTATCCTCCTCAAAACATGCATTCAAAATTTGAAATCTATAAGTGAGATTTGTCAAAAAATGACTATGGCTACATGTACATATTACTATTTATGTAGGCCTCTTTATCCTCCTATAATTCTACATCTATACTTGTGTCCTTTCTTTCATTTGTTACTTCTAGTACTTCTCTTTTTGTGCTTGTCACATCACTATCAGGCTATCCTCTAGGCATGTCATATAAGTGGTGATTCATCTTAGATGAACTATGATAATCTAGCATCTACATATTTCTATCAGTCATAGTCATGTCTATAGAATTCCTCTTTGTCATGACTAGTTGCATTTCCTTTATCTCTTACTATTATTTCCAATCAATGACAATACTACAATAGTTACTCAATTCTTACAATAATTAAGTTGTCTTGATGCAACAGCTTAGTCATCACCATTTTGTCGATCAATCATGCAATTGTGACTACTTAAGTCTAACTTAATAGTGTTCTTATATCCTTCTAATAGAGATAATCTCGTGACTAAGTGCACTTCAAAAGAGTGTAAACTTTTTGAGGATCATCTCACACACTGTGGTTTTCAACCTAGCGGGGTTTCCACAAGATAAATACTTGTGTTATGTGGTGTTATGTTTATCTTTTCTATTTTTTGCTTGAACCTAATTGGCTAAGTTATAGCTATTACTAACTATTAAATCAGTATGAAGAAAGACGTGTGGTAAAATTTGATGTTATCTAGGATATATTGATCCACCCTCCCTCTCAAAATATTCACCTATGTGTGGACCAACCAAGCATTTCAATTTTTTTTCACAAATTTTCTCAATATTTTCTCCTCCTTATTTTCTCCATTCATCCTCAACTAGTTAGTCAAACCAAAGACTCTTGAGTTGAAATTTGGAATGGACTCATTGTCCTTCTTGAGAAGTTTCTCAAAATGTCTTGAAGCATCTGTAGCTTCACCACATAGATTTTATTAGTCCCTTTAAAAATTGATTGGAGGATATCCCAATCTAGGATGGAATAGTTAGTTGTTTCTATTCTAAGAAATGTTTCCTACGTTAAAGATGCTTCAATCAAACTTAAAGCTTTTGCATCTTTCTTCCTTGACTCCTTCATCTAAGTCAAAGAGGGTATAAAACTAAGTTGAGTGAGTTACATCCACAAATCCACTGTCTGCAAGCTCCTATAATTTATGTGCAACCATAATAGTCTTCATATTCTTTACTACAACATCATAGTTTTGTCCATTAAAAGAAAGTGGTTATTCCCAACTCTTTCCTTCATATCCAACCATGTCTTATATACTAAAATTCAAGACTTGCAATAAAAAATGACCAATCTCACAAGAATTAAAGGCCAAATAGCTCTGATATCTTGTAACTAAATTAAAATCTTCAAAATAGGGAAACAAGAGAGATTTCCAACTCTGATTTTTTCCAATCACTAAGAATGCTCAATGAAATAACAAATAGAAAATGTAAAAAATAAAATAAAAACTAATTACAAAATAATTTGTGCGCAAATACCTAGAGTTGTTAAAAGCTCTTACAAACTTGAGGAGTAATTAATCTCATACACACAGTCTTGTTGCACAAACTCAAAAAAAAAACACCAATTCTCCTATGTCTTTCTACTCCTCATTGATCCAACTAATCAATTAACTAAACCGAATAGTTTCTGGACATTTCAAATCTTTGACTCTGAATTGTAGCATTATTGGACAATTTTTATGAACATTAACGTTTCTATTTGAGACACCATTTTCCTTTCTAATATGTCAATGATTTAACCATATCAAAATGGATTTTTCCCATTTCTTCGCAGTTTTTCTTTAACATTAGATTGTAGATAGTCTTTACATCTATTCTCCTCACTACGATATTTTTCTGCTCTGGGAAATATCCGGCCCTGAATAATTTTTTCACCGGAGAATCGAGGGGTTCTGAATGAGGCTCTTGATCTTAGAGGGTAACCATTTTAAAACCTAAACTCTCTTGAATATCTCTGTTAAAATCATCTTTTAACAATTTTAAAACCCAGAGAAAATCGGCCAAAATTAAAACTTCCTTCCAGCTAATCTGTTAAAAAATTAAAAGCCTTTTTCTAATTTTAGCACTCTTAAAACAATTTAAGAACATTCAGAATCAAACATTGCTAAATCAATTCGTAAATCCAACAAGATATCACTTGTGAAATATTAGAGTTGTGTTCCATCGAAAAAACTGTCAAATAGAATCTCACTAGACTTATAAAAGATAGAAGCTGTTGTTAAAACATATAACAAATTCAACCAAAAACACTGGCCCATTGGCAACATGAAATGATAAAGCATAGTATAAAATATTTTTCCTCTATTGACAGGCAGATCACCTCAATTTTTCCAGTACGCAAAGGCATTATTGAGTGCAGCATTGCGGAATCAAACGTAGAAGAATTTATTAAAATATTCTCCACACATTGAAATCATCAACGCTGCACTCAATGATGCATTTGCCCATCCAGATGGTTCACACAAACATTCGCCTGTGCTTTCAAAACACCAAGAAAATGATTGGCAATTTATAATATGAGCGAGAATAAAAAATTAGATTTATTTTGTGCTCGTGTAGTACAAGTTGAAAAGTACAGTCTATACGTTCAGATTGCAGTACTACTTCAGCCTTGATCATGAGTACAAGTTGCGTTGCCCTAATATATTAAACTATACAAATTGGGAAAAAACTTTTAATAGAAAAGATTTGAATTGGACGTAGGTGGCGATTCTCCACATAAAAGAGTACAGAGGTAGAGAACGAAAATTCAACTTCATATATGTTGAAATATCTTCAGGCTTGATTATAATCATTGGCCATCATAATTGTGAAAGTTCCTTTAAAATGAAAGCAGTAAAGAGTGTTTTGGGACTATCTTTAAACTTCACACACAAAGGAGAAAATTAAACTTGGTAAAAAAGTCAATTTTGAATATTTAATATTTTTAATCTTGAAATGAATCTTAGTGTGTGACATTTAAGTTGTTTTGAGGATAAATATTATTTTATTTATAAATTTTATATAACAGATTAGATAAAATTAGTTTAAGTGAATTTTAAAATAATGTATACAAAATTGTAACAGATTTTTTAAAATATTAGTATAGAAAAAGTTAATTTTTTAAATAAATAATTTTAATTTTAATACTATTACAATATTGTTATTTTAGAGGCAAGAGCTTACAACACAATGGTAAATTGTGAGCCTTTTAATTGGGAGGTCTTGGAATCAAATCTACTCAAGATTAATTAATAATTGAAATAATTAGTCACAATAACTAATAATACTTAACCTTGGCTTCGGGCTTCTAATTTTGTAGAGAAAAAATTAACTAAAATTTATATTGTCATTAACAATCAAAATTATAGTAAACTAAAAGTGGTAAAAAATTATTAAGTTTATTAAGACAAGAAGGGATACAAAAGGGAGAGTGAAGCAAGGAGCTATATTGTGATCAACAAGGTCATCAAATTTACAAGACAATTTGGGGGGTTATGTAAAACAAACTAACTTCAGAGATCTACAAAAGAGAAGAGTCTAATTAACAACTGAAGTCAAGTGCCAATTAACATCCTTAAGCACCTGCAAAGTAAGCATGTTCACAATCACATGAGATTCAAACTTGCAGATAATCTTGCACAATCCCCTTGAACAAAATTGCTCCACAACATGTAAAATGGTTAGCACCTCTATAAGATTGCTAGTATGGCAACCCTTATGTACCAAGAAAAGAAAATTGGACTTCGTTGGAACTGCCAAAAGCCACTCCCCCTATGCTAGTAGGAGTTGGATTCCCTTGGGAAGAACCATAAGCGTTGACTTTAACAACTCCATGTGGAGGAGGAGTGCCCCCCACGATTCACCCATTGCTTCATCTACCACCTAGAATATCTTTGAAAACCATGGAACGATTGACCTAAGGGATTCATTTTTTTGTGGAAAAATGGGCACTAAACTTGTAATGGAGTGGATTGAAGGGTTGGAGAACTACTTTGAGTGTGAAGGTGTGATTGAAGCACAGAGGATTAAGGTAGCCAAATTGAGGCTAAGGGGATTAGCTCTGAAATGGTGGAAGCATCTCCAAGAAGAGAGGGAGAAAGTGGGAAAGAAGCCCATTGCAAATTGGAAGCCATGGTAACAAAGGTGAAGAAACAATACTTACTAGAAGAATATGTAGTTCAATTACATAAGAAGAGGAAAAATTTAAAACAAAAAGACATGGATGTGACAACTTACACCGAAGAGTTTCAAAAGTTTTATTTGAGGTCAAGAGTATAAGAAGATGAAACTATCAAAGTGGGTAGATAACTAAGAGGCTTGAAATAGAACATGTAAGAAGAGATTAGCCTATGGACTCCTATAACAGTCCATAAATGCTTCCAACTTGCTCTAAAAGTGGAAGAAAATAACAAGAAGAAGGTAGACTCTAACTTTAGAGGTAGAGGTAAGGGAAGAGATGGAAGAGGTCAAAGAGGCTATAGTGGAAGAGGATTAGATTCTAGACCACAAGGAGACAACAACGTTACTGAACAACAAGAAGCAAGTTTAAGAAGAGGAAGTTTCAATAGAGGTAGAGGCTCAAACAATATTTGGAGAGGAAGGAGTAGCAACCAAGGGAGAGGATTCTACTTTTCCAACATGAAGTGTTATCATTGGAATCAGTTAGGACACCCCTGCATATAGGTGCCCTGAAAAAGACTCAACTTCCTAAGGAAACACAAAAAGGGTCAACTATGTGCATGAAGAATCTAATAGTAGCAACAAACCCACTGAGGTACCCCTAGAATCAAAATAAGGGGAAAACCTAATGATCAAGAGGACCTTAATTAAGGAATTCATAAAGGAAAAACCAAGTCAAAGAAGGGCATTCTTTAGAATCAGATGCAAAATCATGGGGAAGGTATGTAGAATCATCATTGACTCAGGCTCAATTGATAATGTCATGTCCCCAAATTTGAATGTAATAATTTAATTTAATAAATTAATTAACTAGTCCTAGGATTTGAACAATAATAAAAAAGGTGCTTTAATTAGTTAGCTTAATTAATTAATATGGGGCCCAAGTTAATAATATTTGTATTTGTGGTTATTATTTATTTAGTATATCTCAAACCCTTTTTAATTTAATTATTTCCATAGGTAGGTGTGGTCGTCAGCTATATTTGTACACCCTCGAAAAGGTTTCCTAGATAAGTATTTAAGCACAACATGTAGGTGGTAGTTGGTATGCAATTTGGTTTATTATTTTTTTTGTATTGCAAATTCCTGTTGGGATTTCTCTATTGTTTTCCATTTTGGAAGTGAAAGATCTTCCCTACTTGGCTCTTCCAGTTTCGATGGGATTTAGTTTCCCACCCTATTCTATTTGTATGGTTTGGCTTGGATCTAGAAATTAGAGTGACATTTTATCTATCATTGTATCTGGAAAATCTGAAGTGTTATTCTTATTTCTCTATGTGCAATCATCTGCAAATAGTTATTGGTAACAAGTGGTCTTTCTACATGGATGTGTAAAATACTTTGGCATAGCGACCACTTTCAATCACCCTCCACCCATACACCATCTACTTGCAACCGTACAGATCCATCAGCCATCACCATACAGAGTGTGAGACATCATCGTATGACCTCCCTCAACCTAATTTTCCATACCATATGACCACCCTACAACACCATATGGCCAAGGCCTAAGCCATTTTATGACCTGGCCATTCTCTATTGATGAGAAACTGTGTCTCTTGTACAGACACCCATCAAATACCATACGAGCCACACCATATTCTCTTGTCCATCATACATCTCTCCCAGAGACCATATGGCCCATACTCTCCTTCATGTACAACCTATCTATAGAAAAAACTATATGATCATTCAGTGTTTCCATGGCTAGCTACTAGTTTGGGGTACAAAACTATGAAGGAATCATTACAGTAGTATTAAAGCAATTGCCTTTGGGTTGAGATCCCCTTCGGATTGATTTTCCCTTTGGGTCAAGATTCCCTTCAGACTAAGTTTCCTTTGGATCAAGATCCCCTTTGGGCCAATATTACATTTGGGTTGAGATTTCCCTCAGGCCAAGTTTTCCTTTGAAAAATTATAGTGGTATCAGAGCTAGTGATTCTACTTGCCTATTGGGAGAACAAAGAGATTTGACTTGGATTACATTATGACTCAGTTTCCAACCAGTTGGACGGAACATCTATTAGTTGAATACTCCAAGAATACTTTTTCTTGCTGACTATTGGATGGTCAAGCACAGGATGACATATACAAGGTGGTTGGTGAAATCATTTACCACAAAGATAAATTATGCTTGGTACTTAAGACAAAGATATAGGAAATTCTGGAAGAATTTACTTGCATAAATATCATTGAACCAATAGTCGATGATCAACTTGATAGAAATTTGGTTTCTACCAACAACCCTACGAATAAGCAAGCTCTACACATAGTTGTTTAGCCTCTTGATGATGCAGATTCAATCAAGAATTATTTGTAGGAGCAATATTTATAATTGGCTAATTATGAAGTCTACTCATTGGTAGCAATCATGATGGATTACAAAAATGAATTTCAATTTTTGGATCCTTGTGACTTAGGAAATGACAATATTCATATAAGAGTGGTGTAGCAAAAGTTTGATGGCAATGTGGTGTTGTAGAGGATTGATGTCATTTGACTCATCTCATCTACATGTTTGATTTGGGACCCTTGAGTTGTTCATGTTTCATCTGATGATAGATTGCTTGAGGGCAAGCAATCTTTGGGCAGCCAAGATTTGTCATGTCCTTAAATTTGAATGTAATAATTTAATTTAATAATAAATTAACTAGTCCCAATATTTAAATAATATAACAAAAGGACCTTTAATTAGTTATTTTAATTAATTAATATGGGGCCCAAGTTAATAATATTTGTATTTCTAGATTCGATTGATTTAGTATATCTTGGACCCTTTTTAATTTAGTTGTTTCCATAGGTAAATGTGGTGATCTGCTATCTTTGTACACCCTCAAAAAGGTTTTTCCAACATGTATTTAGGCATGACATGTAGGTAGTAGTTGGTATGCAATTTGGTTTATTATTTTCTTTGTACTACAAATTCTCATTGGGATTTCTCTGTTGTTCTCCATTTTGGAAGTGAAAGATCTTTCCTACTTGGCTCTTCTGGTTTGAGTGGAATTTAGACCTTGCCCTATTTTGTTTGTATAGTTTGGCTTGGATCTAACAAATCAAAGTGTGATGCAGTGCAAGGTAGAAGAATCCCTAAAGGAGATGTCCTAGCCCCTAGCAAATAACCACACAATGGAAACTCAACAACAATGCAAGATTTGGATCCAAATGAAAATAATTTATTCATATATATAACTGATTACATGCAATGTGTTGGGCTATTAGGCCTTCCAAGTTATGACTAAACACAAAGCAAGTAATAGTTCTGCAAGATCCCTCAAGATCCAATCCAAACCCTAGCTAGTCTAGATCCACACTCTAGTAGAAACCTCTGAGGAAGATCCAACTAGTACTCACAAGTCCACCAAGCAATCTTTTTATTTCCCAAGCCCCAACTACTAGCCTTTCTCAAAATTTCACTCCTCTACCACCTCCTCTTCTCCAAGATGGATGACTAATCACAATTGTGTCGTAAACTACCTCACGTTTGGTGCTCTATCCATAGACTTAGGAAAAACTCACTCTTTAGCTACTCTCCACACTCACTCCTCCTCCAAATGAATAAATGAAATGAATAATAACAAGACAAATCCCTATACTTATACCAAACCAAGCCACAAGTTAGCCACTAGAAAGTTACATCAAATAAACCCTCAAGCCAAAAATTACATTTAATAATGTCACCTATTAAATGCATTTTCCCTCTTTTCTCCATTTTTATTTATTTATTTATTATTTTCCTTCTAATTTTTGTCACTTTCTCTCTCCTCCACAATTTTTTTTTTTTTAAATTTTGTTTCTCTCTTTATTTTCTAATGCAAGATGCTCTTGCATCAAACTCCTCAAGTAGATAGAAAAGTGTGTCCCACACTTTGATGCCATTAGAAATATCAACAACCATCTTCATCTTCACCAAAGGTTTCCACTCCAACAAAGGCAAGAAAACCAACATGCAAATCATCCATATTTGCATGTCTCTGTCAAAAACCAAAATCTCAACCACCTAATCAACGTGCTCACTCCCAAGAACAAACTGAGCATAATGCTTCACTAGAAAAACCTCATCCACATCAACAACTAGTGAATCCACACTAGGAACAAAAAAATCCATATCAACAACAATATGTAACCCTTCAGAAACATATGTCAAACTCCCAACACTAGCAGTCTCATTGCTCATAACAAGATGCTTTACAACATACAAGTCACCACCAACAACAACCAGATCATCCACAACCAAGTGCTCTGCAATCTCCATGTCAAAACCAACCGACTGATCATGAAAATCAATCTCCATCTCAACATCAACAAGATTAGGAATATCCTCAGCAATAACCTCAAGTTTCTCTATAGGTTTTGTATCAAACTCCAAAAAATGATCAAAAAAACCAAACTCTTCCACCTTTACTTTGTGATACCATCTTCTCTCTCAAACAAGTCTTCTAACTGGATAGAAAACTCTCTTTTGTATTGGTATACTTCAACTCCAATAACATAAAACTTTCTTCTTTAGTTCCTCAACTCTTTTAGAAAAAGAACCATCCACAACAATGTCCACCTGAGCTATTGTCTCATTAATCCTCCTCTCCACTATATCATGGAGATTCACAATCATCCTAGGGTCCAATCCTCTCATAGCCATCTTCTAAGATCTTCACAAATCCTCTACAACAAATCACCAATAGATCAATCTTTTTGAACAAGATCAACTTTTCATCTTTACAACCATAGATCTATCTGCATGTCCTCCCAAGGTTATGGTGCAAACTGCCTCAACTTTGGTGATCTGTCTACATGCTTAGGAACAACCTTCACTCTGATACTACTTGATGTAATGCAAGGTAGGAGAATCCCCAAAGGAGATGTCCTTGCCCCCAACAAATAACCACACAATAGAAACTCAATAAAAATGCAAGATTCGGAGCCAAATCACAATAATTTATTCATAGATATAACTAATTACATGCAATGTGTCAAGTTGTAAGGCCTCCCCAGTTATGGCCAAATATAAAGCAAGTAATAGTTCTGCAAGATCCCTCGAGATCCAATCCAAACCCTAGCTAGTCCAGATCTACACTCTGGTAGAAACCTCCAAGTAATATCCAACTATACTCACAAGTCCACCAAGAAATCTTCTTGTTTCCCAAGCCCCAACTACTAGCCTTTCTCAAAATTTCACTCCTCTATCACCTCCTCTTCTCCAAGATGCATGAATAATCACAATCTTGCTATAAACTACCTCACATTCGGCACTCTGTCCACAGACACAAGAAAAAATCTCTCTTCATCTACTCTCCACACTTACTCCTCCTTCAAATGAATGAAATGAATAATGACAAGACAAAGCCCTCTACTTATACCAAACCAAGCCACAAGTCGACCACTAGCAAGTTACATTAAATAAACCCTCAAGCCACAAGTTACATTTCATAATGCCACCTATTAAATGCCTTTTCCCTTTTTTCTCCATTTTTATTTATTTATTTATTTTTTTTCTTCTAATTTTCATCACTCTCTCTCCATAATTTTTTTTTTTTAAAAATAAAAAATTCTCTCTTTGATTTCTAATGCAAGATGTTCCTGCATCAAAGTGGCATTTTGTCTATCATTGTATGTAGAAAATATGAATTTCTATTGTTAGTTCTCCATATGCAAACATCAACAAATATTTATTAGTAAAGAGTGGTCTTTCTACATGGATGCATAAAATACTCTCGCATAGTGATCACTTTTTGTCACCCTAAACCCATACACCATCTACTTGCAACTGCATGGATCCATCAACCATCATTGTATAATGTGTAAAACATCACCATATGACCTCCCTTAGCCTAATTTTTCATACTATATGACCACCCTATAACACCGTAGGACCAAGGCCTAAGACACTGTACAACCTACCCCTTCTCTATCGTATGACCACCCATCAAATATCGTATGACCCACACCATCTTCTCTTGTCCATCATACATCTCTCCTAGAGACCACATGGCCCATACCTTCCTTCCTCTGTGGCCTATCCATAATACAAATTGTATGACCATTTGATGTTTCCATGACTGGCTACTAGCTTTGGGTACAATGCTACAAATGGAACATTGCAGTGGTGTCAAAGAAATTTCCTTTAGGTCTAAATCCCCTTTGGATTGATTTCCCCTTCAGGTCAAGATTCGCTTTAGACTGATTTTCTCTTTCGATCAAGTTCTCCTTCAAGTCAAATTTTCCTTTGGGTCAAGATTCCCTTCAGATTGAGTTTCTTTTTAGATCAAGTTCCTCTTCAAACTAAGATTACTTTTGGATCAAAATCCCCTTTAGGACAATATTGCGTTCAGGTTGAGATCACACTTAGGCTGAGTTCTCCTTTAGAAAATAATAGATAACATAATTAGTGAAGAGGCAATTAGTAAGTTGGAGCTAAAATGAATCCCCCATGCCAACCCATATAAGGTTACATGGCTCAATAAAGGACAACATATTCTTGTGGGAGAGCAAGCATGGGTAGAGTTCACCATAGGGAGATACAAGGATAGACTGCTATGTGATATAATTCTTCCTATGCATGAATGTCACCTTCTATTTGGAAGGCCATGAAAATTTGGTAACCAAGACATACATGATGGAACCAAAAATGTCTACTCATTCAAGGAGGATGGGGTGACTTTCAACATTTAGTCCTTGATATAAGGAGGGATGAAGACCTCAAGTCCAAGTTTTCTCATGGTTGGTGAGAAAGATTTCTTAAAGACCCTAGAGGAAGAATATGGTATTGGGTTTGCATTGGTTTTAAAACCTAAAGATGAAGCTGCTATCAAGAAAGCAAAGATACCAAGGAAAGTACAAGAATTATTTGAAGAGTACAAAGCTATTGTTAGTGATGGACAAACTGCCACCCTACCTCCTAAGAGACTTGTTAGAAAAAAAAAAAAAATTATTCCAAGAGCTGCCCTTCCCAAAAAAATTTCCTATAAGGTGACTCCTAAACAAAATGAGGAAATTTCCAAGCAAATCCAAGAGCTCCTAGACCAATCCCTAATTAGGAAAAGCATAAGCCCATGTGCAGTCCCTACTATTTTAGCACCCAAGAAAGGAGGAATTTGCAAACTTTGTATTGATTCTAGAGAGATTAATAGAATCACCATTATGGATAGGTTCCCAATGTAGACACCTAAAAACCTTTAGAAAATAAAGTATTTTTATTTTCTGAAAAAGTCCTGATGACATCATCATTTATTAATTAATTAATTATTTAATTAATTAATTAATTTTTATGCCATTAAATCCCTTTATCTTAATTAAAAATATTTAATTAAGGAATCCCTCCCAAAAATGTTTAAATCTTATTTAAACATTATTTCCTTATTTATTAATTATTTAATTAATAAATTGACCAAAAATCCTAAAATAAATAAAAAATTTATTTTTTTCCCAAAACTTGGCCAATTTCCTTATGACCAATAACCTCTTCCAAAACCTTCTAATCCTTCTTTAATTTTGATTAAAGGCTAATCTCATCATTTCCTACCCCTAACCCCAACTCAAAATATTTAATTAAGATTAAATATTAATCCTCATGTTTATTAAAAAAGTTTTAATAAATATCTCCTCAACCCAAACCCTTGAAATAAATAAAACTTTATTTATTTCCTAAAAATCTAATTTATCCTCATCCTAAGAAGTTCTAGACTCTTCTAGAAAGTCTTCATCCTCATCCTAGGAAATTCTAGACTATTCTAGAAAGTCTTTATCCTCATCCAAAGTCTAGACTCTTCTAGAAGATGTCTTTAAACCTAATCCTAATCCCCTCCTAACCTTGTCACATTCCCTAAACATGGGTTAAAACTTACTAACCCAAGCCAAAGTTAACAAATATCTCCTCCTTCACCCACCCTCATTAAATGCCATCCACTTGCCTATCCTTAAGCTAATCCTAAACCATCCTAATCCATCCTCTAATCATTTGCACAAGCCTAAGCAAGCTTAAAACCTTCCTAATCAAGCCCAAGTTGAAAATTCTCTCATCACCCTCAAAATATCTCAACCATAAAACTTTATGAAGTCCACTAGGTCATAAATGACTCTTACAAGCCCTTTTATTGCTCTTACAAGTCATTATGAGGGTCTTTATGAAGATTTTATCCCTTGAGCCTCCTTTGTTGACTCATCCTTCCCCTTTCCTCCATCCTCTCACCATTTGACATGTGTCACTCCTTGATTGGCTATAAGGAAGCACAATCCATGTGCTCTCCTCTCATGCAATCTAAGCCTTCCATAAGCTTTTTCCCATCCTTGCATCTTAGCCCTCAATCCTTCAAGCCTCTTGCCTATAAATTGGATCCTTCCCCTTTACAAAATAACACAATCCATGAAGTAAAGTTATAATGCTATTTTGAGAGCCAAATCCATACTAAAGCCATCTATCCACACCAAAAATCCACAATCATCCATTGAAGCCTTTGGAAGCATATTGAGCATACATCCTATCTTTTTAGACAAAGCTACTCAACAAGAGAGCTTCTCATTGAGAGAGCCCATTAATGGCTCATATTTTCAATTGAGAGCTCATCTTAGTCTATCTTGAAGTTTATGAATTTTGTTTAGTTTGTAGAAGCTTTATTTAAATTTGGTTTCTATTAGCATACTAACATTGCTCATATACATTTTGGCACGCCCGGTGGGACCCCGCATGGGTCATCTTCATTAGCTTTTTTAGTCAAGTTTTGTATGTTATTTTCTGATTTTGACTAATTTTTCTTGTTTTTGTGATTGGTAGGATTGTATAAATTGGTTTTGTAGGTCCACATGAGCATGAAGAAGACAAAGGAACTCATAATCTATCTCATAGTGTTTGCAGATTTTTCAAGCTTATAGGTGGACAAAGAACTTGAAATTCTTCTTCCTCTTCTTGTCTATATTCTTCTTATTCCATCTACTTCTTCTTCTTCTTCTTGTGGGAGATCTTGGCCTTTTTTTTTTAAGGAAGCAAAATCATACACACTTCTTTTTAGTGCTTAAAATGAACCCCCAAATCATAATTAAATCTATTGAAAAATTAAAAATTTGCAAGAAAGAAAAAATCTTTTAACAAGTGAAACTAAACAAATCTAATCATTTGAATCCTTGCAACATCAAGGTTTTAGATGCATTCATGCAAAATTAGGAACACTTCATTTTTGGGAATTTAAAAAGAACTTCAAGTTTCCATTTCAAAAGGTTCAAAATCAACACTAAGTGCACACTAAAGTTCTTTTAAAAAAATCTCATGAAAACTAAGAGTCCTAAATGGTTGCCAAAAATTGTCCTAAAAGCTTTGTTATTTGTTCCAAACAAATGTCTTATTGCAAAATCTTGAATGTTTCTTAGAATTTTCATGCATCAAAACAATCTAGGAATATCATTTTTGGGCTTAAAATATGCAAACTAGAACACAAAATCTTGAATGAAAAGCAAAGTCCAAAGAGTCATTTTCACTTTTGAGTCCAAAAACAATCTTGAATGATCTAAGGTTAAAATAAAGCACTTCAAAGTTCTTAAAACAACACACAAAATCTCAATCTTGAATGCTCAAAAGAAAACACTTGAATGTTTAACCACTTGTCTTTGAATGCATGTTGCTAAAATCACTCTTGAATGCCATGGATTAAAATCAAATTTTCCTTGAATGCATGATTAAAACAACAAATCCAATCTTGAATGCCTAACAATCAATGAACATCGCATGGTTTTGATGCATTTTCAATGACGCTCACATTTCTTATGTTGACGATCTCTCGACTTCCATTATGCTAAAGACGCTGTCAAATTGGAATGAACATTGTATGCCATAATCACAAGTGTCTTCAATCATAGCTTACAAAATCTAAATCATCAATTGGAATGAATTCGTGTCTTTTAAAGCCCAAGATCATGTATGTGGTCTTGTTTTACACTTTTTAGGAGGCCTGCTTGGGGATTTCATCACCCCTTGGGACGACCTCAACTCCAGCGTTTCGGCGGAGTATAAAAATCAGGAGGTGAATCCAAAGACACCTCTCTTGGAATCAAGATTTTGTCACTCGGGCTAAGCCTCAAGGAACTTTATACCCTTGAGAAGTGAAAGAGGAGAAGTGGGTTACCGCTCCTCTCGGCTGTGTGACATCTTTTTGGTTTCATCTATGAATTTGGGCCTCACGTACCTTGCGTATATCGAGGACTCCCTAGCTAAACCAAATTTCATCTTTGTAGAAAGCTTCCTAAGATGTTGGTGTGTTTGACATGCTTGCTCAAAACTTTTGTCTGCTTGTTTGTTCATAGCTTTTGAATGAATGTTTGCCAATTTTGGTCGAAATCCCAAAAAAGCATAAATCTCCCAACTCAAGGCATACTTAGCGTAGTCACTGCCTTATCAAAAAATCATCCAAGCTCCCCCGATGCAATCGAATCTATCTAGTTCTTTGCCTTAGAACAATCCAAAATCCAAAGTCCGTCCAAATCATCCCCCCAGCCAGCTAGCAACCCAATCCAAAATCACCCAAGCCTTTAAAGAGTTGTTGTCACTTTGCTAGATTTTGCTATCCAATCAATCCTACCAATCAACCAATCTCACCAAGGTTATCCCTTTGACAGAGCATTGTCTAGGGTAATCCAGCTCCGTCACTTGTATCCCTCATCACCTTGAGCTAAAGGTTGGGATCCACAAGTGGTCAATCTTGTGTCATGCCATAGGATCACTAGTCTATCCTTAAGTTGACACAATCACCACGAATCCTGCACATAGGAAAGCAAAACTCTCACTTTTTGATAGCATACCCTTGAAGTCTTCCACCCACAAGAAATCCAAAAATCTCCAGCCAATCCTCCTTAGGTCTGTCATACAGCTTTGACTCTCCCTAGGAAATCTTTCATCAGCCAATCCAAAATCTGTGCTTAACCCAAATCCAACCATGAGCTTCCGTGTTCATCCATACGCAAGACCCCATCCCCATCAAACTCATCATCAAAGCATGAAGTACCAATCTTATCATGATGTGTTTGGTCGCATTGTCCTTGCTCCCGCCACCTCCTATTCCAATGATGATGAAAATCTTGTTGACTATGATGGGTATATTGAAAGCCTTAGAAACATTCCCCCAAGCATCCCCCAAAATCCAAGAGTTATTCCAAACTATCTAGTCATGCCATCTGATATTCCAGCTTCCCCTCCATCACCCCATCAACCAAGCTTCCAATCTTCCACCCCCATCACACTAGCTATTCCTGTCAATCCACCTCCACCTTCGACACACGAGTCTCCAAGGAATCTCCTAGAGGAAATACAAGAAAAGTTGCATCCAACAGTCGATAAGCCATGTCATCTAATCCAACCATGTGAAGTAGTCAGTGATGAAGCTTCCCCATCTATAATATCACCTCCATCTCCCATAGCTATCATCCCCATACCATCCATCAAATTGCTTAAAATCCTTCCACTTCCCGCAAGCATCAAAATCCCACCACCTGTCAAATCCCTCCAAATCCTATCCACATCGCCTCCAAGAATTTCCCAAATCTCTCGTAATGACCCTTATGCATCCATCTTCTACTCACCCATCTCCATTACTGAATCTCCCATCTATCCATCCGCTGCCTTTGAAGAATCCATCCCTTCACCTCCTATCACACCATCCACTCCAAACCAATCTTATCAAGATCCTGCCCAAAAGCATGTTGACATCCCCCAAAGCATAAATGAAGATATCATCGTACCATGTCTTCCATCCATAGTGCAGTCACCATCTCCTCCATCTCCAAAACCTCGAGCCATATCTCCTCCACTACAAGATATCTTGTCATCCCACCAGCTACATCAAGATCCTATCCTTCCATCTCCCCTGCTCCATGCTTCCATCTTACCACCTATCCAAGCTATTGCAACATCTATAATCTACCCTCTTGGTTCACTTACATTCATCCATGGTGGCCCTCTCTCAGCAGAAGAATTAAGAACAGTATCTCCCCATTGCAATACACCTAATAAATCACTTCTACCATTTTCTACAAACAAAAAGTTTCCTCATCTTGTTCAAATGCTCAATCGATGGCATTATCAAGGTCAAGGTTTAGGACCACAAGAGCAAGGAATCAAAGAGCCTATTATTGCACAAAAAAATCTAGGATTTCATGGTCTTGGATATGTATCCAAAGGCTCACCATCTAAAGGTGTTGGTACACCACACCCCCAAACCAAGCCTATCTCCAAGCCCACCATGCCAGCCTCCCATCACTCCTTCAAGAAATCTTATGTCATCCCCCCTCCACCATCTTTGCAACCCAAAACAACCTACCATATCCCCCCTTCATCCGCTAAATCCATTTTGGGTCCCTATGTCCCAAAATCTACCATCCTCCATCCTCCTATCAGCCATCATAAAAATCCTATTCCATCCATTTCTATGCAAGATCAACAAAGGCACATATCAGGGCACATCATCCATCATCATCCCCCTACATGCTCTTTCATATCCTCTCCATCTCACAAAGCTTCTCCTAACCATCTTCCCAAAGCTTACCATAGCAATGTGAATGCCAACTTCAAAATGCATAAAGCTAAAAATCCACATCCTAGGCAATCATATGTCTATTCTAAAAGACATACTCCAAAAAGGCAAAATCCAATCAAAGAATGCAAAACAATGCAAAAGCCTATGAAAAGAAAATCCAAAACCATGTGGATCCCCAAGAAAAAAGTTGAAACCCAATGCATAATGGCATCCACCATTGCTAATCCCCCATCTAGTGACTCATGTCCCCCATCTCCTAACTCCATCTTGGGTGCCTATATCCCCAAGCATGCTTCCACAAATCCTCCATCATGCCCGCATCTACCATCTATCCCCCATATGCTCTTTTCACACCCATTCCAACATGTGCCAATGTTGCTCTTGCAAGCATCCCCATCTCATGCTCCTTTCCAGCATTTTCATCCCTCCATCTCCTACCGTCAATCCCATCTAATCTGATCTATTGCATAAATCACACATCTGGTGTACCAACAGCTAGCAACAAAATTGAACATTCCAACAGCCAGTGAAAAATCCCAAAAAAGCCAAAATAGCTGAAGAAAGCCAAAATCATTCCAGCTAAGTCCAAAGTCAAAAAGTCAAAAAAGAAAAGAAAAATAAAGCGTCCACTGGTGAAAACTTGGTAATTCAAGCACCTTGGACAAGTACCATGATGAAAACTTGGCAAACAAACGTCATGCGTAATCCTGCCATCCCCAGCTTAGCCTATCACCCTCATGCTTTTGGTCATCTCTTGACATCCAACTCCATCTTCCAATCTATCCACCTATCCTCCATCCTCCAGCTTCCATCTCACACCATCCACTAATCTTATGCAGCTTCAGCCAATCATCTCAGCTATCATCCATCTCCCTAGCCCCTTCAGCTTTTTCCATCCTAGCTTCAATCCTATCACATCCATCATAAGACCTCCTTCTGCATGTTATCTTCTGATTGGGGGCACTATATTCCTTGGAGATCTTGTCTTGTCCATCCTCCCTTGTCATTGGTATCTAGCTCTAGGCTATCCTCATGCAAACCCAATGTCATCTCTTTATATCCATCATAATCCTAGCTATCTACCATCCTATCTAGCCATCTCATCCTGCTCCTCTAGCTATCCTTGGTCACAAAATCTCTCATCATCATTGGATGCATCCTACCAAATCCATATCTTTTGTTATCACCCCACCGTTAGCTTTCGCATCTTGCACAACATCGAACCATCCCGCTATCCTATCATCCTGAGCTTTTGCCTGCTTGTAACTATCTTGGTTAGCTTCAGCTTGTAAATATGTTGGTCTGTCAGCTTGTACATCCTCTTTAGCTTAGTACCATTGCATCTATCCAGCATTCATGTCAGTTCCTCCTTGATCAGCATCTTGCACCCATCGCACATCTTGGTTAGCTATTCCAATGCATCCTTTAGCTAGATTTCCTGTCACCAAAGTGTTATCTTTTTTAGTTCATCTTGCCAGACGCATCACTCATCCAGATCCACCAGCTTAGGTGCTCTCCGATAGATCCTTGTAGGATATAGCTTTCCTCATGTCTGATCTTGGTCTGTTAGTACCTCATCCTACCCATCTCGTTGGCAAATAGTTCTCTTTTGGATTTTCACTTCCTTTTGATTTGGGATCTTCCCTTTTGGGTCTTGAAGTATCTTTTCCAAGCAATCTCCTTGTTCCCTCCTCAAGGTTGCCACGATCTTCCATATCATGGTATGTTGTGAATGGGGCAATTAGAGCGTAAGGTATTGATCAGGTCTCTTGTTTGTTTTTCTTTTCTGCTTGTGGGTTCTCCAGTGTCATTTCCACGCTGCTTCCTCTAGGATTCATGTGTGATGCTGGGGCAATCCTTGCGTGTTTGTTTTGAGTCAGTTCGTCAGTCCTCTGGACAGTTGGTGAAAAGGCCTTGATGTTCTTGGTTACCTTGGCAATTAACCAACAGTCCTATAGCAAATCTAGTGCTCAACTACATGGTGGTACTTCTCTTTGAAGTATCCCCCCGCTCAAAAAGCTTCAATGAATTCCCTTCATCTCCATTATCCCCCATCCATATCCTACATCTGTCGCTCCTACCCCAGCTGATGCATCAATATCTCTTTGAATCACTCATCACTCTTAGCTTTAGGGATCCACAATCCTAGTCTTAGGGATCCACCAATCCAAATCAACCCACCAAGCCTCATCTTTCGAGATCCACAATCCTAGTCCTAGGGATCTCTGAAACCCATCTTCCGCCAATCTAACTCTTTGAAATCCTGTTGCATCAGCTTTATAATCCCCTCATCCATCTCCCTATCCTGGATTCCTTTCTATAGCGCTCTGCTCCTTCATCCTCCACCTTCCCTAAGGTCTTAAGCTTGCTTCCTCTTGTGCATCTGATTCTCCTTTATCATTCTCCCATAGTGAGAGTTTGAGCTAATTCAGCCCCTTCTCTTTGCCAATCTGAGTCTCCTTGCTCATCCCAGATTCTTGTGTTTTTCAAGAAGCCACCGAGCCTCGCTTTCTCTCCCCACTGCCTTCTTGAGGGGGGCATCTCACAGTCCATTCTCTCCTCTTCTGCTCTAGCCTTGGGCATCTTATTTTCTTATCTTTGATGCCATGCCACTTGCGGCATCACATCAAAGAGGGGCAAAATGTAGACACCTAAAAACCTTTAGAAAATAAAGTATTTTTATTTTCTGAAAAAGTCCTGATGACATCATCATTTATTAATTAATTAATTATTTAATTAATTAATTAATTTTTATGCCATTAAATCCCTTTATCTTAATTAAAAATATTTAATTAAGGAATCCCTCCCAAAAATGTTTAAATCTTATTTAAACATTATTTCCTTATTTATTAATTATTTAATTAATAAATTGACCAAAAATCCTAAAATAAATAAAAAATTTATTTTTTTCCCAAAACTTGGCCAATTTCCTTATGACCAATAACCTCTTCCAAAACCTTCTAATCCTTCTTTAATTTTGATTAAAGGCTAATCTCATCATTTCCTACCCCTAACCCCAACTCAAAATATTTAATTAAAATTAAATATTAATCCTCATGTTTATTAAAAAAGTTTTAATAAATATCTCCTCAACCCAAACCCTTGAAATAAATAAAACTTTATTTATTTCCTAAAAATCTAATTTATCCTCATCCTAAGAAGTTCTAGACTCTTCTAGAAAGTCTTCATCCTCATCCTAGGAAATTCTAGACTATTCTAGAAAGTCTTTATCCTCATCCAAAGTCTAGACTCTTCTAGAAGATGTCTTTAAACCTAATCCTAATCCCCTCCTAACCTTGTCACATTCCCTAAACATGGGTTAAAACTTACTAACCCAAGCCAAAGTTAACAAATATCTCCTCCTTCACCCACCCTCATTAAATGCCATCCACTTGCCTATCCTTAAGCTAATCCTAAACCATCCTAATCCATCCTCTAATCATTTGCACAAGCCTAAGCAAGCTTAAAACCTTCCTAATCAAGCCCAAGTTGAAAATTCTCTTATCACCCTCAAAATATCTCAACCATAAAACTTTATGAAGTCCACTAGGTCATAAATGACTCTTACAAGCCCTTTTATTGCTCTTACAAGTCATTATGAGGGTCTTTATGAAGATTTTATCCCTTGAGCCTCCTTTGTTGACTCATCCTTCCCCTTTCCTCCATCCTCTCACCATTTGACATGTGTCACTCCTTGATTGGCTATAAGGAAGCACAATCCATGTGCTCTCCTCTCATGCAATCTAAGCCTTCCATAAGCTTTTTCCCATCCTTGCATCTTAGCCCTCAATCCTTCAAGCCTCTTGCCTATAAATTGGATCCTTCCCCTTTACAAAATAACACAATCCATGAAGTAAAGTTATAATGCTATTTTGAGAGCCAAATCCATACTAAAGCCATCTATCCACACCAAAAATCCACAATCATCCATTGAAGCCTTTGGAAGCATATTGAGCATACATCCTATCTTTTTAGACAAAGCTACTCAACAAGAGAGCTTCTCATTGAGAGAGCCCATTAATGGCTCATATTTTCAATTGAGAGCTCATCTTAGTCTATCTTGAAGTTTATGAATTTTGTTTAGTTTGTAGAAGCTTTATTTAAATTTGGTTTCTATTAGCATACTAACATTGCTCATATACACCCAATACCTAGAATTGAAGACCTAATGGACTATTTAGGAGGAACAAAATATTTTGCCAAGATAGATTTGAAAAGTGGCTACCACCAAATCAGAATAAATAAAGGGGATGAGTATAAAAAAATCTTTTAAACTACAGAAGGTTTTTATGAATGTCCTTTTATGCCATTTGGTTTATCTGACTCTCCATCTACTTTTATGAGGCTAATGAATGAGGTATTAGCATATTGCATTGGTGAGTTTGTTGTTGTCTATTTAGATGACATGTTAATTTTTAGCAAAACTAAAGAGAAGCATATCAAGGATTTACAAATTGTATTTAAGAAATTGCATTAAGAAAATATAATGATAAACTTGGTGAAGTTTGACTTCATGAAATAGGAGATAGTTTATCTTGTCTTTGTTTTGTCTCAAGGTAACCTCAAAATTGATCAAGACAAGGTGGATGTCATTCTAAGTTGGCCGACTCCCAAGACTGCATCAAATATGAGAAGCTTTTATGTTTTGGCACAATAATATACAAAGTTTATCATGCATTTCAATGCCATATGTCTTCCTATGTCAGATGCAATCAAGGGTGGAATGAAGACAAAGTTCCATTAGATCCCATAATCTAATCATGGTTTTGTGCCACTCAAAAAGAAGATAGCAAAACTAGCAAATCTAGTGCTTCCTTATTTTGAGAAACTTTTCCAAGTGGAGTGTGATGCCAGTAATGTAGCTATTGGGGCTTTTCTAAGAAAAGAAGGAAGACTAGTGGGATTTCATATTGAGAAGCCTGGTGATGCAAATAGGAAGTACTCTTCCTATGAATTAGAGTTGTATGCTCTAGTCCATGACCTTAGGAAGTGGAGCCACTATTTGATTCCAAAGGAATTTTTTGTATACTTAGACAAACAAGCTCTTTGTTTCCTTAACTCCAAAGATAAAACTCAGTAGCAAGCATATGAAATGAATATAATGCCTACAAGCCTCCACATTTACCATCAAACATAAGAAGGGGAAGCATAATAAGGTAGTTGATGCATTGAGTAGGAGACTCGTCATAGTCCAAGAGATTCAACTAGAAAGCATAGGAATTGAAATCTTCAAAGACCTATATGCTGATGATGAAGATTTTTCCCACATCTACAAGGTATGCAAGGAGTTCAAGAACAATTTTGATGGTGAGTTTTTTATTACACATTACATAATGACTTATTTTTAAAAGCGAGTCAACTTTGTGTTCCTAGAGGGTTAATGAGGGAATATTTGATCCAAGAAAATACTAATGGGGCACTTAGTGGTCATTTTGGAGTCAATAAGGCTAAATATTTAGTCACTAGGTTCTATTTTCAGCCTAGAATGACTAGAGATATCAAACAGTATGTGGAAATATGTATAGTGTGTCAAAAGGCAAAGGGCACATCTGTTAGCATAAATGTTGATGATACTACATTGGGGGAGTATCCTAAGCATTGGAGAGTATGATGACATCATATTTGGAGGTAATGATGAAGAAAATGATAAGTTTGTTGAAGAAATGAAGAATGATATTGAGATGGACATGATAGGAGAAATAAAAAATTTCCTAGGATTGCAAATCGAATAGAATAGTGATGGTATTTCATTTCAAAAGCTAAGTAATTGAAAGACTAGTTGAAGATATTTGGATTGGATATTTGTAATCGTATTAGTACACCTATGATAACTAGTCACAAGTTATCTAGCAAAGATTAGACACCTATAATTGAGTAGATGAAATACATATCCATAATTGGAGGTCTGCAATATCTAACTTAGAATAGACTAGATATAACAAATGGAGTTGGAATTGTAGCTAGATTTCAAGATGATACTAAGGAGTATCATTATGTTGTAGTAAAGACAATATTTAGATATTTGAAAGGAATATTTAACTATGGAATTTGGTATGATAGATCGAGTGATTTCACTCTATGTGCACATACTAATGTGCATTGGGCAAGTAGTATGGATGACATAAAGAGCACCAATGGTGGAGCCTTTTCTTTGAGGAAGACTAATTTCTTGGCTAAGAAAGAAACAAGATTATATTTCTCAAAGTACAACTGAGGTAAAGTATATTTTAGTAGAAAATAATTGCAATCAAGTGATGTGGATGAAATAAATGTTGAAGAATATCAGAATTAAGTTTATAGAACTTTTTACCATTTATCGTGGTAACACAACTATAGTATGTCTAAGAATCTTGTATTACATCCTAATACTAAGCATATATCTATTAAGTATCATGTGTTGAGAGAGAAAGCAATAGAAAAAGAGATCAAATTACAATATGCAAGTAGTAAAGATCAAATTATAGATATCTTTATGAAGCCTTTACCTAAAGATACATTATGCTTGGGGTTATGCCCCTCCCTACTTCTGACTAAATGATGCACTAAGTGCATTAGTCTAGTGGTATAGAGCACTATTTTTAGACTAGACTAAATGATGATGCTTACCATATGGGGGAATAGCTGTGATGAGCTAACTCATCGAAGACTCTTGGCATTTGGTCTTGAATAGTATCTTTAAACACTTGAGCTAGTTGAAGACTTGGAGTAGTAAATTGACATAATGAGGCATTTTTCATTGATATCAATGGGGCAGAATATGCATGTAAAAAATCTCCTAAGTATGTATGGGAGAGAGCATGAAAGTCTCTACTTTATTAGTGAGATTTAGAAAGATTTATTTAAAGGAGGAAGATCTCTATGAGTGAGATATGCAACATAAGGAATTATGATGTATGGAAAGTTATTTACTATGAACATTTTTTGTAGATACTAAAGAAGGAGAAGAACAGAGAAGTGTTCTAGAGGATTTCAGATTTGATTGATGAAGAGAATTTGAAATGAAGAGAACAAAAACAAAAACAAAGTATTGTTTTGTTATTCATGGAACTTAGATATTTTTTTATCTATGTTGCCATCAATTCCAAAGGGGAAGATTGTTAGCATGGATTATGTGTTGAAATTTTCAAGTGGGAAGATATACTTCTGAGAGGGGGGGTGAATTAGAAGTAAATAACTTAAACCTCTTTAAAACCTTTTAACTAAAATCATTCACATGCATCTAATTCATCTAATAAACATGAAAGTAAAGACATGCATGAAAAAAAATAACCCAAGAATTTGGTAACCCAGAAACCCTCCAAAATGAGAAGGTAAAACTTGGGTGGGGATGACACCCACAAAGTATCACTACAGCAATATGTAACTATTCAAGGTTACAAAGTTTGACCACTTCCAATGGTCTGCCTTGTGAAAGGCTTGTCCTGTTAAAGACTTTACACCCTATTAAAAGTGACCTGGTTAAAGGATTTACAAAATATTCACTTGGAATATTACCCTATTAAAGGATTTACAATCTTGTTAAGGATCTACAATATGGCTATTAAATCTATATAGCTATTAAGCCAACCTATCATCATACGATTTTCATTGTTACAATACAATGGTTAGAAAGTATAGTAGAATGTCTTGACCTGATGACATGCAGTCTTCAATTGTTGATTCTAGATCCTTGTTCTACTATGTTTTCTCTAATTCTTGCTTGATCTGATATATCTCTTCTCAAAATTTTGATACTCTATTTTGATCAACTAAATGTTGCAATGTGGCTCTTCCTTCTAAGTATTTAAACACCCCTCTGAACTTTGCTATAATTCACCCATACACTTCACATATTTGCACATACAAATGGGTTTTTTCCTCCTTTTAAAGGCTTCAAAGACTTAGGTTTAGGTATGAATCTATGATCCATATTCACTCTTCATTTCCCGCTCAATTCATTCACTTTTCTCATTGGTTCCCTGCCTTCTCCATTTTTCTTATTGGTTGCATGCTGATTACATAGGAAATGTGAAAGATTCGATCTTATCTTCAAAATCCTTCAAGATTAATCCTAAGTTGGCTTCAAAAACAATTTACATCTCTTTTTTGTGAAGTCACAAACTCATATGCTAATTCTGTGTTACTCAACACTTACTACTTGTTAATGCTTGGCACATATAGAAATTCTATTTCACTCGGCATCTATACTTCGCTCGACATCTATAGTGACTCAACATTACTTATCACTTAGTACTTGAAATTCACTCAGCACCTAAAGTTCACTTGGCACCTATTGAATCTTTGGCTCGACACACACTATAGCTCGACTTCTATATTATACTTGGCATCAACTTAAGAATTGGTTAAGTGTGTTGACACTCAAATTTCAAAACCAACCTAAGACCAACAATTTCACCCTTTGACATGAGTGTCAAAAACACTTAATGAGCATTATGAATATGATCACTATGAGTATACTACATATTCTGTTCAGCATATGTATAAGACTTCAAAAACTTGTACAAAATTTTATATACCTCAAAAGTTTTGTAACTCCCCCTGAGCTAATGTGCCAATTCCATAACCAAAATTTCATTCCTACAACCAAAGACTCTTGTGCTAAATTTGTCTCATGTTGATGTGTCTGATACTCTTTGCCTATGTTTCTTTGTACCCTATTCTTGTTCTTGTAGACACCTAAAAATCCTTTAGAAAATAAAGTATTTTTATTTTCTGAAAAATTCCTGATGACATCATCATTTATTAATTAATTAATTATTTAATTAATTAATTAATTAATTTTTATGTCATTAAATCCTTTTATCTTAATTAAAAATATTTAATTAAGGAATCCCTCCCAAAAATGTTTAAATCTTATTTAAACATTATTTCCTTATTTATTAATTATTTAATTAATAAATTGACCAAAAATCCTAAAATAAATAAAAAATTTATTTTTTTCCCAAAAGTTGGCCAATTTCCTTATGACCAATAACCTCTTCCAAAATCTTCTAATCCTTCTTTAATTTTGATTAAAGGTTAATCCCATCATTTCCTACCCCTAATCCCAACTCAAAATATTTAATTAAAATTAAATATTAATCCTCATGTTTATTAAAAAAGTTTTAATAAATATCTCCTCAACCCAAACCCTTGAAATAAATAAAACTTTATTTATTTCCTAAAAATCTAATTTATCCTCATCCTAAGAAGTTCTAGACTCTTCTAGAAAGTCTTCATCCTCATCCTAGGAAATTCTAGACTATTCTAGAAAGTCTTTATCCTCCTCCAAAATCTAGACTCTTCTAGAAGATGTCTTTAAACCTAATCCTAATCCCCTCCTAACCTTGTCACATTCCCTAAACATGGGTTAAGACTTACTAACCCAAGCCAAAGTTAACAAATATCTCCTCCTTCACCCACCCTCATTAAATGCCATCCACTTGCCTATCCTTAAGCTAATCCTAAACCATCCTAATCCATCCTCTAATCATTTGCACAAGCCTAAGCAAGCTTAAAACCTTCCTAATCAAGTCCAAGTCGAATTTTCTCTCATCACCCTCAAAATATCTCAACCATAAAACTTTATGAGGTCCACTAGGTCATAAATGACTCTTACAAGCCCTTTTATTGCTCTTACAAGTCATTATGAGGGTCTTTATGAAGATTTTATCTCTTGAGCCTCCTTTGTTGACTCATCCTTGCCCTTTCCTCCATCCTCTCACCATGTGACATGTGTCACTCCTTGATTGGCTATAAGGAAGCACAATCCATGTGCTCTCCTCTCATGCAATCTGAGCCTTCCATAAGCTTTTTCCCATCCTTGCATCTTAGCCCTCAATCCCTCAAGCCTCTTGCCTATAAATTGGATCCTTCTCCTTTACAAAATAACACAATCCATGAAGTAAAGTCATAATGCCATTTTGAGAAGCCATTTTACATCAAAATCATACACTCACACCCAAATTCCAACTCCATTTGAAGCCCTTTTTGAAGCATAAGTTTGAGCATACATCCTATCTATTTAGACAAAGCCACTCAACAAGAGAGCTTCTCATTCAGAGAGTCCATTAATGGCTCATATTCTCAATTGAGAGTTCATCTTAGTCTATCTTGAAGTTTATGAATTTTGTTTAGTTTGTAGAAGCTTTATTTAAATTTGGTTTCTATTAGCATACTAACATTGCTCATATACATTTTGGCACGCCTGGTGGGACCCCGCATGGGTCATCTTCATTAGCTTTTTTAGTCAAGTTTTGTATGTCATTTGCTGATTTTGGCTAATTTTTCTTGTTTTTGTGATTGGTAGGATTGTATAAATTGGTTTTGTAGGTCCACATGAGCATGAAGAAGACAAAGGAACTCATAATCTATCTCATAGTGTTTGCAGATTTTTCAAGCTTATAGGTGGACAAAGAACTTGAAATTCTTCTTCTTCTTCTTGTCTATATTCTTCTTATTCCATCTACTTCTTCTTCTTCTTCTTGTGGGAGATCTTGGCCATTTTTTTTTAAGAAAGAAAAATCATACACACTTCTTTTTAGTGCTTAAAATGAACCCCCAAATCATACTTAAATCCATTGAAAAATTAAAAATTTGCAAAAAAGAAAAAATCTTTTAACAAGTGAAACTAAACCAATCTAATCATTTGCATCCTTGCAACATCAAGGTTTTAGATACATTCATGCAAAATTAGGAACACTTCATTTTTGGGAATTTAAAAAGAACTTCAAGTTTCCATTTCAAAAGGTTCAAAATCAACACTAAGTGCACACTAAAGTTCTTTTAAAAAATCTCATAAAAACTAAGAGTCCTAAATGGTTGCCAAAAATTGTCCTAAAAGCTTTGTTATTTGTTCCAAACAAATGTCTTATTGCAAAATCTTGAATGTTTCTTAGGATTTTCATGCATCAAAACAATCTAGGAATATCATTTTTGGGCTTAAAATATGCAAACTAGAACACAAAATCTTGAATGAAAACCAAAGTCCAAAGAGTCATTTTCACTTTTGAGTCCAAAACAATCTTGAATGATCTAAGGTTAAAACAAAGCACTTCAAAGTTCTTAAAACAACACACAAAATCTCAATCTTGAATGCTCAAAAGAAAACACTTGAATGTTTAACCACTTTTCTTTGAATGCATGTTGCTAAAATCACTCTTGAATGCCATGGATTAAAATCAAATTTTCCTTGAATGCATGGTTAAAACAACAAATCCAATCTTGAATTCTAAGGATCAATTAACTATTGCAATATCAAACACTTCATTTGGAGCTTCTAAAAATTGAACAAAACAAATCTCTTTTCCACATGCAATCTAGGTAAAGTTTGATTTTTGGACATTTAAGAAACCTTGTTAAGTTAAAATACAAATTTGCAAAAATCAATTTGAGTAGTTACTTGGACTCACCTCTTTTCTAATCACCCATCAAATATTAACCATTGGTTGCAATCTCAGCGCCATTTATGGGGATGGGTCTACTTGAAAAAGGTATTAAATGTTCCACAATCTAACTCACTCACTTGGTCTTTGAATTTTTGCTTTAACTTTATCAAAATTCTTAAATGATCAAAACTCTAGATTAAATCGATCACACTTCAAGTTTGGGCACTAAAATTGAACAACAACTGATGTGGAGAGCCTCCGGGCGCGCGCTTGAAATCGAATCTCACACACTTTTGCTTTAGGCTTAAAACAAACTCACACTCAATCTTGAATGCCTTAAAGAAAATTAATCGATACTTGACGTGGAGGGCCTCTGGGTGCGCGAGTTTGCTTTTGTTGACCCTAACTCTTCTTATTGTTTTCATTCTTCGATCGATTTACTTTTGTTGGTGCTTCAAGTTGGAATAAACATTGTATCTTAAACATGAGTGCTTGCAAAGTCTAGATCAGAAAACTTAAGCGTCAGTTGGTAAAAGAACAAATGTGTTTTTTAGCCCAAGGTCATCCAAGTCTTCTCTCCCCTTGTCATCTTTCGAGGCCATCTTGGGTGCATAAGATTAGGATCCAAAACCTTGTTTCTTTTTAGGAGGCCTGCTTGGGGATTTCATCACCCCTTGGACGACCTCAACTCCAGCGTTCTGGCGGAGTATAAGAATCAGAAGGTGAATCGAAAGACACCTCTCTTGGGATCAAGATTTTGTCACTCGGGCTAAGCCTCAAGGAACTTTATACCCTTGAGAAGTGAAAGAGGAGAAGTGGGTTACCGCTCCTCTCGGCTGTGTGACATTTTTTTGGTCTCATCTACGGATTTGGGCCTCACGTACCTTGGGTATATCGAGGACCCCTTAGCTAAACCAACTGTCAGCCTTGTAGACAACCATCTAGGATGTTAATGTGTTTGAGGTGACTGATCGAAACATTTGTAGAACATACACACTCCTTGGCGCAAGTATCACTTTCTGAGAATCAAAAACTTCTATCTGGTTGTTTCTATCTATTGCTTGATCTTTTATTTGTTGAATGAATGTTTGCCAAACTTGGTCAATCCTAGCTTAGGGCATACTTAGCGTAGTCACTGCCTATTCCAGAAGTTGAATGAGTTGAAGCAAAACAACCAAGATCTCTCAAAGCCAAGCAAATTCAGAAATTGATTTCAGAGCAACCCAAACCCAAACAGAAGTTCCACAAAGTTAAACTCAAACCATCTCTAGCATACCAAGAACTTTCAGCCAAGAGAAAAGAAATAACACCAAGCCCACGAATTGCCAAACTCCACAAAGTAGAGGCAAAAGCTACCGATGAAGCACTTCAAGAGGCCTGGTTAGAGCGCACCATCAAATTTAGCCAACATCCAGGAGTTAATCCTGCTTATGCCTTACCAACTAGGCATGATTTCTATGATTAGACACCCTTGTTTCTCCACATCTTCTTGGATAAGCTTCACTTTAGAGTCATTTTTGTAGAAAAGCTAGCCATCTTAGGTTATCCCCTTAAAGCATTATTAGCTCATCCATCTCATTTAGAATCAAACCATCTAGCCAGCAACCAAAACCTCACATCCAAGCCTTCACAATTGTTGTCACTTTTGCCAAAAGTTTGCCACTCTTAAAATCTTTCAAATCCATCAATCTCACCAAGGTTATCCCTTTGACAGAGCTTTGTCTAGGGTGATCCAGCTTTGTCACTTGTTATCCCTCATCACCTTGAGCTAAAGGTTGGGATCCACAAGTGGTCAATCTCATGTTCTTCCTAAAGGATCATCATTCTATCCTTAAGTTGACACAATCACCACCAAGTTTACACATAGGAAAGCAGACCTTTCGTGCTTTGGCAACATATCTTTGAAGTTAGAATCTCCAACCCAATCCTCCTTAGGTTTTTTCGTATAGCTTTGCCTTAACCTAGGAAATCATTTGCATAGAGAAGCCTTCCCCCTTTTGCATCCATCAGCATTATTGCATCTCATCCCTAAGAGCATTTTTCATGCCACCCGTCACTCGCTTAGCCAAGAAGAAAGAAACAATGGAGCCCTATCATTTGGATCGAACAGCCTCACCCCCCTTGAGCACTCAGCCATCCTTTAGTGCAGAGAAAGCTATGCCATCACGTACTGACATTGAAGCTTTCATGAACCAACAAGGAAATGCAGTATTGGTAAATGCCATTATAGACAAGAACAAAGAGACAATCATGGCTAATTTTCGAAGGGAAAATGTAGGAACCTTTGACTTTGGAAGACCCCCTCCATTATCAGATCCATCTCACCCATTGTTTGGGCAGCTACCACCACCCATAGGCTCTTATGATCCAAATTATCCTCAATATATGCCAAAAGAAGAGCCTCCAGCCAATCCATATGATCCAACAGACCCAAACATACCATCATCCACCCAAGTTGAAATCTCCATGCCACAAGCCAACCCAGCCACCACCACTCCATCCTTGGTTCATACCTCTCCGCTCCAAACCCCCTTTACCCAAAACAGCTCACCGTTCACCCCCTTCACTATTGCTGTTGCTGCTCCCCAACCCAGCCTTCCAAATCCACCCATCTCCCAAATCAGTGCTAGCATCTTTGGCCAACCTCAGCAATATACAACAGGGATGCCACCCATGGGGCCAAGTAATCAACCTTTCATCACCCCCAGCTTGTTCACTGCAGCCCAACACACAATCCCATCATTTCCATTAGGTCTTGGGAGCTCAATACCATTAGCCACAAATCTACAAGCTACTACCCTCACTCCACAAAGCTATCAAATCCCACAAGCTACTACCAATTTTCTACCAAGCTCCCAAGTGACCCCAGCCCCTGCCACCACTCTACCAAGCTTCCAAATCCAACCACAAAGCTATCAAACCCCATCAGTTCCATTCCCAAGCTTTCAATTCCCACCACCTCCACCACCAACTAATCCATTACCTCCAATTACCAACTACTTTTCAATGCCACTTCTAGGAGGTAATCCACCACCCCAGCCAACCACCAATTATTTGCAGATACCATCCCAAATGGGGGTACAACCCACATATATTGGTCAAACCCCACAAGCCCCCCGATCCTTTCCCCAAGCCTCTCAACCATCTTATACCTTACCTCCACAAAGCAATCCATTTATCCCACAGCCAGCTTATGTTCCTCAATCCCAACCTCAAATCCCATATCAACAGCAAGCCTCGCAGCACATGCAGCAATATGCGCCACCTCCCCCTCAGCAACCTGTCATCCACCATGCAGCTGCCCAAACAATGTACAATCCCTATCAGCAAATCCCTCATAGCCATCCATATTCAGTGGCCCCATCCAGTACATACCTACCTCAAGGCACTCCTACATTGGGGGCACCCCAGCCATCACCTATCAATTCAGAATGGGAGCAAATGAAGATAGCTCTGAAAGCCATCCAAGAAGGGAATGATCCGAAGACATTCAGGTTTGAGAATGTGTGTCCTTACCCATTTGACAGAGCCATTACCATGACACCATTTCCCAAACACTTTGAGGTACCCAAATTTGACAAATTCAGAGGAAAAGGAGACCCTGTCACACATATCAAAGAATTTTACATGCACTGCCAGGATGTAGCATACAATGATGTCTTCCTCTTGCGCCTTTTTTCCAAAAGCTTAGCTGGACCAGCTCTTGAATGGTTTTATAGAATCCCCTATGGTACAATTAAAAACTTTTCTGAATTATCTGAGGCATTTGTAGCCCAATATGCCCATCTTGTTGAAACAGAGCTATCAATAGTTGATCTTGTCCACACCAAGCAAAAAGGTGGAGAAAGCCTTGCCGAATACCTGCAAAGATGGCAAACCCTTACCACCCGCATATCCTGCACCTTGCCAGAATGCCATGTTGTGAAAATGTTTATTGATAATGCCCATCCTAGCTTGGCTCACCACATGACCATGAACTGTTTGCAAACCTACAAAGATATCAAAGAGAAAGGAATGATCCTTGAGCAAGGACTCATTAAAGATGGTGTGGTCAAGCTTTACAAGGAAACCAACCAGAATCAATCACATTCCAATGACAAGTCTAGGTATTGGAACAAAAACAAGCACGTTGCAACAGATGGCGTCACTGACACCAGACATGTGAATATTGTTGGTCCTTCTCACAACCAGTCCAACCCACCATATCAACCAAAAAATCAACAAGCTATCAACTACCAACAACAGAATAACCAAAGCTATCAAAACCACACTCCAAGACCCAACTTTCAAGGGTCTAGCAATCAAGCTAATGCCATCAATGTAGCTGCAGGACAAAAGCCTAGATTCCAACCTACACCTAGAAACTATACACCCCTTGGTGAGCCATTGGATGTCATTTTTGAGAAATTAGTCAAAGAAAACCTCATCAAATTTCCTCCTACCCAGTAAATTGACCCAAGCCAATCCAAAGCTGCATGGTACAAAGATAATGAGTACTGCAAATTTCATAGGGTAAAAGGTCACACTACCCTCAGATGCATGAAACTAAAAGACTATGTGCAGGACCTCATTGATCGGAAGGAAATCACTGTTGGTGCCCAAACCTCTCCCAATGCAGGCTTACAGATCTATCAAAATGCTTTTCCTCCACACCACAACCAAAATCTTGGAAAAACACCTATCCAAACCAACAACAACAACACCAACAACCATCAGCCAAACCAACAGCATGGGAAGAACAATGACCACACTTCATCCTATATAGACTATGGTAGCCTTATAGGTTGTATATCTGAGAAAGAGCCTTCCGTCAATGTTATCAATATCCAAGGACCAAACAATGAGTGTGCAGTCACCACTCGAAGAGTGCGATTTAACATCGCAGGCCCACCTGTTACACCAACACCATCAGCTCCATCAAAAAGCCAGTACAATATCTTGGAACACCTTGGGAACATGCCAGCCCAAATCTCCATTTTAGACCTTCTTCGCACTAGTCCTGTGTACAAGAACATCCTTGACAGTGCTCTCATAGAATCTCGTGTCCCTTCTGATATCAATGCTACTGATTTTCATAATCTTGTTGGACACCTCTCATCCTCATGTGCCCTATCGTTCAAATCCACCGACATACCCGTGGTCGACCCAGATCACACCCTTCCACTTCACATAGCCATCATGGTATCCAACTTTGTTGTAAAAAGAGTAATGATAGATAATGGATCAGCCTTGAATATTTGCACCCTAAAATTCATAAAACAAGCTGGGTATACTGAGGCAGATATCATCAGTGAGGTTATCACCATCAAAGCTTACGATAACTTGGAAAGAACCACAGAAGGAACTATTTTGCTGCCAATCAAGGTTGGGTCAGTCATCCAAGAGACACTCTGCCATGTTATTGATCTAAACCTACCATTTAACATCCTCCTCGGTCGCCCATGGATTCATGCCATGAAAGTCGTTCCATCCACTTACCATCAGTGCATCAAATTTCTGCATCAAGGCACTGAGGTAACCATCCATGCCGATCCAGAACCCTTTGCTTACTGCAATGCGGTTGAAGCTTCATATACAAACCATTGCCCTGGAATTGATATCGGCACATCCATCGCCAGCTCATCCCACACTTATAATGACCCAGAAACCATCCTTGCCTCTGCCCTGTCTACCGTGAAGATCAATAACAAAGGTTGTGGAGAGTATAGTCTATCAGATGCATTTGCTGTCGGGGCACTCCCACTTGATCCACATGCCCATGGACGACCGACATATCACAAAGCTAAGGAAATTCCACCTCCTTGATACAAACAGTTTGGCCCAACAACCTTTGTATCCTCAAAAATCCCTCTTCATGAGGAGCTCACTCCAGATATCAACAAATGGTTACATAAGGATGCACCTCAAAGAAATCAAGCACGCCTTGATCACTTCAGCCAAAAGTATCCCCAAGAACATAAGCTCATCACTGACAAATGGAACTATCAAGGTGGTGGTCTAGGACCAGAAGAAAGAGGCATGCAGTGCCCCATCGACGCACACAAGTGGGAATCGAAGTCAGGTCTTGGCTTTGGCATACCCACAACTGGGGGCACCAATGAGAACGGTCACGCTTTTTCAAACATTCACCGCGACCTTGTTGAAATTGAAGACATTCCTAAGGAAGTTGAAAAGAGAGCCTACGATGATATCCTAGACCAAATCTCCCTCGGAGACTCTATTCTCCAAGAACTATCCATCCACCTCATTGACCTACCACTCGCCCATCCACAACTCATAGATTGGGACCAACCAAGTGTCATACACATCGATGAGTTCACATCAGAGGAGGCACTTCTAAGATTCATGGGAGCTGAAACTCCTCACAAGAAAACAAAGCCAGATTCTGCCTATATCTACAAGCTAGATCCCAAGGGGTATTTTGGAGAAAATCCCCAACCTAGTTCCGATACACCCAAAACTGGAACTAAGGTGAATTTGAGACTAGCTAAGGCAACGAAGAGAACCCCTCAGCAAGAAAATCCAGAGCCACAAGAAGAACATGAGGATTTAGCATTGCCTCCTCAAGATAATCGACCAGAGGTGTCTTCTATTCTAATTGAGGATACTCAAGAAGTCAACATTGGTTCTTCAGAGATCCCCAGACTTGTTCACATTGCTGCATCCCTATCACAAGACCAAGCTGACCTCCTCTTTGAGGTCTTAAGAGAGAATATTGGCCAATTTGCATGGTCATATCAGGACATGCCAGGACTTGATCCAAAGCTTGTAGTTCATCATCTTGCAGTTGATCCAAAGATCAAGCCCGTCAGACAAAAGCTTAGAAAAATGCACCCCAAGGTGGCATTATTGGTCAAAGCTGAATTAGAAAGAATGTTAGCTGCTAAGGTTATCCGACCTATCGACTACTCAGAGTGGATCTCCAACATGGTCCCTGTCACTAAACCTTCTGGTGACATCAGAATCTGCACTGATTTTAGAGATCTTAACAAAGCTTGTCCAAAAGATGATTTTCCCTTGCCCAACATAGATATGATTGTAGATCTTACAACTGGACATGAAATTTTGTCCCTCATGGATGGATTTTCTGGGTATAATCAAATCAAAATTGCAGAAGAGGATCAGCATAAGACAGCATTCACTACCCCTTGGGGAACCTTTTGCTACAACATGATGCCTTTTGGCCTAAAGAATGTTGGGGCTACCTATCAAAGAGCTATGACAGCCATTTTTCATGATCTCATCCATAGCATTTTGGAGGATTATGTGGATGATATCTTGGTCAAGTCTCATACCTTCATGGATCATCTTGCTGACTTGGAGAAAGTCTTTGATAGGTTAGCCAAATATCACCTCATGCTGAATCCCAAGAAATGTGTCTTTGGGGTCACATCTGGCAAGCTTCTAGGCTTCATAGTTTCTAAACGAGGTATAGAGATCGACCCCAAGAAGGTCAAGGCTATCTTAGACATGCCTCCTCCCCAGACACTGCGACAACTTCGCTCTCTTCAAGGAAAGCTCCAATCTGTTCGGCGCTTCATCTCCCAGCTTGCAGATAAGTGTACACCATTTTCCCATTTACTAAAGAAGGATGAGAACTTCAAGTGGGATCCTTTATGTCAGTGCAGCTTCGACCATCTCAAGCAGTATCTCATCAATCCCCCTATCTTGGTTCCACCAATTCCTGGTCGTCCCCTAATTTTGTACATATCAGCAACACCTACTGCTCTAGGGGCACTTCTAGCACAGCTTGATGACTACAAAAGAGAAAGAGCCATCTACTACATCAGTAGAGCCCTAGTTGGTTATGAACTCAATTACACTCCTATGGAAAAAGCTTGTTTGGCAGTTGTCTTCTCAACTCAAAAGCTTCGCCATTACATGCTAAGTCATACCATCCAACTAGTCTCCAAGATTGACCCTCTCAAGTATATGCTCTCTAGAACAACACTTACAGGCCGTTTGGCCAAATGGGTTATGCTCCTTAGTGAATTTGACATCCAGTATGTGGATAGAAAGGCAATCAAAGGGCAAGCTATAGCAGATCACCTAGCTGATGCACCTCTAATAGATGCTTATCCGTTGATCACAGAATTTCCAGATGAGCATATCTGTCTAATTGAAGAACAACCCCCATGGAAACTTTATTTTGATGGCTCATACACATCTAATGGATCAGGGGCAGGAATATTGTTGGTCACACCTCAAGGAGATTACATTCCAAAAGCCTTCAAGCTACAATTCCCTAGCACCAACAATATAGCTGAATATGAGGCCCTCATAGCAGGATTAAAGATAGCTGTAGAATGGAACATTGTTGAGCTACAAATCTTTGGCGATTCTCAGCTCATCATCAAGCAAGCCCTAAATGAATATCAAACCAAAGATGAAAAGCTATTACCCTACAAAGAGCTAGTTGATTAGCTAACCCAACATTTTACAAAGCTTCAGTTTACACAAGTGCCTCGAATACAGAACAAAGCAGCAGATGCTATGGCTACTATAGGCTCACTCTTGGAAATTCCCCAAGCAACTACACAGTATGAGTTTTTAGTGGAGCAGCTCCTCACACCCGCCTATGCGAATGAGGATTCAAACCATGTTTGTATCTTGGTTGGTTCCCAATCCCCTTGGTACCATGAGATTCACGCTTACCTTAATGATGGTATCATATCCCCTCACCTCACACGTACCCAACGCCAGAACCTCATCCGAAAATCATCCCGCTATGTTATCATAGCCAATACCCTATATCGTCGGGGTTATCACGATACTCTCTCTCGATGTTTAGACCAAAATGAGGCCGCGATGGTGTTAAAGGAAGTACACTCTGGACTTTGCGGTGCCCACACGAGTGGTATTTTCCTAGTGCGAAAAATCCTTAGAGTAGGCTACTATTGGCCTACCATTGAAGAAGACTCCTGTGACTTTGTCAGAAAGTGTCTCCCATGTCAGCAACATGCAAATCTTGTGCACGCTCCAGCACAGGATCTACAACCTATTGCACCACCTTGGCCTTTCGCTTGTTGGGGCCTTGATCTAGTTGGAACTATCACACCCCTCTCATCTGATGGACATAAATGGATAATAACAGCTACAAACTATTTCACTAAATGGGTGGAAGCAGTCCCCCTAGTCTCAGCTACAGGAGTTCAGGTCTCCAAGTTCATCTTGTACCACATTGTTTGCCGCTTCGGCATCCCATCCACCATCTTCACTGACCACGGAGGTAACTTTGAAAATCTCAACATGGAAGAATTATGCACTTCCCTCCACATCCATCACCGCTTTTCTAGCCCATATTTCCCACAAGGTAACGGCCAGGCAGAGGCAACTAACAAAACCCTCCTCAAAATTCTAAAGAAAGTTGTCAATGATTCTGGCCGTGATTGGCACCTACAAATAAATCTAGCCCTATGGGCCTATCGAACTTCCTTCCGTACATCCACAGGCACAACTCCATACTCCCTAGTCTATGGTGCCGAAGCAGTACTACCTATAGAGGTTGAACTTCCCTCCTTGCGCATATCTTTGCAAGGGCAAATATCAGATGAAGAATATAGAGTAGCTCGGCTCACCCAGCTAGATCTCTTAGACGAGAAGCGACAACAAGCCTATGATCATCTCATAGTCTATCAAACTCATCTCAAAAGGAATTTCAACAAGAAGGTGCTTCCACGACACTTTCAGCCAGGTGACATGGTCCTTAAAGAAAACATGAAAGTCCAAGCAGATCGAGAAAAGAAAGGCAAGTTTGAACCTACATGGCTTGGTCCTTATGTTGTCACTGCTTCCTTTGGCTCTGGAGCTTATCAGCTATCTACACCAGAAGGAGAACTCTTGAATGATCCTACTAACATCATTCATCTCAAGAAGTTCTATGCTTGAAGATCCTTGGTATACCAGGCTTTTGAAAAATACAAAAGAAAAAAAAAAAAATAGTAAAGAGAAACAAGCGTCCAATGGTGAAAACTTGGCAATTCAAGCACCTTGGATAGGTACCTTGGTGAAAACCTGGTAATTTAGGTGCCTTGTGTACTAAAGACTAATCCATTATCTATCACTATCCTATCCCTCATCCATTTACCCACCATCCCATAAGACACACTTGCTTGTTCCCTTGGTGTTCCAACCAAATATCCAAAATCTGATGAAGCTTGTAAATACCTCCTGTACAGCTTGTAAATCTTGTACCAAAGCTTGTATTATACCTTGTAAATCTTGTACCATACCTTGTATATCCAAATCTTGTCCAAAGCTTGTACCATACTCCAAATTGTAGATAATCTTGTATCCTAGCTTGTATCCTATCACATGCACCCAAAGAATTCCATTTTCCTTAAGCTTTTCGCAAACCATCTACCTATCCACCTATCACCTATTATAGACATCCCATCCTTCACAAACATTTCCATCTCACAAAAACCAAAACATGAACAAACTTGTACATTTGTAACATATCTTGGTCCATCAGCTTGTACATCCTCTTTAACTTAGTACCATTGTATCTATCCAGCGTTCATGTCAGTTCGTCCTTGATCAGCATCTTGCACCCATCACACATCTTGGTTAGCTATTCCAACGCATCCTTTAGCTAGATTTCTTGTCACCAAAGTGTTATCTTTCTTAGTTCAGCTTGCCAGATGCATCACTCATCCAAATCCACCAGCTTCGGTGCTCTCCAATAGGTCCTTGCAGGATATAGCTTTCCTCATGTCTGATCTTGGTCCGTTAGTGCCTTGTCCTACCCATCTCGTTGGCAAATGGCTCTCTTGGATTTTCACTTTCTTTTGATTTGGGATCTTCCCTTTTGGGTCTTGAAGTATCTTTTCCAAGAAATCTCCTTGTTCCCTCCTCACGGTTGCCACGATCTTCCATATCATGGTGTGCTGCAAATGGGGCAATTAGAGCGAAAGGTCTTGATCAGGTCTTTCGTTTGTTTTTCTTTTCTGCTTGTGGGTTCTCCAGTGTCGTTTCCACGTTGCTTCCTCTAGGATTCATGTGTGATGCTAGGGCAATCCTTGTGTGTTTGTTTTGAGTTAGTTTGTCAGTCCTTTGGACGGTTGGTGAAAAGGCCTTGATGTTCTTGGTAACCTTGGCAATTAACCAATAGTCCTATAGCAAATCTAGTGCTCAACTACATGGTGGTACTTCTCTTTGAAGTATCCCCCCGCTCAAAAAGCTTCAATGGTTTTCCTTCATCTCCATTATCCCCCATCCATATCCAGCATCCGTCTCTCCTACCCCAGCTGATGCATCAGTATCTCTTTGAATCACTCATCACTCTTAGCTTTATTGATCCACAATCCTAGTCTTAGGGATCCACCAATCCAAATCAACCCACCAAGCCTCATCTTTCGAGATCCACAATCCTAGTCCTAGGGATCTCCAAAACCCATCTTCCACCAATCTAACTCTTTGAAATCCTATTGCATCATCTTTATAATCCCTTCATCCATCTCCCTATCCTGGATTCCTTTTTATAGCGCTCTGCTCCTTCATCCTCTGCAATCCCTGAGATCTTAAGCTTGCTTTCTCTTGTGCCTCTGATTCTCCCTTTATCATTCTCTCATAGTAAGAGTTTGAGCTAACTAAACCTCTTCTCTTAATCCAATTTGAGTCTCCTTGCTCATCCCAGATTCTTGTATTTTTCAAGAAGCCACCAAGCCTCGCTTTCTCTCCCCGCTGCCTTCTTGAGGGGGCATCTCATAGTCCATTCTCTCCTCTTCTGCTCTAGCCTTGGGCATCTTATTTTCTTATCTTTGATGTCATGCCACTTGCGGCATCACATCAAAGAGGGGCAAAATGTAGACACCTAAAAATCCTTTAGAAAATAAAGTATTTTTATTTTCTGAAAAATTCCTGATGACATCATCATTTATTAATTAATTAATTATTTAATTAATTAATTAATTAATTTTTATGTCATTAAATCCTTTTATCTTAATTAAAAATATTTAATTAAGGAATCCCTCCCAAAAATGTTTAAATCTTATTTAAACATTATTTCCTTATTTATTAATTATTTAATTAATAAATTGACCAAAAATCCTAAAATAAATAAAAAATTTATTTTTTTCCCAAAAGTTGGCCAATTTCCTTATGACCAATAACCTCTTCCAAAATCTTCTAATCCTTCTTTAATTTTGATTAAAGGTTAATCCCATCATTTCCTACCCCTAATCCCAACTCAAAATATTTAATTAAAATTAAATATTAATCCTCATGTTTATTAAAAAAGTTTTAATAAATATCTCCTCAACCCAAACCCTTGAAATAAATAAAACTTTATTTATTTCCTAAAAATCTAATTTATCCTCATCCTAAGAAGTTCTAGACTCTTCTAGAAAGTCTTCATCCTCATCCTAGGAAATTCTAGACTATTCTAGAAAGTCTTTATCCTCCTCCAAAATCTAGACTCTTCTAGAAGATGTCTTTAAACCTAATCCTAATCCCCTCCTAACCTTGTCACATTCCCTAAACATGGGTTAAGACTTACTAACCCAAGCCAAAGTTAACAAATATCTCCTCCTTCACCCACCCTCATTAAATGCCATCCACTTGCCTATCCTTAAGCTAATCCTAAACCATCCTAATCCATCCTCTAATCATTTTCACAAGCCTAAGCAAGCTTAAAACCTTCCTAATCAAGTCCAAGTCAAATTTTCTCTCATCACCCTCAAAATATCTCAACCATAAAACTTTATGAGGTCCACTAGGTCATAAATGACTCTTACAAGCCCTTTTATTGCTCTTACAAGTCATTATGAGGGTCTTTATGAAGATTTTATCTCTTGAGCCTCCTTTGTTGACTCATCCTTGCCCTTTCCTCCATCCTCTCACCATGTGACATGTGTCACTCCTTGATTGGCTATAAGGAAGCACAATCCATGTGCTCTCCTCTCATGCAATCTGAGCCTTCCATAAGCTTTTTCCCATCCTTGCATCTTAGCCCTCAATCCCTCAAGCCTCTTGCCTATAAATTGGATCCTTCTCCTTTACAAAATAACACAATCCATGAAGTAAAGTCATAATGCCATTTTGAGAAGCCATTTTACATCAAAATCATACACTCACACCCAAATTCCAACTCCATTTGAAGCCCTTTTTGAAGCATAAGTTTGAGCATACATCCTATCTATTTAGACAAAGCCACTCAACAAGAGAGCTTCTCATTCAGAGAGTCCATTAATGGCTCATATTCTCAATTGAGAGTTCATCTTAGTCTATCTTGAAGTTTATGAATTTTGTTTAGTTTGTAGAAGCTTTATTTAAATTTGGTTTCTATTAGCATACTAACATTGCTCATATACAGTTCTAGTTGTACTCTCCCTCTATTTTATGCTCCCTCTTTCATATCTTCTTGCAATTTCTATTGTCCTTTTTGGCTTTCTCAAAAATTGAATCTCTCCCCCTTTGGATATCCTTTATTACTTCCATTAAGGAATGTATTATCTCCCCATTCTTATTATAATCCCCCCAATTCAATATATGCAATAATAAATATCGTCCCCTTTTTGATACTTATGTCAAAGGGTCCTAAGAATGAATAGAGAATTTAGCCAAAAATGTTTTATTTACCTCCATTATCATCTTTAGAGAAGCATCCCAATTGTATAAGGAAATTTCCAATGATTTGTGCTGGATGGCTATCTCTATTGCAAGATGTACTAGGCCTTCTAAAGTAGAAAGATTAGGGTCTTTCTTTAAAACTATTTCTACATAGGCATGTTCCTTATGTAGGACTTCTAGATGTGGAGTAATAGAAGATTGAATCTATATTAATTTGGCCTTAATATTTGACTCTTCTTCTATTAGTACAACTAACTCCTTCTAAGTGTGAAGCACTGTTGCAAAATGCTTCTCACTTTGAGCTAGATCTTTGGGTAGCTGTGTGTTAGAAATCTTAAGATTACATTCCAAGCTCAGCATCCTTTGGCTAGTTTCTTGTGTGAAATATGATGAATCACACATCTTGGAGTACAATGAGAATACATTCTCAAGTACTATTTTCACTTTTTCAACTTTCATAGCCAATTCTACTTGTGAAAGTGCTATCTCACTAGATATCTTTTCATTAACTATCATTTGAAGCTTCTTTTCAGACCACTCTAATAACTCAACATTAGTATCAAGGTCTTCATTTTGTACCTAGTCCACTATGTTGGACAATTGCTCCATGATGGGCTTTGTTTCATTAGGTACAGGAAAGTTGAATGCATCAATGAATATGTCTTTGATTTCCACTAATGCTTGTTTTTGTCTATACTCATTTATGAGTATCTCTTGTTTCTTCCTTCTATCCAGTGCCTCTTGCACTTCATTTATCTGCACTAGTTTCATGGTCTTGGAGTCATAACTTGGTATGACTATTTCCTCATCAAGTGCAAGGTCTCCATAGTGAAGTACCCTTGCTACCTTGGTGGAGCTCAAGCCTGGTGCTGATATTTACAGTGGCACTACATTAATTCTTAGCTATTTGGTAGGAGTCCTCATAGTAGGAAAGCTCACCAGTGTTTGTATTGCCTCTTGCTCTCTTTCTTTGTGGGTTTTCTCATCTTCCTTATTTTCTTCTCTATTGCCCTAATATATGATGATTATTTGAGGAGGTATAACTTGACTTTGTGTTGTAGGCACATCTTGCCCTTTTTTCTCCTTTGTTATCTCCTTGGTAGTTGTTGTCATTAGTACTGTGTGATCACCCTTAGTAGTTGTATCCTATGCTTCTTGCTCTTTTGTTTGATCTATTGTAGCTATGGGTGGTTGTGAAGCTAGTTCTTGTGTGTTCACCTTCTCCCTAGTAATCTCTACTACAGCCTTTTGCAACTCTTCCACACTCACCAAAATAGGATTTGTGCACAGTTGTGATTGCAATGTGGTTTGCTGAAGGATCTTTTTGAGATCCTCTATAGTCAATGGATTGATGTTCTAACCTAAGGTGTTAGGAACATCCTTCAAAATTATAGTTTCTACAAGTGCTATATGTGGAGGACTTGGTGGTGGCAATTGGGTATCTTGGACACTCTGTTCTTACTACTACTCTCCATCTATTGCCTCTTCACCTTGTTTCTTCTCCATTATTTCCTCTTCTTTCTCTTTCTCTCCTTCCTCATCATTTTCATTCTCTTCTTCCTCATCATTCCTTCCCTCAAAGGGATCTTCCTACCCTTCCTTGATAGTAGTTAATCCATAAATGAACTTCCACATTCGTGTGGACTTTTGCACAACATCTTCAATTTGATTTTGTAGAATTCTAAAGGCTTTGTATTTGGGTTCAAATTTTCTCCCATGCTTCTTATTAGCCTTGTTAATTTGACCTTTAGTTAGGTTAGGCATTACATGAGCCAATGGTGACTCCATTATTTTCTTTTCCATTTTTAGGTAGTAATGCCATTTATTTTCTATAATGGAGCTTAGCTCCTTAGGCATTGAATTGTCTAGTTCAAGTGGGGTGGTCTTGAACCTAGCCATCATAGTGTAGATGGATTCTTCCACTATGTTTTGTTCTTCTCTTGACAATTTATTAAAATCAATAGTTTTAAAACTAGTTAGATCTTCATTATCTCTAATATTATTACAAACATTATCCAATTTAGACTTGGAAGAACATCTTACCAATCTGAATTGGTCATCATCAGACTTTGTCTTTTCTTTGTCTGATTATGGGGGTGCAACATATTTTCTTCTCTTATTTTTCTCTACAGGCCCTCCTTTCTCTATTTCCTTTTGCTTCCCCTATTCTTTTTCCACTGGGGTTGTAGCCCTAGTATCTGCCCTTGTAGTTGGCTTGGCTGGGCTCAGCTTTGTTGCTTTCTTCTTTCCCTTTGGCTGTACAACTGGCTATTTCTGCACCTTTCTTTTCTTTGGTTCAGCCTTGGTGCTTCTTGCTCAACACCTTCCTCTTCTTCAGCATCCTCCCCCATGCCTTGGGTTAGTGCAAGTGTTGCTTATCCTTGTTCCTCTTCACCATCTTCTGCTTCTTCTTCTTCTTCTTCTTCTTTCATACCTTCACCAAATTTGGCTTTAAGTTTCTTCTCAAGTTTTTCTTTCTTCTTCAGTGTGGAGGTAGTCTTTAACTCCATATCCACCTTTGACCTAACCACATCATAACTTCCAAAATATGGTGCACTTTTGTCCACTTCCTTAGCTAGTAGTCAAGTTATAGCTGCTGATGCCTCATTTATATTTATCTCATAGCCAAGAGGTCTTAACCATCTAACTATTGGTATGGCAACTTGTATATAGGTGTAGTCAATATATAGAAGAAAGAATACATCACTTACATGCTTTTCTACTAAGGAAACTATTATTCTTAGCCTTTGCTTCATGGTTTTCTTGAAGTCTTTGAAATAGCTAATCATTAGGGTCTCAAAATTAGCTCTTGTTTGTTCAATGTATTCATTAACTTGAGCCATGATAGACCTAATTTCCTTCCATACCACTTTCCCAAAAGAAGGAAACTCATTCTATACATAGAAGAAAATGCAAATTCAAATAGCACCAAACTTGCATTGTGCTCCCCTTTTCCTTCTTATTGCTGCTAAATTCTCATTGATTTGCTCTAGTTATAGTTCTGGAAGATCATAAGTATGATCCATTTTCACCAATTTGTAACCCATATCCACTGTAATGCAAGGCACACTATTAAGTCTGTTGGATTGTTAGAACTTATGTGCAAAGACTCTAATAGCAAAGTGAACAAGAGGGTCTTGAATAGTATCAATTGTCATTCCTCTCTTGTTCCACTTGGCACCAGTATTCTTTTTAGTTGTGTCATTGGCATCACTCCTAAGGGTCTTTAGCTAATCTAGGGTTGGGTACCCTATCACTCTATGTACAATTCTTTTGGTAATTTTCATTGGACCATCCTCCAACCATAAAATTTCATCATGTATTATGCTAAGCACTAACCTGATCCATTTAGTCTTGAAAATTGTGGGGAATTCTAGGGCATGCGTCAAAGCCTTTTTCTCAACAATTTGATACTCTTCTTTCAACACTCTATTTTTACACAATCTCTCATAGGCATCCCTCATTCCCATGTCACCTATGGCTCCAATTTTTGAAATTATAACATCATATAACATCTTGAACCATAACTACTCTAGGGCGTATAACAGATAGGACTCCAGTTAGGTTATTTTTATATGCTACCTCTAGAATTGGCTAAAAATTAGGTTATTTTACTTCATTTGATACTATTTGTACCTCAAATAGCTCTTTCCCCTATGTTTTCCTAGAGCTAGAGGCCATTTGTGTGATCTAGGGTTTGAACACAAAGAAAATGCAAAACTGTGTAACTCGACACAAATGTAAATACCTTGAATTCAATGAAATCATGCTAAATTGTTGTTGAAATTAGTTTAAACACTAGATTATCTACTTTGGAGTTACTCTGCACTCTTCTTCATCTTTTCTCTTCATTCATAATGAATAAAAATGATTTAAAACATGATAATATATGCTATTTTCATTACATTTAATGCTTAGTGCATTTACAACTGTCCACTCAACTTCTTAAGGATTTATACATTACTCAGCATCCATTGGCTTTTCATCACTTGGAATCCATAGGTGTATTACTCACTCAACTTCAACTAAATTTTCTCTTTACTCGGCTTCCTCTACCATCTAAGCTCCAACTAGTCATTTTTCTTCTACTATTTTTTTTTTTTTGACAATCAGCTCAGCATGCACCAAGATTTTACTCAGCATTTGAGGGTAACTTGACAACACTTGTGAAATCTTGAAATTCTGACTTTGCATCTCTATTCATATTGATTTCTTCCTTTCAATACTTGCTTGTTTAGGAATTGATGTATGATAAATATTTGTATATTAGTTCCTCATGCATTCTCTTTGCTTAGTTTGATGAAGTGTGACCACTTGACCTGTTAGGTGAAGTAATCCCTTCATTTGATGTGATGCTTCCATATTTCTTCTTCCATGTCTTATTCATCTCTCCTCTAATTTTTTCAACATCCACCTTCTCTTTTCCTTTGTTGATCTCTGGTTTGGATGGCTTTGTCCTTGTTGGGAAATTTTTGTTGATATGTCTAGTCTTCAAACAACTAAAGCATGTAGTGTGTCTTAACCATTTGATGTAGTTTCCTCTGAAATGTGTTCTTATGCAATTTTTAGGAATGTGTCCATATTACTAATAGTAATGAAAACTACACCTAGTGTTGTAGTCCCAATTGTAATGATGTGCATGATTATTTCCTCTTACTAACTGATTAGATTTCCACCTAGGCTTTGATTTGCACTTAAATGCTATATGTCCATACTTTTTGCAATTATAGTAGTGACCTTCAAATCTTGGTGTTCTGATAGTCTTAGTTCTATAGTTATGTGCTTGATGTCCTTTCTTTTTGCACTTATGACAGTAATCTACATTCTTAGGTTTTTCATGCTGATGGTTATTCTTACTCCTACATACATTAGAGATATGTCTCTTTTTACCACAGAAATGACAATTAGATTTAGTGTTCTTACCTTCATTACTCCTTTCTTTTGTAGTCTTGGATGACTCTCCTTGTTTAGTGTTGGTGTATCCTAGTCTTGAAGTATCATTGCTAGCCCTTGGTGCTTTTAGTAGCTGCTCAAAGTATTTGATTGCCTCATTTGATTTTTTGAAGCTCTCTACGATCTCCTTTTCTCATTTCAGGTCATTTTGCATCTTTAGTGTAGAGATCTCAATTTCCTTGACATTTAGTTCATGATGTACATTCATCATTTGACTTAGGGTGTCTAGCTGCATGTTTGAAATTATTACAAGCTCAATTGACTTCTCTTCTAGTCTGTTGGCAAGATTTCTCTTGTCATCTTCTAGCATAGCCTTATCTTCAATAACTCTTTTCTTCTATTTAGTCACCTCACAAAGCATTATGGCTTGTGATTCTTGTTCAATCTTGAGTGTTCTGATTTCTTCTACTTGAGCTCTATTCTTCTCCATTAGGTCTGCTATTGCTACATGAAACTCTTTGGAATCTCCATTTACAAACAATTTTGTGGTGTTAATCTCCTTGTATTGTGTATCATTCTCAGCTATGGCAATCTTTCTTCTTGTCTTTAAGAATTTTCCCAATTCTTCTGTAGCTTCTTCCAAAGCATGTAAAGCAAGTTGTATATCTATTGCCTGATTCTCTATGATCTTCCAAGTTTGTAGACTTCCATTTCTAGATCTTTTCTTCAAGATGTAAGGATCCTTCTTGTGAGAACTGAGCTCTGATACCAATTGTTGGAATTTACAAGTGGGAAGATATACTTCTAAGAGGGAGGGTGAATCAGAAGTAACTAACTTTAACCTCTTTAAAACCTTTTAATTGAAATCATTCACATACATCTAATTCATCTAATAAACATTAAAGTAAAGACATGCATGAAAATAGATAACACAAGAATTTGGTAACCCAGAAACCCTCCAAAATGAGAAGGTAAAATTGGAGTGGTGATGACACCCACAAAGTATCACTATAGTAATATGTAACTATTCAAGGTTACAAAGTTTGACCACTTCCAATGGTCTCCCCTATGCAAGGCCTATCCTATTAAAGACTTTGAACCCTATTAAAAGTAACTTGGTTAAAGGATTTACAAAATATTCAATTGGAATGTTACCCTATTAAAGGATTTACAATCTTGTTAAGGATCTATAATATGGCTATTAAACCTATATAGCTATTAAGCCAACCTATCATCATAGGATTTTCATTGTTAAAATACAATGGTTAGAAAGTATAGTAGAATGTCTTGACCTAATGATTTGTAATCTTCAATTATTGATTCCAAATCCTTGTTTTGCTCTATCTACTCTGATCCTTACTTGATCTAATATATCTCTTCTCAAAATTTTGATACCCTATTTTGATCAACTAAATGCTGCAATGGTGCTCTTCCTTCTAAGTCTTTAAACACCCCTATGAACTTCTCCATAATTCAACAATACATTTCTCATATGCCCACATACAATGGGGTTTTGTCCTCTTTTTAAAGGCTTCAAAGAATTAGGGTTAGGTATGAATATACAATCCATATTCACTCTTCATTTCCTACTCAATTCATTCACTTTTCTGATTGGTTGCATCTCTTCTCCATTTTTCTTATTGGTTTCATGTTAATTACATAGGAAATGCAAAAGATTTGATCTTATCTTCAAGATCCTCCAAGATTAATACTAAGTCAGCTTAAAAAATGGTTTACATCTGAGTTTTTGAAGGCACAAACTCATATGTTGATTCTAAGTTACTCGACACTTACTACTTGCTGATGCTTGACACATATAGAAATTCTATTTCACTTTGCATCTATGCTTTTCTCGGCACCTATAGTGACTCGACATTACTTATCGCTCAGCACTTGAAGTTCACTCGGCACCTATTGAATCTTTGGCTCGACACACACTATAGCTCAGCTTCTATATTATACTTGGCATCAACTTAAGAATTGGTTAAGCATGTTGAAACTCAAATGTCAAAACCAACTTGAGACCAACATGTTGATGATACTAGATTGGGGGAGTATCCTAAGCATTGGAGAGTAATAACATGTTTCATTCATGACTATGTTTTTCATTGATGTCAACATAGTAATAAGTCTGTGAAGACTAGCACAATAGTGGAGAGAGATCTTAGTTGTGTGGAAAATGTTTTTCTTGTCTAGTGATGGGAGGTCTTGGATATATCTAGAACTGTCCTGATGATGAGGTTCAATACGCAACACATAAGTCAAAGTTGTACGGAAGTTGCACTTGATTTACTAAGAGTAGTATAGAGAGAGAGTGCTTGGAAAGTAGTTTCTAATGTTTGTATTATATCTCTCATGTGAGATGTAATAAGAAGATGTGTAGTCACTCAGTGATAGAGGAGAGTCTAGAGATGATTTTAGTGGATGTGAAAGCTCTAGTATTGCACTTGTGAATTCTTGTATAGACTGTGAGCTAGTAGTGCTATTGTACTTGTAATTAATTGATTATCTTATTATAATTAATTGGGAAAGCCTCAAGGCTGACTCAAGGAATTATTTTGAAGAGATGATATAAAGGAAAGATATTTTCCTTGTTTGTAAATCAATCAAGTATTGTATTCAATGTCAAGTGAAAAAAGGAGCACACTATTTGGTAAATGTGAGTAAGTGATCCAAGGGATTATTAGATGTAATATTTTTGATCTAGTTAGAAGATTAGAAGGAGCAGAGGTCTAGTTGATAGGATAGAGGAAAGAAGTGCAATTTATTTCTATTATTCTACAAGGAATAATACAAAGATGATTTGGATAGTGGATTCATTAGTATTGCCCCCGAAGTTGTTTGGACAATGGGTCTAGCTATCTTCCACAATTCCTAATAGAGTTTCTACTAACTTCTAATAGGGTTGAAATCTCCTAACAGGGATTCAAAGTCTCCTAAAAAGGGCTGATATGTGTTGAATGTTGCTATACATTCCTAACAAGGTCCATCCTCCAACAAGGAATATTTATATTAGTACACAATCTTTTGGGTACCATCCCCATTGGGGTTTTCCCTCTAATCAAGCATTTTTTTAGTTAACATATCTAGTGCTATTATGAATTAGTATCTTGTTATGGTTTTTGATTATATTGCTCACATGGTTAAATTTGTTTAAGATTAATAATTGTGATAATAGTTGGATAACTGATTCACCTCCCCCCCTCTTTGCTATAGTGGTAGACTACATATTTTAACAACATCCACTAATACTAGTCTTTATCAACCACATCCAATCTATAATAGACCATGGGAGTGTATAAGCATGAATTTTGTAGTTGGCCTACCAAGGAAAAGGCAAGGTTATGATAACAATTATGTGATTATGGATAGGTTTAGAAATATAGATCTTTTGTACCTTGAAATACCATCCATGATGCTTGTTAGATTTCTCATTTGTTTTTTAGAGAGGTTATTAGGATCCATGGTCTACCTATGAGCATTGTTTCAGATAGGGACACCAAATTCATGAGTCGCTTTTGGAAGACACTGAAAAAATCTTGGAACTAACTTATCTTTTGGATTTTCTTATCACCCATAGATAGATGGCCAAAGAGAGGTGATAAATAGGAATCTTGGAAACTTTTTGAGGTGTCTTACCAATGAGTATAGTTAGACATGGGACAAACTCATTGGGTAGGCTGAGTATGCCTACAACGACATAGTGAACAAATCGACTAGTAATATTTCTTTTGATTTTTTTTATGGTTTGCATCCTAGAGGGATATTTCATTTGAGAGAGTTGAAGTATGGTGCAAAAGGTAGTGGATATATTGAGGAATTTTCCCACTCCATGAGGAAAGCCTATGAAAGTGTAAGGAAGACACTAACTAACAATGCTAAAAAAATAAAGCAAAATGTAGATACATAAAAAAGAAATGTCTAGTGTCAAATAGGGGATTTTATGATGGTACATCTGAACCCTAAAAGGTTGAAAAATGGGGTGCCACACAAGCTCTAGATGAGAAGATTGGGTTCTTGTAAAATACTTGCAAGGTATGGTAATAATGCCCATAAAATTTAAATCCCTAAAGACATAGGGTTGTCACCCATCTTCAATGTTGTAGATTTAATTTCATACAATGGACCTATTCAAGATGTTGATCAAAACCTTCAAGAGGTTACACAATGTGTAGCAAATCTTAATCTCACTCCTACTCCACCTCTGACAGTAGATAAAATCCTAGATTTAAAGGTCCATAAGAAGAATAGGTAGAAGGACTACATGGAAAACCTAATCAAACAACTTGGTAAGGATGACATTGATTCTTCTTGGATAAGGGAGACAAACTTCAAGGGGTTCTATATTGACTTCCACTTTCTCAATCCAAGGATTGATTAACTTCTTTTTGTTTGGGGGAGTATGGTGCAGGAGCACCTAGTCAAAGCCCCTTGTTTTGATTTTAGTTTTGATTTGGCATGTACCAAATCTAAACAAGTCATGAGTATGATTTTGGACCTTTCAATGTCATGTTGAGTTTTTTCCTAGGTGGAGATTGAATGGACTAGAGATCCTACATATCAATTGGAGAAAGAAATGAGAAAGATGTCAAATATTGACAAATTAGTCAAATAGGGAAAAATGGTAAAAAAAACCTATGGATTGATGCTCTAAAGGCTAGATAATTCCTAGAAATCATAAAAATACCATGTTTTACCTACTTGGGAGGTTCCAAGTGATAGGTGCTCAAAAGTTGCAAAAATGCAAAAGTTGTCAGCAACTTTGAAAAGTTGCTTAACAACATGTGAGAAAGAAATGAACATGTCATGGATTTGAGATTGATAGTTGAAATAAATATCTAAAATATCTTGATAAACTTATAGAAACCATGAAATGGCCCACTCTAGGAGTTTGAGATTGTAAGAGGAATTTTTTGTTATTAAAAACTATGAATTATGCCCCAATTTGGAGAGATTAACGTGTTTTAGTTTCCATATTCACAATAATGGATTGAAGTAGGAGTTTTTTCTTTGGATTGTTTTAGTTAATGCTTGTACAATTTTTTTTGTTTCATATTACTAGGTTATATAAGTTCATATGATTAGGTTTTTAAAGTCTTTTCAAATCAGACTATGTGTTGTTTTGATCTTGGTAGTTTTTTGCAAAAATGGCTATCCCATGAGTTCCCACCATGGATTCATCATGGTCATGAGGGAAATGGAAGTGGATCTTGCATACATTTTATATATATATTTTGGGGCCCTAGTTAGTTGGTTAAGCATTTTAAATGTGATGCCCTAGGCAAGTCACAAATACTTGGTTAGGCAATCATAGCATTGGCAAGAAGCTTATGGAGGTTTGAATGTGATAGATACTTTAAACCAAAAGTTACAAAATGGAGATGGGTAAGAGATGATACTATATTCAAGAAGATAAAGTTTCAAAACAAGTTTTTTTAAGGTAATGATTAGATCCTAGTCATCACTATCATTCATATTGTGAAACCCTTAATTATAGGCATAAAAATTGCTTTTAGGTTTACGAATGACTTGGATGCCTGAGACCCACAAAATCCTTTAGGTTTTACAAAAGGGTACTTAAATCCATATTTTTTGGGTCACATTTTTTTACAAAAATCTAGAGTTATGGTCCGAAAAATAAAGTATGAGGGCTAATTCCAGTAGACCTATTTTTGACAATTTCAGTGTAGTTGCAAAGAACTTAAAGAAAAATTGTGGGATTTGTGCCTAGAAGCCTATGATAAGTCTAACATCTCATGTATCAGAAACTCACTCCATGTACTTGTGAAAATGAACAAGATGGATGAAGAATTGAAGTTAAATAGATAGTTTTTAGAGGCATTTGGTGAAGCAAGAAGCAAATATCCTTGGTGTAACTAGGTAGTGAGTGCTTGGAAGATAGGATAAAGATCCTCTAAAGATTAGGGTATTAAAGGGAACCTGAATAGGCTAAGAGAAATCCTAAGAATTTCCTTGAGAAGATAAGGACTAAGCAAGAAAACTACCTTGCATTACATCACAAAATTAAAATAGTTGTCAATCTGGATGTTTAGGATAAAATTCATAGTTTTTAATGAGAGAATACCCACATCAAGTAAACCGAAAAGATAAGGTATCTCTATCAGATAGCTTTCCTCCCTCTTCAAGTTACTTTGACTTTTCCTTGCATGCTCAGTCACTATCTCTAGATGAAATTGAATTTATGTCAACTATAACCTCCTAGATTATAATATTTGATTCCTCATCTGGCCAAGTAGCTCCTCTAACTATACTCAACTCAATTGGAATTTATTCCATTTTGCATCTATCAAGGCTCTAACCTTTGTAACTTCTTTGTTCATGTATTCCTCCATCTTGTACAAAATATCAACACTATCAAAAATTGTTACTATGTCAATTTCTCCATTTTTGTAGGCAAAAAATATTTCATGTTTCAATATTTTGTCAAAAGAAACCATTCCTTAAGCTTATTGTCATCATCAACTATTTTTTATATGAAGCTAGGTGTCCCATTGCCAACCGTCTTCATTTTATTAGTTATTAACTAGAACTTACCAGAAAAGAATGTATTCAATTTTTTAAACATGTTTATCATTTTCCTGGTGGAAATGATGGTCTCTATAAAAAACTCATTCTTTTGGGCCAAAATTGAGACTAATCTAACAAAAATTGGAATATAGGGGCCCCCACTTAGTGAAAAAAGGAGAAAGAATGGATAGTACCTCTATACATCAATACTTTCTTCCCTACAATGTAATATAAATGCTATGGAGATTTTGGGAAGCCTATTTGAGAACATTTATTTTGTGAAATGGTATTCTCTCCATTTTCCTAGCCTCTATTTCATTTCCTTCTTCTATCTCATCCACCTCCATTTGTTGATCCATAGCCACATTTTCTACATCATCACTTGTTTGGGTCTCTTGATCCTTTACCTTTGTGACAAACCTTGTTACATTTTTTAAAGTTCTTACCTCATTCTCAAAGGTTTCCACCTTCTTCTCTAGTATATAAGTTTTCTTCATTCCCTCATCAAATTTCTTCCTTGTTTCAATTGAAACAATTTATCTTCAAGCATATCCATTTTACTCTTCTAGTCACTTGATGTTGTAGTGACATTCTAGAATATAAAATTTCCTTAGGGAGAGTACCTGACCTCCATCAATGTTGTTTTATTATATTTAGGGGCCATACTCCATCTTGGGACTCAAAATTACATTCTTGATTTGAATACCATTCTAAGCTTTTGAGTCATTTTGAGCCCATATAAACACATTTAATACATGTGTACCTAGTTTCCCTAATGAAGCCTATGAAGTGTTTAATGTTTCTAACACCTTATATTTAGTATATCCATGCATCCTATAATGATTAATTTTCATTTTGAATCATTCCATGAAGTTTCATTTTGAGCAATGTTTAGATATGCATTTTTGTCTAAGTATTAGATAATGATAGGAAGCCTAGTTTCTAGTTGAATATGTTGCACCAATTATGTTTCATGACTCGCTTCTTTGGGAGTGTTTAGTATGCATATCAAGAAACCTATGTTTCATTTTTCAAGTCATTTTTATATGTTTTGTCTAGGTTTCAAATCCCTCAAAGTTGGTTGTTTGTTGTTGTCATGCTGATGTAAATTTTTTAGAGTTTTGGAAGCCCCTATTTGACTAGTTATAGCTTTGACCCTATTGGTGCTCAAAATTGTAGCCCAAATTTTGAGCACTATTGAGAAAATTGAGCCCTATAAATGCTTTTAAATGAAATTGTACCTGGCTATACCTTTGAGGCCCCTAAGGTGTTTAATGTTTCTAACACCCTACATTCAGTGTGTCTAAGTGTTCTATGAAGTTAGATTGTCATTCTGAGCCATTCCGTGAAGTCCTATTTTGAGCATTTGCCAAATCTACATTTTATCCCAAGTGTCAAAAAGCGACAAAAGGCCATGTTTGCTAGTGAATATCTCGCACCCAAAAAATGTGTCATGACCTACTCCTTTGGGAGTATCTAGTGTCCATACCTGAGAACCAATGTCTTAGATTTCGAGTCATTTTGAATCTGTTTGACTAGGTTTTGAATCCCTCAAAGTTGGTAGTTTACTGCTTTCATGCTAATGCACTTTGCACATAATTCTGGGAAGCCTTGTTTGATGTGTTATAAATTTGACCCAGTTGATCTAATTGTGAAAATTTCTGTTGCATTGCATTGTAGACATCAGAGACTTGTTTTGTTTCAAGTTTCAACTTATGAAAAATCTGTTTCATCAGTTTTCAAATGCGATTCCAAACGTAATTTCTATCTTTTTACTAGTGTCAGCATTCACAGATTTTTTGGGACCCTTGTTTGTGACATTATAACTCAAGATTCATGATTGGTAAAATTGAATGGATTGTACCATTGTGTTGTTCACTAAAAATACTTTAAGCGTGTCATTTTGCAAGTTATGATGAATCCATTTGCACACTTTTCCAAGTCAATTCCATTCACAAAAAATGCTTTTATGACATTGTTTCTAGTCTGCAAATCCAAGTAGCCCACTTTGACTGCTCGCCATTTGTACCATTTTATTCATTATGAGCCCAAATTGTAGATCCATATTGTCCTTATGACAGAGAACTAGTGCCCCAGTTTTCATTTCCCCATGTGCTCATTTGCCTAGTTTTCAAAGCCCAATACGAATGTAATTTGTTGTTTTCTGACATGTTTATCTACAAGTGAATTTAAGAAGGCAATTTTGATGGTCAATATCTTTTGATCCTGAATTCCTCATGAGACAAGATTTGACAAGGTAAAAGCATGTGGAACAAAGAATCAGTATGTCAGATCCAAGAGCTCGACCAGATGTTTATGTTAGTTTTTTAAAGCAGGTTAACAAGCCTTCCTGTTAGCAAATCACAATTTAAAGAATAGTGATAAAATAAAGTTTTAATGATCAAGTTGTGATTGAGTTTGATTCTAGGCAGTTCAAAGTGATTTTTTGGATTACTTTGCAATATCAGTTGTTCAAAAATGATTTTTTTTAGCCAAACCCACTTTGGGGTCCGACTGATTCCATCAGATTGATAAAGATTGTGTACGAGTTGAAGATTTTAAGGAAGAAAAAATAATGATTTTAGTTGATTATAATGTGTCATCATATCATTGCCATCATTTGAGTTCACTAAATGTGTGAGATTGGATATTTTGTGAATGGTAAAGGAATTCAATAAATGCACAAGGCTTTTTGTTGTGATCGCATTGAAAAAACAAAGCAAATGTGAGGGGCTTAAATCAAAGGGCAGGGCATCTACATTTGATACTAAACCCTCACCATAGCGGAAGTAACAAGGAGAAAGCATGTCTATTTCTGTAATTATTCAGAGAACACATAAAATAGAGGGAAGCTCACTCCACACATTAGCAAGAAGGGTTCCCATGTTTTGACAGGAAGCTAGAATATCTACAACCGCTAAAAGAGGGAGCACATCATCAGCAAGGGATACACCCTATGAATCCACCTCCACAGCAAAACAAGGGAGGAATAGCAATGAGGTTCCCACACTAGGGACATGAGCTAGAACACACCTGCATGCAAGGAGCAGACTACGGCTTGAAGTAGGGCTAAAAGCCCCAATATCTAATGGAAACTCACGCATTCGAACATAACATCTCCATGTTTGGGTAGGGGGCTCTTGGTGAGGTGGAAGCATATTGAGATTATCTACACCTAAAGAGAGGGGATGGCTTCATCATTGATGCACACATCTGATGCCAAGGGACATATCAACATTCAAGGAAAAGGCAGTGTAGAGGATGGAGACCCACACATTGATTTGAAAAGGGGAGGCATTAGAGGAAGTAAGGCGATTAAATAAAGGATCAGATCACATTTAAAAGGATCACAACCATAGAAAATTTATGAATTCTCACATATAATATTGCCAACACCTAAATAAGTCACCCAATTCAATGAAGGACATTCACACCAAAGTGAAAGAAGCTGCCTTGTTGAGAGAAACTCAGTCCAACAAAAAAGAAGATCACCAAACATAGAGCAAACCTTGCCATGTTAGAAAACCCACGCAGTCAATCAGAGAAAGAGAGAAACTAGCAATTAGGCATAAAAAGAAAAAAACTCCAGCAATCATAGAGAAAAGAGGAGGAGTCAATTCATTGAAAAGACATCTTGTGTAAGGAGGAGTAGCTCACAGCTTCATAAAGGGAGTTCACACACATGAAAAGTCAGAAGACCCAGCATAGGATCCAGAGGCAGTATTTGAATGGAAAAAGAGACTGCCCACGCATAAAACCACAACCTACATTAAGGAGGCCCACATTTGGAGAATGTTGTTGCATGCATGAGTGAAGCCTCATCCACAGGGTGCCCATGACAGAGTTGGAGTAGACTCACGTAAGGGAGCATGGATTCCCAAACACACAACAAAGAAGCACATCACAGTTACTGATGGGAAAAGATGAATGGCACCAATAGATAGGGCATTATGTTCAGGGTCAATTTAGTCCCACATGGAGTAGGTTGTGGAATCTTGTATTGTTTTAATACTCCATAGTCTATAGGGTAAAATGTCTTCAAGACATGTTGCATATGGAGGTCGCTACTTGCTTGTTGGGCCTGCCCAGAGGGTCAACTATATTTTGACTTCCAGCACCAAAAAGAAAAGAAAGTTCCATGTGGCAGCCAGTCGTGAGATCAAGAATTAAAGTTCAAAGCCTTATGCTATTACGATTACCCCATGGGGGTGGAGGATGCAGGAATATGATCTTACGATGGTATGAGAGTTTCTGCGTAAGATGGGGAGAAGATTGCAAAGGATTTATGTTCTTATACAAAGTTAATAAAATATTAATATAATGGAGTAGCGTAAGAGTAGAAGCAATATTTGAAAACATATCTAGGCCTATAGGAAGTAAGATGGTTGAGTGTAAAGCTGGAGTTAATTAATATATTCCCTATGTTAGCGTAAATGTGGATTTTAAGCCCGTGAGAATGGGAGGTAAAAATTTAATGCTTGAGATGCTACGAGGTGCAAAAAAATATTAATATAATATTAGTGTGAGCAAATGGTCGTAAAGGAAAATTTGAAGCTTCCTGGTGTTACGACCAAGGATTAATATATTAAAAATATTAATGTGCTTAGTAAATCAAGAATTGGAGTTTAAATTAAGGGGAATTTCAAATGTTTCAAATACATAAGACATGGGGCCCATTGGGTACAAATGGACAGGTGGCAGTGGTTGAAAATGAAAAATAATATAAAATCAAACTTTAGAGAAGTATTCAACACTCAGAATTTCAAAGATGAGAGATTTGAATGAATTTAAGGTTTTATATAGTCTTAACTATATAATTTTAAAAAAAAAATTCATTTTAATGTTCTGTTCTGAGTCTAGGGGCCTATTTTTCAAATAGCTACAATGGGGGCATTTTTTGTCCAAAATAGGCCTTATAATATACCATCAAAACTGGGAGAATCTAAATTTTCTAGATTTGGGGTCAGATTATGCACAAGTCTTCACAGGTTTAGTCTATAGACCAATTTGTAATTTGCAGGGCATTCTCAGTGGAATGAGCATAATTCAATATGAAGCATCAAGATCAGATAAAAGGTAGATATGAAGGCTTGGTGAAGTCTGGATGTGAAGAAAATTGATTCTAAATGGTTTTCTTGGCTTGTAAAAGTCATTTTTTAACTGATTTTCATTTTACCATGGGTAAAGATCAGGCATGAAATTAGTTACTTGTTAAATCAGATAGTTGAGATATTTTGTGCTATTGAGAACTAAATGATAAAGATTTGATTCAACAGTTGAGGGGAAAGATTAGAGAGTTATTTTTAACCTGTTGAGAAGGTTTTCCAAGTGGATAGATGTCATGTTTAGATCATATCCGAGAATGAACTCTTCTCCTATATCTTTCTTTCTCTCATCTTTTGTAAGGGTTCCAATTTTTGTCACTAAGAAACTAGTTGGTTCCAGTTCTTTGGAGAAAATTTTCTCATTACTATGATACCAAATTTTGGATCCAGTTCTTGATGCATTCCCAATACTAAGACACCATTTCTTTCAACATTTTCTCTCTTATGAATAGCATTAAGAAGGTTAATACAGATAGTTCAGATCTATTAGGTTGTTTCATGTTTTCATTTCATGCATATGGCTATATAATTTCAAGGAAATAATACAAAGAGTAGCAGATGGTTGAGTTTCAGTTGAATCTTGTCTCCTTTATTAGCTGACTTTTAATGTTTTACAATCTTTGACATAGAGCTTAGGTTGTAGTTGTAGTCTCTTAAGTCTATATGTTATTTCATTGCTGGTTATAACCCAAGAGGTTATGCAAATGCTTCAGGGAATCAATAGGGTTGCAAGTTTACTAATGGGGATATCATGTAAGAATGGGATTGAAATTGAGCATTGATGTCTATTTACAAGTTAAATAGATAGATAATATATCTGAAGATACACATATGTCTCAGATATCCATATGTATGTTTGTGATTTATGGATTCGCCCAATGATTAAGGAACTAATCGGTTACAAGATCATTAGGTCTTATTGCTACATATCTAAGGGTTTGTTGAATTCAACATTATTAATCAAATGTGTTTTACCCTTTCATGTTGAAGGACCTAAATGTAATACCCTCACTCAGCTTTAGAGATTCATAGATCTGCATTTAGCTATTGTAGATTGATGTTATTTCATGAGTTATTAGGAGAAATAAGGTTAAAATCTACTTAATAGATTCAGGGATATGTTTTTGCACTGGTATGGTATCATTGAATCTGAGGTCCACCCGCCTAGGTTTAGCAGAGCCTGAAGTAGAAGAAGGGTCAAGCCTTATAGTTGGCCAAATATGGGAGTTAGATGCCCCTAGATATGTCATATTCTCATTAGGATAATTCAAAACCCTCCAGCATTTTCAAACACCAACAGACCCAATTGAACAAAATGATAAAATTCCTTTTGCATTACATTCTAGGGGTGAGAGACATATTACCTTTCATATTTGAGCTTGTAAATAATCCATTTGATTAGTTTTCAAACACAATTCTAAAAGCAATTTGTAATTTTTGCTAGTTTCTAAAAGTGTAGATTGATCAGTATCCCTATTCATGATGTTATAACTCTAAATATATGATTGATGAAACCAAATAGATTTTACCACTGTATTCTACTTGGAATATACTTTAAGTGTGCCAATTTTCAAATCTTGACAATTCATTTGCACATTTTCCAAGGTCCTTTTCATTAATGAAAATCACTTTTCTATTATTGTTCCCTATTTGGCATATCCGAGTACCTATTTTTGATCGCTCCCCAAATTTTTCCAATTATTTTTCATGATCCCAAATCAAATATTAATACTCTCCTCATGATAGTGAATTAATGCTCCAATTTTTGAGCCCTCAAGTATCCATTTGCACTATTTTTGAAGCCAAATTGAACATACTATGGTTTTCTAACATGTTTTCTTGTAGGCAGTTTTATGAAGGTAATGTTGATGATCAGTATCTTTTGACCCAGATGTTGAATGAGGAAAAATCTAAGAGGGTAAGAGAATGTGGAACAAAGAATCAACATGTCTAATTTTAGAGCCTAGTGATCTATTTCGGTCAGTTTTTAAGGTTAGTCAAAGGACCCTTTGGTACGAATTGTTAGTTTGCACAAAGGGCTGAAATAAGTTTTAAAATTTTCAATCAATGATTAGTTTTGGTTTCAATCATTACAATGAGTTCAAGAAGATCAAGTTGAAAGGTCAGCTGTTTCAAAATGAAAAAAAATTAGCTAGACCCACTTTGGGGTTTGACTATCTCCATCAAACTGATAAGATTATACAGGACTAGGCGCATTTTCAAGACTAATAAGGAAAGAATATGACAATATTGGCAACATACTAATGATCATGATTATTGAAGACCAATTCATTTATGGTTGTTTGATACTTTTATGTACTAGTACAAGTTACAAGATTTTTCTATGCCATCTATAGGAAGTGATTATGTTGACTTCTCAAAGTAAAGATCAAATGAAAATACACATCTAAGACAACCTAAAGGACCCAATTTAGTAATTAATAGGATTTCTTACATTATCACAAATAAAGCCAAATGGGGGTTAAATCAAAGAGAGTATTTTTTGTTTCCAAGTATTGTTTTAATGTGCATATATGTGCTTGATGAATTCTTTTATTAATGACAATTGGCAAGTTGCAAGAAATTTTTTTTAATGGGATGCTATGTTGAAATGATTTCTTAGCATAGAGATAGATTTAGGATGAATGGGTTTTATATTGTGCACAAAAGGTATCACTTTCCACATTAAAAATTAACATACAATATTGTTCCATGTCAATGGACATGTGACAGATTTAAAGACCACAAAGAAGAGGCAAGTCAACTATCTTACCCACCCCATTTATTGTTCCATTGATAGATTTTGATATGCAAATTTGATCCTTGCAAGTGGAGGATCTATAAATGGAAGCTTCTTGAGTGTTGAATGAAATGGTTCTTTTCCACATTGGAAATGCTTGAAGATCATATTTCAAAGGCCTAAGGGGAGGGAGTATGGTTTATTGGTGGTAATGGAAGGGATGTCAGAAAATGCCAATGATTTTCCTAGTCCCATAGTACTTGATGTAGTAGACTACATCCTTTTGAAAAAAAGTAGATTTGAGTTTTTGAAAATGCTCTCAGGTTATCTTCTTGATTCACTTAGATACAATGCACAAGAACATAGGAAAAGGAGGAAGCAATGTCTTGGATGGAGCTAAAGGAGGTGCATGTAGAATAGAGGAAAGTTGTTGAGCTAAATATCACATTTGACATCCCTCTCTAGAGCCCACAATGAGTAGCTTAATCACACATAGTAGCATACTACTCAATTCTAACCAAAGTCTCCCAGCTTGTTGCCTAAGATTCGATGAGTAATAGATGGATGTTGAAATATTGGATCTACTTATTCTTTTGATACTTTTCCCTAAAAGGCATCCTATTCATGAAGGGTGATACTTAACAATTGAAGATGCATGCAAGAAAGAGATGAGACTTTTTATGTAAACCTTAGCTAGATTTTAGAAATCAACCAGTCCATGCAAGTATTTTACATTGACAATGAAGAAATGTTGTGTTCTACAAATATTTTCTTTATTTGGCAATTCATATTTTGCAAGGAAGGTATTAAGGTACTCGCCATTTTCCTTGGTTTATCTAAAGAATCTTCTCCAAGTGTCACCATTGACCTACTAAAAGGAAGACGCATAGGGTACCTTTTTTAATTTCAAAGGGAGGTACAATCATTTGATCCCACATTCATTGATGGGGGCATTTTGAATGTATTTATATACTCAAATGCAATATTCTATAGTGTCTTTAAGAAAAAAGGTTTTCTGAGACCAAGCTCATGCATGGGCCTAGGGCAACTAGAGAGAATAAATTGAAATTTTGAACAAACATGCCGACTTGAAAATGAGATGAAATGTTGGACCAACTAGAACATACCATGGGGTACCCAAATGGATGAATCATAGAATGAAATATGGAAGTGGTCTCCAACCTTGGCACACAAAATGAGGTGGCCATGTCAACAAATAGGACATGTGACAACTTTTTGCATTCCTACATTGACGTAGTAGTCTAGTGATTATGAATGTGGGGAAGCGATGTTGCAACACATGGTAGAAAATGATGATGTTGAATTCAATAGATCAATTCACTAGATACTGACACATGGCAAGATCTCATGGTTCATGCTTCCCTAGAATTCAAAGATGCACATTGGTTAATGAAAGTGGGGAAGTGCCATGCTACCACATGGCAATGAGCCCAGGTGGAAAGAATAGAGCATTTCAACTAACCAAAAGATGCCACAGGGTGATGATGTAGCAGGGTGCCTAGAAGGTGATGAAGTGTAAATGGAAAAGTAGAGGAAAAATAAATCAACTCATCACATGTGCTAGGTTGGTCAAAGAAGGTTTACTCAAATTGGAAATTAGGAGGGGAAAAAAAGAAATGTTTAGAAAAATAATATTTATTTTAAACATGAAGAGGGTAATTTTAAATTAAAAGATGTTATATTCTTAAGTTTTGACATTATAAAAGGTTTAAAAATTTTCATAATGAAGTCCTAAGAGCCATGATAGGAGCATGATCTTCAAATGGACATCCTAAACATTTTTGATAAGACAACATATGACTATCATATACTGATGGGAAGCTCTTCAAGAGAGCTTTCCATATTTGTAGTTGGTTTTTCTATAGGAAGCCATAAGTTCAAGATATCCAAGGTTTTTTTTGCATGCCCATTTTTCAACCACATTCTGGTAGCGTAGTTCAGATTTGATTTTTGCCAAAATTGTGAATTGGGTGTGCACCAAAGTTGGTAAGAATGTAGTTGGTGAGGTTTCTTCATCTTCGAATCAGTTTAGTAAGAGATTTTATTATAATTTTAGAGGCATATCTGATGTTTTTATTAGAATGAGGTTTATCATCAATTGAAGAAAATATTTTGAGTTGTTAAAAGTTAACGATGCGATTCTTTTCAGATTTTGGTTGTAGAGAGAAGAGATATGCTTTGCACAAACAAGGCATGTAGATTCAAGTGGACATGTGTCACTTCTAGATTGAATATAGAGTTTCATTCCTCTCCTATATCTTTCTCTTTTATTTCTTTCTCTATAGTTGGTTCTAATTCTTGGATAGTTTTCACTGTTGTGATACCATAAGGATGATTCTAGTTAGGTTGAAATTTCTTTCATGATTTTGATTCCACCATTTCTTCAACATTTCTCTCATGTAATGAACAAGTAGTGACAATATAGATAGTTCTAGTTTATTCAACATTTTCAAAACTTTTTTTCATGGATCCTTTATGTATTTATTTCAAGGAAATGAATAAAAGTGCAATAAAAAGTTAATCTTCAACCTAAATCTTGTCTCCTATTCATGTAGTTTGTAATCTTTTGTGTTTTGTGAACAAAGAGCATTTAACTTAGCTACGTCATGTTTTGGGTTGTATATGTTGATATGTTTTTCTTGTGATTGAAGGAGTCATGTAAATTCTTAGTTTATCATCATAGGGTTGTAGATTTCATGAAGGGATAGGTTGAGTATGAGATTCAAAAAGATTCAAATGTCTAATTCACAAGGTGAATGGATAGATCAGGAAGTCTTGATACATGAAATGTCTCAATGATTTCCAAGGATGTATGTCTATGATTTTTGGGATTACCCAATAGACAAGGTATTGATCAACTATAGGATCAAAGTGTTGTGTTAATCATGTCTTGGTTTTTCTAAAATTAAATTTATAATCAAATCATTTTCCCTTTCTATTTAGGAGCTCAAAAGAGTTTCCCTCACTTAGCTTATCTACTCCATATGTCATGATTCTAGCTATTTCATGTCAATGTTGTTTTCATAAGTGTTAGAAGATTAAGGTATTATTTTATTTGTTAGATTCAAGTGTATTCCTTAACACTGTTACCATATGAATGAATCTGAGGTACACCTACCTAGGTTTTGTAGAGCCTAAAGTAGAAGAAGGGTCTAGCCTTGTAGTTGGCCCTAGTGTCTAAATAAGTATGTTAAATATGGTAATTATCTTCCCATTGATGTATTATATTCCTATCACTAGGTTTTTGAAACATGACATTTTGAAACACCAAAAAATAGTGACTCAATTGGGGATTGTATTGAATCTATATGATAGACAAACATTGAGAATTAAAAAAAGATTCAATACAGTAGAAGAAGTACATGAAATAAGTTGTAGTATTTAGTTTTATGATTTTATTTCTAGTATCTTACTCAAAATAATGCACCCTAGTAATGTCTTATTCATTTGCAATAAGAGCTTTGAGGGTTGGGTGTAAATTGTGTTTTACTAAAAGAGTTCATCTTCAACCAATATAGTCAAGTTTTGTTTTCAAAGCATTGTTGTAATTTAAGAACCAAAATTGATCAAAAGTGTTCTCTTTTCTAGAGTGTTCGATGATTGGAAGTTTTACAAGTTGAAAATTCAGTTCAAATTTGTCAAGTAATAAATCAGGTTTTAAAGCTTTCTCATGATTATGAGTGACAACTCTATAAATATCTTTGTACTAGTGTAAATTAGTTTTATGTAATTTATTTTCAAGGGTTTTCAACTTAGTTTTGTATATCTAAAAAAATTTTAAGAAGACCTTGACAAGAAAAGAGAAGATATCAGTTCTTGATTTATAATTTTTAGTGTTGTATGCAGTCTAATATTCTGAGAATTTGAATGTCAAGAAGTGAATCACAACGATGATCTCATTTGTCCTCTTCAAGGAGGTGGTGGCTCTACATGGTTTTTATCAATGGTGTGAAGATTTTAAAGTATGCACCCATGCCAAATCAACTAATCAAAGTTCAACATCAAAAATTAAGGTATATTTATTTTCATATGTTCTCTTTCATGGAAGTCAAATGTTAGAAATGGTTGTCTATATTCAGTGATTTTCAGCACTAGGAGAAAGAGGTAGAAGTTTTATTTCAAAGATGGAATCATAAGTCTTGTTTCAAAGATGGAATTAGATCTCAAATCTGAAGTTAGTTTACCAAGTTATGAAAGTGTAGTTGAAGATATTGTATAAATTAAAAAGAAATTCCACAATCAGATTGTTAGATTCATAAGAAACATGGTAGGAGATATCCAAGGTATAAGAAATGATCAGTTTTATACAAAATTCAAATCAACACTCATGGAGTTTCACTTTTTTTGAAGACCAAAGGACTCTTCATTACCTATGGTTTTCCTAGATGTCTTTTTGCCTCATTTAGTTAGCTGGCTAACACATTTGAGATTACAAAAGCTTTTGCAAATCAAAGAACACATCAAGAAGATGGAAACTGATCTATATAACAATAGACTTTATGTTGAATCTTCTAATGATGAAATTGAATGTGCTGAAAGTTGGATGAATGTAATGAATCCATAGATAAAGATAATTTTTCTTCCAAGTGTGAAGAGAAGGATTGAAAATTTAGTGAATCAGATGATTGTAGTCAGCATGGGGAAGATGGATACATAACTAAAAATGAATCATACGATGACATGTATGAGAGTGAAGAACACTCTAGCAGTACTAGTGATGTCTATTCTTGCAATGAAAGTGATTATAATGATGAGCCTAGTGATGAGGTATCTTGTGCTGAAGAGGAAACAAGTTGTGATAAGGATGCCAATTTTTAGATTGTTCCACTAATTTCATTGTTGTTGTAGATATTTTGGATCAGCCAAATTATTATCAAAGCCAAGAAGAATAGACTTGAGATGAAGTCCTATTGAATGTTAATGAAATTTTAGAATTATTGGCTCATGATTGTGAAAGGTATACAAATGTTTCTAAGAATTTTTTTATTTTCCCCTCTTATGTTTCTTCTCAAGATGAAGTCCTTTCCACAAAGTTTGATGCTAAAAGTGATACAAATTTAGAATATCATGTGTCAACTTATGAAGGTGTATATGATAGTAGTTCAAATATCAATACACATGATGACTTGTCTGATTTAGAGGGTACTATTAAGGGAAGATTTAATGCTGATCTAAACTCTTTTTATGTTGATAATGTTGTAATGTGTTTTGATGTTTCATATGAAGAAAAAGAAAAAGGATGGAAGTTGTAAATTTGATTTTGAGTTTCCCTTTTGTGCTAACAAGTTTGATGAGTTAAAAGTTCATTTTAATAAGTTGTTTAATGAAGATCATGATCAGCATGTTTTATGTCAGCACTTTCATGAAAGTTTTTCTAACTTGGTGACTAATCAATTGTTGGAGTGTGAAGGAGTTTTAGCAAATTATAAATCTGATTGGATGAGTAACAGGGATGCAAATGATGAGAAATCAAATTTGAAATATTCTTCACACCTGATTACAAGGTGAGTTGCAAACTTTTTACACATGCAACCCTTTAACTGAAATAGATTATGAAGCCTTCATGTTTCTAGTTGATAGCATGCATCAGTCATTTTTTCATGATGAATTTTAGTTTTATTCTATTTCAGATAAGAATTCTAATTCACATTCTCATAGTAAGCATGATGTAGAAGTAAATGTTGATTTGTATATGCACTATAAGAGTGATGGAAGTTATTGTGTCTTGCCAAGTGAATTAGCGGAGAATGTTGATTATATTGGTGAAACTGATGAGAGATAGATTTTCAGCCTACCTCATGAAAATGGAAATGAAAATTAGATATATGATAGAGGTAAGAAGTTTTTTTAGTTTTAGTGGCTCAGGGCCATTGTTTATACAGTTTAGGAGTAGTCTTTCTTGCTTTCAATAAAGTTGTTCAAGAAAATATTTTGGAGTGGTCTACTTCCTCCAGATATCTAAATCCTTGTCATTCCCATAAGGGGCATCCATCCCTAGATAGAGCCACTATTGGGACTCAAAATTACATTCTTGATTTGAATACCATTCTAAGATTCTGAGTCATTTTGAGCCCATATAAGTGTATTTAATGCATGGGTACCTGGCTATCCTTTCGAGGCCTATGCAGTGTTTAATGTTTCTAACACATTGCATTCAATATATCCATGTGTCCTATAATGAATAATTTCCATTATGAGTCATTCTATGAAGTTACATTTTGAGCAATGTTTAGATGTGCATTTTTGCTCAAGTATCAAACAATGACAACAAGCCTAGCTTGCAATTGAATATCTTGCACCCGGTTATGTTTCATGACTTGCCACTTGGGAGTTTTTATTATGCATATCAAAGAACCTATTTTTTAGTTTCAAGTCATTTTGATATGTTTTCACTAGGTTTTGAATAACTCAAAGTTGGTTGTTTGTTGTTGTCATGCTAATGTAAATTATTCAGAATTCTGGGAGGTCCTATTTCACCATTTATAAACTTGAACTAGTTAAAAAAAAAGAGAAAATTCCTTTTGTATTACATTATAGGGATTATATACATGTCAATTTTTGAATTCAAGCTTCAGACAAATCGATTTAATCAGTTTTCAAACATGATTCTGAAATCAATTTATAATGTTTTACCGGTGTCTAAAAGTGCAGATTGATCAGTACCCTTGTTTGGGATGTCATAACTCTAGATCCATGATTGATGAGACCAAATGGTGTTTACCACTATGTTATACTCTGAAAATATTTAACTATGCCAATTTTTAAGTCTTGATGAATCCATCTACACATTTTCCCAAGTCCTTTCGGTTTGTGAAAATCACTTTTTTGTTAGTATTCCCAGTTCTGCAAATCCAAGAACCTCACTTTGACCACTCACCAAATTTTCACAATTTTTTGTTATGAGACAAAATCACATATTCATACTCTTCTCATGATATGAATTAATGCCCCAGTTTTCAAGCCCTCAGGTGTCCATTTTCCCTATTTTTGAAACCAAAACCGGACGTAGGTTATGGTTTTCTGACATGTTTGCTTGCAAGCAATTTTCCAAAGGCAATGTTGATGGTCAATATATTTTGACCCAAATATCTTCATGAGGTAAGATCTTACAGGGTAAGAAAACATGGTACAAAGAATCAACATGTTTGATTTTAGAGCCCAGCTATCTATTTCAGTCAATTTTTAAGGATAGTCAAAGGACCCCTTGGTACAAATTGTTAGTTTGCAAAAAGGGCTAAAATTTGTTTTAAAATGTTTAATCAATGATCAGTTTATGATTTCAATCATCACAATGAGCTAAGAAGATTAGGTTGAAAGGTTAGGTGTTTCAAAATGAAAATGTTTTAGCTAGACCCAGTTTGGGGTCTGACTATGTCCATCAAACTGATAAGATTATATGGGAACATACCAATTTGGAAACATACCACAAGGAAAGAATGTAATCATATTGGAAACATACCAATTCTCATGATTATTGAAGACCAATTCATTTATGGTTGTCATTTTGATATTTTTAAGTACTAGTACAAGTTACAAGATTTTACTATGCCATTTATGTGAAGTGATTATGTTGATTGCTCAAAGTAACATGTGAAAAAACATATAGAAAAGATCAAATGAAAATACGCATCTAAGTCAACCTAAAGGACCCCACTCAAAAATTAATAGGATTCCTTACATTATCACAAATAAAGTCAAATGGAGGTTAAATCAAAGGGAATATTTAGCCTTGCCAAGTATTGTTTCAACATGCATATATGTGCTTGATGATTTTTTTTTATTCATGACCATTGGCAGGTTGTAGGAAACAATTTTTAATGGGATGCTATATTGAAATGATTTCTTAGCATAGAGATAGATTAATGATGAATGGGTTTTATATTATGCACAAAAGGTACCACTTTCCAAAGTAAAAATTAACAAACAAAATTGTTCCTCATCAATGGACATGTGATTGATTTAAAGACCACAAAGAAGAGGCAAGTCAACTATCTTGCCCACCCCATTCATTGATCCATCTGAAAAGTTTGATATGCTAATGTGCTCCTTGCAACTGGATGATCTATAAATGGAAGCTTCTCAAGTGTTGAATGAAATGGTCCTTTTCAACCTTTGAAATGTTTGAAGATCATATTTCAAAGGCTTAAGGGGAGGGAGTATGGTTTATTGATGGTAATGGAAGGGATGTCAAAAAATACCAATTATTTTCATGGTCCTATACCATGTGATGTAGTAGACTATGTCCTTTAAAAAAAATAAGATTTGAGTTTTTCAAATACTCTTAGGATATCTTCTTGATTCACTTAGATATAACGTGCTAGAACATGGGAAAAGGAGGAAGCAATTATTGGAATTAAAGATAGAGTAACTGAGAGTGGGGGTGAATCAGTTACTTACAAAAACTCTAATCATAGATCCCTTAGATGTCTTAAAGATCTAGTTATTGTTGATACTCAATAAACATAACTAAAATGTTGTAACTTAGTAAATTAAACTGTTACTTATCTTCAAGCAAGCATGCATGCAATTGAAAACAAAATGAACACAAGAGACACCAAATTTAACGTGGAAACCCAATATGGGAAAAACCACCAAGTAATTAGCTACCATTTTTTCACTCTTCTAAAGTGAGCCCTATTAGGAGCCAACCATGTTAAAGGTTACAATACACATTGTTAGGTGTGGCCCTATTAGAGGATTTTGATCACCCTATTAGGAGTGGCCTTGTTAGAGGTCTTTAGAACAATTGAAATGAACTCCCACCTTGTTAGAGGATTTACAAAATGGTTGTTAAATCAACTCTGTTAAGAGATTTGAAATCATTACTACAATTGTTAGAAAGAAAAAATGAATTGACTTGAACAAGATGCAACTAAATTTGCTGACTACAGATCTCTATTCTACATCATTAGATCCTCCTTGATCAAATATGGCTTTGTTGCTCCTCAATGATCTTTGATCATCCTTCAAATTCACTTCCATAATAATCAGTCCTCATATCACATTAATTCTATTACCATCTCACTCACACTTAAAATTTGCAACTTGACCTCTTAATTATACCATTCAGATTGTCAAGTCAACCCATTCACATGTTACATTTACCAATAAAATATACATCAGTCAACTACAAATATTGCTCTAAATAAATAAATTTTATTTCATAAAACAATGAAATCCTTTATTGGCCAACCCTACTTAGTAAATATTGCTTCTAGAAATTTCTTGAGTTAACCTTATTGACTTGGTTAACATTGCAAGATCTATAAAATCCTTTGGCTATCGAGTTTACTCGATAAGAACTAAATTCCTTCGTGAGAGCTTGGTAAGAACTAATTTTGCCACATTTCCTTTGATGACTGAGTGAGCTCGATAAGAACCGCTTTTGTCACATTTGCTTTGATGACCGAGTGAGCTTGGTAAGAACTACTTCTGTCACATTTCCTTTGATGACCTTGAAAGCTTGGTAACAACTATTTACTTGGTAAATAATACAAGTTTTCTTTACTAACCTTCTGGGCTCGATAGATTTTGTCCTTTGCCTTGCTGACCATCTGAGATCGATAGACACTATCCTTTGCCTTTCTGACCATCTGAGCTTGGTAGATTCTATACTTTGCCTTGCTAAACTTCTGAGTTTAGTAGACACTATTCTCTACCTTACTGACCATCTAAGCTCAGTAGACTCTATCTGATGATTGATATGACATTTTTGTGACATCAAAGACAACACACAATTGAACAATTGTATCCAAAAATCTCCCTCTTTGGCATTGATGGAAACACAACATGTCATAGCAGAATGAAATTTGAAAACAAGTCTTTTACTGACAGAGTACTTCACTTTCTTCTTTAAACACAGCAACCTCCCTCTTTCACAATAATCTCTCCCTTTTACATAAACTCTTATTATTTTGCAAATTTCATAAAGATATGATAGTATACTCTCCCTCTTTGATAGCACATGCCAAAGAAAACAAAAATTAATTGAATAGCACTGTACCTGATGTACTGATTCATATGCAATGTCTTCATTGGTTTGTTGCATCAACTAATAGATCTTCAATTCTGTTCCTATTGATGCATCACTAAAACTATATTTTAGTGAGCTTCAAATAGGGGAATGACCCCTAACTTACCTCTAAGATGCAAGAATGCATCCTTAGGTAAAGGATTTGTGAATATGTCAGCAATTTGTTCCTTTGTATGAACATATTCCAATCTAATTTCTTTTTCTTGTACCAATTCCCTAACAAAGTGATACTTTATGGCAATATGTTTGGGTTTTGAATGCATCACTGGATTCTTGGATATGTTGATTGCACTTGTGTTGTCACAAAACATAACAATAGGTTCTTTGATTTTTTGCTTCATACCTTCCAATAATTGTTTGAACTACACAATGTTTGAGCAGTTTACTGCTGCTGCAACATATTCAACCTCTACTATGGATTGAAATGTATAATTTTGCTTTTTACTTGTCCAAGAAACTAACCTTTTTCCAAGAAAGAAAGCTCCTCCACTTGTACTCCTTTTTTCATCAACATTCCCTACCCAATCTACATCAGTGAACACTTTTAAATCTAGATTTCCTCCAAGTTTATACCATAATCCATAATCTTAAGTTCCTTTTAAGTATCTCATGATCCTTTTTATTGCCATCATGTGATTTTCTTTTGGTTTTGTTGAGAATCTTGCTACAATTCCTATTACAAGGGCAATGGCTGGCCTTGTGTGCACTACATATTGCAACTTTCCAATCATAGATCTATACAATGTCTGATCCACTTCCTTTGATTCATCATCCTTGGTAAGTTTCAATCCAGTACACATAGGAGTCCCAACTAGTTTGCAGTCTTCCATATCAAACTGTTTCAATATCTCCTTGATGTATTTAGATTGAGTGATGTAGATGTCATTCTTACTTTGTTGAATTTGACGACCAACAAAGAATTTGATTTCACCAAACATTGACATTTCAAATTCCTTGTTCATTTGTTCTGAAAATTCTTTGCAAAGATCATCATTTCTTGTAAACAAAGTATTATCTACAAATATCTCTACTAAAACAATCTTATTGTTTGGTCCTTCCTGTATTTACAAACTACTATTATCATTAGTTCTTTGAAAACCAATATGAATAAGATAGTTATGCAATCTTTCATACCATGCTCTAGAGGCTTGTTTCAGACCATATAATGTTTTATGCAATTTGCAAACCATGTCCTTCTTGTCTAGATCAACAAAACCTTTAGGTTGTTCAATGTAAACCTCTTCATCCAATATGCCATTGAGAAATGCTAACTTGACATCCATCTAATAAATTTTGAATCCTTTGAATGTAGCATATGCAAGTAAGGTTTTGACACCTTCCAATCTTGCAACAGGAGCAAAATTTTCTCTATAGTCTACATCTTCTTCTTGAGAGTATCCTTTGCATACTAGTCTAGGTTTGTTCCTTGATACCTTACCATCTTCATTTAACTTGTTTCTAAATATCCACTTAGTTTCAATCACATTCTTGTCTTTGGGTCTAGGTACAAGAGTCCATGTTTTATTTTTCTCTATTTGTTCTATCTCTTCATTCATAGCTTCAATCCAACTTTCATTGTCTAGTGCATCTTTGACATTTTTAGGTTCAAAATCAGCAAGTAAACAAGTGTCTTTCAACTTACTTCTTGTCATTGTTCCTTCTAATTTATCTCCAATGATCTGATTTGGTGCATGATTCTTTCTAACATACTTGGCTAACACGGGCTCCTATCCTTTTGAATGACTTGCATTGTTATCTTTCTATGTCTCAACTTCTGGTTCTGATTCTGGTTGCTCGGGCTCGGTAGAGGCTAACTCAGTAGCTTTTTTTTTCAACTTGGGTTCTTGCAGCTCAGTAGGTACTGACTCAGTTTGAACTTCTTGTGACTCGGTTAATGAAGACTGGGGAGTTGAAGATTCCTGATTGATAGATGTAGTTGGTATTGTATCAGGTTCAATGTAAACAAATCTCATATAGTCTTCAAGTTCCCTTTTGCTTTCTTCTTTAGTTCTTTTTGCAAACTCATCAACTTTCACATTTGCACTTTCTATGACTTTGTGAGTAGATAAGTTCAAACATCTATATGCTTTACTTTTGCAAGAGTATCCCAAAAATATTCCTTCATCACCTTTTACATCAAATTTATATTTTCTAGATTCTTTCAAAATGTAACATTTGCTTCCAAATACTTTTAGATAACTTACATTGGGTTTGTAGCCATACCACAACTCATAGGGTGTTTTAATTGAATCCTTTTTCAGCTATACTTAGTTCAAGGTATGAACTGTAGTACTGATAGCTTCCTTCTAGTATTTGATAGCAATGTTTTTCTCAATCATTAAGGTTCTTGTACAGTCCATGATAGATCTATTCCTTCTTTCTCCTATTCCATTTTTTTTAGGAGTTCCAGGTGTTGAAACTTGTCTTTTGATTCCTCTTTCAATGTAAAATTTATTGAACTCATGTGAAATGAATTCTCCACCTCTGTCAGACCTTAAGCATTTTAGTCTTTTGCCTATTTCCTTTTCTACTCTAGCTAAATACCACTTGAACTTTTCAAATGCTTCTAATTTCTCTCTTAGGTACATTATAGTCATCATTCTTAAATAATCATCAACAAAAAGAATGAAGAATTTCTCACTAGTATAGCTTTCAATGCCAATAGGTCTACACAAATCAGTATGCACAATTTCTAGAACTTCTTTAGTCTGATAGTTCTTGCTTTTAAAACTAGTCTTTCCCATTTTACCAATTTGACAATTCTTGCATAGACCAACCTCAGATTTCTTTATGTTAGGAATGCCTCTTACTTTCTTGAACTTACTTATTTTTATCAAGTTGTCAAAGTTTACATGACATAACCTCCTATGCCATAACCAACTTTATTCAATTTGAGCAATAAACATGAACATTCACCAAGTTCAAGATAAAATAAGCTACCTTTTGTTTAGTACCTGATCTAATCAGCTTTCCTTTGCCATCCAGCAATCTTTCTTTTCCATGCATAAATTCCACTTTCAATCCATTATTGAGCAGTTGTGTCACACTCAACAGATTATGCTTCAGTCCTTCTTCCCAATATGCATTATCACATACAAGTTCCTTGGTCAATGAGATTCTTCCTTTTCCTTTTATACAACAAGGTTCATTGTTACCAAATCTTATACTGCCACCATCAAAGTCTTCAAAGTGTTCAAACTTAGTTTTATCACCAATCATGTGATGAGAAAAACCACAATCTATGATCCATGTATCATTTTTACTCATATGACAAATGAGTGCCATTTCTTCATCATTATTAGACTCATCTTTCACAACAATGTAGATAATTTCATCTTCTTCTTCATCATCAGAATTATTAGAATCTTTAGCCATGAAACATGTTTTCTTACCTTTATCCTTGAATGATTTCAAGTCTTTCTTGCCACTGTACTCATGACCTTTCTTCTCATCCTTGTTCTGCTTATTTGGGCACCTAGCAGCAATATGTCCAATTTTTTCACAAGAAAAATAGATTAGAGGAACCTTACCTTTGTATTTCCCTTTGGCTCTTGAATATTTTCTTGCTAGTAGAGCTTCAACCACCTCAAGATCACTGTTTGAACTTTGTTTTGATTCTTCATCACTATCTGATTGTGGATCCTTCATCTTTTTCCCTTTTTCTTTGAGTGAAAGCTTGGCTTCAAATGCTGATTCAATGTTCTTTGTAGCTAGAACATAATTATCATAGTTGTCTAGCTCAAATGCAATCAATCTTCCAACTATGGCCTCTAAATTTATCTTATGATTTGCTTCACATCTTCTTTCTTGAATTACAGAGACTCTGATTGCATACATAGGAAGTAGAGTTCTCAAAACTTTATTTATAACTGTCTCCTCCATGATATCTCATCTAGACACTTTGATAGCCCTAAAACATGCTTTAACTCTTTCAACATACTTTGAAATGTTTTCATCTTCTCTCATCCTCATTTGATCAAATTGTCCTCTCAAATTTTTTGCTTTGGCTCTTCTCACATTATCATCTCCTCCATAGATCTCTTTTAGCTTGTTCCACATTTCAAAGGTAGTTTTACAATCCTTGATGTGATTAAATTTTTCATAACTCAAAGTAGATGCTATATCTATCATCATGTTGTTGTGAGTCTTCTTTTCATCAATATCATTGATAGATAATGTACCAAAAGCTTCTTCATATTTTTCATCAAGGTACTTTAGCCCTGAATCACCAATAGAAGCCATATGAAGCCTCATCAATCCTTCCCATGCTAAGAAGTTGTCCCTGTTAAGTCTTGAAATTTCTCTTTTGTAAGACATCTTGATCTTTAGCTTAGATCCTTGAAATATTTTCCTATAAGCACCAAAAGCTCTGATACCAATTGTTGGAATTAAAGATAGAGTAACTAAGAGGGGGGTTGAATCAGTTAATTACAAAAACTTTAATCACAAATCCCTTAGATGTCTTAAAGATGTAGTTACTGCTGATACTCAGTAAACATAACTAAAATGTTGTAACTCAGTAAATTAAACTCTTACTTATCTTCAAGCAAGAATGCATGCAATTGAAAACAAAATGAACACAAGAGACACCAAATTTAACATGGAAACCCAGTATGAGAAAAACCACCAAGTAACTAGCTACCAATTTTCCACTCTTCTAAAGTGAGCCCTATTAGGAGCCAACCATGTTAAAGGTTACAATGCACACTGTTAGGTGTGACCCTATTAGAGGATTTTGATCACCCTATTAGGAGTGGCCTTATTAGAGGTCTTTAGAACAATTCAACTAAACTTCCACCTTGTTAGAGGATTTACAAAATGGATATTAAACCAACTCTGTTAAGAGATTTGAAATCATTGATACAATTGTTAGAAAGCAACAATGAATTGACCTGAACAAGTTGCAACTAAATTTCCTAACTACAGGTCTCTATTCTACATCATTAGATCCTCCTTGATCAAATATGGCTTTGCTACTCCTCAATGATCTTTGATCGTCCTTCAAATTCACTTCCACAATAATCAGTCCTCATATCACATTAATTCCATTACCATCTCACTCACACTTAGAATTTGCAACTTGACCTCTTAATTATACCTTTTAGATTGTCAAGTTGGCCCATTCACATGTTACATTTACTAATAAACCATACATCAATCAGCTACAAATATTACTCTAAACAAATAAATGTTATTTCATAAAATAACAAAATCCTTTACTGGCCGACCCTACTCAGTAAATACTGCTTCCAAAAATTTCCTGAGTTAACCTTCTTGACTCAGTTAACATGACAATATCTATAAAATCCTTTAGCTACCAAGTTTACTTGGTAAGAACTGAATTCCTTCATGAGAGCTTGGTAAGAACTACTTCTGCCATATTTCCTTTGATGACTGAGTGAGCTTGGTAAGAACTACTTCTACCACATTTCCTTTGATGACCGAGTGAGCTCAGTAAGAACTGCTTTTGCCACATTTCCTTTGATCACCTTGAAAGCTCGGTAACAACTGTTTACTCGATAGATACTGCAAGTTTTCTTTACTAACCTTCTAGCTCGGTAGATTTTGTCCTTTGCCTCGCTAACCATCTGAGCTTGGTAGACACTGTCTTTTTCCTTGCTAACCATCTGAGCTCAGTAGACTCTATCCTTTGCCTTGCTGACCTTTTGAGCTTGATAGACACTATTCTCTGCCTTACTATCCATCTGAGCTTGGTAGACTCTCTCTGATGACTGATATGACATTTGTGTGACATCAAAGACAATACACAATTGAATAATTGTATCCAACAACAATATCTTACATGAAGCTAGGAGAGGTGCAAGTAGAATAGAAGGAAGCAGCTAAGTTAAGTATCACATTTGACATCCCTCTTTAGAGCCCATAGGGAGTGACTTAATCATGCATAGTAACATGCTACAACTCTAACTAGAGTCTCCCATCTTGCCAGCTAATATTCAATGATTGATAGATGGATGTTGAAAGCTTGGACCTTCCTGCTCTTTTGACACCTCTCCCTAAAAGACATCATGACCACAATAGGAGACACTTAACAAAATGAAGATGCATGGAAGAAAGATATGAGTTTTTCTTTGCAAATCTCACCTAGATTTCTTAAATCAACCTATTTTTGCAATGTGTTTTTCATTGGTAGCAAAGAAATGTTGTGTTCTACAAATATTTTCTTTATTTGAAATTTCATCTTTTGCAAGGAAGGTATTAAGCTACTTTTCATTCTCCTTGGATTATTTGAAGAATCTTCTACAAGCGTCACCATTGAGCTATTGAAAGGAAAAGGCACAAGGTAGTTTTTTTGTGTTTCAAAGGGAGGTAAAATCATTTAATTTCACATTCCTTGTTGAAGGAAATTTGAATGTATTTATATACTCAGACACAATATTCTATAGTTTCTTTAAGAGAAGCTTTTTGGAGACCAAGCTCATGCATGGGCCTAGGGCAGCTGGTGAGGACAAATATAAATTTTGAATAAACATGCCAACTAGACAAGGTGTAGAGTGTTAGACCAGAAAAAACACACCACATAGTGCCCAAATGGATAAACCACAAAATGACACATGGCAGTGGTCTCAAGCCTTGGTATGCAAAATAAGGTGGCCACATCAGTAGATAAGATACATGGTAGCTTGTCACATTCTCGCATTGATGTAGTAGTCTATTGATTAGGAATGTGTTGAACCATCATTATGATACATGGTGAGTGGTGATGATGTCACACCCAATAGATCAATTCACCAGATACTAACATGTGGTAGGATCTGATAATTTTCACTTCCCCAAAATTCAAAGATGTACTTTGGTTAACAAAATTGGGGAAGCGCCATGCCACATGGCAGTGGGCCCGAGTAGAAATGATAGATAATTTTGGCCAACTAGAAGATGTCACATGGTGATGACATGCTAGGGTGCCCAGTAGGTGATGATGAGTCAATGATGAATTAGAGGATAGACCAATCATCTCATGACACATGTCAAGTTGGTCAAAGTAAGTTGACCCATATTGGTAATCAGGAGGGGAAAAATAAATGTTCTAAAAAATAATATTTTATTATTATTTTTTGATTCTGAATGTGCAGAGTGTCATTTAAAATTTTAAATTTGTTATATTCTAAAGTTTTAACTTTAGAAAGGGTTAAATATTTTCATAATGAACTACTAAGAGCCATGATAGGAGCATGATATTCAAATGGAAATTCTAAGCATTTTTTATAAGCTAACCTAGGACTATCATTTACCGATAGAAATATCTTAGAGTGAACTTTCTAGGTTTGCAGTCAATTTTTGCATAGGAAACCATATGTTCAAGATATTTAGGGTTTTATTCTAGGTGCCTATTTTTTAACCACATTCTACTAGGGTAGTTTAGATTTGATTTTTGGCAAAATAATCAACTGGGTGTGCACCAAAGTTGGTAAGAATGCAGTTGGTGAGGGTTTTTCATCTCCAAATCAGTTTAGTAAGAGATTTGATTAGAATTTTAGATGCATATCTAATGTTTTTATTAGAATTAAGTTTCTCATCAGTAGAAGAAGATATTTTGAGTTGTTAAAGCTTAATGATGAGATTTGTTTCAGATTTCAGTTGTAGATAGAAGAAAGATTCTTCATAGCAATAGGGGTTTCATTCATCTCCTATATCTTTCTCTTTTCTTTCTCTCTCTATGGTTGGTTGTAGTTGTTGGACAATTTTCACTATTGTGATACCACGAGGATGATTCTAGTTAGGTTGAAATTTCTATTATGACTATGATTCCACCATTTCTTCACCATTTATATCATGTAATGAACAACAATTAGTGACAATATAGATAGTTCTAGTTTATTCAACATTTTCAAAAGTTTTTTTCATGCATTCTTTATGTATTTGTTTCAAGGAAATGAATAAAAGTGCAGCAGCAAGTTAATCTTCAATTTGATCTTCTCTCTTGTTTGTAATTTGTAATCTTTTGTGTTTTGTGAACAAAGAGCATGAAACTCGGTTGTGTCTTTTTTTGGGTTGTATATATTGATATTTTTTTCATGTGATTCAAGGATTCATTTAAATGCTTAGTTTATAATCATAGGGTTGCAGATTTCATGAAGGGATAGGTTGAGTATGAGATTCAAAAAGATGCAGATGTATGATTCAGAACATGACTGGATAGATCAGGAAGTCCTCATACAAGAAATATCTCAATGATTTCCAAGGTTGTATTTTAATTATTTGTGGGGTTTTCCAATAGACAAGGCATTGATTAGCTACATGATCAAAGTGTTGTGTTGTTCATGTCTTGGTTTTGCTGAAATAAATTTTATAATCAAATCCTTTTCCCATTCTTTTTAGGAGCTAAAAAGAGTTTCCCTCACTTAGCTTATCTAGTTCATATGCCATGATTCTATACATTTAATCTCTATGTTATTTACATAAGTGTTAGAAGATTAAATGTATTATCTACTTTGTTAGATTCAAGAGTATGCTTTAACATTGGTACTAGATATGAATGAATTTGAGGTACACCTACCTAGGTTTTGCAGAGCCTAAAGTAGAAGAAGTGTTTAGCCTTATAGTTGGCCCTTGTGTCTAAATAAGTATGTTGAATATGGTAATCAAAATTCCCTAGATGTATTCTATTCCTATCACTAGATTTTTGAAACATGACATTTTGAAACACCAACACTTCATTTTGTGATTGTTTTGGAGTCAACATTAAAACTAGACCCTTGCACTTTTCCTACAATATTGGTCTCCTTAAATAAGGTTGATATGCTTTTCCTTCTTATTTGATCTAACATAAAAGATGAGCTTAATTCCCATCCAAGAAAGAGAAACATCTCACTTCTTTTCAAAAGCTCTCTAAGCTCATCAATGGTGCGAGTCTCACTATTCGGGTCATATTCTTGTAGCTTCTACACAAGTTTAACTTTCTCTTGGGTGTCTCTAGAATATACCTAGGAAAAAAATCCCCTAGGAACCCTTTTAGTTACATTATATAACATATTAGAAATTAGAAAAAATCATCACTATACAAAGCTATAGAATTGGAATAAGGATAAAATCTTTTCCATAACCTGGTCCACAGTTGTACTAGAAAATTTTCTCCATTCTCCTTTTGCCCTTTAATGAAATCATGATTGATGTGCCCTAAATTATTATAAACAATGATATGCATCAACAATCAGTAATGATTGAATTTGAAGTTCTCCATCTCTCCCCTTTGAGTAGTAGTAATCTCATTCTACATAATATTTATAATATGGGTCACAAAATCATGCCTTATATTATGATGTAAATCCTATATATCTAGGGCCATGACATATACACTACCTAAAGAATTCATAATGCTATCCGATCCTATTACTTTGTCCACTTTGAAGATAGTATACTGAAAGTATCCATAGAATAACTTTAGAGGCATAAAGTCTCCTATCATAGGGAGCTCACCCTTTTCCCTTTTGAACTTAGGTATATGTCTTTGCATAACCCTTCTAGTGCAAAAACCCTTCCAAGTCTTGAAATATTTATCCATCTTCTCTTTCTCAATGACCTTTGTCATAGGTCCTCCAAGATCAAAGACTTCTATGAAGGTCTATCTATCCAATTTGTATAGTAGCTCATATCCTTCCTATGGAATCCATGAGTTTTAGGATTATACACCTTTATTAAGTATTTCACCAAATATACATCTACCTATTCCTATTCTAGGGATTTGAAATTGGTGGGTCACTAAATATATTATTGTACAAATACCACAATAACTCATCTCCATAATTTTCTTGTACTCTTTCATCTCTACAGAAACTATATGTATCTTTGAATAGGTGTGAACTCATATTTTGAGCATTTGAGGGCCCTAGTAGAAAATAAACCCATTCTTAAGCATAGAGGTTGGGTTGTCTTAGATTTCTTAGCACCTTGAGAAAGTTCTTCTACATTCATATGTGTTATCAATTTGCCCAGTTCTTGTGTCATTTTTCAAAGTTAGAACCTTCAATCACTTCTCTACAAAATCAATCTCTCTAGATAATTTCATGCTCAATTCTTTGTTGGCTCTAAGCTCTATGAATTCTATAATTGGAAATCCACTACATCTCCTTTTAATATAAATTGAGCATAGAAATGGCATTGATGATGTCTTCAAGTTAACATACATGAGAATTTTTGAAAACTTATAAAAACATCACAATCAGGCTTTTTTGGTGTTCATACTACCAGCATTCAAAACCCTTTTTACCCTTTTAGGAAATACCTCTTATTTTGGAAATTATGAGATTAAAATAGTCATTTTACTCTTTATGTTTCATGCTGTGACCATGTGAACACTAGGCACTATGAGTTGTTTGCGACTTTGCGAGGCTTATTATCTAACCCTTACTTTTGTCTATGAATATGCAAAACCCTTGATCACAACATCATTGTCTATCTTCATTGCTTGGGTTTTAAACCTTGTGAAAGAATGAAACCTTTTGAAAAATCTCTTTGCTACTTCATAGCTTACCTTTTGCCTTATGTTGTTAGCTACGTGACTAAGCAGACACTACCATCATGTCTTGATTTTTTCTTCACAACTTAGGTTTTTCTTTGTATTCATAACCACATGACTAAGTGATCACATAAACCTTTTCATCATTTGACTACATCACATGGTTGCACCCTTTTAAGTTTATTGGGTTTCATAGGTTGTAAAGATGCAAACACCTTTAATAGTTCCATCACTACTTGATTCTATCATTAATATTTTACGTTTACGATCATAGAAAACCATTAAGTCTAAGTGGTCATTGTGTCATTGCCTTAATTTCTCTTTATCACTTTAACTATGTGACCATACAATCAAACAAACTTCAAAGGCTTTTAACCTTTTTCTCTAGTCTACATCTTATTGCCTTTATTATTATTTTAATGATATGACTAAGAAACCAAACATCATACTCATATAACTTCATTGTTTTCTTTATCCATGCAGTTGTGCATTAAGCCTTTAGTCTAAGTGATCACTCCTTCTTAGCCTCACTTTGTCCTTAATCCCTTAACCGTGTGACCTTGCAATCAACCATATCATACACAAAACTAACTTCTTTGCCAATTCACAAAGATACATCCAACTGCATCTTTTAGCCATGTGACCGTGCAATCAAAGCTTACTTCATAAGCTCTTGACCTTTCTTCTAGTTCATAGTTTCTATTTTACTTTACAACTTAAACCTTGTGACTGAGTGATCTAGAATTTTCAAATGCAACACTAACTAGTTTTCATTTTCGTGGCTATCTTATTAAACTACAACCTTAGCGACATGACTGTGTGCTCAAAGAGATTGCCAAGTCACTCCAATATGCTAAGTTTTAGGTTACAAAACTGTGAACTTACTTAACCTCATTTGCACCTTTGCATCATAAAATTTAAGCTAAACACAAAAAATATATTTAGATACCTCCATGTGTCCTATCTTAAAATTAACCCATGGTAGTGATTGAGCATTAGACCCTTTTTGCATGGTTTTTGCTTGCCACTTTGACTTCATAAGTTTAACTATACAAAGCTACAAATGGTTATCTAATAACTTTGTCACCCCTTCGTTGTCTAAACCAACCATTTCTAATTAATTGTGGTGACCAAGAGAATACTAAGAATTTGAATGTGTCACACCATTGAACCATAAAATGGTTAAATGCTTAACAATGTAGGGATAGAGTGATAAACTTGGTCACAAGGTCACACCTTAAAGTTTCAAAAATCTTTTAAAAGTGCAAAAAACTTTTTTAAACAAGGAGGATTTCTAAAATGAAAACATGCATAGAGATAGAGACCTAGGGCTTTTATAAGGACTTTTACAATAGGAAAAATTAACCCTAATCTATTCTTTAATATTGGATTTTCACAATAAATTCTTAGGATTCAAAAAAGGTGAGAATATAGACCAAAATCTTGAATTATTTATGACAGTGATATGTAGATTTGGGTTTTTTTCTAAATCTTATTGCATGAAATTGGTATCAGATCTAGAAATTTTTGAGTGTGAAGGATTTACACCATGACCTTGTTGCAAAGAATATTGATATTTGATTTATTTTATAAATTTTGGTTATTAGTTCATATTAACTCACTATAAAGAGGTGGACTTGGAGTTCTATCTAAGGGGTCATAGGATGGTCTAGGGCCTCAAAAAGAGGTCCAGTTGGATGCCAACAGACTAGGGAGAGAGGCAAGAGAGGACTCTTGGTATTGGTATATGGAGAAACATGAAAAAGTTGACTTAACCTCGGAGGAATCTATTTGAACTTCACTCATGAGAATCAGTTGCAAGATAGAGTGCACATCAATAGCATGGGGCAAAGTTTATTTGTTAGTTACTTGCACAGGCATTTTCATGGGACATGGAAATATTTACAAAGTGAGGAGTATGGTGTAGAAGCACCTAAAGTAAGAGAAAATAAGGATTTTAATAGTCCTTATATCAGATATTAAAATGTATTTAAGTCATTTATAATGTGTTTGGGTCATTTGAGTCAAGATTTAAAAGCTAGACAAATCATTTGTAATGGGTTGTCAAAATTATGCAAGGTGGCCTTACTGTGGTCAATAAGGTTTAAAATATATTTTTAAACCCAAGAAAGGGTATAAATATTTTAAATCATGATTAATAGTCAATTATAACATGTTTTAAGGTTGGCACAAATTTGTGAGGTCAAAATGTTAAATATGTAAAAGTTGCAACTTTGAAACATTGCAAAAAGTACAAAAAGCCTTAAAGGAATGTAATAAATTAGTTCAAAAGCTACTTGGAAATTTGTAGGAGGTTATAAACCATAAAATGTTTTATAAAATAATTTTAATTTTCATTCCAAATCATTAATGTGAAGAAGGAAACATTTTGGAGGATTATTGGTGCTTTCTACTCTTATTATTTTGATTGGATTTTTTCATTATTGTGTTGGTTATAGCTATTGTATGGATGTGTATATGATGGAAACCATGTATAATCTATATATTTGGATAGTGTGATTAAGTAAATTTCTTCCCTATTTTTTTTGGATTAATTTATTAAGTTTTGAGGAAGTTATGATGGTTTTCATAAAAGTTGTTGTCTGCATATCTAAGAATGTCTGACTACAATCAGATTGAAACATTTTTGGAAATAGAGATGGAGTAACTAAGAGGGGAGGGGTGAATCAATTACCACAAAAATAAATGCATAGATTCTAAGATGTCTTAAAATATAGTTGATGCTGATACTCTGTCACCACACAAATGAATGCTAAAACTTGATAGATGTTTTGTTAACTTATTGAGCATTTAAAGTGGTTAACATGCATGCATAAAGAAATAACATGAACACAAGAGACACCAGATTTAACGTGGAAACCCAATTTGGGAAAAACCACCAAGTAACTAGTTACCAATTTTCACTCTTCTAAAGTGAGCCCTATTAGGAGCCAACCCTGTTAAAGGTTACAAAACACACTATTAGGTGTGACCATGTTAGAGGATTTAATCACCCTATTAGAAGTGGCCTTGCCAGAGGTCTTTAAAACAATTCAAGTGAATTGTCACCTTGTTAGAGGATTTACAAAATGGTTGTCAAACCAACTCTGTTAAGAGGTTTTAAATCAGTGTTACAATGATTAGAAAGCAAAAATGAAGTGATCTAAAATATATGCAACTTATCTTTGCTGAATACAGATCTCTGTTCTGCTTCACTAGATCCTCATTGATCAAATACAACTTTGCAGCTCCATAAGCATATCTAATCCTTCTTCAACATTCACTCATATTATCAATATTCGCTCATTCCATATCCATACATTCACACTCTTATTCATCCACACTCTTATATCTTTTGAATTCACATCTTGACCTTTCATATATACCTTACAGATTGTCAAGTTGGCTCAATTACAAGTTACAACAACTGAAAAACATTAAATCAGTCGGTTGCATAAAATAATTAAACTTAATTCTTTAGAACAATAAAATTCTTTGCTGCCCAACCTAGCTCAGTGACCACTACTCCAAAATGGTTTCCCTAGTGTTAACCAAGTGAAGCTCGATAAACACTGCAAACCTTGTAACTTCCTTCGAAGATTGAGTTAACTCGACAAACACTGACCTTCCTTCGCTTACCGAGTGAGCTTGGTAAAAGGTAACCTTCCTTCACTTACCGAGTGAGCTCAGTAAAAGCTAACTTTCTCTTCGATGACTGAGTGAACTCGATAGACATCGAAATCGGTAAACTTTGAATTTTCCTTTGTTAACCTTGGGAGCTCGGTTAACATTAACTTTCTGCTACAAGATCCTTTGATGCTGGAGTGAGCTGGGTAAGGGCTAACTTACTGTGTAATGTTTAGGAATGTTTAGTAGACACCATAAATTGCTTTGCTGACCATCTGAGCTTGGTAGACTCTATCTGATGGCTGATATGACATTTTTGTAACATCAAAGACAATACACAATTAACAATTGTATCCAACAATCTCCTTCTTTAGCATTGATGGAAACACAACATTTCATAGCAAAAATGAAATTTGAAAACAAGTCTTTCTCTTATATGAAAACAGAACATGTCAACATAACAATTCTCCCTCTAAGATAGAAAACTCTCCCTCTTACAGTAATCTCCCTCTGTGAAGGAATTACATAGCAAACTCTTTATATTTTGAACAAATTTCAGAGAGATATGACAGTAAAACTCTCCCTCTTTGACAACACATGCCAAAGACAACTCAACTCAAATGAATTTTAGTTTACCTTTAGTATTGATTCATATGCAATATTTCTTGGTTATGTTGCATCAACTGATAGATCTTCAATCTAGTATGAGTTCATGCATCACTAAGACTTTATTTTAGTGAACTTCAGATAGAGGAGTGACCCCTAACTTACCTCTTAGATATAAGAATGCATCCTTAGGTAATGGTTTTGTGAATATGTCAGCAATGTGTTCCTTTGTATGAACATATTCCAATCTAATCTCCTTATTTTGCACCAATTCTCTGACAAAATAATATTTTATTGCAATGTGTTTGGTTTTGGAATGCATCACTAGATTCTTAGATATGTTGATTGCACTTGTACTATCACAGAACATAACAATTGGTTCTTTGATTTCCATCTTCATGCCTTCCAACAATTATTTAAACCAAATAATATTAGAATAGTTTACTTCTGCAGCAACATACTATGCCTCTGCTGTAGATTGAGATGTACAATTTTGCTTTTTTCTTGTCCAAGAAACCAACCTCTTTCCAAGAAAGAATGCACCTCCACTTGTACTTTTTCTATCATCAAGGTTTCCTGCCCAATCAACATTCGTAAACACTTTCAAATCCAAATTTCCTCCAAACTTATACCATAAACCATACTCTTCAGTTCCTTTCAAATATCTTATTATTCTTTTGATTGCCATCATGTGATTTTCTCTTGATTTTGCTGAAAATCTTGCTACAATACCAATTGCAAGGGCAATATCTTGCCTAGTATGAACTACATACTGCAACTTTCCAATCATAGATCTATACAATGTTTGATCTACTTCTTTTGATTCATCTTCCTTAGTAAGTTTTAATCTGGTACACATAGGAGTCCCAACTGGTTTACAATCTTCCATTCCAAACTTTTTCAATATCTCCTTGATGTATTTTGTTTGAGTAATGTAGATACCATTTTTATTCAGTTGAATTTGAAGACCAACAAAGAATTTGATCTCGCCAAACATAGACATTTCAGATTCCTTGTTCATTTGTTCTGAGAATTCTTTGCACAGATCATCATTCCCTATGAAAAAAGTATCATCTACAAATATTTCTGCCAAGACAATCTTATTATCTAGTCCTTCCTTAATATACAAGCTACTGTTATCATTAGTTCTTTGAAAACAAATCTGAATAAGATAGTTGTGCAATCTTTCATACCATGCTCTAGGGGCTTGTTTCAGACTGTACAATGCCTTGTGTAATTTGCAAACCATGTTCTTCTTATCTGGATCAACAAAACCTTCAAGTTGTTCAATGTAAACCTCTTTGTCTAGTATACCATTGAGAAATGTTGACTTGACATCCATCTGATAAACTTTGAATCCTTTGTGAGCAACATATGCTAGTAAGGTTTTGACTCCTTCCAATCTTGCAAGAGGAGCAAAAGTTTCTCCATAGTCTATTCCTTCTTCTTGAGCATATCCTTTGCATACTCATCTAGCTTTATTTCTTGATACCTTACCATCTTCATCCAACTTGTTTCTGAATACCCACTTGGTTCCAATCATATTTTTATCTTTAGGCCTGGGTACAAGAGTCCATGTCTTATTTTTCTCTATTTTCTCTATCTCTTCATTCATAGCCTCAATCCAACTATCATTTTCCAATGCATCTTTGACATTTCTAGGTTCAAAATCAGCAAGTAAACAAGTACCTTTCAACTTATTTCTTGTCATGGTTCTTTCAGATTTATCTCCAATGATCTGATCTACTGAATGATGTCTCCTGACATACTTAGCTAATATAGGTTCCTTGCCTTTTGAATGGATTTCATTATTATCTTCTTGCATTTCAACTTCAGGTTCTATCTATTCTATCTCGATAGATACTTGCTCATTAGACACTGAATTTAACTTGGTTTGTTGTGGTTCGGTTTGAACTTCTTGTAACTCGGTTACAGATGACTCGGGAGTAGAAGTTTCCTAATTCTTTGATGTAACTGGTACTGTAACAGGTTCACTGAAGACAAACCTTTTATAATCCTCTGGTTCCCTTTTGCTTTCTTCTTCAGTCCTTTCTACAAACTCATCAACTTTCACATTTGCACTTTCTATGACTTTGTGTGTAGACAAGTTCAAACATCTATATGCCTTACTTTTGCATGAGTATCCAAAGAATATACCTTCATCACCTTTCACATCAAATTTACCTTTTCTAGATTCTTTTAAAATGTAACATTTACTTCCAAATACTTTAAGGTAACTTATATTAGGTTTATAGACATACCATAACTCATAGGGGGTTTTGAATGAGTCTTTCTTCATCTGTACTAAGTTCAAGGTATAAACTGTAGTGTTGATAGCTTCCTTCTAGTATTTGATAGCAATGCTCTTTTCAATCATTAAAGTTCTTGCACAATCCATGATGGATCTGTTTCTTTTTTCAGCTATTCCATTTTCCTGGGGCGTTCCAGGGGCTGATACCTATCTTTTGATTCCTCTTTCAATGCAAAAGTTATTAAACTCATGTGAAATGAATTCTCCACCTCTGTCTGACCTCAAGCATTTTAATCTTTTCCCTATTTCCTTTTCCACTCTGGCCAAATACCATCTGAACTTTTCAAATGCTTATGATTTTTTTCTTAGATACATGACTATCATCATTCTTGAGTAATCATCAACAAAAAGAATGAAGAATTTTTCTCTAGTATAGCTTTCAATTCCAATGGGTCCACATAAATCAGTATGCACAATTTCTAATATATCTTCAGATTGATAGTTTTTACTTTTAGAACTAGTCTTTCCCATCTTTCCAATCTGACAATTTTTGCATAGACCGACCTCAGGTTTTTTTATGTTAGGAATGCTTCTTACTTTCTTGAATTTGCTTATTTTTACCAAATTATCAAAATTTACATGACACAACCTTTTATTCCATAACCAACTTTCTTCTACTTGAGCAATGAAACATGAACATTCACCTAGTTCATGATAGAACAAGTTACCTTTAGTTTGAGTACCTGATCCAATCAACTTTCCTTTGCCATCCAACAGTCTTGCTTTACCATGCATGAATTCTATTTTGAATCCATTATTGAGTAGCTATGCCACACTTAACAAATTATTCTTTAGTCCTTCTACCCAATAGGCATTATCACATATAAGCTCCTGGGTTAGAGAGATTCTTCCTCTTCCTTTTATACAACAAGGTTCATTGTTACCAAATCTTACACTGCCACCATCATAGTCTTCAAAGTATTCAAACTTAGTTTTGTCACCAGTCATGTGATGAGAACAACCACTATCTATGATCCATGTATCATTTTTTCTCATATGAGAAATGAGTGCCATTTCCTCATCATTATCAGATTCATCTTTCACAGCAATGTAGACAATTTCATCTTCTTCTTCATTATTAGAATCATTAGAATCTTTAGCCATAAAATATGTTTTCTTACCTTTATCCTTGAATGATTTGAAATATTTTTTTCCATTCCATTTGTGATCTTTCTTTTCATCTTTATTTTTCTTGTTTGTACACCTAGCAGCACTATGACCAACTTCTTCACATGAAAAATAGATTAGGGGTACTTTACCTTTGTATTTTTCTCTACCTCTAGAATATTTCCTTGCTAGAAGGGCTTCAATTACTTGAAGATCACTATCTGAACTTTGGTTTGACTCATCTTCACTTTCTAACTGAGATTCCTTTTTCTTTTTTCCTTTTTCCTTGAGTGAAAGTTTTGCTTCAAATGCTGATTCAATGTTCTTGGAAGCTGGAACATAGTTATCAAAGTTGTCCAGTTCAAATGTAGTCAATCTTCCAACTATAGCCTCTAGATTTATCTTGTGATTTGCTTCACATCTTCTTTCTTGAATTGCAGAAACTCTGATTGCATAAATGGGAACTAGAGTTCTAATAACTTTACTTATAACTGTCTCTTCACTGATATCTCCTCCAGAAGCTTTGATTGCACTAACACAAGCTTTAACTCTTTCAACATATTTTGCAATGTTTTCATCCTCTCTCATCCTCATTTGATCAAATTGTCCTCTTAGACTTTCTGCTTTGGGTCTTCTAACATTATCATCTCCTCCATAGATCTCTTTCAGCTTTTCCCACATTTCAAAGGCAGATTTGCAATCCTTGATATCGTCAAATTATTCATAACTCAAAGAACATGCTATATCTATCATCATAATATTGTGAGTCTTCTTTCAGCAATATCATTAACAGATAGTGTACCAGCTGGTTCTACATATTTTTCATCAAGGTATTTTAGTCTAGTGTCTCCAATAGAAGCTAGATGAAGTCTCATCAACCCTTGCCATGCTGGGAAGTTATTTCGGTTAAGCCTTGGAATTTCCCTCTTGTAAGACATTCTGATCTTTAGCTTAGATCCTTGAAATCTTTCCTGCAAGCACCAAAAGTTCTGATACCAATTGTTGGAAATAGAGATGTAGTAACTGAGAGGGGAGGGGTGAATCAGTTACCACAAAAATAAATCCATAGATCCTAAGATGTCTTAAAATATAGTTGTTGCTGATACTCAGTAACCACACAAATGAATGCTAAAAATTGATAGATGTTTTGTTAACTTATTGAACATTTAAAGTGGTTAACATGCATGCATAAAGAAATAACATGAACACAAGAGACACCAGATTTAACATGGAGACCCAATTTGAGAAAAACCACCAAGTAACTAGTTGCCAATTTTCACTCAACTGAAGTGAGCCCTATTAAGAGCCAACCCTGTTAGTTACTTGCACAGACATTTTCATGGGACATGGAAATATTTACAAAGTGAGGAGTATGGTGTAGAAGCACCTAAAGTAAGAGAAAAAAAGGATTTTAATAGTCCTTATATCAGATATTAAAATGTATTTAAGTCATTTATAATGTGTTTGGGTCATTTGAGTCAAGATGTAAAAGCTAGACAAATCATTTGTAATGGGTTGTCAAAATTATGCAAGGTGGCCTTACTGTGGTCAATAAGGTTTAAAATATATTTTTAAACCCAAGAAAGGGCATAAATATTTTAAATCATGATTAATAGTCAATTATAACATGTTTTAAGGTTGGCACAAATTTGTGAGGTCAAAATGTTAAATATGTAAAAGTTGCAACTTTGAAACATTGCAAAAAGTACAAAAAGCCTTAAAGGAATGTAATAAATTAGTTCAAAAGCTACTTGGAAATTTGTAGGAGGTTATAAACCATAAAATTTTTTATAAAATCATTTTAATTTTCATTCCAAATCATTAATGTGAAGAAGGAAACATTTTGGAGGATTATTGGTGCTTTCTACTCTTATTATTTTGATTGGATTTTTTCATTATTGTGTTGGTTATAGCTATTGTATGGATGTGTATAGGATGGAAACCATGTATAATCTATATATTTGGATAGTGTGATTAAATAAATTTCTTCCCTATTTTTTTTGGATTAATTTTATTAAGTTTTGAGGAAGTTATGATGGTTTTCATAAAAGTTGTTGTCTGCATATCTAAGAATGTCTGACTACAATCAGATTGAAACATTGTTGGAAATAGAGATGGAGTAACTAAGAGGGGAGGGGTGAATCAATTACCACAAAAATAAATGCATAGATTCTAAGATGTCTTAAAATATAGTTGCTGCTGATACTCTGTCACCACACAAATGAATGCTAAAACTTGATAGATGTTTTGTTAACTTATTGAGCATTTAAAGTGGTTAACATGCATGCATAAAGAAATAACATGAACACAAGAGACACCAAATTTAATGTGGAAACCCAATTTGGGAAAAACCACCAAGTAACTAGTTATCAATTTTCACTCTTCTAAAGTGAGCCCTATTAGGAGCCAACCCTGTTAAAGGTTACAAAACACACTATTAGGTGTGACCCTGTTAGAGGATTTAATCACCCTATTAGAAGTGGCCTTGTCAGAGGTCTTTAAAACAATTCAAGTGAATTGTCACCTTGTTAGAGGATTTACAAAATGGCTATCAAACCAACTCTGTTAAGAGGTTTTGAATCAGTGTTATAATGATTAGAAAGCAACAATGAAGTGATCTAAAATATATGCAACTTATCTTTGCTGAATACAAATCTCTGTTCTGCTTCACTAGATCCTTACTGATCGAATACAACTTTGCAGCTCCATAAGCATATCTAATCCTTCTTCAACATTAACTCATATATTCAACATTCACTCATTCCATATCCATACATTCATGCTCTTATTCATCCACACTCTTACATCTTATGAATTCATATCTTGACCTTTCATATATACCTTACAGATTGTCAAGTCGGATCAATTACAAGTTACAACAACTAAAAAACATTAAATTAGTCAGCTGCATAAAACAATTAAACTTAATTCTTTAGAATAATAAAATTCTTCATTGCTCGACCTAGCTCGGTGACCACTGCTCTAAAATGGTTTCCCCAGTGTTAACCAAGTGAAGCTCGGTAAACACTGCAAACCTTGCAACTTCCTTCAGAGATCGAGTTAACTCAAGAAACACTGACCTTCCTTCACTTACCGAGTGAGCTCGATAAAAGCTAACCTTCCTTCGCTTACTGAGTGAGCTCGATAAAAGCTAACTTTCTCTTCGATGATCGAGTGAACTTGGTAGACATTTAACTCGGTAAAAATTGACTTTTCCTTTGTTAACCTTGGGAGCTTGGTTAACATTAACTTTTTGCTACAAGATCTTTTGATGCTCGAGTGAGCTCGGTAAGGGCTAACTTATTGTGTAATGTTGAAGAACGTTCGGTAGACACTGTAAATTGCTTTGCTAACCATCTGAGCTCGGTAGACTCTGTCTGATGGATGATATGACATTTGTATAACATCAAAGACAATACACAATTAACAATTGTATCCAACAAACATTTGGTACAATTTTTTTTTAATATTAATAATTACCTCTAGTTATAATCAATGTAAATATATGTGAAATAATTTTTTTTTTCCTTTGGTTTGATTCATGTTGGTACAAATTTGTGAAAGTTATGAGAAGTTTAGTGAAAACATTTTTTTAAAATCTTCATTGGAGTTACAAGAAAACATTTGTGCTTGTATAATGATTTATGGATTCTAAAATTTAATGTCTTGAATATTCTGAAACTAAAATTTCAATTGGTCAATTTTAAATTGGTTTGGTTTCATTGGGATTTTTTTTTAGTAAGATATTGGATGCCCTAGGCAGGATTTCATATTTTCTTTCTAGTTTATGACAACAAACATGGATATTAATGTAGAGAGTATAAATCCTAAATGAATAGTTGTATTACTGATGTACGAGTATTATAGGATTTCTTGCAATCATGCATGTTGGGCTTATTTTGTTTAGAAGTTATGGACTCGATCACCAAAGGAGTGGTGCTTGATTGTTATTGGGCATATTTTATGCCTTGGAACTCAACATGGTTTGGGAACTCGACATGGTCTCTAAGAGCTTGGCATGGTCTAGGAACTTGGCATGTTCTCTAGGAACCTGACATGGTCTGGGAACTTAACATGGTCTGGAAACTCGACATGGTATGTGGAACTCAACATGCAGTAGGAGCTTGGTAGTGCTTATGATATTAGTGGTTCTCAAATTTGTTTTGCTAATGCTCAGCTTGATCTTGGTTTCTATCAGTGTTGAGTCATCTATGAGCTAAATTTTGGCATTTAATTTATGTATGGATTATTAATTTAGTGTTTATTTAACCTATGGCTCCACCTATATTTATTGTATGGGATTCCATTTAGTTTGTAATGAATTCGGCTAACTTGTGGCTTAGTTGGTTATAAGTAAGGGGTATTGTAGTGTCTTTAGGAAATATTCATCATTCATAACTAGAGAATTGAAGGTGATTGTGTAGATACAAATTTTGAAGAGCTAGGGTTGAGGCTTGAGAACTAGAGGATTTCTTGGTGGACCTAAGGGTATAAGTGTGGATTCTTCTTGGTGTTCTTATCTAGTTGGGATTCTAGACTAAGCTAAGATTGGGATTGAGTTTGTAAGTTAGATCTTGTGAGATCTTGTAGAACTATTATTTTTTTTTATTTTTTTTATTTGGCCCTAACTTGAAATTCCTTATAGTTGGGCATATTGCATATAATGAGTTATTTTATGAATAAAAAGTGGTGATTTGGTATCAAATCTTGCATTAAATTGGTACTTTTTTTTGTGTTGTTTCCATTATGTGGTTATTTTTTGGGGGCTTTGACATCTCTTTTGGGGATTCTCATACTTTTCACTATGTTAGATGGTATCAAACTGAAGTTTTTCTTGAGTGTGTGGACAGATCACTGAAGCTAAGGCAGTTTACACTAGGATTTGTAGAGAAGGTTGATCTTGTGACTAATTAATCTTCTAGATTGGTGGATCTATTTCTTAGGGTTTTCTATTTTTTTTGAAGATGCCTCCAAGAAGATTGGACCCTAGGGAAATTGATGATTCTAGTGATGCTATGGAAGAAAGGATCTCGGAGAAGATTAGAGTAGAGTTAAGATCCAAGATTTCATTAATGAAGAGTGACATGATTTCTAAAATTGTGAGTGCTTTAGGTGGTGTATCTAGGCATGTGGGTATTTAATATGGTTATGAGGAAGTTTTTGAAGACTTTGAAGTTACTAGATCTAGTGGTGAGGATAGAACTAATCATGTGGAGAGACCTATTGGAACCAAGGCTTGTCAGTTTGTTAGACTAGGATCTCAGTTCAAGCTAAGGCATAAGATGGAGGTTTCTAATTTCTCAAGTACTTTGACTCCTAAAGACCTAATTGATTGGATTTGTGAATTGGAAGACTACTTTGAGGTTGAGGATATTAAGGATCCATTGAGAGTGAGGTTGGCACAAACTAAGTTGAAAGGACATACTTCTCTTTGGAGGAAAGAATTACAAAGATATAGAGAAGAGGAAGGTGAATTCAAGATCTCTAGATGGAGATTGAGGGTGACTAAATTGAAGGTTAAGTATATTCCTACATATTATGATCTTGAGTTGTTTAAAAGGTTGCAAAATTTGAAGCAAAAAGATGTTTCTGTGAAAGATTATACTAAGGAATTCTACAAGTTAACTATTTGGTCTTATCATAGAGAATTGTCAAAGGAAAAGGTAGCTCAGTACATTAATGGTTTGAGATTAAATATTTAGGATGAGGTTGGAGTGTTGAAAATTTCTTTAGTTGAGGATGCTTATCAGTATTCCCTGAAGGTAAAGGATAAGTTGAAAAGGAAAAGTCAAGGTAATGCTAGAGGGGAGGAGAATAAGGATAGCTTGACACAAGCTAAATCGATTACAGAAGGTGAACCAAAACTTGTTGATTAGAAGAAAAGAATAGATGGAGGTGGATTTAGAGGTAATTGTTTCAAATGTGGTAAAGGAGGGGGATAGATATTTTGAATGTCCAATTGATAGGTCAATTTTTGTTGTGAATGAGGTTGTAATTCAAGAAATTAAGCCTAAGAAAGGAGTAAGTTTGTTGGCTTGACAAGTACTGGATGGTGAGAGGACATTGGATTATTGTCAAAGGACTAGTTTTTTTAGGACTCATTGTAAATCTGGAGGTAAATTCTAGAAGGTGATTATGGATGGTGGTAGTATTGATAACCTTGTTTCTAAGGAGATGGTTCAAAAACTTGGATTGAATAGGGTGAGACATCCTTATCCTTATTGTAGATTCTCAAAAATGGTTTGCGCCAACTCTTTTATCACCTTCGCAACATAACTTGTCCCATTTTATCATTTCACAAACTTTGATCTTTTGGCTTACTTGATTATCATTCAATCAAAATGAAAATAATCTCATAATCAATTCAAAAACCATTTCAATATCATCTCATCATCATCGATCATTTAGGCATTGTTACATCCTTTAGTGTCTTATCAACATTCATTAATATATGTCATGTGTCCTTGGCATATCATCATTATTCATCAATTTGATCCACAACATTGTTGAGTCCTTCAATGTCTAATCATGTCTTTATTCAGTTAAATTGATAGCATTGACTGTGTATTTTGATGTTATTGTGATTAATCCCTATTAATAAATTTCAATCAATCTTGTGGTGTTTACAATGTTCATTAAATGCCATATGTCATCAACCCTTGTCATGTGTCCTGGACAAGTCACCATTTTCTGTCAGTCATCTAGCATCGGTTATTTCATCTGATCATTTCTTTATATCATCACATTTGATTTGTATTTTCATCATGATCCTTCACTAGGATTATATTGCATTTATTTCATCATCTTGGTCAATCAATTTGTTAATTTCTCCTATAGGATTAGATAACCCATAGTCTATTCCTATGTATTGATCATTTAATGTCATCCACTCTTATTAATTATTCCTCTTTACTAACCATTATCAATTAATTAATGTTTATTAATTAATTTATTCCATTTTCATGAATTATGGGAATTCCTAATTTTCTAAATTCTAATTCTAATTTCTTATTTCTCATTTTCCATTTTCTATTTCCAATTCTATAATTTATAATTTCCACTTTATAGGGAATTATGAGTTTTAAAATTCAAAATTTCCCATTCTCACACTTTCCCACTAATTGTGCTCCCACTTCCTCTTTTTAAACCTCCACTTTCCCTTTTTATTTTTTCATAAATTTTCATAGTTTATGACACATTTCTTTTTTCTCTTTTTTCATAATTTTTCGTAGTCCATTACATTTTCTTTTTCCTTTTTCATAATTGTTATAGTTCATGACAATTTTCCTTTTTTTTTTCTTTTGTCATATTTTTCATAGTTTATGACAATTTTCCTTTTTTTAACTCTTCAATTTCTAATTGTCCATCCTTTTGTCATACTTTATGATAAATTTCCTCTTTCAATTTGTAAACTTTCATATTTTACGACATTAACCCTTTTGTGCACTAAAATTGCTAATTTGCAATTTCTATTGTAAATTCTATAAATTGTGATCATTTGTCTCATTTTTTGGTTAACCATCTTCTTTCAATTTTTCTCATCACTATATTATCATTTTTCATCTTTCTTTCATTGTGTCAATATGGGAGCTACATCAACTCTTTTGGAGAAGAAAGAAAGGGCACAATTGTTAAATTGAGGGAGTTTGCTATTTTCTTACTTTATCTCAATTTCTTTTGTGTTAGGATTAGGATTTTTTGTGCATGCTTTTAGAGTTTGATGGTTCCTCTTGCATGCATATTTCTAATATTTTTCATATCCTACATTTGGTGAACCTGACATGAATCTTATACTAATCTTCTTTTGTGCTTGTAGGTACAAGGAAGAATCTTGGAGCACTCTTGGAGTCTTATTTTATATGTTGTTTAATTTCTTATTTTTGGAATTAAAACGAACAAAAATCACATAGTCTAATGAGGAGGTTAATGAATATCACATCATCTCATCTAGCCTAATTAGTAGGATCAAAGGACAACAATTCTTCTCTTTTATGCTCTCAAATTTTCCTTTCTTAATGGATAAAATGAACAACAAACTCACATAGATCTAATTAGGAAGTGAATGAACAAAAAATCTCATTTAGCCTAATTAGGAAGGAAAAGAACAACAAATTTTCATATTTTATCAAACTTCCTTTCTTAATGGGTTAATGAAAAACCAACTTTTATGAAATTTTAATTAGGAAGGAAAAGAATTTTGAAAATATAGATGGAGTAACTGAGAGGGGGGGTGAATCAGTTACCACAAAAACAAATCCACAGATCTTTTAGATGTCTGATAAAACTAGTTACTACTGTCACTCGGTAAACATACAAACAAATTCTATAACTTGGTAGATGTAGTGTATGTTAACTTATTATTGATTTTTAAGCATTTAAAGTGATTAACATGCAACCATAAAATAAATAACATGAACACATGAGACACTATATTTAACATTTAAACTCAAAATGGGAAAAACCACCAAGTAACTAGCTACTGATTTTCACTCTTCTAAAGTGAGCCTTATTAAGAGCCAACCTAGTTAAAGGTTACAATACACACTATTAGGTGCTACCTTGTTAAAGGATTTAATCACCCTATTAGGAGTGGCCTTGCTAGAGGTCTTTAGAACAATTCAAAAGAACTGTCACCTTGTTAGAGGATTTGCAAAATGGCTATTAAACCAACTCTGTTAAGAGATTTAGAAATCATTGCTACAATGATGAGAAAGTAATAATGAATAGACCTGAATGAGATGCAGATGAATTGCTGATATAGATCTCTATTCTACTCCACCAGATCCTCTCTTATAAAATAAAAATTTGCTGCTCCTAGGGGATATCTGACCATCCTTCAAAGTTTTCTCACACTATCTTCTTCAATCAATACACTTGCATGCTTGCTCATTAGACTTTAGAATTTTCAACTTGACCTTTTTATTTATAGCTTAGAAATTTTCAAGTCAGCTCATTTAAAACTTAGAATTATCAATAATAATTACATCAGTGGGCTACATGTTGAGATAATGGGTGTTGCACACATTGCATAATATTGTTATATTTTATTATTTTATTTTATTTTATGTAATGTTGTACCTAGATGGACGTGCAACATGTAAAGATTCTCATGAAATATTCTTGATGAGTTGTATCGTAACATTGTGATATTATTTGATGTAATTATTTAATATTGGAGAAAAGAATTAAATGCCCAATATTAAATGTGGGGTTAGTGGGTTAGGTAGCACATGGTTTTAGCACATGGTTTATGTAATACCACTTAGTGGTTTTCTGGGACTTGCTACTATATAAGCAGCCACAAGGGTAGTTGTTGTAGAGATAGAGAGAGAGTGACAAGGAGAAGACAAAAGGCAAGAGTCGAGTAGGACAAGGCTTGACAGGTTAGCCAAGGGAGCATTTGTGAAGGTTGAAAGCATGGCATGGGATGTGTGGATTCATGCTTGTTCACATAGTTTTCTCGGTTGTGGCTATGGCCATGAAGGCTTCCATGGTTGTATGACAATGGTATTTTTTTTTGAATAATACATGATGATGGATGCTTTTGGAGGCTGGGTTTTTCCCTCAATGAGGGTTTCCCAGGGTATATCTTGTGTCACAATTTTGTGGGTATGTTGTCTTTTCTCTTGCATGTGGATTTTAATTTCGTATTTATTTCAGATCTATTTTGGGTTATGTGGAAACGGTTATATTCTTTATTGCCAAGTTTCTTTACAAGTGGTATCAAAGCTATGGTTTTATTATTGTAACCCTAGATTGAATCCATGGGAATGCATGAGAGGATAAAAGAAAAGAGCAAGATATATGAATGATTTATTATAGATCTGAGGGTTTTTGGATTTGTTGTTATGATGGGATGTTAAAAGATTTGGGCATGTAAAATTGTTGGACAAATTTTTTTTTTTCGGTTGTTTCATTTAAATGAGGGTTTTGGGGGGTAGCTTGCAGAAATGACCTCCTAGGTAAAAACAGACCTCACCATTGGATCTGGGTCAACATTTCCATAAATTTTGATATATAATATGCCCTAGTTTGGCCATGTTCAAAGGAAATGACAGAGTTTTTTAGTTTCAACCCATGATGGCCGTCAAATTTAATCCTATCAAAATTTTCGTCACTAAACAATTAAAAATTAAAAATCGTACTAAAAATGGTAAAAAAACTGTCTTAGTAAAACGGCCATAACTTTCTCTCAGACTATCGGATTTCAGAGTTCTTATAGGTGTTGGAAAGCTAATTTAGAGCACTACAACATGGTGTAGGTTTGGTTCTATGATTTTGAGATTTTGTCAGGTTTTAAGAGCCCTAAATTCAGATGTTTTTTATTTTGAGCATGGATTAGGGCATAACTTGGGCATACAAAGTCGGATTTTGGACTTCGAGTAGTCAATGAAAAGCTCTTGGAGAGCTCTACACATTGGTTCAGATTTAGTGCAGGTTTGGCATGATTTATTTGTTGATATATTGATCTGAATGGTTTATAGATATATTTTAACTATGGTAACATTGTGAGTTTATGGCATTGGAGATTTAAGTTTTTGATGTCATTGTATACTAAGTTCATATTTCAGATTGGTCTCATGATGATATGGTTATCAATGTTTGAATTTGGATATGCATGATGACTTGTTGGGTCTACAAGTTGTGCAGTGTTGTAAGCGGTCTATACCTATAGGTTGCATTTATAGCTTGGTTATGGGTTGTCTTTGCCCATTGATCTTTCATTATTGATGCATATTCAGATTGGTGGCTTGGATTTGGGTTGTCTATGCCCCAAGTCACACGATTTACTATTTTCTTCATGTAGAAGGGATGAGATGTTGTTACCAGGGACAGTCATGGTGGAGGATTGTGGTTGACTATTTTATGTTGATAGGTTGGACACTTTGAGAGTCGGATGCTTGGTTCATAGATGTGATCATGGTGCCATGGATTTTGGCATGACATAATTGGTTATACAGGTACATCCTTGATATTCATTAGCTTGGATTATCTGATTTGGTTATGGTGGTATATCTTCTTGGTTGAGGATCATGGTTATTTGGTTTCTTTTGAGGAGCTCATGATCTGCACTTTGAGTTCTTTGATAGTTTGATGCCTTGGTTGATTCTCATGGTTAGAAGATGGTTTTTCATCATTATGTCATGGATTGCTTGGATACACGGTTTAGTGGGAACTTGTGACAGTGATGGGGTGACAGTGCAGGATTAGTTCCTGGGTTGATTTGGATCTTCATATAGAGGATGGATTTCATGATGCCATAGGTGACTTGGTACCATAGTTGAGTGGGAGTTTTTGGCATTGATATATTTATTGAGTGTTTGCAGATGTTGGAGGTTTGTCTTAGATCTTGTTGCTGCAGAAGCATCTTTGACATTTGCATGGTGCACTTGTTATCTTCATGGCATGTGAAGATGGTTAGATCTTGAGGACTCATGGAGTTCTTGGTTATCTTCATGGTATGTGGGGATGGTTCTTCCTAGTATGTGGAGATGGTTTTCTTCATGGTGTGTGGAGATGGTTGCATCTTGAGGACTCATAGGGTTCTTAGCAAAGGTGTGATTTATGCTTTTATTTGGCATGTTATCCTTGGTGTGAGGATGGTTTTATTATTATGTCATGGTATACTCTTGATACACATTTAGAGTTGTGACATGTTATGGTGTGTTCATGTGGAGCATGTTATCTCTTTAGTTGAGATGGTAAGATCATGTTGTCATGTTTATGTTCCTGAGGCCATGGTTGGAACTTTGACATTGATCTTGGTTTAGTTTCTTGGTATTGAGTACACTGATCATAAGCTGGATACTTCATGATATTGCTATGTTGCATTTGGATTTGGTATGGATTGATTGGTTATAGGTGCTCATGGATACTTAGAGACGGTGGTGATGTTGATTTCTCTTGTATTAGAGAAGTATTTTTTGGGATGGTTGATGGTTTCAACAGGAAGTTCGAGAGGCAGTCACCTGATATGGACTTGAGAGGAGATTGTTCTTAGATGAGTCTTGGTTGGAGACTTGGGTATCTTGATGAGCATTCTCATTCCCCACTCTTGGTCTACTCGGCAGTTTGCTACTTGAGAGGTATAGCCCATTTTTTTCTCTCAGTTGCATTATATTTATGCTTGTCTTTCATGGATATGGATCTTGAGCTATGGTACATGAGTTAGTTCTAGAGGGTTCATTTGAGAGATGGTTTAGCATTGGTTATCTCCATGTGCATATGTTGTTATGCTGGTTGAGTTTGGGAGATGGTTTTATATTGGGCATTTTCCTTGGATTAGGAATGGTTATTCCTTGGTTTAGGAATGGGTTTATTGAGTTTGATCTTCTTGTGAGAGGCTTACATCCATGATTATTTATATGGTATGGTTTGGGTATTGTTGAGGCTTCTTGTTGGGGTTTTATGGAGGAGATCATACTTGCACAATTTACATCTAGAGGTGTGTGTAGTAGGACATGATACAGGTTATGATTTGCATGGTTTCTCTGATCTTGGTTATCTTCCTGGATGTTCAGTTTTGCTTACATTGGATTTGAGATTGGTTGGAGATTGTGATCACTGGTTTGTGCTCATGTATGTCATGTGAGAGATGACATGGTTATTCCTTTATCTCTTTCCTCTATTGGTTGTGGTGAACTTGGGAGAATATTGGAGACTTGTTATGAGAGTTTTTCTTGCAGGATATTAGTTTATGTATTGTGGTTGTCCTTGATACTACATGGATTCACTTCTTTGAGATGTGTTGAGTGGATTGGTTATAGATTTGACATTATCTTTTGTAGTGGGAGCTTCTTGGTATATATATGTGGTAGGTATTGCTCTTGAGGCTTGTGATTGCAGGTTGCAGATTGGATATGTTGGTGATATGAGATTCACTTGTTATACCTTTGAGGTATGGATAGTTGGATGGGTTTGGCACTTTTCTGTGGGTGCTATTTCAGCTATGGATATTTTGACAACTATGGATACATGTGATTACCTTTGGATCAAGTTATTTGTGCTTGGAATTTTAGTTGGTACAGGATTTTATGATCTTCTAATGCGACAGGTTGGGTGGTTTTCTCTTTGGATGGCTTCTATGTATGTCCAGTGGGAGTGGCATAATAGGAGGTGAGATCATTCATGTTCGAGATGCTGATACTTTGATTTTGTCGCGGGTACCAGGATGGAGCACTTGGTGTATTTTGATCCATGATGGTGGATGTGCTAGGAGGGATTGTTCCCTTGTTCATTTATGTGGCTACGAATTGACCCTATGCAATGTATACAACAAGTGGGAGATTGTTGAGATAATGGGTGTTGCACACATTGCATAATATTGTTATATTTCATTATTTTATTTTATTTTATGTAATGTTGTACTTAGATGGACGTGCAACATGTAAAGATTCTTATGGAATATTCTTGATGAGTTGTATCGTAACATTATGATAATATTTGATGTAATTATTTAATATTGGGGAAAAGAATTAAATGCCCAATATTAAATGTGAGGTTAGTGGGTTAGGTAGCACATGGTTTTAGCACATGGTTTATGTAATACCACTTAGTGGTTTTGTGGGACTTGCTACTATATAAGCAGCCACAAGGGTAGTTGTTGTAGAGATAGAGAGAGAGTGACAAGGAGAAGACAAAAGGCAAGAGTTGAGTAGGACAAGGCTTGATAGGTTAGCCAAGGGAGCATTTGTGAAGGTTGAAAGCATGGTATGGGATGTGTGGATTCATGCTTGTTCACATAGTTTTCTCGGTTGTGGCTATGGCCATGAAGGCTTCTATGGTTGTATGGAAATGGTATTTTTTGCTGAATAATACATGATGATGGATGCTTTTGGAGGCTGGGTTTTTCCCTCAATGAGGGTTTCCCAGGGTATATCTTGTGTCACAATTTTGTGGGTATGTTGTCTTTTCTCTTGCATGTGGATTTTAATTTTGTATTTATTTCAGATCTATTATGGGTTATGTGGAAACGGTTATATTCTTTATTTCCAAGTTTCCTTACACTACAATCATTACCTAAAACAATTAAACTTTATTTTCCAAAACAATGAAATCCTTCATTGGTTGACCTTGCTCCATGAACATTGTTCCAGAACTGATTTCCTATGTTAACCAATAGGGGTTCGGCTAACACTACGAACTTTGAAAAAAACTTTGGAGACCAAGTGAACTCAGTAACCATTGATTTTCCTTTGTTAACCTTAAGAGCTTAGTTAACACTAACTTCTGCCACAAAATCCTTTGACGCCCAAGTGAGCTTGGTAGAAGCTGTTTCCATAGAGTATTTTCCAGGAACACTTGGTAGACACTAAAATTTTCTTTGCTGACCAACTGAGCTTGGTAGACATTGAAATTTGCTTTGCTGACCAACTAAGCTTGGTAGAAACTAACAAATAATTGATATGACATTTGTGTGACATCAAAGACAATAAACTTGGACAATTGTATCCAACAATCTCCCTCTTTGGCATTGATGAAAACACAACATGTCATAGCAGAATGAAATTTGAAAAGAAATCTTTCTCTGATAAAAATTTTCTCCCTCTTAGATTTTATGCCACAAACTTTACTAATGTAGTAATCTCCCTCTCTGAAGGAATTACATAGCTTCTTTTCTAAATAGAAAAATCTCCACAAACAAATTCAAATTTTAGAAGGATATGACAATAAACTCTCCCTCTTTGACAACACATTCCAAAGACAACACATACCAAATGAGTAGTGATGTACCTTAAGTACTGATTCATATGCAATTTTCTCATGACTATGCTACATCAACTAATAGATATTCAACTTGGTTCATGTTGATGTATCACTAAAACTTTATTTTAGTAAGCTTCAGATAGGGTAATGACCCCTAATTTACCTCTTAGATACAAGAATGCATCCTTAGGTAATGTCTTAGTGAATATGTCAATAATATGCTCTTTGTATAGACATATTTCAATCTAATCTCCTTATCATACACTAATTCTCTAACAAAGTAATACTTTATTGCAATGTGCTTAGTTTGGAATGCATTATTAGGTTCTTGGATATGTTAATTACACTTGTATTATCACAAAACATAACAATTGGTTCTTTGATCTCCATAGTCATGTCTTCCAACAATTGTTTAAACCAAACAATATTAGAACAATTCACTACTACTGCAACATACTCTGCCTCTGCTATAGATTGGGATGTGCAATTTTTCTTTTTACTTTTCTAAGATACCAATCTTTTTCCAAGAAAGAATACTTCTCCACTTTTACTCTTTATGGTATCCAAATTACCAGCCCAATCAACATCAATGAACACTTTTATTTCCAAATTTCCTCCAAGTTTATACCACAGACCATAATCTTTAGTTCCTTTCAAGTGTCTCAAGATCCTTTTGATTACAATCATGTGACTTTCTCTAGGTTTTTCTGAAAATCTTGCCACTATACCAACTACAAGAGCAATATCAAGTCTTGTATGAACCACATACCATAACTTTCCAATCATTGATCTATACAAGGTTTGATCCACTTCTTTTGATTCATCATCCTTGGTAAGCTTTAGTCTAGTCCATATGGGTGTTCCAACTAGTTTAAAATCTTCCATACCAAACTTTTTGAGTATTTCTTTAATGTATTTTGATTGAGTGATGTAGATACCATTCTTTCTTTGCTGAATCTAAAGACCAAAAAAGAATTTAATCTCACCAAACATAGACATTTCAAATTCCCTATTCATTTGTTTTGAAAAATCTTTTTTATAAATCATCATTCCACGTAAAAAAAGTATCATCCACAAATATTTCTACCAAAACAATCTTCTTATCTAGTCCTTCCTTGATGTACAAGCTACTGTTATCATTAGTTAATTGAAAACCAATCAGAATAAGATAGTTATGCAATCTTTCATACCATGCTCTAGGGGCTTGTTTTAGACCATACAATGCTTTGTGTAATTTGCAGACCATGTCCTTCTTGTCTAGATCAAAAAAAATTTTAGGTTGCTCAATGTAGACTTCTTCATCAAGAATACCATTAAGAAATATTGATTTGACATCCATCTTATATACCTTAAATCCTTTGTATGTAGCATATGTAAGTAAGGTCCTAACTCCTTCCAATCTTGCAACAAAAGCAAAATTCTCTCCATAATCAATTCCTTCTTTTTGAGAATAGCCTTTACACACCAATCTAGCTTTTTTTCTTGATTCCTTACCATCTTCATTTAACTTATTTCTAAATACCCACTTTGTTCCAATCAAATTTTTATCTTTAGGCCTAGGTATAAGAGTCCATGTTTTGTTCTTCTCTATTTTCTCTATCTCTTCATTCATAGCTTCAATCCAACTTTCATTTTCCAATGCATCTTTGACATGTCTAGGTTCAAAATTAGCAAATAAACAAGTACCTTTTAGATTACTTGTTGTCATAGTACCTTCAAATTTGTCTCCAATAATCTGATCTAGTGCATGATGTCTTTTGACATACTTGGCCAATACAAGTTCCTTGTCTCTTGAATGAATTGCATTGTCATCCTCTTGCACTTCAACTTCAGGTTCTAGCTACTCTAACTCAGTAGGAATCAGTTTGATAGCTTCAAACTATGACTTGGGTCCTTGTGACTCGGTTGGAACTTCTTGCAACTTGGTGACTAAGGAAGACTTGGGAGTAGAAGTCAATTTATTGATAGATGTTTTTGGCAATGTCTCAAGTTCAATGAAAAAAATATCCTATAATCTTCTAGTTCCTTTTTTCTTCCTTCTTTAGTCCTTTCTACAAACTCATCAACTTTCACATGTGCACTTTCTATGATTTTGTGAGTAGACAAATTCAAACATCTATAGGCTTTACTCTTGCAAGAATATCCCAAAAATATAGTTTCATCACCCTTCACATCAAATTTTCCTTTTCTAGATTCTTTCAAGATGTAGCATTTACTTCCAAATACTTTTAGGTAACTTACATTAGGTTTATAGCCATACCATAACTCATAGGGAGTTTTGAATGAGTCCTTCATCTGCACTCGGTTCAAGGTATGAACTATAGTGTTGATAGCTTCCTTCAAGTATTTGATAGAAATATTCTTTTCAATCATTAGATTCCTTGCACAATCCATGGTAAATCTATTCCTCCTTTCATCTATTCCATTCTAATCGGGAGTTCTAGGAGCTGATACCTATCTTTTGATTCCTCTTTCAATGCAAAAATTATTGAATTCATGAGAGATGAATGCACCACATCTATCTGACCTCAAACATTTTAGTTTTTTTCCTATTTCCTTTTCTACACTAGCCAAATACCATTTGAATTTCTCAAATGCTTCTGATTTCTCTCTCAGATACATAACAGTCATCATTCTAGAGTAGTCATCAACAAAAAGAATGAAGATCTTTTCTCTAGTATAACTTTTAATTCCACTAGGTCCACACAAATCAGTATGCACAATTTTGAAAATATCTTCACACTGATAGTTTTTACTTTTAAAGCTAGTCTTTCCCATCTTACCAATCTGACAATTCTTGCATAGACCAACATCAGGTTTCTTTAAACCAAGAATGCCTCTTACTTTCTTGAATTTTCTTATCTTTATCATGTTATCAAAATTCATATGACATAACCTTCTGTTCCATAACCAACTTTCTTCAACCTGAGCAATAAAACATGAGCACTCACCAAGTTCAGGATAAAGCAAGTTACCTTTTGTTTGTATGCCTGATCAAAATAGCTTTCTTTTTTCATCCAATAGTCTTATCTTTCCATGCATGAATTCCACCTTGAATCCAACATTGATTAGCTATTCCACACTCAACAAATTATGTTTTAGTCCTTCAACCCAATAGGCATTATCACATACAAGTTCTTTGCTTAATGAGATTCTGCCTCTTCCTTTTATGCAACAAGGTTCATTATTTCCAAACCTTACATTACCACCATCATAGTCTTCAAAATGTTCAAACTTAGTTTTCTCACCAATCATATGATGAGAACAACCACTGTCTATGATCCATGTATCATTTTTTCTCACATGAGAAATAAGTGCCCTATTATCTTCCTCATCATTATCAGATTCATCTTTCACATCAATGCAAACAATTTCATCTTCACTATCATTAGAATCTTTATCCATAAAACATGTTTTCTTACCTTTGTCCTTGAATGATTTGAAATCTTTCTAGTCATTACACTTTTGACCTTTCTTCTCATCCTTGTTTTTCTTATTTGGGCACCTAGTAGTAATATGACCAATTTCCTCACATGGAAAACATATTAGAGGAACCTTACCTTTGTATTTTCCTTTGCCTCTAGAATATTTTCTTGCTATTAGAGCTTCAACTACTTCAAGATCACTGATAGAACTTTCTTTTGATTATTCTTCACTTTCTAATGAAGATTCCTTTATTTTCTTCCCTTTTTCTTTGAGTGAAAGCTTGGCTTTAAATGTAGATTCAATGTTCTTGGAAGTTGGAATATAATTGTCATAGTTATCTAGCTCAAATGTAGTCAATCTTCCTACTATTGTATCCAAATTTATCTTATTGTTTTCTTGACATATTCTTTCTTGAATTGTAGATACTCTAATAGCATAAATGGGAAGCATTGTTCTAAGAACTTTACTTACAACTATTTCTTCTTTGATATCTCCTCCAGAAGCTTTTATTTCACTGACACTTGCTTTGACTTTTTCAACATATTTGGAAATGTTTTCATCCTCTCTCATTTTCATTTGATCAAATTGTCCTCTTAGACTCTCTACTTTGGCTCTTCTTATATTGTCATCACCTCCATAGATGTCTTTCAACTTGTTCCACATTTCAAAGGCAGTTATGAAATCCTTGATATGATCAAATCCTTCATAGCTTAGGGTAGATGCAATATCTATCATCATGGTGTTATGATTTTTCTTTTCAGCAATGTCATTAATAGATAATGTATATTCTTCATCAAGGTATTTCAATCCTATATCTCCAATGGAAGCCAAATGAAGTTTCATCAGTCCCTGCCATGCTGAAAATTTATCCCTATTAAGCCTTGGAATTTTTCTCTTGTAAGATATCCCAATCTTTGGTTTAGATCCTTGAAATCCTTCTTAGAAGCACCAAAAGCTCTGATACCAATTGTTGGAAATATAGATGGAGTAACTGAGAAGGGTGGTGAATCAATTACTACAAAAAAAAAATCCACAAATCCCTTAGATGTATGATAAAATTAGTTATTGCTATCACTCGGTAAACATATAGAAGAATGTTATAACTCGGTAGATGCAGTGTATGTTAACTTATTACTGATCTTTAAGCATTCATAGTGATTAACATTAAACCATAAAATAAATAACATGAATACATGAGACACCAGATTTAACATGGAAACCCAATATGGGAAAAAACATCAAGTAACTAGCTACTTATTTTCACTCTTGTAAAGTTAGCCCTATTAGGAGCCAACCTAGTTAAAGGCTACAATACACACTATTAGCTGTAACCTTGTTAAAGGATTTAATCACCTTGTTAGGAGTGGCCTTGCTAGAGGTCTTTAGAACAATTGAAAAGAACTATCACCTTGTTGGAGGATTTGCAAAATGGCTATTAAACCAACTCTATTAAGAGATTTAGAAATCATTGCTACAATGGTGAGAAAGTAACAATGAATAGACCTAAATGAAATGCAACTAAATTTATAATATAGATCTTTGTTCTCCTCCACTAGATCCTCTCTAATCAAATAAAACTTTTGTAATCCTCAAGGATATCTAACCATCCTTCAAAGTTTGCTCACACTATCTTCTTCAATCAATACACTTGCATGCTTGCTCATTACACTTTAGAATTCTCAACTTGACCTTTTTATTTATACCTTAAAAATTATCAAGTCAACTCATTTACAAATTAAAATTATCAATAATCATTACATTAGTTTGCTACAATAATTACTTAAAATAATGAAACTTTATTTTCCAAAACAATGAAATCCTTCATTGGCCAACCATGCTCAGTGAACACTATTCTAGAACTGATTTCTTGTGTTAACCAATAGAGGCTTGGTTAACACTGTGAACTCTGAAAAATCCTTTGGAGATTGAGTGAACTTACTAAACACTAATTTTCCTTCATTGACCTTGAGAGCTCAGTTAACACTAACTTCTGCCACAAAATCCTTTAACGCCTGAGTGAGCTTGGTAGAAACTATTTCCATAGAGTATTTTCTAGGAATGCTCGATAGACATTAAAATTTTCTTTGCTAACCAACTGATCTCGGTAGACACTGATAGATAACTGATATGACATTTATGTGACATCAAAGACAACAAACTTGGACAATTGTATCCAACAAAGAACAATAAAGTTGTTTTCATATGTTATCAAACTTCCTTTCTTAACACATTAATGAACAACATACTCTTATGCAATTTTAATTGGGGAGGAAAAGAACATTAAATTTGTGTTTTCTACCACAAATTCCTTTCTAATTTGATTAAGAACCATTGTTTATGTTCTTAAAATGAACTTTTTATTTTAATTATTTGGATTGTCCTATTATTTGTAATCTCAAAAGGCTATATAGATGTATCCTCTCCCCTTGCATGCATGGTACTTTGGTGAAGATAAATCTATGTAGTTCTTTTAAGAACCATTTTTGGTGTTACTAATAATATATTCTTAGCTTATGGCAACCATGGGATGAAGACGATATCATGCAAACTATTAACAAATTTGATGCAAGACATTGTTTGAAGACCTATGTGTTTTCCTTGACATCAATGTGTCTATGATTTTCTTAGATTAGCAAACACATTACTTAGGTCCTAAAATGAGAATTTTCTATTCTATTTGGTGTGTCTATAGTGTCTAAAATCCCAAATGGCTATACAGACATATCCTCTCCCCTTTCCTTCATAGATCTTGCATGTAAGAGAAATCTATATAATTATTTTAGAGAAGCCTACCTTAGACCAAGATATTTAATATTGGGTATGCCAGGGGATGACTTTGGAGTGGTAACAGGCCAAAGCTAGGTCTCTACTCTAACCACTACATAAAGGCTTGATTATGGTTAATGCCCAATTGGCAGTACGGCTAGGTGATAGCTCTCCTCCAATACCCTTAGAGGTGCATCAAACCTTGGTTCTCAGGGTTGGGAGACCTCCTATGGGATCTTATCATCCATCTACTAAATAGAGTTTCCTGTACTAAAAACCTTTGTCATAGTGGCCAAAACCCTTCTATCCACTGGCTTAAGGGGTCACCCATTCCCATGAAGACATCTCACACTTTTGTGGTCCTTTGTAGAGATAATAGTCTCTTGGGAAGTGGATCTTGGTATGCCTAAGAAGTGAGTGCACTGTAAGGGGGAGCCTGCACTACCAAGATTTTGGGTTGTCTACTCTGGATAAGCATGGTTGAACTTTGGTTCAAGTGAGAATTCAGTAGATACTATCCTTTCAGCCTAGGTTGTGGTTTTTTTGTTCACTTTTAACAACAACCATTTACAAAACAAACTTACAAACACTTTTCAAAAACCTTGAAAACATTTGCAAAACAATATACTTGTCAAACTTGTCTATAACATTCAAAACATTTGCAAAACATACACTTGTCAAATACTTTTTCAAAAACTTTCAAAACATTTTTGCAAACATACACTTGTCAAAATCTGTCCAACATTATAAAAACATGGAAACTCAATCTTGTTGCTTTAGGATTGTATGGCATGTCTCTTAGAAATCATTTTCAAATCTATATTGCATATCATGTCCTTATCATATTCTTTGCATATTTTTTATTTTACACTTAGGATTCCTTTTGCATAGCATAGCCCTCATCTTGATCCCTACATTAACCTCATTTTACACTTATCATATCTTACATTATCCTCAATTTTCACATCCTAATCCACATTTTTGTCCTCCTTGTCCTCATTTGATCCCATCTTAATCCTTGCATAACCCTCATTTTGATGTTATCATAACCCTTATTTTCAACCTAGGACCCTTTGAATTTGGTAGAGAATCCAAACAAAACATAAGTCTTAGAGTATTCTCTTATTTGGATGAATAAAGGATCCTAACCTTGGTATTTTTATCATTTTCTTTGAGTCAAATTTTATCTATGTCCTGATGGATTTGACTTAGTCCTCTTATCAACTTTATCATTTTGATTTTGTCCTTTCTTTCTGGTTCAAAATCCAATATTCATCTTTATAAGGTTAGACTCTTAGCCTTGTATTTTCCAAATATTTTCCTTAAAATTCAACCCTCCTTTTGCATGTCCTTAGTTTTCATAGTCCTCATCTTGTATAACCTTTTCCTCATTTTTCATTGTCTTAGTTTTCTCAAACCATCGTTGCATAAACCTAGGTTTGCATTTTATCTACTTAGTCCAAAAATCCAAAAACAATTGAATTTTTCATTTGCATACCAATATCCAAAACATTTTCATATCATTTCCAAAAACATTGTCCAAACATCAAAAAGCCTCCGAACTCCAAGGATCAACATCAACACAAACTTTGTCCAAGTCCAAACATTTCAGCCAAACATTTCTTTCCATAGTCAAACCTTTGCATACCCCTACATTACACTTTAAATTTTCATGTCCTAAACACCCAACACATTGCACACATAAGCCCTTATCTTACATTTTTATTCAAAAATCTCAAAATCCAAAAATAAAGTGCATTTTGCATGCACCCTCATGCTTAGGTGAATTTGCATACATTCTTAGACATCATGCCAATTTTTACAAGATCACAAACTTCCACAAGGAAACAAGGTCCAAACAAACCATGTACATTTCGAGTGACAAGAACTCACAATCATTCCTTGACCCAACACAAGACATACATGTGCAACAACAAGGTTTTCACCCAAACATCATGGATACTTCACAAATACCTTTTGGCTCAACACAATGCTTTGACCCAAATGTGACATATAGTTTCATCTTTTGATCAAACACAAATGACACCCTCAAGAACCTATGATCGATCACTTGAATCTTACATATTCCTTATCGAAAGGTTACAAATTAAATTGGATAACAAAGCTAAAAAGATTCAAGACCAAATGGAATCTAGTATAAAACAAGGCTACAACATGGCTAAAATTTATAATTTTCCATTACAAACTTTTCTTGAAGCTCATGTAAAATATCTCAAGGATAGATCAAACATGACAAAAATTATTGCACAACTTGTAGAGGCAAATAAAAAATTCAACCAAATGCTTCTAAATGAAGACCTTAAATATGACAAACAAGTTGGCCTGCAATGACATTTGATCAACAACACTTTGTGTCCTCAAACTCACAAACAAATCCAATAAATCTTTATCAAATAAACACCAACTCAAGCATGTCAAAATTTTCACATCAAACAAACATGATCAATCAAATTCCTTTTGAGGAACATCTTCAACCAAATAAATACAAACATGATGTACATATAAATTCTACAACACCAACAAGATCACCCAAGCAACAAAAATCCAAGTATTATACTACTAAGAAAATATTCCAAAAGTTATTTGAAAAGGATGATGATTATGATTCACCCATGTCTAGCAATGGCTCATCCAAAAACATTCATATTAATGCAAAACCAATCTCCCCTTACAATACTTACCTTCAAGAAACATCCATGTCTCCCTCTATCCCTTCATCTCCCAAAAACTCACAAGATAAATTTCCTTCATCACCCTCAAGTTTCACTTCCAATGTTGAAACCACCCAAGGGCTATCCATAGAACAACTTCAAACTAGTTTCATCCTTGACACAAGTCCATTTCATGATTCCCAACTTCTAGATCCAATGACACTATGTCCTCCATCTCCAAGCAATCCCATTTCATATGGTCCAATTCAATGTTCATCTCCTTTACATTCAAACATTAATCCCTTTTCAAACTTTCATACCTCATATCAAGAGGATGATTTAATCAATATAGAAATGTGTCCTAAAAATAATCAAGATCAAGATCCAAAAAATATCCAAACCAATCCAATCTTTGATCAAGGCCTTATTTCCATTAAGCCTTACAATAATCCCATTTTCCAAGATGATCCATTTCCTTTTGGCCTTTCACTTTCTAAGAAAGATTAAGATCACCCTTTCATATTTTCTAATGATCCAAATCCAAGTCAAGATCAAAGTATTTCTTCTTTCCTATATCATCCAAAAGACCCCATCATTCCTTTATATCCTCTATAAGATCTATCCATCCCTCCAAATCCTCCACAACATTGCATCCTACTAGATGATCCTACCACTACTCCTATTCCATTATACAATTCAATTATCCCTCCTAATCCCCCTCATAGTCTAAATACACTTGTGCAAGATGTTCATGAACCCCCTTCACTTCAAATGGATTCCCCTAGTTTTGTCAAGTCTAGTCTAATTCATTGTCATATCAAGTATTCCATATCATATACACATAAAAATGGACTCCCATCTAGTAGCAAGTATGCCACACATCAAATCATTATCGAGTCAAAGGGTCCAACATCAAAGAACAAAGTATGTCAAAACCATTTCATATCAAAGATGATTCTAAAAGTCATGGCTTCAGTCCTAAAGCTCACTCTCAAGGTTTTGGTATCCCTTCCAAATCTAGATCCAAACATATACCTCCTCCTTCACCTCTTCCATTCATTTTAGGTCCATGTGTTCCTCCGTCCATTAGTTCATTATCTACTTACCCTTTCCCATATGCAAGTCAACAAAGGCAGACATCTTGGGGAGCCCTTCACCCATCCAAAAGTCATACACACAATTCATGTCCATCCCTTAATTCTATTCCATCTCTAAGTAATTTGGATGCCAAGCATAAGGTGTATAACTCAAGTAATCCACATGCAGTCAAGGATCAACATGTCCAATCTAATTGACATATCAATATAATAACAAATATGATCTAAAAAAAAGAAAGAAATATCTAAAAGCCCACAAAGGCCCATCAATCAAAAAGAAAAGTCAAAATCAATATGGGTTCCTAAATCTCTTTTAGAATCAATACAATATAAGGACCCTCAAAAGAATGAAAAGTCAAAATACATGTGGATTTACAAACAACATCTTGAAGCACAAAGTCATAAAGCAAGATCAAAGTTGGCATCCAAAATTGCTATTCCTCCATCAAAAATTCTTCCACCTTCCAAATCTAGTTTTGGTCCTTGTGTCCCAAAATCCACATCCCTTCCTCTATCAAATCCAAAATCTCATTTTCCTCTATCATTCCATCACCCTTCAAGGTGTGTGCCAATGCTTTTCTTGCATCCTTTTCCATCCACTAAACATCAATCCTTCTTTCATTTCCTCCATCCTCCTACTTACTTTTCCTATCCTTTCATTGAGCCTTTCAAATCCCTTTCCTAAATCCATTTTATCCCCATTTTCATTACCCTAGCAATGTCTTTGAGCATACTATCATAGTCATGGTCCATTATTGCATACCTTTCTAGAGGATTATCCAAAGAATAAGATTCTTGACTCCTTCATCCATGTCATCTCATGCATCCATTATCTTCTAAAAATGTCAAAAACTCAATAAAATGAAAAATGAAGAAAAATAATTAAAGAATAAAGAAAAATAATTTTGTCCAATGGTGAAAACTTGGTAAAAAGGCGCTTTGGGCAAGTACCATGATGAAAACCTAGCAAATAGGCATCATGTGTAGTCTATGAATATCATGCATTCCATACTTGGGGGCAGGTTTCACTCATATTATCCCCTATCATTTTTTTCATTTTATCATATGTCCATCATAACCCTTATCCTATTAGCACTCCCCATTTCCTTTTTTCCCAACTTTGATCTTGACAAGGATACAAATCCCCTAGTAGATCCTCATTTCCTATATTCTTTATAGTATCATATCCCCTTGTCCATTAATGATCTTACTTATCCTATCCATATCCTATCAATTTCCTATCACTCTCCCTATCTTGGTCTTAATGAAAATAAGGATAAATAATGTACAACATATTTTTAAAAAAACCTCTTGGCAATGTCCATCCCCATGCATCACTTACCATCCAGTTGATAAAGTGTCAATAGCCTATCATTTTCATATCTAGTTGTTGAGCTTTTCATAAAATATGTCCTTCCATTTCTGTGGATAGTTCTTGGTGACCTAACCTTAAAGACATCTTTAGTGACCATTTTTCTATGTCCATATACCTTTTCCACTCATCCATCCATAATACCCTTGCCTTGCTAGACACTACGGGAAATTCTTTCTCTACAAATACCTTAAAGATCCTACACAAAATCCAAGAAAAAATCACATATGATTTACAAAAAAAAAATTATAAAAAAAGAAATATGATCTTAAAAACTCAATAAAAAAGCCATAAAATGTCCTAACAAAATCCATATAAAAAAAATCATACAATATCTTGAAAAAATTCCCTAAAAATTATAAAATGTCCTGGAAAAATACTAAAAATTAAATATGAACCTAAAAAAAAACCTAAAAATTGCACAATGTCCTGAAAAAAATGCAACACAAAAAAAACCAAATATTTTTGGAAACAAACAAAAAAATGACAAATCCTAAAAATTTGCAATAAACCTTGTACATAATCAATGTAAATAATCACTTATTTTCCTAAACACTTGCACATGTAGACTCTGAGTTAAATTTTGCACTTCAATGAAGTCATGCTTAGACGAGGTCTACACATACCTACTAGAACCAACCTTCAACAATCAACCTATGAAACGTCAATCTTTAAAATCCCAACCAAAACTTAATAAAGCAAGTGATAACAAATCAAAATGCTTGTTGACTCACATTGTTTAATGAGTGTTTTATATTTTTCTTTTTTTTGTTTTGATAATGTTCCTATGCTACTTGATGATGTAAATTAATTTATGAGAGTGGTTGGGATGGTTCATGATCATTTTTGTCTTTGGTTTTTAAATTTTCTTTGATAGTCTTGGGCATGACTCTATGCTTTAGGATGGATAAGGTCATTTTTTGTCTACATTGTGTTTATTTATGCAAAAGGCTTGCACTTTTGCTCTGACTCTCTGTACCATGATGTGTTGCATTCTATTTGCTACATAAAAATAAAGCTCTTATGACATAAAGTGTGCCTATGAAAGAAATCGTCATCACTCTTTTTAGTCTCATTTCCTTCTTCTACTCATGTTTCTTTCATTAAACTCTTTCTCTCATCATCCTTTCATTTCAATTTTTTTTTTCCTCGAGTCAATTTCTTGCCCAATTTTTTTAGAGGTGGCACCCTACATCATTCTTCTAATTTCATTAGGTTATTGATCTTTTTCATTATTATTCTTTGACACAATGCTCATAATCACATTGTATCAAAGAAGGGAAAAATGTAGATGCTCAAAAAAGGTTTGCACCAACTCTTTTATCACCTTTGCACCATAAATTGTCTCATTTTATCATTTCACTAACTTTGATCTTTTGGCCAACTTGATCATCATTCAATAAAAATGAAAATCATCTCAAAATCAATTCACAAACCATTTCAATATCATCTCATCATCATTGATCCTTTAGGAATTGTTACAGCCTTCAATGTCTTATCAACATTCAATAATATATGTCATGCGTCCTTGGTATATCACCATTATTCATCAATTTGATCCTCAACATTATTGAGTCCTTCAATGTCTAATCATTTCTTTATTCAATTAATTTGATAGCATTGGTTGTGTCTATATATGTTATTGTGATTAATCGCTATCAATAAATTTCAATCAATCTTGTGGTCTTTACAATGTTCATTAAATGTCATATATCATCAACCCTTGTCATGTGTCCTTGACAAGTCACCATTTCCTATCATTCATCTAGCGTCAATTATTTCATTCGATCATTTCTTTATATCATCACATTTGATTTGTATTTCATCATGATCCTTCACTAGGATTATATTGCATTTATTTCATCATCTTGGTCAATCAATTTGTTAATTTCTCCTATAGGATTAGATAATCCATAGTCTATTCCTATGTCTTGATCATTTAATTTCATCCCCTCTTACTAATTATTCCTCTTTACTAACCATTATCAATTAATTAAAATATTTATTAATTGATTGATTTCATTTTCATGAATTATGGGAATTCCTAATTTCCTAAATTCTAATTCTAATTTCTCATTTATCATTTTCCATTTTCTATTTCCAATTCTATAATTTATAATTTACACTTTAGAGGGAATTATGATTTTTTTTAATTCAAAATTTCCCACTCTTACACTTTCCCACTAACTATGCTTTCACTTCCTCTTTTTAAGCCTCCACTTTCCCTTTTTCATTTGTCTCATTTTTTGGTTAACCATATTTCAATTCTTCTCATCATTATATTATCATTTTTTATCTTCCTTTCATTGTGTCAATATGGGAGCTACACCAAGGGTGCAATCATCAAATTGAGGGAGTTTGCTATTTTTCTTACTTTATCTCAATTTCTTTTGTGTTAAGATTAGGATTTTTTTGTGCATGCTTTTAGAGTTTGATGGTTCCTCTTGCATGCATATTTCTGATATTTGTCCTATCCTACATTGTTGTTGTGAATGAGGTTGTAATTCAAGAAATTCAACCTAAGAAAGGAGCAAGTTTTCTAGCTCAATAAGTACTGGATGGTGAGAGGACCTTGAATTATTGTCAGAGGACTAGTTTTTCAGGACTCATTGTAAGTCTAGTGGTAAAGTCTGCAAGGTGATTTTGGATGGTGGTAGTATTAATAACCTTGTTTTTGAGGAGATGGTTAAAAAACTTGGTTTGAATAGGGTGAGACATCCTTATCCTTATAAGATTGGTAGTTTGTAAGGTGAGCATGCTTTGGAAGTGAGAGAGCAATGTCTTGTTGATTTCCAAATTGGGCAGTAAAAGGATCAAGTATTGTGTGATATTATGGGCATGAATAGTTGTTATGTACTACTTAGTAGACCTTGGCAGTATGATTGCAGGGTTGTGCATGATTGTGTCAAGAATGTGTTTACTATTGAGAAAGGTGGCAGGAATTTTTCCCTAATTCCTTTGTAGAATGAAGAGCTCAATAGGAGGAACTTGAATATTGGAAGCTGAGTTGAGTTGGTAGATTTTGAGAAGATTGGAAATCAACATGAAAGACAAACCTAAAGAACACCTAGAATAGATGTGAAGAAGTAGAAGAAGAAAAAGGGAAAGAGTGTACAAGATGAAGAATTGAAGGACATGTATGTAAAGAACTAGTTTGGGATTTATTTCTTGAATCTCAAAAGATGTTCTTCTAGTTACTAGAACCTCTTTTCAAACTTGGGGTGTCTAATGCAGAAGCATCTTAGGCTTTCTTGCAATCCTACATTTTGGTGGTATATGGTTTAGAAGTTATGGACTCAGTCGCCAAAGGAGTGGTGCTCAATCATTATTGGGCATAGTTTATGTCTAAGAACTCAACATGGTCCAAGAACTTGACATGGTCTCTAGGAACTCGACATGATCTATGAACTCAGAATGGTCTCTAGGAACTTGACATTGTCTAGGAACTTGACATGGTCTCTGGGAACTTAACATAGTTTGGGAACTTGGCATGGTCTATGGAAATCAACATGCACTAGGAGCTTGATAGTGCTTGTGGTTTCACTGGTGTTTGGCTTTGTTGTTTTGATGTTTGACTTGGTCTTGGTTTTTGTTGGTGTTGAGTTGTTTGTGAGCCAACTTTTGGCATTTAATTTCTGAATGGGTATTTAATTTAGTGTTGTAGCTGACCTGTGGCTTGACCTATATTTAATGTATGGGATTTATTTTAGTTTTTAATGAACTAGGACAATGTGTGGATTAGTTGGGTATAACTAAGGGGTCTTGTAAAGTCTTTATGCATGATTCATCATTCATAACTAGAGGATTAAAGGTCATTTTCTAGATGCATATTTTAAAGAGCTAGGGTTATGACTTGAGAACTAGGGGATTGCTTGGTGGACCTAAGGGTAAAAGTATTGATTCATCTTAGTGTTCTTATCTAGTTGGGATTCTACACTAGCTGAGATTGGGATTGAGTTTTTAAGTTGGATCTTGTGAGATCTTGCAAAACTATTATTTGTAATTGATGTTTTTATTTGGCCCTAACTTGGAAGGCCTTGGAGTAAGGCATAATGTATTTAATGAGTTATTTTATGAATAAATATTTGTGATTTGGTATCAGATCTTGTATTATTTTTACTTTGCTATGTTGTTTCTGCTATGTGGTTATTTGTTGGGGGCTTGGACATCTCCTTGGGGATTCTCCTGCTTTTCACTAAGTCAATTAGGCTCATATTTGGATAGGTTTTAAAAGGAATAAGTTTGAAAATTTTAACAAGAGGGTGTTCTTGACATAAAATTTTACACCTTTGCTTGAGGTATGACCCTTAAGTGACCTTGTCTAACATGGGAATAGCCTTCAAGTGTGGTACTTGCACTCTAAGGTTGAATCTTTAGAGAAGGTCTACTTCCTTACTATTAGGATGCACCTACACTACCACTTTGAGGGAAAAGGGACAAGGAATGCATAAAATTAAAATATTGAAGGGAAAGGGGGCAATGCACCAGATAGAAATGGTGGTTACAACTCTACCTACAATTTCACAAAAACATGAATAAAACACCTAAATACATAGATCCTAGCTCAAATCTACTCTTTCAAGATTTACATGAAGCTAAAACCAATGAAATCTTGCACAAAAATAGTTCACAAGACAACATTCAAAGAAAATTACACATGATATTCAAATGTGAAAAAAAAAACAAGAAATAATCCATACAAGGCATAAAATGAATAATATATCAAACTAGCAAGATGAGGTAGAAGCTATGTTTTGTATTCATGGAAGTCAAAAGATTACAAATACAGAGCATAATGCTACTATAATGAACCCAATAAAAATATATAAGAACCCCTAAAATATGCCTTTTATAGAATTTAAGAATAACTCTAATGTTACATTGAGTTCAAACTCCAACTAGGAGGAGTTGAGATTGGAGAGGAGAGAAACAACTAAGAATCAGAAAGGAAATTTGATTAGGTGCACATCTCCATTAATAAAATCTAACCTTGCATGCAAATCGAGCCCTATTTTCAATTTCTAGGATTTTAAGGATCGTAGGCTTCATAAAGTTTCTTTTCCCACTTTAGAGTTGGTTGGTTTTGGTTTCATAATGGTTCCATTAAAATTACAAAAGCTTCTAGGTGCTTTAAAATTATTATTATTTAAAGTGTAGTTTTAGTTTATTTATACATAACTCATTTTGACGAATAATCTCATGATGTTTTTTTAGGAAATAATGTTTTCTTTGATCATGTTTTTGATATGACATTGAGGTTATTTGGACCCGCCATACATAAAAGGTATTTAGTTTCATATCATTGCTACAATATTTTTCTTTTCTTCTATTTATTGTACTATATTAAAGTTATTGATCTTAAAATTTTATTTTATTTTAAAAGGTGGAATGAATAGTATCTTGAATTAAAGTATTAGTTCATTGCATCTTTTGAGGACCTTTTTGAGAAAAAACATTTTTGACACTACCCTACTTCTCAAAAGAGCATCAAGACATATAAATATTGTAGGGGACCAATATAGAAGGGGCCTGAAGGAGAACTAAAAGTATGATCATCCTCCTATGATTCCACCAATGAAGTTGAATTAAATAATAGAAGATGCAAAAGAGAAAAGGCTACATGATAATAAAAAAATTGAACTAGAACAGGGAAAAAGAAGGTATGTCATCATTGTATTAAGTAGAATGTAATCATGCACTAATTAGTGTTCTTTGTAAATATATAATCTAACATGTTTCAAACTATTCATAGACTACATAACACATCAGTGGCTACAAAAGTGAGACTAGAAAAGGTTGGCCAACACAAACTTGGCTCTGGTGGCTATATGAATCTTTAATCATGACTTGTAAGTAGCAGTAATGAAATTATGAATATATATATATATATATATATATATATATATATATATAATGTTCCAAACAATTTTGTTTAATCAAACTATACATGCAAAACTGATAATATTAAGCAAAAAATATAGGGCAGGAAATTCAATGTAGATCTCGTGGATGAAGATTAAAAAATTTCCTTGAAGGATAGCTATAAAGTCATGGCTACATACCTATTCCAAGAATCTGAAAGCCATACCCAAGAATCTAGTGCATCAAATGAGACACAGGTAAATTGGTTAGATGAAAAGTAAATCAAATTGAATAGTTGAGAAATTTCTTTTTTGGTGTTAGTTTTGAGCATAAATTGATTGCATAACAACATGCATAACATTTCACTACAGCCTTCATATCCTATCATAGAACCTACCTATGATGAAGGACATGATGTGATTATAGTGGTTGAGGTATTAATTTGCTATTGGAAATTAATGATGCAATTATGAATACAATTTAACATCTTCAATTGCAATTTTACATGTAACCTTTTTTTGAATGTTTTAGAGCATGTTGAACATCATGGTGAAGGAGTGGAGCATGTTCCAAGTGTTTGACATGTTGACATGGTTGTAGATCAAAATTTTAATGTACATGATGTGGTATTTTCAAGTAAGTAAAATGCATGTTATGTTGTACTACTTAATTAAATACTTGTAATAGTTAAAAAAAGAAAGAAAAAGAGTATGTCAATTTAATCCATTTATTTGTTCTTGCAATAGAGTCCCCTTTAGTGAAACAACCTTCTACTCCTCGAAATAGGAGGAGACATCATTATTTGACATTACATGTGCCACAAGAGGGGGAGAATGAGGAAGATATTGATGTTCCTATCAGCCTTTTTCTTAAGAGGGCTAAGAAAAACAAAAAGAAGAAATGACTTTAAAAAAATGCTCTATGATAAACCTTATTTGATCAACTTTGTTGGATGATGAAAGAACCTTTTTTAAAGTAATTTTCTATGAATTTTCTATATTAATATTGATTTTTATTTCATGTTAATGAATATTTTTATGTGTTAATGGAGTCTTGATTAGTATTGTTTATTAATGAATTTTATATCATATTAATGAATGTTATGTGATTGTATTGATTGAATTTTATAGTTCATAAATGGATGAATGAATGAATGAAGTATGTAATTAGATGATAATGAGTAATTTAGATTGATGTTAGGGGGAGGGGGTAACACCAGATAAGCTTCCACCTTCACATGGTTGGCTTTGTTAAGTAGAGAATGTTAAAGTATTCTTGAAACCAAGTGAAGCTCAAACTAGCATACCAAGGATATCATTATATTCTTTTCTAATCTATTCTTTCTTTTTCTTCAAAAGTATTACCAATGTAGAAATGTATTCTTGATCATCTTTAGCTTAGTTACCTGGAAATATAATATATTTTGATCTTGATACCTTAGCTTCCTTCAACTACTGTTCTATTGTATTCATTAGTTTTTCATCCCTCACCCACATTTTTTCAAACTTGAAAGGACATTATTTTGGGAGTGAATCCCCACTGATATTCAGCTAAACTACAAAGTGGTTTAAGCTAGAATGAGGGAGGATATGGGTTGAGATAGTGAGACATAACTGATGGTTCTAAGTCACTAGTGGGAAAATAATTTAATGTTGTTATAACTTGATTCAAAATGTCACACTCCATGCACACGTTATAAATATTAGCTGGTTTAGAATAAACTTGGTCATGCCCAAAACTTATAGCAAGTGTGAGTTAATAAAGACTAACTACTATAAAATTGTCCTCATCAAATTCACATTACTTAGACTACACATACTAACATCCTTGAGGTTTGATAATATATGTCAATAAATTTTTGGAATTAACTGTATGAAAAATTTAAGTATCAAAATTTTGCATCATTTATGTAACAACAAGGCTTGCTTCCTTACTTCCTAATTCTTTCTAGGGTATGTGCAGGATCATGGTGTGCCAAAAAGTGGCGATCTAAAAAATATGTAGTTCTGAAATGCCTCAAAGAATTTCAAAATCTATTCCCACTTTTTTCCCACCCATCCTGATACTAAATAAAAACAATTAATACTTTTATAATTCCTACTATATCTTTCAATACCAACCTTATATGGTCATCTTTAAAACATCCTGAAAATGTGTTTTTGGCATGTTCTTATGTGTTTTTTAATTCAAGCATGTAGCTAATGACTTTTTTTAAACCAAATTTTGATGTAATGAAAAGCGTTTCTTAAGAATGTTCTTAGCTTTTCATAAATGTAAGTTTTGTTAAATTACGATTTTAGTAAGTAATTATTACTTATTTTCTAATGGAGTTAGCTACAAAGTGCTGATTGACAGACTGGTTGAAAAATAGCTATAACTTTCAAACTGTATAAGATTTGTGAAATCCAAAAGATGCGTCACATTCTATGCTTTGACTAGTATAAGAAGAAATTAAAAAAAAAACTTAATTTTGATTTTTTTTGAACTAGTTAAGGTGGGCAGACATGGGAGTTTTTTAATTCTGAAAATAGTATAGTAGAAAATTCATAATTAATTATTTATTTGGAATAAAAATTGCCAAAAATATGCATCACATCCAAGCATGAGTCTACTTTTTATATCTAAAATTATATTTAAAAATATTATCATTTGATTATGATTAAGGTGGTCAGACATACACCTACTTTTTATTTTTGCCCTGAAATTTTTTTAGTACTACATTAAAATCCAAACTTTTGACCAATCAAATAATTTTTTCTCTAGATAAGGCCTTGTATTTTAGAAACTAGATTCAATTTCCTACAGATTATTTTCTTACAACTTTTTGATATAAAGTCCAGAACCACTTTAAAATTATGTGTCAAGTTGACATAACCCTGATTTGCTGGTTTTTCACTGCCACTTAAGGCCATAGTTTAGTACACCATGATCCTGCACATACCCTCTAGCTGCTTACTACATCACTTCTATGACCTTGATTTTGATTCTTAGCTCACCAACTTAGGATCAATCCAAGATCCTTTTCTTTCACCTTTCTACCATCACATGCATACAAAGATTCTAGAGTACCATTTTTCATCCTTTTATACTGTTAGGGCCATATATATTTTGTATTTAGTCTCAAACCACTTTTATGAAAATGATCACTTTTATTCCCTTGACCACAATTATAGGACTTGATGTGTGTCTATAATTTCTCAAATCATAATATTGCTTTTAAAAATTATGCCCTTGTTGATTATCTCTTGCTTGATTCCATTGCCTTTTGATTGTTTTTATATTCATTCCCTTGATTTAATTTTGAATTTGATATGATTTACCTTGACTTTAATTCTTATATTTGTCTCTAGCCATTAATTTTTTTTAAATCTTGCTAGAGTCACTAGTGAACATTTTCGGCATATCATTGTCATTCCAAAAAGCCCCATACACTTCTAGTTTTATATTCTTAAATCTCTTAGTTAGTTCCAATGTATGGATGAAATCATGGTACTTCTCTAGAAGACTCAATTATAAATCTACAATTCTAAAGTCTTCATATTAACTATATAACAAGGTTTATTTATTATACAAGTCAAATGGAAAAAAGCATTTTGTTGATTTTCTTATAATTAAGAATCTAGCATCCTACTTGCAAGTTGTCATTGTCCTCTATCTACTTTCTATTTTGGGAAGAGTGGCTTCAGGTGCCATGGTTGCATATGTAGGTGTTAAATTCATAATTTCTTTTAAAGATTCTTTTTTTTGGTTGAAAGCAATGCATTAGAGTGGTTAAAAGTGATGCATGTGAGTTATGATGAAGAGGCAGAATGTTGTAATGAGCCCACATTTTTTATTTTGGGATTTCACAAAAAGATAATATTCATGTAAGTATTGAATTTTGGTCCTTTATGTTGTCTTGCATAGATTTCACAAATATTTCTGTATATTAGTCTTTCTTGGTAACAAAAATTCATAGTTAATTTGTATTGATGTTTCATTAGAGGACACCATTGATGGTGTCATCCAACTTCTTGAGTGTGATATTTATGAAAGATGTCAAGTATATCTTTATGATATCTAGGATCCATAACTATTAAGTAGACCATTGTCAAATTGATCATATAGATTAAAATACTTTGGAATATGTTAATTGTAAACTCTTCTCATTAGGGCTTCTATTGATATTTTAAACTTTGATGTTTTACAAATACTATGATGGGACTCAATTTATTCTTCCCTCAAAGATAATTGTAATGTCCCAAATTCAAGACAACAATTTATTAACATAATTTATCATGACTATACTATAAGTTTGGAAATTACCACCTATTGTATTGGTAGCTATAACTAGCGCAAACCAATTGTCTTCAAAAGCAACCCCAGCTAACATAAAATAAAAAAAAATTGTTCTCATACCGAAGATTTTGTGAATGTGTATAATTATGAAATGCTATCTTTGGATCTAAACTAGGTGGTGGTTTGATTTTCTACAATGCAATTTTTTTCCTAAAATAGGTTTGCAAAATCAGATAATCTTATATCCTATAGATTAGGGTTTGGTTTTTGTAAGTTTGAACCTTAGGAGAAACCCTATTGAAATAAGTTTTATGCCCCAAGTAGACCTGTTAGGTCATGTATTTCCACTTTTAAAATTTTGAGGGTAAATCAATTTTTGAAAGAGGAATATTCTTTCGGGAAACTTTTAATTTATTCCTTTCTAGTCCTACCTTTTCCTTTAATTGTTTTTAACATCTGATTTTCCTTCATATCTATAGTGATCATCATGCCACTATTGAAAGTTGCAAGGTTTTTATCTTATGTAATATGGCGAGCATCATGAAAAAGAAACATGGTGAGGTGAAGTTCTAAAAGATGGGCTAGGTTTTCAAATATTTTTGAAGTTTTTGGTGGTGTCACTAGATTTCAGAAGTATAAATATAGGAAAAGGGGATTTCTTTCAATATGCTCCATTTTTTGTTGCTAGTGTTTGAGAAGTCACAGAGGTCACTATGTCGTGATCAAAAAATGTAGGAATCCTATTGGTAGCGACATAACACCTTACTAGAAAATGAAAAAGGTGAGATCAACAAAAGGGACATGCATCGTAAATTATTTCTGTTATTAATATGGTTGTGTCATTATGATGCATTATCAGAAGTATTGAATACAATGATAATAGTAGTAATGTGTGGTATTTCTTGACACAAGAATTTCTTAAGTTTTGAGGTGGTTTCTATGTTATGACCAAAAAATGAGGGAATCATATCAGTAGTGACATAGCACCTTACCAGGGAAAGTGGAACATGACAATGGTTCATATTGAAAAGTGGGTGCCAAAAAGTTCTCTTGTCAGGAATAAGCGATGTAATCATCTTGGCACATTTGTAGTAATTATTATGGTACAAATATCTAGAAAGTGTATATTTTGGTTTTTGAACTCTTTTAAAGAATGTAGTAATCACTTTGGTGTGATCAAGAAACCCATGTTTAATGCCAGTAGCAACATAGTGCCTTATCGAAAAAAGAAGACACATAGAGCTTGATTTTAATAAGTGCTGCACAAGGGAATAAAATATTATACATGACTTGTCAGTGTGTTAAAGTAGTGTCATGTCACATATTACATGGAATCACATCCAGAATAAAGATACATGTAAAAGGAGACCATCAGATCAAAGCACATCGATAGTAGGTGTTAAGTCATTATGAGAAATTGTTTGATCTTTAATGGTGGCAACATGGAAACTAAAGGGAGAGATAGAGGGACTCACCATAGTCACATTAAAACACTTGTGAACTACAAATCGTTAGGTTATAATGAAACTAAAATGGTCACCATGTCGAATAAGGGAATTACTTATTGTTTATGCATAGCAATGTAGCAAGAAAGCAACATGTGTCTACAAGTGCTAGTGGGTCCAAACCATGTTCCCAATAGTAAAGACAAGCTTACATAGAGAGAGCTTGTTGGGTTGACTTCCAACCTAGCAAGTACAAAATGAGTCATCTTTAATTTTGTCCCTAGATCATCAGATTTTTTTTAGATCGACAGTGTATTTTCAAAAATAGAAGGCGGTGCCACTCTGTTCTCCTTATAGTTCATTTATGAAAATTGAAAGCTCCTCATGCAAACTAGGAATAGAGTATATTGCAGAGATTTCACCATTTCTTTTGTACACAAACAAATTTTTAGACTTTTTTGTCCACAATATATTATAGAATTGCAGAGAAAAGGTAGTGTTATCATTTTTTATGCCCCGCCATGATTCAAATTTCAAATGTTTTACCCGCCAATGACTAGTGTGAAAAGTTAATATTATTTTAAATACCTGATCAAACCTTATAATATGTTCTATGGCCCACAAGTCTTTCATCGTTAGATCTAAAGAATATCTACAGTTGGCACTATCTCGCCATGGAAAGTTGCGTGGTGGATACGTTAACGACATAGTGCCCTTCTACGGCATGTCTGGTGGGTCCCCTTTTTCTCAATTTTTTCTTTGGTGCTGAGTTTTGCTAGTTCCATGGTGGGCGCCACAGCACTATCAAAAAATTTGAGCTTCTCACTGTTAGCGACATAGCACCCTTCTGCTACGTGTTCGGTGGGTCCCAGGTATGCAGTCCTGCAAAGAGTTTGAGTGTCGTAGATGTGAATTTGATCCATGATTGGCATCATGTTGCTATTGAGAGTTGCACGGTGGATACGTTAGCGACATAACACCTCAGTGACGTGTGGCATAGATGATGTAATGGGCCCACCCTTCTTCAAAGTGATAGTACATCTCATCCTCAGTGACAATTATCAAATGGGTCAAAATACGGTGACATTTTTTTGATTGGTCCATTCGGCCAGCTTGAGACACAGTTGTACAATTTGTGGACCGTCGTAGATCTAAGGCAGATCAACGATGGGCACTATCTCGCTATGGAGAACTGCAAGAATTTTAACCATAGCGACATAGCGCCCTCTTGCCACATGGATCAGGGGGCCAGGTCTTGCCAAGGTATGTGTGCCAAGGATTGCCAAGTTTCATTCAAGTGTGGTGCAATTGCCAAGATGGCGCCAGGTATGATGGGCCTGGGTAAGAACAGGGATAGTACTATGATGATTCTTCACGATCATTAGATTTCAAGAAGATTGATGGTTGGCATTATTGTGCTATTGAAAGTTGCACACTATATACCATAGCGACATAGCCTCAGTGACACATGATAGGTGGGCTCGTGTTATCTCATGAACCTCAAGGATGATGCCAGGTTGTGCCAGGTAGATACCAGGTGTGCTGACAACATTTTATAGGGCCAAAAGTTGAAAAGCAAAGCGTGGAACATGACGAGTCTCCATGATCGTCAGATTAAGAAAGATCAATGATAGGTGCTATCTCGCTATGGAGGACTATGAGAATTTTAACCATAGCAACATAGCCTTGGTGACACATGTCTCATGGGCCCAGCCAAGGTTGACAGTTAACGGCTGGCAATTAGTGAAACTATTGCAGCTGGAGTCTGAGGAGTTGGTGCGATTAGTGATGAAAGAGATGGTTAACTATGTAGGACTTCCACAAGGTGGAAAAATAAAAAGAGGTTGTTGGTCCACGTGGTCCATCCTGCTTACAGAAATAGGTTGACTCGCTAACTCTGTTGCTTCACAAACCAAAAAATGAAGGTAATTGATTTTGTTGTGCGATCTGATCTTCATGATCGACTCCAACTACCATGAAATGAATGTAGAATGAGAAGAACACTCCACCACCTATCTTTTGATCCATCTACTAGGTCAGAGTATAGTTATGGTACCGTTTCTTTCTTCTCAAGGCCCTATTCCAAATCATTGTGTCTGGATTTGCATCTAGATTAGATTTCCCCTTCATTGTTCTCTGCAGAACTTAATGGCAAGTAGCTATGAAGTCACTTCAGCTAGAAGAGATCTCAGTTATGCCTGAACTATAAAGGAAAAATTTGTAGATTTTATTGAGGTCGGATCATTCTCTGTTGTTCTCTGCTATTGCTCTACAATTCTAGTGTAAATTCCCCTATGCCTCTGAATTGTATAATTCTCTATTTTATCTCCTTCAACCATTGGTATGAAAGTGCAAGAACTCTTTGCCTTCACCATTGTTTTGTGAAAGTCTGTAATCTACATGACTATATCTCTATTGGCTTGTGAATGGTATATAAGTGAATCTCTCTTTCCTTGTGACATTCATCTTGATCATTTTGATCTGCATGTGGTTATTTGATTAAAGCAAGTCTAAATGTGCATATCCTTAGTTTAATTCTAGTTCAATAGTGCATATACGGGTAGAGATTGGTCTAAACACTCTATTTTGGTGCATCGCCTCTTTAGATTAGGCTAGGTAAATTTTTTTCATGCTCTCCTTATCCCTTTTCCCCTCCAAGAGTAGTTAGGTGCACCCTGATAGTAAGAGGAAGCCGACCTTCTCCAGAGACTCAACCTCACAGTTCAAGTCCCATAGCTTGGAAGTTGTTTCCATGTTTCACTAGGTTGTCCTCATGCATGGGCTTTGGACTAGGGTGCAAACCTAAGTGACAATAGGTAGCAAAGAGCCAAGTAATTTCTTGAATTCACTATATATATCAAAGTATTTTAGTTTCTATAATTTTATCCACCATGCCTCCAAAGAAAGCTTTCTTAGGTTAGGTATATTATTTATCTAGAAACATACATGATGATCTCCTTGAGTTATTGCCTAAGTCAGCAAATGAATCTGCTCAAGTGGAAAAATTGACCTTTCTAAACCATCGACTCAAGATTGTCGATGGGTTGTATGATAAGGGAAATTGGGTTAGAGATGCAACTACATCTAAAATAGGGCTCTACCTTTTCAAAAATGGTTCTTAGAAAGGAAGTTATTTGCTCTACATGGAAACATTTGGAACTTTGACTTGGAAAAATTAGTGGCCCCTAGTGTTTTTATGGATTTTGACTTGTTAATGGTTATCACTAAGAATTATGACCCCACAATCAGAGTAGTGAGAAGGTTGGATGGTGAATATTTGATCACAATAAGCCCTAAGGAAATTTGAGAATTTTTTAATCTAGAACCACTTTTAGATTATCATATACCTATTGACCTACAAGAATTGGAAAAGGAATACCTATTTGAAAAGGATAAGGTCGGGTAGGGTGCATTAAGGGCCCACATAGGAACAATTGGGAACTTACCAGTAATCATAGCATCTACTAGGGAACCTTTTACAAGGAATTTTTCACTTCCTGAGCTATGGAGATATGTATGACCCTTTGTAAGGTTTTTGGTGAGGATAAACAAAATATCATGCCTATAAATTTTATGTATATGATGGCTCAAATTTCTTCTTTTAGTGTGGATATTATTTTTGATTTTGCATCATATTTAGTAGAAGAAATCCATGTAGGCCTGATTGGAATTTCCAAGGGAAAGGTAGAAAAAACTTTTGGTCAATACTCCTTGTTGATGCATATGTTCTTGTTTAAAGGTGTAAAATATTTTGTGAAGGAAATGGTCTTGAACAAAGAATATGAGGGAGAAGCTGTGCCAATTTAGTTATGGACTATAGATATGACTTGGGACACAGAAAATGCTAGTTTTGTTAGGTTTGATAGGTACTTCACCTAAAGGTTAAGGTGCCTCTTATTAAGTGATAATCCCAGATTTTAGATGGTATAAATAAATTTTATCTAGCCCATGGATAATCCTTCTGATTTGAAAGTATCACACAACTAGGTGGATATTATACCATACTCTATTTCAACTATTCTTAGAGTTTATGGTTTCAAAGGGACACCTCATGTATTGCCCTACTAGGTGCCTCTAAAAGTAGGAATAACTAAGATATTGTGATTGATGGGAGGATTGGAGGAAGCCTATTTGGTTAGAAGAAGTAGAGGGTCAATTTTCCCTACTTGTACTACGTCCCACCATTTTGTAATTACAAAAGGTTGCTGGTTGTTTTTATACAAGTTTCTAGACCAGTATAAGATGGTTGTATCTCATGCCCATTTTTGTGATACTAAGAGATTCCATGATCTGGTTTTTAGATTTAGGGCTAATCTTGGCTCCATAAAACATGAGCCTTATTTCCCTAAGTATATAGTTAGGAATGAGTTCTCTTTGCAAGAGTAAGAGACTAAAAAGGAGAAGTGGAGAGTTTTATCCAAAGTTTTGGAATTTATTCATGGTTTTGATAAAGATTATGAGCCTCTAAGCAATGCAAAAAACTAAGGTAGATAAAATCAATAAATTCATGGTTAATTTTTCTACAACCATGGAGGTAATGAATGAGAAGAAACAAATTTTAATCAAATCTTTTCCACAAAAAGCTAGAAAGCTGATGAGGAGATTGTCATTTACTCTTGCAGTTGGAATAGAGTAGTTGATTATCTAGAAAAGACCTAGCTATATTGTAATCTAGAATAAAGAAACCACCATTGACAAAGGTAAACAAATAATGGGGTCAACTAGTGTTGTCATAGAAGAGAGACCTAATGAACCCTCTCCCAAGAGATAAAGAATAATAAGAGAACAAACTCCTCACATTGAGGAATATTCACCTACTCAGTCCCCATTACAAATTGGAGATGAGTAGTTTACTAGAGAACAAATAGAAAAAGTAGGGTCCCAAGGGGAAATATTCAACACCAAGGGAGAGCTAGAAGAGGGAAACCCACAAGAGCCTCCAATGCCAAGCCTTGAATTAACTATGGTAGATTACAAAGTAATGGAATTGGACCCTATAATGGAGTAGGCTTACCATGAATTCTTATCTAATGATGATTTTGTTAAATCTAGGGCCTTCCATCAATTTGTTTGGAGAAAAAACATGGAAATGTTTGAAGAAAGATGTAGTAAATTGAGAATAGAGCATCTAGAGATGGAAGAGGGAGATGCACAGAGTCAAATCAAAGAATAAATGACACAAGAATTCAAGAAAATGACCCCTAAGGAGGGGAGAAAATGATAAAACCATTTGGCATTTTGCTACTATCCAATTGGGATATAGAAGATGCCCTAGTTTTTAGTTCTATTTTAGGAAAATTAAATATAGAAGATCAGGGGAATAAAGAAAGAAAAGGTGCCAAATTCAGTAAGGACCAGGCTGCATTAGTCATTTGGTTGGTAAGGAAAGGATCTAGGACTAGCTCCTCCCAGCCTGATAATATTGGATTAATAGGTAACCAAATTGTGAAAAGGGTGGATGATACTACTAATGTAGAAATTGTATGTCTAGATAAGGAAGTATCTAGTTTGAATTTAGCCATGGCTGAAAGAGAAGAAAAGATAATGTTTGAATTGTAAAATAAATATGAAAAGGTTTTGGAAGGCTATAATAAAGAAGTCCAAAGGAGAATTGGACTTGAGAATAAGGTGATGAGATGGTCTACTAGGCCAAGGATTACATATCCTTGCCCACTAGTGGAGCCTTTTAAATCCACTCCCCTTATTGAGATTCCTGATGCACCATAAAGGCCACAATATTATACAGTTAAAGATTTTCAAGAGGAGGAGAAAGAGTTGTGGGCATTACATGTAGAGTTGAATGTGCAATATGAGGACAAACTGAGAAAGGGTCTCATGTAGTTGGTTGATAAAATTGAATAGCCATTATTTTATGATCAGTTAGCAAAGGTAGTAAACATATGGGAGGAAATAATAACTAGTGATGAGACCTTGAAACCCATTGTTAATAAGTGAAGTAAGTGGAGAAAAGAGGTCACATTTTTATGTTACTCTATCATAAATTTTTCACATCAGCACATAAAAAAAACCTATGATGTCGATAATGATCCTTCAAAATTTGATGATAAAAGAGTTGAGCTATAGAGAAGAATTGTTAGCTACTTGGATAAGTATAAAAGCAAAAAAATTAAGTTATTCCCACTTGCTTTGGATAAGAAGAATAGATTGAAAAGTAAGGATGAATGGGCCAAATAATTAGATGAATTGTTTTTTTTGAGAATAAATAGAGTCATTACTAAAAAAGAACATGCATGGTGGGCAACCACAATAGAGGAAATTGTGAAGGTCCAATTATTCTTTGATTCGTTAAAACAAGATTTTGTTAACATTGATGAAGTGGCTGAGTATGTTATCAAGAAGAAAAATGATATTCTACAGTTCAACTGGCCAGATGATACAAATTTCAATAAGTGAATGGAAGATATTGCTTCTGATAAGATTGGGAAGAAGTTGAAGATGATAATGATGAGATGGATAAAGATGAAATATAGATCATTGATGCACCTCTAGGAGATCATATGAAAGAGGAAGACAAAGATATTGCTTCTGATAAGAATGGGAAGAAGTTGAAGATCATAATGATGAGATGGATAAAGATGAAATATAGATCATTGATGCACCTCTAGGAGATCATATGAAAGAGGAAGACAAAGATAAGCAACCAATTGTATTTGCAAGAAAAAAAGCCCAAAATGATGACATGGAAGAGGAAGAAATAAAAATAAAAGTGGTTTTATTAGTCCACGATGAAACCAGTGGAGATCCCCAAGTTGAGGTTAACTTGCAAACCTTAGAAAAAGATACATGATTAGCAAGTTTGGTGGCTACATATTTTGAGGAATCAGAATAGAAAAAGTGCCAATCATTGAATTTATACCCTTAAGAGATGTACCAGAAAGTGAGTCCTCCAAAAGAACTCTCTACTATAAAAAATTTATATTATGCAAACTTTTGTCTTTTTGTGATAGCAACATAAATGTAATATCTTTTGTTTATAGGACAACTATCATTTTCTATGTACCTAAAGCTTGTTGCATCTCACTATAAACTTGAGATCCCAAGGTCAGAGAAGGGGTTCGTGCATTTTGTAATTTTGCTTAGTTAAAAATTATAGTCAGTCCAATTTTTAATGTTTTGGTATCAATAACAAAGCTAGTAAGATATTTTGAGTTCTATTAAGTCTCTATCAATTATTGTATCAATCTTAAAGGATAATGCAAAAGGGCTTTTACACTATATTTGTGTTGTCAATATGTGTCTCCTTTTTATGATTTTTCTTACTTTGAGATTGGTTGTGTTGGTGTCTTAAAATGCACTAAAACTACTAAGCAACAAAATGCTTAATACCAGAATGACAGTACATACACAATCTAAAGACTAGCCAATTCTTATTAACAATTGTGTATGCAAAGTATTTGGACCCAACTTCAACAAAACCATAGATGGTTTTATACTCTTTTGGCTCTACAAAACTAGGTTTGATATACCCAGGGATGATTCAAAACTGGAACAACTGTATGAGGATTATTCTTAGTTTCATTCTAATTCTCATTTCAAAAATCCTCAAACATATACATAATTCTTTACTAACTCGATAAACACATCCCATAAAATAGATATGGCCAAGAATTCTTCTATAGATCTGTAGATGTTCTTAACAATAGTGGCTAACTGAAGCTAAAACATTCCATGAAGACAAGTATTGGCCAGCCTTTGAAGATCTATAGGAAATAAAAGTAAAATTTGATTTAATGCTGCATTTTGATAACCATGTATGATGTATTTCTCCTTCAGCTAAATCAATTTGATCAGTGCCTAATCCATTGGGGTTCAGAGTCTATAGCAAGTTCTCAGATCTAGTTTGTTGCCTTACAAAAAATTCTATCAGCAATTCTTATCAGAATCCATCATTCAAAATCCTTTCCACTACTAAAGAAACCTTATCACATTCATCAAAGCTTTTATTTAATCCATTGAATTAACAGCAATGATAAATAGATATACAGCCTAACTAGATTGTATTCAATTGCACAAGCCTTTACTTATACAATATCAAGACAACCAAGTAATTGGAAGGAGACAAGATTCAGAAAAGAATAATATGGGGATAGTTCACAATTTGTATTCATCTTCTTTGAAAATGGTATATCATTTACAATAGACTCAGAATGACCTTTAGAAAGAAACATAGCTCATTCTATATTCATGTATTCTTAGAGAATTGATAGAGAAAATACATCAAAAACTTTCTTTCAAAATTTGGACCAAAAACAGCGTAAGCATATTACTTAGAAAAATAGAATTCAGACCATTCTTTAGCCTTGGAATCTCACTTAAATAGTGTGAGATGCAAGTCCGGGTGTTGAAAAAAGGTAGGGAGTCCCCATTCTTAGTGAGGAATGGGGCATGTGTTGTGGACACCACAACATGTGGTAGATGATCTTGAGTTCATTACTGAGCCTACATGTTGTTTTGTTTGTCAATTACCCCATGCTCTTGAATATTGTGCAATAGCTTTGTAATTTTTTGAAAATCAGACTGAGGTAGAAGAAAATCAGGAACATGAATAGAACAATGACGATGTAGGATGCAATAGGTTTGAGTCACATTATGATTATTCTAACAATGATTATCATGATAGGGATGTAGATGAGAAAAGACAATTTTAGAATGGTATGCAACAACAGTATTTTCTGATGAGGAAAGTGATGTTGAGGATAATATATGTAACATGGCATTTACTAGAGAGGAGGTGATATTAAGGAAACCTTCTAGAGAAGAGGTTGATCAAATTACTGCTAACATGGTAGCTCAAGTATAGACTACAAATTTGGCTCTAAGTGTTGATGGTGGCAAGATGGCTAGTATATTTATCAAGAAGATTGATCCTAAGAAAAAGGAAGTTGTGAAGCCTAAAGAGATTCCTACTCTGAAGCTCAAAGCTACTAGCAAGAAATGAGAACCAGGGAAGATGGACAATCCCAAGGTTCTTGAGCTTCAAAATGATGTTCCTAAGAAGTTGGAGCAAAAAATAGCAAAAGTACTCAATGTAAATGAAAAGAATCATCAAGGTGCTATAAGTATTCTCGATAAACATTATGAGAAAAAGGCTATGACTATTGATGTCCCCTTTGATTCTTCTGTAGATATGCCTGTTGTTTTGTCACAAATCACTATCAAAGTTCCTTTGTCTAAGTTATTAAAAATTCTTGAACACCGAAGTAAAGCCATAGCATGGGTAGGAGGTGTTGATGAAAAGTTAAAATATAATTATAATAAAAGCCATGCTCCTAATGAAACTAGTGAAGAAAAGGTATAAAAATAAATAAATAAAATCAAAGTAATTGTCTCTCAAATTCCCCAAATGTTTTTGGACAGCTCTATAAATCAATGTTTAGGAAGTATTGAACCATTTTTCTTGAGTATCCAAGTAAATGGTAAAACATTGAAAAATTGCATGATTGATTCTAGTGCTTCCAATACTATTATACCTTTTGAAATAATGAAGGAAGTAGGCTTCAAGGTTGATATTACTTAGGGAAGATGTTGTGTTATGGACAAAAGAGAAGTGATAGTCATAGGTGCTATTAATGCTTTGAGATATAAGCTGATAGCTTCTCCTGAAAAAGAACATACTATGATTGTGTTGGTCATTGATATTCCACCTCAATATGACATGTTGTTATCTACAAAATGGAGTGCTACCATGGGAGGGAGTTTACAATGTGACCTATCATTTGCTACCTTCAAAATTGATAGGAATTTAGTGAAGATAAATAGAGAACCTAAGAGCATGTATATGGTAGAAGAAGAGATAGAGGATGATATGAAAAACTTTGTTGATAAAGATGTCAATGCATTCTAAGCTGAGGTTCTGATCTTGAAGAAAGGTAAGAATAAATCACAGATGGAAGAAGAAGCTGACACAAAGACAAACAAAGATGATTTATGGACTCTATTTTTTGATGGTGCTTGCTGCAAAAATGGATTTGGTGTAGGTATTTTATTGATTTCTCCTATAGGGTAACATATAAATTCTCTTTTACACTGAGTTTCCCTTGTATTAATAATATAGCAGAATATTAGGCTTTGTTGTTAGGACTCAAATTAGCTCACAAGCATGGGATAAAATATTTACATTTTATAGGCGATTCTGAATTGGTTGTATCCCAGGTGAGAAATGTTTATGTGCCAAAAAAAAAAGATTACGACAATAAAAAAATGTTGTATGAGTTATGATTGAGTATTTTGATGCATTTGGGATAATTTGGAAAGATAGGACTAATAACAAGATGGTAGATTTGTTGGAAAATATAGCAATAAAGCCTAATGACATTACATTTGCTGGTATATCCAAACTTGAAATTCAAACTACACCTCTATCCCTAAAAATGGCTAGAATTGGCAAGTATTTAAAGATGACAAAGACATTCTGAGATTTTTTAATTGTGAGAATATGTTGCCAAGCCAGCAAATTGATTGTGCAGCTTATGTAGAAAACATAGGTGAAAATGATAGTGTTTTTGGGCAAGAAGTTTTACAAGTAAAAACAAACAAAATTTCAAGGAGATTAGTTTTCCTAGATACTATTTTTGACAGTCAAGATAGGTCTCAAATTGATACTAAGGAATATAGTGCTAAGGCACTAGAGGAGATAAATCTAGGAACTAAAGAAATGCCTAGGAAAGTTTATATTGGTAAGAAATTGTCTCTTAAAATAAGTCAGGGCTTGATTGGCCTATTAAGAAAATATAGACATGTGTTTGCATGGTCATATGATAAACTTAAGGCTTATAGAGAAGATCTATTTCAGCATGAAATTCTATTGAAATTAGATGCTAAGCCTTTTAGACAAAAAAAAAGGCCAATCAATCCAACTCTTGCCCCCAAAATGCAAGAGGAACTAATCAAGTTAAGAGATTAAGGAATCATAAAGCCTACTAGACATTCATCTTGGGTATCTAATTTACTCGCTGTTAGGAAGAAAAATGGAGATATAAGGTTGTGTGTTGACTTTAGGAATCTTAATATATCTTTATTGAAGGATAATTATGGTTTGCAAATATGGAGGCTATGCTACAAAAGGTCATTGGATCTGAACTTATGTCCATGATGGATGGATTTTCAAGATATAATCAAGTGGTTGTTAAAGAATCAAAATAGTTTAAGATTTCTTTTACCACTCCATGGGGTACTTATGTGTATGTCAGAATGCCTTTTGGGCTTACTAATGCTGCGACTACTTTTCAACATGCAATGGATGTGGCTTTTGTTGATATTATTGATAAATTCTTGGTTGTATATCAAGATGATCTAACCTCTTATTCTAAGGATGAGAATGATCATTGCATGCATTTAGGAAAGGTATTTATCAGAGCCCTTAAATATGGCATTACTTTGAATCCTATAAAGTGTAACTTTGGTGTTACTAAAGGAAAGTTATTAGGGCATCTAGTTGGTAAACATGGAGTGAGGATTGACCCTGAAAGGGTAGAAGCAATAGATAAAATTCAAAAGCCTAAAAGTGTTAAGGGAATTCAGTCATTTTTTGGGACAATAAACTTTCATAGAAGGTTTGTGACTATTTTTGTAGAAATTAGTAGGCCTATATCAAAGATACTAATGAAAGGGTCTAGGATAAAATGGGATGGAGAGCCTAGTATTGCATTCCAAAAGATTAAGAAAGTTATTGAGGATGCACCTATTCTAAGGGTGCCTAATTATGATAAACCAATGTATATATTTTCTTTTGCTTTATTTCATACTATTGTTGCAGTACTATTATAGAAAAATGAGGAAGGTTATGAACAAACCATTTCATTTTTTAGCAAATCATTAAAGGCAAAAAAGCTGAAGTATGATATAAATCAGAAATAGGCATATGCACTTGTAAAAGGAGTGAAAGCTTTTAGATGTTAAATAATAGGAGCAATTGTTATTGCATTTGTTCCTACTACTACTGTTAAGGACATCTTGTCACAACAAGAGGTATCTAGTAGAAGATGTAGGTGGATTAATAGAATATAGGAATTTAATATTGACATTCAGATCACCAAACTAGTTAGAGGTCAAGGCTTAGCAAAACTAATGACAGAGGTTAATTTAGAAGCAATTCAAATCAACTAGTGTGATGACATCTATAAGGATAATCTCTATGGCATGGATACCTTTGATTGGTATAGAGATGTAATTTATTATTTTCAAAATATGAAGTCCTCACCAGGATTAACAAACAAACAAAAAAGATCCCTAAAATTATAGGCTATATGTTATAGTGTAGGGGTAGTTGTGGTGAAGGGATATGGAAGGGGTACTTTTGATGTGTGTAGATAAAATTGAGTCTAAGAGGATTTTAAAAGATATGCATGAAGGTGTGTGTGGAGGTCATTACATGGCCAAGACCATAGCTCACAAGATCCTCACATCTTGCTTTTGGTGGCCAACACATTTCAAAGATGCCCATGAATTTGTTAAAACATGTGATGCTTGTCAAAGATTTAGTGGGAAACTAAAGTTCTTTAGAAATCTACCATTAGGACATGTTGAAGCACAAGCACCTTTTCCAGCAATGGAGAATTGATTTCATTAGTGAGATTTCCAACAAGTCTAGTGATGGACATTCTTGGATCCTGGTAACTACTGATTATTTCACTAAGTGAGTTGAAGAAATTACCACTAAAAATGCAACAAGTAAAGTAGTGATTAACTTTATTTTGAATAATATCATAACCAAGTTTGGATGTCCATAGAAGATTGTAACAGACAATGCTATGTGCTTTGGGTCTAAAGAATATAAGGAGTTTTGCAAGAAATATGGCATTACAGAGTATACATCCTCACCTTACCATCTCCAAAGGAATGGTCAAGTAGAATCAAGAAATAAGAGAATATTGAAGATTATTAAAAGGATTCTAGGAGAAAACAAAATGGCCTGGGATTCAAAGTTGCTATTAGCCTTGTGGGCTGATAAGGTTATTGTGAAGAAGGCCAGTGTATGTGCTCCATTTGATTTAGTTTATGGTATATAGGCTAGACTTCAACAAAATAATCTGAAGGAGATGTATAAGTTTGTTCAAATTTATGAAGATGATTTTATTGATGAAATGTAGCTTAGGATGGATGATCTCCTATAATTAGGAGAAACAAGAAGAGACTCTATTCATAATGCAAAGTTGCAGTCACAGGTGAAGCACTTGTATGATAGGAGGGCCAAAGAAAGGAGATTTGAAATAGGTGATATAGTGCTAATGTGGAATGCCATAATTGAAGATAAAGGAAAATATGGTAAGTTTGACCCCATCTGGCTTGGTTCATATGATATTTATGATAAAAATGGTGAAGATTCATATCATCTAAGAGATCTAACTGGAAGTATTCTTGAATTACCAATTCATGGACAATTCTTAAAGATATATTTTTTCTTAAAACATCTTTGTTTCCATGAGCAATAGTTTAGGTTTCCCTATATAGTATGTAAATCCTTTTTGTCTCTCATGTGGCCCTTGAACATATTGTTTTCTAGTGTGGTTGTACTCTCGCAAGTTGTCATTGTTTATCAACTTTGTGGTCTACTCTACCAAAGATTTCTACATTCTTGCATAAACACTTGTAGTCTATCATTCCTAGACAGAGCCACTGGTGGCTTGATTTTCTACAATGCAATTTTTTTCCTAAAATTGGTTTGCAAAATTAGATAATCTTATATCCTATAGATTATGGCTTGGTATTTGTAAGTTTTAACCCTAGGATAAACCTTATTGAAATAAGTTTAACACCCCAAGTAGACCTATTAGGTCTTTTGTTTCCACTTTTAAATTTTGATGAGCTAATCAATTTTTGAAAGAGGAATATTCTTTCAAGAAACTTTTAATTTCTCCCTTTCTAGTCCTACCTTTTCCTATAATTTTTTTTACTGTCTAATTTTCCTTCAGATCTATGGCGGTCATCATGTCACTATCAAAAGAGACAAGGTTTTTATCTTATGCAATATGGTGACCATCATGAAACAAAAAGATGGTGAGGTGAAGTTCTGAAAGACGGGCTAGGTTTTCAACTAATTTTGAAGTTTGTAGTGGTTTGACTAGATGTCAGAAGTATCAATTTCAGAAAAGGGGATTGCTTGGAATATGCTTCATTTTCCATCACTAGTGTTCAAGAAGTCATGGAGATCACTATATCATGACTAGAAAATGCAAGAATCCTACCAGTAGTGAGATAGTGCCTTACTAGAAAATGAAAAAGGTGAGATCAAAAAAGGGATGGGTTCCAAAAAGTGTTTTTGTTATTAATATGGTTGTGTGATTATGATGCACTATCAAAAGTATTGAATAAAATGATAACAATAATAACACATGGTATTTCTTGACACCAAAATTTCTTAAATTTTAAGGTGGTCACTATGTCATGACCAAAAAATGAAGGAATTCTACCAGTAGCAACATAATGCCTTACCTGGGAAAGTGGAACATGGAAATGGTTTATATTGAAAGGTAGGTGCCAAAAAGGTCTCTTGTTAGAAATAAGCCACATAATCATCTTGGCACATTTGCAAAAATTACTATGGTACTATTATCTAGAAAATCTGTATTTTGTCTGCCAAACTCTTTTAAAGAATGTTGTAGTCAATTTTTTGTGACCTGAAAACCCATGTTTGATGTCGGTAGTGACATAGTGCCTTACTGGAAAAACAAGACATGACGGAGCTTATTTTAATAAGTGTTGTAAAAATGAGTAAAATATTATACATGACTTGCTAGTGTGTTAAAGCAATGTCATGTCACATATTAGGTAGAATCATATTTAGAATAAAGATACATGTAAAAGGGGACTGTTAATTCAAAGTGCATCTATAGTAGGTGCTAAGTCATTATGAGAAACTATTTAATCTTTGATGGTAGCGACATGGCGACCAAAGGGAGAGATGGAGGGACCCACCATAGTCACGTTAAAACACTTGTGAACTACACATGGTTAGATTATAATAAATCAACAATGGTCACTATGTCGCATAAGGAAATTGGTCACTATTTGTAGCAAGAAGGCGACACATGTCCGCAAGCACTAGTGGGTCCAAACCAAGTTGCCAGTAGTAAAGAGAGGCTTACACAAAGAGAGATTATTGGGTTCACTTCCAACCTAGCTAGTATAAAATGAGTCATCTTTGATTTTGTCCCTAGATCATCAATTTTTTTTGGATTGATGGTGTATTTTCAAAAATAGAAGGTGGTGCTACTTTGTTCTCCCTAAAATTCATTTACGAAGATTGAAATCTCCTTGTGTAAACTAGGAATAGAGTATATTGTAGAGATCTTGCCATTTCTTTCATATGCAAATGAATTCTTAGACTTCCAAAGAGTTTGAAGCTATTGAGAAACTATGCTTGTTGTGATCAGAATGTGACAAAATTTCTATTTGTCCACAATATATTGCAAAATTGTAGAGAAAATGTAGTGAAGAGCCAAGTAAGTTCCTAAATGCACTATATATATCAAAACATTTTAATTTCTATGAATTTATCCACCATTCCTCTAAAGAAATTATTCTCGAATCAAGTAGATTATTTGTCCAAAAACATACATGATGATCTCCTTGAGTTATCGTCTAAACCTCTCTAAACCCTAGACTCAAGATTGCTGATAGATTATATGATAAGGGAAATTGGGTTAGAGATGCTACTACATCTAAAATAGGGTTCTACCTTTTCAAAAAATGGTTCTAAAAAAGGAAGTTATTTGTTCCTCATGGAAACATTTGGAACTTTGACTTGGGGAGATTACTAGTCCCTAGTGTTTTTATTGATTCTGACCTATTAATGGTTATCAACAAGAATTATGACCCTAAAATCAAAGTAGTTAGAAGGTTGGATGGTGAATGTTTGATCACAATAATCCCTAAGGAAATTTGAGAAGTTTTTAATCTTGAGCCACTTTTAGATTATCATATACCTATTGACCTACAAGAATTAGAAAAGGAATATCTATCTAAAAAGGATAAGATCAGGCAAGGTACACTGAGGGCCCACATAGGCATAATTGGGAGCTTACCAATAATCATAGCATCTACTAGGGAACCTTTTAAGAAGGAATTTTACACTTCCTAGGCTATAGAGATATATATGACCTTGTGTAAGGTTTTTGTTGAGGATGAACATAATATCATGCCTATAAATTTTATATATATATATATATATATATATATATATATATATATATATATATATATATATATATATATATATATATATATATATATATATATATATATATATATATATATATATGATGGCTGAAATTTCTTCTTTCAATGTGGCTATTATTTTGGACTTTACATCCTATTTAGTAGAAGAAATCCATGTAGGCCTTATTGGAATTGCCAAGGGAAAGGTAGAAAAAACTTTTGGTCACTACTCCTTGTTGATGCATATGTTCTTGTTTAAAGGTGTAACATATTTTGGGAAGGAAATGGTCTTGAATAGAGAATATGAAGGAGAAGCTCTATCAATTTAGTTATGGAGTGTAGATATGACCTGGGACATAGAAAATGCTAGTTTTGTCAGATTTGATAGGTACTTTACCTCAAGGTTAAGGTGCCTCTTATTAAGTGACAATCCTAGAATTCTTGGGGCACTAATAAATTTTATCAGGCCCATGGACAATCCTTTTAATCTGAAAGTATCACACAAATAGGAGGATATTATACCATACTCTATTTCAACTATTCTTAGAGTTTATGGTTTCAAAGGGAATCCTCATGCATTTCCCTACTAGGTGCATCTAAAAGTAGGAATAGTTGAGATATTGTGGCAGCTGGGAGGATTGGAGGAAGCCTATTTGGTTAGAAGAAATAAGGCTCAATTTTCCCTACTTGTACTATGGCCCACCATTTTTTAATTATAAAAGATGGTTGATTTTTTTTATACAAATTTATAGACCAGTATAGGATGGTTGTTTCTCATAGCCATTTTTGTGATATCGAGGGATTCTATGATTTGGTTTTTAGATTTAGGGTGAAGCTTGACTCCATAAAACATGAACCTTATTTCCCTAAAGATATAATTAGGAATGAGTTCAATTTTTAGGAGCAAGAGACTAAAAAGGAGAAGTGGATAGTTTTTTCCAGAGTTTCGAAATGTATTCATTATTTTGATAAAGATTGTGAGCCTCTAGGTAATGCAAAAATTGAGACAAAAAAAATCAATAAACTCATCGTTAAATTTTTTGTAACCATGGAGGTAATGAATGAGAAGAAAAAAATTTTAATCACTTCTTGTCTAGACAAAGCTAGAGAGGTCATGAGGAGATTGGCATTTACTCCTGTAGTTTGTACAAAGCATTTGATTGTTTGGAAAAGACCTAGCTATAATGAAATCTAGAATAAGGTGGCCATTATTGATAAAGGAAAAAAAATAATGGGGACAACTAGTGTTGTCTTGGAAAAGAGACCTAATGAACCCTCTCTTAAGAGACAAAGAATAATAAGAGAACAAACTCCTCACATTGAAGAATATTCACCTACTCAATCCCCATTATAAATTGGAGATGAGCGGCTCACTAGAGAGTAGATGGAACAAGTAGGATCCCAAGAGGAAATATTCATCACCCAGGTAGATCTAGAAGAGGGAAACCTATAGGAGCCTCTAATGCCAAGCCTTGAATTAATTGTGGTAGATTACTAAGGAAGGGAATTGGACCTTGTAATGGAGTAGGCTTGCCATGAATTCTTATCTAATGATGATTTTGTTAAATCTAGGGCCTTCCATCAGTTTGGAGAATAAACATGGAAATGTTTGAAGAATGACATAATAAATTGAGAGTAGAGCATCAAGAGATGGAAGAACTAGTTGCACAAAATCAAATCAAAGAAAAAATGACACAAGAATTCAAGAACACGACCCCTAAGGAGGGGAGACAAATGATAAAAGCTTCTAGTGTTTTGCTGCTATCAAATTGGGATATAGTAGATGTATTATTTTTTTAATTATGTTTCAAGAAAATTAAATATAGAAGATTGGGGGAATAGAGAAATAAAAGGTGCCAAATTTAGTGAGGACTAGGCTGCATTAGTCATTTCATCGGTAAGGAAAGGATCTAGGACTAGCTCCTCTCAGCCTAATAATACTAGATTAAAAGGTAACCTAATTGTTAAAAGGGTGGAAGATACTACTAATGTAGAAGTTGCATGCTTGGGTAAGGAAGTATCCTATTTTAATTTAGCCATAGTTGAAAGAGAAGAAAAGGTAATGTTTGAATTGCAAAATAAATAAGAAAAGGTTATGGAAGCCTACAATAAAGAAGTTCAAAGGAGAATTAAACTTGAGAATAAGGTGATGGGATGGTCTACTAGGCCAAGGATCACATATTCTTTCCCACTAGTGGAGCCTTTTAAATCCACTCCCCTTATTGAGATTCTTGATACACCGCAGAGCCCACACTACTATACAGCTAAAGGTTTTGAAGAGCAGAAGAGAAAACTATGAGAATTACATGTAGAGTTGAATGTGCAATATGAGTACAAACTAAGAAAGGCTCTCATGAATTTGGTTGATAAAATTGAATGCCCATTATTTTATGATCAATTAGCAAAGGGAGTAAACATATGGGAGGAAATAAATGCTAGTGATGAGACCTTGAAACCCATTGTCAATAAGTGGAGTAAGAGGAGAAAAGGGGTCACATTTTTATGTTACTTTGTCATAAATTTTTCACATGACCACATAGAAAAAACTTGTGATGTCATTAATGATCTTTCAAAATTTGATGATAAAAGAGTTGAGCTGCAAAGAAGAATTGTTAGCTACTTGGATAAGTATAAAAGTGAAATTTTTAATTTATTCCCACTTGCTTTGGATAAGAAGAATAGATTGAAAAGTAAGGATGAATGGGCCAAGGAATTAGATGACTTTTTTTGTTTGAGAATAAATAGAGTCATTAATGAAAAAGGACATGCATGGTGGGCAACCACAATAGAGGAAATTGTGAAGGTCCAATTATTCTTTGATTCTTTAAAACAAGATTTTGTTAACATTGACAAAGTGGCTAAGTATGTAATCAAGAATCAAAATGATACTCTATAGCAGAACTAGCTAGACAATATGGATAAAGATGAAATACAAATCATTGAAGCACCTCCAGGAGATCAAATGAAAGAAAAAGACAAAGATAAGAAACCAATTACAATTGCAGGCACAAAAGCCCAAAATGATGACATGGCAGAGGAAGAAATAAAAATAAAAGTGGTTTTATTAGTCCATGATGAAACTAGTGGAGATCCCCAAGGTGAGGTTAACTTGCAAATATCAAAATTAGACACATGATTAGCAAGTTTGATGGCTACATATTTCAAGGAATCAGAATAGAAAAAGAGCTAATCATGGAATTTATAGCCTTAAGAGATGTAACAAAAAGTGGGCCCTCCAAAAGAATACTCTGATGTAAAGTTTTTCCGTTATGAAATTTTTTGTATTTTTGTGATAGAAAATAGATCTAAATATCTTTTGTTTAAAGGACAGCTATCATTTTCTCTATACCTAAAGTTTGTTGCATGTCACTATAAACTTGAGATCCCAAAGTTAGAGAAAGGGTCCATGCATTTTGTAATTCTTCTTAGTTCAAAATTACAGCTAGTCTAGTAATATGTGTAGTACTTTGAGTTTATTGTCTAGCTTTTTAAACTTTTGATTTTTTGGTATCAATGATAGAGCTAGTAACATATTCTAAGTTCCATTGAGTCTTTACAAGCTATTATATCAGTCTTAAAGGATAATACAAAAAGGCATTTACACTATATTTGTGTTGTCAATATTTGCCTCTTTTTTATGAGTTTTCTTACTTTGAGATTGGCTGAACAAGATTTAATTGATCTAAGCAATCTGGATAAGTTGTATATTGATTTGATTATTGTTTTTAATTAAAAGAATTAAGGAAGTTCTTTAATGAATCAGTAGGGTTTGTGAGCTTGTAGGAGGGATATTTCATAAGAATGGGAATTGGTGATCACAATTGATATAACTCATTTACAAGTTATTTGAATTATATCCCCTATTAATAGAAGACTCTATGCAACAATGGATAAAACACTAGTCATATAAGCCATGATCTAATTGAAGTAAATCATGCTTTACATATGCATTTTATTTTTGAAATATAAATCATTCAAGTATTATACCAAGTGCATAATGGTGGTCATCATATAATGTATCGTAATTCATGAGTTATTTTTAGTTGTTCTAACTCATTTATATTCTACAATTTATTAGAGAAATTGGACCATATCTATACTTTTAGGAATAAAGGGTAAGAGTCAAGAAAATATAGGAATCCTTAAGGTACCCCACCTTGGTCTTGCAGAGCCAAAAGTGAAGGAAGCATTGGTACTTTGTGAAGTTGGGCAGAGATAAAATTTATTGTGCCAAATATGAGTATTAGCTATCTCTACGTGTAATCAATTATGTTGTCTATTGGTAATAATAATCACTATTAAATCAAGAGCCAACACCACAAACATAATCTAGAATAACTACTCTATCTTTGGTATCAGATATACATACTTGGCCTTTGAACTTATCTATTAACTACTCTACCAAAGAAACATTTTTAGTAAGAATAAGAATCTTTATGTTTTTCCTAAACTTGTTAATGTTAACCAATAATTCCTCTAAAAAATCTACAATGCAAAATGAGATTATTGTTAAAAATCTTGTATAATATAACCATCATTGATATATACTTTTCTTTCTTGGTTCTAGCTGAATATTTTTGCCAAGAAAAAATAGGAATTAACCAGATAAAATCAACAACCACATAGCTTTACAGAATTGGTAGAACTCCTTGGTTTGAAGAGATGGATTTCATTGGCTAAATATATTAGTTAATAGCAAGGATAGTGTTAGGAGCCATTAAGATAGACTTAAATTAGGGGAGTTATATCAACCATAAGATAGGCTTAAATTATTGTAGCTATAGGCTCAAACTAAATTGGAGTGATAGCACTCATAAGGTAGCCCAAAACTTTTGTAGCTCCAACTTTCATCTCAAATTTGACCCATGCTCACCCCCCTCATTGGGCTTGTCATATTATTATATACTATAATATATATGAAACATTTTTATAAAATAAATGAATGTGATCTTGGGTAAAAGCATAAATGTGTGTCACCTTTTATAAAGAAACAGGATATCAGAATGTGATAGTTCAAGATTAGTGACAAAAAAAATGGTATGTGTGTTTAAAATATGAAGATGATGTAAATTGATGAATTGTGAAAAATTGGATTAATTTTATGCCTATAGTTTTTATAATTTTTTTGACTAAGAATTTATTCATTTTATTTTATTTTGAAGTCCCTTTTTTAACTATAAAAAAGATAAAGTGTAGTTCCCGTCAAATAAGTATATGCAAATCATCTTTTTTTTGTTCTGATTTAAAAATATCTCATAGATGACATGTATAGCTAGTGGAAAAATTTTTTTTTAAAAAAAATTGATGTATATTTTCTTTGTTATAAGTACTCAAGTTTGACCTTATCAAAATCCAACAATTTTTTCCTCTCATCAAAACTTCCCTATGAAATCTATACCTTCTTGAAAAAAAATTACATATTCTTGAAGAGGATTCTCTCCTTTAGAGATAAATATAATTTTAAAATTTTTTTGATATGATTTACTTTTTTTTTTTCCTTTTTTGAGGGAGCATCTTCTGAAATGTTGAAATATTGACTTATAATATTTTGTGATTATAACATATTATAACTAATCAAAACACTCAAAAATTTATATAATGATGATATTGAATCTAAGATCTATAAAAGGGTATTTTTAGTTTTTGAAAAAAATTGAGTTTTTATAGAGAAATGGGATTTGACCAAAACAGGTTTTGGTATCATAAATGGTGACATAGATCTGTTCTTTTACCATCTTGGCATCTAATGTTCTTATCACTTGTGGCTATTAGATCTTGTAGTTAAATACTATAGGTTTATGTAGAGTGCAAAGTGACCATGTTTGTAATGAAAACTGTGAGTTTGAAAGTTATAAAATGCAAGAAATAGATCAACATTTTTCTAGTAAACATCTAAAACTTGACCACTAAGATTGTAAATGTCAAATTTGGGAATCCAGTGGAGTGAAGTAGGGAGATTCAATAAATCTTTATGTTGTAGAGAAGGTCTGTTAGAAATTAAAATATAAATGAAATATCTCCTCTCTCTTTGAAAAACCTCTCATTTGAGCTCCAAGAAGTTTGGATCATCTATACAATAGGAAAATGTTAGAATTTAAATCTTCTCGAGGCAGCTAAGCTAAACAAGAATTTTTTATGATTTTGTGGAATTGTTTAAAGTTCCTAGTAATATTAGAGCTAAAATGTGATGTCCATGATAACAATACCAGTGAAAAATCAATGCATGGTTTTGTGGAATTTTTAAAAATTTATGGTAATATCAAAGCTAAAATGTGATTTTAATCCAAACTATGATCACTTCATCTTCCCATCTTTTCTAGTTAGAGAATGAAAGACACAACAGTGAACAATGTGGGTGTTGTCTCAAATGCAACTTGAGAATAATAAAATATGGTATGTAAGACACAAGAATGCCTATGTTTCTAAAAGATTGATTTGACGACCCATATTTTAGTGATTGTAATCCAAACTATGATCACTTCATCTTCTCATCTTTTCCAATTAGAGAATAAAAGATACAACAATGAACAATGTGGTTTTTGTCTCAAATGAAACTTTATAATAATAAAATATGGTATGTAATACACAAGGATGCCAATGTTTCTAAGAGATTGATTTGATGACCCCCTCTACATACTTCTACTCATCATCTCAAAACATTTAATTATTTTCCTAGCAACTACTCCAACTAAGAGAGGAAGAGGGAGGCAAAGCCCAACAAACTTATTTTAGTCACTCAACAATCAAGGTTCCTTTCACTTTCTCTTTCTCTTTATCTTTCTCATTTCCTCACTTCACTTCACTCTCTTAGCATGGATTTTGTTCACATCATGCATGTATTTCCATTACCTTCATGTCTCTATATTTGGTTCCATATGATAGCTAAGCTAACTAGGATAAAATTGGATTTTCTTGTAGATATTTGAGTGGGTACACTAGAAGTTTCATAATGGGAAGGGCCTTAAGGACTCCTACAAAGGTAATTTATAAAGACAATTCATTAGCCTATTATATACTTACTTTTGTATGCATTTCTTTATCAATGTTTCAGATCATATTATTTGAAGAATAGATCTATATATTATTTTCATTCTCTTATATTGTTCATCCATTCTTTTATTATTCTAAAGATAAATCAAAAAATATTAACACAATCAAATCCAAAAATTGACATATGATGCTTAATATTATGTCGTGCATTAATCTTGCATGTTTTGTTTTAATACTTGAGTTGCATACATGGGTATTAGTCTACTTTCTAGTTGGGTGAGTTCATGTCTTACACCAAGTCTTATGACTAAAATGCTCTAAGATGTTGGTATGGGTTCACTAATTTAGCTATGTTAATTTCTGCTGAGTTCAACCATATAGTCTGCATGTATATACCTACCTACATACATATATGCATACATGTCTGTATTTATCCTTACAATATGTAAAACTATTTAGAATAGTACTACCTACATATATGCATATATAGATGTATGTATTTAGTCTTACTATATATAAAACTATTTAGAATAGTACTACTAATACTAAAATAAAAATAAAAATAGAAATGTATTAACTAGAACTATGGTATATAAATTTAAAACACATCAAATAATTGTCAATAAATAAATAGATAATTAGGATATATTTTCCACAAGAAGTTGAATTGTGATTTTCTATCAAGATTTTGTTGTGTATTTTATTGAGTCAAACTCATTGACCCATGTTTCATGAGTAGTGGCTCACATAAACCCATCTCTCATGAGAATAAATTGAACACTTAGCACTCCTTGGATCTAGGTGATGTTCACAAAGGTGAAGCATTGAGACTTGACCCATCTTTCATGAGTAATGTTTTTACTAATTACCTAGTGCAAGATAATTTGCAAGAGTAATTTTTGTAGGAATAATTTATATTGATCAATTTATTAAATTTCTATTATTTATAAATTATTAATTTATCGTGATATTGCTATCAAGATTCAATTGTGTGGTTTTTTGAGTTGAGCTTAGTTGACCCATGTTTCATGAGTAGTGGTTCGCACAAAACCATCTCTCATGACAATAAATGGAGCACTTGCACTTATTGGGTCTAGGTGATGCTCACAGAGCTAAAGCATCCAAATATGACCCATCTTTGATGAATAGTACTTTTACTAATTGACTTTGTCAAAGCTACTAGCTTGCAAGAGGATGTGTTGTAGGCATATTATATATTGATCAATTTATTACATTAGTATTATTTATAAATTATTTATTTATTGTGATATTACTATCAAGATTCAACCTTGTAGTTTTTTGAGTCAAACTCATTGACTCATGTTTCATCAGTAGTGGCTCACATGAACCCATCTCTCATCTGCATAAATGGAACACTTAGTAGTTGTTGAATCTAGGTGATGATCATAGAGGTGAAGCACCAAAACTTGACCCATCTTTCATGAGTAGTGCTTTTACTAATTACTTTGTGCAAGATAAAAGAGTAATTTTGTAGGCAATTGGACTCACCTTTCATGCCTATATCAGTGATGCCCTAGAGATCCAACTCGCAAAGATCCAATTCCACTCCTCTACTAGCATGAGACATCACTAGAGACAGCACCGTTGACACCCTCCTACTGCCTCTATAGGTTACCCCTCTATTATGAGGTTTTTCTTTGTTTCGTCAACTTCTTGGCTATATTTGGTGTGGTGGGATTACCATCTTGGTCCTTCCACCCCCTCAAGATTGTTAAGGTTTTTTCTCATTCCTTCTAACTTTTCTTGGTTGGTTTCTGGTCACTATTTGGTGTTCTTGTTGTTGGGTTTCCTTTGTTCCCTTGGTCCCTTTGACCCATTTGTGATCACTTTTTAGACACTAATAAAATTTATCTTTATTTTTACAATTTAAAATTTTAGTTTGTTAAAAAAATTTAAAAAATTATTTTTATTTTTTTAATATAAAGTAGGACATATGCTGAAACAATGCGTTCATTGATTTTTCATTTTGTGAAATGTAGTTTCAAAATGAGCTCCCACAGTCACACAATCAGTGAGGATGAGATGGAAACTCATCCTCATGGTGCAAGCCAATCAAATTATGAACCTGGGTATGACAATAAGCTTAATGAGGAGGGTGAGCATGGGTCAAACTAGGAGCATGAAGGAATTTAGACTCTAGACTATGAAGACTTTCCATTTTAGGGTCTACTCTGGGATTGGACATGTTGTTCTGTGTTGTCCTACCAAATTGAGGAAGTCAAAGAAAAAACCTTCTTGGTGGTCTAGGGTTTATTTTTTCTCTGATACATTCTAATATTAACATTAATGACCAAGTCCTATTGATTTATGAATCTATCCAAATTTACCCTGCATCTAAATCTTTTTCTCATATGCCTCTTGTAAGGAAACTCATGTGCAGAAATAACTTCCTACACTAATCCCTTAAGGAAAGTATTGTGCAAATTCCTATTAAATCCTTACAATTTTAGATTCAATATTATGTAAAAAATAATATTTTAGTCAACCATGAATATAAAAAAATAGAGAAAGAAAACACATAAACAAAAAGATATGCTAGTGGGGCAAAGCCTTTCAGTGAAACAACCCCACCCCTCCAAAACCTACACAATTTATTATCTTCAACACAAAAGGTTACAACACACTTGCAATACAAGTTCTTTCAAGACAAAAAAGACCAATCCAATAGAAACATTCCGTTACCAACAATACTCTCTCTCTCTCTCTCTCTCTCTCTCTCTCTCTCTCTCTCTCTCTCTCTCTCTCTCTCTCTCTCTCTCTACAACCCTAAAAATGCTTATATCATGTGCATGAGTTGGAGACTCAAGTGTACAATACTCAATGATCAATTTCCACATGTCTTCATGTCTTCATCCATCTTAAAATCTTCCAGAGATATCTCTTATGTGTCATATGAATTTTTCATAACCATTTCAACCATGATCTCCTTACACACAATTCAAGACACTGACACATACAAGTGGAGTGACACATCAACATGCCAACTAGATATGTACACTCAAACTTAATTACATTATTTGCAAAAAATACATTTACAAAACAAATAATAAGAATAGGAATTATCCAAGGTTGAGACAACTTATTCCTAACACCTCTTTGGGCCAAGCTCCCAAATCTTCCCCTTCACCTATGCCTGGATTTGGTTTTGGAAGTTGTGGGAGATGCCAATGGTGAGTTCCAAATGGTGGATTCTAAATCATCTAATATTTTTCAAACCACTTATTCTCACATCCTCATAATGGTTGATTAATTAAAGGGCCTCCCTTAGAAGATCAAACTTGATGCCCTTAATGGTTTGTCGATTCAAACTCTAAACTATGAAGGAATTCCTTTCCATTGTAGGGTTTTCTCTAGGGTTGGACATATTGCTATGCATTTTCTTGTAAAATTGAGGAAATTAAGGAAAAGACCTTCTTGGTGGTCTAGAGCTTTGGTTTAGCATTACTCTATCCTTAAAGACTCTGCCCTTAAGGATTCATCTATGGTTGTTGATGGTGGTAATAACTTTTCTCGATCTAACTAGGATTTTGGTATGTTGTTGGATGTGGTTACCATAGTAGCCCCTACCTCTACGGGTTGGGTTCCTACCCTATAGAGAATCACCATCCAACAATAACTTCTTTTGGATTCACTCACTAATACAACTCATACACATTATGATGGTAATTGATATCTAATACAACACACTATATATATTTTAAAACAAATTAGATTTATCAAAATTTTGACCAACTCTTAAAGGTTTTCCACCAAACATTGGTTGACATTTTGACCAACTCTTTGGTCATGACCATGGCATCCTGGTTGTGGGATTGACTAGAATTGGTTGATATTTTGACCAATGCTTGGAGGTTTTCCACTAAGACTTGGTCAAAATTTCTAACAAAACTTTTCTTGTGACCATGGCATCCTAGTCATTGGATAGACCAAAATTGGTCAAAATTTCAACCAATGCTTGGAGGTTTTCTACCTAGAATTGGTCAAAATTATGACCAACTCTTTGGTCATGACTTTGGCATCATGCTCATGGGATAGTCCAAAATTGGTCAAAATTTTGACCAATTCTTGAAAGTTTTCCACTAAGATTTGGTCAAAATTTTGACCAATAATTACCAATTAGGATCATCCAAAATGCACTCTTTCTGACCAAATATTTGGTTGAAATCTTGACCAGTTGGAGGTTTGGTCAAAATTTTGACAACAAAAATTGTGATGTACTACTTGGTCACAACTTTGACCAACATGAGTTGAAATTTTGACCAAATTTCATTAAAAATTGGGTCAAAATTTACTAGTTTGTGTTAATAGATGGGGGTGTTGGGCTTAATATTTTTTTTTTTGAGTCTTTTAAAGATGTTGGGTTATTCTTAATAAGTCATAGATACCAAAAGAAAGATCACTATCAAAGCCTATGATGAGGAAAAAATAAGTTCAAAGGGGTTGGTCATCCTTCCTATCAAAATTGGCCCTATTGAGAAAGATATTTTATTTCAAATAGTTGACGTTGGTCCCCTTGCATACAATATATTACTCGATAGACTGTTGATTCATGATATGCAAGTAGTTTTGTCTACCTATCATTAGTGTGTTAAGTTCCCTGACAATGGAACAGAGATTTTAATACCTAGGGATAATACTTTATCTATTAACTCAATTTCAATGAGTACTCATGTTCCCCTCAATAGAGAAGTAGATTATTGTGATGCAACCTTAGCTTAATTTAGAGATAGGTTCAAAACAATAAACCTTGGCATGGAAGGGTATCGAATCAACTCCCTCATGGCATTACCAATTTATCCTAAGTCTTATAGAAAACCTTTACAATAAATGAGACCTTACTCTCCAGCTATGACATTATTTGCCACATGTGTATCGTCATCAGTGTTGGAAATCTGATTGAAAAAGAAGCACTATCAAAGAGGGAGATTGTTGCAAAGAAGGAGATTGTTAATAAAGAATTTTTTCAATCACTGTGTTGTCACTAATGTCAACCCTACTATTTTCTGGAATGATAATTTCCTATAAGATCCAAGTACTATCACTTAGTTGAATGATGAAGATGATTTAATCAACAAGATGTAACAAAAGTACCAAGGGAAAGGTTGAGTTATGGTTTTATAATGAAGTGCAAGGATTAGTTAAGATAATGGTAATATGATGTATTAATAGTATACTTGAAGATACAGATGTTGGTCATATTTAGAAACACTTGAATAATAAATTGTAACAAGGTTGTCCGCAAAGCTTAATTGAGTTCATTAGTAAGTGCTTAGCAAGCTACTTTGAGTCGAGCAAATTTTTAGTTAGTGTCGAGTAAATGCAAAATCTAGTGTGTTCTAAGTGATACAAAATGACATAAGCATGTTTAGGAGCCAAGAAAAGTAACATGTGCCGAGCATCAAGAAAAACTTAGTGGATGCCGAGTGAATCCATAGTAGGTACCAAGCATTAGTAAGACATAGTTGATGCCGAGTAACATAGTATGTGTCGAGCACTGAAATTTCAATAGTGTTGAGCTACTGCATTATGTGAAAAGTCTAAGATTCATGAAATCTAAGTCAACAAGGTTGTTACCTTGAATTTTGTGAACTAGATGGAGGACAAGGATGATGAGCTGGTGGCACAAAATTTTAGGTAAACCATTTTTGAGTGAATTCAAAGGGATTCTTCATGATATTTCTAGAAGAAACAAGATATGGGTTAGATTCATTGAATCCTACCTAATCCATTCAAATTAAAATAAAAGAGGGAAGAATCGATCAAGAAAAGAAATTCCAAATTTCTATTTAAGGAGTTACAGGCCAAGAAGCAAGAGTTGCTGGTGTGCCAAATTGTGAACTAGTTGAAGGGTGTCAAGGAGAAGACATCAAGGAGAAGGAAGAACAGAGCACAAAGACTCTACTTCGATAAGTGGTCAAAAAGAGAGGATTGCACTAGTATATCAAGCATGAAGACTCAAGGAGATAAATCTTCAAAGAGAACAAGATCTCAAAACTGCAAAGACTGAAAGCTAGGCAAATTATGAAGAGCTAAAAAGTGACCTAAAATCTGTAAGTTAAGTTGTAAGTTGTATTAGGTTAAAACACCTTATTGTTACTCTCTAACAATTTTTTTAGGTAGGGTAAAATCCTATGGACTTAGGTTAGTTTAACAACTATTTTTAAATCTTTTAATAGGGGTGGCATTCCAAGTGAATGATCTAAAGTCCTCTATCTAGGCCCACTTCTAACAGGGTGGTTAAATCCTTTAACCAGGTCACATTTAACAGTGTGTTGTGGCCTTTAACAAGGTAGGCCTTTCATAGGGGATCACTTCAAAAGAGTGAGAATTGAGTAGCATGTTACTAGTGGTTTTCCCTATATTGGGTTTCCATGTAAATCATTGTGTTATGTATTGATCTTTCATGTGTTTTGCTTGCATGTTGATTTACAATAATTTGCTAAGTAGAAAAGTTTAAGCTTAGATGAATGAATAGTTTAATGGGCTCACTTTACTTGATGAAAAAGTTTTATTAGGACATTTGGACCTTTAATAACTAATTCACCCCCCTCTTAGTTATTCTTAAGCATTTCTAACAATTGGTATCAGAGCCATCTGTTGATTTAGTTTAAAGGTACTAGAAGAAAGAAGATCAAGATGTCCAAGAGAGAAGTTTCCAAGCTCAATAGAGATAACTTCATTGTATGGAAAAGTCTAATGAAGTTGCATGTTAGATCAATAGGTGATTATGCAAAAACCTCAATTACAATGGAACATGTAAATCCAATGGGAGCCCTTACTACACATGATTTTTAAAAAAGGAGCATAATCAAACAATACTAGAGATTACGTCTACCCTCAACTATGCTGAATTTGATGATATTAAAGGATGTGACTCTACATTTAAGATGTGGAAAGCCTTAACTGATATCTATCGAGGAGATCAAAATGTTCAAAGAGCAAAAAGAGAAAGCCTAAGAGGAAAGTTTGATGACATGAAAATGGAGGAAGGTGAGAATGTTTCTCAATATGCCTCTAAAATGAAAGAAGTGGTAAGTGCAATAAGAAGTCTGGGTGGTCATTTGGAAGATGATATTGTTTGTTGAAAATTTGATTGAAAAGGTCATTTTTTGTTGAACATCAAAGAGGGAGATTGTTGCAAAGAAGGAAGTTTGTTGATAAAGAATTTTTTCAAGAGGGAGATTGTTGCAAAGAAGGAAGAATGTTGATAAAGAATTTTGTCATTGATGTCAAACCTACTATTTTTAGGAATGACAATTTCTTATAAGATCTAAGCACTATCACTTAGTTGATTGATGAAGAAGATTTGATCAACAAGATGTAACAAGAGCACCTAAGGGAAAGGTTGAGTTATGATGTTGTACTAAAGTGCAAGGATCAGCTAAGGCAATGGTTAAATGGTGTATTGATACTATACTCAAAGACACACATTTTTTCCATACTTAGAAGCATTGGAGGAATAAGTTGTAACAAGGTTGACTACAAAGCTTAAACTAAGTTCATCAGCAAGTGTCGGGTAAGCTAGTTCAAGTTGAGCAAATTTTTAGTTAGAGCTAAGCAAATGTAAAATCTAGTGTGTTTCAAGTGAATTTCAAGTACTGAGTGAACTTTCGGTGCCGAGTGAAGTTCAAGTGCTGAGTGAACTTTAGGTGCCAAGTGAAGTTCAAGTGTCGAGTGAACTTTAGGCACCGAGTGAAGTTCAAGTGCCGAGTGATATAGAAGGAGCCAAGTAAATAGAAAATCTTAGTGGATGCCAAGTGAATTCATAGTAGGTGTTGAGAATTAGTAAAATGTAGTTGATGCCGAGTAACATAGTGTGTTCCGAGCACCAAAATTTCAATAGTGTTGAGCTAGTGCATTATTAGAAAAGTCAAAGATTTGCCAAATCTGAGCCAACAGAGTTGTTATCTAGAATTTTGTAAACTAGTTAGAGGATAAGGATGATGAGTTGGTGGCACAAAATTCTATGTAAACCATTTTTGAATGAATTTAAAAGGATTATTCAAGAAGTTTCTAGAAGAAAAAAAATATGGATTAGATTCAATGAATCCTACCTAATCCATACAAACAAAAATTAAAGAATAGATAACAGAGACTCTACTTCAATGAGTGGTTAGGAAGAGATGATTGCACTAGTACATTGAGCATGGAGACTCAAGGAAATAAAGCTTGAGAGGAGAATAAGCTATTAGAGCTACAATGGTTCAAGGCCAGGAAATCTTATGAGCTAAAGAAGTAATCTAAGATCTGCAAGATAAGTTGTATACTACATTTAGGTCATAACCCCTTATTGTTACTCTCTAGAAATTGTATCAATTAGGGTAAAGGAAAATCCTATGGACTTAGGTTGGTTTAATAGCCATTTGTAAATCCTTTAATAGGTTGGCATTCCAGGTGAATTTTCTAAAGTACTCTAGCTAGGCCCACTTCTAACCGGGTGGTTAAATCCTTTAACTAGGTCACATTTAACAATGTGTTGTAAGCCTTTAATAAAGAAGGCCTTTCATAGGGCATCACTTCAAAAAAGTGAGAATTGATTAGCATGTTACTTATGGTTATGGCATAAAAGATTGTGTCATGTTAACTTTGACAATCTGATTAGCATCGACAAAAAAAAAGAAAGTAAGAGATTTTCCTAAACTGAAGAAACCTAAAAAATACAATGTGTAAACAATGTCAACTAGGAAAGATGACTAAGTCTAGTTTCAAGAGTAAAACATATGCTTCCAAAGATGTACTAGGACTAATCCATACAAACTTATGTGGTCCAATAGAAGTGAAAAACTACCTAGGAGATAGATACATCATGTTATTTGTAGATGACTATTCTAGGATGATGACTGCCATGTTATTGAAGAAAAAATTTGATGCTTTTCAAATGTTTAAGTGGTATTTGGCCAAAGTTGAGAAGGGAATAGGAAAGAGTCTGAAGTGCCTAAGGTTAGACAGAGGAGGTGAGTTTACATCAATACAATTTGAAATATTCCACAATGATAAAGGTATCAAAAGACAAACATCAACACCAAGAACTTCACCACAGAATGTTATTGCAAAAAGAAAAAAAAAGATCAGTGATAGACTATGCTAGAACATTGATGATGGAGGAAAATGTTGCTCTAAAGCACTGGAGAGAAGTTGTAATCTCTATAGTCTACACATTGAATAGAGTTCAAGTCAAGAAAGGTATATATGCAACACCTTTTCAATTATGGTATGATCACTCACCTAATGTTAAACATTTCAAAGTATTTGGTTGCAAATGCTATATTCTTAAAGATACTAGAAATGGCAAGTTTGATGCAAAAAGTGATGAAGGCATATTCCTTGGATACTCCATTAGAAGCAAGGCATATAAGTGTTTGAACCCTAACACTAACAAGATTGTGGAGAGTGAAAATGCAAATTTTGATGAGCATGTAGAAGTACAAGTTGATGAATCCAAGCAACCAAAAACTTATAGATCTTTTGTATACTTTTATGAAGGAATGAATATTGAAGATAAAGCTACCAATCAAGTTGGATATCAACAAAAAATCTCAATATCAGTTGAGTCCCAAATAGTGAATGTTGAGTTGTATTTCGAAGCTGAGTTGTAGAATGAAGGAAATGCACATTCTAATTCTAAAATTAATGCACATGAAAGAGATGATGAAATACCAAATGAAGAGGAGAAAAATGACTCTAAAGCTGAAGGATCAAATATGGAAAGAATGAAAACCCAAGACTAGCCAAGTATGTGAGAAGACATCACCCTTCAAATCAAATCATTGGTGACAAGGATGCCAGACCAATGACAAGGAATAAACTAAGGAATGAATCATGTCTGGTGAGCAAGGCTGAGCCTAAAATAGTGAAAGATGCACTACAAGATGATGACTAGTATAAAGCTATGGAAGAAGAGATGGACCAAATTAAGAAGAACAAAACTTGGACCCTAGTTCCCATACCAACTGATAAGAATGTAAATGATACAAAATGGGTTTTTAGGAACAAACTTAATGAGAATGGTGAGATCACAAGAAATAAGGCCAGACTAGTTTGCAAAGGCTATGCACAAGAAGAAGGACTATATTATGGGGAAACATTTTCTCCTATTGCAAGAATGGAAGGAGTTAGGATATTACTTGCATATGCTACCTACAAAGGTTTCAAAGTCTACCAAATGGATGTCAAGTCTGCATTTCTAAATAGTATATTGGAAGAGGAATTGTACATAAAACAACCTAAGGGATTTTTTGATGACAACAACAAGGATATGGTCTACAAATTGCATAAGGCACTTTATGGTTTGAAGCAAGCACCTAGAGCATGGTATGAGAGACTGTACAAATATCTTGTAAAGATAGGATTTGAGAGAACATATGATAATAACAATTTGCATATCAAGGTAGAACAAGGTAAATATATTTGATATCTGAAATATTTGTTGATGATATAATATTTGGAGGAAAAGATATTTTATCAAAGATTTTGCTGATCAAATGAAATATGAGTTTGAGATGTCAATGTTTAGAGAAATCAAATTCTTTGTTGGATTACAAGTACATCAATTGAAGCATGGTATATTTGTGACCCAAACAAAATACATCAAGGAGATACTCAAGACATTTGGGTTAGAAGACTCAAAACCAATTAGCACACCAATGGTGACTGGACATAAGCTATCAAAAAATGATGAGTTAGTTGAAGTGAATCAAACAATATATAGATCAATGATTGAAAAGTTGTAGTATGTTGTACATAATAGACTAGACATTGCATTAGCTGTTGGAATGGTGGTAAGATTTTTTGTACATCCAAGAGAAAATCATCTAATGGTTTTAAAGAGAATACTGAGGTATCTAAAAGGAACTGACAACTTTGGTTTGTACTACAAAATGAGTGAAAAGTTTGAGCTAAGAGCCTACACTAATGTAGATTGGGGAGGCAATATTGATGATAAAAAAAATACTAGTGGCTCAGGAGCACTTTTCTTGGGAAGAAGACTGATTACATGGACCAGTAAAAAGTAAAGTTGTACCTTACAGTCAACAATAGAAGTTGAATATGTTACAACTTCTATAAATTGCACTAATATTGTATGGATCAAACATCTATTGCAAGGTATGAAGGAGGAAGTTATTGAGGCTATGATACTTTATTATGATAATACAAATGCCATCAATATATCAAAGAACCCTAATATGCATGCCAAAACCAAGCATATTGCAATCAAGTATCACTATGTAAGAGATTTGATGGAAGACAAGCAAGTAAAGATGGAATATGTTAGTTCAAAGGAACAAATTGCTGACATTTTCACAAAATCACTACCTAAAGATGCTTTTGAATATCTTAGAGGAAAGTTAGGGGTGATACCTCTATCCAAGGCTACTTGAAGCAACAACAAGACTGCCCTGCATCAAATGAGTTGATTGTTGAAATATTTTCACATTGTTGTAGAGGTTACTTACTTTAGGATTTATGCTTGAAGTAATCAAAGTGAAAAAGATACAAAATCAGTCACAAGCAAGGTGAAAAAGGGAGAAATTGAAAGAGCCTGCAAATTCTACACTTACACATTAAGATGTTGAGTTATTGCATCTTTGGCATTGTTGTCAAAGAGGGAGAAAGAGAATAAATCGATCAACAACATTTAATGGATAAAGCTCTGATCAACAATATTCAGTTAGATAAGAAGGAGAAGTTGAATAAGAAACTAATCAATAGTTAAGGGAGAAGATGAGAAAGTTGATTAGAATAGAGAATAGTAGAAGATGAGCAATGCATGCAAAGGGAGAGAATGTAAGAAGGAAGAAAGGAAAGAAAAAGGATACAACAGTTAAGAGGGAGAAGTAGAAGTAAAGCAATTAGGATAATAGATCAAGAGATTGGAGATGTGATAGATTCACAATTACCTTTTGTCATTTGACTTACTATTCTAACTTAGTTAACATAACATAGTTAAATAGTTTGGTTTGATGGTTGATCAGTTTGGTTTGCCATCAATGCCAAAGAGGGAGATTGTTGGAAATCTAATTGAAAAAGTCATTGTTGTTGAAGATCAAAGAGGGAGATTGTTGCAAAGAAGGAAGTTGGTTGATAAAGAATGTTTTCAATCATTGTTTTGTCATTGATGTCAAACTTTCTTTTTGTAGGAATGACAATTTCTTATAAGATCCAAGCACTATCACTTGGTTGATTAATGAAGAAGATTTGATCAAACAGATGTAACAAGAGCACCTAAGGGAAAGGTTGAGTTATGATGCTATAATGAAGTGCAAGGATCAACTAAGGTAATGATTAAATGGTGTATTGATAACATACTCAAAGATACAAATATTGGCCACACTTAGAAACACTGGAGGAATAAGTTGTAACAAGGTTGACTGCAAAGTTTAAACTAAGTTCATTATTAAATGCCAAGTAAGCTAGTTCAAGCCGATAAATTTTTAAGTTGGAGCCAAGAAAATGTAAAATCTAGTGTGTACCAAGTGAAGTTCAAGTTTCGAGTGAACTTTAGGTGCCGAGTGATGTTAAGTGCTGACTGAACTTCAGGTGTCAAGTGAAGTTCAAGTGCTGAGTGATACAGAAGGAGCCAAGTAAATAGAAAATCTTAGTGGATGCCAAATGAATTCATAGTAGGTGTCAAGCATCAGTAAAACATAGTTGATGCCAAGTAACACTGTGTGTGTCAAGCACCAAAATTTCAATAGTGTTGAGCTGCTCCATTAATGGAAAAGTCAAAGATTTGCCAAATCTAAGCCGATAGAGTTATTTACTTTAATTTTGTGAACTAGTTGGAGGATAAGGATGATGAGCTGGTGGCATAGAAATATATGTAAACCATTTTTGGGTGAATTTAAAAGGATTATTCAAGAAGTTTCTAGAAGGAACAAAATATTGGTTAGATTCAATGAATCCTACCTAATCCATATGAACTAAAATTAAAGAATGGAAAGATCAAGTGGGAAAAGAAAATTCTAGACTTCTATTTAAGAGTTCATAGGCCAAGAAGTTAGAGTTTCTAAATTTCCAAATTGCAAAGTGGCTGAAGCATGTCAAAGTAGAAGGCATCTAGGAGAAGGAAGAATAGAGCATAGAGAATCTACTTCAATGAGTGGTTAGGAAGATATGATTGCACTAGTAAATTGAGCAAGGAGACTCAAGGAGACAAAGCTTGAGAGGAGAACAAGTTGTCAAAGCTACAGTAATTAAAGGCTAACCAATGTTATGAGCTAAAGAAGTGATCTGAGATCTGCAAGATAAGTTGTATATTGCATTCATATCATAATCCCTTATTGTTACTCTCTAGCAATTTTATCAATTGGGGTAAAGGAAAATCCTATGGACTTAGGTCAGTTTAATAGTCATTTGTAAATTCTTTAACAAGGTGGTATTCCAAGTGAATGTTCTAAAGTCCTCTAACCAGGCCCACTTCTAATAGAGTGGTTAGATCCTTTAACTAGGTCACATTTAACAGAGTGTTGTAAGCCTTTAATAGGGTAGACCTTTCATAGGGCATCACTTTAGAAGAGTTGGAATTGAGTAGTATATTACTGGTAGTTTTCTCCAAATTGGGTTTCCACATAAGTCACTGTGTCATGTGTTGATCTTTCATGTGTGATATTTGCATGAAGATTTATAGTAACTTGCTAAATAGGAATGTTTTAAGCTTGGAAAAATGAATGGTTGAATGGGATTACTATACTTAGTAAAAAGTTTTAATTGGACATTTGGACCTTGAATAGTTGATTCACCACCCCTTCCCCCCCCGCCCCCCCCCCCCCACTTAGTTATTCTAAAGAATTTCTAACAACTGTTAATAGAAAATACTTGAGAACCTTGCTCCCCACCTATGCTATTAGAGTTTTAGCCATACAAGAGTTAAGATGTGTACCAAGAAATGCACTAACTTTTGAAGGGATAGTGGGAAGCCTTACTACATTTGAGTTGTCCAATTTTGAAAACTACAGACCTTAGAATCTTGAATCTACTTTCAAGGCCAAGCTGACATTGAAAGACACTAAGGAGGTGAAATCAAAGAAGAAGAAAAAGGGAAAATATGCATCCAGTGATTGCAGCACATATGAGGAATATGTGGAACAATTGGTAGCATTATTGGCCAGAAGATTTCATAGAGGCAAAGGTAAATTCAAAGGTAAGTTTCCTATCATATGTTTTAATTGCAATCAAGTAGGACATATTGCTGCAAAGTGTACACAAAAGAACTACAAAGAAGGAAACAAGTACAAGAATAAAAGAAAAGATGATGGCAGAGATTACAAGGAAAAAGGAAAAAAGTGCTACATTGTTGAAGAAAAAGATTCTAATGATAATGATGATGAGGTAGTCTATGTAGCCATGAAGGATGAATCATATGAAGATGAGGCAATAGCACTGGTAACCTGTGTGAATAAAAATGAAATGTGGATCATAGACAATGGATGCTCACATCACATGACAAGAGATAAATGTAAGTTTATTACCTTTACTTAGTATGATGGGAATAGTGTTACATTTGGAAATGATGCTCCATGTCAAATCAAAGGAAAAGGTTCTATTAAACTTACAAAGAAAATCGCATGTGATAATGCATACTATGTTGAAGGATTGAACTACAATTTTTTGAGTGTGTCACAACTAGGAAACATAGGTTGCAAAGTAGAATTTGGAAACAAAACTACCAAAATCTATGATACTGATGGAAATCTGATAGGAAAAGGTGAACAATCTTGGAGTAATCTATTTTACCTAGATATGGAAGATGCAACCTATCTCATTATAAAACTTGATGATGTGTGGCTATGGCATAAAAGAATGTTTCATGTCAACTTTGATAATCTCATTACTATCAGAAAAATGAAGAAACTTAGGGGGTTGCCAAAATTGAAAAATCCTAAAAATACAATGTGCAAACAATGCAACTAGGGAAGATGACCAAGACAAGTTTCAAAAGAAAAACCTACACTTCCAAAGAAGTATTAGGGCTAGTTCATATAGACTTATGTGGTCCAATAGAAATACAAAGCTACCAAGGAGACAGATTGTTGGAAATATAGATGGAGTAACTGAGGGGGGGGCAGGGGGGGGGGGGGGTGAATTAGTTACAAAAAAATAAAAATCCATAGATCCCTTAGATGTCTTATAAACTTAGTTACTACTATCACTCGGTAGCCACATAGAAAAATGTTGTAACTCAGTAGATGTATGTTAACTTATTAAGCATTCACAAAGGTTTAACATGCATGCATAAAAGAAATAACATCAACACAAGAGACACCAGATTTAACATGGAAACCCAACATGGGAAAAACTACCAAGTAACTAGCTACCAATTTTCACTCTTCTGAAGTGAGCCCTTTTAGGAGCTATCCCTATTAAAGGTTACAAAAAAAATTGTTAGGTGTGACCCTATCAGAGAATTTAATCACCCTGCTAGGAATGGTCTTGTTAGAGGACTTAAGAATAATTCAATAGAACTATCCACTTTGTTAGAGGATTTTTAAAAATGGCTATTAAACCAACTCTGTTAAGAGATTTAGGAATCACTGCTACAATGATGAAATATAACAATGAAGTGACTTGAATGAGATGCAACTGAACTTTATTGTTATAGATCTATATTCTACTTCACTAGATCCTCTTTGATCGAATACACCTTTGCTACTCCTCAAGGATATCTGATCCTTCTTCAAAATTCACTCATAGTGTCCTTTTCACACAATTAACTCACTTGCATGCTTGCTCATTCATTCATCCATACTTTTTTAATTCACAACTTGACCTTTTATTTATACCTTACAAATTGTCAAGTCAGCTCATTTACAAGTTACAATTACCAATAATTATTACATCATTAGGCTACAAACATTACATGAAACAATTAAATTTTATTTCCCAAAATAATGAAATCTTTCATTGGCCAACCTTTCTCAATAAATACTACTCCATAAATGATTTCCAGTGTTAACTAGCTAAAGCTTGGTATACACTACAAATTTTGCAAAATCCTTTGGAGACCGAGTGAACTTGGTAGAGACTAACTTTCTTTCACTAACCTTTTGAGCTCCATAGAAACTAACTTTTGCCACAAAATCCTTCAACACGTGAGTGAGCTTAGTAGAAACTGTCTCCATAGTGTAACTTCTAGAAACTCTCGGTAGACTTTGTAATTTTTTTTGCTAACCATCTAAGTTCAGTAGAATCTGTCTTTTTCTTTATTGACCAACTAAGCTCGGTAGACTCTATTTGATAACTGATATGACATTTGTGTAACATCAAAAACAACACACAATTAAAAAATTGTATCCAACAATCTCCTTCCTTGGCATTGATGGCAACACAACATGTCAAAGTAGAATGAAATTTGAGAACTTGTCTTTTCTGATAGAATATTTCTCCCTCTTAACTTTTATGCCAAAAACTTCTCAAATAAAGTAATCTCCCTCTATGAAGGAATTACATAGCTTATTATCAAATAGTAGATTCTTCACAAACAAATTCAAATTTTAGAAAGATATGACAGTATACTTTCCCTCTTTGACAACACATGCCAAAGATAACACAAACCAAATGAGTAACAATGTACCTTGAGTACTGATTCATATGCAATACTCCCTTGATTATGTTGCATCAACTGAAAAAGTATTCAACTTGGTTCCTATTGATGAATCACTAAAACTTTATTTTAGTGAGATTCTGATAAGGGAATGACCCCTAACTTACCTCTTAGATACAATAATGCATCCTTAGGTAGTGTCCTGATGAATATGTCAGAAATTTGTTCTTTTGTATGGACATATTCCAATCTGATCTCTTTATCCTGTGCCAATTCTCTGAAAAAATGATATTTTATTGCAATGTGCTTGGTTTTTGAGTGCATCACTAGATTTTTAGATATGTTGATTGCACTTGTATTGTCACAAAACATAACAACAAGTTCTTTGATTTCCACTTTCATGCCTTCCAATAATTGTTTGAACCAAACAATATTAGAATAGTTTATTGCTGCTACAACATACTCTACTTTTGCTGTAGATTGGGATGTGCAATTTTTCTTTTTACTTGTCCAAGGAACCAACCTCTTTCCAAGAAAGAAAGCTCCTCCACTTGTGCTTTCTCTATCATCAATGTTTCCTACCCAATTTACATCAGTAAACACTTTGAAATCCAGATTACCTCCAAATTTGTACCACAGTTCATAATCTTCAATGCATTTCAAGTATCTCATGACCCTTTTGATTGCCATCATGTGATTTTCTCTTGGTTTTGCTAAAAATTTTTCTACAATACCAACTGCAAGAACAATATCTAGCCATGTATGAACTACATACTATAACTTTCCAATCAATGATCTATATAACGTCTGATCTACCTCCTTTGATTCATCATCCTTGGTAAGCTTTAGTCCAGTGCACATAGGAGTCCCAACTGGTTTGCAATCTTCCATACCAAAGTTTTTGTGTATCCACTTGTTGTACTTAGACTGAGTGATGTAGATGCCATTCCTACTCTACTGAATTTGAAGACCAACAAAAAATTTAATCTCACCAAACATTGACATCTCAAATTCCTTATTCATTTGCTCTAAAAATTCTTTGCATAAATCATCATTTTCTATAAAAAAAGTATCATCCACAAATATTTCTACCAAAATAATTTTTTTATCTAGTCCTTCCTTGATATGCAAACTACTATTATCATTAGTTCTCTAAAAATCAATCTGAATAAGATAATTATGTAATCTTACATACCATGCTCTAGGGGCTTGTTCTAGACCATACAGTGCTTTGTGTAATTTGTAGACCATGTCTTTCTTGACTGGATCAACAAAACCTTCACATTGTTCAATGTAGACTTCTTCATCTAGAATACCATTAAGAAATGCAAATTTGACATCCATTTGATATACCTTAAATCCTTTGTATGTAGCACATGCAAGTAAGGTCCTAACACCTTCCAATCTTGCAACAAGAGCAAAAGTCTCTCCATAATCTATTCCTTCTTCTTGGCAGTTGCCTTTAAATACTAGTCTAGCTTTGTTCCTTGACACCTTACCATCTTCATTCAACTTATTTCTGAATACCCACTTAGTTCCAATCACATTCTTATCTTTAGGCCTAGGTACAAGAGTCCAATTTTTTTTCTTAGCTATTTTCTCTATCTCTTCATTCATAGCCTCAATCTAACTTTTATTTTCTAATGCATCTTTAACATTTCTAGGTTCAAAATTAGGAATTAAACAAGTACCTTTCAGTTTACTTTTTGTCATAGTACCTTCAAATTTGTCTCCAATAATTGATTGGGTGCAAGATGTCTCATAACATACTTGGTTAATACAAGTTCCTTGCCTTTTGAATGAATTGCATTGTCATCCTCTTGTATTGGTTGCTTTGGCTGATTTGACTACTACTCAGGTCCTTCAAACTCGGTAGCTATTGGCTTGGTAGCATCTGAATGTGACTCGAGTTCCTATAGCTCAGTTTGAACTTCTTGAAACTCAGTTATTGAAGACTTGGGAGTAGAAGTTTCTTAATTGATAGATGTATCTAGTATTGTATCAGGTTCAATGAAAATAAATCTCCTGTAATATTCTAGTTCCTTTTTGCTTTCTTCTTCAGTCCTTTTTGCAAACTCATCAACTTTCACATATGCACTTTCTATGACTTTGTGAGTAGAAAAATTCAAACATCTATGTGCTTTACTCTTGCAAGAATATCCTTAAAATATTCCTTCATCACCCTTTACATCAAATTTACCTTTTCTAGATTCTTTTAGAATATAACATTTACTTTCAAATACTTTGAGGTAACTTACATTGGGTTTATAGCCATACCATAACTCATAGGGGGTTTTGAATGAGCCCTTCTTCAGATGTACTTTGCTCAAGGTATGAAATATAGTGCTAATAGCTTCCTTCCAGTATTTGATAGCAATGTTCTTTTCAATCATTAAAGTTCTTGCATAGTCCATGATAGATCTATTCCTCCTTTTAGCTATTCTATTTTTCTCGAGAGTTCTAGGGGCTAATGCCTATCTTTTGATTCATCTTTCAATGCAAAAGTTATTGAACTCATGAGAGATGAATTCACTGCCTCTTTCTAACTTCAAGCATTTTAGTCTTTTCACTATTTCTTTCTCTACTCTAGCCAAATACCATTTGAACTTCTCAAATGCTTCTAATTACTCTCTTAGGCATATGATAGTCATCATTCTTGAGTAATCATCAACAAAAAGAATGAAAAAATTTTCTCCAGTATAGCTTTCAACTCCAATAGGTCCACACAAATCAGTATGCACAATTTCCAAAACTTCTTTAGACTGATAGTTCTTATTTTTAAAGCTATTTTTTCCCATCTTACCAATCTGACAATTCTTGCATAGACCAACATTAGGTTTCTTTATACTAGGAATGCCTCTTTCTTGAATTTGCTTAGTTTCACTAGGTTATCAAAGTTCACATGACATAACCTTCTATGCCATAACCAAATTTCTTCAATTTGAGCAATAAAGCATGAGCATTCACCAAGTTCAAGATAGAACAAGTTACTTTTTGTCTGTATGCCTGATCCAATCAACTTTTCTTTGTCATCTAGCAGTCTTGCTTTTCCATGCATGAACTCCACTTTGAATCCATTATTGATTAGCTATGCCACACTCAATAGATTGTGATTGAGTCCTTTAAGTCAATAGGTATTATCACATACAATCTCTTTGGTTAGTGACATTCTTCCTCTACCTTTTATACAACAAGGTTCATTCTTATCAAATCTCACACTACCACCATCATAGTCTTCAAAATGTTCAAACTTTGTTTTTTCACCAATCATATCATGAGTGAAACCACTATCTATGATCCATGTATCATTTTTTCTCACATGAGAGATAAGTGCCATTTTATCTTCCTCTTCATTATTAGATTCATCTTTCATAGCAATGTAAACAATTTCATCTTCACCATCTTTAGAATCATTAGAATCTTTAGCCATGAAACATGTTTTCTTACCTTTGCCCTTGAATGATTTGAATTCTTTCTTTCCATTGCACTTGTGACCTTTCTTCTCATCCTTGTTTTTCTTATTTGGCCACCTAGCAGAAATATGTCCAATTTCCTCACATGAAAAATAGATCAAAGGAACCTTACCTTTGTATTTTCCTTTGCCTCTAGAATATTTCCTTACTAGTAGAGCTTCAACCACCTCAAGATCACTATAAAAAATCTGATCTAATTCTTCTTCACTTTCTGACTGGGAATCCTTTGTCTTCTTGCCTTTTTCTTTGAGTGAAAGCTTGGCTTCAAATGTTGATTCAATGCTCTTGGAAGCTGGAACATAGTTGTTATAGTTATCTAGCTAAAATGAAGTCAATCTTCCTACTATGGCCTCTAAATTTATCTTATGATTTGCTTCACATCTTCTTTCTTGAATTGTAGAAAATCTAATTGCATATATGGGAAGTAATGTTCTAAGAACTTTACTTACAACTTTTTCCTCCTCAATATCTCCTCTAGAAGCCTTGATTGCAGTGACGACTACTTTGACTTTTTCAACATTTTTCTCAATGTTTTCATCCTCTCTCATCCTCATCTGATCAAATTGTCTTCTTAGACTTTCTTTTTTGGCTCTTCTCACAGTATCATTACCTCCATAGATATCCTTCAGCTTGTTCTACATTTCAAAGGCAATTTTTTAGTCCTTGACATCATCAAATTCTTCTTAGCTTAGGGAATATGCAATATCTATCATCATGGTGTTATGAGTCTTCTTCTAAGAAATATCATTGATAGATAGTTTACTAGAAGGTGTTACATATGCTTCATCAATATATTTCAATCCTATGTCTCCAATGGAAGCCAGATGGAGTCTCATGATACTAAAAAGTTATCCCTGTTAAGCCTTGGAATTTCCATCTTGTAAGATAATCCCTGAAATCCTTCCTACAAGCACCAAAAGCTCTGATACCAATTTTTTAAAATATAGATGGAGTAATTGACAGGGGGGGTGAATCAGTTACAACAACAAAAATAATTGATAGATCCCTTAGATGTCCTATAAACTTAGTTATCGTTGTCACTCGGTATCCACATAGAAAAAATTTATAACTTGGTAGATGTATATTAACTTATTAAGCATTCACAAGGATTTAACATTCTTGCATAAAAGAAATAACATCAACACAAGAGACACTAGATTTAATATGGAAACCCAATATGGGAAAAACCACCAAGTAACTAGCCACCAATTTTCACTCTTCTGAAATGAGCCCTAGTAGGAGCTAACACTGTTAAAGGTTACAAAACACACTATTAGGTGTGACCCTATTAGAGAATTTAATCACCCTGCTAGGAATGGCCTTGTTAGAGGACTTAAGAATAATTCAATAGAACTATCTACCTTGTTAGAGGATTTAAAAAAATGGTTGTTAAACCAACTCTGTTAAGAGATTTAGGAATCACTACTACAATGATGAAAAGGTAACAATGAAGAGACTTGAATGAGATGCAACTAAACTTTGTTGTTACAGATCTCTATTCTACTTCACTAGATACTCTCTGATTGAATACACCTTTGCTACTCCACAAGGATATTTGATCTTTCTTCAAAATTTTCTCACACATTCCTCTTCACACAATTAACTCACTTGCATGCTATCTCATTCATTCATCCATACTTTTGAATTCACAACTTAACCTTTTATTTATACCTTACAAATTGTCAAGTTGGCTCATTTACAAGTTACAATTACCAGTAATTATTACATCAGTTGGTTACAAATATTACATAAAATAATTAAACTTTATTTCCCAAAATAATGAAATCTTTCATTGGCTGACCCTTCCTGGTAAACTCTACTCTAGAAATGATCTCTAGTGCTAACAAACTGAAGCTTAGTGAACATTGTGAATTCTGCAAAATCTTTTGGAGACCAAGTGAACTCAATAGACACTAACTTTCCTTCACTAACCTTATGAGCTCAATAGAAACTAACTTCTACCATAGAATCCTTCAACACCTAAGTAAGCTCGGTAGAAACTATCTCCACAATGTAACTTTTAGAAATTCTTCGTAGACTCTATAATTCACTTTGCTAACCATTTAAGCTTGGTAGACTCTATCATTTTCTTTATTGACCAACTGATCTTAGTAGACTCTATCTGATAATTGATATGACATTTGTGTAACATCAAAGACAACACACAATTGAACAATTGTATGCAACATAGATACATAATGTTATTTTTGGATGACTACTCCAAGATGATGACTATCATGTTCTTAATGCAAAAATCTGATGCATTTTAAATGTTCAAGTGGTATTTGGCCAAAATTGAGAAAGAAACAGGAAAAAGTTTGAAGTTTCTGAGATTAGACAAAGGAGGAGAGTTCACATCAAAAGATTTTGAGACATTTTGCAATGATAAAGGAATCAAAAGACAAACATAAGCACCAAGAACTCCCCCACAAAATGACATTGTAGAATGAAGGAATAGATCAATGATAGACTATGCCACAACATTAATGATGGAGAAAAATGTTGCTCTGAAGTACTAGAGAGAAGCTATTAGCACTACAGTTTACACCCTGAATCAAGTTCAAGTCAAGAAAGGTACAAATCCAACACCTTTTGAATTATGGTATAGTCACTCACCTAATGTAAAACATTTCAAAGTATCTAGTTATAAATTCTATATTCTTAAAGATACTAGAAATGGCAAGTTTGATGCAAAAAGTGATGAAGGCATATTCCTTGGATACTCCACTAGAAGTAATGCATATAAGTGTTCGAAAACTAACACTAACAAGATTGTAGAGAGTCCAAATGTAAATTTTGGTGAACATGTAGAAGTCCAAGTTGATGAATCTAAGAAACCAGAAGAGTACATATCTTTTGTATACTTCTATGAAGGAATGCCTACTTAAGATGATACTACCAACCAAGTTAGAATTTAGCAACAAATTCCAGTATCAACCGAGTCACAACCAGTGAATGTCAAGCTACATTTAGAAGCCAAGTTGCAGAATGAAAACAATGCATATTCTCACTCTAAAAATAGTACACATAGAAGAGATGATGATATACCAGAGAGTGATGTGCATAGTGACTCTAAAGTTCAAAGATCAAACATGGAAAGAAGGGAAAAACCAAGACTATCTAGATATGTGAGAAGACATCACCCTAAATCATTGGTGACAAGGATGCCAAACCAATGAAAAGGAACAAACCAAGAAATGAATTATGTCTGATGAGCAAGATTCAACCTAAAATAGTGAAAGATGCACTACAAGATGATGACTAGTATAAAGCTATAGAAGAAGAAATAGATCAGATAAAGAAGAACAAATCTTGGACCCTAGTTCCTAGACTAGTTGATAAAAATGTGATTGGTACCAACTTGGTATTTAGGAACAAGCTTGATGAGAATGGTGAGATCACAAGAAATAAGGCTAGACTAGTCTGCAAAGTTATGCACAAGAAGAAGAACTAGATTATGGGGAAACATTCGCCCCTTGTTGCAAGAATGGAAGGAACGAGAACACTACTCGCATATGTTGCTTACAAAGGTTTCAAAGTCTACCAAATGGATGTAAAGTTTTCTTTTCTGAATGGTATACTAGAAGAGGAAGTCTACATAGAACAACTAGAGGGATTTGTGTATGACAACAACAAGGATATGGTTTGCAAACTACACAAAGAACTCTATGGTTTGAAGCAAGCACCTAGAGCATGGTATGAGAGACCACACAAATATCTTGTCAAGATAGGATTTGAGAGAATATATGACAAAAACAACCTATATGTCAAGGTAGAAAAAGGTAAAGATATTTTGATATCTAAGATCTTTGTTGATGATATAATATTTGGAGGAAAAAAATGTTCTTTGCACAGGTTTTGCTAATCATAAGAAACATGAGTTTGAGATGTCAATGGTTGGAGAAATTAAATTCTTTGTTGGATTGAAAGTAAATTAACTAAAGCATGGCATATTTGTGACCTAATTTAAATATATCAAAGAGATACTCAAGACATTTTTCTTAGAAGATTCAAAATAAATTAGTAAACCAATGGTAATAGGACATAAGTTATTCAAGAATGATGAGTTAGCTAAAGTAAATAAAACAATGTGTAGGTCAATGATTGGAAATTTGCAATATATTGTGCATAGTAGACTAGGCATTGCATTAACTATTGGAATACTGGCCAAATTTTTTGGAAATCCAAGAGAAAGTCATCTTATGGTAGTGAAAAGAATATTGAGGTACTTAAAAGGAACAGATGACTTTAGCTTATACTATAAGAGGAGTGAAAAGTTTGAGTTGAAAGTCTACACTGATACAGATTGGGGAGGAAATATAGATGACAAAAAGAGCACCAATGGAGGAGCACTTTTCTTAGGTAAGAGATTGGTCACTTGGACTAGCAAAAAGAAAAGTTGTACCTCACATTCCACAATAGAAGTTGAGTATGTTGTAGTTGCTATTAACTGCACTAATATTGTATGGATCAAACATCTATTGCAAGGTATGAAGGAAGAGGTAACTAAACCTATGATAATCTATTGCGATAACACAAGTGTAATCAACATATCAAGGAATCTTGTCATGCATTCCAAAATAAAGCATATTGCAATTAAGTATCACTATGTAAGAGAACTGGTGGAAGACAAGCAAGTGAGAATAGAATATATCAGTTCAAAGAAATAGATTATTGACATTTTCACAAAAACATTACCTAAAGATGCATTTGAATACCTTAGAGGTAAGTTAGCTGAAATACCCCTATCCAAGGTTTTTTGAGAAAAAAAAAAAAATTTCCTTGCATCAAATGAGTTGATTGTTGAAATATTGTGAATTGATGTAGAGGATAATTACTTTAGGAGTTTTCCTTAAGTACTCAAAGTACTGAAATTTCAAATCAGCCATAAAGCAAGGTGAAAAAGGGAGAAATTGGAGTACCTACAAATGCTATACTTGCAAGATAAGATGCTGAAATAGTATGTCCTTGGCATTTTTGTCAAAGAGGGAGAAAGAGCAAAGAGCAGAAATTGATCAACAACAATTGAGGAGAAAGAGCAAAGAGTTGAAATTGATCAAATGGATAGGATTAAAAGGAAAAAGGAAGAGATATTGTAAGAAGGAGTCAAGAGTAGTACAAGAGTAGTACAAGATTAAAGTGAATAGTAAAGAAGAAAGGAAATAGCAGTCGAGAGGGAGAAGCAAAAACAAAGTAATCAGGATACAGATCAGAAAGGAAGATGTGAAAACTGATGGTAACACATTTTTCCTTTTGGGATTTCACTTAATGTTCTAACCTAGTTTGCATTTTGATAACTTGGTTGAATAGTTTGGTCTGATGGTTGATTAGTTTGGTTTTCCATCAATGCCAAAGAGGGAGATTGTTGGAAATATTATTGAAAAAGAAGCACTATCAAAGAGGGAGATTGTTGCAAAGAAGGAGATTGTTTGATAAATAATGCTTTCAATCATTGTTTTGTCATTGATGTCAAATATTTTATTTTTTGGAATGACAATTGCTTACAAGATCCAAGTACTATCACTTAGTTGATTGATGAAGAGGATTTAATCAACAAGATGTAACAAAAGTACCTAAGGGAAAGGTTGAGTTATGCTTTTGTAATGAAGTGCAAGGATTAGTTAAGACAATGGTAAAATGATGTATTGATAGTATACTTGAAGATATAGATGTTGGTCACACTTAGGAACACTCAAAGAATAAATTGTAACAAGGTTGTCTACAAAGCTTAACTTAGTTCATTAGTGAGTGCCGAGCAAGCTAGTTCAAGTCTAGTAAATTTTCAGTTAGGGCTAAGTAAATGAAAAATCTAGTGTGTGCTAAGTGATACAAAAGGAGCTGAGCATGTTCAAGTTCCAAGCAAAGTAACAGGTGTTGAGCATCAGGAAAAACCTAGTGGATGTCAAGTGAATCCACAGTAGGTGCCAAGCATTAGTAAAACATAGTTGATGTTGAGTAACACAGTATGTGTTGAGCACCAAAATTTCAATAGTATCGAGCTACTACATTATTTGAGAAGTCTAAGACTCACTAAATCTAAGCTAACAAGGTTGTTACCTTGAATTTTGTGATCCAAATAAAAGATAAGGAAATTTTAGGTAAACTATTTTTGAGCAAATTCAAGAGGATTCTTTGTGGTATTTCTAGAAGGAACAAGATATGGGTTAGATTCATTGAATCCTACCTAATCCATTCAAACTACAATAAAAGAGGGAGGAATTGAGCGGGAAAAGAAATTCTAGATTTCTATTTAAGGGGTGACAGGACAATAAGCAAGAGTTGCTATTGTGCCAAATTGCGAAGTGGTTGAAGGGTGTCAAGGAGAAGACATCAAGGAGAAGGAAGAATAAAGCATAGAGAGTCTGATTTGATAAGTGGTCAAAAAGAGAGGATTGCAATAGTATATTGAGCATGAAGACTCAAGGAAACAAAGTTTGAAAGGAACAAGCTATCAAAGTTGCAGAGACTAAAATCCAAGCAAATTGTGAAAAGCTTAAAAGTGACCTAAAATTTGCAAGTTAAGTTGTAAGTTTTATTAGGTCAAAACCTCTTGTTGTTACTCTCTAACAATTATGTCAACTAGGGTAAAATCCTATGGGCTTAGGTTTCTTTAACAATCATTTGTAAATATTTTAATAGGGTGGCATTCCAAGTGAATATTCTAAAGTCCTCTAACCAAGCCCACATCTAACAAGGTGGTTAAATCCTTTAACCAAGTCACATTTAACAGTGTGTTGTAGCCTTTAACAGGGTAGGCCTTTCATAGGGCATCAGTTCAGAAGAGTGAGAATTGAGTAGCATGTTATAGGTGGTTTTTTCCAAATTGGGTTGGTTTCCATGTAAATCATTGTGTTATGTGTTGATCTTTCATATGTTATGCTTGCATGTTGATTTACAATAACTTGCTAAGTAGAAAAGTTTAAGCTTGGATGAATGAACAATTTAATGCACTCGTGCCTTACTTGATAAAAAAGTTTTATTAGGACATTTGGACCATGAATAAAAAATTCACTCCCCCTCTTAGTTATTATAAAGCATTTCTAACAAATAGTGCCTATTCAAGATGGGAAACAAGAGGTAGTTGTTAGAGACTAGATTTATAGAGAAGAGAAATATATGCATAATGAGAACTTCTCTCCCTCTCCCAAGGCCTATGGAAGAGGGTATATTTTTGTCAAAAATATGGACTCCCTTGGACATGGCCCTCTAAGTCATAGATTGGATGCTAGATTCAAACCCCTTGATCATGTTCTTTTTGGATGCAAGTCTAAGGAGATTGTTGGCCTATGATTTGAAAATCATAATAAGAAAACTACTCCTATTTTTGAGGAGTTAGATAGTGAAGATGAACTAGAATATGTACCAAATTTGGAAAATCAGCAAGATATGTGTGAAAATTGGGTTCCTTCCACTAGTCTCCTTTTGGAAAATTTAGATAGTGCAGTCAGTCATGAAATAGTTGCAATTGTGGAAAAAAATGAATTAAGTTCAGATAGTTTAATGGAAAGAGAAGGTGTTACCCTTGATGATATTCAACCTTTCACATAAAGGCATCCCAAGCCTTCATAGTGTAAACGCCCTAGTAGAAGTTCAGAAATGAGTTCAAATGAGTATGAATGGGATTCCTTCTTAGAGCCTTCCATAGTTGACATTGATATTGTTGTCATCCACTCTTATAGTTCTCAACCTGAGGTAGCTAATGAATCATGTGTAGGATTAGAGGATTTGAACTCACATTTTTCCTCAATGCACAATCCTTTTCTTGTTAGTGATGAGAGCCAATTACAACCTATTTAATGCCATATTTTAATCCATTTCATTCACTTTCCTACTCACTTCCCTATTCAAATTCTATCCCAGTTCATTCCATTTTACCATTTTAATGTTGGATATGGTTTAATATAAATAAGTAGTATTTAATATTTTTTTGGGATTAAAATATGGAAAATTCATTATTGGTTGATTTTTACTAGTCTTTATTATAATAATATGCTGATGTGTGGAATGGATCCTCCTGTCGCCTCCACATAATTATATATTTTTACATAGACTTGTTATCTATGAGCACATGCCAATGGGTCATCTATGACTAACATGGTAGGGAAAAAATATTATTTTCTACTTTTTTGCCACCGTATCTCATGATAGATGTGTCTATTGGGTATAGGAGGAAACTGTCACCTTCCCTATTTCTTAAAGATGTAGAAAATATATCTCTACTCTATGGATAGCGATGAAGGGCTTATATGGATCATTCCATTATTTATTTTACTAGTTATAAATAGAACCTTCTTGTTTGGTTGCTATGAGAAATTGACAAGAAATATCTCATAGTTGAGATACATTTTGCAATATCATGAGGATGGAATAACTGATGATCAATTTAATCTCCAAATTTATCTTCTATTGTAACCATGATCTATTTCATAGTTTATGTGAGCTATTTGGCCACAAGTTAAATATAGACTGTGTCATTTTTATTTCATTGTCACCACCTTCAATTATATATAGCAGCTCAAGTTGAGAGTTTCTATGAATAAGACTCTGATAAAAAATATAGTATTGCATATGATTGAAATAGTTCAAGAGAGAAACATTTAAATTTCATCACTCAACAAATTGAGGAGGAAGGGCCCACTTTGTCGAACATTGGTGATATTTGTAATATAATTATGGTGTGTGTAATTCATAATTTAGCATTTTAGTATGTTGTGTATTTAAAGTTTCATATGTACGTATGCTATCTAATTAACATTTTAATTGAGAAAGACAATGAAATGATTCACAAAGTTTTTATTCATTTTCCTAGAGTAATTCATATTGCAAATTTCTACTCTTGAACCCACACCAAAAATTATAAGTATTAATATGTGGATCATTAAGAGCTTCCTATCATATTTTATTAGAAGACAAAACATAAATTCAAAACAAATTTCTATTTAGAAAATTATTGTATTATATTATTTCCTCATGGATGATTTTTTTTGTTTCTTCTAGATTAATTTTCATTAGATCTATAAATTTTAATAGTTGTTATCATTTTTTTTTTCATTTTTTTTTATGTTTCTATTGTTCTTGATGCCAAGAAGTGATAGTTCTTGTCACTGGGATTTCTCTAGTTTTTCCTAGATTCAATGTCACATGTTGCAGTTGCATTCATAATCCCTCATCTCACAACTATCATCCCTTGATGGCATACTGCTCAGACATCTTTCACAAGATTATGGTCTTAGATTTACATTCATAGACCAACTAAACTTCATCATCAATTATTAATTCCTTTCTATTATTTGTCCCAGTGTAGGCCTATTGGTTAGGATTAATCTTGATTTGGGTAGCTTAGGATGTTACTTGATAGGCTCTAACTTTTTGGTCACCAAAAATGAAACCATTCACATTTACAACCTTGAAGCAATCATTGACTTGCCTCTTTTTAATCCCAACCTTATTGATTGGTCCCAATGGTATCAAGAACCTGGACACTTAACATTTAAAAATGACTATGAGATATCCTATTACTTGAATTCCATTGAACTCATATTCTCTTCCACCAGCGGACTAGCTACCAGCATGATAGAGCCAGACATCAAGTACTTTAGTCACAAAATAAAATGAAAAGAAAAGAAAAATAATAAGAGTTCTAATGGTGAAAACCACTATGTGGTAGTGTCAAAACCAAAAAAAGTAAAATGAAAGGATGTATCCAAGGGTGAAAACCTCTCTAAGGTGCCTAAGGATGAGTTACTTGATCATCTCCCTAGTCATTTTCAAGATAGATCTTTAGTACTTATTGAACCAACACAAGAAGTCAATTTGGGTATGGATCAAATTTCATAGATGGTACAGTTGGCTCAATCCTTGTCACCATAAGAAAAAGAAGCTTCCATTGAGTTCTTAAAAAAAAAAAAGATAATTGTTTCCTAGACTTATTTAGATATGCTAGGGTTTGACACTAATCTTATCATGCATCACTTATCTATAGCCCCAGGTGTTAAACTAGTTAAGAAAAAATTGAGAAAGATGCATCCTCACATAGCCCTCGTACTGAAACTAGAATTAGAGAAACTACTTGATGCAAAATGCTTAAGGGCTATGTTGAATGGATATCAAACATTGTACCAATTTCCAAGCATGAAAAAATCATTCAATTTTGTATAGATTGTAGAGATGTCAATAGAGCATGCCCAAAGAATAACTTTCCACTTCCCCATATGGACATGATAGTGGATATGACTATGGGTTATGAGATTTATTCCTTGATGGATGGTTTTTCCAAATACATTCAAATTAATATAGCTCCTAAAGATCAAGAAAAGATTGCATTCACTTGTGCATGGGGTACTTACTATTGGAACATTATGCCTTTTGGATTAAATAACCAAGGAGCTGCCTACCAATGAGCTATGACCAATATTTTCCATGATATGATGCATCAAAACATGGAAGATTATGTGGATAACACCTTGGCCAAGTTTAAGAAAAGAGACACACACTTAGATGACTTAGAAGTCATTCTATATCGCATGGAACAATTTTGACTAAGGTTGAATCCTAAGAAGTGTGCATTTGGAGCTACCTCTGGAAAACTACTAGGATTCATTATTTCAGAAAAAGGAATAGAGGTAGACCCTAAAAAAGTCCAAGCGATCATGGATATGCCACCTCCTAGAAATATTAGTCAAATGAGGAGTCTTCAGGGATGTCTTCAATCCATAAGAGATTTATTTCATAGTTGGAAAATAGAGCTCAACCTTTTAACAAGAGCTTGCATAAAGGAGTTAAATGGGTATGGAATGAGGATTATCAAAAGAGCATAGCTAAAATCAAGAAGTACTTGGAAAATCCTCCAAATTTAAAGCCTCCTATCTCAGGGAAACCACTTATTCTATACATTTCAGTGATAAAATATTCCTTGAGGGCATTACTAGCTCAACTTGATGAACATGGGAAAGAAAGATAAATATACTACATTAGTCATACTCTTGTTTCATATGAGGTTAACTACACCAATATTGAGAAAGCTTTCCTGGCAATTGTGTTTGCTTCCCAAAAGTTATGACATTACATTTTTTTTACACTATACACCTCATAGAAAAAGTAGATCCACTCAAGTATTTACTAGGTAAGGCTGTCCTCACAAGTAGACTTGCTAAATGGATGATGATCCTTTTAGAGTTTGACATAGAGTATGTTGAGTGAAAAGAGATCAAAGGAAAAGCCATAGCAGATCAGTTGACTAATTTCCCAATACCAGATAATGCACCTATTCAAGTTTATTTCCTAGATGAGAACTTTGTGTATATAACTAAAAGAATGTGCAAGATGTTCTTTGATGGATCCTTTATGCAACATGCTTCAGGAGTTGGTGTGTTGTTTGTTTCTCCTCATGGGTACATGATTCCTAAATCATACAAGTTAATACTCCCATGTACAAACAATATTGCTAAGCATGAAGCTTTATCAAATGGATTTAAGATGGCCATAGAATGGAGAATCACAGAGCTATGCATTTATGGGGATTCACAACTGATAATCAACCAAGTCAATGATGAATATTTAACAAAAAATGAGAAACTAGTACCTTAGAAGCATATGGTTGATTCCTTGAGATGATATTTCACATTTTTTATGTTTTAGAAAACTCCTCAAGTAGAAAAAAAAAAATTTGATGCCATGGCTACACTTGGTTCACTTCTTCAGCTAGAGCAACATGAATCTAGATTTGAATTCTTGGTGGAAGAGCTACATGACCCTGTTTATGATTCCCAAGAAAGTCATGTTATTTGTGCCCTTGTTGGTTACAAGTCATCCTATTATGGTGTCATTAATTCATACCTTCATGATGGTATTATCCCTAAAACCTTTAACTGATTTGAATATAGAAACCTTATCTGAAATGCCTCTCACCATTCCCTTATCTCTAGTGATTTTTATGGGAGGGGTCTAGATGGAATGCTTCTTAGATGCTTAGAAAAGGAAGAATATAATCAAGTGTTAGTTGACATCCATGAGGGAATATGTAGAGGACATTCCAATGGTCTTTTTGTGGCCTAGAGGTTTCTTAGGCTAGGATACTATTAGCCCATGCTACAGATTGATGCAGTAGCTTTTGCAAAGTCATGTGAAAAGTTTCAAAGACATGGTAACCTAATACATGCTCCAAGTAGGGATCTCATTTCTTCTATTTCTCATTGGTTATTTCAACATTGGGCCTTTGATCTTGTTGGGCAGATTCATCCCAACTCATTAGGTGGACACAAGTTTATTATCACTACTACTAATTACTTTACTAAATGGATAGAAGTTGTCCCACTTTCTATTGCCTTAGGAAAAATAGTCTCTCTATTCATTTTGAACTATATCATCTATTGATATGGAGTTTCTTCCAAGATTATTACCGATAATGGAGCCCAGTTAAAAAATAAGGACCTCAAACAACTCTGTAAGAGATTCAAGATTAAACAACATTGGTCCTCCATTTAATTTTCACAAGGAAATGGTCAAGAAGAAGCATCAAATTAGGCCATTTTGAAGATCCTACATAGGATAGTTCATAAGAGTTATAGAGATTGGCATTTACAGATAAATCCATCTTTGTGGGCCCATAAAATGATTATTTTTACTCCTATTAGGGCTACTCCTTTTGCCCTCACATATGGCATTGAAGTAGTGTTACCTTTAGAGGTTGAGATTCCTTCACTTAGAGTTTCTCTCAAAGTTCTAGTTATAGATGAAGACTACTACACCACGAAACTTCAAGAGTTAGAACTTCTAGATGAGAAACTTTAAGCATCATTTGACCATATGAGGGTTTATCAAAAGTGCATGTCTAAAGCCTTCAACAAAAAGGTTCACCATAGAATATTCTAGGTGGGAGATCTTATCCTACATGAAAATCCTAAGAATCAACAATTGAGAGATCAAAAGGATAAATTTGAACCTAATTGGCTTGGACCTTTCATCATTATAGCAACTTTTGGGTTTGGTGCTTATTTACTATCTAAAGAAGAAGGAGAGCATCTCCCTAATCCTATCAATGTCTTGCACCTAAAGAAGTTCTATCACTGATGCCCATTCTTTCAAGGGGAAACCTTTATATATATTTATTGATCTTGAAAAAATCCAAAAAAAGATATATTGTCAAAAATCCAAAAGAACTATATATTGTCAAAAATTCTAAAAATTGGAAAATATCCTTAAAAAATGATCTTAGTGAAAACCTAGCACTAGGCACTTTGATGTTTCTCCAAATAAATTATATATTCCAAAAAAAAAATTGCAATAAGATCCAAGTGGTGAAAACTTGGAAATGGGTGCTACTTGAGGGTTTTGCACCCCTATTTCTTAGTATGTGTCCTCAACACTTAGCCTTTATCCATCATGCCTTGTCCTTGTTTCCTTGGTTTGGAATTCATCTTTGTATAGGGGGCATAACTATGTTTTTTTTGGTCTCTTGGATCATTAGTCTTTACAACACCTTGCAAATTGTGTTTTTCAACACCACCCCAACTGTATTTTTCAATACAAGCCCTGACATCAACTATTTTTCAACACTTATCAGCTTGTTCTTACCTAGTTTTGTCATGTGATCTTACCTACTTGCAAGCATTCGATCATTATCCTTAGAACTGGATATTAGTTAACACACTTATGTTTTTAAATACAAATACTTACTCTTTGAGCTATGTCATGATATTTTCTTTGTGTGTTGACTATTATTAATTTTTTTGAGTGTCCTTGTCTAATAAGTCTCTTTGGTATGCAGAGCTAGAGGATTTGGGACATGGGGCATTTTTATTTATTTTCTTTTTGCTTGTGGGTGTGCTCTTGAAACACTAGATTGTCTCTTTTTGTCCCCTTGAACCACTTAGGAGATTTGAGGCATCATCCTTGACTATTTCTTCACAACTATTCTTATGTTCATCCCAACATCTATGCCTTGATGCAAGCGTGCTTTTCTATTCTTTGATGCTTATGCTAGAATCTTTCCACATTCCAATCCAATATAAATCACATTCATAGCTTCATAGTTGTGCTTGTGACTAGTGGTGATTGTGTGATTTTCCAATGTGCATTAATAATAGCCCAATGATGAAAATAAGTTCCTTCACATTCTTTGTGAATGATGAACACAAAATCCTATGTTATAGTTTCTCTATTGAAAGTACACATTTGCATTTTTGTGTAGCTTGCATAGTTAGACTCCATGTTCCTTTTCATTTTTAAGGTTGCATTATGAGTTTGAGAGGGTTTTCCTTCACCTTTCTTTTGGACTTTTAATCAACTATGGTTATGTCTTGACTTTCTTTCATGATCTTAATCAAAATTTTCTATCTCAAATAGTTGATTGATTTTGAGGCATTCTTTTTCTTGAGGAAAATTCTCTTTCTTCTTTCCATTTCTTTCCACCTCTTCCAAAATTTTGTCTTCCATTTGCTTTCACCCCACTTATTTTCTTTTGATTCAACTTTTGGGCATAATCTTCCATGCTTGATGATCCACCTTGGTTCTGTGATCCTTATATCTTTCATCTTACATCAAGAACCTTATCCTTAGTTCAATATGATCAAATTTATCAATGTAATGTTTCTCCTCTATTTCATTTTGATTTCAATCATGAGGGGGAAATACCTATCAAACTTCAATCATGGATTCAACTTTTTCAATCTTTGTTCTACCAAGAACAACCATGTCTTTGTCAAGACAAAATTGTTATCAAAATTTTTATTCTTTGTCCTGATGTGTTCCTAAGTTGAGCACACATTTGTGTTGTTTTGTGATCCCAAATCAAACTCACACTTCAACTACATCCTTTGACTACATCTATTCCCAAAATGATCACACATTTGTTAAAGAGGGTAAAATGAATGCACCCTAAAATGGTCGCCTAGACTATCAGCCCCCATTCTACAATTTATCAATTTCCTTAATCAATTTATTAATTTACCAAATCAATACATTGTAATATTTTATTGAATCAATTAAAATCATTATCCTTGATCAAATTGCAATTAATTTAATTATTTCAATATTTCCTAAGGTTTGATCATCTTATTCTAAATCTTATTTAATTAAAAGAAAAAATTTCTTTTAATTAAATAAAATAGATCCTATTTAATTAAAAGAACTTGCTCCCTTTTAATCAAATAGAATCCCCACTTAAATCTCTCTTTTTGATGAAGAAAAGGAAATAAATTTAATTAAATTAATAAATAAATAAATCTTTTTTTCTCTACACTTGAATGCACATATTTCTAAGTGGGATTCCTTAATTTCCTCTTTCCACTTTCTTCTCAAACCCTCCTCTTTTCTCATTGGTGTAATTTTTTCTCACATGGATCAAACTCTATTATCCCATATTGGTTGTGAGAAGCCTCCCACCTCCACAATTGACTATATAAGGAGCCCTCTCCTTCTCATTTCAAGAATGAAGAGAAAGAGGTTAGTTTTGATAGTATTGTTATGCTATAGGTTTGGAGAGCGATTTTGGAGGAGTTTGAGCATTAGGATTTGAGCCTTAGGGTTTGGAAACTGCAGCTTCATTGTAACTTCTCCCTTCTTTTTTTCTTCTCTCATGTATCCATGGCTTCCATCATCATGTTCTTAGAAATAGGAATTACTCAAGGGGGGTGAATTAATAATTTACAAACTTTAGTTGCCAACTGAATATTATTTATTACTTTGAACCATACATATGAAAGTAATAAATTAATGCTAAACTATAACAATAACCATGAACAAAGATAACTCATAACTGGAAGGAAACGCAGGTGCAGAAAAAACTTCCTACACTAATCCCTTGAGGAAAGTATTATGCAAATTCTATTTGAATCCTTACAATTTTTAGATTTGATATTATGTAAAAAACAATATTATAGTCAACCATGAATACAAAAAATAGATAGAGAAATAATAACACATAAACACAAATATATGCCAGTGGGGAAAAACCTTTCAGTAAAACAACCCCACCCCTCCAAAACTTGCACAATGTATTATCCTCAACTCAAAGGTTATAACACACTTATAGTGGAAGCTCTTTCAAGACATGGAAGACATATCTAGTAGAAACTAACAATACACTACTTACACTCTCCTAACTATCTATAGCCCTCAAAGTGCTTATATAATGCACTTTCCATTTTTAGGGAATCTTCCAAATATAGCTCTTACATATCATAGGAATCCATCATCACCATTTTAGTAATGATTTCCTTACACACAATTAAATCTTTCAAATATATTTCTTATTCATCATAGGAATCTATCATAACCATTTTAGTCATGATCTCCTTGCACACAATTTGATATTCCAAAGATAGCTCTTATGCATCATAGGAATCCTTCATAACCATTTCAGTCGTGATTTCCTTACACACAATTCAAGATGTCAACACATGCAACTAGAATGACACATCAACATGCCAACTAGAAAAATACACTCTCACTTAATTACATTATTTGTAAAAAAGATTTACAAAAAAAATAATAAGAATAGGAATTATCCAAGGTTGAGACACCTCATTCCTAACATTCTCTCACTTGTCAAACACCTTGTAAGAGAAACAAGAACATAACAAGAACTCACCGCTATAGGCTGAAAGGCCGATAGACTCTAAATACTATTTGAACTTCTCTATGCCCACTGGTTTTATCAATGCATCTACATCATTCTTTATAGTATCTACTTTCTCCAAATTTACCTTTTCATCTTCCACCATATCTCTCACAAAGTGAAACTGCACATTAATGTGCTTCATTCTAGCATGGAAAGTTGGATTCTTTTCAAGGCAAATAGCACATTGACTATCACAACAAATAGTAATTTGTCCTGCATCAACACCAATAGTAGAACACAATCTCCTAATCCAAATGGCTTCCTTACAACCATGAGTAGCAGCCATGTACTCAATTTGTTTAGTGGACAAAGAAACCATAGGTTGTCACTTACTCATCTAATTGTTGACATCACCAAACATAGTGAATACATAAGCACTAGTGGATCTCCTGATGTCAGTATCACCTGCCCAATCTAAATCCACAAACCCACAAATACAAACTAAATATGAAGCTCTAGAAGAGTTACCATGATAACAAATGGAGTAGTCTGATGTACCCCTCAAATATCTGAATATTCTCTTAACTACATCCCAATGTACCCATCTAGGATTAACCATAAACTGGCTCAAAACTCCCACTTCTTGGGAAATGTTTGGTCTAGTATAGACCATAGCATACATAAGACTACCAACTACACTTCTCGTGTCCTCCACCTCACTAGAAGAATTTGGAAAATCATCTATAGATAACTTTTTTCCCATAGAAATAGGAACACACAATAGTCTACAATCTTCCATGCCAAACCTTTCCAACACAAACTTCACATACTTACTCTAACTCAACCAAAGTTTTATGTTCGGCCTATCTCTACTAATTTCCATACCCAAGATGTACATTGCTATGCCAAGATCTTTCATCTCAAACTATGCTAACAACTGAGATTTAAAATTTGAAATCATACCCTTACCCTTCCCAAACAGCAATATATTGTCAACATATAATGTAAAAATAAGAAGGCAATCATTTTCAAATCTGAAATAAATAGAATGATCTAATTTTGATCTTAGAAATCCAATTGACAACACAAAGGCATCAAACTTAAGGTACCACATCCTAGGAGATTGTTTCAAACCATACTAATACTTCTTTAATATGCAAACCAAAGATTCTTTACCTTTAACAATGTAGTGCTTAGGCTGTGACATATAAATCTCTTCTTTCAAATCACCGTGAAGTAAATTTATCTTCACATCAATCTATTCTATCTCTAAATCATATGATGCAACAAGAGATAACAAAAAATTAATGGATGTCAACTTTTCAATAGGAGATAATATTTCACCATAATCTATTCCCTCTACCTATGAATACCCCTTTGCAACCAATGTAGCTTTGTACCTTTCCACACTGCCATCTGCACAAAATTTCTTCTTGAAGAACCATTTTCTACCAATAGGTTTCTATCCTTTAGGCAAAGGTATAAGGTCCCAAGTTTTTTTTTTATCTATTGAAGCCATCTCATCATCCATGGCCTCAATCTAGGAACTTGCATCTTCCATATCCAAAGCCTCTTTCACAAATCTAGGCTACTCATTGTTAGTAATCAAAGAAAAGGCACAACTAGAATGTAACATAGAATAACCAAACCTTTATTTTTTCTTTCTTACTCTTGTGGATCTCCTCTAGGGTTGAGGTTGAGGTTTTTCTTCCTCTTCTTCTAAAATATCAAAGCTACTATAGCTCTCCTCATCATTGGACCCAACATGATCTTTATGTTCAATCTTCTCATGAGTAGGAGGTAGTTGAAAAATATCTTTCTTCTTTTCTTTTTCATTTGGTTGTAAAAAAATAGGAGAAGATGTTAGCTCTCTAAAAATAACATTTCTACTATACAACAACTTACTATTCACAAGGTCCCAAAGCTTGTATCCTTTCATACCAACATGGTATCTGATGAAAATACATTTGATAGTGTTTTTTTCCAACTTAGATATTTTCTCCTTTGAAACATGTGCATAAGCTTCACAACCAAAAACACAAAGATGTCTAATTGAAGGCTTCTTACCAAACCACACCTCCATGGGTGTCTTACTGACAAGAGTTGATTTAGGAGATTTTTTAACTAGATAGCAAGCAACGGCCATAGCTTCAGCCCAAAACTTTTATTCAAGACTAGCTCCACTAAGCATACTGCTATCCTTATCCATTAGTGTCCTATTCATTCTTTCTATAACTCCATTTTTTTGTGGGGTATAAGGATTTTTCTTATACCCCTTGATACCTCATTCTTTATAGAATTGTTCAAACTCTACTAAAAAAAAATCACCACCATTGTCAATTCTCACACTTAATCTTCTTACTAGCCTGATTCTCTACAAGGGCTTTAAATTCCTTGAACTAACTAAAGACTTGCATCTTAATTTTTAGGAAATAAATCAATGTCCTTCTAATATAATCATCTATGAAAGACACAAAAAATATAGACTTGGAGATTGAAGGAACTTTTATAGGACCAAATACATCAGAATGAATAAGATCCAAAAAATCAGAAGATTTGTGAGAACTAGAGTAAAATTGAACACGATTTTTTTTATCACAGAAACAATGTTCACAAAAGTTGAACTCGAGATTGCAATCATTTAACCCCTCAACAAGGTTCTTGTTCTTTAGAGTTCTAAGACCCTTCCCACCAATGTGGCCAAATCTCATATGCCACAACATTGTCTTTTCTGTAAAAAAGCTTTCCTTCTAATGTGTTTGCACCCCTATGTACACATGTTACACTTTCATCAAAACCAATAACCACAATCATCTTTACTACTCGTTTAGATGGTGGGGATGAAATGATAGCTACTCTCTTCTTTAAAACAAAAGAAATATTGCACTAAGAGATGCATGCATCAAGCTAAAACAAAGTACCTCTCCTAGTACCCTTAGCAAGCACCATATCTCCTTTCATCATCTTGCATCCATCTTTAGAAAAAAAAACTTGCACACCTACATCATTTAGCATACTTACAGATAATAGGTTTCATGCCAAACTAGGGATGTGCATTACCTCATTGATCCCCTTTACTCATCCATCAAGGAATCTGATAGTGACCCGTCCTCATCCAACTATCTTTAGGTGAGAATCATCACCCAAGTACACATTTCCACCTTCGAAAACATCATACCTTGAGAGCCAATTTTGATGATAGGTTATGTGGAAAGAAGCACCTAAGTCTATCAAGCACACATCATCAAATGCATGCACTACCAAGGTTGTAATGAAAGCATTGCCATCTTCTTGAGATTTGTCTAAACCTAAATCTAAGGCCTTCTTCTTTTTCTTTAGTTCTTTACAATCTTTATGGTAGTTCTCAGACTTATCATAATTCTAGCATTTTTCCTTGGACTTCCATGGGGATCTACCCTTTCTAGACTTGTTTTCATTTTTCTTGCCTCTGTCATTAGATCTATCATGAATAGCAAGAGCTTCCTTAGCCGAATTTGATGACTTTCTCCTCATCTCCTCAAATAATAGTGAAGACACCACATCATCCATTCTAAAAGTGACTAAAGTACTTCCAAGAGCCATAACAAGATGGTCCTATGAATTTGGCAAGGAACATAATAGGGTCATACATTAATCCTCTTCCTCTATCTTGATACCAAATGATGTCAAATGTGCAATCAATAAATTAAAAGCATTTAGATTATCTATAATAGATCCTCCTTCCTCCATTATTAGAGAATACAAATTCTTCCTTAGGAACAACTTGTTCACTAGAGATTTGGCCTAATACACAGACCCGATCCATGTCCACAAACTATCTACGATCTTCTCATAAGAACATTTAGGAGAACTGAATTAGCTAGACAGAGTCTAATGAGACCCTTAGATTTCTGATCCTTGAGATCCAATTTTTCTTGAGATATTTTTGTGGGTCTCACATCAAGTGAATCTACCTCCCATAGATCATGATCTTCAAGAAAGTCTTCCATCTTGAGTTTTTGCAACTCAAAATTACTACCATTAAATTTCTCCACCTCTAATTTTTTTTATGATGGACTAGCCATCCCAATCTGCAAATAAGATTCAAAATGCTTTGCACAAAACTCTGACTCAACTTGAGATTAGCTCAAAAAACCATACCAAACAACTAGAATTGAAAGTTGATCAAGCTCTGATACCACGTGTAAGGAAACTCAAGTGTGGAAACAACTTCCTACACTAATCCAATAAGGAAAGTATTGTGCAAATTCTATTTAAATCCTTACAATTTTAGATTCAATTTTATGTAAACAACAATATTTTAGTCAACCATGAATATAGAAAATATATAGAGAAATAATAACACATAAACACAAAGATATGTTGGTGGGAAAAACCATTTTGATAAAACAACCCCACCCCTCCAAAACCTAGACAATGTTTTATCTTCAACTTCAGGGTTACAACACACTTACGGTGCAAGCTCTTTTAGGACATGGAAGACTTATCTAGTACCAACCAATAATACACTACTCACTCTCTCCTAACTATCTACAACCCTCAAAATGCATATATAATGTGCTTTCCATTTTTAGGGCGTCTTCCAAATATAGCTCTTACACGTCATTAAAATCCATCATAACTATTTTAGTCATGATTTCCTTACACATAAGTAAATCTTCCAAAGATAGCTCTAACATGTCATAGAAATCCATCATAACCATTTTAGTCATGATCTCCTCACACAAAATTAAATATTCCAAAGATAGCTCTTACGCATCATAGGAATTTGTCATAACCATTTCAATCATGATTTTCTTACACACAATTCATGATGTCAACACATGCAAGTGGAGTGACACATCAAGATGCCAACTAGACATGTGCACTCACACTTAATTAAATTATTTGCAAAAAATAAATTTACAAAACAAATTATAAGAATAGGAATTATCCAAGGTTGAGACACCTTATTCCTAACAATAACACCATATTTTTTTAACTAGGGAAACCCTAACCAAGGGAAAACTTTGGTGGGGATGATACCCACTAGATAATATACTGATATATAAGTTCCTTGTTAGAAGATGGACCCTGTTAGGAGTCAATGAAAAAATTCAATATAGAGAGTCCCTGTTAGGAGACTTTGAATCCCTTTTAGGAGATTCCAAACCTGTTAGGAGTTGTAGTATAGTAGATGCAAGATGAGCCCACTACCCAAACATATACTTCAAATTACAAAAAGAGCTCGCTACATTAAAAAGTAATCAGTCTTCAAGAATATAGGTTCTTCCTTAGTTTGATCTCGGATCACAAAATAGCTTCTCAAAACTTCACATATATCACTTTACAAAAAGTTTTCATATCACAATATATCGTCTTTCACAACTTTCTTAGACTTTCCTTTCTAAGAAGTCCTCATCATAAATACAATGTCTTTTCACAAATTGCTACTAGGTTGGCTAAGACCATAATATACTTTTTCAAATTAGAGTAAGCATCTAGCATGTCGCTCCTAATTGGTCAAGTAATTATTTTGTAAACAAAATATTTTTTTCCTTTAATTGTGTTTTCATGTTTCACTAGTAAAATACAAATATCTCTTTTTCGTACAATTTGTACTAATGTTTGAGGTTATACATGAAATCATCAACATGTATACTATCTCCATCTAACTCTGCTAGTCATAATATGACATGAGTAACAAGTTACATACAAAATAGTACATTGTTGTAAAACAAATTCATACTTAGACAATTTTCTAAATACCAAAAGCTAAGTATCTTTATTTCTAAGATTTCTTGTAAGCATGTACATCATGAGTTTCCATAATTGACAACAATTACATGTCTTCATTAGCCAATCGTCAATGATCTACCCCTTTGGCATTGATGGCAACAAAATAGAGAAAATTGGCTAAGTATAAAAAATTTGTCAAAAGTAATATAGTAACATTACATTGATCATCTATTACAATTTTTCCATCTTACATATGCTCCCCCTTACAATATGACTTCATACTTTATAATTTTTTCTTCTCCCCTTTACCTTATTTAAAATTTTCTTATATGTACTTCTTCCCCTTTGAAATCAATGAAAAAGGTTAAAAACTGTCAAAAAATTTGTAATCATCTGCCTTAATCTGATAGTATCTTCATGCAATCATCAAAACTTGCCTTAAGATTGTTCATAACTTTTTTCAATGTATCCTTGGCTGATTTAGTGGAGGTCAGAATTACACATAGGGCATATGATGCAATCTCAATTGCATTAATATTTGAATATAAAAAGTTAGAACAAGTGTCCTTGGCTTTGACACATTCCTCCAACCTTTTTTCTATAATAGATATTTTCAGAGCAATAGACTCTATAAAATCCAAAAACCTTTTCAAAATTTGTTCATCTGAAATTCTAGTTTCCTAACATCACAATTAATACTAGCCACTTGTCCTTCAAAATTATCAATTTTACTAGAATAATGATGTATCTAGTTAGATAGAGCCTCTAGCTCACTCATTTTTCCTTCAATTTAATTATCAAGATCATTGGTCAACTTGTGAGATAAGGTACACTTGATGTATAATATCTTTTCATCTTGTTGATATTTCTAAAGTTCCTTGATACAAGTATCAAGACTTATCAAATTGTTGTTGATGTTCTAAAAAATAGTGCTAAACAAGTTAGTGTCATGTGAAATCTATGCCATAGATTCTGCAACATTCAACAAATTTGTTAATTCTTCATCAAAAGATTTTAGCACTGCTTGTACCCTCTATCAAAAATCTACCTTTATGTGCTAGATTGTTAGAGTATCATGTAATCTGTCAATAACCTCCATCAAGGTTCTCTGTAGGCTCTTCACTTTCCTATTCTTCTTAATAAGTTTTGACAACGATGAGATCAAGTCAATTTGATCATCATCATCAATTGTTAGGCTATCAAGTGAAAGTGAAGTACATCTACTAGAAGGTTTAGATTCATCCTCCCTTTGCTTCTTTTCAGCTACCTCGTTGACTCTTTTCTCTTCTTTCTTTTTCTCTTATTTTTCTTTTCTTTTTCTCCCTTTTCTTCTTCCTCTATTATTTTCTTATCTTCCTTCACTTTCCTCTTCTTTTCTTCTTCAAGAAATTTATGCTTGGCTTCTTCTATTTTCCTCTTTTCCTCTTCTATTAGCCTTTTCTCCTCTACAATTTGTTTCAATTGTTCTTCAATATCCTTGGCATGAGATTCAATCTATTTTTAACCCTCAAAATGGTTAGTATCATCAATTTTAATGGTAAAATTGGTTTGATTTATCTGCATTATGTCACCACTTAGTGATACTTTCAATGTTCTACATGCTAGTGAAGGTGCTTCCTTGGATTCTATCCACATCTTACTTATGGATGCCATTTTTTCACTTCTTAATTTTTCCTTCTCACCTACCATAAATAGAAATGGTCTTACTTTGTTTCTCAAGTAAGGTGCCAGATTATTCAAGAATCTCTTGACTTCTTCTTCATCTTTACTCTTGCATATAGTCCTTAACATAGACTTATGAAGTTCTAAGTCCTCTTTTCAAGTTGGTGCCTTCTTCTCAATAAGTTTTTCATAGACCTTCTAGTTTACCATGCCTTTAATATCCTTATGTTTCAAATTATTGGCTATCATGTATCTCACAGTAAAGATATCAATATGATCTTTCTCAAAATTACTATACAAATTATAATTTTTGTTCATCTAAACAAAGTTGCCTTCATTAGAAATGGTTGAATTAATCTTTTCTATCTTCAGCTTCCAGGGTTTCCAAACTTTACCTATTGATTTCTTAGAAGTAGTAACCTTATCTGCCTATTTAGGTTCTTGTTCATCTTCTTCTTCTTCACTAGATTCAACAATTGTCAACAATGTCTTTTGTCTCTTTCCTAGTCTAGTGGCTTGTTGCTTGAGCCTTTTAGTCTTGGTGGTCACAACTTCCACTAATCATTCTAATTTCCTCTTTGTCTCACTTGGTTGTACATCTGATACTATTGCATAAGGAATGCTCTATCCCAAAGATGTCTCTATAATAGACACTAAAAAAGGTTGTGCATAAGTTATAACTTGTTTCATTGTCTACCTGACTACTTGTGACTCACTTTTAGTCATAACAGCCTCTAATAAACCTTTCTTCATTATTATTTCTATTTTCTTATGAGATTTTTTCTCTAAAGATGCTTGATGAGCTAATTGGGTAATCTCATCATAGGTTCCAAATCTGTACTTAGCTTTGTCCTTCTTAGAGTTCAACAATAAATCAATGTATCCAAATATCATATAATCACTTATCTCATAACCTAAGAGATCAAGGAATGTTTCTCGAGGTTTTACTACTTGAATATAAGTAAAATTTGTATCAACCATAACACATATGTCATCTTTAAATCTTTCTACAATTGCAGGTGCAAATCTTAATCTTTGTCTCATTTCATTATGAAATGTTTTCATTATCAGATTCCCACTATCCAAGATTTTATCTATTGGATGCCTTCTACATAAATCTATAATTTTCTCCATTGTACATCTATCACTGCTCATAATTTCTACAAATAATAAATATGGAAATATCAAGTACATGAAAAAATAAATAATTGATTAGTGGCTAAAATCTAAACACACCATTCTTAGTCCTTTTGATTTTCTCTAGGTTCTCAAGAAGTTGGATTCTTAGAATTTCACTAAGATTAACTTGTTCCTTCTCAACACATATCTTTTAGCTTGCATAGATGAATTTGGTTGACAATTCATCAATCTTAAAACTTGCACATAAGGAGTAGGCAATAATTCTACTCAAGAATCTTACATCATCTTGCTCAATGGTGCTAATCACCATAGCCTTCCCATTGTAAACTATTTTTGTGTAACTCTCAACCTTCTTCTTAAAAAATTTCTCACCTATAGGTAGTCCTTATTTATTAAGGCCAATTACCACATGCATATTATGTCAGTAACAAGTTACATACAAAATAATACACTGTTGTAAACAAAATTCATACTTAGATTTTTTTGAGTTCCAAAATCTAAGTATCTTTATTTTTGAGGTTTCCTATAAGGATTTACATCATGAGTTGCCATAAATAAAAACAATTACTGATGCAGAGCCCTCTGTATTTATCTTCAAGGAATCTTAGTTCAACTCAAGGGATTCACAATAGTCTGGTACACCCTCAAGGAACCAAGAACATCTCAAATATTACAACAAAGAACCCCGACATTATACACCAATAAAGACAAAATCTTCACTCACACAATCAGATTGCTATGTCTGATTCCATTGTTCATAACTTCTGTTCTAAACGTCTTCTTGAAAACCCTTTTGGAGGAGTTGTTCCAAATTATTAATTCTAAAACATATCCAAATCTGAAACCAATCCAATAATCATATTATGAATTATGTATTCTGAACCAAGACCCATATTTTCTGTCTTAAACCAGAATCAAAACTGGTAACCCTGCCTAGGGCATCACATAATGTTCACAAAATAAATTCAAATAACCTCAAACCAATTCCAAATCATCCCTTTGTGAGTCTAGTTTCCAAATATGTAAGCCATTCATTTATCCAATACATAAATCAATCTATAAGCACAAATCTTTGCCTGCAACACCATTGAAGGCATTTAAAAACCAGTTTTCACTCAAATCTTCATAACTTTCACAAATCTATATAAAAAAAACCCAAACCAAAAGGAAATGAAAGTTAAGTCATGTATCTTTCCAATTAATACTTTTAGAGGTCTTTATTTTCCAAAATATTCCTGTACCAAACGTTTCAATCTGACTATAGTTGGTCATTCTCAAATCTGCAATTTACAAGCTTTGCCAAAACCTGCATAACTTCTTCATTTCTAAATGAAAAAAATCCAAACCAAAGCCAAAATAAATTTTATTCACTTCTCTATCCAAATATACAAAATTTACATGGTTTCCAGGCTGTACATGGTCGTACAAGACCTGGAACCAACACTAAAACTGAAAACCAATCAAAATAACAACTTAGGATATTACCAAATTTCTTTCAAAATGTATCACTTCCTTTCCTCCATGCTTTGGTTCGACCTTACATATAGTTTTATATATTTTTTGGTTGGTTATAACTTCCAAACCACCCTTTAAACCAACCCATTACATTCCTTTAACCCTTTTGCATTTTTGACAACATTTTATGCATTTTATGCATTTTTACATTACAACTTTCATACAAACCCAACCTAGACCAACATTATGACTCAAATGAATTTAGATGGATGTCAATAGATCCATTCACCAATTAAATAAACATTTTTACATTATTTATCATATTAAGACCTCCTTTGACAACTTATTACAAATGGCTTCTCTAGCTTTTATATCTTTGTCTTCTTGAAATTTAGGTGCCTCTGCACCATACTCCCAACCTTGAAAAGTTTCCAAGTCCCTTGGAAACATGGAATCAATAACCTGCAAGAAAAAATATTAGATCAAAATTCTCATCTTTTCCTTTGCCTCTTCACCATCATCACTGGATCGGTGCCTCCTCCACTTTCCTATCTCTTTCATTAATGACTCCCATCAATGGAGTTATGCTAGTTGCCTCTATGGTGCTTCTCATTCCTTATTCCACTCCTCCATGCTGCATCACAACCTCTTGTCCCTCACCTAGGAGTCCCATCATGCCTCTCTCCCCAGTCTATTGGCAACACACAAAGGACCATCCTCTCTGGCCCTGGATCATCTCCTATGATCCTTTGGTAGACCTCTCCTATCCACCCATTGCAGCTGAGTGAACCGGCACCATTCTGCAACCACAAACCTCAAAACAAGAATCCAAAACAACCCAACACTGCCTGGTGTAGATCATTAGCCAATTGTCAACACATACATCATCCTTTCATTTTCATATTATCTTAGAGTCATATTTGCTTCATAGATTAATCTTGCATTGTTATTTTCTTTCATAGATTGGATTTTATTTCTTGCATTTATTTGTATTGTTGCCATTTAGATTAGCTTTCATCTTCATTTGCATGCATATTTGATGATCATGGAGACTAGCACTCTTGATTTTTCTCTTTTAATCTATCATTTTATGGTGTACTTGCATGGGCACAAACTAGGTCAAACTAAGGGCCTCCATTACAAACCCTTGCACTCCATGAATGTAGAGCTACAAGTTGTCATTTGAGACCTCATTCTTGAACAATCTTGGATATAATGACTCATAGAATTGTGTCAATATTTTAGCACACAATCCCTACTTTAAGTTCTTCAAGATCTTTAGTAGCTTCAACATTTTCTTCTTCAATTTTAGGGTTCCTTGTCAAGTTATTCAAGACATTTTGGATCTCTCATCTCATCCTTGAACTCTTTAAACATATTCTCCACCCTCATAGGGTTCATTCTTCTAGTTCACATATTAACTTACAATGAGGTCCAACTACCTCAAAATTTAGTAATCTATCCACCAACAACAATTAACAAGTCCTCTATAATTTCTATCCAAATATCCAATTTGCCACCTCACAACCAAGGATTTCAAGTGTTCACAAGCTCTCCAAGCTTAACTAATAGAAGACCAAAAACTATTAGATTTAACCACTCTTTAAAAAGTCACCAACAAGGTCAACCTTCGTCTTTGATTCCCTTTTAATGTTGTGCAAATTCATGTGTACCCCCAATAGAGGTGATGCATGATCATCCTAGGTGTAAGATAAAACTTGCATCACCCAAAAATATTTCCTTTTTATTTTTTGAATAAGGGTTTTTTTAGCACAAATTTATTTCTATGAAGGCTTGTTTCTTAATAAGTCATTCATACAATCTTGAAATGTCCCATTTTCAAAGGTGGATGTTCATCTTGGATATATTAGCATACTACTTAAGGTCTCATGCCATATCATGAGTATTCATGGATTTATTGCAGATTTTTGGTGTGCAATTTTGGTATAAATTATTTAGGCTCAACATTGAAGATGTTAAAGACCCTAGATGGGCTTCAAAATGGGGTCAATCAGAGATTATGGAATTTAGACCCTATAGATTTGAAGTTGACAATTCTAAAAAGAGGTTATAATAGCCAATCTGAGAAATAGTTTGAAAGTTATGGCCTTCCATAGTCAGGCTGACCAAAATTTCCAAAATATGGGTCAAAAGTATATCAAACTAACTCTATATGTTATTTTAGAGTTAGTTGGTCTCAAGGGTTAAGTTTTGATGTCTAGAAACATCCCACATAGTGTAAAAATATAAATTTATTGAATGCTCATACATTGTCTAAGACAACTCTAGGTGATAGTCTACAATTCTCTTTTGCAAGTTATTGTAAGGAAGATTCCCATTGTTAAAAATAATTGCTCAATTGTATATTTTCTTTGATATTACACAAAATTTTAGGTCTTTACTAGTCAGTGTCTATCAATCTCACGAAGGAAATGAAGACAATTTCTAGTGTTTGTCGAGCATTCCAAAGATAATCAAGTTTGAAGACAGTATTTTCCAAGTTAACTCAGGCATCAAAGGAAGTTTTTAGGAAGATAGTATCTACCAAGATCACTTGGGCACCAAAGATAAGTTGGCATAGAACTAGCACTAACCAAAATCACTCAGTTACCAAAGGAATTTAGTTCAGGATGCAGCGTTAACCAAGTTCTTATAGTTAAAAAATGAAGTCTGAAGAAAGTCTTTTTTGAGTTAGTGTTGACCGAGATGGGTCAGCTAATGAAGGATTTTCTTGAATCAACATATTTAGTTTGATTATTTATTTGTTAATTCTATCTAACTTAATGGCTTAATATTGAATATTTGAAAGTGTATTCAAGCTAACTTGACAAGGAAAAAGATATAACTATAAGGTCATGTTGTGGGATTGAAAAGATAAACCAAGGAAACAAATTGGAAGGATAATAGAGTAACCTAAGTTGACTGAGATGAAAAGTTTTATCTGATCAAGGAGGATCAAGTACTCAAGCTAGATTAGAGATCTGAAATTAGCAATTTAGTTGCATCAAAAATTAGTTTGTATTATTGGTATTGTCTAATAATTGTATTAATGTATCAAATCTCTTAACAAATTTAGTGTTTCCCAATTTTTAGTTCATCTCATTTAGTAAGGCAAAAATTATAAAATGAAATAAATATTAAACCTTAGACATATATTATCTTTATTGTTTTAGCCTACTCTAGTCCCATTAGAAAACATTTCTTTATTGGGTTAGCCATATACTTTACATGTTTTTAGCAATTGACATGGCATCATCATAAATTGATGCAAATCTTAGATAAGAATATGCCACATACTAGAATGCCCTTGTTTCCTATTTTTGACTGAGATAGCATCTAAAATTCTTTGAATTATGTGATATTTAACACTGGGCAAAGATTCAATGTGTCAATGTATTGACTCTATATCTAGAGTGCTCCTAGGATGACCTCTCTTCTCATCACCCCTTTTCAAGCTATCCTATGTGGAAAATCATGTAAGCATGACACTGGTTAAGGGATAGGTGATTTAGGGTTTGGTGGGTTAGTTATAACTATCTCCTTGATGAGAATGTCTACGAACTCCAATGATTCATCTTCTAAATATTTAGAAGGATTCTAAGGATCAATGTCTATAGTTTTTTCATTTAAATGGAAGATATCATAGGTGATCAAGCTCAAAATACGAGGAAACTAGTTGTTTTAGTAGAAAACTAAGTTAAAATCCTCAAAGATCCTAAAATATAAAGGAAAGAAAATATGCATCATTGATATGTCACATGAATGGTCTAGATGGGATCTTAATAGCTATGGAGGAGGTTGGGAAATTCAATCAATACAAGAAACACACATCATTGGTCAGTTGAAAAGTCATGCCCTTAAGTATTTTAAGTTACAGTGATACTAGAGATAACCACTACAACTAGATCAAAAAATTTTGCAACATCACAAAAAGTTAAAGTTAACTTGAAGATAAGGCTAGAAAAGGATTGTAAGGGCAAGTGTTGAATATCCTCATCTTACAATATACCATGTAGTCATAGCATCAAGGGTATGTGTTTTCAAGTTTTTGATCTTACGATCATCCTATTGTCATGTCATTGTAAGTGTCTCATGGTAAATGGAAAGTAATATGATGTTACGATAAGTTGAGGAGCATATGAGCATAAAGGATCAAAAGGGAACTCTCAACCATATAAAAGAAGAAGGATTGTGAGATTGTAAGAACATAAAGTAGAAAGGTTGTGGAGAGTTATGATCTTATGATGAATGGAGAATTGAATAAATGTAAAGGCTAATAAGGAGACTTTCAAAATTATGAAGGTAAGGATCGTAAGATTGTAAGTAGAGAAATTTTAAAGCTAAGTGGGGCTAGATGCATGATCATAAAGAAATTGAGCACTTGTCAATTAAATCTTCTAAAGATATGAAGATCAATGGATTGTGATATTGTAGGAGAAAACAATGTGGGTTTCTGAAGCCATGACATATGGTTGAGCATATTCTTGTAAAGGGATAACATAAAGTGAATCCAGGAGTCTCTAAAGTTACAAAAAAGGGGAGGTAATAGCTAGCATATGGTCAAGAGTTAGAGATACTAGAAGATAAGGTTAAATATTTATCACTTCATTGCAAGCAATTAAAGGTGACATAAGGTGAGTGTTGCGAGGAAGAAATGAGTTGACATTTGTCCCTAAACACCCCTCTTTAGTTTCCAAGTGATGTGAAATGATGCATCTTCCCAGCCATCAAATCTTAAAAGATCAATTCATGTCACTTTCTCTCTTTTCAAAGATACATAAAGAATAACCAAAGAGAAAATGTGAGAATTGGACATGTGTCTTAGTGGACCCATGAAGGAAGACATAAAGGAAAAGTAAGAAATATTATAAGGTTTTAATCATGATTGTTGATTCAAGATCGACGACCAGAATTCAAACTTGTTGTAACCATTGAGATACGAGTTACATGTATTTGGTGCCAAAATTAGAATATGAAGGTAATTAAGATTTTCATAGGGTTTCTAAAGTTTCCTAAAGATCAATTATTTCCAAGTGTTCTCAAAAGTTCCATGAGATCAGGATCTTTGATGGGAAAGATGCCATAGGTCAATAGCATGCTACAGATTAGATCTTTATACATTTTAACCATATTTTCTTTCCATTATGTGATTGTTGAATTACCAAGTGATGAAAGGATTTAATGGTCAAGACTATAAATTTAATTTCTTTTGATAATGTTGGGATCGACAAACTTGGTGGTGAATTGTTCTTATAGTTCCATCTACCTGCATTTGATATTAAGGTTTTGTTGTTCCACTTTTTTTAAAATAGTTTCTATATGAAGAGTTGAAAGACAATTGTGTATCTTTTTTATCTCCTTTTTTATTCCATTTCATCATGGTGTTCATAGTATAAGTAATTCCATTTACTCTCCATATATGATTTTGTTTCTCCTATCCCTCTTATTGTTTTTCTTTGTTAGGGTTAACAATCATGATTGCATAAGTAGAGATAGATTTTAGTTATAAGATATATAGAGGTGTTGCAAGATAATTAATGGTAAACATTACATTGGGGGTTGTGAGTTATCAAAATCCATTTTTTTGGAGTTTTTTGTGTCTGCAAGCCATTTGGTTAGCCTTTACGACTCTCAAGTTAAGAGCTTATTGTGTCATAAACTTTTGATCTAAGAAAGACATATTAATTGCACATTATTAGAAGTCCTAAGGGAGTTTTTCATTGTAATTCAAAGGGTAGTGATAGAACACATGTACTAACCCACTTTTTGGTGAAATCCTTTTATTTCTCCAAACCTTGGGTATCAAAAGAGTCAAGCTGTAAACCACAATAAGAGAACAAATTGTTAAGCAACAATTTTTAGTGACTCTATTGAGGAGAATTCAAAATGAAAGAGATCTTAATAATTTCCCTTCATAATTAGTTTCCACTCTAATTCCATATATATTATGATTTTCAAGATAGTTCTTCTAAAGGTGTGGTGTTTTCCATAAGAACCTAATACCAATTTTATAGCCTCAACCTACTAGAAAAGGATGATCTAACTCAAAGTTGAATATTGGTAAAGTTTCCTTGGTCATTATGATTAAGAATATTCAAAAAACCATTGTCTTAGTAGTTGATTCATCCTAGATCCCAAGTATACTAGGAGTGCCAAGGAAAGAGGAAGGACTGACCCAGTATATGAGGAACTCATGAGGGCCAATTTTCCTGTTCTAGAAGATATTTTTGTAAAGGGAGGAGCACTTCATATAGGGAGGAGCACTTACAAGAGAAATTGTGGATAAGAAACTCCAAGAAACTCATTTATCTATTGTAGTTCTTACTAGAACAAGGAGAATTCAATCTTCTTCCCCTCTCATTTCTATAACTTATATTCCTCCTATCTATAATCCTTTTTTGTTACATGGTGTAACACTCCTTGTTTCAATCACTTTCCAAACAGATCATATCATTGTACCAGTAGCTATGGAAGTTCCTTGGGGAAATGCAATTGGTACTCTCAACCTTGGAGCTAATAATGATTTTCCAAGAGAATAAACAATAAAATTTCCCAAGATTCAATGGCAGTGGCACAATATTAGTAGAACAACACCTAAGTGATTTTCATAAAGCTTGTGGTGTGGTGAATCCTCAACATGAAGATGTGGTTTTCAAGATGTTTGTGGATACTCTTGTAAATAATTTTGTTGATTGGTTCCAAGATTTACCTACAGGGTGCATCACATATTAGAATCACATGAAGCAAAGGTTTTAAAAATACTATAAAAGTATAGAAGATGCACAAGTTTTGTTTCTACAATTGGCACAAATGAAGAAAGAATCATTCATTTCTATGAGGTATTTTAATGTAAGGTTTAACAAACTCATCAAGAGAATACCTACTATAACTACACTAGTAGAAGATAATAAGAAGACCTTCTACATCAACTCTGTGCCTCTTGATCAAGGATATCAAATTAGGAGAGAAAATTTAGAAAATTTACAAGATTCCCAAACACTAGCTATGGAGATGGAAGATGACATGATGGCCTCTAGTAAGTAGAAAAGGGGACTTCAATCTAGAACCATAGGTAATGCAGCTAGAACTTCAAATTATACAAATATCATGCTCCAAAATTTGTCTAATGAGGTTAGTTCATTGAAAAATAAAATCAATAGGCCTATTCATTACTTTCACCAACCTTATCAAGAAGGTTCTAGACATCCAAATCAAGGTAAGACTTTGCAAATACCACCTACTCAACAGAGGTTAGCAATTAAGGCTTCTCCAAAGAGATAGAAGATGTGTTCTTTCCACTTAAGGGCAAATCATGATAAGGATACATATGCTGACCTAATCAAGTATAAGTAGATGGTGGAAAATAAAGAAAAAATACTGAAATATCTAGAAAGTGAAGATGATCATACTCCTTGTGGTGATTGTGAAAACTTTTATTTGGAGTACGAATCAGATTTAGAAATTGGAGGGGGTTGTTTTGTAACTCTAGATGGACCTTAGTTGACTGTCATGACTAGAAGTTAGAAGAATAGGAATCAATCCTCCAATTTAATGCCTACTAAAAATCATGTATCATCAAACAAAGAAGGTAAAGATAGTGGCATCGTACCTTCAACTTCACAAAAAGAGCACAAAGGTATGTCACCTAATTCCATTGATATAATACAATACTCTAAAGAGATGAGAATTTAGATATCTCTACTAGATTACTTGAAGTCTAATCATGATCAATTGCAAAGGTTAATTGAGCATTGTAATAATAAAGATTGAGGACACATTATTATTAATGCTAACATTGATCATCAAAACAAATATAGTACTACTGGAACTCCTTTGGCTGATGAAGATCTTGCACTACCTAAATTGTTTCAAGAAGAAGAGTCTATTCTCTTAGCTTCTTCTCCCAATCAAAAACCAAATCCTTTTTACATTTCCTTGTTTATTATGGAAATAGGTTGATTAATTGCATCATAGACTTAGGGGCTTTTGATAATGTGATGCCTACCTCTATACACAAAGCTCTCAGTCTACCCCTGACTAAAACTTTTGGCCATTGTTACTCAATGGATGCAAAACAAGTGTCTTTTCTTGGACAAATAAAAGATGCTCAAGTTTCTCTACCTACCTATCCTTCTAAAAGGCTAAAACTCACCATCTTAATGGCAAACATCCCTACAAGTTATTTATGTTGGAAATATTCAAGACTATGCTAGGTTACGAAGAGGGGAGGGGTGAATCAGTAATCTCAAAATCTTTACCAAAATTAGATCTTAATTGCAATAATCCAATTACCATTTAATTCATCAAATCAGATCTAACTATATGCATGAGAAAATGAAAACATAAAACATTCATAACATTTGGATACAATAATTTGGTGACCTAGAAAACTTTCAAATTGAAAGAAAACTTGGGGTGGGGATGATACCCACAAAACTTCAATACTATAGTATAAAGTTGGCCTATTAAGGCTTATAATGATCACTTCTAATGATTTTACCTATTAGGAGCAATTATGACTGCTATGTCCACCTATTTAGAAGTTTTACAAACACACAATGAAGTATGCACTCTATTAAGAGATTTAAGAAAGATTTTTAAGTCTAGCTTGTTAAAGGGTTTTGATTAGTTCACCTACTAGAATGAAATAGTTGGTCTTTGACTTATAATTGAATTGCTGATAGAGATTCTTTGAAGTACTAATCACCTTTTGTTATGGATATGTCTCTGCTACTTCTTTATTGATATGACCTTACAATACATTTTTCTACTATTGATTCACATTCACATGCTTCTATTTCACATTATTTTCACACATTCATACTACCTTGGATATCATACAATACATTACATATATATCAATCCCATTTACATAATTACAAAGTTGGCCCATATGTAGATACTCAGGTTCTGAAGACTAACTTGGTGAAGTTCTAATACTCAGCATCCACTATCACTACTCGGCATTGTCATGCATTAAGTAGAAGTAGAAGCTTGGTCCATACTAATCACTTCGATATAGTCTTGAACTCAGTCTGCACTAGTGACTCGGTAGATACTGTGTAACTTGGTATAAATTGAATTACTTGCTTACCATGATTGCACTCAGTAAACACTAATCATCACATAGCTTGGTTAACACTAAATTCTCTTTCCATGAATTGCTTAGCTCAGTAGAAACTACAAAGCTTGGTAACCACTGAAATGCTCATGTTGAACTGCTCGACTTTACACTGCCTGATTCTGCTTGGTTGGAACTATTGCACTTCACACTAACTAAATTCCCTTGGTAACTACTAAAATGCTCAGTAGAAACTATAGAGCTTGGTGGCTACTAAATTACATGGAAAACATTGTAGACTATTCAATGAGCATGGTAGCCATACAAAATCTAAATGAGTTTTGTCGCTAATAACAAACTTGACTGAATGTTAATAATCTCCCCCTTTGTCATTAGTGACAAAAACATTTATTAGCCAAACCTTATATACATCACAATGTGGTACTGGCTTGGCATGGTATACTATTTTTTTAAGGTTTTTCAAAACTTATCTTTGTAAGTATATACAGTATACTATATCTGCAAATTCTCTACTATATACACTTTCTCCCTTTGCATGATTCTCCCCCATACGATATACATAACATAACTAGTGTCTCTCCCCATATATAGAATACTAAGTGTTTCTCCCTCTTTTTGACAATAATGCCAAAGATTTATTTAGAACTTATTTACATGGAGACACCAATATGAGAAAGAAATTTAGAATGTACCTTAAGTATAAGTACTAAAGTCTTATCCCAGTTCTCTTTCAAAACTTTGCACGTATGTAGAGTAAATTGCACTTCTATAGATAGTTCTATCATGTGATCTACAATGGAGAAGTTTTTGTCATGGATCAATTTTTTTGAATAAACAATATGCTTCTACATTATATCCATGATAGGAAGGATCATATTCTAAATATCTATCAGTGAAGACTAGATCCTTGGTTCTTCTCTCAACAACTCTACCTTCATATCTGACAAGACTTTGATCTTCATATGACGTGTAGAGCTTGAACTGGGATCAAGTTACAATTGTTATGCACTAGCCTTTAGATCTTCATCAATATTTTTTAGTTTTCTCTTTCTTTCCTTCATAGACTTGGTAACATTACACAACTTTCCAAAAAGTGGTGTTACATTTGTACAAGAGGTTTCAAGATTGGTCAAAATTGATGAAAGCTCTACTTGCTGGATAGCTATTTGTTGAGCAATGTGCTCAACCACTTTATTATCAATAAACTTATGTATTGCCTCTTCTAGTTGAAAAAAAATGTTTTGAGAAGTATCAAATTCAACACCTATAGCCTTAGTCAAAAATTAACTTGGCATCATCTATGATTTTGTATTCCATGTCTCTCTCCTCTCTCAATTTCTTCTGTTATGCCTTCTTTTGGAGGATTTAACTAGCTATATGCATTTGATCTATAGTGATATTATCAAAATCTGATTTGGGAATCTCAATCTCCTCATCTAGGTCTATATCCTCCTCTATTCGTTACCTCTACTTAAAAATCTTGTACTTGGTTGAGCCTTAGGTTCAACTATCCTTCTACTTAATGCCTTTGAATCTATAATGTAAAAAATAGTAGAGATAGTAGGACTAGTAGTGAAAACTAATATAGTGCCGACAAATGGAATACTAACTGGTATGCTTGATGAATCCAAAATTGAAGTATTTATAGAAGTATCCAAAATTGTAGTACCCAAAATTGTAGAATCCAAAATTGTACTTACTATAGAAGAATTCAAAATTGTAAAACATAATATATCCATTGTAATGATGCTAACTCAGGAGCTAAAGAAGAAGGAGGTTACAGCTCGGTAGATGAAGTGGTAGATGCTTTTGTCAGTGAGGTGCTAAGATGTGAGGGAGAAAAGAGTGATTGGACATTTGATGTATCTATTGTGGTCACAATCAAACTTGTTGAAGTTGTCTCCAAACTTGATATGGTTGCTGGCTTTCTTGGAGAGTGAGGAAGTGAGGCAATGAATGTAGATGCTAACTTCATAGGATTAGTCTCATCATCTTCTTTGTCTTCCTTAGTAGCTTCTTCCTCTTATCTTCTTGAACTTATTCATTATCAAAATGTTTTCACTCAGTGTATTTTTCTTCTTCCTCATCATCACTACTATCATCCTTGACTTCTACTAGGAGGTCACTTTGTTTATGTAAGTGATAAATATTCTTCCACATACTTGTGGCATTCTTAATGACGTGCTCTATATCCTTTATCAAAATTAAGCAAGTATTAAATCTAAGAGTCATCTTATATTCATTTTCTTTATGGACTCTTTTACCTCAACATTTGTCATGCTAGGTAGCAATTGCCTCAGGGTTTGTGCATAGATATCTTTTTTTGTTTGCATAGAAAAGTCCCTTCTTCGCTCTATTTTCTCTAATAATTCATTACAAATTTGGGAGGCTATCTAATTAGGTGAGTACTTCCATTTTTCCATCTTGGTCAATACCAATTCCTCAACCTATTTCTTCTCAGCCTCTATCCTAGTTTCATACTTCAAGGATTTGAGGTTGGTTATACCAAAACCTTCTTCCAATTGTTTCACTTTTTCTTGGAAGGTGGGAGGAGGTTTGCTGAAGACAAGTTCACTGCCTTTCTTCCTTGATCTCCTAGTGAACACTACAGTGGATGGCTTGGTGATGATCACCTTGCATTTCTTCTTCACTGGTTCTTCTTCCTTTTCTGACTCCTCTTCATCCTCTGCTTCTTCCACATCTTCTCCTTTACCCTTGGTTAACATAAGAGGTGTGCTTGTTTTCATTTTGGCTATCTTCCTCTTACCTTTGTTAACTGCCTGTGGAAGCTTGATTTCAAGCTCAATTCTTCCCTTGGCCTCATCATATGTTCCAAAGTGTGGTGCCTTTGGATCAACAAGTTCATTCACTAGGGCTTCAATAATTTCTTTGGTCTCATCTATATTCACCTCATAGGGAAGAGGTTTTACCCATACAACTTTGGGTTTCACCAGCTAAATGTAGATTTTATCATAGTCTACCATGAAACAAACATCATCTTTATAATCTTCAACTAATTTCCTAGGTATCATGAATTTGTTGTTCATTTTCTCCTTGAAGACATCAAAATAATTATCCATTATACTAATAAAATTTTCTCCCATTTCTGCAATATATTCATTAATCTGATATTGCACTGGCACATCCTTTCTCCATACTACCATGCCTTTTGAAGGGAAAAACTTTTGAACATAGAAAATTAAACATGTCAATAAAGAACCAAATTTATAAGGGTTGTTCTTAGAAGTCCTAGTACTTTCCATGTTCTTGTTAAACTACCTCAACAACAAATCTACAAGATCATATGAAAAAAAAATCTTCACAACCATGTAAGCTAGGTCAACAACTTCACATGACACATTTGAGATAGCTAGACCTATAAATCTTGTGAGCTATCACATGTATGTTGAATTTCAGTATACATCTGTTACACTACTAATTTTCATACCTCTACTATCCCACTCAACTAGGGTTTTCTTTTCTAACTCCACCCGACCTAGGGTTTTAGTGGTTTTGGTTTTAGATAGCATGGGAAGGTTGGTGATGCAATGAATCATCTTCTTGGTAATTAAAACTGGTTTTTTAAGCCATAACTAACTATTGCAAACTCATCTTAGGATGTATCTAATCCATTTGATTAGGAAACTTTGGGGCAAGTGGGAAATGTGGGTTAAACCCTTGGCTTCCAAATTTTTATGCTCAAGCTTAAGAACACCATTAACACATAATTCTTTTAGGGCATCATCCATTTCTAGGGTTTTGATTTCCTAAATTACACACTTAAAATGAGTTTGGATGTCATTAATGAGTAATACCTTAGGAGGAATCTGCAACTGCACTCCATTTGGGTCGAGGGTTTCAACAATTGCCAACACAAGTTTTAAATCAAGTGCTTTCCAGTTGATGTAGGAGTATCCAGTGGTGTAAGGGAAATCTTGTATCACCCAAAAAAAAAAAGCTTAGGGATAGTTTCTATTTAATGTGTTTTTATTTCTGGATACCCATTTGGGTTAAATAAAGGTTCCAACTCTCACAGTTCCATTATTAGTTTTCTAGGTTAGAGTTTTTAAGCACCTTGGGATACATGTAAATGTAAAAAATGGGTTATTTTATAATAGATCCAAAATTATGATGAGTTAGAGGGTGTAATTTGGATGGATGATTATACTTTTAATTTAAAACACTCCAAAAAAAAATCAAGTCAAAAGACTTTATGGTTAAAAATTTATTGTAGTTTTAAGTTTCCTAGAGACCTCATAAGAGTGCTTCAAAGTTAGATGTGGGGCAATAAATGGCCTCATACAGGGCCAAACAATGGGAGATGACAAAAGCTCAACCATATGACTATAGATTACTTTGAGATCTTTTCAAAAATGTGAATGGTTCATCAATTGGAATCCCAGTTCAAAAGTTATGCCTCCCAAAAGTTGGACTACCGTTTTTGGATTCTTCTAATTTTACATTTACTTCTAATGTGACTTCTAGAACCTTCTATTTTGTTGGTGGATTCCAACTGGCATATTCTAGAATTTATTCCTAACCATAATGAATTGGGGTCTATTTAAGAATATTTCTAGCATTGTTAAGGCAATTCTTACTGGAGTTAGAGAGAAGGTACTGTGTGGAGGATTTCTTTCTCTAGAATCATACTATTGTAAGCCCATAGGGCATTTTGTATTGATAATAATATTTACCTTTTCTTGTGTGTCCATTCTAGTCTTTGGTTGTGCCTCTATCACCATTCTACACCTTGGACCAACATCTCTGACCCTTTCCTTGCTTTGCTGCTGCTACTTGATGTTGCCATGGCTACTTAGTAAGCTATGAAAAACTTTGAAGAATTTAGTTGCAAATTCCTCTCAAAGTTGCTTGATCACTCTACAATTCACTTGATCACAATAATAGATAGAATTCTTGGTGAAAATGAATTCAATTTCCTAATTTTTGTTAAAACTTCACCATTAATGCTTGGTACAAAGGTAACTGTGATGACATCATGCATGACAGTATGTGTGATAGGCTATCATCCACCATTTGTTTAGATCACTTGGTAAAGGCTTCATAACTTGGTAATCAAACATGTCCATGTAACTCCTAAATTTTCTTGGTAGAGAAGTCAACTCAGTAACAACTAATACTGATCTCACTTGATGATAATTTTGTATCTTGAATGATGATTTGGATCTTTTTCTTTCTTTCCATTAGAACTCTTTAGATGTGATCATGATAATGAAATTCTAGTTCTTCCTTAAGAACTTAGTTGGAAATGGTAGAGTCACCCACTTCTTGAGTGACATGACCATCATTTCTTGAACTAGCTTCCTTGCTAGATTTAGGAATCCATTGCGGCCTCATATGCTTTCAAATGTTATCTACTTTTTCTTCCTTTTCATCTTCAAATCTACCTATATTCATGCAATTTTTGGCTAGATGACCAGGTTTGGTACAAGTGTAAAATCTTATGGTTGTATCTATTTTCCTTATGTGATGTTTAACATAGTTCATTCCAATGTGTCCATATTCTCCATAGTAAGGACATCTACACCAAGTGTTGTAGTCTCAACCGAATATCGCTTTCACAATTTGCTCTACTAAATTGAATAACTTAGTTCTACAATCTGATACCTTGTGACTTTATTTCTTACATTTGTGATACTTACCTTCAAATTTTGGTTTCTCTTTGCATTCATTAGCCTTGTGATCATGCTTATTATAATTTTAGCATTTACCACTGAATTTTTCTTTACCATTAATCCAACATCTATTTGATGTATGACATTTCTTACCACAGTGATTGCAAGTAGGTCTTTGATTCCTTTGAGCACCTTGTTTGGCAGATTCACCTTCTTCTTTGTATCCAATTCTTGCTTTACCCTTATGTCTATAGAGATTCTGCTCATTTAGTTAATTCAAATGATTCATGTCTTCTTGGGATCTCATCATTCTTTCATTGATTTTCTTTTCAGTGTTTAGGTCATTTTTCAATCTTTCACTAATTTTTTTTTCAAATCTCAGCTCATTTATTATTCTTTCATTGATTTGTCTTTCCAAATTTAGATCATTTCTTAATCTTTCACTGATCTATCTTTGGCTCATGATTTCCTCATTTACATTGGAGATTTGATCCATAAGATTTGCATGTTGAAGGGATTGGTTTTGGATCTCAATGTTTCATCCATCCATTTCTTCTTTCATCTTGTTCCTCCATTCCAAGATTTCACATGGCCTTACTGACTAAATTTATTGTTCTCTTTTGAGCTTTCTTACTTCTTCTTGTAGGGAACCATTCTTCTCTAAGAGTTCTTTGATTGCATCATTTGCTTCATTTGAACTGCTTCAAGGGAAAAAGTTGTCAATTCTTTCTTCAATGTACTGATGATCATTCATTTGATTTGCAAGTTCCTTCCTTCTTTTTAAGGATTGAGAAAGTTTCTCCTTAGCTTTATTGAGTTGTGCAATGGCCATTTCTAGATCCAACTTATCATTTTCAATTACTTTAGCAAGTCTAAATATATCCATTGTCCTTGATCTTTGTTCAAGCTATCAAATTTATCCTGAGAACCACAAAGCTTTGATACCAATTGTTGAAAATATTCAAGACTGTGCTAGGTTACTAAGAGGGAGGGATGAATCAGTAACCTCAAAATATTTAACAAATTTAGATCTTAATTGCAATAATCCAATTACCATTTAATTCATCAAATCAAATCTAACTGTATGCATGAGAAACTAAAAACATAAAATATTCATAACATTTGGGCACAATAATTTGGTGACCCAAAAACCTTCCAAATTGAAAGTAAAACTGGGGTGGGGATGATACCCACAAAACTTCAATACTGTAGCATAAAGTTGGCCTATTAAGGATTACAATGATCACTTCTAATGATCAACCCTATTAGGAGAAATTAAGACTACTAGGTCCACCTTGTTATAGGTTTAACAAACACACAATGAAGTATGCACTCTATTAGGAGATTCAAGAAAGACTGTTAAGTCTACCTTGTTAAAGGGTTTGGATTGGTTCACCTATTAGAATGAAACAGTTGATCTCTAACTTATAACTGAATTATTGATAGAGATTCTTTGAAGTTTTGATCACCTTTTGTGATAGATATGTCTCTACTGCTTCTTTATTGATATGACCTTACAATACACTTATCTATTGCTGATTCACATTAACATGCTTCTATTTCACATTATTTTCACACATTCATACTACCTTGGATATCATACATTACATTACATACATATCAATCCAATTTACATAATTAAAAAGTCAGCCAATATACAAGTTAACACCAATATTACAAAGTCAGCCCATATGTAGATACTTGGGTTCTAAAGACTGACTTGGTGAAGTTCTGATACTTGGCATCCACTGTCACTACTCAGCATCATCATGCATTCGGTAGATGTATAAGCTTGGTCCATACTAATCAATTCAATGTAGTCTTGAACTTGGTCTGCACTGGTGACTTGGTAGTCATTGTGTAACTTGGTATAAACTGAATTACTCATTTAAAATGACTACACCTAATAAATACCAATAATCACATAGCTCAGTTAACACTAACTTCACTTTACATGAATTGCTTAGCTTGGTAGAAACTACAAAGCTTGGTAACCACCGAAATTCTTGGGTTGAACTGATGGACTTCACACTGCCTAATTCTACTCAATTTGAACTATTGCACTTCACACTAACTGAATTCCCTTGGTAACCACTAAAATGCTTGGTAGGAACTATAAAGCTCAATGGCTACTAAACTACATGGTAAACACTATAAAATGCTCAATGAGCTCAACAGCCATATAGAATTTGAATAAGTGTTGTCACTAATAAAAAAACTTGACTGAATGTCAACAATGCAATGCTCCTAAGTAAAAAAATTTGCAAAGACATGGGAGGAGAAACAAATTGGACTGGTCCTATGCTATCAACCAAGTTGGGGACAAAAGGGTGAAATTAGAACTAGAAGAAAAGGAAAAGTCCACTATTCTAAAATCAAATGATCCTAGGTCTCAAATCCTATATCAAGAAATGTAGTTTGGTAACTATATGTTATTTTTTGATACCCCTGATATTCAAGAAGAATTAGACTAGACTAATTGTGAACAATTGTGGACTTTATAACTTGATGGTAGTTGTGCTAAAGTTGGTTCAAGTATAGGAGTGGTTTTGACATCACCTATTGGATAAACAACTTGTTTGGCATATAAGTTAGATTTCAAGAATACAAACAATACTACAAAGTATGAAGCCCTTCTCCTTGGCATAATTACAACAAAACAAAAAGGGGTCAAAATACTCAAAGCTCAAGGAGATCAAGAATTGGTGGTAAAGAAAGTAAAGAACCAATATGCAGTAAAGAAAAAAAGATTGGAAAACAACCATAATAAGGTGTGGGATGAGATTGAAGGTTTGTATTCTTTTTTATTTATTGTAGTACCAAGAGAATTCAATTCAAGAGATGATTCTTTGGTAGTCTCTACATATTTTCTCCTACCACATCCTAACTTCAAATATCAAATCTATAAAGTGGAATTTCTATTCAAGCCTAATGTTCCTAATAATGAAGATTCTTTGCATATGTTTGATGAAGACAAACACATAGAATAATTCATTGAAGGAGCAGAACCTTTTGCAAGCTTTCATTTTGAAGGAAGAACTAATTCAAGTGGTAATCCATTGATAGATGACAAAAAGAAACTAGATCTAGATATGATCCAATTGAAAGGTAACAAGATCCCATCTCATCTCATTTCTTTAGAAAATATTTTTGATATACATGATGCATACATTAAGAGAGAAATAGAAAAGAAATAAAAATCTTGTGGTGAGTATGATGGAATAAATATAGGGATATAAATCAATCCAAAAGTGATAAACATAGGGAAGTGTTGTAAACAAGAGAACAGGGTAGATATCAAGAAATTACTTAATGAATATCAAGATGTATTTGCTTAGAGCTATGAAGATATAAAAAAATTCATGGATGGGAAATTCAAACATGAAATGCCCCTCAAGCTAGGAGAAACATCATTCATACATAAACAAAGGAACTACATCCCTATAGCTGAAGGAGCAATCTTTAAGGAGATTCATAAAATGATGAAGGCTAGGATCATATATCCTATTCATCACTCTATTTGGGTAGGTAACATTGTGCCAGTGAGGAAGAAGAGTGGAGAGATAAGGATTTGTGTGGATTTTAGAAATCTAAATTAGGCTTCTCTCAAATATAACTTTGCACTCCCCAACATGAATCACCTCTTGTAGACTGCTATAGGGTTTATATTGATGTCTATGTTAGGGTATAATTATATTCAAGTAGATGAGGTAGATCAGTTCAAGAAAACATTCACCACACCTTGGGGTACTTTTTCATATAGTAGGATGCCTTTTGGCTTAATTAATGCAAGTGCAACATTTCAATGTGCGATGAATTTTTCTTTTGTTGATTTGAAGGATAAAATCATTGTTGTGTACCTTGATGATTTAAAAGTATTTTCCAAGAAAAGAGAAGATTGCATCAAATACTTAGAAAGAGTGTTATAAAGGTGTAGATATTATGATGTCTCACTTAATATGAATAAATTAGTATTTTGTGTGATAGAAGGTAAAATACTTGGTCACATTGTCTCTCAAAAAGAGGTGAAAATTGATCTAAACAAAGTTAAAGCCATTCAACAATTAAGTTTGCCATTGAGCAAAACTAGAGTAAAGTCTTTCTTTGTCCAAGTAAACTTCTTAAGAGCTTTTGTGCTTGATTTCTCTGAAATAGTTAGGTGGATAGTAGATTTGATGAAGGGTAATATATATTTCAAATGGAGTGACATTAGTAAAAAGTCTTTTTAAGACATCAAAGATACTATTTCCAAAGTCTATGTTCTTGTTCATCCAAATTATTATAAGGAGTTCATCATATATTGTTATGCATCAAAGTATACTATGCCAGCCATACTGATGCAGGAAAACAAAGAAGGAATAAAAAGCCCCAATTTCTTTCATGAGTATGTCATTGAAGAATCAAGAATTGAAATAATCACAAATGGAGAAACATGGATATGCAGTGGTGAGAGCACTCAAGAATTTTTGATTCTATGTGTTACATTCCCATTCGGTGATATATGTGCCTAATCTTGTAGTTAAAAGTATCTTGATGCAACAAGAGGTTGGATGTAACAATAGAGGAGTTTGGATAGAAAAGGTCCAAGAATATGATATAGAAATTAAAACAACCAAACTTATGAGAGGAAATGCACTTTGTAAAGTCTTGGCACTGTATGAAAGAAAACCTAAACTGTCAAGAGCATGCATAAATAGGAAAATATTAGTTTTACATGTGCATATCAAAGATCTAAAATAAATCAAAATACAACTAATGTTAGAGTTCAGCTTTAAAACTATGCACCTGAAAAACTAGAATCCTCATGCAACCTCAAAGCATCTCAACAAGGGCATCCATAAGAGGCCTTGTTGTATGCTCAAAAATGAGGGATGTAGATTGTGTTCTCCCCAAACACAAATATGATAAATCCCAAAGTGATTGAAATGAAAATGCAATATGAAATATGAATCTAAACTAAGATGAGTGTAGAATATCTTCAAGAAATGGCTATGAGTAAGCCAACCTAAAAGGATTCTAATGATGTGAATATGGAAATGAGGTAAACTAACAATAATAAGCTATCATGAAATATGAAATCATAAATAGAATAAATCTAAAATATACCAAAGGGTTAGTAATAAGCATGCAAATCTCTAAGAATGCCCTAATACTATAGTAGCATGATAACAATACAAATGAGGGAGATGAGAAATGCTTGAGACCAGGGCTCTATTTATAGGCTTTAGAGAGGCCTTGGGGAGGTGGCATCTATGTTGCATACACATAGGTACCACAAGGGAGACACATGGGCTAAGGGGACAAGTCATGCAATGGTCAACATAGTCTCTTTTGGTGATAGAGATGGCTTGAGGTGTGCTCACAAGTCACACATGTATGAGCAACCTTGGAGAAAGGAAAGGGGGACAAGTATGTAAGAGTGTGAGAGGCTTTTTAAGATAAATTAATAAAAGGGAGGCATTCTTGGCTTTTAATTTGCTCACACGTTTGAGAAAACACTTAGGAGCTAAAGGGTGTTTAGAAATGTGTTTAGGATTAATTAAGTGGGATTAACTAATGGGTAGGCTTAGAAGGATGAGAGTGATGGGTGTAGACTACGTTTTAGGATGGGATCAAGATTAAAATAAATATGATTTAATGAAATCATAGGATTAAAAAATTTAATAAAGTGGAGGGAATTAAATAAATTAGGATTTATTTAAAAGGGGATTTATGGAGCACTATGCATTAAATAAATGCAATACATTAGAGGGGATGCATTTAAATTAAATTTAAATACATTAGGGAAATGGACCTATTTAATAAAATTAAATAATTAGAAGAATATGAAAATATAATTAATTAATAAATAATCAATTATAATGTCAAAGGAAATATTAAATAAATTAATATAGTGTTTGGGACAATTTTAAGCATCTACAGGGACAAGATCAACAATTTGAAGTAGAAGATATTCGAAAGGTTCTCATGGTCAACATTCAAGATCCTTGGTTTTCAAATATTGAAAACTTTATGATGGTGAGTGTCCTAATGGATTAAGTGCTAAGAAGAGTAGAAGTCTAAAAAAAAAAATCCTTAAGGTATGTAATTCATGGTGATGTTTTGTATAAAAGAGCTATTGATGGTACATTTCTAAGATGTGTCAATAAGGAGCAAAAAGAGAAGCTCTTAAAGTCTTTTCTTAATGAAGCATGTGGAGGACACTTCTCTTCTATCATCACTACATTAAAAACCTTAATGAAATGCTTCTATTGGCCTGGTATGTTTAAGGATGCATATAAGTGGGTTTCCAATTGTGAGAAATGTAGGATGTTTACTAGTAAATCTCAGCTAGATTTCTTGCCTCTTAGGCTATTGGTGATTGAAGATCCTTTTAACCAATGAGGATTGGATTTCATAGACCCAATTGATCCTCCTTGCAGCTAAGAACAGTCTTTCATTGTTAATGCCACAAATTATTTTAGGAAATGGGTGGAAGCCAAGCCAATGAAGAAGACCTCATAGAAGTAGTGTGTGAATTTCTTAAAGAACATATATTTGCCAGGTTTGGAATTCCTATGAAATTGATAATGGACAATGCATATTATTTCTCTTCCTTAGAGATTGTTGAAATTTTTTATGATAATGGAATTCAAGTTGATCATTCTTCTAACTATTATTCTCAAGGAAGTGGGTAGGTTGAATCAAGCAATAAGAATCTGATTAATATATTGAAGAAATTGGTCTCAGATAATCAGAGAAGTTGGCAGAAGAAGATACATGATGCTTTATGGGTAGGTAGGAGCACACCTAAAAGAGCCATTGGTATCTCACTTTTTGAGTTATTTAATGGAGTAGAAGCTAACTTTCCAATTCCTCTAGAACTTGCTACTTGTAAATTGAAGACTATGATTGAAGATGGTATATGTAGAGATGGATTGGAAAAGAGAATTTTGTATCTCACCAAGTTATAGGAAGAAAGAGACCAAATGGTAGATAAAATTAGTAAGCATCAAGGGAGAGTTAAAAAGTTATTTGATAAAAGAGAAAGACTAAGAAAATTCATGGAAGGTGATTTGGTCCTACTATGGGATAAGAGGCATGAACCAAGAGGAATGCACTCCAAGTTTCATTCATTGTGGAAAGGGTCATTTGAAATCATGCAAGCGAACTAGAACAACTCTTCCAAGTTGGCATATCCCACTAGAGAATCCCACCATGTTCCTATAATGGACAGGATTTGAAGTTGTATCAAATGCAAAACTAAAGTAGGTAACTCTTGCATAGTAGTTAGTTAGGTAGGTCTTTCTTTCATGAAGTTTGATATAGCTTAGTTGCTTGATTTCTTGGTTAGTTTTTGTTGCTTTCCTACATAAGACTTTTTTTTTTGTCACTAGGTTGTCACCTTGTTTTGTAGAACTAAATATTGCTAGGATCCTTTTAAGCATTTTCATGCTTAAATCCCTAAACAGAGCTAGTTTTTCCCCAATTTTCAATTCATCTCATTTTTCTTTAGGTTGAAGTCAAGTCAATGATTCAATGTTTTGAGTCCATTTCTAGAGTGCCCATAGGATGACCTCTCTTCTCATCACCCCCTTTCAAGATAACCTATACAAGAAATCATTTAAGCATGGAACTGGTCGAGGGCTAGGTGACTTTGGGTTAGTTACAAGTGTCTCCTTGATGAGAAGAAGGTTTGAAAAGTCCAATGATTCATCTTCTAACTATTCAAAGGGATTTTGAGGACTAATGTCAAGGGTGGTTTTCCTTTTAGTGGATGATATCATAGGTGATTAAGCTTAGAATATAGGGAAACTAGTTGTTTTAGAAGAAAACCAAGGTAAAATCCTCAGATATATTGAAATATAAAGGTGCAAAAACATGCATCATTGATCTATCACATGAATAGTCCAGATGTGATCTTAATAGCTATGTAGGAGGTTGGAAAAATTAATCAATAAAAGGAATGCACGTCAATTGTTAGTTGAAAAGTCATTCCCTTAAGTATTTTAAGTTGCGATGATATGGGAGATAACCACTAGAGTTAGATCAAAAGTTTTTACAAAATCGTAAAAAGTTAAAGTTGACCCAAAATGAAGGCTAGTAAAGTATCATAATGGCAAGTATTCAATATCTTGATCTTATGATATACCATGTAGTCATATTATTGTGGGTATGTGTTTTCAAGTTTTCAATCTTACAACCATCCTATTGTCATGTCATTGTAAGTGTCTCATGGTAAATGGAAAGTAATATGATGTTACGATAAGCTAAGGAATGTATGAGCGTAAAGGCTCAAAAGGGAACTCTCAATCATATTAAAGAAGAGTGATCATGATATTTTAAGAACATAAAGTGCAAAGGTTTTCAAGAGTTATGATCTTGCAATGAATGGAGAATCACATGAATGTAAAGGCTAATAAGGAAATGTTTGAAGCTATGAAGGTCAAGATCGTAAGATCATAACTAGAGGATTTTTAAAGTTGAGTCAGGCTAGAAACATGAGCATAAAGAAATTGATAAAATGTCAATTAAATCTTTTGAAGATACAAAGATTAGTGGATTGTGAGATTGTAGGAGCAAACAGTGAGGGTTTCCAAAGCTACGATATACGGGTGAGCGTATGCTCATAAAGGGATAACATAAAGTGAATCTAGGAGTCTCTAAAGTTATGAAAAATGGGAGATAACAGCTCGCTATTGGAAATATGGGATAGGCTAGGTTATTAAGAGGAGGAGTGAATCAGGAACAAAGAAAACTTATTCTTATTTCACCAATTAGTCCTTCATATATATTTTGATCTAATTGCATGTATGAAAAATTGAAAGCATTAAAACATTCATAACACTTTGACACAAGATATGATGACCTAGAAACCTTCCAAATACAAAGTAAAATTGGGGTGGCGATGATACCCACAAGCTTTAGTACTGTAGAATAAAGTTGGTTAGTTAAGGCTTATAATTGATCACTTCTCATGATCTGCCCTGTTAGGTGTAGGGTGAAACTATGTACAAATATTTTATCTCACATTTAAATATCAATCCAAGGTCATAAACTCATGAAAGGTATAGTGGCTATATTCTTAAGGGATAAAGATAGGATGCCATGTAGATATGAAAGCAGCTAAAATGCATTGGAGGAAACCTACAATAAACTAAACAAAACTACCGACAAGAATTGTCACTTCCTAGTGACAAGAGCTAGTCTAAATTTGTTAAAGAAAAACTATTTTAAACTAAATAGAAAGAATAAATTTTTAATCTAAAAATTAATATTACAATAATTAAATAAAGAAGCACACAAATCTAAATTTGCATTTAAATCTCAAACAAACACAAATCAAAGATAATTCAATGTATGAAATAAAATCAAAATAATAACACACCAAAAATAAAAACACACAAACAATCTAAACTAAATCACCAGTCATCCCAAGGAGTTGATTTTGCCTCCTCAATATTCCTAGTGATGAATTATGAACAACTTTTTACTCTTCCTTGATCATAATAGTGACACTTTATTCAACCATAAATAATAATGAACTTACACAAAATTCTGCTACAGGAAGATCTGCATGCAGAAGTATTTTTTTGATATAAAAATCTACTATAAATCTGCTCTCCTCCCCTTCCTTTGGGCTAATATTAGAAACTTATTTATAAACCATGGCTACAACTAATATCTAAAATAGTGTAAAACAAAATAACTTATTTTGGCCTATGGCCAGCAAAATATTGGTGTACATGTAATCTTGGCAGCAACAATAAACCAAAAAATTTTGCCTTGAGAAAACCATTTGTATCATTCCCTTCCTTTCATTTTTGAAAATTTTGCCATGTGGAAACTTAATTGGGCCCATTCTGGACAAAACCTATGTCTTCGATTTTCCAGATTCGTCCTTATTTGCTTATAATTTAAAATGTAAAACTATCTGTTGTAAAGTGGACGCATATGAAAAATGGCTCAAACTAATTTTAATTTCTTCCAAAAAACTAGCACATACATTATAGGCTCTCTTTAATTAGCTCTTTCAACTTCAATGTGACATAGCAATAACAATTGATAGATGGATATACTTGTCACAAACTATATTCTCCAAGGCATAAAATAATAATGCTTACTAATAAAGACAATTAATAATTATTTTCCATATTTTAATCTTAAAACTATATTAAATATGTCTTATATATTGAATCATATGTAATGTAAAAATGGTGAAATAATATGGAAATGGAATGTAGAAATGGTTAGGAATGTGTATGAAAGGGTATAAAAGGTGGTATAGAATAGGACATAATTGGGTCTCATCACTAGGTCCACCTTGCTAAAGGATTTATAAAACATACAATTAAGTATGAACTAGATAAAGAGATTTGCAAAAGACTATTAATTCTACCTTGTGAAAATATTTAACTATTCCACATGTTAGGATGAACTAGTGGTTGATCTTTGATTTGTTAATTGAGATTCCTTCGGAGTGTAATGATCACCTTGTTATGATAAATCAATCTTTGTTTCTCCTTATATTTCTTGTAGCCTTCTTAGTTTTCACTCCTACTCTTATTTTATCTTACACATTTCATACATCTTCTTTTGGATGTGGTACAGTATATTACATATATACCAATCCAAATTATAATTCATCAAAGTTAGCTACAATACAAGTTTTACCAAAATACACAAACTCAGCTCAACTACTAGTATGTAGGTTCTGAAGACAAACTTGGTGAGGTTTTGATACTTGACAACCATTTTCAACACTCAACATCTTCATGCTCTCATTAGACATAGAAGCTCGGTTCATACTAATCACTTCCAAGTAGTCTGAACTCGGTCAAGACTGGCAACTCGATGAACACCACAAAGCTCAACATATAAACTAAATCACTTGGTTGACACTTCCTAGCTCAGTAAACACTTGATTCACATAACTGATTTTGCCAACTCAAAAAAATTGGAGACCACAATTTGCACTATACAACTCGATAAATACTATGAAGCTTGGTTTGCATTGATACTCATCAACTTGGTAGATACTCCTCAGTGTGAACTGAATGTAGATTATGAAACTTGGTAGAAATTATAGCAAGGAACTTTTTAGTGGCCAATATCCACAAATTGGCTAATTTTAAAGTTTTTGGCTAGTAATTTGGCCAATAATTTAAGATTTGATACAACCTAAATCAAAATAGTGTTATAAAATTTAGTTCTAGAATATTTAAAATCACTCAATAATTTATTTTATTGAAAATTTTAAACTCAAATATTCGCTAGAATATTTGTTACATGATTAGATTTGAGTCACCTAAATATAATATATTATTAGAGAAATTAAATTGAACTGACCAATAGTTAGCATAATTATTAGTTACTTCAGGGATATATCACCAATATTTAGTTTTCACTATTGATTTAAAGTACATGCAATGATCTTCATAATATTCCATGAGGTAAAAAAAATGTTCAATTTTGATTTGTAATATTCCATGGTGATTAATGATCTTTATATCATTATTGAGATTTGTTAATATTTTATACAGAAAAATTATGATTTGAAAATAATCGTCAATATTAATCATATTTAGAAAAAAAAATTGAGAGATTCGTCAATAGAATTTTTTTTTTTTCAAATAAATGAAAGATTCACAAATATTTTCTATCTTTTTTTGGAGGCAACTTTCTTAAAGTTTACCCTGAATTGTAGAACTTTGTATTGACTATATTACTTAGCAGTAACTATAAAACTTAGTAACAACTATAGTGTTTGGCAGTAACTGCTTAACCAATTGATTAAGTGTGAGTCAATAATTAAAAAACTTGACCTTAATGTCAACAATATCCCCCTTTGGCATTAGCAACAAAAACATTTATCAATAAAAAACTGAACTCTCAAACTTTCAAGTTCATAACAATCTTTTAGTCTCCATCCTGTGTCTTCAACTTGGTAACATACTCTATTTTTGATATTTTTCAAAATTACTTTTGTAAGAGATTTTTTCTGATTAACTATACATGAATATTATGCTTCTCCTCCATACATATATCATATATCATACTTTACTCACTATATGCATATATCTCATATCTTTATCTTCTCCCTTTTATATCACATCTTCTCACAGAAAATATATAACATCTTATATTACATCTTCTCCACATTTCTGACATAAATGCCAAAGGTGTATGTTGCATGGTAATGCCAAAATGTGACAAGAAGTTAGAATGTACCTTCAAAATCAATGCCATTTTCTTGTTCCAATTTTCCTATAACAACTTGCTTGCATGCAATGCAATCTGTACTTATGTTGATAACTCCATCATGTCATCAGCTATGGAGAAGTTATTATCATGGATGAGAATTTTGGCATGTGCAATTTCTTTCTAAAATGCATCCATGTTAATAAGAATCATTCCTTGGATTTCTACAAGTGTGGCCCTGATCTTGGCTTCTTCCCTTAATAATTCTACTTGCATATTAGTCAAAAATTTGATCTTTGAGTAGTGAGCAAAATTGTAGCTCAAGTCAAGTGACAACTGGTGTTCACTTTTCACAATGATGACAAGTGAGCTTAATGTTCTTTCCCTTATTGTTCCTTTATTCACTAGTTCTAGATGATTCTCCTTTCTCAGTTGTAGAATATCCCAAACTAGTAGTGTAATTTTTTAACCTTGATGCTTCCAAAAAAATTTCAAAATACTTCATGGCTTTACTCGACTTGTTAATATTTTTCTTTTCTATCTTTAATTCATTCTACAATAGGGTATTATGTGTTTCAAAAGTTGTAATCTCAATGTCTTTCCAATTATGTTCTTGATTTGTAATCATCAATTGATTCATCAAATCCAATTGAATGCTTGTCAATCTCTACATATCTGATGACTTCTCCTCAAGACTATTTGTTAGTAGTAGTTTGTCTTATTTAATCATGAATCTATTTTCTTCAACTTTATCTTTTAGTTTAGTTATTTCACACAACAATAGGGTATCTGTAGGATCATGGCGTGCCAAAAAGTGGTGATGTTAAAATATGTAGTTTTGAAATTCCTAAAAGCATTTCAAAATGTGCTTGACTTTTTTCTCACCCATCCTAGTACCAAACCAAAAATGTAATACCTTTCCTGATTAGGTATCCAATTTGAGAACAGGTATCCAATTTGAGAACAAGTATCCAATTTGGGAACAGGTATCTGATTTGAGAATGGGTACTCGATCTATGTTTCCAAATTATTGAGCCAAATTCAAATGTAAAGGGAGTAAGGACCAATTTTTAAGTTATATTAAGTCCTAGTATAATATAGTTATAGCGTAATTGGGAGGATACCAATTACTATATATAGTTATTATTTATTATATATTATTATATAATTATATATCATATATATCATTATTATATTATATATATTACTAACCTAAGTTAATAAACTATATGATGATGTATGTTCCTAGGAGACCCCCTAGGGACATACATGTGTTCCAATGAGTCCAAATGGGTCATGGGATACCCTATGACCCATTTTGACCCATTATACTACAACATATCTTCCTAGGGGTCAAAGTATGCCTAGGGACATATATCTTGTGTTTTAATGGGTAGAAAAGGGTTATGGAGTATCTTATGACCCCCTTCAACCTAATACATGATAACATATGTTCCTAGGGGTCCTATGACCCTTATAGACATATATGTTGTGTTCGAATGGGTCAAAAGGGTTCATAGAGTATCCTATGACCCTTTCAAGTCATTACATGACAACATATGTTCTTAGGGGTCATAAGACCCCTAGGAACATATGTTTTCATGTAATTAGTTGAAAGGGGTCATAAGATATTTGATGACCCCTTTTGACCCATTAGAACACAACATGTATGGCCCTAGGGTATTAGGACCCCTAGGAACATAGGTTATCATGTAATGGGTCAAAATTTGATCAATTGGAGCACAACACACATGATGATAAGGGTCCTAGGACCCCTAGCAACATATGTTCTTGTGTAATGTGTTAAAAGGGGACATAGAGTACTTTATGACCCTTTCTACCCATTAGAAAATAAGAGGTATATCCCTAGGGGTCATAAGTTAGCCTATTACCCCTTTCTATCAACTAGAACACAACATATATGTCTCTAGGTGACCTAGGATCCCTAGGAACATAAGTTGTAATGTATTTGACTAAAATGGGTCATAGGTTATCTTGTGACCCTTTAAATCCATTTCAACACAATATGCTTGTACCTAGAGGTCTTAAGACACACAAGAATATATTTTGTCATGTAAAGGGTTGAAATGGGTCATAAGATATTATTTAACCCAATTCAACCCTTTGGAACACAACATGTATGTCCCTTGGGGTCCTAAAATCTTATGAATGTATTTTCTTATGTAATAGTTCAAACTATGTCATGGCATGACCTATGACCCCATTTTACCCATTATAACACATCATGTATGTTCCTAGGGGTCCTAGGTCACCTAGGAACATACATCATGTGTTTGAATGGGCTGAAAGGGGTCATAGCATTCCCTATGACCCCTTTTGACCCATTAAATGATAGCATACGTTGATAAGGATTCTATAACCACTAGGAAAATGTATCATTTGTTCAAATGAGTCAAAAGGGATCATAGAATACCCCATGACCCCTTTCAATACATTATATGACAATATATATTCTTAGAGATCCTACGATCTCTAGGGACATAAATCATGTGTTTAAATGGGTTGAAAGGGGTCATAGGGAAACTTATGACCTATTTTGACCCATTAAAAGACAAGATATGTCTCTAGGGGTCCTAGGAGCCCTTGAGACATATTATAATCATTTATATGGGTCAAAATTGCTGCAGTGGCAGAGAAGAGAAATGCTATAGGGGGCAACATTGTTGAAAATGTAATAGGAAATTTACTGTTATGTTTTAAATGCTTTTAGTTTTTGAAGTTTGTAATAACGTCCTACATGTGGTGGCATACCTAGAGTAGCAGTTCGATAAGCTCTCCAGATATAGCCACCTAGGACCAGGTGTGTCGATCTTAAATTAGAATAGTTTTTTTTAGTTCGTAGGTGGAGTGTTTAATGATTTTTAGAATCCAATAATAGGTAGTAGGCAATTTTTGGAATATTCCTGACTTAGAAAATGACTATCTAATATTGGAAGAATATATGTTTCAGATTCTTATCCTTTTTTTGGATAGAAGACATTCTTCTTTTCTAAAATAAGAAGAAAACATTTCACATCCTTTAATAGGAAAAAGAAAGTCAGTTTTAAGGGTGAGCCAGTCGGCTATGTAAGACACGAATCGAATTTGGAGAGATATGGAATGTTTTTCATTTTGTCTTTGTGCAAGTTTTCGATGGTCTGAGTTTTGAACGGATTTTTCTTATCTTCTCACTGGAAACAAGTTGATAGTTTGCAGAAGATTAAAAAGTTTTAGTTTTGGGTCGAATTCGGTATGTTTGCAAAAAATTAGTCTCAATGCATGGGTAATATCTCCCAAATGCACTGTTGGATTTTCATGAGCTTTGGATATATTATTATAGGCCTAATTACGCCCAACTTCACTAGAGCAATTGAAGAGTTTTGATCTGGTTCAAGAGTTATTCATGTCTGAATGTAGGCCTATCTAGAGACAGCAAGAAGCAATGTTTTGCAAAAAAATGTACTTTGATGCATGGTCAATATCTCGAGTTTGAACTGGTGGATTTCTCTAAAAAAATTATATGTTGTTTGAAACCTAGTTACGTCAAATCGCAATGGTTGGATTGAGTAAATATTTTCTGGTTTGAAAGTTATTCATGTCTGAGTGCAGGTCTATCCGGACGCAGCAAGAAGAAATTTTTGGGGGGATTTATTTTCAAAGTTTGAATCTAGTGGATGGTTATAGGAGTCTTGTGAGTTGAGTCTAAGGTATCTCTAGTTGTGTTTTCATAATAATAATAATGATAAGAACAGTTGGTTCAAATCACAATGGGTGGTTATAATATATCGTGTGTGATCCTAAAGGTTGTAGATGCCCCTTGCAGCAACTCAGTTGAGTGACTAATTCCTCCTGAGTTTTCCAAGGTGTGGCTCTGCATCATTTTCTTTGTTCAACATTGGGTGACCTATGATTTGATGAATCATTTTCTTTGTTATTTGAATAGATTGCTAAAACCATAGCTACCTATTGTGTACATGACTAAGGATAAATCTTGCCCATTTTATTTGAAAGTCTCGGGTCATATGTCAAATGTGTGTTAAACCCTTGGTCTCCAAATGTTGATGCTCAGGTTTCAATGCACCATTCACACATAACTTTTCTAGAGTCTCATCCATCTCTAGGGTTCCAATGTCTTGTATCAAACAAAAAAAATGTGAATGAATATCGTTAACAAGAAATACCTTTGGTGGAATCTATGACTAAGCTCATGTTGGATCAAGTTCTTCTATAATCATTAGACTTATTTTGAAGTCTAGTGCCTTCCAACTGACTCCTCAAACCAACATTTTGGATCCTTTCTTGTTTTTACAGTCGAAGGATGCCATGCTTGGTAGGGTTTATGAAAACATGAAAAATTTCAACAACAAATGCACAGATCACTTGGAAATGTAGAAATCGCTCTTTGCAAATAGCTTTTCAAAAATTCATGGTGATAAATGAATTTGATTTCCTTCCTTTTAACAAATTTTCACTTTTCAATTGCCATAAATGCTTGGTACGATCGCTCATTCAATGATAGACTATCTTCCACTCAATTCAACCTTAGCACTCAGTAGATTCATTCATAACTTAGTGTCCACATAATGTTTTAGTGTATCTTGACCTTGCTCGGCAGGGTCTTACAACCTGACCTAGCTCAATAAGGTCTAGATTTTCCTTAGACACTCAGTGATCCCTTTGCATATTGAATGCTAATGTGGATATTTCCTTCTAGCTGGCTAGAACTAGTGTAAGATGTTTTCTTTAGAGTCTCAGTTCTAGTCATCCCTATAGGAGATCAAATAGAAATTCCTGAGTCACCCAATTCTTGAGTGGCATGTACTTCATGGCTTAGACTAGCATTCTCAAAAGATTTTGGAATCTATTGCCACCTCATCTACTTTCTAATATTGTGAGCTTTTTCCTTCTTTTCATCTTCTATCCTTCCAATGTTCATATAGTTCTTGGCAAGATGTCTAAGTTTTGTACAAATAAGACATCTTCTAGTGGTGTCTCTTATCCTCATGTCATGTTTCACACAATTTTCTCCAATATGTCCAAATTCTCCACAGTAGTGGAATCTACGCCATGTGTTGTAATCCCAACCAAATATAGCTTTCATAATCTATTATGTTGGGTTTAGTATCTTGGTTTTTCATTTAGAAGATTTGTGTTGATGCATCTTGCATTTGTGACATTTACCTTCAAATTTGGGTTTCTCTTTCCATTCATTTTCTCTATGACCATGCTTACTACAATTGTAACACTTTCCATTGAATTTTTTTTTACTATTGCTCCAATTGTTGTTTGATGTCTAACCCAAATTACAAAAATGATTTTTAGTAGACCTTTGATTCCTTTGAGCTCCTTGCTTGGATGATTCACCTTCTTCTATGTATCATATTCATGCTTTGCCTTTCTATCTATATTGACTTTTCTTATTCAACTAATTCATTTTTTTTTGATATTTCATCATCCTCTCATTAGTTTTCTTTTCAAAGTTTAAATCATTTTGCAATCTTTCATTTTTTGATCTTAGATTCATGATTTCTTCATTTTTATTAGTAAGTTGATCAATGAAGTCTACCTGTGGAAGGGATAGATGTTGAATTTCATTATTCTTTCCTTCTATCTCTTCTTTCGCTTTTTCTTTTTCTTTCATGACTTCACACAATTTTACTGACTAAATTTCTTGTGCTCTTTTCATTTTTCTAACTTTTCCTTGAAGATTACAATTCTTTTCTAATAGATTCCTGATTGCCTCATTTTCTTCATCTAAATTTCTTTTTGGATAGATATCTTTAATTCTTTCTTTAGTGTAGAATTTTTCATTCATTCATACTGCAAGATCTTTTCTTCTTTTTAAGGATTGAGAAAGTTACTCCTTTTCTTTCTTAAGTTGTCCAATAGCCAAATCCAAATCTAGTTTTTCATTTTCAATAGCCTTATCTAGCCTAAATACCACCATTACCTTTGATCTTTTTCTTAAGTTGTTAAACTTCTTCTTTGAGAACCACTAAGCTCTAATACTAATTGTTGGAAATATAGGATAGGCTAGGTTACTAAGAGAGGAGGGGTGAATCAGGAACCAATAAAACTTATTCTTGTTTCACCAATTAATTCTTCACATATATTCTCATTAATTGCATGCATGAAAAAATAAAAAACATTAAAATATTCATAACACTTTGACACAAGATATGGTGACCTAGAAACCTTACAAATAGAATGTAAAAGTAGGGTGGAGATGATACACACAAGCTTTATTATTGTAGAATAAATTTGGCCAGTTAAGGCTTACAATTGATCACTTATGATGATCTTACCTATGAGGAACAATTAGGATGGATATGTCCACCTTGCTAAATAATTTATAAAACATACAATGAAGTATGCACTTGAAAAAGAGATTCGCAAAAGACTATTAACTCTACCTTGTGAAAGGATTTAACTGTTCCACCTATTAGGATGAACTAGTGGCTAATCTTTGATCTATAACTCTAATTTTCTAGTTGAGATTCCTTTGGAGTGAAATGATCACCTTTATGTGATTGATAAATATTTGTTTCTCCTTATACTACTTGTAGCTTTCTTAATTCATACTTTTTCTCTTATTTTATCTTATACATTTCATACATCTTCTTTTGGATGTGATACAGTACATTACATATATACCAATCCAAACTACAATTCATCAAAGTCAGCTATAATATAAGTTTTACCAAAATATAGAAACTCATTTCAACTACTAGTGCATGGGTTTTGAATACAAATTTGGTGAGGTTCTAATACTCAAAAACCATTATCAACACTTGGCATCAACATGCTCTCAGTAGACATAGAAGCTCAGTTCATACTAATCACTTCCAAGTAGTTTAAAGTAGACATAGAAGCTCAGTTCATACTAATCACTTCCAAGTAGTTTAAACTCTGTTAGCACTGGTGACTTGGTGAATATTGTAAAACTTGACATATAAATTGAATCACTTGGTTGACACTTTTTGGCTCAATCAACACTTTATTCACATCACTAATGTTACAATCTTGGAAAACACTAGAGACCACAATTTGTGCTATGTAGCTCCATAAATACTATGAAGCTCGATTTGCATTGATACTCATCAACTCGATAGATACTACTTCATCAGAACTGAATGTAGATTCTAAAACTTGATAGAAAATGTAGGACTCGATAACAACTATATTGCTTGGTAATAACTGTAGAACTCAATAAAAACTATATATATTTATTGGTAGTAACTGCTTAACCAATTGACTAAGTGTGAGTCACTAATAAAAAAACTTTACCTTAATGTCAACACTAGTTTATGGTGGAGAGTCAGAGATAGCAATAGATAAATTCAAATAGTTATCACTTCATCAAAAGTAGTTAAAGGTGACTTGAAATTAGTGTTGTGAGGAATAGATGAGTTGACACTTGTCCCTATGGCCCCTCTTTGGTTTCCAAACAATGTCAAATGATGCATCTACCCAGCTATCAGATCTTAAAAGATCAATGCATGTCACTTTCTTTCTTTTCAAATATGTATGAAGAATAATAGAAGAAATAATCTGATCATTGGACATGTGTCTTAGCGGACCTACTAAGGAAATCATAAAGGAAAAGTAAGGAAGATTGCTAGGTTTTAATCATGGTCATTGATTCAAGATCGATGGCTAGAATTAAAACTTGTTGTAACTATTGAGATACAAATTACATGAATTTGGTGCCAAAAATAGAATATGAAAGGAATGAATATTTTTATAGGGTTTCTAAAGTTTCCTGAAGATCAACAATCTCCAAGTGTTCTCATAAGTGCCATGAGATCAGGATCTTCACTAGGAAAGATGCCACGAGTCAATATCATGTTGTCACATTTTAACCATATTTGTTGTCCATTATGTTACTGTTGGATTACCAAGTGATGAATTGGTTTAACAACCAAAACTATAAATGTAATTTCTTTTGATAATGTTGGGGTTGGAAAACTTGATAGTGAATTGGTCTTGTAGTTCCATTTACCTACACTTGTTGTTAAGATTTTGTTGTTCCACTTAGTTTTAAAGTAGTTTCTACAAGATTGAAAAACAATTGTGTGTGGATCTTTTATCTCCTCTTGAATTCCATTTCATCATGGTGTTATTAGTATAAGTAATTCCATTTACTATCCATATATGATTTTATTTTTTCTCTTCCTCCTATTATTTTTCTTGTCAAGGTTAACAATCATGATTGCATAAGTAGAGAGAGATTGTAGTTATAAACTAGATAGAAGTGTTGTAAGATAATTCATGAAAAACATTCAACTAGAGGTTCTGAGTTATCCAAATCCATTTTTCCTAAGTATTTTATGTCTACAATAAATTTGGTTAGCCTTTACTACTCTCAAGTTAAGAGCTTATTCTATCATAAAGTTTTGAGTTACAAAAGCCATATTCATTGCAAGTCCTAAGGGTTTTGTACATTGCAATTCAAAGGGAATTGATAGAACACATACAGTGACCCATTTTTTGGTGACATCCTTTTGTTTATCCAAACCTTGGGTATTAGAAGAGTTAGGTTGTAAAGTATTGTAGCAATAGACTAGATAGATTCTACTATAGGAAGTGTAGAAAGTTAATGTCATGTTTTAAGTGTTTTAAATATTGATGTGTGTAATAAAGTCCTATGATGTGGTGGAATAAATGGAGTAGTGATTTGATAAACTCTCCAAGTATAGCCAGCTAGGACAAAGTGAATTTTCAATTTATGTTGAGTTAGTTTTCTTGAAGTGTGGTTTTTGTGTATTTAATAATTAGACCAGCTATGTAATCGATGACTACAAGAAATTAGCAATAGATTTTGATGTTTGATTCATCATGATTCAAAAATAGTTTTCCTTTCTTGTTTTTGGGCTGATGTTTCATCTTCTCAATAGAGGAGAAGGGAAATTATTAAAAAGGAAAAAAATTTTAATCAGATGAGGAGGTTATAGTAGAGGAGAATAGAAAGCATTTTTTTTGAGTTTTCTAATTTTGTGTGGATTTTGATCTGAATGTGTGATTTTTACTTTCTTTCTCGTATAAGAAATTCTACATTCTAAGAATACATTGTTAATTTAATTGTCTCATAAAAGGCCCTTTAACTAGTTTCTTGTGAATCTAAACTAGGCTTTTGTCTTTGTAATCTATTATAGGAACTCAATTTTTTGAGGTTGTGAATGTAATTGCATGTTGTTTTAAGGGCCATAGCAGTCGAATGAATCTTTTTAAACTCTCCATGATCTATTTTCTAGGATTGTGGAGGAGTCATGTATCATATTCATTTTGTACTTTTTTGTGTTACTATTTCACTTAACCCTACTTGTGCCTGCACGGAAGTCAATCTCTGAGTTCGATGAATATCTTCATGTATTCACCGAGATGATGAAACCACATAAATAATATGTGATGTTGGTAAAAGTTGGTTTGAACCATAAATTTGTAGATTTGGGAATGATAGAGGAGGCCATATTATATGAGTTGCCTATTATTAGATTTTAAAATAATGCATGCAAATGGTGGAGTAAACCTAAATAGCGATTAAATGTTGTTTGGTAGTCACTTTGTAATCAAATTAATGTTTAGTACTTACATTTGAAGGTGGTGAATTTATCTTTGTATTTAAATTATATTGTGGTAGAGTTGGGTTAGTCTCTTTTAAGTTGGTGTGAGAAACCAAATGTCGCTATAGGAGCTCAAAGAAGTTCCTGTCACATAACAATCTACTAATTGGTTCTAATAGAGCTAGTTAGGTCACAATCTAAGGTAAGCTGATAACCAATCCTAAAGGTGTGTGGGCCTGTTGATGCAACTTAGTCAAGTGATTCATTTCCTCCTAAGTTTTCCAAGCTGAGGTTCTATGTCATTTTTGGTATTGGAGCAAGAGTCTTTAGATTGGTTGAAGTTACATGTATATTCTTGATCAAGATCCTCAGTAGAGTCAAGAAATATGGTGACCAACATAGAACTAGATAAGAAGGTTAATGAACAAGAAGAGCTCCATGAGAAGGAGAATAAAGAAGTGAAAGGGATGTTAGCAGAATTAGTAAATAAGCTGGAACACATGAATAATGTGGTTGAGAAGAAACAAATGAAATAAGAAGAAGAAGTAGTCCCAAATGATGACAAGGAAGAAGTATCAAAGAGTGAAAAACAATTCATTAGAGCTTTGAAGGCTTTGGGAGGAAAATCCACTATGTTACCTATATTTACAGAAAAGATGGACATTGAAGGAGTTTTGGAATAGATTAAAGCTTTAGAGAATTACTTTGAAAGTGAGAAGATTTTAGAATCATAGCCATTCAAGTTGGCTAAGTCTAGGATGAAGGGAGCAACCCTTACATGGTGGAATTTTCTACAATAAAAAAGAGTCAAGGAAGATAAGAAGAATATTTTTTCATGCAAGAAGATGGTGTCTATGGTGAAAGAGACTTATCTCCCTAAAGATTATTAAGTACAATTACACTAGAAGAGGCAGAATCTTAGACAAAGAGATATGGATGTTTGCTCTTATATAAGGGAATTTCAAAAGTTGAGTTTAAGATCAAAATTGGTAGAACCTAAGAGTGTCAAGGTAGCAAGATACCTAAATGGTCTAAGAATTAACATACAAGAGGAGTTGTGGTTGTTGAGTCCTAACACAGTACCTAAGTGTTATCAATTAGCTTTGAAACTTGAAGAGAAAATCAAGAGAATACAAGAGAATAGAAATAGAAGTAATGGAAGATAGTCTTTTAGAGGAAGTGTCACATTTAGAGGGAAAAGTCCAAATTTTCAGCCACAAACTAAGACATATAATGAAGCAACCAATTTTGATAATTTTAGACGAATTTTTGGAGTTAGAAAATCAAATTTTAGAGGAAGATCACCAAGAAGAATGAGTGAAACAATAAGATGTTATTATTGTAACCAAGAATGTCACATGGCACACAAATGTTTGGAAAAGGAAATATCTAGTACTCATGGAGAAAGGAGAATATACCTTGCACAAGAAGTTGATTCACAAGATGATTTAGACACTTATGGTTATCTAGAAAGAGGAGAAGCCCTTATGAAGAGAAGAACACTATTGAAGATGCCTATAAAAGTAGAATCACCATAGAGGAAGTCTATTTTTAGAAATACTTGTAAGTCTAGAGGAAAATTGTGCAAGATACTGGTAGACTCTAGTTCTATAGAAAATTTCATAGGTCTTGAAATGGTGGAGAAGATAAAATTACCAAGAACACGTCATCTATATCCTTACAAAGTGTCTTGGTTCAATAAAGGATAACAAACTATAGTGGAAGAATAAGCTTGTGTTGAATTTCATATTCGAGCATACAAGGATATATTATTGTTTGATATTGTTAATATGGATACATGTCACTTAATTTTTGGCACACCATGGCAATACGATCTCAAGGCAAACATGATGGAATAAAGAACACATACACCATTACAAAGAATAGAAAGGTGATTGAAGCAATACCTCTAACTGAACCAAGTCAAGAAGAAGCAAAAGATACAGAAGCTAAAGTCATGGTAATGGGTAAGAAAGAGTTCCTAAAGGAAGTTAAGGGAAATAAGTGTCCACTTTTTGCATTGATTCCAGTACTCAAAGATAAATTATAGAATGATGTTGAAAATCAAATTAAGGAAGAAAAATAAGAAATGGGAAGTTCGAATTTGAAGGTAGAAGTGGTAGGAAAGAAGCCATAGAAGGTAGTGGAAGAAGTTAAACCAATTCTAGACAAGTACAAGGAAATCATAGCTAATGGAATACTAAGAATTCTCCCACCTATGGGAGAAATTAGTCAATGCATTGATCCTCATACCAAGTTCAACATTACCCAAAACAGTTGCATACAAGCTAACACCACAATAGAATGAAGAAATAGAAAGACAAATTAAAGAATTACTTCAAGCTAGTTTGATTGGAAAGAGTCTAAGCCCATGTGCAACACCTATAGTTCTAGCACTTATGAAAGAGGGAACATAGTGTATACATGAAAACTAATTTTTCAAGAGTATTCATAAACAAGAAAACATTAGTTATACATGTGCATATCAATAAGTCAAAACGAATCAAAATGCAACTAATATTAAACTTGAATTTTAAAACTTATGCAACCAAAAGCTTAGAATCCTCATGCAACCTCAAAGAAACCCATAAGATGACTTGTTGGTGTGCTTAAGAATGAGGGGTGTGGATGTGCTCTCCCAAACACAACTATTGAATCCTAATTTGATGCAAATACAATATAGTGTGTGTGAATGTAGACTATGTGTATAGAAAATCTTCAAGAAATAGCTGAGTGAGCCAATCTCAAAGGATTATAGGATGTGAAATGGAAATGTAAATGGAGAAAACTAGCAATAGTAATATATCATTAGATGCAAGCATAAATGAAATAAATCTAACATCTACCAAAGGGTTAGTAATAATGAATAAAATCAATAAAATCACTAGAAAACTCTAACTCTAAACTAGTATGATAACAATGCAAATGAAGGAGATGAAAAATGCTTGAGACAAGAGCTCTATTTAAAGGCTTGAGAGAGGCCTTGGGGAGGTGGCATCTATGTGGCATCCACACAGGTGCCACAAGAGAGACACATGGACTAAGGGGACACGCCATGCAAAGGTCAACATAACCCTTCTGGATGAAAGTGATGGCTCAAGGTTTGCTCACACATGTATGAGAAACCTTAGAGAAAGGAAAGGGGGGGAAATGTGTAAAAGGTGTAAGAGCTGTGAATAAAAAATAAAATGGAAGCTTTATTGGATCTTGAGTTTCTCATACATGTGTGAGAAAACACTTAGGAGCTAAAAGGTGTTTAGAAAGGTGTTTAGGATAATTAAGTGAGATTAATTAATGGGTAGGCATAGAATGATGAGAATGATGGGTGGTAGACTAGGTTTTAGGATGGGATTAGAATTAAATTAAATAAGATTTAACTTAATCATAGGATTAAAGAATTTAATAAAGTGAGGGAATTAAATAAATTAAATTTTATTTAAAAGGGAATTTATGGAGCATTATGCATTAAATAAATTTAATGTATTAGAGGGGATGCATTTAAATTAAATTTAAATACATTAGAAAATTGCACCTATTTAATTAAATAAGTAGAGGAACATGAAAAATATAATTAATAAATAAATAAATAATTATAGTGTCAAGGGAGATATTAAATCAATTAGTATAGTGTTTAGGAATATTTTAGTCATCTACATTTTTCCTCTCTTTGATGTGATGTTGGGACAACATTATATCATAAAAAAGAAAATATAGGTTGCCTCAGGGAGGGAAGGAATCTTAGGAGTTGCATCATAGCAACAACAAGGGAGGAAGGTGCCCCCTCAAGGAAATGGGGTGAAAGAGGGATATATTTTTCCCCATTTTCTTGAAAAGAGACATGGGAAGGAAAAGAAAAAGCAAAAAGGCTTAAAAGAAGGCCTTGTATGACTTGTTGGTAAGATCAGAATGAAGTAGGGTGAATTGGATAATGATTAATCTAAAAGCATCATAACTACATGAATTGATGAGATTTGGTTGTATTCATATGGGAGAGCACACCCTAGTTTGATATTGCAAGAGGAGTTGTGCATCAAATGCTATAGAAGCATAGATGACAAGATTCATTTTCCTAGACTAGATTCTCAAAAATAGAAACTTTAGGACAATAGATGTAGTTTTCATAGTCATGAGGAAACAACTAACATTTTTCATAGTGGAGAGGTCTAGGCACACCCAAATTTTTATAAGGATATTGGTGGAAAGTGTGCTAACCCATTGCCCCCAATGAGAAATGCATAACCATAACCTGAAACTAACATAGATGTGCTAAAGAATCATAAAAATAGATCATATTGCAAAATGACCCATGTAACCAAGTTAAGTGATTCAAATGATGTATGTATGTGTGAATATGTGGCCTCTATTAACACACACACTTCAACACGGTCTTTATATGTGGATTCATCTTGGAATGAACATGAGATTGTTCACCCAAGAATAGTCTGGCAAGGTGACTTGTTGCTTTCTATCTAGAGGGATTTTACCTATTTAATATCCTCATATTTGAGGTGTAGGCAACCAGACCCTCTAAGAACGAAGGATTTAAGAATGCAACTAATTCTATATGAGTGAGAAATTTAGTCTAAGTATGTTATGAAATTAATCTAACTTATAAAAAAAACTAGATTAAATGTATGCATTTTAACTCTAAATTTCATTAATCTAAGAATGAGAATATATGAATATAATAAGCTAGATGAGTGTGTAACATAGCAACAATTTGATTCAACCTCTGTACTGAGAAATTATGAGTTCCTTAAATAGAATTCCTAGAATATATCAATGGGTGAGATCAACTCGGATCAACAGTTAGGATTGAAGGAAAGACTTAGTTAAAATAGAAACTTCCTTGTGCAGGTGAAGTGAACTGTTTCTGATCTAAGTGTGATGAGCAATCAACTAAACTTGCAATGAGTGAGAGAGTAAGTTAATTGGATTGATTCTAATTTTGAGAAGTAGTTCACTTAAAGTTTCCATTTAGAACTGAAGAGAAGATTTAGGAAGAATATTTAATTTAATAAAATGAGATATGCTCTCATAAATACCTTTTTTATTTAATTAAATAATTTTATTTAATTAATTAGACACACTTTTCTATTTAATTAAATAATTTCATTTAATTAGTTAGGAATGACTTCCTATTTAATTAAATAACTTTGCTTAATTAATTAGAAATAGCTTTTCTATTTAATCAAATACTTTTGTTTAATTAATTAAAATAAGAATATTTATTAAATTAAATAAATTTAACCCCATAGTACATTAGCCTTAGGAGATAATTTAATTTAATAAAGTATGAATTCTTTAGATTAAATTAAATTTAAATCAAATAGGTTTAATGTGGCTAATATGAGTGAGTACTATGGGAATTAAATAGGAAATATGATGAATGTAGATTAGGGTTTTCTGTATTTGACAATTAAGTCAAGTAGCGAATATCAAAACAAGAATTTTTCTAATGAAATAGGACTTTAGCAATTATCAAGATAGACCAGAGTTGGTATCATGGCAATGAGCCAATTTTGGGGTATTATAATGCCAAGATATTGAAGATCGAGGCACACTTGGGAAGACTATCGTTGATACAGAAAGATAAAACCAACAAAAAGAGCTTATGACCAAATAATCATTCAATCCATAGTTCTTGCCATGAATGATATTTTAATGGTAAATTTGTTAAGCCTGTATAGGAAGGAATCATCTTATAAGGAAAAAAATGATTATTTGATTGAAATTATATTTAAATGTTTGTGATTTTTTGCTATCAATTGTGTGAAAGGAACAAGGTTCTCAAATCATTTAGTCTTAGTGTGAATTTGTGTAAGTTTGTTTACAATAACTATTTTGACAAGCTTAGTTTGATGGCGTAAAGCTCAATGTCATGAGATCATATGATGAATGGAATAATTTGGATAAGATATGATAAGATGATGGATGAATTGAATTGCATTGGAAGGGGAATGTGAGAGAGAAAGTGATAAATGTTCCCTAGAGGAAATTTTTCTTAATGGTTGACTAGAAATTTGATCAAGGTATATGTAAATATATGGAAAAATGAAGGAATTGATTATGGAAATTGAATTGTATGAGATTATTAAAAGAATGGAATATGGTTAGATTAGAGGAGAAATTAATTGATTGAATTGAATTGGAAGAAGTAAAAATTGATGGAAGGTGGAATAGATTAGAATCAATGACAAGGGAGAACCAAGGAATGGTAAATGAATGGGAAGTATGGGGAAAATTTTATGGATGGCATTATATATGGATAAAATGGAAGGTGAAAGAATATGGGGGACAAAAGGATATGGTATTGGAAAATGGGGAGCCAAGGACCATGTTTCAAAGGAGTTAAAATTCCCCACATCAAGAATAGGAAAATGGAAGGAAATATGGTGGGAAAGGATGCATGGAAATGGATAGATAGTGTGTTAAGGATATGCATGGAATAAGGGAAGACATGTGTACTATTTAAAGTATGTATTAAGATTGTGTTGTTGTGCCTCTAGTATTTATCATGAGCATAGGCCTGAAAGTGGAATGAATAAGGGAATACATGAGGGAGAGTATGAAAGTGAAAGAGATATGAATATGAGAGATGTTATGATTATAAAATGAAGGAAATATATGGGATAATAAAGATCAAGGAAATATGAAAGGAGAATGGAATTATGTAGGGTGATGGATGGAGGATGGTTGAAATGAACATGACAAGGACTATGAGATGCAAAATATGGATAGGACGTCAAGATCAAATATGTCAAAGGATGGTGGGAGTATGTAGGATAGTGTGTGGGTAATGTGCAAGGGATATGTCGAGTGAGCATGGATGAATGAAAGGAAAATGATAGTCAAGATCAAATATGGACAAGGATGATGAATGGTAGATAGGAATGTGGAAGATATAAAAGGCAATGTAGTATGGATTGAGCTTGCCCCCAGTGTAGAGTGCAAGTGGAAGAAGAAAGGTGAGTGGATGGATAAGTGGAATTATAAGACATTGGAAACAAAGGAAGGACTTGAGCATCAAGATACATGGATGGTATCACTTCATATTTCTTCTTATGTTTTCATCTTTGTTATTTTGAAGGAACTTTTACTATTTTCTCGTAGATGTTGGTAGGATAGTGAAAAGAAGGGTCAAATGGGTTGGGAAATGGAGGTCAAGGACTTATGAAAAGGTTTTGATTAGGGGGGTGGAATGGCTAGGAGGAAGACATGGTTGATAGATGCTAGGTTGGAAAACTTGTGAATCAGTGGATGAAGGTAGTGGAAAGAACAACATTGACACACACCTTGAAGGGTGATGGAAAGGTGGAAATTTTGGGATATGAGGACCCAAAATGGATGAAGGAGATGATGGATTTAGGATGGTGGATTTTGGGACATAAGGACCCAAAATGGATTTGGAAAATGGAAGTTTTGAGGATTTGTGGATGAAGTAAGCCTTTCGATTAGTGAAATTGGATGTCATTTTAAAGTTTTCATTTAGATTCATTACTTTAATAAGTAGCTTTGGAATCTATATAATTTTTGAATTTTTCATTTTTAGCCTTTGTAGCCTTTTTTTCTTTTTTTGGATCATTTTTTTTTTATTGATCATGCCTTTTAGAGGGGACATGTTGATCCTTGGATTTTTATGGATATTTGGCTTTATTCACTTTATCTTTGGCATTCGATTTGCTTCCATTGGCCATGGCATGACTGCATGAGGAAAAATGAGATGGAGAGCTTATGGATGGTGAAATTTTTAAGGAATTCAAGGATGTGTGTCTTTGGTGATCTTTAAGAGGAGCATGAGGAATGAAGTGGAATAACTAGATATGGTGTATGAATGTGTGTAAGGACCCAAAATGGATAGAAGGAATGAAGGGTTTTTCTTTGGAACATAAGGACCCAAAATGGATGGAAATGAGGAAGGAATGGGAATATGGATATAAGGGCCTAAAATGGACTTGGAATATGAATGATGGTAACATTCAGGTTTGGATGGAGCAATTTTAGGTTTGGAAGGAGTGGAAGGTGTACCAACATCATGAGACATTATTTCTTTAATGGGATACTTATCATTTTCAATACAAGATGTGAGTCCATGTGTAGGGGGTTCCTGAGTGGATTGGGTAGGTGTGTCAAGGTCTTTTGGAGGATTGGTATTGTGATAGGAATCATAAGGGATAATAGGATCATGAAATGGATTAAGATCATGAAATGCACATGAAGGGGTACTTTGATCTTGACTTATAAGAGGATTATGTTGTGGAATAATTGGATCATGAGATGGAATAGAATCATATAATGGAGTGGAGGGAATGGAACCATGAGATGGAGTGATTTGATCTTGACATAGGGGAGTATTAGTGAATGGAGTGAAAGGAAAATCTTTATGAAGTGGAGGATCAATGGATGCTAACTCATGAGATGGAGGAAAATCAATAATGTGCATGATACATGGAATGTCTTGATATTGATTAGGAAGGGGATCATGAGATGGACTAAGAGGGATAAATGGATCTTGAGGGATAAAGAAATAATGGGATGGAGAAATGATCAAATCTAGAGGAGAAAAGGAATCCATAATGGCATGCTTTAGAGGAAGGTCTTGAGATGGAATTGGGTGTATGACTTTGGGTGATTGGATCACTTTATTTATTTTTACATACTTAGAAAAGGTTTCTAGTGAGATAAACCTATTGCAAGGTGGGGATGATGTTGATTTTGGAGGACTAGGGTTGTGTGGAGGTTTAGGTATGAGTAGGGGATTGGGATGATTTTTTTGGACATTAAATTGGAAGTACAAGGAATTACATGGAAGATTCGATTGGGATAGGACATGAGGATTATGGTCTTTGAAACATGGGGGAAGAGGACATATGTGATGGAAAGTAGATTTTTGCTTTTCATTTGCTAGGGTCAAGATAGAATTATTGAGTTCGTCAGTTTCTTCGGTAATGACATTTCTATTTGAGAAATTATATGGACTATGAAGAGAATCATATGTGGTTGAAGGATAATGAGGTGGATTTCCCTAGTCAGAGGTAGAAGAATAATGAACATGAGATGCAATAGAATTAGATATGAATTTTTGAGGATTGATTTGATATGTAGCTTGAATGGGAGGTATAAATCCATGTTGCTTTTGAAGATCTTAAACTATTTTACTAATCCATTTTTTATCCATGGAACTTTAGATGAGGAGTGATGAAAGATTTGATGATGTATGAAATATGACTTAGGTCTAAGAGCAGTTTTGGACTTGTTTTAATTTGATTTGTATTGTATTTGATTTGATTTGATTTGATATTGGATGAATGTTTGAGATTCCTTGATAAGATTTGGGTCATTCAAGATGATTGGGATTAAAGTCCAAGAATTATGATGGTGCTCCTAAGTCCAAAGTAGAAGATTTGAATAGATGAAATTAGAAAGATTAATTTGGATGAAGATTGTAAATGGATTGAATTATGGATTCATTAGAAACAAATGAATTCGAGAAGGGATTGGATTAAGAATCATGAGGATGAATCATTGAATGAGGGAATTGGATCTTGATGTGGATTATGAATCATGACTAGGATGAAGATTAGGAAATTGATTGAATGATTAAGAAGATGAGGAAATGATTAGGATGATTAGAGATTATTAAGATTTTGAGGAATTATTTGAATGATTAAGACAAGAGGTGCATGATGGTGATGAATTTGATGGATAGAAAAAGTGATGTGGAAAACAAGAGTTATTTGAAATATTTAGATAGGATAGGTTACTGAGAGGGGAGGGGTGAATTAGTAACCCTACAAAACTTTTAACTTCAATTATCTAATTAGAATTTAACCCTTCTCATATAATCTAATCTAATAGCATGCATAAGAAATTGAAAATATGAAAGCATTCATAACACTTTGACACATAGATTTGGTGACCCAAAAAATTTCTAAATAGAAAGTAAAATTAGGGTGGGGATGATACCCACAAGCTTTAGTACTGTAGTATAAAGTTGGCCTATTAAGGCTTACCTGAATCACTTTTGATGATTTTCCCTATTAGAAGCAATAAGAACTGTCAAGTCCACCTTGTGAAAGGATTTACAAACATACAATGAAGTATGCACTCGGTAAAGAGATTTACAAAAGATTGTTAGGTCTACCTTGTTGAAGGATTTTACTAATCAACCTATTAGGATGAAGCAATAGCTTATCTCTAATCTGCAACTTGGTTTGCTGAATGAGATTCCTTTATGTACTAATTTCCTTGCTATGATAGATATGTCTTTGTTGCTCCTTATACTATTGTAGCCTTTGTAATTCACTCTTTTCTACTCTTCTCTAATTATATTTAATTACATTGCATAAACATACATACTCATTGGATGTGATACAATACATTACATATATATCAATCTAATTATATAATTAAAAATTTGACTAGAATACAAGTTTACACAAATATTACAAAGTCATCCCAAATGAAGAAACTTGAGTTTCGAAAACTGACTCGATGAAGTTCTAATACTCACCATCCACTACCAATGCTTGGCATCATCATGCACTTACTATACATAGAAGCTTGGTCCATACTAATCACTTTCAAGTAGCCTTGAACTCCATCTACCTTGGTGACTCGGTAAATACTATGAAACTTGTCATATAAATTGAGTCTCTTAGTTTACATTATATGACTTGGTAAGAACTATCTCCTTGAGCTTGATATAAATTGAATCACTTGGTTAACATAGAGTAGCTTGGTTAACACTAAATTCACATCACATAAACCATAAACTCAGTAAGCACTGCACTGCTCAGTTTACACTGGTAAACTCGACATAAACTAATATGCACAATTTACTTTATTGATCTTCACACTAATTGTAACTTCTCAATATACACTAGAATTTTTCCAAAGGACTCTATAGCAACTATAGAATTGATGGTAGCTAAAATACTTGGTAAACACGGTTAACTGTACAATAAGCTCAATAGATACTTATGGTCTAAATAAGTGTATGTCACTAATAACAAACTTTACAGATATGTCAACAATTTCCCCCTTTGGCATTAGTGACAAAAACACTTATCAGCCAAAACTGAATTCAAAAAGTTTCTTCAATGCTTTAATCCATCACCTTGTGATACGAGCTCAATAGAGTATACTATTTTTGACATTTTTCAAAAATTGATTCTGTAAGATATATATTTGTACATGGTAAGGTTCCTTCATATAGTATACTATACACCTTTTTTCCATATACAACATACACTTACTATACATAACTTTTCTCCCCCATTTCTTTTACAACTTATCACATTTTCTCCCCCATAACATCTTTCTCATATCTTCTTATTCATAGTATATACTCCCCCTGTACATATATCTTTCTCTGCCTATTTGACATTAATGCCAAAGATTTATTCTATTTATTTACATGTTAATGACAAAATGATCTAGAAAACCTAAATGTACCTAAATGTACCTTGAGAATGATTTCCAAGGTCTTCTCCCAGCCCTCTTGCAAGACCTTACTTTTGTGTAGTGCAATTTGTACTTCTGCAGACAATTCTATCATATGGTTTGCTATGGAGAAGTTATTGTTGTGTTTGAGAGTTTTAGAATGTGCAATGTGTTTCTATAGTGCATCCATGTTTGGGAGAATCATATGTTGTATATCTACCAATTTAGATATGATCCTTGCTTCTTCTCTAAGAAGTTCTACTTGCATATCTGTCAAAAACCTTATCTTCTTAAAGTGTGCAGAACTTGAACCAGGGTCAAGTTGCAACTATTGAGCACTTGACTTAAAGTCTTCATCTATTTTGGAAAATTTGTCCTTTATTTCCTTGGTAAAATTAGAAACATCACATATCTTGTCAAAAATTGGTGCAGAGGCACTTAAATTTCAAGAAGACAAATATATAAAAGCTAGAGAAGCCATTTGTAATGAGTTGTCAAAGGAGGTCTTAATATGATAAATAATGTAAAAATGTTTATTTAATTGGTGAATGGATCTATTGACATCCATCTAAATTCATTTGAGTCATAATGTTGGTCTAGGTTGGGTTTGTATGAAAGTTGTAATGTAAAAATGCATAAAGTGCATAAAATGTTGTCAAAAATGCAAAAGGGTTAAAGGAATGTAATGGGCTGGTTTAAAAGGTGGTTTGGAAGTTATAACCAACTAAAAAGTCTATAAAAATGGATGTAAGGTCGAACCAAAGCATTAAGGAAAGGAAGAGATACATTTTGAAACAAATTTGGTAATATTCTGAGTTGTTATTTTGATTGGTTTTCAGTTTTAATGTTGGTTACAGGTCTTTTACGACCATGTACAGCCTGAAAACCATGTAAATTTTATATATTTGGATAGAGAAGTGAATAAAATTTCTTTTTTCTTTGGTTTGGATTTGTTTCATTTAGAAATGAAGAAGTTATGCAGGTTTTGGTAAATCTTGTAAATTGCAGATTTGAGAATACCCAACTACAGTCAGATTGAAACATTTGGTACAGGAATATTTTGGCAAATAATGACCTCTAAAAATATTCATTGGAAAGATACATGAATTAAATTTCATTTCCTTTTGGTTTGGGTTTTTTTTATATAGATTTGTGAAAGTTATGAAGATTTGAGTGAAAACTGGTTTTTAAATGCCTTCAATGGTGTTGCAGGCAAAGATTTGTGCTTATATATTGATTTATGCATTGGATAAATTAATGGCTTACAGATTTGGAAACTAGACTCACAAATGGATGATTTGGAATTGGTTTGGGGTTATTTGAATTTATTTTGTGAACGTTATGTGATGCCCTAGGAAGGGTTACCAGTTTTGTTTCTGGTTTATGACAGAGAAAATGGGTCTTGGTTCAGAGTATGTAATTTATAATCTGCTTATTTTATTGATCTCAGATTTGGATATGTTTTAGAATTACTAATTTGGAACAACTCCTCCAAAGGGTTTTTCAAGAAAATATTTATAACTGGATTTATTAACAATGGAATCAGACATAGCAATCTGATTGTGTGAATGAAGATTTTTGTCTTTATTGGTGTATAATGTCAGGGTTCTTTGTTGTAATCTTTGAGATGTTCTTGGTTCCTTGAGGGTGTACCAGACTATTTTGAATCCCTTGAGTTGAACTAAAATTCCTTGAAGATAAATATAGAGGGCTCTGCATCAGATTGGTATCAGAGCTCAGAAGATTATGAGCGTGTAGATGGAAGATGATCTACACCAGGCAGTGTTGGGTTATTTTGGATTCTTGTTTTGAGGTTTGTGGTTGCAGAATGGTGCCAGTTCGCTTAGCTGCAATGGGTGGACAGGAGAGGTCTACCAAAGGATCATAGGAGATGATCTAGGGCCAGAGAGGATGGTCCTTTATGTGTTGCCAATAGACTGGGGAGAGAGGCATGATGGGACTCCCAGGTGAGGGACAAGAGGTTGTGATGCAGCATGGAGGAGTGGACTGAGGAATGAGAAGCACCATAGAGGCAACCAGCATAACTCCATTGATGGGAGTCATTAGTGAAAGAGATAGGAAAGTGGAGGAGGCACCGATCCAGTAATGATGGTGAAGAGGCAAAGGAAAAGATGAGGATTTTGATCTAATTTTTTTTCTTGCAGGTTATTGATTCCATGTTTCCAAGGGACTTGGAAACTTTTCAAGTTTGGGAGTATGGTGCAGAGGCACTTAAATTTCAAGAAGACAAATATATAAAAGCTAGAGAAGCCATTTGTAATGAGTTGTCAAAGGAGGTCTTAATATGATAAATAATGTAAAAATATTTATTTAATTGGTGAATGGATCTATTGACATCCATCTAAATTCATTTGAGTCATAATGTTGGTCTAGGTTGGGTTTGTATGAAAGTTGTAATGTAAAAATGCATAAAGTGCATAAAATGTTGTCAAAAATGCAAAAGGGTTAAAGGAATGTAATGGGTTGGTTTAAAGGGTGGTTTGGAAGTTATAACCAACTACAAAGTCTATAAAAATGGATGTAAGGTCGAACCAAAGCATTAAGGAAAGGAAGAGATACATTTTGAAACAAATTTGGTAATATTCTGAGTTGTTATTTTGATTGGTTTTCAGTTTTAATGTTGGTTACAGGTCTTGTACGACCATGTACAGCCTGGAAACCATGTAAATTTTATATATTTGGATAGAGAAGTGAATAAAATTTCTTTTTTCTTTGGTTTGGATTTGTTTCATTTAGAAATGAAGAAGTTATGCAGGTTTTGGTAAATCTTGTAAATTGCAGATTTGAGAATACCCAACTACAGTCAGATTGAAACATTTGGTACAGGAATATTTTGGAAAATAACGACCTCTAAAAATATTCATTGGAAAGATACATGAATTAACTTTCATTTCCTTTTGGTTTGGGTTTTTTATATATAGATTTGTGAAAGGTATGAAGATTTGAGTGAAAACTGGTTTTTAAATGCCTTCAATGGTGTTGCAGGAAAAGATTTGTGCTTATACATTGATTTATGTATTGGATAAATTAATGGCTTACAGATTTTGAAACTAGACTCACAAATGGATGATGTGGAATTGATTTGGGGTTATTTGAATTTATTTTGTGAACATTATGTGATGCCCTAGGAAGGGTTACCAGTTTTGTTTCTGGTTTATGACAGAGAAAATGGGTCTTGGTTCAGAGTATGTAATTTATAATCAGCTTATTGTATTGATCTCAGATTTGGATATGTTTTAGAATTACTAATTTGGAACAACTCCTCCAAAGGGTTTTTCAAGAAAATATTTATAACTGGATTTATTAACAATGGAATCAGACATAGCAATCTGATTGTGTGAATGAAGATTTTTGTCTTTATTGGTGTATAATGTCAGGGTTCTTTGTTGTAATCTTTGAGATGTTCTTGGTTCCTTGAGGGTGTACCAGACTATTGTGAATCCCTTGAGTTGAACTAAGATTCCTTGAAGATAAATATAGAGGGCTCTGCATCAGATTGGTATCAGAGCTCAGAAGATTATGAGCGTGTAGATGGAAGATGATCTACACCAGGCAGTGTTGGGTTATTTTGGATTCTTGTTTTGAGGTTTGTGGTTGCAGAATGGTGCCAGTTCACTTAGCTGCAATGGGTGGACAGGAGAGGTCTACCAAAGGATCATAGGAGATGATCCAGGGCCAGAGAGGATGGTCCTTTATGTGTTGCCAATAGACTGGGGAGAGAGGCATGATGGGACTCCCAGGTGAGGGACAAGAGGTTGTGATGCAACATGGAGGAGTGGACTGAGGAATGAGAAGCACCATAGAGGCAACCAGCATAACTCCATTGATGGGAGTCATTAGTGAAAGAGATAGGAAAGTGGAGGAGGCACCGATCCAGTAATGATGGTGAAGAGGCAAAGGAAAAGATGAGGATTTTGATCTAATTTTTTTTCTTGCAGGTTATTGATTCCATGTTTCCAAGGGACTTGGAAACTTTTCAAGTTTGGGAGTATGGTGCAGAGGCACTTAAATTTCAAGAAGACAAATATATAAAAGCTAGAGAAGCCATTTGTAATGAGTTGTCAAAGGAGGTCTTAATATGATAAATAATGTAAAAATGTTTATTTAATTGGTGAATGGATCTATTGACATCCATCTAAATTCATTTGAGTCATAATGTTGGTCTAGGTTGGGTTTGTATGAAAGTTGTAATGTAAAAATGCATAAAGTGCATAAAATGTTGTCAAAAATGCAAAAGGGTTAAAGGAATGTAATGGGTTGGTTTAAAGGGTGGTTTGGAAGTTATAACCAACTACAAAGTCTATAAAAATGGATGTAAGGTTGAACCAAATCATTAAGGAAAGGAAGAGATACATTTTGAAACAAATTTGGTAATATTCTGAGTTGTTATTTTGATTGGTTTTCAGTTTTAATGTTGGTTACAGGTCTTGTACGACCATGTACAGCCTGGAAACCATGTAAATTTTATATATTTGGATAGAGAAGTGAATAAAATTTCTTTTTTATTTGGTTTGGATTTGTTTCATTTAGAAATGAAGAAGTTATGCAGGTTTTGGTAAATCTTGTAAATTGCAGATTTGAGAATACCCAACTACAGTCAGATTGAAACATTTGGTACAGGAATATTTTGGAAAATAACGACCTCTAAAAATATTCATTGGAAAGATACATGAATTAACTTTCATTTCCTTTTGGTTTGGGTTTTTTTTATATAGATTTGTGAAAGTTATGAAGATTTGAGTGAAAACTGGTTTTTAAATGCCTTCAATGGTGTTGCAGGCAAAGATTTGTGCTTATACATTGATTTATGTATTGGATAAATTAATGGCTTACAGATTTGGAAACTAGACTCACAAATGAATGATTTGAAATTGGTTTGGGGTTATTTGAATTTATTTTGTGAACGTTATGTGATGCCCTAGGAAGGGTTACCAGTTTTGTTTCTGGTTTATGACAGAGAAAATGGGTCTTGGTTCAGAGTATGTAATTTATAATATGCTTATTGTATTGATCTCAGATTTGGATATGTTTTAGAATTGCTAATTTGGAACAACTCCTCCAAAGGGTTTTTCAAGAAAATGTTTATAACTGGATTTATTAACAATGGAATCAGACATAGCAATCTGATTGTGTGAATGAAGATTTTTGTCTTTATTGGTGTATAATGTCAGGGTTCTTTGTTGTAATCTTTGAGATGTTCTTGGTTCCTTGAGGGTGTACCAGACTATTGTGAATCCCTTGAGTTGAACTAAGATTCCTTGAAGATAAATATAGAGGGCTCTGCATCAGATTGGTATCAGAGCTCAGAAGATTATGAGCGTGTAGATGGAAGATGATCTACACCAGGCAGTGTTGGGTTATTTTGGATTCTTGTTTTGAGGTTTGTGGTTGCAGAATGGTGCCAGTTCGCTTAGCTGCAATGGGTGGACAAGAGAGGTCTACCAAAGGATCATAGGAGATGATCCAGGGCCAGAAAGGATGGTCCTTTATGTGTTGCCAATAGACTGGGGAGAGAGGCATGATGGGACTCCCAGGTGAGGGACAAGAGGTTGTGATGCAGCATGGAGGAGTGGACTGAGGAATGAGAAGCACCATAGAGGCAACCAGCATAACTCCATTGATGGGAGTCATTAGTGAAAGAGATAGGAAAGTGGAGGAGGCACCGATCCAGTAATGATGGTGAAGAGGCAAAGGAAAAGATGAGGATTTTGATCTAATTTTTTTTCTTGCAGGTTATTGATTCCATGTTTCCAAGGGACTTGGAAACTTTTCAATTTTGGGAGTATGGTGCAGAGGCACTTAAATTTCAAGAAGACAAATATATAAAAGCTAGAGAAGCCATTTGTAATGAGTTGTCAAAGGAGGTCTTAATATGATAAATAATGTAAAAATGTTTATTTAATTGGTGAATGGATCTATTGACATCCATCTAAATTCATTTGAGTCATAATGTTGGTCTAGGTTGGGTTTGTATGAAAGTTGTAATGTAAAAATGCATAAAGTGCATAAAATGTTGTCAAAAATGCAAAAGGGTTAAAGGAATGTAATGGGTTGGTTTAAAGGGTGGTTTGGAAGTTATAACCAACTAAAAAGTCTATAAAAATGGATGTAAGGTCGAACCAAAGCATTAAGGAAAGGAAGAGATACATTTTGAAACAAATTTGGTAATATTCTGAGTTGTTATTTTGATTGGTTTTCAGTTTTAATGTTGGTTACAGGTCTTGTACGACCATGTACAGCCTGGAAACCATGTAAATTTTATATATTTGGATAGAGAAGTGAATAAAATTTCTTTTTTCTTTGGTTTGGATTTGTTTCATTTAGAAATGAAGAAGTTATGCAGGTTTTGGTAAATCTTGTAAATTGCAGATTTGAGAATACCCAACTACAGTCAGATTGAAACATTTGGTACAGGAATATTTTGGAAAATAACGACCTCTAAAAATATTCATTGGAAAGATACATGAATTAACTTTCATTTCCTTTTGGTTTGGGTTTTTTTTATATAGATTTGTGAAAGTTATGAAGATTTGAGTGAAAACTGGTTTTTAAATGCCTTCAATGGTGTTGCAGGCAAAGATTTGTGCTTATACATTGATTTATGTATTGGATAAATTAATGGCTTACAGATTTGGAAACTAGACTCACAAATGGATGATGTGGAATTGGTTTGGGGTTATTTGAATTTATTTTGTGAACGTTATGTGATGCCCTAGGAAGGGTTACCAGTTTTGTTTCTGGTTTATGACAGAGAAAATGGGTCTTGGTTCAGAGTATTTAATTTATAATCTGCTTATTGTATTGATCTCATATTTGGATATGTTTTAGAATTACTAATTTGGAAGAACTCATCCAAAGGGTTTTTCAAGAAAATATTTATAACTGGATTTATTAACAATGGAATCAGACATAGCAATCTGATTGTGTGAATGAAGATTTTTGTCTTTATTGGTGTATAATGTCAGGGTTCTTTGTTGTAATCTTTGAGATGTTCTTGGTTCCTTGAGGGTGTACCAGACTATTGTGAATCCCTTGAGTTGAACTAAGATTCCTTGAAGATAAATATAGAGGGCTCTGCATCAGATTGGTATCAGAGCTCAGAAGATTATGAGCGTGTAGATGGAAGATGATCTACACCAGGCAGTGTTGGGTTATTTTGGATTCTTGTTTTGAGGTTTGTGGTTGCAGAATGGTGCCAGTTTGCTTAGCTGCAATGGGTGGACAGGAGAGGTCTACCAAAGGATCATAGGAGATGATCCAGGGCTAGAGAGGATGGTCCTTTATGTGTTGCCAATAGACTGGGGAGAGAGGCATGATGGGACTCCCAGGTGAGGGACAAGAGGTTGTGATGCAGCATGGAGGAGTGGACTGAGGAATGAGAAGCACCATAGAGGCAACCAGCATAACTCCATTGATGGGAGTCATTAGTGAAAGAGATAGGAAAGTGGAGGAGGCACCGATCCAGTAATGATGGTGAAGAGGCAAAGGAAAAGATGAGGATTTTGATCTAATTTTTTTTCTTGCAGGTTATTGATTCCATGTTTCCAAGGGACTTGGAAACTTTTCAAGTTTGGGAGTATGGTGCAGAGGCACTTAAATTTCAAGAAGACAAATATATAAAAGCTAGAGAAGCCATTTGTAATGAGTTGTCAAAGGAGGTCTTAATATGATAAATAATGTAAAAATGTTTATTTAATTGGTGAATGGATCTATTGACATCCATCTAAATTCATTTGAGTCATAATGTTGGTCTAGGTTGGGTTTGTATGAAAGTTGTAATGTAAAAATGCATAAAGTGCATAAAATGTTGTCAAAAATGCAAAAGGGTTAAAGGAATGTAATGGGTTGGTTTAAAGGGTGGTTTGGAAGTTATAACCAACTAAAAAGTCTATAAAAATGGATGTAAGGTCGAACCAAAGCATTAAGGAAAGGAAGAGATACATTTTGAAACAAATTTGGTAATATTCTGAGTTGTTATTTTGATTGGTTTTCAGTTTTAATGTTGGTTACAAGTCTTGTACGACCATGTACAGCCTGGAAACCATGTAAATTTTATATATTTGGATAGAGAAGTGAATAAAATTTCTTTTTTCTTTGGTTTGGATTTGTTTCATTTAGAAATGAAGAAGTTATGCAGGTTTTGGTAAATCTTGTAAATTGCAGATTTGAGAATACCCAACTACAGTCAGATTGAAACATTTGGTACAGGAATATTTTGGAAAATAACGACCTCTAAAAATATTCATTGGAAAGATACATGAATTAAATTTCATTTCCTTTTGGTTTGGGTTTTTTTTATATAGATTTGTGAAAGTTATGAAGATTTGAGTGAAAACTGGTTTTTAAATACCTTCAATTGTGTTGCAGGCAAAGATTTGTGCTTATACATTGATTTATGTATTGGATAAATTAATGGCTTACAGATTTGGAAACTAGACTCACAAATGGATGATGTGGAATTGGTTTGGGGTTATTTGAATTTATTTTGTGAACGTTATGTGATGCCCTAGGAAGGGTTACCAGTTTTGTTTCTGGTTTATGACAGAGAAAATGGGTCTTGGTTCAGAGTATGTAATTTATAATCTGCTTATTGTATTGATCTCAGATTTGGATATGTTTTAGAATTACTAATTTGGAACAACTCCTCCAAAGGGATTTTCAAGAAAATATTTATAACTAGATTTATTAACAATGGAATCAGACATAGCAATCTGATTGTGTGAATGAAGATTTTTGTCTTTATTGGTGTATAATGTCAGGGTTCTTTGTTGTAATCTTTGAGATGTTCTTGGTTCCTTGAGGGTGTACCAGACTATTGTGAATCCCTTGAGTTGAACTAAGATTCCTTGAAGATAAATATAGAGGGCTCTGCATCAGATTGGTATCAGAGCTCAGAAGATTATGAGCGTGTAGATGGAAGATGATCTACACCAGGCAGTGTTGGGTTATTTTGGATTCTTGTTTTGAGGTTTGTGGTTGCAGAATGGTGCCAGTTCGCTTAGCTGCAATGGGTGGATAGGAGAGGTCTACCAGAGGATCATAGGAGATGATCCAGGGCCAGAGAGGATGGTCCTTTATGTGTTGCCAATAGACTGGAGAGAGAGGCATGATGGGACTCCCAAGTGAGGGACAAGAGGTTGTGATGCAGCATGGAGGAGTGGACTGAGGAATGAGAAGCACCATAGAGGCAACCAGCATAACTCCATTGATGGGAGTCATTAGTGAAAGAGATAGGAAAGTGGAGGAGGCACCGATCTAGTAATGATGGTGAAGAGGCAAAGGAAAAGATGAGGATTTTGATCTAATTTTTTTTCTTGCAGGTTATTGATTCCATGTTTCCAAGGGACTTGGAAACTTTTCAAGTTTGGGAGTATGGTGCAGAGGCACTTAAATTTCAAGAAGACAAATATATAAAAGCTAGAGAAGCCATTTGTAATGAGTTGTCAAAGGAGGTCTTAATATGATAAATAATGTAAAAATGATTATTTAATTGGTGAATGGATCTATTGACATCCATCTAAATTCATTTGAGTCATAATGTTGGTCTAGGTTGGGTTTGTATGAAAGTTGTAATGTAAAAATGCATAAAGTGCATAAAATGTTGTCAAAAATGCAAAAGGGTTAAAGGAATGTAATGGGTTGGTTTAAAGGGTTGTTTGGAAGTTATAACCAACTACAAAGTCTATAAAAATGGATGTAAGGTCGAACCAAAGCATTAAGGAAAGGAAGAGATACATTTTAAAACAAATTTGGTAATATTCTGAGTTGTTATTTTGATTGGTTTTCAGTTTTAATGTTGGTTACAGGTCTTGTACGACCATGTACAGCCTGGAAACCATGTAAATTTTATATATTTGGATAGAGAAGTGAATAAAATTTCTTTTTTATTTGGTTTGGATTTGTTTCATTTAGAAATGAAGAAGTAATGCAGGTTTTGGTAAATCTTGTAAATTGCAGATTTGAGAATACCCAACTATAGTCAGATTGAAACATTTGGTACAGGAATATTTTGGAAAATAACGACCTCTAAAAATATTCATTGGAAAGATACATGAATTAACTTTCAGTTCTTTTTGGTTTGGGTTTTTTTTATATAGATTTGTGAAAGTTATGAAGATTTGAGTGAAAACTGGTTTTTAAATGCCTTCAATGGTGTTGCAGGCAAAGATTTGTGCTTATACATTGATTTATGTATTGGATAAATTAATGGCTTACAGATTTGGAAACTAGACTCACAAATAGATGATGTGGAATTGGTTTGGGGTTATTTGAATTTATTTTGTGAACGTTATGTGATGCCCTAGGAAGGGTTACCAGTTTTGTTTCTGGTTTATGACAGAGAAAATGGGTCTTGGTTCAGAGTATGTAATTTATAATCTGCTTATTTTATTGATATCAGATTTGGATATGTTTTAGAATTAATAAATTGGAAAATCTTCTCCAAAGGGTTTTTCAAGAAAATATTTATAACTGGATTTATTAACAATGGAATCAGACATAGCAATCTGATTGTGTGAATGAAGATTTTTGTCTTTATTGGTGTATAATGTCAGGGTTCTTTGTTGTAATCTTTGAGATGTTCTTGGTTCCTTGAGGGTGTACCAGACTATTGTGAATCCCTTGAGTTGAACTAAGATTCCTTGAAGATAAATATAGAGGGCTCTGCATCAGATTGGTATCAGAGCTTAGAAGATTATGAGCGTGTAGATGGAAGATGATCTACACCAGGCAGTGTTGGGTTATTTTGGATTCTTGTTTTGAGGTTTGTGGTTGCAGAATGGTGCCAGTTCGCTTAGCTGCAATGGGTGGACAGGAGAGGTCTACCAGAGGATCATAGGAGATGATCCAGGGCCAGAGAGGATGGTCCTTTATGTGTTGCCAATAGACTGGAGAGAGAGGCATGATGGGACTCCCAGGTGAGGGACAAGAGGTTGTGATGCAGCATGGAGGAGTGGACTGAGGAATGAGAAGCACCATAGAGGCAACCAGCATAACTCCATTGATGGGAGTCATTAGTGAAAGAGATAGGAAAGTGGAGGAGGCACCGATCTAGTAATGATGGTGAAGAGGCAAAGGAAAAGATGAGGATTTTGATCTAATTTTTTTTCTTGCAGGTTATTGATTCCATGTTTCCAAGGGACTTGAAAACTTTTCAAGTTTGGGAGTATGGTGCAGAGGCACTTAAATTTCAAGAAGACAAATATATAAAAGCTAGAGAAGCCATTTGTAATGAGTTGTCAAAGGAGGTCTTAATATGATAAATAATGTAAAAATGATTATTTAATTGGTGAATGGATCTATTGACATCCATCTAAATTCATTTGAGTCATAATGTTGGTCTAGGTTGGGTTTGTATGAAAGTTGTAATGTAAAAATGCATAAAGTGCATAAAATGTTGTCAAAAATGCAAAAGGGTTAAAGGAATGTAATGGGTTGGTTTAAAGGGTGGTTTGGAAGTTATAACCAACTACAAAGTCTATAAAAATGGATGTAAGGTCGAACCAAAGCATTAAGGAAAGGAAGAGATACATTTTAAAACAAATTTGGTAATATTCTGAGTTGTTATTTTGATTGGTTTTCAGTTTTAATGTTGGTTACAGGTCTTGTACGACCATGTACAGCCTGGAAACCATGTAAATTTTATATATTTGGATAGAGAAGTGAATAAAATTTCTTTTTTATTTGGTTTGGATTTGTTTCATTTAGAAATGAAGAAGTAATGCAGGTTTTGGTAAATCTTGTAAATTGCAGATTTGAGAATACCCAACTACAGTCAGATTGAAACATTTGGTACAGGAATATTTTGGAAAATAAAGACCTCTAAAAATATTCATTGGAAAGATACATGAATTAACTTTCAGTTCTTTTTAGTTTGGGTTTTTTTTATATAGATTTGTGAAAGTTATGAAGATTTGAGTGAAAACTGGTTTTTAAATGCCTTCAATGGTGTTGCAGGCAAAGATTTGTGCTTATACATTGATTTATGTATTGGATAAATTAATGGCTTACAGATTTGGAAGCTAGACTCACAAATAGATGATGTGGAATTGGTTTGGGGTTATTTGAATTTATTTTGTGAACGTTATGTGATGCCCTAGGAAGGGTTACCAGTTTTGTTTCTGGTTTATGACAGAGAAAATGGGTCTTGGTTCAGAGTATGTAATTTATAATCTGCTTATTGTATTGATATCAGATTTGGATATGTTTTAGAATTACTAAATTGGAAAATCTTCTCCAAAGGGTTTTTCAAGAAAATATTTATAACTGGATTTATTAACAATGGAATCAGACATAGCAATCTGATTGTGTGAATGAAGATTTTTGTCTTTATTGGTGTATAATGTCAGGGTTCTTTGTTGTAATCTTTGAGATGTTCTTGGTTCCTTGAGGGTGTACCAAACTATTGTGAATCCCTTGAGTTGAACTAAGATTCCTTGAAGATAAATATAGAGGGCTCTGCATCAAAAATTGATGATAGATTTATACAAGATGTCTCTAGAGAGCCCAAAATTGTAGAGAGTTCTACTTAATAAATTGTAATTTGTTGAGCAATATGCTCCAGCACTTTATTATCAAACTTCTTTTCTACCTTCTGCACTAGTTTATCCTTCCCATCAATATTTTCACTAAATTTTTGAACTACCTCTACTAGTCAATACAAAATTGGTTGTAAAGAATCAACTTCAATGCCTATACCCTCTGCCAATATGTTCTTTACATCTTTAATAATTTTGAATTCTTTATCCCTTTCCTCTCTTAATCTTTTTTGTTTGGCTTTCTTCTAGAGGAGTTCACCAAATTTCTACATTTGGTCAGGGGTTAGCTTGGAAATGTCCCAATTAGGGATTACAATTTCCTTATCTAGATCTACTTCTTCCTCCATCTCTTTTTTTGTGCTCAAAAATTTTGTGCTTGATTGAGCCTTGGTCTCAATTATTCTTGCACTTATTGCTTGTGTGCCAAGAATAGAAATAATTGTATACATACTAAGACTAGCTACAAAAATTGATGTTTCACTTATTGAAGGAATATTAACAAAAATACTTGAAGAATCCAAAATTGATGTATTCACAACTGATGTAGAAAACTTGGTAGAAGAGGGAAGAGTCTATAGCTTAGTAGATGAAGTGGAAGTCACTTCAATCAATGATGTTCTAAGCTAAATAGGAGCAAAGAGTGATTGGACATTTGTATTAACACTGGTAGTCACAATCAATCCTATTGGAGTTGTCTCTGCAATTGATGTTTCACTAGTTTTCTTGAAGAGTGAGGAAGTGAGGCAATAACTGGTGCAACTATCTTAACTGGATCAGTTTCCTCATCTTCTTGAGTTGCTTCCTTGGTAGCCTCTTTCTCTTGATCCTATTCATCTTCTTCGTTATCAAAATGAGTTTCTTCTTCAACATTTTCTTCTTCATATTTCTCCTTATCCTCATCAACATCATCTTTTACATTCATAGGTAAATCACTTGGTTTATATAAAAGATAGCCATTTTCCAAGTGTTTGTTGTATTCCTTACAACAAGTTCAATATCTTTCATCAAAACCAAGCAAGTATTGTACTTCAGAGTCAATTTTTCTTCATTTTTCTTTAGTGACTCTTTTACCTCTGCATTTGATATGCTAAGTATAAGCTACCTATGAGTTTTCCCATAGATTTCTTTGATAGTTTGCATGGAAAATTCCCATCATGGCTTGATCTTATCCAAACAAATGTTAGGAAACTAAGAAGCAAGTTGGTCAAGTGAGTACTTCCACTTGCCCATTTTGTCTATCACAAGGTCTTCTATCTACTTCTGCTCTTTAGCTATCCTATTCTCATACTTTAATGCCTTAAAGTTTATTATAATAGCTCTAGCTTCTAGGTATTTCAATCTATCTGGGAAGGTGGGTAGAGGTTTTTTGAAAATAATGTCTCCTCCTTCCTTGCCAGCTTTCTTCCTGGAGGATCTTCTTGTAAATACTATAGTGGATGGCTTTGGTGTCTTACTGATAATTACCTTGACCTTATTCTTTAATAGTTCTTCTTCCTCAGATTATTTCTTATCCTCTGCTTCCTCATCCTCACCTTTTCCTTTGGTCAACAAAAGGGTAGAAATTATTTTCAATATAGCAATTCGTTTCTTTCCTTTGTTAATTGCCTAAGGGAGTTTGATCTCAAGCTATATCCTTTCTTTTGCTTCATCATATGTAGCATAATATCCTACCTTAGGATCCACTGGCTCATTAACAAGTGCTTCAATGATATCTTTGGTTTCATCTATATTAACCTCATATCCAAGATGTTTTACCCATGCTATTCTAGGCCTAACTTCTTGAACGTATACTTTGTCGCTATCCACCATGAAACACACAATATATTTGTAATATTCAACTAACTTCTTAAGAATCTTGAACCTATTGTTCATCTTTTCCTTGAATGCATCAAAGTAGTTGTCCATGATACTATTATAGTTCTCAACCATCTTAGCAATGTACTCATTGATTTGATAAAGCATAGGCACATCTTTTCTCCATACAATAGTGTCTTTTGAAGGGAAGAATTTTTTGAACATAAAAGAATAGACATGTTAACAAGAAGAAAAACTTACATGGATTATTCTTTGATGTCCTTATTCTCTCCATATTCTTGTTGAACTATTTCAACAGTATCTCAGCAAGGTTGAAAGACAAATTATTCTTCACTACCTTGTATGCAAGCTCAACTGCTTCACATGATATGTTGTCTAACCTGCTTGAGTTGTAAATATTATGTGCAACAATATGAATTCCAAATTTCAGCTCCATGTCTATGACACTACTAATATTCATTCCTCTATCCTCCCATTCTACTAGGGTTTTCTTCTCTAGTTCAACCTAAGCTAGGGTGTTGGTCATTTTAGCTTTGGCTAGCATTGAAAGACCAATGATCCGATGAATCATCTTCTTTGTGATCAACACTGGTTTATCCAACCACAATTTCCCATTATGCACCTAACTAAGGATAAACCTAATCCATTTTACTTGAAATTTGTGGGGCATGTGAGGGATGTGAGCCAACCCTTTAGTTTCTAGGTGTTTGTGCTTGGATTTCAAAACTCCATTTACACAAAGTTTATCTAGGGCATTATCCATTTCCAAATTGACAATATCTTGTATAACACATTTAAAATGAGAGAAAATATCATTGATCAATAGTACCTTTGGAGGGATTTGGGATTGCACTCCACTCAGGTCTAGGGTTTTTAAGGCTACAGGATTGAGCTTGAAGTTTGATGCCTTCCATTCCACTCCATAAACCAACATATCTAATCCTCACTTTTCCTTGCTATTACTAGATGTCATCTTCACTTGGTAGGGTTTGAGAAAATTTGAAATATTTCATAGATCAAGTCACTTGGATGCTTTGAAGATTGCACATCACAATAGCTCTCAATAATTTCATGGTAAGAATGACTTTTTTCCCATGCTTTTTATCAAAAAATTTCCATAAATGCTCAATGCAAAATGTAGATCAGTTGGCATCATCTTGAAAGATTGTCATCCAATTCTTTGTATTGAACACTCGTTGAAGTGTTCATGACTGGATAACCATATGCATCTTCATTACTCTTGACCTTACTTGGTAGAGTCTTCTATCACTTAGTAACTACATAGAATCTAGTTACTCCCAACATCACTTGGTAGAGTTTGTGACCCAACCTCACTTGGTAAGGAAAGTAACTCGGTAAGCACTAGTACCCTTTTACTCAATTATCTCTTTGTACCTTAAATACATATATGTATCTTCTATTTTTTCAATCTAGAATTGATTTGAATGTCTTCTTTGGTAGCATAGTCCCAGTTTCTCCTTTAAGAACTTAAGTAGAAAAGGTAGAGTCACCTAATTCTTGAGTGACTTGATCACCATTGCTTGGACTTGTATTCTTGGTAGACTTTGGAACCCATTGTTGTCTCATCTATTTTCAGATGTTGTCAACTTTTTCCTTCTTGTCATCTTCAATTCTACCAGTATTCATGCAATTCTTGGCAAGATGACCAAGTTCTATTCAAATGAAACATCTTTTAGCGATATCTCTTTTCCTCATATGATGTTTAACACAATTCATACCAATGTGTCCAAATTCTCCATAGAAATGACATCTACACTAGGTATTGTAGTCCCAACCAAATATTTCTTTCATAATTTGTTCTATTGGATTCAATGTCTTGGTTTTGCATTCTAGTGACTTGTGTCCATGTTTCTTACATTTGTGACATTTGCCTTCAAATCTTGGTTTCTCTTTGCATTTATTATCCTTGTGACCATGTTGATTACAATTTTAGCACTTTCCATTGAATTTTTATTTTCCATTGCTCTAACATTTGTTTGGTGTATGACCTATCTTACCATAGTGATTGCAAGTAGGTCTTTGATTCCTTTGAGCTCCTTTCTTGGATGATTCTCCTTCTTCCATATATCCAAATCCTATTTTTTCTTTCTGTCTATAGAGATTTTGCTCATTTAATTGATTCATGTCTACTTGGGATTTCATCATTCTTTCATTGATTTTCCTTTCAGAGTTTAGATCATTCAAAAATCTTTCATTTTTAGATCTTAGGCTCATGATTTCTTTATTTTCATTGGTGAGTTGATTGATGAAGTCTACTTGCTAAAGGGGTAGGTGTTGGATTTCATTGTTCTTTCCTTCTATCTCTTCTTTTATCTTGTTCTTTTCTTCCATGACTTCACATAGCCTTATTAACTAAATTTCTCACTCTCTTCTTAGTTTTCTTATTTCTTCTTGTAGGGAACCATTCTTTTCCAAGAATTCTTTGATTACATCATTTGCTTCATCTAAGCTACTTGTAGGATGAAGGTCTTCAATTCTTTCTTCAATGTAGATATGATCATTCATTTGAATTGTAATATATTCTCTTCTTTTTAGGAATTGAGAGAGTTACTCCTTTTCTTTCTTGAATTGAGAAATATCCATTTCCAAATCTAGCTTTTCATTGTCAATAGCTTTGTCAAGTCTAAATATCTCCATGGCCTTGATCTTTGTTCAAGCTATTAAACTTTCTCCTGAGAACCACAATGCTCTGATACTAATTGTTGGAAATATTCAAATAGGCTAGGTTACTAAGAGGGGAGGGGTGAATCAGTAACCCTACAAAATTTTTAACTTCAACTATCCAATTAGCATTTAACCCTTCTTATAATTTGATCTAATTGCATGCATAAAAAACTATAAATATGAAAGCATTCATTACACTTTGACACATAGATTTGGTGACCTAGAAACCTTCCAAATAGAAAGTAAAACTAGGGTGGGGATGATACGCATAAGCTTTAGTACTGTAGTATCAAGTTGGCATGTTAAGGCTTACATTGATCAGTTTTGATGATCTACCCTGTTAGAAGCAATAAGGATTGCTAGGTCACCTTGTGAAAGGATTTACCAACATACAATGAAGTATGCACTTGGTAAAGATATTTACAAATGACTATTAGGTCTACCTTGTTAAAGGATTTGACTAATCCACCTATTTAGATGAAGTAGTTATTGATTTTTGATCTACAACTTGGTTTGCTGAATAAGATTCCTTTATGTACTAATCACCTTGATGTGATAGATATGTCTTTGTTGCTCCTTATACTACTATAGCCTTTATAATTCACTCTTCTTTGATTATATTTGATTCCATTCCATACACATACATATATATTGGATGTGATACAATATATTACATTTATATCAATCCATTTACATAATTACAAATTTAGCCACAATACAAGTTCACTCAAATATTACAAAGTCAGCCCAAATGAAGAAACTCAAGTTCTGAAGACTAACTCGATGAAGTTCTGATACATAGCATCCACTATCAATGCTTAGCATCATCATGCACTCAGTAGACATAGAAGCTTGGTCCATACTAATCACTTTCAAGTTGTCTATAATCGGTCTACATTGGTGACTAGGTAGATACTGTGAAACTCGTCATATAAACTGAGTCTTTTGGTTTACATTATATGACTCAATAAACACTATCTACTTGATCTTGGTATAAATTGAATCACTTGGTTAACATAGAGTACCTCAGTTAACACTTGATTCACATCACATAAATTGCAAACTTAGTAAGTACTACACTACTCGATTTACACTAGTAAACTCGACATGCATTGAGATGCACAATTTACTCTGATAATTTTTGCACCAACTGTAACTGCTCGATATGCACTGGAATTTTTTCAAAGGACTTGGTAGCAACTAAAGAACTTGGTGGTAACTAAAATTCTTGGTAAACATTGTTAACTATACAATAAGCTCAGTAGATACTTATAGTCTTAATAAGTGTATGTCACTAATAACAAGCTTGACTAATATGTCAACAAGAGCTTCTTCTTTTTTCTTTTTTTTTTTTGAAATGTTTTTGGATTTTGAATTATTTTATGACATTTTTGGATTTTTTTGAAACATAACATGCAAAACCATACAATGAATTATATACAATAAAATTTTAGATGGTGTGTCCCTTTCAAATGGGGAGGTTTTTTAACACTTAGCACATCGAATACACCAACAATCTGATAAGGTTTTGATTAGGATATACAAGCTTAGCTACAGGTGTCATTGATATACGCAAGGTACATGAGGCCCAAATCTAAATATGAAAGAAAATAATGCCACGCATCTAGGAGAAGATGGTAACTCAAATCTCCACCTTCACTTCCCAAGGGTATAAAATTATTTGGGGCTTAGCCAAGAGTGACAAGATTTTTCTTTTCAGAGAGGTATCTTTCAATTCACCTCCCAATACTTACACTTTGTTAGAATGCTAAAGCTAAAGTCATCCCAAGGGGTGATGAAATCCCCAAGAAGGCCTTATAAAATGTGTAAAACAAGGCCACTTATTTCTTGTGCACTCAAGATCACTTGAAGGCACGAGAGGAGTGAATACATAAGTGGTTTTGGGTTTAAAAGAAACTTGTTCTTTTCTAATTGATACTTTAGATTTTGTAATATATTGCTAAAGACACTTATATTTATATCATACAATGTTCTTTCCAACTTGACAATGTTATCAACATAATAAAAATTGAGAGTTTACCAACATACAAAAATTGAGCATTGTCAACATAAAAAATTTGATAAGGAAAGAGTTAATTCCTTTAAGTCATTCAAGATTGAGTGTGTGTTCATTTTAAGCACCAAATGAAAATTTTCTTTGAACCTTAAGCATTCAAGATTTGATGAGATTCATTTTAAACCCAAGTTGAAATGTGTACCATAGCATTTTTTTTTGACCTTTATGCATTCAAGAGTGTATTCACTATCTAACCATTCATTCTAATGAAATCATGTCAATTTCCTTAAGGCACTCAAGATTGTATTTGATTACTCTACACATGCATTCCAAAAAAAAGCTTGTTCATTCATTAAGGCATTCAAGAGTATGTTTGAACATCAGTCATTCCAATGAGATATGTATAAATTTCCTTAAAACATTCAAGAGTGTGTGTAATGTTACCTTGATGCGCTCAAGACTATATTTGGCTTTTAGTATTAGTTGCAACATGTATTCCAAGGACAAATGATTAGTTCATTCAAGTTCAATTAACATTTTAAATCCTACAAGTGATTAAAATCACTACAAATCTCCAAGCGATTAAAATCACTATAAATCTATAAGTGATTAAAATCACTAAAAATCTCTACATGATTAAAATCACTAAATAAATTCCAAAATTTGTCTCCTGCAATAAAAATTGAATTATAAATCCATGTATATCAATCAAACAATGAGTTAGGCATTAAAAATATAGGTCAATCTATTAAAAATTGGAGATGATAGACACCAAGTGTAGACGATAGAGAAGTGCAGATGAGAAAACTCACAGATGATAGAACATAGAGAAGTAAGGTTTACTTTTTTTTACTGATAGTTTATAGTCACAGATGGTAGATCAGTTCTAGGAGATGCCAAACTTTACAGGTGATGGACTATGTAGACAATAAAGTACAAGAAAGATTGACTAATGTAGACGAGAGAAGACTACAGTGGAGGTGATAGTTTAGTGATTTGTAAATGACAATAAAGCTTGAATATCAAAGACTAAAATTTGTTAAAAGTTAGAATTTTTTAGTTGCCCACTACGTAGACAATAGGATGGTAAAATGTGGAGATGACAAAAGAAGCTATGGAGATGCCAAAATGGTAATAGAGACAACAAAACACCAATTATTCACAGGATTAGACTAGTTTTGTAAAACTAATAGTATTCTTGATGCAAGAGGATCTAGAGGTATAAGGGCAATCCTGTGTCACCAAAAAAAAATGTACTTAGACTTAGTTTTTGTTTTAGGTGTTTTCATTTCTAGATACCCATTTGGGTCAAATAAAGGTTCCAACTCTCACAGTTCCACTATCAGTGTTCTAAAATAGAGTTTTTAATCACCTTGGGATACATGTAAATGCCAAAAAAATAGGAGTATGTAATTGAGCCATCATTTTGGTGAACTAGAAGGTGTAAATTGGTCAAAATATTTTCATTTTAATTTAGAGCATTCTAGAAAAAGAATCAGGTCAAAAGGCCCCACGATTTGAAAGTTATCACATTTTTTCAATTTTTGGAGACATCCTAAGAATTCTTCGAAGTCAGTTAGGGGCATTAAATGACCTCAAATAGGGCTGAAAATTTGGGGATGATTGAAGCTAGTCCATAGGGCTATAGAGCACTTTGAGAGCTTTTCAAAAATGTAAACGGTTTGTCAATCAGAGCTACGATTCAAAAGTTATGCCTCCCAAAAGTTTGGTTACCATTTTTGAATTCTTCTAATTTTGTGCCGACTTCTAATATGACTTCTAGAGCCTTCCATTTGGTTGGTGGATTCCTACTAGCACTTTCTAGAATGTATTCCTAATCCTTAACCCTCCAGGGTCTATTTAAGAACATTTCTAGCATTGTAAAAGGTAGTTCAAAGTGAAGTTTGAGAGGAGGTACTGAAAGGAGAAATCATCTCTAGATTTAGACTATTGTAAGCCCTTAGGGCATATTTTGAAGTCTATTTTCTCTATACTAAATGTATTAGCATTTTCTCATAGTTAATAAAATTTTTCCTTTACTATCGTGTCCATTTTGTGCTTGGTTTGTGTCCCCATCAAGTGGTATCAGAGCTAGTTTTCCTGAGTGTGTAGACAGAGTGCTGACTGTGAGGTAGTTTGCACCAGGACTGTGTGGTTGTGGGTTTGAGTTAAGAAGATGCCTCCATGAAGAGAGCATGGTGGAAGGGCTAGAGATATTAATCTTGAGGAGGTTGGAGCCCTCCAAAGGTAGGTACAAGCGTTGCAAGAGGAGCTTCATAGAGGAACAAATGTTGCCACAGGCGACAAAAGTGAGGATGATAATGAAGAAGAAGAAATTGGACCAGAAGGGGAATTTGATTGGGAAGTTCTGAATTAGGTAGAGGAAAGGATTTTTAGGGCCATTGCTAAGTTTGGGAAATGAGCTACAATTGATGTGGGTGTATTTTCAAGAAATCTGAAACCAGATGAGTTGATCGATTGGATCAATGAACTGGAAGACTACTTTGAGTATGAGGATATCAGGGATCCAGATAGGGTTAAGTTTGAAAATGCCAAACTGAAAGACCATGCCAAAATCTGGTGGCAAGAGGTTCAATTGGAAAGTAATAGAAGAGGAAAGGAGAAGATCACAAGGTGGGATCGTATGGTGGACAAATTGAAGAAGTAGTTCATTCTTGTTGATTATTAGCTTGATTTGTTTAAGAAGATGCATGGGTTAAAGCAAGTAGGAAAATCAGTCTAAGAATATAGAGAGGAGTTTTACTGACTTCTTATTAGAGTAGGGCATGCAGAAGCAAATAAGGAGAAGTTTTCTTGTTATATCAGTCGGTTGTAACCTAGCATCCAGGAGGAATTAAGTTTGGTAAGAATGACCAGCATTGAAGAGGCATACTAATTTGCCCTACGAGTTGAAGAGAAGCTAAATAAGAAGCTTGAAGGGAGATAAAGAGGGCATGGTCAAGGAGGAAAGGGTAGTGGTAGGTCATCTGGAGGTCAAAATGAAACCCAAAAGAAAAATGAAGATGTGGGTACTAGTAGGAACCAGAGGAATGAGGGTTTCAACTTCTCCCGTGATCAAGAATTTGAAAATTAGAGAGGAAGAGGTAGAGGACATGGACAAGGAAGAGGAAGCTTCCATGGTACATGTTTCCATTGCAATGAAGAAGGTCATCATGCCTTTGAATTCCCTCAATGACAAGGAAGGACAAATAGGAGAGCTAAGGGTCAAGCTAGGGTTGCTCATGTGGATGAGGATGCACAATCATCACATTTAGAGGATGCAGAAAGAGGAGAGACTTTAGTGAATGAAAGGATCCTACTAAGTGGTGAGATTGAACCAAGACAAAGGAGGAGTTTATTTTGTACTAGGTGCAAGTGTCAAGATAAATATTTTGATGTGATCATTGATGGTGGTAGCACTAATAATTCAGTATTAGAGGACATCGTCTCTAAGCTGAAGCTCAAGAGGGAGAAACACCCCCAGCCCTATCAAATTGCTTGGGTGAAAGATGATCATAAGGTCCTGGTAAGTGAACAATGTTTAGTGAAATTCAAAATTGGGAGTTACCATGATGAAGTTCTCTATGATGTTATTCCAATGGATGTTTGTCGTCTATTGTTGGGTAGACCATGGAAATTTGATAGGCATGCAATACATGATGGTCACACAAACACATACTCTCTAAAAAAGGATGGAGTTTGCCACAAACTAAAGCCCATGAAAAAGGAAGGTGAAAAGGTATGTAGTAGTGCTAGGATTTGTCTTGTTGATGGAAGGAAGTTTTTAGATGGCATAAAACATCAACATATGTGTTATGCTTTGATTCCTAGGAAAGATAAAGAAGTTAGTAGTGAAATACCACTTGAAGTTTCAGATTTACTAGGTGAGTTTGGAGATATTATCTCTGATAATGTTCCAAAAGGATTGCCACCAGTAAGGCAAATTAGTCATCAGATAGATTTAATTTCAAGAGCTAGTTTGCCTAACAAGGCTACTCATAGGATGACTACTACTAAAACTGAGGAGCTAAATAGACAAGTTCAGGAGCTATTAAGGAAGGGCTTGATTCGAGAGAGCCTAAGTCCATGTGCAGTACCTATAGTACTAGCACCAAAGAAGGATTGAGAGTGGAGATGTGTACAGACTCTCGAGCTATAAATAGGATAACCATCAAGTATCAGTTTCCTTTGCCAAGAATGGATGATCTTATGGACTGCTTGAGTGGAGATCAGTACTTCACAAAGATAGATCTCAAGAGTGGTTATCACCAGATATGGATTTGAGAAGGAGATGAGTAGAAAATAGCCTTCAAGACCAAGGATGTTCTTTATGAGTGGTTAGTCATGCCCTTTGGATTGACGAATGCCCCAAGCACCTTCATGCGGCTTATGAATGAGGTACGTAAGAAGTTCTTGGGAAAATTGGTTATCGTCTATTTGGATGATATTTTAATTTTCAGCAAGACTTTGGAAGAACATTTATTTCACATTCGTAGTGTTCTTGAAAGGTTAAGGGAAGATAAACTGTTAATTAATTTGAAGAAGTGTATCTTTGCAAAAAGGGAGTTAGTCTACTTGGGGTTTTTTATATCACCTGAAGGTCTCAAAATGGATCCAGAGAAGGTAAAAGCCATCTTGGAATGCCCTACTCCAAGGTCTTCTACTGAGGTAAGATCGTTCCATGGTCTGGTTAGTTTTTACAAAAAGTTTATTAAGAATTTCAATGGCATATGTGAACCCCTGACTGACACAATAAGAGGGGATAGAAAAGAGTTCAAATGGATTGCGGCAGCTACGAGAAGTTTTGAAATGCTGAAGAAGAAAGTGACAGAACAACTTGTGTTTCCACTTCCAAATTTTAGAAAGGTGTTTCAAGTGGATTGTTGTTCTAGTGGCAGCACTATTGGGGCTTTATTAAGCCAAGATGGTAAGCCTATTGCATATTTTAGTGAAAAATTGAATGATGTGAAAAAGAAGTATTTTGTTTATGATCAAGAGTTCTATGTGATAGTTCAGGCCTTAAAGAAATGGAGGCATTATTTTTTGCCAAAGGAATGTGTTTTATGTTGAAGCATAGAAGTGGAAAATCTAATAGGTTTGTAGATGCATTAAGTCAGAGACAGTTGTTGCTTATAGTAATGCAGGTTGAAGTAGTTGGGTTTGATGAACTCAAGAATCTGTACCCTGAGGATCCTGATTTTGCTGAAGTGTGGAAAGCTTGTAAAGAGCCAGTTGTTGTAGATAGAACTAAGTGGTTAGACTATCTAATTTAGGATGGTATGTTATTCAAAGGTAGTCAATTATGCATTCCAAGGAGTTCCATGAGGGAAAATTTGATTAAGGAGAAACACAGTGGAGGGATGATAGGACATTTTGGTCGAGATAAGACCATTTCCATTCTTAGAGAACATTATTTTTGGCCTCAAATTTCACAGGATGTGAAGAAGTTTGTACAGAGTTGTCAGATTTGTCAAGTTGCCAAGGGATTTAGTCACAATACTAGACTATATCAGCCATTGCCTATTCCATCAAAGCCATGGGAGGATATAAGTATGGATGTTTCTCTTGGATTTCCAAGGACACAAAGGGGTAATGACTCAGTATTTTTGGTGGTTGATAGGTTCTCCAAAATGGCACATTTCATTCCATGCCACAAAACTCATGATGTAGTCCATATTGCAGACTTGTTTTTCAAAGAGTTGGTAAGACTACATGGTCTCCCAAGGAGTATAGTTTCTGACAGAGACACTTAATTTATGGGTATTTCTAGAGAAAATTGTGGAAAAAGTTGAGAAAAGACTTGAAATTAAGTTTCACACATCACCCACAGACTGACGGCTGAACAGAAGTGGTAAACAGAAGTTTGGGGATAAGCCCAAGGGATGGGATTTGATTCTACCACAAGAAGAGTTTGCTTACAATAACTCTATAAACAGGAGTACTGGTAGATCACCATTCCAAATTGTATATGGAAGTAGCCCAAGGACTACACTAAAATTGAGGAAGATAGAGAAAGGAGAGAGGACAAGTGCTGAAGCTGAAGAATTTGCTAAACATGTCAAGTGTCTGCATGGGGAGGTTTAGGCACACATTACCAAGATGAATCAAGGGTATAAAGCTAGGGCTAATCAAAGGAGAAGACATAAGGAATTCCAAGTAGGGGATCTAGTCATGGTACACTTACAAAAAGAAATATTTGCAACCGGTACTTACAACAAGCTCAAAATGAAGAAATTTGGCCCCTGTAAAATTCTGAAGAAACATGACTCAGGAAATGCATATGAGGTGGAGTTGCCAAATGGTATTCACATTTCTCCTATTTTCAACATTGCAGACTTAATAGAGTATCATGATGATGGTGTAGATGAGGAGCCAATGTTAAAGCCATGTCCAATTCTTGCTTCTAAGAAGGAGGAGATAGATGACATTCTAGATCATCGTGTGGGTAGGAGTACCAAAAATAGGCAGTATGATGAGTATTTGGTCAAGTGGAAAGGATGACTGATCGAGGACTCGACTCGAACATCAACAATTGAGGTTTCCCATTTGGGAATTCCTCTACCATTCATAAAGTAACAGGGTCACTTTTCAATTTACCTTGGGTGTCTAATGCAAGAGCATCGAGAGGTATAAGGGCAATCCTATGTCACCAAAAAAAATGTACTTAGACTTAGTTTCTAGTTTAGGTGTTTTCATTTTTGGATACCCATTTGGGTCAAATAAAGGTTCCAACTCTCATAGTTCCACTATCAGTGTTCTAAGATAGAGTTTTTAATCACCTTGGGATACATGTAAATGCCAAAAAAATAGGATTTTGTAATTGAGCCATCATTTTGGTGAACTAGAAGGTGTAAATTGGTCGAAATATTGTAATTGTAATTTAGAGCATTCCAGAAAAAGAATCTGGTCAAAAGGCCTCACGATTTGAAATTTATCACAGTTTTTAAGTTTCTAGATACATCCTAAGAATGCTTCAAAGTAAGGTTAGGGGCTTTAAATGACTTTTAATAAGGTGCAAAAATGGGGGGACGAGTGAAGTTGGTCCATAGAGCTATAGAGCACTTCGAGAGCTTTCTAGAAATGTAAATGATTCGTCAATCAAAGCTACGGTTCAAATGTAACTTCTAGAGCCTTCTATTTGGTCAGTGGATGCCTACTAGCACTTTCTAGAATGTATTCCTAATCCTTAACCCTGCGAGGTCTATTTAAGAACATTTTTGGCATTGTAAAAGGTAGTTTGAAGTGGAGTTTGAGAGGAGGTACTGAAAGGAGAAATCATCTCCAGATTTATACTATTGTAAGCCCTTAGGGCATATTTTGAAGTCTATTTTCTCTATACTGAATGTATTAGCATTTTCTCACAATTAATAAAATTTTCCCTTTCCTGTTGTGTCCATTATGTGCTTGGGTTGTGTCCCCATCAATTCTCTATCTGCGCAAATGATAGAGTATCTTCACAGATGACACTACATCCTAACAAAGATGATAGTGTGTAGATTTTTACAACAAAATATAGGTTTTTGACCAAATTTGAAGGTAGAATAGGGACATGGGTCCCAACGAGCCTGCCAAAATGTATACATGAAAACCTAACTTGTCAAGAGCACACATAAATAAGCAAATGTTAGTAGCATGTGCATATTAAAGATTCAAAAGAAAATAAAATACAACTAATTCTATGCTTTAGTTTTACAACTTAATACAATTGAAAAGAAAGAGTCCCTATGCAACCTTAAAATAGGTCAACAAGGGCACCCATAAGAGGCCTTATTCATGTGCTTTAGATTGTGGAATGTGAATTTTCTCTCCCAAACATGACTATGAATCCCAATGTAATGCAAATGTAATATAGTGTATGTGAATCTAGACTAAGTGAGTAGAAAACCTTCAAGAAATGGCTGAGTGAGCCAATCTCAAAGGATTCTAGGATGTGAAGTGGAAATGCAATGAAGGAAACTAGCAATAGTAATCTATCATGAGATGCAAGCATAAATACAAATAATCTAAAATCTACCAATGGGTTAGTAATAATGCATAAAATCACTAAAATCACTAGAAAGCTCTAACTCTAAACTAGCATGATAACAATGCAAATGAAGGAGATGAAAAATGCTTGAGACAAGGGCTCTTCTTATAGGCTTGAGAGAGGCCTTAGGGAGGTAGCATCTATGTGGCATCCACATATGTGCCACAAGAGAGACACATGGAATAAGGGGACAAATCATGTAAAGGTCGCCATAAGCCATTTGGATGAAAGTTGTGGATCAAGGTTTGCTCACACATGTATGAGAAACCTTAGAGAAAGGAAAGGGGGACAAATATGTAAGAGGTGTAAGAAGTGTGAATAAAATAATAAAATAGAAGCTTGATTGGATCTTGAGTTTCTCACACATGTATGAGCAAACACTTCGGAGCTAAAAGGTGTTTAAAAACGTGTTTAAGATAATTAAGTGAGATTAATTAATGGGTAGGCTTAGAAGGATGAGAGTGATGGATGGTAGACTAAGTTTTAGGTTGGGATTAGGATTAAATTAAATAGTATTTAACTTAATCATAGGATTAAAGAATTTAATAAAGTGGAGGGAATTAAATAAATTGAAATTTATTTAAAAGAGGATTTATGGGCACTATGCATTAAATAAATTGAATACATTAGGAAAGTGCACCTATTTAATAAAATAAATTTAATTAAATAATTAGAGGAACATGAAAAATATAATTAATAATTAATTAATTATAGTGTCAAGGGAGATATTAAATCAATTAATATAGTGTTTAGGACTATTTCAAGTGTCTACATATGAAATCTTTGTACAAATTCAAGAGCACTAAACAAAATTATTGCAAGGTAACTATTTCCAATGCCTAGGATAGTAGATTTACTTTATTTTTTGGGTAAAGTGAGGTAATTTTAGAAAATTGATTTTAAAAGTGGATATCATCAAATAAGAATTAAGCCAAGAGATGAATTGAAAACCTCATTCAAAAAAAATAGCGCATTATATGAATGGAAGGTAATGCCATTTGGAATGTCTAATGCTCCCAGTATATTTATAAGACTTATAAATGAAGTTCTCAAAGATTTTGTAGGAAAGTTTGTGATAGTATATCTAGATGACATCTTTTTTTTCAGCAATACAAAAGAGGAGCATTTGAAACATCTAGATTTGGTGTTAAGGTGGCTACAAGAAAAAAAGTTGATCAATTTGGAGAAATGTAGTTTTATGCAAGAAGAACTAACATACCTTGTATTTTTAATCTCAAAAGGAACACTCAAGATGGATCAAGATAAGGTAAGTACAATTCTTTCATGGCCAATTCCTAAGACTATTGCAGCAGTTAGAAGTTTTCATGGTTTAGCCACTTTTTACAAAAAATTTACAAGGAATTTCAGCTTAATTTGTGCACCATTACTGAATACTATAAAAGGAGGAAAAAAATGTAAATTTGTTTGGATAGTAGAAGCTAGTGAAGCCTTTGAAATTCTTAAGAAGAAAGTGGCTCAACAACCAATACGCACATTTCCTAATTTTAATAAAGTTTTTCAAATAGAATGTGATGCAAGAAACATAGCAATATGAGGTGTACCTAGTCAATAGCGTAGACCTATAGTCTTCTTTAGTGAGAAATTCAATGAAGCCAAATAGTAATATTCTTCGTATGATTTGGAAATGTATACCCTTGTCCAATCCCTTAAGAAACAGAGACACTATTTTCTGCCCAAAGAATTCATTGTATACATAGATAACTAGGCCCTTAGTTTCATAAACAATCAAGAGAAATTAAATTAGAGACATATGAAATGGGTGGAGACATTGCAAGTGTATATTGTTTATATAAAGTATAAAAAGGGAGTTGCAAATAAAGTTGTTGATGCTTTAAATAGAAGAACTTTGACTATATCCCAAACTCAGTTGGAAACTCTAAGAATTTCAAATCTGAAATATATGTATGATAATGATGCTGATTTTAAAGAGATTTATCAAGCATGCACTAATCTGGATGATAGGTACAATCATGAGTATATTAATTTTTTGATTCAAAAAGGGTTACTATTCAAAGGAGGATAACTTTCTATACCAAAATTCTCAATTAGAGATAACATCATACAAGAGAAACATAGTGGAACATTATTCGGTCATTTTGGACTAGATAAGACCTTAGAGCTGATTTGTAGACACTACTTTTGGCCAAAACTATAGAAAAATGTGAGAAAAGTTGTGGAAGAATGTGCCATTTGTCAAAAAAGCAAAGGGAAAAGTACTAATGCTAGATTATATCAGCCCCTACCTATTCCTTCAAGACCATGGGAAAGTATTAGTATGGATTTTGTTATGGGATTACCAAGAACTCAAAAGGGTTATGATGGCGTTTTTGTTGTTGTAGAAAAATTTAATAAAATGGAACATTTCCTACCATGCAAGTCTACTAAAGCTGCTTCATACATAGCATAGATGTTCTTGTCATGTCTCGCCCCGACCATCATAGCACTATTGACATTTTGTTTCTTTTGGACATTGATAGTTAGACTCTAGATGACACATTATTACCCACTATGGACATTGACATTTTGATCCTTAGACTATTTGATTTCATGTTATGTTATTGGGACATTGATACCTATATCATTAGGCTATATGATGATTCCTTATGATGTTACTAGGACACTAATATTCTAAGTAGTTTTTATGATGTTATTCAGATATGCTTACTTACCTTCTTGATGATCCATATGTCATGATTAAAGCTTATGTTATACTCAAGTGAATGTTTGATTTTTGAATTGTGGTCTCCATATGGTGCTAGATTATCATGTCTTAGCATATTTAGAGTAACATTAAGAATTCATGTATCATTTGAATAAACTAGAATTGTACACTTATATTATATTTGATGCATTGCTTAAGGTAGATTAATTCCATAATTTTCTGTAAGAATAAATGATCATAATGTTTTACTATCTAGATTAGAGAATTGCTACAAATGTGAAGTGTGTAATGTGATATGAATGGAAATACATATTTCATATTAGTTATGTTATTCATTGATGATAGAATCTATGTGATTTATATTTACATTATCATTTTATCACCTTATTCTTGGACTACTGATATTTGCAATAAGTGTGCAGGAAAGAAGCCCATGGATTTATGGAGAACCTTTCTAGGTGTTTGGAAAAACCAAGGTTAACCCTAAGGAGGGTATAACCTTTTTACCCTTGTATTTTATTTGTAAAACCAATTTGTGTGTATTATTGTGATTCTATAAAAGTAAATTTATTTTTTTTGATGGCTTGCCAAGTGTGTTGTGTGTATTGTGGTGTCACTTGACACATGTTCTCCTTTGTAGCATGCTTAGTGGGATGGTAGGTGGTTGAGTGAACCAAGGAGTGGTTTGGTAGGATTTCTTTTCCCTAGGTGTATTTATGGGTCCAATAGGGATTCTTTCCATGCTAGGTCGAATGCACACCTTTTGTGAATTTTTAGGAGGTTTACACCATCCCTAGGGGTAGTTTGAGGTCTTATTTTAAAGCCCATATGATATACCTAGGGTGTAGGGGCATTTTTAAGTATTATAAGCTTCCCTAGGCATTGAAAAGAGCACCCAAAAATTGTGGATTCCCAAGTTGGCCGAATTTGGAAACTTAAGCATCAAAAGAAAACATTCTTGAGGGAGAGTGGGTTGGAGAGTTCTTGGGGGGAGAATTTTTGGAAAAAGAATCTAAGTGGGGTAAAATTTTGGAAAAAAAAAGAGGGAAAAACAAGGGGAAGAAGATAGCTTAGGAGGAGGATTGCTGGTAAAAAGAGAGGGAGCTCAAATTTGCTTGGAAACCAGGTTGGTAACCTTATGTACCCTTGCTATGAAAGCTTGTTGTCAAGTAGTTTATTTTTATTGTGTTATGCATGTGAGTTTTCTGTAATGTAGTTTTAATATGGTGTGTTGTAATGTTGTGTTGTGTAAGGTTGAGGGATCATGTTTCAGTTTTGGTGTATGTGTGTATTGTGATTTACTTTGTGTTGTGAATTCATATGTTCTTGTTGCAGTTTTCTGTTTGGGTGTGACAAGGTGAGTCTCATCTCTTGGGAGGGAAAGAGAGCCTTGTGAGGGTAAGGGGTGCATAGGGAATGTGTTGGGTGAGAGTCTCTCCTAGAGTAGGAGAGGGATGCCATATGGGTGTTATGGGCCTCATATGCCACCTTGCTGGAGTTATAAGTATTGTAAAGATGCCATGTGAGGGCATGTATGTGGTATTGGGTTGCCTTGTGAAGGCATGTGTATAAAATGTATAGCCTAATGAAGGCATAGTTGCAGGTGGAGTCTCCCCAACATTCATTTTCCACCCTTACCCTTTGAGATGGATCTACATGTGATCCTAAGTGGTCTACCTTGGTTGGGAATTTTTGTGGTTTATTTGTCAACTGTAAAATGTGTGAACAGTTTTGTAATGTGAGTATTGTGTGGTAAATGGTTGTTAGTAATGTATGTCCACCTAGTCAAGGTTCTCCCTGCTCGGGGGTGGCCTTTAAAAGGCCTAAGGTTGGGAGGAGAGTACCATGGGCTTGTTTGTGTGTGTTGTACTGCAGGTTGTGATCTATGGATTGAAGACTTGAAGAGAAGAAGGATGTTGTCTTATTTTCATGTGCAACAAAACCATACTTCCAAGTGAATTCTTATTGTATTAGGGAGAGTCACCCTTGGGTAACTCCCAATCTTGTGTTTTATGACAGCTTGTAAGCTGAAAAATTGTATAAGTGGACTGTATAAGTGGACTGTACTTGTTGATATGTTGCTACTTTCAGTGATTATAGAAATTTATATATCATGCACTATCCTATAGTATATAGAAATGAGTAAAGTTGTTATGCTTTTGTTTCTAAAATGATTCTAAGAGAAAATGTGTGTCTCCATTTGAAATTGATACATTTGGTTATAAAGACATTTTGTTAGAACTTCAAATAATGTTCTGGTTGGAAGGAACTAAAGTGGTCAGTGAAGTTAGTTAAAATGTATTGTAAGAATGTACATCAATATTGTAGATCAAGGTAAATAAATATGACAAATAAAATAAAATAAAAATGCTTTCATTGAAAAAGAAAAAATATATTTATATTTGCTGGTTCCTTTGACTGTAATATTGGTGCACTACACTTGGTATCAGAGCCCAGGTTTCCAAAAACTAGGACCTAGGCTCATTATGTTTCCAGTTTGAGTATTTTGTTTGTTGAAAAAGAAAACTTGAAATGTTTTTATTTTTTATATTTTTTGAGTATTTTGTTGATTTGAAAAGGAAATTTAAGTAGTAGATCTGAAACTCCTTTCAACTATATTCAAATACTAGACATTAGAAATATGAATCTGTGATAACACAAAAAGAAAACAAATATATATTTATATATATATATAACCATGAATACGAAAAGCTACAAGTTAAAATACAATAAGGAAGTTGTGTATATATGCATGTTGATACAGACCATGGTATCAAGGGATCAATGCATGGCTGTGCATAGCCCTTGATCTTGCCTTCAAAACCCAGTTTTGAAATGAATAAAGAAAATATGCTATAAACTAAAAAAAATAAAAATAAAAATGATGCTTTTATTAAAGACTTGTAACTCTGTGTGCGTTCAACTTTTGTGGATTTTGCCCGCGCAAGACCTGAATAGACCCCTTCTGGAAAAAACCCAGAAAGCGTTTGGAAATATTCGATTTCATTTCTCTAAAAATGCAAACGCAATATGACTGACTCTTAAATGACAGAATTTGTTTTTCTCTTGTGTGCTCATCACTAAGTACAGGCAAGGCCAGGGACAACCCCCTCTCACACAAGAAATTAATAATAAAACGCTCATCTTTATATCCATGAAACAAAAAAATAAAAAAAACCTGCAACAAATTTTGGGCATAATAATGCCATAGGATATATCAAAGAACTCATGCATGGCTGAACATGGATCCCTCTACAAATATTGAGCTCTATCCATCTCAAACATATATCCACACAAGGATATGTGTGTGTATATCAAAGATAAACATATACACATCATTTATCCTCCATGGAAGCTTGCTTCCATCTCCAATAGCATTCAAGTACCTGTACAAAACAAAAACAAAACAAAAACAGAAACATACACACAATAACAAGAGGAAAAAACAAAGAAATGCATAAGGGTTTGAAACCCTATGGAAGGAACATGAAAAATAACATAAGAAAGAGGGAAAAATTACTTTTATACTTTTTCATAGCCCTAATTTCGAATTAGGGTTAGGGTTGGAAGAGAAAGATAAAGAAATGAATTTCAAATTTATCATAAGTTGACTCTTTGACCCAAATTCAAATGGGATCCCCCTTATTAAAATGTTTTCTATTTCAAAACATAAAGTAAAAGAGGGAAAGTTGGTTAGTGGGGTGGGTGGAAAGGGTGGAATTCAAGAGGTCATGTGTTCAAATCCCACTCCCACCATGCCATCTTCCTCTTTTACACAAATTTAAAATGCACTTATTTTATTTGCCCACGTGAGTTTTTTTTTTTTTTTTGAAACTACTTAAGAGATAATTATTTAAATAAGTTTGTGATAATGAAGCAACTAAGTGGTAATGGGTTAGTAATCATGAATAAGTGCTATTATAATTCATGTCCATGAAGTTACCTATTAATGATAATTTATTATAATAATAATAAAAAAAAAATTTAAAAAAAAATTTATTTTAAAATAATAATAATAATAATGAAATAATTTTAAAAAATAATAATAATAATAACAAAATATTTTTAAAAATAATAATAATTAAAAATAATGAATAAATAAATAAATATACATATATGCATATGCAATGGAAGATAACACTTTAATATATCTAACCAATGTGGGACGTTGGCTAAGCAACTATGGTGGCAGGACACCCACCCTAAGTTGACTTTGGCCATGATTCCTCACAAAAAAAAAAAAAAAGAGGAATTACCTTGTCTTAGTTGTTTGAGACTCCAATAATGAACTTTAAAGCTTCTTGACCCTGACCCTTAAACTCTCTTTTTTTTGTAGGATGCCAGTGGTCACTCGTAACGCTCGCAGGCGTGGACGAGGTGGTAGACGTGCACGAGATGCACAGGTAGAGCAGGATGCCAATGTAGAGCATGGTGCTAGTATGGCACAAGAAGCTAGGGTTGGGCCAGAGATAGAGATTGGACAAGGGGAACAGCCTCGGAACCCCAACCAGGACATTCTAGATGCTATCCAAAATCTTATTGGTGTGGTACAACAGAGGTTGCCTGCAGCAGCAGCTCACCCTAGTCAGCAAATGTCAGAGGAGCATAGGACTGTTATCAGAGAGAGGACAAGGAGTCCTCCACCTAACCATATTGGGAGTCATGCTGAGCTCGAGGGGGAGTCTGTCCACAGACCTGAATCTCCAGCAGGGGTAGAACTTCGACCTATACCGAGAGCACCCCGGGATATAGGAGATGAGATTAAAGAATTGCTTCGTCTTCAGCCACCCCCTTTTCATGGGTCTACAGATGGTTCAGAGGCAGAATCCTTCTTGTTATGTTTGGAGAGATGTTATGGGTTGCGTCCTTTTGGGAGTAATGTAAGGGCCCGTTTTGCTATACACCTTTTGCGAGGACCAGCCTCCAAATGGTGGGATGAGGAGAAGGCTATGGGGGATATTGATATGGACACTCTCACTTGGGATACCTTCCTACAAAGGTTCAGAGAGAGATATTTATCAGAGCATTACAGGCAGCGAAAGATTGATGAGTTCCATGACTTACAGCAGAGGGGATTGACAGTAACACAGTATGAGAATAAGTTTTTAGAGCTCCTCCCTTATGTTGACTATATGAGAGATGAGAAGCTTCGAATTAACCGTTTCATTAGAGGTCTTAATCCCTCGATTGCAGGACAGGTTCGCATGGCAGCACCAGTAGGCTTCAGAGCTACAGTGGAGAGGGCTCTTATTGCAGAGGATATACGCAATAAGGCTTAGGATACTCGTGATAGATCTCAGCGTCGGGGTACTACCCCCTTTCCACCTAGGTCACAGTGGAAGGGAAATCAGCGACACTCTTCAGGATCTTTTAGAGGCCCCCAGTCACAGCAGGATCAGAGGCAGAAGCCTCCACAGGGATACCAAGGCACTAAGCCCAAGCAGAGGGCAGGCACAGGGTTCTCGTCAGGATCATAGATCACAAGCTTCTCATGTACCTCTAGCATGGACTCAGCAGCCCACTAGAGGTGGTTTTAGTGGATCTACTCAGACAGGGGGACACCAGCAGCCCCGATCTACAGGATTACAAACTCAGACCCGCGGACCTTGTTATTCTTGTGGTGGCATGGGTCACATTGCTAGGGATTGTCCACATAGACAGAGGGTAGCTACATCTGAACCAACAGTGGGTGACATGGGACGTTCTCATAGGGTATTTGCAGCAATAGATGACAGACAGGCTGAGCATCAGGCTACCGTGATAGAGGCTACAGGTATTATTGGTGGTAGTAGTATATCTATATTGTTTGATCCAGGAGCTACTGATTCTTTTGTATCACCCTTAGTTGTGGAGCATTGTAGGCTGGTGGCAGTTAAGCAAGATGTTAGCTAGGATGTACAGTTAGCCTCAGGTGCTAAGGTATTGGTTAGATCCATGGTCAGGAATTGCCCTATTCAAATTGGGGATATCACTACTTGTGCAGATCTACGTATCACCCCCTTAGGATCATATGATGTAGTCCTTGGTATGGATTGGCTATGTGCTCACCATGCCAAGGTGGATTGTAGGAAGAAGGAGGTGGATTGTAATGATGATCATGGTACACCTATAGTGATTTCAGGTGTTCAGAGACCTGTGTCCCTCCGCATGATCTCCGCTATGCAACTTAAGCGATGTATGAGAAAAGGGTGTCAGTTATATGCTATTACCATTAATGATCTTGAGGGAGAGGAGAATGGGCCATGTCTCGAGGATTACCCAGTGTTACAAGAGTTTAGAGATGTATTTCCTTCTAAATTACCGGGTATGCCTCCACCCAGGACAGTGGATTTCCATATTGATTTGGTTCCAGGGGCCCAACCAGTATCTAGAGCTCCATATAGGATGACTACTAATGAGCTCAATGAGCTCAAGATTCAGCTAGAAGAACTCTTGGAGAAGGGGCACATTCGTCCTAGTGTCTCACCATGGGGAGCACCAGTTGTCTTTGTCAAGAAGAAGGATGGATCCTTGAGGTTGTGCATAGACTACCGCCAACTTAATAAGCTAACCATTAAGAACCGTTATCCACTTCCTAGAATTGATGACTTATTTGACCAGCTTCAAGGTGCTCGAGTGTTTTCCAAGATTGATCTGAAGTCAGGATATCACCAGTTGAGGATTGTGGAGAGTGACATCCATAAGACTGCCTTTCGCACAAGATATGGGCATTATGAGTTTACAGTGGTTCCTTTTGGTCTCACTAATGCCCCATCTGTATTCATGAGCCTTATGAATGGAGTATTTTGTACATTCTTGGATAGATTTGTGGTGATATTCTTGGATGATATATTGGTCTATTCACGGAATGAACAGGAGCATGAAGAAAATTTGAGACAAGTCCTTCAATGCTTGAGAGATAATCAATTATATGTCAATTTGTCGAAGTGTTCTTTCTTCTGCACAGAGATCAGCTACCTAGGTCATGTGATATCAGGTGATGGGATCTCAGTTGACCCATCAAAGATTAGAGCCATTATAGACTGGCCAGCACCGATGACAGTTACAGAAGTCAGGAGCTTTATGGGGTTGGCTAGTTACTACAGGCATTTTGTGGAGGGTTTCTCAAGGATAGCACATCCTATTACTTCTCTCCAGAGAAAAGGGAAGAAATTTGAGTGGACAGATAAATGTGAGAGAGCTTTTCAAGAGTTGAAGAAGGCCCTCACTAGTGCTCCTATTCTTGTAGTACCTGATCCCTCTACAGACTTTGTAGTGTGTACTGATGCGTCATTGGATGGGTTAGGGGCAGTACTCATGCAGAATGGGCGAGTTATAGCCTATGAGTCTAGGAAACTTAAGACTCATGAACTCAATTATCCTACCCATGATCTTGAGCTTGCAGCAGTAGTACATGCCTTGGTTAGATGGCGCCATTTCCTTTTGGGACACCATTTTGAACTCCACTCAGATCATCACAGCCTTCAGTATATTTTCTCTCAACCGAACCTTAATGCTCGGCAAAGGAGATGGATGGAGTTTTTATGTGAGTATGACTTTGATGTACACTACATCAAGGGGAAGGAGAATGTGGTTGCAGATGCCTTAAGTCGGAGACGCCATAAGTTGTCATCCATGGTCACCAGCATAGATTTGAGGGGGAGAATAATGCAACACTTACCAGAGGATGATTTTTATAGGGATGTGTGTCAGATGATTAGATCTCAGAGGCCTCTTCAGGGGAGGTTCTCCAACTATGTGTTAGAGTCTGATGGACTTCTACGTCACCGAGGGTGCATTTATGTACCTTCTACTGGAGGATTGCGTGATTTTATTGTTCTTGAGGCTCATAGGGCACCTTATGCAGCACATCCAGGGGTTAGGAAGTTGCATGCAGACTTGAGATGACTCTTTCATTGGCCCGGCATGAGGATGCATATTGCAGGGATAGTTGCTAGATGCCTAGAGTGCCAGAGAGTTAAGGCAGAACATGGACATCCTGGTGGGTTACTTTATCCTCATGAGATTCCAGAGTGGAAGTGGGATGTTATTTCTATAGATTTTGTTGTGGGTCTTCCTATGTCTTCTCATCGTCACGATGCCATCATGGTGACAGTTGACACATTGACCAAGGTGGCCCACTTCTCACCTATACGTACCACTTTCACTGCTCCTACAGTAGCACAAGTATTCATGCGAGACATTGTGAGACTCCATGGCATTCCTCGCAAGATTATTTCTGATAGAGACTCTATATTTACCTCCTCCTTTTGGAGAGAGTTACAGGGAGCCCTAGGGACTAAGCTTAACTTGAGCACAGCATACCACCCTCAGACAGATGGGCAGACTGAGAGAGTTAACCAGGTATTAGAGGACATGTTGCGCATGTATGTGATGGATAATCAAGTTAAATGGGAGGATTATTTGCATCTAGTAGAGTTTTCCTATAATAATGGGCACCATTCTTCTTTGGGCATGCCACCTTATCAGGCCCTATATGGCAGACCTTGCAGGACACCATTAAGTTGGGATAGGATTGAGGACAGGGTAACAGTTGGACCACAGATTGTCAAGGAGATGGAGCAGCAAGTCTTGTTGATTAGGCAACATCTCAAGGAAGCTCAAGACCGACAAAAGAAGTATGCTAATGCCCATAGGACAGATTGAGCCTTTATGGTGGGAGATAGAGTATTTCTGAGAGTGCGTCCGCACAAGAGTCCAATCCATTTTGGAAAGGGCTCTAAGCTTGCTCCTCGATTTGTTGGGCCATTTGAGATTTTGGAGAGGATAGGACCAGTTGCCTATCGCTTAGCCTTGCCACCTAGCCTATCACGCATCCACGATGTTTTTCATGTCTCTTCCTTGAGGAAGTATATTTATGATGCATCTCATGTTATAGATTGGGATTTTATGCAGGTAGCACCAGATGGCCAGCTGTCCCTAGAGCCCATTCGCATATTGGCCCGCAGGACCCTTCAACTTCGAGGCAAAGAAGTGGACCAGGTTAAGGTCCAATGGGATTGCTATGATGAGGTCACAGCCACATGGGAGGACACGATGCAGATGAGACGTGACTACCCCTATCTATTTGATGAACTCCAGGAGGAAGTTCATGCCTAGAGGGGGAGGATGTCATGTCCCGCCCCGACCATCATAGCACTATTGACATTTTGTTTCTTTTGGACATTGATAGTTAGACTCTAGATGACACATTATTACCCACTATGGACATTGACATTTTGATCCTTAGACTATTTGATTTCATGTTATGTTATTGGGACATTGATACCTATATCATTAGGCTATATGATGATTCCTTATGATGTTACTAGGACACTAATATTCTAAGTAGTTTTTATGATGTTATTCAGATATGCTTACTTACCTTCTTGATGATCCATATGTCATGATTAAAGCTTATGTTATACTCAAGTGAATGTTTGATTTTTGAATTGTGGTCTCCATATGGTGCTAGATTATCATGTCTTAGCATATTTAGAGTAACATTAAGAATTCATGTATCATTTGAATAAACTAGAATTGTACACTTATATTATATTTGATGCATTGCTTAAGGTAGATTAATTCCATAATTTTCTGTAAGAATAAATGATCATAATGTTTTACTATCTAGATTAGAGAATTGCTACAAATGTGAAGTGTGTAATGTGATATGAATGGAAATACATATTTCATATTAGTTATGTTATTCATTGATGATAGAATCTATGTGATTTATATTTACATTATCATTTTATCACCTTATTCTTGGACTACTGATATTTGCAATAAGTGTGCAGGAAAGAAGCCCATGGATTTATGGAGAACCTTTCTAGGTGTTTGGAAAAACCAAGGTTAACCCTAAGGAGGGTATAACCTTTTTACCCTTGTATTTTATTTGTAAAACCAATTTGTGTGTATTATTGTGATTCTATAAAAGTAAATTTATTTTTTTTGATGGCTTGCCAAGTGTGTTGTGTGTATTGTGGTGTCACTTGACACATGTTCTCCTTTGTAGCATGCTTAGTGGGATGGTAGGTGGTTGAGTGAACCAAGGAGTGTTTTGGTAGGATTTCTTTTCCCTAGGTGTATTTATGGGTCCAAGAGGGATTCTTTCCATGCTAGGTCGAATGCACACCTTTTGTGAATTTTTAGGAGGTTTACACCATCCCTAGGGGTAGTTTGAGGTCTTATTTTAAAGCCCATATGATATACCTAGGGGGTAGGGGCATTTTTAAGTATTATAAGCTTCCCTAGGCATTGAAAAGAGCACCCAAAAATTGTGGATTCCCAAGTTGGCCGAATTTGGAAACTTAAGCATCAAAAGAAAACATTCTTGAGGGAGAGTGGGTTGGAGAGTTCTTGGGGGGAGAATTTTTGGAAAAAGAATCTAAGTGGGGTAAAATTTTGGAAAAAAAAAGAGGGAAAAACAAGGGGAAGAAGATAGCTTAGGAGGAGGATTGCTGGTAAAAAGAGAGGGAGCTCAAATTTGCTTGGAAACCAGGTTGGTAACCTTATGTACCCTTGCTATGAAAGCTTGTTGTCAAGTAGTTTATTTTTATTGTGTTATGCATGTGAGTTTTCTGTAATGTAGTTTTAATATGGTGTGTTGTAATGTTGTGTTGTGTAAGGTTGAGGGATCATGTTTCAGTTTTGGTGTATGTGTGTATTGTGATTTACTTTGTGTTGTGAATTCATATGTTCTTGTTGCAGTTTTCTGTTTGGGTGTGACAAGGTGAGTCTCATCTCTTGGGAGGGAAAGAGAGCCTTGTGAGGGTAAGGGGTGCATAGGGAATGTGTTGGGTGAGAGTCTCTCCTAGAGTAGGAGAGGGATGCCATATGGGTGTTATGGGCCCCATATGCCACCTTGCTGGAGTTATAAGTATTGTAAAGATGCCATGTGAGGGCATGTATGTGGTATTGGGTTGCCTTGTGAAGGCATGTGTATAAAATGTATAGCCTAATGAAGGCATAGTTGCAGGTGGAGTCTCCCCAACATTCATTTTCCACCCTTACCCTTTGAGATGGATCTACATGTGATCCTAAGTGGTCTACCTTGGTTGGGAATTTTTGTGGTTTATTTGTCAACTGTAAAATGTGTGAACAGTTTTGTAATGTGAGTATTGTGTGGTAAATGGTTGTTAGTAATGTATGTCCACCTAGTCAAGGTTCTCCCTGCTCGGGGGTGGCCTTTAAAAGGCCTAAGGTTGGGAGGAGAGTACCATGGGCTTGTTTGTGTGTGTTGTACTGCAGGTTGTGATCTATGGATTGAAGACTTGAAGAGAAGAAGGATGTTGTCTTATTTTCATGTGCAACAAAACCATACTTCCAAGTGAATTCTTATTGTATTAGGGAGAGTCACCCTTGGGTAACTCCCAATCTTGTGTTTTATGACAGCTTGTAAGCTGAAAAATTGTATAAGTGGACTGTATAAGTGGACTGTACTTGTTGATATGTTGCTACTTTCAGTGATTATAGAAATTTATATATCATGCACTATCCTATAGTATATAGAAATGAGTAAAGTTGTTATGCTTTTGTTTCTAAAATGATTCTAAGAGAAAATGTGTGTCTCCATTTGAAATTGATACATTTGGTTATAAAGACATTTTGTTAGAACTTCAAATAATGTTCTGGTTGGAAGGAACTAAAGTGGTCAGTGAAGTTAGTTAAAATGTATTGTAAGAATGTACATCAATATTGTAGATCAAGGTAAATAAATATGACAAATAAAATAAAATAAAAATGCTTTCATTGAAAAAGAAAAAATATATTTATATTTGCTGGTTCCTTTGACTGTAATATTGGTGCACTACAGTTCTTCAAAGAAATAGTTTGAATTCATGGATTACCATTGAATATTGTTATAGATAGAGATGGTAGATTTGTAGGTCATTTTTGGAGGACCCTTTGGAAGAAACTTGGCACAAACTTATCTTTCTCATCTGCATATGATCCACAAACCAATGGTCAAATAGAAGTTGTCAATAGATCTTTGAGAAAAATTTTAAGATTCGTTACAAAATAGTGAGGAGAAAAATGGGATTCTATACTTTTTCAAGCTGAATTCTCATACAATGATATAGTGAATAGAAGTACAAGAAAATCTCCATTTCATATTGTGTATGGTACACACCCAAGAGGAATTTTGGAGCACACTTTTCCTAGTAGTTCACATGGTGAAGAATTTGTTGAAACTATTAAGGAGGTACAATATGAAGTCAAGTTGTAGCTACAAAATTCAAATCAAAAATACAAAGAATTTTCTTATCAGAAAAGAAGAAAAGTACATTTCAATATTGGTGATTTAGTGTGGGCATATCTAAAGAAAGAGAGACTAACTCAAACAAATCATACTAAATTATTACCTAAGAAGGTTGGTCTTTGTCAAATCTTAGAGAAGTATGGACATAATGCATATAGGATTTAATTACCTCTAAAAATTGGCATTTCACCCATATTTAATGTTTTTTATCTCATACCATACAAAGGTTCAACAACACAACCAGCACACAAAAATTTAGTAACAACAAATTTGTAGCAAGTAACCAAACCAACACCCCCTCAACTAGAGAAGATACTTGACACGAAGATAAAGAAGACTTGAAGGAGACAATACACTTAGTATTTAGTCAAATGGAAGAAAAAACTTGTAATAGAAGCTATTTGGATGGATGAGAAATAAATCAACAACCATGTTTCATCACTACATCTCATTCAAGTAGACTTGAGATTAATTCTATAGGGGAGTATGTGGCAGTGGCAAACCAAACAAATTCTGCTACAAGAAGTGCAGAAAGTTAATGTCATGTTTTAAGTGTTTTAAATTTTGATATGTGTAATAAAATCCTAAGATGTGGTGGCATAAATGGAGTAGTGATTTGATAAAGTCTCCAATTATAGCCACTTAGAAAAAAATGAGTTTTCATTTAATGATGAGTCTTTTTTTTTAAAGTATATTTTGTGTGTGTTTAATAATTAGGCTAGCTATGTGATCGATGATTGGAAGTTGGTGGTAGATTCTGATGTCTAATTCATCATGATTCAAAAATAGTTTTTCTTTCTTTTTTTTGAGCTAATGTTTCATCTTCCAATACAAGAGAAGGGAAAGTATTGAAAAGACATATTTTTTTAATCAGATGAGGGAGGATACAATAGAGGAGAATAAAAAGAGTTTTTTTTGAGGTTTTTGATTTTGTGTGGATTTTGATCTGAATGTGTGGTTTCTACTTTCTTTCTAGTATTCAATAGTCTATATTTTGAGAATACATTTTTAATCTAATTGTCACTAATAGACCCTTTGATTGGTTTCTTGTGAATCTAAACTAAGCTTTTGGATTTGTAATCTACTATAGGAAACTCAATTTTTTGAAGTTGTGAATGTAATTACATGTTGTTTTGAGGGATGTAGTAGTCAATGGAAGATTTTTAAACTCTCCACAATCTATTTTATGGGTTCATGAAGGATTCATGTATCATATTCTTTTTGAATTCTTTTGTTTTACTATTTTACTTAATACTACTTGTGTCTGCACAAAAGTTAATCTTTGAGTTCACTGAATATCTTCATGTATTCACCGATATGCTAAAATCACATAATTGATATGTGATGTTGGTAAAGGTTGGTTCAAACCATAAATTTAAATATTTTGGAATGATAGAGGAGGCCACATTCTATGAGTTGTCTATTGTCGAATTTTAAAATAATACATTGCAAAATGTGGTGTAAACCCAAATAGAGATTAAATGTTGTTTGGTAGTTAATTTGTAATTAGATTAGTGTTCAATGTTTACATTTGAAGGTGGTAAAGTCATATTCATATTTAGATTATATTGTGGAAGGGTTAGGTTGGTCTCTTTTAAGTTGGTTCAAGAAACCAAATATTGCTATAGGAGGAAAAAGAAGTTCATGTCACATGACAGTCTACTAATTGGTTTTAAGCGATTTAGTTAGTTCACAATCTTAGTTAATTTTATAATCAATCCTAAAGGTGTATGTGTCCCTTGATGCAACTTAGTCGATTGATTCATTTCCTCCAGAGTTTTCCAAGGTGAGACTTTGCATCATAAGACACAATAGGGGAACAAATTGTTAACCAATAGTTATCTTAACAACTATTTTTCCAAATCCTCCAACAAGGTGGCATTTCTAGATTGAAGTTTCTAAAGACCTCTAACAAGGCCATTACTAATAGGGTGATTAAATACTTTAACAAGGTCACACCTAATAATTTATTTTGTAACCTTTAATAGGATTAGCTCCTAACAAGGCTCATTTCAAAAGAGTGAAAAATAATAACTAGTTGCAATTGGTGGTTTTTTCCAAATTTTGTTTCCACATTAAATCCTAGTGTCATACATACTCATGTTAATTTCTTTATGATTCTAAAACTAAGTTAATTAAGGTTAATCTCATTAAACATATTAAAAAGCATTTATTTTAGTGATTGTTGAGTAATAGTAATTCTTAGTGTCTATTGAGTGATTCAGTGCTAACTGAGTTACAACAGTATTTTCAGTTTTAGAAAAGTTTGGTTTGTATTTGTATTGACATCTACGAGATCTTGGATATATTTTGTGGTAACTGATTGAACACTCCCCTCTTAGTTACTCCTCTTATATTTCTAAAAATTGGTATAATATCTTTTGGTGCTTGCAAAGAAGGTTTCAAGGACCTAAGCTAAATATCAGGATGTCATATAGAAGGAGATCCCTAAGCTGAATAGAGATAACTTCAAGGCATGAAATGAACTTATGAACTTGCATTTTGAAACCATTGGAGACTCAATCCTAAAATACCTAGAAAACAATTATGTGACCCCTACTAGAACTATGACTATTGAAGAAATTATAGAAAAAGAAGAATCATAACATTATGATTATCGATATTGCCTTAACTCTCAACTATGTTGAATTTGATGAAGTCAAAGACTGTGGTATTTCTTATGAGATGTGGATCAAGATGAAGTCATCTATGGATGAGATGATAATGTAAGGAGAGCTAAGGCAGAAAATCTCAGAGGTTAATTTGATCAAATGAGGATGAGAGAGGTTTTGGAAACATGAATGTTGATGATATTCATATGGGGAGTCTTGTAGATAAGTTACCATGATGATATGTTACATTCATGACTATGTTTGTCATTGATGTCAACATAGTAGCTTTATGTGGTATTTGATAGAAGAACAACAAAAAGATCAAGTTGGCATAGATAGCTAGTTGAGTATTCTCACTATCTGAGGTTATGGGAGATACTTCTAAGTATATAGTATATGTGGTTAACATTGGGTGAAGAAATGTTAAGCCTGGAAGAATTTGTGTAAGTTTTGGTGATGTTTGTTCTGAGATAGAGTTTATAGAGGCATATTTTGGTAAACTTGTTATATCTCTTAGAAAAATTGTTATTTTGAGAATTGAGGTTCAAAATGTGTAGAAGACATGTTGGATGTGGTCAAGCTTTTTTGTCATAATATTGCATGTATATAGAGTTATTCAAGCTACAAGGCATAAGATTAATGTTATCGCTAAGTGTAATGTGTTCTTAATGTGGTCCTATAATAATTAATTGAGAAGGTCTAATAGCTAACTCAGGGAACTTTTTTATGGATTTGGTATAAAGGAAGAACATTTTCCTTTATCAAGTATGACATGAAGAAGTAATTTGCAAGCAGCACAAGAGTAGAATGCGAAGTTGAACAGAGCAAATTAGAAGTGAAGGAAACTTCATTGCTGAGGTTTTATTGTATGATCCGAGGTTTGATATTTGGATCTAAGGTTCGTCACCTAGTCTACAAGGCCTGATTGAGATTGGTTCATTGATAGAATAGAGGAAAGAGGAAATTAAAAATAAATTACTTGTTTGGGCAGTGCATTCTTCTTGTAATTCAAATTATATGTTTGGGCAGTGGGCTCTTCTTGTATACATTGTACTACAACTCCTAATAAGGTTGGCACAACTCCTAACAAGGTTGGAATCTCCTAAAAGGGATTCAAAGTCTCCTAATAGGGATTCTATGTACTAAATGTTTCAATAGACTCCTAATAAGGTCCATCCTCTAAAAAGGAATATTTATATTAGTACATCTTCTTGTGGGCATCATTCCTAGTGGGGTTTTCCCTCTGATTGTTTAAGGATAATAAATGTTTGAATTGTTGGATAACTGATTCACAACCCCCCCCCCCCCCCCCCCCCCTCAATTATCTTGGTGGACTATTGTTTGTAACAATTGGTATTAGATAATCAAGTCCTTGATGATAAATTTTAACAACTTTCAGAGATCCATGCGAGCATGTTCAGGAAAGATAGTCCTAGATCTGACAAAGGAAATTTTGACACTCAGAAGGTGGAAATTCTTGGTGAGTTATTAGATTTGTGTAAAGAATAGAGCATTGAGTTTTTAGATTGAGAATTCTTCTATTGTATACAAAAAAATAGAAGCACAAGCAAAGATAAGTCTAGATCTAAAAAAGACATAAAGATAAACGAAGGTATTGATCTACTTACAAAGAGAGAACCAAAAGGTATGAAAATTTTTGTTTGGACATGTAAAGAGTTTGGTAATTTTTTGTTTAGATGTCCTAAGAGAGTAAGGAAAACTAGGAAGAGCTTAGTTTTTGGTCAAGTCAAAGAATTTAAAGCAAGTATGGAAAGATTCTTCAATGACTATGATAATGAGCCTAGATTGGTTAATGAAGAGGAAGTAATAGAACAGACATCTTTGGTGTCTATTATGGAAAGTACAAATGTGAGAGTTGATGAGAAATTCATAATGCAAGAAAGAATAGTTGATTATAATTCAAATGATGATGTTGTCACTAATCCAAGGAATGATGAAGTATTTCTTGAGACTAAGAATGATTTGTAGAATGAAGGGGAGCCAATGCAGGAACAAAGCTTGGAACCTTCACTAGAGCCAAGAGTTGAGATAACAACTCCTACTTTGGGAAAGAATATGGTAAAGAATCACCATATAAGAAGATCATCGAAAGTAAAGATAAACGTGTGATGACAAGAAGCAAAGTCAATGAAGAACTATGTTTGATATCTCAGTTGAACTTAAGAATGTAGATGAAGCATGTAAAGATGATCATTGGAAACAAGCTATGAAAGAGGAATTTGATTAGATAGTAAAGAATGAGACATGGGAATTGGTCCCCAGACTAGTAGCCAAAAATGTGATAGGAACTAAATGGGTATTTAGGAAAAAGATGAATGAACAAGGAGATGTTGTAAGGAACAAAGCAAGATTGGTATGTAAAGGTTACTCATAGTGAGAAGGAATATACTATGACGAGACCTATGCTCCTATGGCAATAATAGAAGTAGTAAGATTATTCTTAGCATATGCAGCATACAAGAAAATCAAAGTATATCAGATCGATGTCAAGTCAACATTTCTAAATGGAGAACTTAAAGAAGAGGTATACATTGAAAATCCTAAAGGTTATCCTTTGATAGATGACAAGGATGTAGTATACAGACTAAATAAAGCATTGTATGGCTTGAAGCAAGCACCTAGAACCTGGTATGCAAGGTTAGACAAGCATTTGACAAAGCTTGGGTATAGAAAATGTATGGTAGATACTAATCTCTATTGGAAAGAAATTGATGTTGGACTAATAATTTTGGTAATATTTGTTGATGATATCATATTTGAAGGAAATGATAAGGAAAGTAAAACAATTATAGAAGAAATAAAGAAATAATTTGAAATGAGTATGATAGGAGAAATGAAATATTTTATAGGATTGCAAATTGTATAGAATAATGAAGGAATTTGTATCTCTCAAACTAAGTACTTGAAGGATTTACTGAAAAGGTTTAGTTTGGAAACATGTAAACCTATTGGAATACCAATGGTAACTAGACACAAGTTATGTACAAAGGATGAGACACCTACTATTGAGAAAAATAAGTATAGATCTATGATTAGAGGTTCGTAATATTTGACTTACATAAGGTTAGATATAGAAAATATAGTTGGAATTGTTGCAAGAATTCAATTTGATCCCAGAGAAGCACATTATGCAGTTGTCAAAAGGATATTTAGATATCTGAAAGGAACACCTAAATTCAGATCATGGTATGATAAGTCTAATGATTTTACTCTATGTGCTTATACTAATGTTGATTGGACAAGAAGTATGAATGATAGAAAGAGCACCAATGATGGAGCCTTCTTTCTTGGAGGAAGATTGGTTTCTTAGCTAAGAAAGAAGTAGGATTGTATCTCATAGAGTACAATAGAAGTGGAATATGTTATGGCAAAAAATAATTGTAATCAAGTTGTCTAGATGAAGTAGATGCTAAATGATATAAGGATGGAAATTAGTGAATCTTTTGTCATACATTGTGACAATACAAGCACAATAAGTACATCTAAGAATCTAGTGTTGCATTCAGTGAACCTTTTGTCATACCTTGTGACAATACAAGCATAGTAAGAATGTCTAAGAATCTAGTGTTGCATTCTAAGAACAAGAACATTTCTATGAAGTATCACATGTTGAGAGAGAAAGTTGCAGATAAGGAATTTAGATTGGAGTATGCAAGCACTAAAGAGAAGATTGCAAATATATTCACTAAACCTCTTGTCAAAGAGATTTTTGAGTATTTGTGAGGTATGCTACAAGTTATGCCCCTTTCTACATCAGAGTAGAAGATGAAAGGATGCATCAGTCTAGTCTAAACAGAGCACTATTTTTTGTCTAGACTGAATGTTGATGCTTCCTATATGGGGGAGTATCTTTGATGGATAGAGTCATCAAGGGCTCTTATTGGATGTTGTTTTTGAATAATGCCTTTAGACACTTGAGCTAGTAAGAACCAGTTGTTGTAGAAGTTTGATGGATGCTAAAACCTTTGACATTGATGTCAATGGGGGAGAAGTTTAGCATGAAAAAAATTTGGGGAGAAGATTCAAATTGGGGAGAAGATTAGCATGGAAAACAATTGGGGATAATGATTGATGAAGAGGATTTGAAAAGAAAGTTTAACATTCTTTTGCAGTTGGTATTATTGGAACTAGAAGTTTTGCATCTATGCTACCATCAATGCCAAAGGTGGAGATTTTTGGAAATATGAATTCTAATGATATTCCTATGGGGAATTATTGTAGATAAGTTATTATGATGATATGTTTTATTCATGACTGTGTTTGTCATTGATGTCAACATAGCAATTATTTGTGGTATTTGATAGAAGAATAATGGAAAGATCAAGTTGGTATGAATGGCTAGTTGTGTATTTTCACTATATGAGGTTATGGGAGATACTTCTAAGTATCTAATATATGTAGTTAATTTTGGGTGAAAAAATTTTCAGTCTAGAAGATGTTATGTAGTTTTTGGTGATGACTGTTCTGAGCTAGAGTTTATAGAGGCATGTTCTGGTAAACTTGTTACATCTCTTAGCAAAATTGTTATTCTAAGAAACAAGGTTGAGGATGAATAGAAGACATGATGATGATGATGTGGTCAATCTCACTTGTCATAATATTGCATGTACAAAAAGTTATTGAAGTTGCAATGTGGAAGATTAATTTTATCGCTAAGTGTAATGTGTTCTTAATGTGGTCCTATAATAATTAATTGAGAAGGTCTAACAGTCAACTCAAGGAATTGTTTTATGGATTCAATATAAAGGAAGGACATTTTCCTTTATCAAGTATGACATAAAGAAGTAATTTATAAGCAACACAAGATCAAAATGCGAAGTTGAGAAGAGAATAGTGGAAATGAAGGAAACTTCATTGTCAAGGTTTTATTGTGTGATTCAAGGTTTGATATTTGGATCCAAGGTTCGTGACCTAGTCTACAAGTTTTGATAGAGATTGGTTTAGTTGATAGAATAGAGGAAAGAGAAACTTAATAGTAAATTACTTATTTGGGTAGTGAGCTCTTCTTGTAATTAAAATTGCATGTTTGGGTAGTGGAATCTTCTTGCATACATTGTACTACAACTCCTAACAAGTTTAGAATCTCCTAACAAGGATTCAAAGTCTCCTAGTAGGGAATCTATGTGATAAATATTGTAATAGACTCCTAACAAGTTCCATCCTCTAACAAGGAATATTTATATTAGTACATCATCATGTGGGCATCATTCCATTGAATTTTTCCCTCTGATCAATGGTTTCCTAGTTAAAATATCTGGTGTAATTGTCTATGTGCATCTTGTTATGGTTGATGTTTACTTTGGTTGAATGGATAAGATTTTTTAAAGATAATGAATGTTTTAATTGTTGGATAAGTGATTCACCCACCCCCCCCACCCCCCAACTTATTAGCTATCTTGGTGGACTATTGTTTCTAACAAGAGGATGAGAACATTGCAAAAAATAATGATAGAATCAAAGCTATTGTGTGTGCAATCAAAGCCTTGGGAGGAAAGATAGAAGATGAGACCATCATAACATAGGTTCTCAGAACACTTCTTTCTATATATTCAATTAGAGTTTCACCAATTCAATAGATGAGATGCAATCCCAAGAATGATATAATATTAGATGTAGTAGTAGGAAGATTGATTGGATTTGACCTATATAACTATAATAACTATGTTCCTAACACTAGCAACTTTGAGTTTGTGTTTCAAGCCAAGCTATCACTCAAGAAGAAAGCTATAAAAACAAAAGGGCAATTTTATAGTGAGGATGAAGGTTCTAATGAAGATCTTGAATTCATTTAAGAATTACTTGCAAGAAGATTTCTTGAGGGCAAAGGAAAGTACAAAGGAAAATTGTCTTTGATCTTCTTTTCTTGTGAAGAAGTTGGTCACATTGTTACAAGGTGTCCAAACAAAGAAGGCAAAGAAGAAAAGAAGCATGACAAGTAAAAAGGAAAGAAGGAGTTCAAAAGCTACAAGGAATGCAAGGAAAAAGGTAAGAAATTTTGTCACATTGCTAAATATTCTAATAGTAGTGAAGAAGAAGATAAAATGGTCTACATTGTTGTTAAAGATGAATCAGATGATGAGAATGATAAGATGGAACTTATCTCACATATTAGTAAGAATAATAAATGGATTATTGATAGTGGTTGTTCTCATCATATGACTAGATGAAAATCTTAATTTGAGAACTTAGTACACTATGATGGTCAAAGTGTTAGATTTGGTAATGATGAACCATGTTATGTGAAAGGTAAAGGTGTATTGCACTAACCAATGATCTCAAATGCATACATCATGTTTACTGGGTTGAAGGACTAAAGCATAATCTACATAGTGTGGCTCAATTGAATAATATTAGATTCAAGGGATAATTCATAAAAAGGCCAATCTTCTAGATGGAAAAGGAAATTTAGTTGGGACTAGCAAGCAAAAAAAAGGTAACCTATTCTATCTGGATCTAAATGAAATTTCATGTTTCTTAGCTCAAGTAAAAGAAAGATGGTTATGGCATAAAATATTATGTCCTATGAACTATGATAATCTAGTTAACATAAGCAAAAATAGAAGACTGAGAGGCATTCCAAGCCTTAAGAAACTTTACATGGGTATGTGGAAGAATTGTCAAATTGGAAAGATGGGAAAGATAAATTTCTAAAGAAAGAGCTATCATTCTAAAGAAGTGTTGGACCTGGTTCATATACACCTCTATGTATCTATTGGTACAAAAAAACTACACGGGAGATAAGTACTTTATTTTATCTATTGATGATTATTCTTCAATGGTGACTATTATGTACCTAAATGATAAATCATAAGCTTTTCAAAAGTTCAAGTGGTATCTGACTAGAGTGGGGAAAGAAACAACAAAGAAACTAGAATTTTTAAGATCAGACAGAGGAAGAGAATTCATTTCTAATGAATTCAATAAATTTTACAATGAAAATGGAATCATGGATTTTCCAAGGACCCTGATGATAGAGAAGAAATTTATTGTCAGATATTGGAAGGAAGCAATCGGCACTGTAGTTCATACCTTGAATCAAGTACAATTGAAGAAAAATTTTGAGCAAACATTGTATTAATTATAGCATGGCTATAATCCTAATGTTTGTTATTTCAAAGTATTTGCAAGTTAATGTTATATTTTGAAGGAGTTAAGAAAAGGAAAATTTGAAGTGAAAATTGATGAAGGCATATTTCTTGGATGCTCAAATAAGAGCAAGGCATACAAATGTGTTGAGATCTAATTGAAAAAACCATTGTTGGAAGAGATTGTTGAAAGATGGAGATTGATGGAGTAATATGTGTTTCAATCATTATTTTGTCACTAATGTCAAACTTACTATTTTCTAGTGAGATAATTGCTTATAAGATCCAAAGACTATTATTTAGTTGATTGATGAAGAGGATTTAATCAATAAGATGTAACAACAATACCTAGAGGAAAAGTTGAGTTATCATAATGAAATGAAGTTCAAGGATCAATTAATACAATGGTGAAATGATGTATTGTTAATCTAATTGAAGTTACAAAGGTTGGCCATACTCAAAAACTTTAGAATAATAAGAAACACTAAGACTATCTGCAAAGCTTGACCAAGTTGGTAGTAGATGCCAAGCAAAGATAAGTCATGTCGAGTAGAAAATTAGTTGGTGTTGAGTAAAAGAAAATTCTAGTATGTGTCAAGTAACACAGTTAGTGCTGAGAAAATGCAATAGGTGTTAAGCATCAGTAAATCATAGTTGATGTTGAGTAAAAATACAATAGATGTTGAGAAACACAATATGTGTCAAGCATCAGAAGGATAATAATGTCAAGCTGCTGCATTATTTGAAAAGTCAAAGATTTGCCAAATCTGAGCTAAATTTTTTATTTTCTTGAAGTCTATGAACTAGGTAGAAGATAACACTGATGAATCGGTGGTATAGATTTTGAGGTGAACCATTTTTGGCTGAATTTCAAATGGATTCTTGGATAAGTTTCTAGAAGAGGCAAGATATGGGTTAGATACATTGTATCCTACCTAATTTGTCTAAACCATAATTAGAGGATGAGAAATGGAAAAGTATTCTAAATTCCTATTTAAGAAATGTCTAGTCATGAAGAAAAAGAGTTGGAGGAGTATTGTGTCAAGGAGAAGACATAGAGAAGGTCAAAAATGACCAAGGAAGAGAAAAGTATAGAGACTCTACTTCGTCAAGTGGATACAGTAGTGACTGCAATGGCATACTAAGAAAGAAGCCTAAAGAAGACAAAATCTTGAAGGGTGAACAAGTTGTCAGAGCTATAAAGAATGAAAGCCAAGTAGATTTAAGGACTAAATTGTGATTTGGAATTTGCAAGACAAGTTGTAAGTTATGTTAGATCAAATACTCTATTGTACTCTCTAACAATTGTATCAGTTAGGGTAAAATCCTTTAGACTAAGGTTGACTTAAAAATCAATTAAAAATCCTTTAATAGGGTGGAATTTCAAGTGAATGGCCTAAAGTCCTTTAACCAAGATCACTTTTAACAAGGTGATTGAAATCCCTTAACTGGGTCACATTTAATAGTGTGTGTTGTAACCTTTAACAGGGTTGGCCTTTCATAGGCATCACTTCAGAAGAGCGAAAAAGGAGTAGCATGTTACTAGTGGTTTTTCCCAAATTGGGTTTCCACATTAAATCACTGTGTCAAGTGTGTGGATGAGTTTTATGTTTCATGTTTTATTGTTCCGTGTTGATTTAATAGTAACCTGTAAGTATTGATAATAAGCTTGGATACACATACAAATATGAATGTTTAATGAGTTCACTAAGCTAAGTGAAAAGTTTTAAATTGGTACATCTAGACCTTGAATAATTGATTCACCCCCCCCCCACCCTCTTAGTTATTCTAAAGATTCTAACAATTGGTATTAGGGCTTTGTTTACTGACTAAAATAGTTTAAAGGTACTAGAAGCACAAAGTTCAAGATGTCTAAGAGAGAAATACCCAAGCTTAATAGAGACATCTTCTCTACATGGTAAAGTCTAATGAAACTACATCTTGGAGGAATATGAGATCATGCACAATCCACTATCTCAATAGAACATGTTGATCCTATTGGAGCCCCTACTACAAAAGATATGAAAAAGAAGAAAGAACATAATCAAGCAATGTTGGAGATTTCCTCCACTCTTAGCTATGCAAAATTTGACGACATCAAGAGATGTGACACTACAAAGAAGATGTGGGATGCCCTACAAACCATTTATGGAGGAGACAAAAATGTTCAAAGAGCTAAGTCAAAAAGTCTCAAAGGTAAATTTGATGACATGAGAATGGAAGAAGGTGAGAATATTACTCAATATGTTTCTAGAATAGAAGAAGTTGTTAGTGCATTAAAAAGTGCTATTGGTCACATACATGATGAAATTGTGTTAAGTAAAGTCTTGAGAATATTACTTATTGTCTATGCCATTAGAGTATCTACTATATAGGAATTAAGATGTATTCTAGAAAATAATCTAACTCTTGAAGGTCTAGTAGGAAGATCCACTATTTTTGAGTTATCAAATTTTGACAATTACAAACTAGAGAGTCTTGAATCTACTTTTAATGCAAAATTATTATTGAAATATTCTGATGAGAAGAAGTAGAAGAATAATATAAAAATAAAGCATGCATCTAGTAATAGTGATATAGATGAATAACATGTTGGCAAGAAGATTTCACAGAGGAAAAGGAAAATTCAAAAGTAAGTTGCCCATCATTTGTTTCAATTGAAATGAAGTTGATCATATTGTTGCAAGATGTACACAAAAGAAAAACTTTAGGGAAGGAAACAAGTACAACAATAGAAGAGAAAATAACAACAAAGATTATAAAGACACAGGAAAAAAGTGCCACATTGTTGAAGAAGATGAATCTGATGAACATGATGATGAAGTAGTATATGTTGCAATGAAGGATGAATCTAATGAGAAGGAGGAAACTGCACTTATGACTTGTGTAAACAAAAATGACAAATGGATAATTGATAGTGGATGCTCACATCACATGATAGGAGATAAAAGTAAGTTCCTTACCTTAAATATTTATGATGGAAACAGTGTTAGATTCGATAATGATGCTCCATGTCTAATAAAAGGAAAAGGTTCCATTAAACTCACAGAAAAGATCTCTTGTGATAATGCTTACTATTTTGAAGGATTGAATTATAATATGTTGAGTGTGACACAACTAAGCAATGTAGGATGCAAAGTTGAATTTGGAAACAAGACTGCCATGATATATGACAAAAGTGGAAAAATGATAGGAAAAGGAGAGCAAACTAGAAGTAATTTGTTCTACCTTGATATAGAGGATGCTACTTTTCTTATGATCAAATTTAATGATGAATGGTTATGCCATAAAAGGTTGTCTCATGTCAACTTTGACAACTTGACAAATATTATCAATTTGAAGAAGTTAGAGGTTTTCCCATACTAAAAATGTCTAATAATGTGATTTGCAAACAATGTCAGCAAGGCAAGATGAGCAAGTCAATTTTAAAAAGTAAAATTTACACCTCTAAAGAAATACTAGAGATAGTTCATACTGATTTGTGTGGACCTTTAGAAGTGAAAAGTTACAAAGGAGACAAGTATATAATTTTGTTTGTAGATGACTACTCTAAGACGATGACAGTCATTTTCTTAAAGAAAAAGTTTGATGCCTTTAAAATTTTTAAATGGTTTTTAGCAAGAGTTGAAAAGGAAACAGGTAAGAATATGAAATGTTTGAGATCAGACAGAGGAGGAGAATTCACATCCAAAGAATTTGAAATTTTTTGTAATGATAAAGGAATCAAAAGAGAGACTTTTGCACCAAGAACCCCTCCATAGAATGGAATTGCTGAAAGAAGAAAGAGGTCAATAATGGACTGTGTCAGGACACTTATGATGGAAAAGAATTTTGCTCTAAAATACTAGAGAGAATTTATAAGTATAGATATCTATACCCTAAACCGAGTACAAATCAAGAAAGGTACTAATTCAACACCCTTTGAATTATGGTATGGATATACACCCAATGTGAAATATTTTAAAGTATTTGGGAGAAAATGTTATATACTTATAGATATAAGAAAGGGTAAATTTGATGCCAAAAGTGATTAAGGTACATTCCTTGGCTACTCCAAAAGAAGCAAAGCATACAAGTGTTTGATTACTAACACTAATAAAATTATGGATAGTGCAAATGTAAATTTTGATGAATATACAAAATTGCATGATGATGAACCCATCAAAAGACTAGAAGATTACAAATCATTTGTATACTTCTATGAAGGAATGTCTGTTGTAGAAGAAACAACCAATCAAGTGGAGATCCGACAAGTTTCAATAACAACCAAGTCATAGCCAATGAATGCCAAGTTGAATTCAGGAACCAAGTTGTATTTAGATGTCGAGTTAGAGAATGAAGAAACAACACATTTTGATTCTAAAATTAGTATCCTAAAAGAGAAGCTGATGTACCTAACAGAAATAAACATGGTGACTTAGAGGCTGAAAGATAAAACAAGGAAATAAAATGATGGGGACACAACCCAAGCACAGAATGGACACAACAAGAAAGGGAAAATTTTATTAACTGTAAAAATATGGTGGTACACTTAGTGCAGAGAAACATTCCCTATGGGCTTACAATAGCATAAATCTGGAGATAAATTCTTCTCCCAGTACCTTCTCTCAAACTCCACTCCTAACTGACTTTTACAATGCCAGAAATGTTCTTAAATAGACCCTGAAGGGTTAAGGATTAGGAATACAATCTAGAAAGTGCTAGTTGGCATCCACCAGCCAAATAGAAAGCTCCAAAAAGTCACATTAGAAGTTGGCATGAAATTAGAAGAGTCTAGAAATAGTAACCAAACTTCTGGGAGGCATAACTTTTGAACCATAGCTCCGATTGACCAACCGTTTACATTTTTGGAAAGCTCTTGAAGCACTCTATAGCCCTATGGAGGTGCTTTGCTTGTCCCCCATTTTTTGGCCCTATTTGAGGTCATTTAATGCCCCTAACCTGACTTTGAATCATTCTAAAGATGTCTCCAAAAATTGAAAAACTGCAATAACTTTCAAATCATGGGGCCTTTTGACTTGATTCTTTTTTTGGAATGCTCTAAATTACAATTACATTCATCTGACCAATTTAAACCTTCTAGTTCACAAAAATGATGGCTCAATTACATACTCCTATTTTTTTAGCATTTACGCATATCCCAAGGTGATTAAAAACTCTAACCCAGAACACTAATAGTGGAAATGTGAGAGTTGCAACCTTTGTTTGACGCAAATGGGTATCCAGAAATAAGTCTAAGTAAAAAAAAATTCATGACATAGGATTGCCCTTATACCTTTGGATGCTCCTGCATCAGACACCCAGGGTAGATTGAAAAGTGACCTTGTCACTTTATGAATGGTAGAGGAAATCCCAACTAGGAAACCTCAGCTACTGATATTCAAGTTGAGTCCTCGATCAGCCATCCTTTCCAATTGACCAAATACTCTTCATATTGCCTATGTCTGGTACTCCTAACCACACAATGATCTAGAATGTCTTCTATCTCCTCCATCTTAGAAGTAGGAATTGGACATGGCTCTAACATCAATTCCTCATCTACACCATCATCATGATACTCTGTTATGTCTGCAATGTTGAAAATAGGAGAAATGTGAATACTGTTTGGCAACTCCACCTCATATGCATTTCCTGAGTCATGTTTCTTCAGAATTTTACAGGGGCCAAATGTATTCATCTTCAGCTTTTTGTAAGTACCAGCTAGAAACCTTTCTTTTCTTAGTGTATAATGACTAGATCCCCTACTCAAAATTCCTTATGTCTTATCCTTTGATCAGTCCTCACTTTATACTCTTGATTCATATTGGTAATGTGTGCCCAAACCTCCCCATATAGATGCTTGATATGTTCAGAAAATTCTTCAACTTCAACACTTGTCCTCTCCCCTTGCTCTATCTTCCTCAATTCTGGTGCAGTCCTTAAGCTACTTCCATATACAATTTGGAATGGTGATCTACCAATACTCCTATTTACAGAGTTATTGTAAGAAAACTCCACTTTTGGTAGAATCAAATCCCATCCCTTGGGCTTATCCCCAACTAAACATCTCAAAAAATTGCCTAGACTTCTATTTACCACTTCTATTTGGTCATCAGTCTGTGGGTGATGTGTGGAACTGAATTTCAAGTCTATTCTCAACTTTTTGCACAATGTTCTCCAGAAATACCCCACAAATTAAGTGTCTTTGTCAGAAACTATACTCCTTGGGAGACCATGTAGTCTTACCACCTCTTTGAAAAACAAGTCTGCAATATGGACTACATCATGAGTTTTGTGGCATGGAATAAAATGTACCATTTTGGAGAACCTATCAACCACCAAAAATATTGAGTCATTACCCCTTTGTGTCCTCGGCAATCAAAGAATGAAATCCATACTTATGTCCTCCCATGGCTTTGATGGAACAAGCAATGGCTAATATAGTCTAGTATTGTGACTAAATCCTTTGGCAACTTGACAAATTTGGTAATTCTGTACAAACTTCTTCACTTCCTGTGACATTTGAGGCCAAAAATAATGTTCTTTGAGAATGGAAATGGTCTTATCTCGACCAAAATTTCCTGCCATCCCTCCACTATGTTTCTCTTTAATCAGATTTTCCCTCATGGAACTCCTTGGAATGCATAATTGACTGTCCTTGAACAACATACCATCCTAAATCAAATAGTCTAGACACTCGGTTCTGTCTATAGCAACAGGTTCTTTACAAGCTTTCCACGCTTCAACAAAATCAAGAGCCTCAGGGTATAGATTCTTGAGTTCATCAAACCCAACTACTTCAACCTGTATTACTATAAGCAACAACTATCTCCTACTTAGTGCATCTACAACCCTGTTAGATTTTTCACTTCTATGCTTCAACACAAATGTATAGCTCTGCAAGAACTCTACCCACTTCATATGCCTCTGATTCAATTTATCTTGGCTATTTAGGTACTATAATGCTTGGTGATCAATATATAAAATGAATTCCTTTGGCAATAAACAATGCCTCCATTTCTTTAAGGCCTGAACTATTGTATAGAACTCTTGATCATAAACAGAATACTTCTTTTTCGTATCATTCAATTTTTCACTACAATATGCAATAGGCTTACCTTCTTGGCTTAATACAACCCCAATAACACTGCCATTAGCATCACAATCCACCTGGAACACCTTTCTAAAATTTGGAAGTGCCAACATGAGTTGTTCTGTCACCTTCTTCTTTAGCAATTCAAAACTTCTCGTAGTTGTTGCAGTCCATTTGAACTCTTTTCTATCCCCTCTTATTGTGTCAGTCAGGGGTGCACATATGTCACTGAAATTCTTAATAAATTTTTTGTAAAAACTAACCAAACCATGGAACAATCTTTCCTCAGTAGCAGACCTTGGAGTAGGCCATTCCAAGATGGCTATTATCTTCTCTGGATCCATTTTGAGACGTTCAGGTGATATAAAAAAACTCCAAGTAGACTAACTCCCTTTTTGCAAAGATACAGTTCTTTAGATTAATTAATAGTTTCTCTTCCCTTAACCTTTCAAGGACACTACGAAAATGCAATAAATGTTCTTCCAAAGTCTTGCTGAAACTTAAAATATCATCCAAATAGACAACAACAAATTTTCCCAAGAACTTCTTAAGTACCTCATTCATAAGCCACATAAAGGTGCTTGGGGCATTGGTCAATCCAAAGGGCATGACTAACCACTCATAAAGACCCTCCTTGGTCTTGAAGGCTATTTTCCACTCATCTCCTTCTTGTATCTATATCTAATGATAGCCACTCTTGAGATCTATCTTTGTGAAGTATTGAGCTCCACTCAAGCAGTCAATAAGATCATCCATTCTTGGCAAAGGAAACTGATACTTGATGGTTATCCTATTTATAGCTCGAGAGTCTATACACATCCTCCACTCTCCATCCTTCTTTAGTGCTAGTACTGTAGGTATAGCACATGGACTCAGGCTCTCCCGAATCAAGTCCTTCCTCAATAGCTCTTGAACCTTTCTATTTAGCTCCTCAGTTTTAGTAGGATTCATCCAATGAGCAGTCTTGTTAGGCAAACTAGCTCTTGGAATTAAATCTATCTGATGACTGATTTGCCTTACTGGCAGCAATCCTTCTGGAACATTATCAGAAATGATATCTCCAAACTCACCTAGTAAATTTGAAACTTCAAGTGGTATTTCACTACTACCTTCTTTATCTTTCATAGGGATCAAAGAATAGCACATACACTGATGTTTCATGCCATCTAAAAACTTCCTTCCATTAACAAGAAAAATCCTAGCACTGCTACATACCTTTTTGTCTTCCTTTTTCATGGGCTTCAATTTGTGGTGAACTCCATCCTTTGTTAGAGAGTATGTGTTTGCACGACCATCGTCTATTGCATGCCTATCAAAATGCCATGGTCTTCCCAAAAATAGATGGAAAACATCCATTGGAATAACATCACAAAGAACTTCATCATGGTAACTCCCAATTTTGAATTTCACTAAACATTGTTCACTTACTAGGACCTTATGATCATCTTTCACCCAAGCAATCCGATAGGGCTGGGGGTGTTTCTCCCTCTTGAGCTTTAGCTTAGAGACCATCTCCTCTAATACCAAGTTATCAGTGCTACCACCATCAATGATCACATCACAACATTTATCATCACACTTGCACCTGGTACAGAATAAACTCCTCCTTTGTTCTGGTTCAATCTCGCCACTTAGTAGGACCCTTTCATTTACTAAAGTCTCTCCTATTTTTGCATCCTCTAAATGTGCATCCTCATCCACATGAGCAACCCTAGCTTGACCCTCAGCTCTCCTATCTATCCTTCCTTATCATTAAGGGAATTCAAAGGCATGATGACCTTCTTCATTGCAATGGAAACAGGTACCATGGAAGCCTCCTCTTCCTCTTCCACGTCCTCTACCTCTTCCTCTCTGATTTCCAAAGTCTTGATCATGGGAGCGATTGAAACCCTCATTCCTCTGGTTCATGCTAGTACCCACATCTTCATTTTTCTTTCAAATTTCATTTTGGCCTCTAGATGACCTACCACTACTCCTTCCTCCTTGATCATGCCCTCTTTGTCTCCCTTCAAACCTCTTATTTAGCTTCTCTTCAACTCGTAGGGAAAACTGGTATGCCTCTTCAATGTTGGTCATTCTTACTAGACTTAATTCCTCCTGGATGTTAGGTCGCAACCCACTGATATAATGAGCAACCTTCTCCTGATTTGATTCTAGATACCCTGCTCTAATCAAAAGCCAATAAAAATCCTCTGTATATTCCTGGATTGATTTTCTTGCTTGCTTTAACCCATGCATCTTCTTAAACAAATAAAGCTCGTAGTCAACAGGAATGCACTGCTTCTTCAATTTGTACACCATGTGATCCCACCTTGTGATCTTATCCTTTCCTCTTCTATTTCTTTCCAATTGAACCTCTTGCCACCATATTTTGGCATGGCCTTTTAGTTTGGCCATTGTAAACTTAACCCTATCTGGATCCCTGATATCCTCATACTCAAAGTACTCTTCTAGTTCATTGATCCAATCAATCAACTCATCTAGTTTCAAATTTTTTGAAAATACATCCACATCAATTGTAGGTCTTTTCCCAAACTTAGTAATGGCCCTAAAAAGCCTTTCCTCTATCTGATTCAGAACTTCCCCTTCTAGTCCAATTTCTTCTTCTTCATTGTCATCTTCGCTTTCGTCACCTGCAGTAACATTTGTTCCTCTACGGAGCTCCTCCTGCAATGCTTGTACCTACCTTTGGAGGGCTCTAACCTCTTAAGGATTAATAGCTCCAGACCTTCCACCATCCTCACTTCTTGGAGGAATCTTCTTAATTCAAACCCACAACCACACAGTCCTGGTGCAAACTGCCTCATAGTCGGTGCTTTGTCTACACACTCAAGAAAACCAGCTCTGATACCACTTTATGGGGACACAACCCAAGCATAGAATGGACACAATAGGAAAGGAAAAATTTTATTAACTATAAAAATATGCTAGTACACTTAGTGCAGAGAAACAGACTCCAAAACATGCCCTATGGGCTTACAATAGCATAAATCTGGAGATAAATTCTTCTCCTAGTACCTTCTCTCTAACTCCACTCCTACCTGACTTTTACAATGCCAGAAATGTTCTTAAATAGACCCCAGAGGGTTAAGGATTAGGAATACATTCTAGAAAGTGCTAGTTGGCATCCACCGACCAAATAGAAGGCTCCAGAAGTTGCATTAGAAGTCGGCATGAAATTAGAAGAATCTAGAAATGGTAACTGAACTTCCAGGAGGCATAACTTTTGAACCATAGCTCTGATTGATGAACTGTTTGCATTTCCAAAAAGCTCTTGAAGTGCTCTATAGCCCTATGGATGAGCTTTTCTCCTCCCCCATTTTTTGGCCCTATTCAAGGTCATTTAATGCCCCTAACCTGACTTTGAAGCATTCTTAAGATGTCTCCAGAAACCAAAAAACTGCGATAACTTTCAAACCGTGGGGCCTTTTGACCTGATTTTTTTTTTTGGAATGCTCCAAATTAAAATTACATTCATTTGACCAATTTACACCTTCTAGTTCACCAAAATGATGGCTCAGTTACATACTCCTATTTTTTCAACATTTACATGTATCCTTAGGTGATTAAAAACTCTAACCCAGAACACTAATAGTGGAACTGTGAGAGTTGGAACCTTTATTTGACCCAAATGGGTATCCAAAAATGAAAACACATGAAATAGAAACTAAGTCTAAGTACATTTTTTTGGATGACACAAGATTGCCCTTATACCTCTAGATGCTCTTGCATCATAAAAATAGAACCAATACTATCCAAATATGTTAGAAGACATCATCCTACTAATCAAATCATTGGAAACAAAGATGTTAAACCAATGACAAGGAATAAACTAAGGAATGAATCATTTTTTCTAAGAAAGAAAGAACCTAAAATAGTTAAAGATTCTCTAGAAGATGATGATAAGTACAAAGCCATGGAAGAAGAAATCGATCAGATAGAGAAAAACAAAAGTTGGAGTTTAGTTCCAAGGTCGGATGACAAAAATGTGATTGGTACCAAGTGGGTGTTTAGGAACAAGCTAAATGAAAATTGAAAAATAACAAGAAATAAAGCCAGATTGGTTTGCAAAGGATATGTACAAGAGGAAGGAATAGATTATGGGGAGACATTTTCCCCTGTTGCACGGATGGAAGGAGTAAGAATATTACTTGCATATGCTACCTACAAAGGTTTCAAAGTTTATCAAATGGATGTTAAGTCTACATTTCTAAATGGCATACTAGAAGAAGAAATTTACATTGAATAGCCAGAAGGATTCATTGATAACAAAAACAAAAACAAGGTATGTAAAATGTACAAAGCTCTTTATGGTTTGAAAGACTTCATAAGTATCTTCTGAGGATGGAATTTGAAAGAACTGATGACAATAGCAATCTATACATAAATATAGAAAAAGGTAAAGACATTCTGTATCTAAAATATTTGTTGATGATATAATATTTGGAGGACAAGATTCTTTATGAAAGGATTTTGCTAATCAAATGAAACATGAATTTGAAATGTCAATGTTTGGTGAGATTAAATGTTATATGGGACTACAAATTTATGAACTTAAGTATGGTATATTTGTTACTCAGTCAAAGTACATCAAGGAAATACTGAAAACATTTGGATTGGAAGATTCAAAACCAATAAGTACACCCATAGTTACAAGACAAAAACTATCAAAGAATTATGTTGAAGTGAATCAAACACTTTATAGGTCAATGATTGGTAAGTTTCAATATGTTGTACATAGAAGACCTGATATTGCATTATTAGTTGGAATAGTTGCAAGATTTTATGCAAATCCTAGAGAAAATCATTTTATGGAAGTGAAAAGAATAATGAGATACTTGAAAGGAACATAAGAGTTTGGCCTATATTACAAAAAGAATGAAAAGTTTGATCTAAGAGCCTACACTAATGTTGATTGGGGAGGTAATATGGATGATAGAAAAAGCACCAGTGGAGGAGCACTTTTCTTAGGCAAGATACTAGTTATCTGGACTAGTCAAAAGCAAAGTTGTAACTCACAATCCATGACTGAAGCTGAATATGTAGTTGCTACTATAAATTGCACAAATATTGTATGGATCAAGCATCTACTCAAAGGCATGAAGGAACAAATAATAGAACCTGTGATACTTTATTGTGATAACACCAATGCTAGAAACATCTCAAAGAATTCAATAATGCATGTCAAAACTAAGAACATTGCAATCAAGTATCATTGTGTAAGAGAGCTAGTTGAAAACAAAGAGGTGAAGATGGAGTATGTCAATACAAAAGAACAAATTGCTAACATCTTCACAAAACCATTACCTAAGGATGCATGTGAATATCTAAGAGGTAAGTTAGGGGTGATAACCCTATCAAAGGCTACTTAAGCAACATAGGGATTTCCCTGCATCAAATAGGTTGACTATTGAATGACATAAATTGATGCAGAAGATCTTACTTTAGGTATTGCTTGAAGTAATAAAAGTGTAGAAATTCTAAACTAGTCACAAGCAAGGTGATAGAGGGAGAGACTAGAGATACTAAAAATTCTATATCTACATGATAAGATATTAAGCTAATATGACTTTGGCATTGTTTTCAAAGAGGGAGAAATAGAAAAAATTGATTAGTAACCTAAGAGGGAGAAAACTCAAAGGGAAAATAGAAGAATAGCTAAAGAAGGAGCAACAATAAGAAATTGTCCTAAGCCTAGAGGGGGAAACAACACAAGGAAACAACAGAAACTAATGAGGATGATAAATCAAAAGAAATAAAAGATAAAGTGTATCAAAAGATCGGTGTTGTTGATCAGAAGTAAACACATAAGAGAGAAAGTAAGAATGAAAAGAATTTGTAACTTACTTAGAAGTTACTTAGAAGTTGGAAATTGTTGATGAAAGAAACACCTTTGAGATAGTTTTTCTTTTTGGTATTGCCTTATTGTTTTTGACCTAGTTAGAATGGTCAAATAACATGTTTCACTATTCAAATGATTTGGTTGATCAGTTTGGTTTGCCATCAATGCCAAAGAGAGAGATTGTTGAGATCCGATTGAAAAGATCATTGCTAAAAGAGATTGTTGAAAGAGGGAGATTGATGGAGTAATATGTGTTTCAATCATTATTTTGTCACTAATTTCAAACCTACTATTTTCTAGTGAGGCAATTGCTTATAAGATCCAAAGACTATTATTTAGTTGATTGATAAAGAGGATTTAATCAAAATGATGTAACAATAGTACCTAGATGAAAGGTTGAGTTATGGTAATGAAATGAAGTTCAAGGATTAGTTAAGAAAATGGTGAAATGATGTTGTGCTAATCTATTTGAAGTTACAAAGGTTCACCATACTTAGAAACTTTAGAAGAATAAGAAACACTAAGACTATCTGCAAAGCTTGACCAAGTTGGTAGTAGGTGTCGAGCAAAGATAAGTCATGTTGAGTAGAAAATTAGTTGGTGTCAAGTAAAAGAAAATTCTAGTATGTGTCAAGTAACACAATTAGTTCTGAGAAAAATGCAATAGGTATCGAGCATCAGTAAATCATAGTTGATATCAAGTGAAAACACAATAGATGTTGAGCAATGCAATATGTGTCAAGCATCAAAAGGATAATAATGTCGAGATGCTACATTATTTGAAAAGTAAAAGATTCACCAAATCTGAGTCGACAAATTTGTTTTCTTGAAGTCTGTGAGAAAGGTAGAAGATAAGACTAATGAACTTGTGGTAAAAATTTTGAGGTGAACCATTTTTGGGTGAATTTTAAATGGATTCTATGAGAAGTTTCTAGAAGAGACAAGATATGGGGTAGATACATTGTATCCTACCTAATCCATCTAAACCCTAATTAGATGATGAAAATTGGAAAAGTATTCTAAATTGCTATTTAAGGAATGTTTGGTCATGAAGAAAAAGAGTTGGAAGAGTGTGGTGTTGACGAGAAGATATAGAGAAGGTTAGACGAGACCAAGGAAGAATAGAGAATAGAGACCCTGCTTCATCAAGTGATTGCATTGGCATACCAAGCAAGAAGGTTGAAGAAGACAAAAGCTTGAAGGGTGAATAAGCTATCGGAGCTACAAAGAATGAAAGCCAAGTAGATTTAAGGATTGAATTATGATTTGGAATCTACAAGACAAGTTGTAAGTTATGTCAAATCAAATACTCTACTGTACTCTCTAACAATTGTATCAGTTAGGGTAAAATCCTTTCGACCAAGGTTGACTTAATAGTCATTAGAAAATCCTTTAATAGGGTGTTATTCCAAGTGAATGGCCTAAAGTCCTTTAACTAGGGTCACCTTTAATAGGGTAATTGAAATCCCTTAATTGAGTCACATTTAACAATATGTGTTGTAACCTCTAACTACGTTGGCCTTTCACAAAGCATTACTTTAGAAGAGCGAAAAAGGAGTAGCATGTTACTAGTGGTTTTTTTGAAATTATGTTTCCACGTTAACTCATTGTGTCAAGTGTGTGGATGAGTTTTATGTTTCATATTTTATTGTTGCGTGTTGATTTAATCATAACCTGCAAGTATTGGTAATAAGCTTGGATACACATGCATATATGAATGTTTAATGAGTTCACTAAGCTAAGTGAAAAGTTTTAAATTGGTATGGTTGGACCTTGAATAACTGATTCACCCCCCCTCTTAGTTATTCTAAAGATTCTAAGAAAATGTTTGAGTCTAGCTACTCATAAATTTATAGAAAGTGCACATGTGAAGATTGATGAGTTTGCAGAAAAGAGTGAAGACAAAAGTAGTAAGGAACTTGAAACCTACAAAAATTTTGTTTACTATGAACTTGGCACTTTATCTAATATAATTGAAAGTCAATTGTGTTCACCACCTGAGTCCCCAAAATCTCTAGTTCAACCTAAATTGTAGCCAATGCAACCTGAGTCATCAGAAGGACTTGAGTTTCAACCAGCAAAAACTAAGTCACAGTCTAATAGACCCGAGTCACAGTTAGTGGAACCAAAGAATGATTCAGAAGATCATGGTGAACCTAGTGAATTTAGAAAGAAGGAGCCTAGAATTGTTGGATATGTCAGAAGGCATCATGCACCTAAGAAAATCAATAGAGATTCATTGGTTGGTATAATGACAAGAAAGAAATTAAAAGGTACATGTTTTCTTATTGAATTTGAACCTACATCTATCAAAGATGCATTAGAAAATGAAAGTTGGATTGAAGAAATGAATGAATAAATTGATCAAATAGAAAGGAATAAGACTTGGACTCTTTTTCTTAGACCCAAGGATAAGAGTGTAATTGGCACAAAATGGGTATTCAGAAATAAGTTGAACAAGAATGGAAAAGTCTCAATAAACAAGGTAAGGCTAGTTTGCAAGGGTTATGCTCAAGAGGAAGGTTGATGTGACAACTAGTCTTGCTTACAAACCCCAATATCTTTAGGGTCTTTACTAGGTCATTTACTTGACCATATAGGGATTCCACACACCATATTTCTTCCAAGGATCAAAACCAATAGATCCTACTCCTTCGACTAGGGCACATCAACATGTTAATACAAGTTTGCTCATAACTTCGACAAACACACAAATAACTCCAATGCTAATCAGATCTTTCATACAATGAAATGGACACCTAGGCATTCCTTAGGTCATTTAGCAACATACCAAACCCAAAAAAAGTACAAAACCATATTTGAGTTGCAATCCATAGGTCAATTTGTACTTAGATGCTTAAAAAAAGGATACAATAATTAGCCTTCCAAATACAATAAAATTGAGATATTTTGAAAAATCCCTTAACAAGGACCAAAACAAATCACCTTTCTGGATATCCTTTTCAAATTACTTGAATATTTTGTAACTCTTAAGCACCCCACTTGTTTTTACAACACAAGCACATTTTTAGGCTTAAATTGAGGGTTTCAAGGGTTTTGGTGTTTGGGTTTAAAATTTTTGAAAAAATCCTCATCAAGACTTATCCTTTGGATTGTAGTTATTCTATACCTTCCACATACTCACCCTGTGCCTAGATTAATGTCTTTGTACTCTCAATCCAATCCAAATGCTCTTTTTTTAAATCTATGATCCCTGATGAAACATTATTTGCTTTCCTAGGGCATCACACTAAAAATGCTTGCTATGCTTCCCATGGGCTCTCCTCTATAAATAATGTACAAGGAGTCTAGTTCCAAGTCCCAAAGGGTCATAAACTTGATATGGTCAGAGATGGACCTAAGACCCCATTTTATGCTAGTTGTCTTGCCTAGAATATCAAACTACTAGAACACAAAATAATTTATCTAAGCACTAAAAACCCTTTGAAACAACAAAAAAACTAAAAAAAGAAATGAAATATCCACTAACTCTTCCAACATCTAGGAAACCCTAAATCTTATCTATGCATAGCATTAAAAACACTCAAAGCAAGAAACTATTGTATTGATGGAAAATGTTGATTACAATCCATATACTGTCATTTCTAATACTTCTATTCATTTAATTATGTATTTATTATTTACACTTTACTTAAGTTTACTTAGGTTAATGCATTATTTTATTATTTATTTGGTGAGAAACTTAAGAGTTTGCATACTTTTATGAGTTGTCATGTTGACAACATAGAAGTAAGAAACTCTAATTCAGGATATGGTGTCTACAGTACTGGAGTTTGCATCATTAACTAAGTTTTCATGTAGACAACATAGTTATTCACACTCCTAATTTAGCACATGGTGTCTACAATATTATTTTTTGTGCTACACCTTTGTAGGCTTATCCTCTCATCATCGCACTTACTCTTGTGCTTAATGGAGGATAACCCATATCTGGTGGACATATACCTAGTTGTATGACTTATCATGTTGTTGATTCCTATGCATTCTAGAAGCATTCCAAAGGCATTTATATACAGGCACTCCTAGTGTACTTTCACATTGAATTGAATACATTGTTATTCTAATCATACTCTTTTTGGTCTACTGTTGTGCTTGTGTTTGAGTTCCTTTATCTTGGGTGAATTTTTCTCTAAGTCAAATTCTTACATGGTATCAGAGCTCTTGGAGAATTTCTCTTCACAAAGCCATTTGAGACCATCTTGTTGCTTTAGCACCTCAGCCCAAATCTAGAGTATCACAGTCATTGGGAGCATCTAGAGTCAGATCAAACCTTGCCATTGTATTTGGAATGTCGATTCAGTGAAAATTAGCTATAAATTTAGCTACCCTAGACAAAATTTGATTTTGAGGCAAAAAAAATTGTAAATCAGCACCCGAAGGCTTGATTTGCAACTCTGATATGATCATTTTCAGATCTTCTTAAATGATTTTCAGATCTATTAATTTTCTCCTTCTTTGCAATATTTTCAAATTCTACATTTTTCAAAAAAAAATTGTACAGTTACTAGGCAGTGACACCCCGGCCCTGTACATTGCACCAAATATTCCTTAGCTTTCGGTGATATATTACTTTTTTAATAGCGACCAACATTCTATAGACCAGCCTACACACAAAGTCTGGCAACCTTGCCTAAGACCCGACAGTTCAAACTCACAAGCTCGATGGCTTTATTGCTTTGTATTAGGTAGCATTTTATTTTATCCATTGTGAAGCCTGTCAACCACTTCAATGTGGGATTAAACCCCACACAGCGGTCCATATAAAGTTTTTTGAACTAATGAAGAATAATTTGACACCTGCTAAACCCTACTCTAGCTCTCACATATTATCTTCAGCTACACTAAACCTCTAGTTCCTGATGTGATCATCTGTGATTTTTGGCCAAGCATTGTTCAAGTCTTCTAGCCTGCAAAGTGTCTTCATAGCAGAGAGCTTCGACATTACACTCTTTTCTAACCACCACTATTTTTTTTCTAGCCATCTGTCCATGTTTTCCTAGCCCACCAATGAGATGCTAAACCAAGCCACATTTTCCTACCAAGTGGCATTTCTACCCAACCCTACAAATAGTGCCACATAGATTGAGAGACTAGCCACCTCCACACTCTAAGGCGATAGCTCACTACCCACATGGACTACCAAATGAGCTTCCTCCACCATGTGGCCCTCATTTCTTTTTCCATGTATCATTGGTTGTACCATCGATTTAGCATCATATAGTGCCATGTGTCAACATTCTATACCCTTTGTACTATTCATATGGTCCAATCAGCTACCACATCACCTTGGGAGGCTAACTTTTTGTAACATCAGCAATTCACAAGATTAAATTTGATGGTTGTCTGACTGTCATTCCTAGGCATTTTTCAACTGCTATGATAGCTATTTGACAATCACATTCAAGCTCGCAATTTTTTACCCAGACCCCTCTCCAGATGTAGTTTTGATTTGATAATCAAAATTTGGGAGGCCATAACTTGGACATCCAGACTCCAAATCAGGTGCAATTTTTTTATATTTTGGGTAGAAATTCCTAAACTTTTCAATGGTGGTGTTCTTTTCTAGTTTTGTTGTGAGGATTTGTTAGCAATTATATTTTTTAATGACTGTACTATTCAATCCTACATTTTGCAACTATAAACGCTCTGTATAGGCTCATCTAGACACACTTTCAAGTTCCATTTTTTTTGAAAGTGCATTTTTTTTTCTACTTTCTAGATCTATAATTAAATTATAGTATTGTGTGGACAAAAACCTCACTTTCAAACTTAGGGCCTTTTCTACATTGTATTGCTTTGATTACTTTTCAAAATTGTTTTACATCTAAGCTACAATGCTTAGTGATAGATTTGGGCCTCTAAAGGTAGTTGTAAAAAGTAAAATCAAATGTCCACTTTTATCCATTTTGACAAGTGGCCTATTTTACATGCACTACATATAAAGTGCCAAAAGCATCTCTTTTGGGGGGTCTTTTGATTGAGTGAAAAGGGGGGGTGTATTGTGTTTTTGTGTCTCTCTTGTGTGCTCTTTTCATTTTCTACATCATGGTTTCACCTAAATGTCCACTTCTAACTTCATGCAATTATTCTATAGGGAAAGATATTGCATGGAGTAGATTAATGGAAAAAATTCTAAGTCTTTATGTTAATGGTACAATTGCAAAGTCCACTAATGTCACAACACTCAATGATTGGAGAACTAAAGACCAATAAGCTTTAGGAATTATCAAGACTTTTGTACATAGAGATTTCTTCTTCCACATTTCTAGTTTCAAGGAAGCCATGCCTACTTGGGAAAAGCTTAAAGCATTGTATGGTAAGGTGGATGAGGAAAAAGGATACCAGATTGAGGATGACCTACTTCTTTTGGATCCAAAGAACTTTGACACAATTCAAGATTATATCAACAAAGCCAAAAAATTTAGAACACTACTTAAAGATTGTGGTAATCCCATGAAGGATGATAAGTTGATTCATCAAATCCTAAAGAAGTTACCTTCAAATTATGCTTCCTTTGTTTCGAGTTATAACACTCATAGGTTGGCCATGGGAAGTGCTTTCCAAAAGCCTACTTTTGATGCATTTGCAGAAATGTTGATTTTTGAACAATCTAACTTGATAGATATTGGACTTCTCACGTCATCAAAGACCAAAGCATTGGTGGCAAGTAACAAGAACCACTCAATTCAAGGAGGAAGAAGTTCTAACAAAAACAAGAAAAAGAAGTGGAAGCAAAAATCACAATCTGAGACACAACATTTTTGTGCATATTGCAAGAAGCCAAATCATGATGAGCATCATTGCAAGACTAAGAGAATAAATGAGTTGGAAAACCTATTCAACAAGAATAAAATTCAAGTTCCAGGTACTTCCAAGGATTCAACTCCACCCACTTCAAAGGGAAAAGGGCAAGCACCTATGGAAGATACAAGTTCTTCATTGCAATGGATTCTTAACTCGGGTGCCTCCTATCATATGGGTTCTTCAAAAGGAGACTTTTCTTCATTGAAGTAGTCATAGATATTGCACATATTTGTGGGAGATGATATAAAAATGGAAGTTGAAGGGAAAGGACATGTGGAAATGGGAAATGGGGAATTCAAAAATGTTCCCTATGTTCCAAACCTTAGCTCTAATCTCCACTCAATTTACCAAATCACTCACCTTGGAGATGGCAACAAAGTTGAATTCCTTCTAGATTCAGTAATGGTGTGAAATATCAAAGATGATTCATTGATTGTAGTGGGGAAATTCAATCATGACAAGAGGCTTTATTCCTTCTTTTACTTTGTGTCTAAGTCTCCTTCACATGCCTTGCTAACTCAATCTACTTCACAAATCAAACTATGGCATGAATTGTATGGTCATCTTGCCATCCACTATCTTTAGCAACTTTTCTCAAAAAACACGATCAAAGGTCGACCTCAAATCAACTTTTCTAAGGGTGAATGTTCATCATGTTCAGTGGATATGCATCTAGAGGAGAAGTATGATAAAGGGAAGTCTTCAAGACCACCAGTTGTTCTTCAATTGGTTCAAATGGTTTTATCATGTCCTTTTGCAGTGACATCAGTCAGCCAGGGTTTCTACATCCTTACTTTCGTTAATGACTTTTCAAGCTACACCTGGGTCTACTTTCTTCATCATAAGAATGAAATGGTTAATAAGATTCAAGCCTTCAAGATTCATGTTGAACAAAAATCAAGGAAAACCATTAGGGTTCTTTGGATGGATAATGACAGTAGATATGTAGAAAAAATACTTAAAGACTTTTGCAAACTTAAGGGTATTGATCTTCAAAATCCACTAGTATTTAGTCTACGCAAGATAGATGTTGTAGCACTGAGGATACAAACTCTTAAGTCCATGGCCAATTGCATGATACAAGCCAAGTCTATTGATCCTACACTTGAAGTCGAAGCTACTAGTAGTGTCACTCACATACTTAGTAGGTCTCCTCCTAATGCTTTAGATAGAAAAACTCCTTTTGATGCATGGTGTAGTAGAAAACTAGTTGTGAGTCACTTTAGGGTCTTTGGTTGTTCAGTATGGGAAAACATATCTTCTAGTGGATGCAAGGAACCACCACCTAGGCCTTGTACTTTCATTGGATATGAAGATAGTGTTAAGGAATATAGACTTATGGATCCTAAGACACATGAGATCTTTATGGAGAAGGATGTAAACTTTGAGGAAAGTTCACCAAGATTATCCTCTAATCCTCTCTGCACTTCATACATTGTGGAAAATGATAGTGACACTAGTAATAGTGCTTTAACTGATTCAGATACATGGGGTTCTATCAACATATGTAGTGAGCAGTCACATCATCAGCACTCCACATGCCTACATTTCCATAGTGATAGGTCCAGCACAGTAGGGTACACCTTGTCTTCCACCTTCAGCAACAGGGGCTAATTACATAACAAAATTTTTAGGTTTGTTCCTAGAGTCACAAACTGTGGCTTTGGGGGACATCATCGATGATATACATCTTCTCTTTGATGAGGCAGGTCCTTCTTTAGTTGTTGCAAGGGATCACTCTAACCCTCACGTCCATTCTCTACATGATCAATCTTTACAGGTTCATGTGATTGTGTATCCTTATGTACAATAGTTGTAGGAGGCCTCTTTATCATTTGAGGAGTAAGTTTCAGGGCCACCATACATCTTTGGGATTCTTTCCACACATAGGGGAAGCATCTCATTATTACCTTTGCCATTGTTTCTTCCAAAGGGGAGGAACATCATTCAGCACTCATGGACCAACTTCTTCCTTGGAGCAGCAATCACTAGTCAGCACTCTTCATTAGGTAGAGGGGGGACTACCTTGTCTATCTTCCTCTTCTTTCTTATTGGGGGAACTTTTTCCTCTTATGGGGTCTTGTTCTTCTCATTCTTCACTAGTGTATATACTTGATGTATGTTGTAATGGGGGGTTCTTGATTACTCCATCCATCCATACATCTTGTCTTTTCATCTTTCTTTTTGGGGGAGGGATTTTTCCATGAGGTTTTCCCTCTTTCTATGCTTTATGAGAGATTTTTTTTCATTATGTACATGGGTACCTAACATAGCCTAGTATGTAGAACCCATTATGCATTTCATCCTAGTTTTCATAAGCTTAAGGGAATTCCCCTAAGTTTCACTTAAGGGGGGGTGTTGGTGTAAATACATATTTACTATTTACACTTTACTTAAGTTTACTTAGGTTAATGCATTATTTTATTAGATTGCATTAATTTATTAATTTATTTGGTGAGACACTTAGGAGTTTGTGTACTTTTATGAGTTGCCTTGTTGACAACATAGAAGTAAGCAACTCTAATTTAGCACATGGTGTCTACAGCATTGGAGTTTGCATCATTAACTTAGTTTTCATGTAGAAAAAATAATTATTCACACTCCTAATTTAGCACATGGTTTCTGCAACATTATTTTTCATGCTACACCTTTGTAGGCTTATCCTCTCATCATCACACTTACTCCTATGCTTAATGGAGGATAACCCATATCTAGTGGACATGCACCTAATTGTATGAATTATCATGTTGTTGATTCCTATGCATTCTAGAAGAATTATAGAGGCCTTTATATATAGGCAATCCTAGTGTACTTTCACATTGAATTGAATACATTGTTATTCTAATCATACTCTTTCTGGTCTACTGTTGTGCTTGTGTTTGAGCTCCTTGATCTTGGGTGAATTTTCCCTAAGGAAAATTCTTACAACTTCCAACCTCTTCAAAAGGTTCAGTTTGGCCTTATATAGGCTTCGTACATATGGTTCCAAATACTCTAATTGGGTGAAAGGATCCCACGGAGAAGTTTCTCTTTTTGCATACAAGTTGGAAAAGTTGTTAGTGACAACTTTGCAAGAAATGAGCATTTTTTGCAATTTTGTAAATTGTCTACTCAAACTTTCTCCACTTGCTATCAAAATTCTCAAAAGGCCTAATATGGATTCAAAACATCTAATAATGACCTTAAAACAATTTATTTCCCTATTTAGCCCTCAAACCCAAAAATACTCTATTGAGCCAAATGAGCACTTTTTGAGCAATTAGGAGCAATACAGCATTGTGGGACTCTTCTAACCTATTTAATCTAGCCTTAGGAATAATTTGATCCTATTATTAGTCTATGTATGTGGATAGCATCACTACAAGCTAAAAAAAACAAAGAATCCTTAGGTCTACCCTTAGCCTACCTAGGTGCTCCTGCACCATACTCCCCCCATCAAAAAAACTAAGTGACATCTAATGGAAACATGTCTAAGGGTATTCCAACCTTCTTGAAATTTGTTTCAAAAACTCAAGTAGCCTCTAAAGTTGTCTTTCCCTTCCATTGAATGAGATGTTCCATATACACCTTATGCCTTGTATACTTCTTCACCCTTGGGTCTAACACTTTCTTTGCTTCCAACTTGTTGATACTAGGTGATGTATTAGGTTCAAGGTCATCATGAACATCTAGACTAATATGAGGTAAGGTACCTTTGTATTCCACCAAGTCTTGCACATTGAAAATAGGTGATATGCTTAAATCTGAAGGTAAATCTACCTTATAAGCATTCACTCCATACTTTGCCAAGATTTTGCAAGGGCCTACTCTCTTCATCTATAGCTTGGTAGGTACCCCTTCTTGAAGCTTTACTTTATTCAAATGGACTATTACATAGTCACCCAAAAAAAAATAAACATTTTTCCTCTTTTCATCCACTTTGGCCTTGAGTTTTTGAGTGTTATCTTAGATGGTCTTCTTGACTTTCTCTTGTATCTCCTTCATAGTTTGAACAAAGTCTTCATATTGACCATTTCACTAATCCACATTATCAAGATATCTTATTTCACATACACCCCTTGGATGGATTCCATAATCTATCTCAAAAGGACTCTTTCCAGTGGTCCTATTCTTGCTATCATTATAGGCATACTCTGCTTGTGAAATGATAACATACCAAATTTGACATATTCCTTAGTTAGGCACCTTAGAAGGTTCCCTAAGGTCCTATTAACTACTTTGTTTTGACCATCAATTTAGGGATGGTAAGCTAAACAGAATGATATTTTTGTATCAAGCCTTTTCCACAAGGTTTTAAAAAAATTGTTCATAAATTTAATATCCCTATCTAGCACAATGCTTAATGGAAGTCCATGAATCCTTACAACCTCTTTGAAAAATATATGGGAAATATAACTTGCATCATTAGTTTTTCTACATGGAATGAAATGCCTCATTTTTTTAATCTATCAACAACAACATAAATGCTATCATACCCTTGCTTGGTTTTTAGTAAACCTACAACAAAATCCATACTTACACAATCCCATGGCCTAGTTGGAATTGGTAATGGATGATATAGACTTGCATTGATGATTCATTGTTTGGCTTTCATGCACACCATGCACTGCTCTACATACTTGGTTACATCCCTTGCTAACTTTAGCAAATAATATAACCTTTGCACTAGTTCTATGGTTTTGTTGATACCAAAATGACCACTTAGGCTGCCACTATGCTTCTCTTAAATTAGGTTCTCTCTCATGGAACCCCTTGGTGAGCACAACTAGTTACCCTTGAATAGCAACCCATTTTTCAAGGTATATTCTTAAAATGTGTTATGAAAATGATTCTCAAAATCACTCCATTACTTGTAGGCTTCAAAAAAGTCCTCATCTTCCTTGTAAGGATTCTAAAAGCTCTCTATTCCAATGCTTTGGAGCTGAATCTCTTGGACTTTCATAATCCTCCCACTTAGTGCATCGGCCACCTTATTTAGCTACCCCTTCTTCTACTTGATTGTGAAGGTAAAGGCCTGGAAGTGCTCATCCACTTCAACTATATGGTGCTTGGCTTCTCTTGAGTGTTGATGTAGCTAAGAGCTTGATTATCTATAAACACAACAAATTATTTGGGCAAGAAATAGTGTCTCCACTTCCTAAGACACTGAACTAAGGCATAGAGCTTTAAGTTACAAGATGAATACTTCTTCTTGGTCTCATTAAGCTTCTCATTATAAAAATCCATTAGTCTACCTTCTTAACTCAAAACACCACCTACTATTGAGCCACTTGCATCACATTCTAAGGTGAACAATTTTTCAAAACTAGGCAATTATAGAATAGGTTGAGTAGCTACTTATTTCTTCAACATTTCAAATGACTTTTCAGATTCTAGAGTCCACTTAAACTTAGACTTGACTCAACCCTTTATAGTATCTAACAAAGGTGCACAAATACCACTAAATTTCCTAATGAATTTCATATAGAATTGAGACAAACCATGGAAACTTGTTACCTTAGTAGATGTGGTAGGTGTTGACCAATCTAGTATAGCAACAACCTTCTCCTTGTCCATCTTTAATGTACCTTGAGACACCACAAAGCTGAGTTGCACAAGTTCTTCTTTGAAGAAGTCACACTTCTCAATATTTATAGCTAGCTTCTCCTCATGAAGCCTCTTTAAAACTACCTCAACATGCTTGATATGATCTTCTCTGGTCTTTCTGTAGATAAGTATATCATCTAGATATGCAACTACAAATTTACCTATGAAATCCTTGAGCACTTCATTCATGAGGCTCATGAATGTGCTAAGAGCATTGAAAAAAACCAAATGGCATTACAAGCCATTCATAAAGACTACCAATAGTATTAAATGCTATTTTCCATTCATCTCTCTCCTTTATTATGATTTGATGGTAACCACTCTTCAAGTCCAACTTAGACAAATATTTAAATCCTCCAATGCAATCCATGAGATCCTCAATCCTAGTATGGGAAACCTATACCTTATTTTGATCCTATTTATGGCTCTTGATTCTGTACATAATCTCCATTTTCCTCCTTTCTTAGATGCCAAAACAATAAGAACTACATATGGGCTTATGCTCATTTTTATATTGCCTTGATCCATCAATTCTTGGACTTGTCTTTCCACTTCTAGGTACTAATCTAGACCGATCTTGTATGTTGCTTTATTAGGTAAGGAAGCACCTAGAACAAAGTCAATTTGATGACTAATAACTCTCCTAGGAGGTAGAGTATCTGGAGTTCCATCACTCACTATGTCCTACTTTTTAAGAAAATTTTGGATTTCAATTGGTAAGGGTTCCTTGGTTGCATTCTCCTTTCCTTTAGACTTCAACACCACTACAAAACTTTGACATTCCTCATCCTTGATATCTTTAAAAAACTCTTTCCCACTACAAAATAGCACACTAGGTACTTTGGCTTGTGTTTCATCCCCTTCCAATAAGGACTGAATTTTGAATTTATTTCCTTCCTTCTTAAAAGTTATAGCATTATCTCTACCATCATATACAACTTTTCTATCAAATTGCCAAGGCTACCTAGCAAAAGATGACAAGCATCCATAGGCAAAACATCACATAATCTCTAAAATTCCTTAGTATAAGAGGTTATATCTAGGTCTTTTTGCTTTAGTCCTTACCTTCTCTTGTGGAGCTGGATCTCAAAGTCTTTAGGCAGGAAGTTCTCCTTCACTTTGGTAACCATAGCCTTCTAATTTTCTATAGGACTTATACCCATTCTAACTCTTTCATCTTCTAGGTATTTCCACCATGTTAGAGTTGAACCTCTAAGCCTTGACTTAGCAACTTTAACCATTTGTGCCTCTTATACACCCTCACACTCAAAATTGTTCTCCATGCCATCTATCCAATTCATGACTACATCAATGTCCATCTTTCCACTGAAAAGTGGTACATCTTCCAAAAAAATTAATCCTAGGGTTTTGATAGACTTCAAGAAGGGCTCTTTATTCAAGACAAGGTCATGTTTAGGGACTACATCTTCCTCTACTACCTTTATACCCTTCTCAAATTCTTCTTCTTTCCTCCTAGTTGCATCAAAAAATGCATCCAATTTCACCTTCACCTCTTCTAGGGATTCTTCAAGAACTTTGTTCTTCTCCCTTAGTTAATCAACTTCCTTGGCTAGTTATACATTAGTCACCATGTTGGTTTCACCTACTAACTCTCCAGTAGCTACAATCATCCACCAACTATTCACAAATCTTTAACTTGCTTTAGTACAGCTTTGATATGACAATCAGTCTTTCTCACAAACCCCAAGCTCTTCAGGGTCTTTCCTAGGTCATTTACTTGACCAAATATGGCTTCCACATACCCTATTTATTCCAAGGATCAAAGCAAATAGATCCTACTCCTTCAACTAGGGCACATCAATAGGTTAATACAAGTTTGCTCATAACTTCCACAAACACACAAATAACTTGAACGCTAATTAGATTTTCCATATGATGAAATGGACACCTAGGTAGGCCTTAGGTCATTCATCAACATACAAAAATCAAAAAAAGTACAAAACTCTATTCAATTTGCAATCCATAGGTCAATTTGTACTCAAATGCTTGGAAAAGGGCCACAAGAATTAGCCCTCCAAATGCACTAATACTGAGATATTTTTAAAAATCCCTTAACAAGGACCAAAATAGATCAAATTTCTAGATACCTTTTTCAAATTACTTGAAGATTTTTTAACTCTCAAGTCGCCAACTTGTTTGTACAACACAAGCACATTTTTAGGCTTAAATTGAGGGTTTCAAGGGTTTTGGTGTTGTTTGGGTCAAAAACTATTTAAAGCTCCTCATTTGAGACTTCTCCTATTGATTAGAGTTATTCTATACCTTCCTCATACTCACCACATTCCTAGATTTATGTCTTTGTATTCTCAATCCACTTCAAATTCTCTTTTTCAGATCTGTGATCCCTAACCAAACATTGTTTGCTTGCCTACGGAATCACACTAAAAAAGCTTGCTATGCTTCCCATGGGCTCTCCTTCTCTATACATAATGTACAAGGAGTCTAGTTCCAAGTCACAAAGGAATGTACACTTCATATAGTAGGAGATGGCCCTAAGGCCCATTTTATGCTAGCTGCCCTGTTCAGAACAACAAACTGCTGGAACATAAAATAATTTATCTAAGCACTACAAACCCTTTAAAACAACAAAAAAAATACAAACATAAAAGAAGTAAAATCTCCACTAACACTTCCAAGATATAAAACCCTAAATCTAATCTATACAAAGCATTAAAAACACTCAAAGAAAAAAGCTTTTGTATTGATGGAAAATGTTGATTACAGTCCGTACACTATCATTTCTAATACTTTTGACCCCTTGAAAAGATTGAGTTTGGACTTATGTAGGCTTTGAATGTGTGGTTCCAATGAATTTAAGTGGTTGAAGGGTTCCCACAAATAAGTTCCTCTTATTGCATAAAAGTTGCAAAAGTTATCAATGACAACTTTGCAAGAAATGAGCAATTTTTGCAATTTTGCAAATTTTCTACTCAAACTTGCTCCAATTGCTATAAAAATTCCCATAAGGCATAATATGGATTCAAAAAATCTAATGATAAAACACTTTCTTTCCCTATTTAGTCCTCAAAACCCAAAAATGATCTATTGAGCCAAATCAACACTTTTGAGCAATTAGGAGAATTATTGTATTGTGGGACTCTTCTAACCCATTTAACCTCACCTTAGGACCAAGTTGATCATGTTATTACTCTAGTGATGTGGCTAGCATCACTACAAGCTAAAAACAACAAAGAATCCCTAGGTCTACCCTTATCCTACTTAGGTGCTCCTGCACCAAAGGTATTGACTATGGAGAAATGTTTGCTCCTGTTGCTAGACTAGAAGGTGTTAGAACACTCCTTGCATATGTAGCATACAAAGTATCCAAAGCATATCAAATGGATGTGAAATCAGAATTCCTAAATGGAATCTTAGAAGAGGAAGACTACATTGAGCAACCAAAAGGTTTCATTGATCCTAGCAAAAGGGATATGGTTTGTACATTGCAAAAAGCTTTGTATGGTCTCAAACAAGCCCCTAGATCCTGGTATAAAAGATTGCACAATTATCTCATAAAGATTAGTTTTCAAAGAACTAATGATAACAAGAACCTATATATCAAATAAGGACTAGATAAGAAGATTTTGTTGGCATAAATCTTTGTGGATGATAGATTATTTATTGGAAATGATGATTTGTGCAAATCTTTTTTAGAGGAAATGCGTAAGGAATTTGAGATATCAATATTTGGAGAGATCAAATTCTTTGTTGTCCTATAGATTCAATAGAAGAAAGATGGTATCTAAATTACTCAATCAAAGTACATTAAGCAAATAGTGAAGATGTTTGTAATGGAGTATTCTAGACCAGTTGGAACACTTATGTCTACTAGAGATAATCTTTCCAAAGATGATGATTCAAGAGAGGTTATATTAAACTACATACAAATAAATGACTAGAAAACTTCAGTATGTGGTACTACAAGACTTGATATAGTAATAGTAGTTAGAATGGTTGCAAGATTCTTTGCTAATCCAAAAGAAAATCATATAATGTAAATAAAAAGAATCATGGGGTATCTAAAGGGTATTGAAGATTATGGTTTGTGGTATAAGAAAGGAAGTAAATTTGAATTCAAAGAATTCATTGATGTAGATTGGGCAGGAAGCATTGATGATAGAAAAACTACTAGTTGTGGGGCATTATTTGTTGGAAAGAGGCTAGTATCTTGGACAAGCAAGAAATAGAATGTATCTCTCAGTCAACAAAAGAAGCAAAATATGTTGCTGCAATAGTCAATTGTTCAAATATTGTCTAGTTCAAATAATTTTAACATGTATGAAGGAAGATATCAAGGATCTAGTTGTTATTTTCTGTGATAACTCCAATGCAATTAACATTTCCAAGAATCCTTTGATGTATACCAAAACCAAAAATATTGCAATTAAGTATCATTTCTTAAGAGAATTGGTGCAAGACAAGGAAGTAAGATTGGAATATGTGAATACAAAAGTATAGATCGTAGGTATATTCACCAAGACATTACCTAAAGATGCATTTTTGTATCTAAGAGGTAATCTAGGGGTCATTCCCCTTTCTAAAGCTCACTAATCAGATTTTAGTGATGCATCAACCAAGCATGTTGAAGATCAATCAAGTTGATGCAATAATTTATAGGGAAGATTGCATATGAATTAGTACATCAGGTACATGGAAATTCTATTGATTGTGTTTTCTTTGGAATGAGAAGTCAAAGAGTGAGAGTTTTTTATCAATATCAAGAAATTTTGTGAATTTTTATGTTTTTGGGATGAGTTTTCAAAAAGGGAGAGTTTGCTGACAAAGAGAGAAACTACAATTAGAATAATCAGAGAATCATTATAAAGGGAGAGATTGATGTTAGAGGGAGTTCACACTAATAGAATGAGTTCTCATGGATGAGAATTAGAATGAAACTAAGGATATTTTCCTTACTTCTATTTTTTTTTCTAAAATTTTATTGTATTATGACATGTTGTGTTGCCATCAATGTGAAAGAGGGAGATTGTTGAAAATAATTGTTCAACTATATATTGTCATTCATGTTACAAAAAATGTCAAGTCTTTACCAATCAGTATTTGTCAAGCTCACTTGGGCAATGAAGATAGTTTCTAGTTTCTTATGAGTGTTACAAAGATAATCAAGTTCAAAGAAATTATCTGTCGAGTTAACTAAGGCACCAAAGGAAGTTTGCAGGAAGACAGTGTCTATCAAGTTCACTCGGGCACCAAAGAGAAGTTGGCACAAAACTAGTGTTAATCGAGCTCACTTGGCTACCAAAGGAATTCAGCTTAGGATGTAGTGATAACTGAACTCTCATGGTTATGAAAAGAAGTTTGAAGAAAGTTTTTTCTGAGTTAGTGTTGACCAAGTTGGGTCGGCTAACAAAGTATTTTCTTGAATTAGCATATTTAGTTTGATGATTTATTTGTTAGTTTTAGCTGACTTAATGGATGAATATTGAATATTTGAAAGTGTATTCAAGATGACTTGACAAGGAAAAAGATATAAGTATAAGGTCAAGTTGTGGGATTAAATGAGAGAAGCATGGGATTGAAAAGATAAACCAAGGAAATGAATCAAAAGGATAGCAGAGTATCCTAACTTGACCTCAAGCTGCAAAATTTTATCTAATCAAGGAGGATCAAGTATTCAAGCTAGAATAGATACATGAAATCATAAATTCAATTACATCATAAATAAGATCATATCATTGTTACTCTCTAATAATTGTAGTAGTGTATCAAATATCTTAACAGCTATTTTCCAAATCCTCTAAAAAGTTGGCATTTCTAGATTAAGTGTCTAAAGACCTCTAACAAGACCACTCCTAGCAGGATGATTAAATCCTTTAATAGGGTCACACCTAACAATGTATTTTGTAAACTTTAATAGGGGTTGGATCCTAACAAGGCTCACTTCAAAAGATGAAAAATAGTAACTAGTTGCAATTTGTGGTTTTTCCCAAAATGGTTTTCCACATTAAATCATGGTGTCATATGTGTTCATTTTATTTTCTTTATGATTCTACAACTAGGTTAATTAAAGTTAATTGCATTAAACATCTTAAGAAGCATTTATTTTAGTGATTGTTGAGAAACTGTAATTTTGAGTGTTTGTTGAGTGATTTGGTGCTAACCAAGTTACAATAGTATTTCTAGTTTTAGCAGAGTTTGGTTTTGATTTCTATTGACAACTATGGAATTTGGGTTATATTTTTGTGGTAACTAATTCACCCCTACCTTCTCAATTACTCCTCTTATATTTCCAAAAGCCCATGTGGGTTTACATATTATATTTCAAAATTTTGTAATTCTGCATTTGTGACAATAATAAGAAGCCCATATTTTGTTCTCACATATTATTGTTATTTCTTTGTTTATCTTATGTTAAGGGGGGCACCCTCCATCAAGAGGTCACTAAGCCCCCAACAAATAATCACATGGCAGATGATAAGAAATATTACATAAAGCTAAATCTAAAGAAAAAATATTTCATTAATCAGAATTAAAATATTTGCATCAAATATGTTGAGATGTAAGGACTTCCCAGTTACAAACATTACAAACAAAGAAACATCTCAATCCTCATATGCAAATTTCCACCTCAAACTTATCATTCCTTTAGATTCTCCCAACTACTCCATACTAAATTGATTTCTTTAGATATCTCAAGACTCTATACATATACCTAGCAAGCCACAAATCAGACTGATAGATCAAATTAAATAAATATTCAGGCCATGATTTGACCTGAATAATTAAATTAAATAAACACTCAAGCCATGATTTATCCTAGAAAATTATATTTAATAAGTACTTAATATACCCAAAGAGCTCTAACTCCAACACAATCAAACCAATAATTATGTGAACATAGGAAAAGTCATGCAAAGAGGCCCCAAACATAACCCTAAACTCGCAAACATAAGGTCCACTCAAAACCATGCTTGATACTTCTGCATAAGACTCCTAAGCTAAAAAATAAAAATGTGTCCCACACTTTGATGCCAAAATAAATATGTTCACTTAACTTCATCATGACAAAAGGTTTCCACTTCCTCAAAGACAAGAGAATGTATTTTCTTTATCCATTTAAACATCAAAATCATATGAATCTCATCAACCTAATCAACATGCCTACTCACAAGAGCCAGATGAGCAACTTAAGGTTTTACAAATAATCTATTCAAATGATCACACCTATAAATGGTAACATCCTCAAATGTGAAATCCATGTCAGCAACATCATCAATAACTAGGTCAACAATCTTTAACTTTGATACCATCTAAGATAGTACAAGGAAGATTTACCCCCAATTGAGATGAGCAAGCCCCCTAGAAAATCCAACACAATAGAATATAACAAGATACAATTGAAAACAACATACTTATAAACAAGACATCTTCATATGCATCATTGAATAGTGATTGATAAGAAAACTCAGATACAAAATAATAAGCAACATGTTGGGTTGTAAGGCCTTCTTAATTAGGGTCAATTACTTTCCAAGTTACAAACCAAACTCTCTATTCCAAGAGTCCTTCAAGAATCTCCTTGACCACTATTGATATGATAATGCTTCTAAGACTCAAGGATACTACATATATCCATTAGGACACATAGGTTGGAAATTAGTTCACAATCTCCAATATTATGAAATATGCATTATAATATAGGACTTAAAATCAAATAATCAATGACTAAATACATAATACATGAGATAACATTATGTGGCCTTGGGTATAGGTCCATAGATTAACCAACTAGATAGATCCATGAGCATGTAAGATAACTCTTAAACATAGAGCCTCATTGAATTAAATATTAGGCACAGTATGAAGACCAACATAGATATTTGGCACCTGAGAAGATGAAACATAACCTCTTCTAGTTGTCACATTGAATTTTGTAAACTTAAAATAATAATCCATGATATGTCTATTAGAAATAAAGAATACTGAGTGGGAGTGAATCAATATTCTACAAACTTTTGTCGCCAACTTGGTATTATTAATTACTTTTTACTATGCATAAGAAAGTAAACAAGTAGTCTTCAAAAAAAAAAAAAAACCATGCATAAAGAGAACTCATAACACCATATTTCTTTAACTAGGGAAAGCTTGGCCAAGGGAAAACCCCGGTGGGGATAATACCCACTAGATAATATATTGATATGTATATATTCCTTATTAGAGGATGGACCCTATTAGGAGTCAATGAGAAAGTTCAATATAGAGAGTCCATGTTAATAGACTTTGAATCCCTATTAGGAGATTCCAACCCTGTTAGGAGTTGTAGTACATTAGATACAAGATGAGCCCATTGCCCAAACATGCACTTCCAATTACAAGAAGAGCTCACTTCCCAAAAAATTAATTAGTCTTCAGGTATATAGGTGTTGTAACTTCTTTCTTGACTGATCTCTAACCTTAGCTTAATCTCATATCACAAAATTATGTTCTCAAAACTTCACATATATCACTTCACAAAAATTTCACATATCACTTATTATAATACAATTGCACACTTCTTTTTTCAAGATTTCCTTTGCATAAATACCATGCCTTTTCACAAATTGTTGCCAGGTTGGCTAAGACCATAATATACTTTTCCAACTTAGAGTAAACATCTAGGATGTTAGCCCTAATTGGTCAAGTAATTATTTTGTAAACAAAATAATTTCTTTACCTTCAATTCTGATGTTTGGTAATTCTTGAAAATCTTTTATCCATACAGTCCATACTAATGTTTGAGTTTGTAACACCATCATCAATATGTATACCATCTACATTTAACCTCTCTTCTAGAAATAAAATCATATAAAAAAGTTATACATTAAATAATGCTCTATGTTCCTAACTGATAATCTCGGAACTGCTTTCACTAAAACTTGAATAACAAGTGTTACAGTTAGTATTCCTTCACATGACATTAGCCACATGTCCAACATACTTATTTCTTCCTCCATGTAACCTTGTTAGTCATAATATGATGTCAGTAACAAGTTACATACAAAACAATATAGTGTTTTAAACCAATTTCATACTTAGACAATTTTTTGGGTACCAAAAGCTAAGTATCTTTATTTCTGAGGTTTTGTACAAGCATGTACATCATGTGTTTCCATAAATGAAAAATATTACATATCTTCTTTAGCTAATTTTCAACAATCTCCCCCTTTGGCATTGATAGCAACAAAATAGGGAAAATTGGCTAAGTATCAAAAACTTGTCCAAAACATTATAGTATCAATATATTAATCATCTTTTACAACTGATCCATCTTACACATGCTCCTTCTTTCAATATGATTTCATACCTTACCTCACTTACAATTTTCTTATGCATCTTTTCCCCTTTTAACATCAACGAAAAAGGTCAGAATGTAAAAAAATAAACTGTCAAAATTGTTCATTTGTTGTCAAAAACTCTATTCATCTACCTCAAGATGATAACATCTTCATGCAATTGTCAAAACTTTCCTTGAGACTGTTCAAACATTTTACCCATGTGTTCTTTTCTATTGTAGTAGAAGTGAGAATTGCACATAGGACATATGATGCAATCTCAACTACATTGAGATTGGAGTATAAGAAATTTGAATAGGTGTCCTTAGCTTTGACACATTCCTCCAACTGTCTTTCAATAGTTGATATCTTTAGATTAATAGACTCTCTGAATTATGATAATCTCTTCAAAAAAAATTCTTTCTCAAGTTTGACTTTCCTAATATCACTGTGAACACTAGCCACTTGTCCTTCAAAGTCCTCAATTTTGTTGGAAGGTTGTTGTATCTAGCTTCTTAGAGCTTCTAGTTCACTCATCTTTCCTTCAATCTTGTTGTCAAAGTCATTGGTCAAATTATGTGATAAAGTACACTTAATGTACAATACATTTCCATCTTGTTAACATCTTTGAAGTTCCTTGATACAAGTATTAAGACTTAGCAAATCATTCTTGATATTTTGACAAATGGTGCTAAATATATTAGCATCATTAGAAATCTGGGCCTTGGACTCTACAACATTCAAGAAGTTTGTAAATTCCTCATCAAAAGACTTTAACATTGCTTGTGCCCTCTGTTTAGGGTCTACCTTTATATGCTTGACTACCAGAGTACTGTGTAATCTGTTAGTTACCTCCATTAAGGCTCTTTGTGAGCTCTTTTCTTTTATCTTCTTCTCAATCAATTTTGTCAAAGATGAGATCAAGTCAGTTTGATCATCATCATCAAATGTTAGGCTAGCAAGCGAAAGTGGAGTAGATGAACTAGATGGTTTAGGTTCATCTTCCTTTTGCTTCTTCTCTGCTACCTCCTTAGCTCTTCTATCTTCTTTCTCTTTCTCCTCCTTTTCCTTTCTTTCCTTCTCTTTCTTTTCTTCCTCCTCTACTCTTCTTCTTTTCTTCCTCTACTCTCCTTTTCATTTCTTCTTCAAGAAATTTCTAGTAGGCTTCTTTGATCTTTCTCTTTTCTACCTCTAATAGTCTCTTTTCTTCTTCAATTTGTTTCAACTAATCTTGAATGACCTCGTCCTGAGATTTTGGCTTATTGAAACTTTCAAAAGGGTTAGTCTCATCAATGTTGATAGTAACATTGTTCTAGCCAATCTGCATAGTGTCACCACTTATTGACACTTCTAAAGTTTTAGGTGTTTCCTTTTACTCTTTCATCATCTGACTAATAGTTGCAGTTGTTTCATTCCTTATTTTCTTCTTCTCACCTACTATAAATAGAAATGGTCTTATCTTGTTCCTCAAGTAGGGTGCCAACTTGTTCAATAATTTCTTGACTTCTTCCTCATCATTTTTTTTACATAAGGTCCTTAGCATATAGTTTCAAAGTTCCATATCCTCTTCTTGAGCTGGTGATTTCTTCTCTATAAGTCTATCATAGACTTTCTGATTTACTATACCTTCAATATCCTCAAGTTTTAGATTGTTAACAATCATATATCTCATAGTAGACATATCAATCTAATCTTTCTCAATATCATTATATAAATCATAGAATTTGTTCATCTCAAAAAAGTTCCCTTCATTTGCAATGGCTAAGTTGATCTTCTCAATCTTTGGCTTCCAAGGTTGCCTTTCTTTTCCTACTATCTATTTAGAAACAATAATTTTTTCTCCATTTTTTACTTCTTGTTGTTCTTCTTCTTCTTTGTTGGATTCCACAATTGTCAACAATGACTTCTATCTTTTTCCTAATCCAGTAGCTTGTTGCTTGACTCTTTGAGTTTTGGCATTCACAACTTCTACTAATCTCTTAGATTTTGTCTTCAGCTCACATGGTTGTTCAACTAATACTACAACATATTGAATGCTCTATTCTGAATGCGTTTCTATAATTGACACACCAGATGGTTGCCCAACTAATAATGGTTGCACATACATTATTCCTTGTTTCATTATCTACCTAACTACTTGTGACTCACTTTTTCTCATACTGGCCTTAGTTAGAGCTTTCTTCATTATTCTCTTAATCTTTTTGTAAGATGCTTTCTCTAAGGATGCTTGATAAGTTGATTGGGTAATCTCTTCATATGTCCCAACTTTGTACTCATCTTGGTCCTTTATGGAGTTCAATAATAGATCAATATATCCATTTGCTACATCATCACTTAACTCATAACCTAAGGGATCAAGGAATATTTCCTGGGGTTCTACTACTTGAATATGAGTTAAATCTGTATCAACCATAGCACATATATCATGTTTTAATCTTTCTATAATTGCAGGTGCAATTTTGAATCTTTATTTCATCTCATTTTGAAATGTTTTAATGATCAAATTTCTATTGTCCAAGATATTTTTTGTTGGATGTCTTATACATACATCTGTAATATTTTCCATGGTTGATCAATTATTGGAATCTAAACACACCATTCTTGGTCCTCTTGATTTTCTCTAAGTTTTCAAGAACTTGTACTCTTAGAATTTTACTTGGGTTAACTTGTTCTTTCTTAACACAAATCTTATAAGCTGCATAGATGAATCCTACTAATAATTAATCAATCTTAGAACTTGTACAAATAGAATAGGCAATGATTCTGCTTAGGAATCTTAAATCATCTTGTTTAATGGTGCTAATCACCATGGCCTTCCCATTATAAACTACCTTAGTGTAGCTCTCAGCCTTCTTCTTAACTAGTTTCTTACCTATAGGCACACTACCTTATTTGTTAAGACCAATTACCTCATGAATAAGGTTAGTTCAAATGTCAACTACAATGTCTTCCATCCACAATTTTCCATCATGAATTCTACTTAGTATAATTTGAGTACATTTTACGTTGTCCAATTCTTGGTAGAAGTGATATTTGAATAGGTCTAATTTTTTCAAATGTTCTACTATGGGTTTTACTGACATATCATGGTCAAAGACAATTTTCATTTGTTTTTCATATATTCACTCCCAATAGTTTCAAACTTTCTATTAAGATAACTTCCTATGTCTTCCAAATACACTACGTTGTTTGGAGTAATAGATAATGTTGAATTAGGGTTTCCTTCTACGGGTTTCGCATAAACAACCTTCAATTTTAGTCTCTCCTCATTTTCAACACTATGAACTATTGAAATATCCATGATTTTATCAAATATTAACTTTATCAAAGAAATTATGTGAAGAAGTGACAAAATACTTCTTTCCAAAATAGGGTTTAGTTTGAAATCACCTTGTCAAGTCACTTCTGAGTGCTCTATGCTTTTGATGTGATTACAATGAACTAGTAATCAAGTTTGTACTCCATTTTATTCATTCAATTTGAACTTGCATTAATTGCATACTTTGCAAACATGAAAAATTTATCAATTACATTCTAAAATTAAATATCTGCTCAAAATCTTTTTTCGATCTTCAAATGATACCCGAAGTTTACCATAGCTTCCTTGCATCATGAAAATGCTCCAAGGAACTTCACTCCACAAAATTCACTGTAAAAACATAGTTTTCATCTTCTACTATAGAATCAACTTTCTCTATTATAAAAATAACTCTTAACTCCTTTGTAACAAGTTTTGATAAGCTCCAAATTGCAAGAGAGCTTAGTTATATTCTAAACTTATCTCGATACACCTTTTCCCATCTTTGCTACCCACAGTTCCATCTCTAAATGAAGTCTCAAATTTTGGTGCATTGATTAAGATTAATTCAACTTAGTTGAATCAAACTCAATTACTGACTTCAATTTTCATATCTCTACATCATCTAACTTTTCTTCAAAAATATTCAATCCCTTCAAAAATGCCTCATTAAGTTCTTCTCAAAGTTCACTAACTATATTTCTTTGATCTTCATTATCTTTGCTAGTTCCTAAGCTCCTTTCATGGTTCTGTCTATCATTTGCAACATTTCTTCCATCATTCCTTCTGTTTCTGAAGTTTCTTCCATTGTTCCTTCTATCTCCAAAGTTTTTGTCCATTCTACAATACTTTTTTGTATGTCCAAAATTATTGCATAACTAACATACTAGAGTTCTGCTTCTAGGATTCTATTGATCAATAGGTGCATGATAATTATGGGCTATGTGTCCAAAGTTGTTACAATTATAACAATTAATCTTCCTTCTCTTGATGTCCTCTCATTAGATCTTCTTCTATCAACAGGATTAGTATTTCTAGACATTCTACTATTCCTTCTATCATTATCATATTTAGGTTTCCTACAATCAATTGCTTTATGACCCATACCATGACAATTATGATAATAAAAATCTGTAACATGATTAAATGACTTATTTGTACAATCTCTTTTCATATTCAACCTATTTCATTACATGAAAAACCCTTACCTCTAAATTCATACATGGTTTCCTTAAGAGATTCAGCTTGCTTTGGTTTATCCAATGGGTAAAATCATAGATCTGTGTCACCATTTAGGATACCAAAACCTTTTTTGGTCAAATCTCATTTATCTATCAAAACTCTTTTTTTTTCAGAAACTAAAAACACCCTTTTATAGATCTCAAATTTAATATCATCATTATATAAAAAAATTAGCGTTTTGATTAGTTATAATATGGTCTAATCTCAAAATATTATAAATTGATATTTCATCATTTCAAAAGATGATCCCTCAAAAAAGGAAAAAAATAATAAATCATATCAAAAAAATTAAAAGATCATATTTATCTCTAGAGGATAGAATCCTCTTCATGAATATGTAATTCTTTTTCAAGAAGGTATAGATTTGATAGGAAAGTTTTAACGGGAGTAAAAAACTATTGGTATCTGATAAGGTCAAACTTGAGTACTTATAACAAAGAAAATATACATCTAAATAATTATCTCTTTTTTAGTTCCCTAGCTATGCATGTCATCTTTAAGATATTTGTTAATCAGAAAAAAAAAATGATTTGTATATACTTGTTTGATAGGAACTACACCCTATATTTTTAATAGTTAAAAAGGGGACTTCAAAATAAAATAAAATGAATAAATTCTTACTCAAAAAAATTATAAAAATTATAGGCATAAAATTGATCCAATTCAACACATTTCATCAATTTATGTCATCTTCATATTCTAAACACAAATACCAATTTTTTTATCATTAATGTTGAACTGTCACATTTTGATATCTCGTTTCTTTATACAATCTGACACAGGTTTGTGCTTTTACCCCAATATCTCAGCTTCCTTGTCTTGTCCAACTTCTTTAGGTTTATTAGAAGATTGACTGGATTCAATCTTATCATTAGATTTATCTTTTCCTTTCAAATCTGATCTATTTTCAGGTTTCTTTGTAGACATGTTAAATAGATAACCAAGACCAATCTTATCATAGGTAGGTCTTTGTATTGATGTTGAATCATCAAGGTTTTCTCTACCAGAATAAAGCTTTTCAAGCTATACTCTTCTTTGAGTCAATTCACCTTTCACAGTAGTGTTGTACTTTTGAAGTTCTTCATGATCTACTTTCAATGCTTCAAGCTCAGATGTCATCTTTTCTAGATTGGCTCTAAGATCTGAATTTTCAATCTTCAAATCAGATTCAACTTTTCTAGGATCACTCTTCAAGCTCAACTTTAGATTGCTAATCTTCAATTCATGCTTCACAATCTTGTACTCTATTTTCATCTCTGAATATTCATCATCATCAACTTCAAATTCAATAGCTTTAGGCTTGGATTTAATATGTTCAAACTTGTCCTTTGGCTATCTAATGTATACATTGGAGTCTTCATATCTATCTTTCGGCTTATCTCTTTCTTCATTAAGGAGATCACTTTGCTCAAGTGCCTTTTCAAGGTTCTTCACCAATTGTTCCATATCCATAGGGATCTTGCTCAAGTTGTTAAGCCTCTTCTAAGTAACTATGCTCTGATACCAATTGTTAGAAATAGAGAATATTGATAGGGGGGTGAATCAGTATTTTACAAACTTTTGTCACCAAATGGATACTATTAATTACTTTGTACCATGCATAAGAAAGTAAACAAGTGATGTTGAACATAAATAATAACCATGCATAAAGAGAACTCATAACACCATATTTTTTTAACTAGGGAAACCCTAGCCAAGGGAAAACCCTGGTGGGGATGATACCCACTAGATAATATACTAATATATATGTTCTTTGTTAGAGGATGGACCCTATGAGGAGTCAATGAGAAAAATCGGTATAGAGAGTCCCTATTAGGATACTTTAAATCAATGTTAGAAGTTGTAGTACAGTAGATGCAAGATGAGGCCACTACCCAAACATGCACTTCCAATTACAAGAAGAGCTCACTACCCAAAAAAGTAATTAGTCTTTAGATATATAGGTGTTGTAACTTCCTTTTTGACTGATCTCTGACCTCAACTTGATCTCAAATCACAAAATTAGGTTCTCCAAACTTCATATACATCACTTCACAGAAAGTTCACATATCACTTATTTCAATACAATTGCACACTTCTTTTCGCAAGATGTCCTTTGCATAAATAACATGCCTTTTCAAAAATTGCTTCTAGATTAGCGAAGACCATAATTTAATTTTCCAACTTAGAGTAAACATCTAGGATGTCAGCCCTAATTGGTCAAGTAACTATTTTGTAAACAAAATAATTCCTTTACCTCCAATTCTGATATTCAATAATTCTTGAATATCTTTTATTTGTATAGTCTATACTAATGTCTGAGATTGCACACATCATCATCAATATGTATATCATCTACATTTAACCTCTTTTCTAGAATAACATCATATAAACAAGTTATACATTAAATACTACTCGTTATTCCTAACTAATAATCTTAGAATTGCTTTCACTAAAACTTGAATAGCAAGTGTTAGAGTTATTATTCTTGTGCATGATGTTAGCAACATGTACAACATACTTCCTACTTCCTCCATGTAACCTTGTTAGTCATAATATGACATCAGTAATAAGTTACACATAAAATAATACACTGCTATAAACCAATTTCATACTTAGACAATTTTCTAGGTACCAAAAGATAAGTATCTTTATTTCTAAGGTTTTCTACAAGCATGTACATCATGTGTTACCATAAATGACAACAATTACATATCTTCATTAGCTAATTGTCAACAATGTCCCCAATATGAATCCAGTATTGTGGAATCTAGGATATACAAAAAACTGTTTGTCAAATCAAACTATCAGGCAAGTGTAAAATAGAAATCAATAAATATCTTTTTAGATGATGCCATATTGTTAACAGCCCAAGGATGCTCTTGCATCACCAACTCATGTTTCCTTCTATAGGTACATGTTTTTGTTGTCATTTTCTCTTACAAAGAAAATTCATATCAAGTATGAGCAAAACATCTCATACCATGATCTTAGCACATGTTTCAATCCTAATAGGGATTTCTTCAATTTGAACCCATGGTTCTTGCCTTCTTTATTCTCAAACCCTTCTACTTGTTCAATGTACACTATTTCCTCCATAACTTTATTTAGGAATCTATATTTCACGTCCATATCGTGTATATCTTGAAGTTCTTGTACATTGCAAAGGCTAGAGGTATTCTCACTCTCTCAAGTCTAGCCACTGATGTAAAGGTATCTCCATAGTCTATTTCTTCTTCTTGTGTGTGTCCCTTGTAGACAAGTCTAGCCTTGTTTTTTACCACTTCCCCATCCTCATTCATATTGTTTCTAAATACCCATTTTGATCCAATAATATTTTTCTTTGGCCAAGTTACCAAGGTCCATATGTCATTCTTTATTATCTATATAAAAAATTTCCTCCATGGCATTTCTTAATTTTTCATCCTTGAGTGCATGCATTGTAGCTTTGGGCTCCATGTGTGATAGAAAACATACTTTATATCTGTCCTTTCTCCTTGCCATTGCTCCAACATCTTTCTCTCCATTGATTTGATTAGTTGAGTGGTTTATTCTCACATACTTGGATACCACAAGTTCTCATTCAAGTGCTTCTACCCTGGATTTCTTAGGTTCAACTACTTCTTCTTGTGCAGGAACTTGTTCTTTTGAAACCTCTATCGGTGCCCCTATTATTGGCTCAACCAATGGAGTGTATACAAAATGTTTGTATTCTTTTGGTTCTCTCATGCTTTCTTCTTAATTAAACTCTAAGAATTCATCCACCTTTACATTGGTAGATTCCACACTTTTATTTATCTTGAGGTTCAAATACTAGTAAACCTTTCTCTTAGTAGAGTATCCAAAAAATATACCTTCATCACTCTTTGGTGCAAAATTTCCTTGATATTCATCTCATTTGATGTAGCAATTTTTTACAAATACTTTGAAGGAACTCATAAAAGGTGAGTGTTTGAACCAAAGTTCATATAGATTTTTGTTAGTGCCCTTCATTACTTGTACCCTATTTGAGGTGTACATAGTTGTTCTCATAGCTTCTCTCTAGTAGATATGTACACAATTATTTTGAATCATTAGTCTCTTGGTACAATCTATGATCGTTCAATTTTTTCTTTCTGTAACACCACTTTGTTCTGGTATCCTAGGAGCTGACATATTCCCTTTGATCCCATGTTCTAGGTAGTAGCTCTCAAATTATTGTGAGGTGAAATCACCTCCCTAGTCTAATAATTCCTTATCGATCTCCATTTCTACCTTTTCCTTGTAATCCTTGAAAATATGAAGCCTTCTAACTTTTCCTTAGGTAAACCATCCATATTATTCTAGAAAAAGAATCAATGAAAAACATAGAGTCTTTGTTACTAGATACACTCTTAGTCCTCATAGGACTGCACAAGTTAGTATGTAATAAATCTAAGGTATGTATAGAAGTAAATGATTTTCTAAAAAATAATTATAACTAGCCAACTTTCCTAGTTGACAATCTTTACACATTGCATTGTGAAGCTTAGTAATAGGAGGAAATCCTCTTACATGTTTCTTCTTTCCTCCTTAGGAATTCTCTCAAAATTTACATTGCATAATCTCCTATACCATAACCAACTACTATCATTCTTAACTATCAAGCAATTATTTTTTAGAATTATTGAGGTAGAAGAGGTTAGCTCTACTTTTTTCTCCCATAGGTAGTAGTTTACTCTCTTGTCAAACATTCTGCAAGACCATTTATTGAATTCAAACTTATAACATTTATCCATTAAGTGGGATACACTTAGTAGGTTATACTTGAGACTTTCTGCTATATATACATCTTCATAAATAGAGGATTCATTTATGGCTACAATACCCTTACCTATTACTATGCATGGTGAGTTTTTGTTGAACTTCACAATTCCTCCATTGTAGGTCTCCACTTCATGGAATTTTCTCCTATCACCAGAGATATTGTGAGAATAATTTCTATCGATTATCTAGTTGTTTTTTTTAATTAAAAAGCAACCAAAAAAAGGGGTTTGGCCCTTACAAAAGACTAACTAGTCAATAACCAGCAGAATACCACCAAACAAAATTACCCCCACTACTGCCAATCAAAGCAAAAACAACATCCAGAGGATCATTATAGAAATTATTACCAAGCATCCTACTACTATTTCCTAAAATAACACTTCTTAACTTCAAAAAGTTTATCAAAAAAGGCAAAACCACCTTAAAACAAACTAAGTTCAAGAACTAGAAAACCCTTTTTTGGTGCTTTTTATTAGGGTTCTCTCTACCCTTTTTTTCTATTATAGTGACAAGGGATATTTCATCTTCATCCTTATCATCTGAACAAGTAGAATCTTCATTGATCACATCTTGCATGATAATATAGAAATTCTTCTTCTAATCCTTTCCTTTGAGGGTTGGCCATATTTCTCTATTCTCCTTCTTAACTGGCTCTAGACATGTAGGAGCATAGTTTACTACCTTTTTATACTTAAAATTTTTGAATGAGAGATTAACTTTGTTCTTCTTGTTTCCTCTTGTCAATCTCTTTGTGAACAAAGCCTCTAGCTTGTCTTGTTTCATTTCTTCAACATAGAAACTCTCCAAGTCTCTTGTGTATCTAGAAGTGCTATCTTCCTCTCTTCATCTCTGATTTGCAGAAGGTACCACTAAGGCTGTGAATTTAGCTTCAACCTTTAGTTGATTGTTATCAATGTTACTTAACTCAAATGTAGTAAGCTTCCCAGTCAATTCATCGAGAGATACCTCCATTTTCTCTATCGTCCTCATTTCCTGAATGGATGAGACCCTTATGTCATACTTGGGTAGAAAGGTTCTTAGTATCTTTCTTACCACATATCATCTTCATGTAGCATGCATTCAATAGGTCTGATGGCCAACACAAAATCTTCACCCTTTTTCCATATGTTTCAATGTCTTCTCCTTCATGAATTCTCATCTCATCGTAATTTTCTCTCAAGCTATCAACTTTAGCCTTTTGAATGTTTGTATCACTTCCATAGACAATCTTAAGCTTTTCCCACGTCTCGTATGCCATTTCAAGCTTCTTGACCTCCTTGTACTCAGCATAAGATAGAGTGCTATCTAGTGCATCCATTATATCCATGTAAGTCTCATTGTCCTTTATCTAACTTGTACTAAGTGGAGTAGAAGGTTCCACATACTTGGTCTCCACATGAATCCAATATGCATCTTTGAGAGTTCTCAAATGCAACCTTATTTTTGTACACCATGATTTTTAGTTTTCCTCATCTCAACATCTTGAACTTTGCCTCAAGTTATTAGAGTTCTTGCTTAAGAGGTCCAAGGCTCTGATACCAATTTTTGGTCCACATAGGTGAATATACTAAGAGGGGGGTGAATCATTATATCCTAGTTAACTTTAACTTTTCTCACCTATCTATCTTTACACCAGTCTGCAAGTAAATGTTATTTATAAATTAATTGGTCAACATTAAGAAAAAAAAATAAAGACAAACATAGCATCACATAAGATGTGTATTTATCTCATGGAAACCTAGCTAGGGTGAAAAACATAGCATGTGAGACAATCCTTATAGAGTTTTCACTCTCCTAAAGTGCCCTCGGTCAAGAGCTTATATCTATTAGAAGATTACAATGATAACTTTAGATGTCACCCAGTTAAGGGATTAAGATAAGAGTAGTGAAAGTCTTTTTTGGTTAAGAGAATCTATGTTAAAGGACTTTTGAACACAAACTATTGTACCACCCTATTAGGAATTTAATACAAAGAACTTGTTAATGTCCACCCTCAACGAGCTTTACTATTGTAGTGATTAGAAAAATAAAAGGAAATAATCTAAATAGAATAGCTACTTCATTGATCTTGTATATAGATAACTTTGATTCCCCTTCGACCTACTTGTAACTTTTTTTTTCTCTCCCTTAACTCTATAACTCAAACACAACCACTTTCATGCTTGGTTGTTGGCTACTACACTCTTTAACACTTGTGTTGATCAAGCACACTAGATTATCCTCAACACACTGTCTTTCACACTCTATTCATGATTATCAACATCACACTTCTCATCTTGAGATTACACTTAGCTCACCTTTGTGGCTCTTTTGTTGCTCACTCTACAATCTAACATTTTTCTTTGCAACAACATTCTCATATATAGTCTTTGCGTGCTCTGGTTCAAAATCTATATCTGTAAATTCAAATTTTGAATTCGCAAGCCTATGCTAGCTTGATCTCCTATTACTATCATGGGTTGCTCATGTCAAATGTATCATGTACAAACAAAATCCACAAATGTTTGGTGATTGTGATGGCTTTCTCTAATAGAAAAAATCCAAATTTGAATTCTCTCATATGTCTTCGATGTGACTAGACACCTTTGCCATTAAATATTATAATGATTTCATTCTACCTCCTTCATGACATGGCAATCACAAGTATCTTGTCATTATCTTCATCTTACTAGCTCAGCTTAACCTTTCTGCATGACTACCAGTCACACCACCTTGCCTACATGGTTGACGTTATTTGGCATATGCTTACTCACTTACCATGACTCTATCTAAGTGGTTGTCCTTTCTTACTACCTCTTCTTGGCTTGTCCTTCTCATTCCTCTAGTCACCCTTGTGACCTAGAGTCACACATATGTGCTCAATGTCCCTCACTAGTCTTGGCTTCATATCTATTGACATTCCATCTTCACCTTGACATCAATAATATAGATAGTTATGCCAATGAATATAGCCAAAATGCTTACAACTATCTTTGTCACTGTTTCCTTCATGTTGATCTTCTACTAGTCTTCACCAAATAAAAAGTAACTTAATCAAATCATCTCATGTAGCATAGATGTGATATCTATACTTATATATTGTTCATATGTAAGCTCACATGCAAAATTCTATCAACCAATAACTTTGTTGAATTAATGAATAACCTAGGATGTACAGAACTGTGTTTGTCATGAACATAAGAACATATGTTGTTATCAATGACAAAACTCCTCATCAATATTATGTCTCCACAACTCATTCAAGTGCCAAAAAATTCCTCAATTCCTAACACCATCTTTGTGGTACACCTATTTCATTAGCACCCCCTTATAAAAGTTCCTAAAAGCTCACAAAGTTCAAATAAATAAGAGAACTTCAATGTTGAAAGTCAAACAATAATTTATAGAAGTGTACGTAAAGCTTCCAGATAGGGTGGAGATTTCAAAAAGCTTTTAGAAAACCCTACCATTGTAGGAGACAAACCAAAATACCTATCTAAAATGTCAAGAACAACAATTTCTCTCATCATCTTCTAATATTTCAAAATAAATCTAGAAGATTGATCCCTCTTTTGATTCAACCTCAACCATAGTTTCATTGATGAAAGTACAAGAAAGGTAAAGTTCAATATATTGCTGCTCAAATACAAACTGATGACCTTAAAAATAATCTTGTCACATTTACTACTATACTAAATGTTGAAGAAGAAACAAAAAGACTACCAGGAAAAAATATGAGAGTCAATTAAAAGGTAGAAATTAAAATTCAAAATTTCATTTTAATCCAAATCACTATTTATACCATAATAAAAGTTAGATTTTTTTAAATATAAGTTGCCCACTTTCTATAAAAGCAAATTGAAAACATTAGTCCCAACCATTAAAAGACAATTTAAACTAATAATATTAAAGATAAATTTTTTAATATTAATAAATACATTTAAAATATATAAAATTATATTCATGATTTCTTATAATTTTTCCTTATCATGCTTCCTTAAATTAACTAAATTGAGCATGAATATTTCCTCAAGAAAATAAACTAAAAAATAACAGCCAATAAATAAAGAAGAACCTAGGTTTCATAACAAAACGAACCATACAAGTTAAAATTCTCTTTTTTCATATTATTTTGAAAGGAAATATGCACTTGAACGTGTTACAAATATTCCATGAACTAAAGTAGCAAAAAAATGTCGACGAGTCTACAAATAAAATACCAAAAGTGCAAAGAAAGAAAGATGCCCAAGTGGAAATAAATTGGATAGTGGTAGTCCCTTTATCTAGCATTTTTGTTATCCACGTAACTTACTTGACAATCTCGTAAACATATAAATCAGTCAAGATCTTTGAAGAGATGGTTAAAATTATGGAGGACTTCTTGATGTTGAGGTAAAACCAAAACGAAATGGTCTCATAGCATCCTTACTTCTAAATTTGATGTGCATATATCACAGAATGCTCTACGTTTTCAAATTAATTTTAGAATTAATAAAGTATATAAAGATTATGTCATTCATTCTCTAGTTAAACTTTTTTAACTTTTTTTTAATATTAATCTATATCAAGAATACAATATGAAAAATATAGAAATATTTAAATATTACTATAAGAGAATTACAAGTGTCTTAATATACATATATCAAATAAATCTATTTTATCAAAGTTACTCATCAATTTATTTTTATGGGTCAATGAGTTTGACTTAAAAACTACACACTTAAATCGTGATATCAATATCACAATTTATTTTATATTAATGTCTATAAGCTATTACGAATTAACTATTCAACAAACATCGTAGAATAGAAAAAAGAAAATTGTCTATTTAGGAAACTATTTTTTATGAAACAAATAATAAACACAGATATATCTAGAAAACTTGTGACGTAAAAACCAACAACCACACTTTCTCTACCAAACAACCACTCTTAGTGACTGTAAAATTGATTTCTTGAAAGAATCTAAATAATTACAATTTAATTTCCCCTTCTTCCTTAACTTTTTTTTGAAATATGTCTCCCTCTCAATTTGTCTAACTTTCACTTATTGCTCCAATTTAAAATCTTTTTGTAACCCTCAAAGAAATTAAAAACTAAATTTAGTTTTAGTCTTAAATTATAATCACAAAACTTGATTTGTATACAAAGTTAAAAGATTTAATACCATGTTAAAGTTTATAACTCAGTTACATACTAACTATTAACCATAAGCAACTAAAGAAAAGTCTTGTGAACCAATAGTGAATAACACATATATACTCAAGAAACTTAGGGCCCGTTTGGTAGCTGGAATCAGAATGGAATTGGCATTTGGAATTCAAAAAAAATTCTAATCTATTGTTTGGGTCCGCACAATCGGAATTGAAATTGGAAAAAAGTAGAATCCAGTATCCCTATTTGACCGCCAAAACAAGAATTTCAAATTCCTCAAAATACTTGTTATTTGGAATTTTCATTTTAATTCCCATTTTAAATCTTATTTTTTGAAAATGAGGATTTCAACTAAAGTAAAATTTAATTGGGTTTGACATCCGGATGCCCATTTGAGGTTACCTTTTTTTGCACAAATTTTTGAAATTTGATTTTTTAAATGGGGGAAAAAATTTCTGCTATTACTTGCTCATATGTTTGGCTTAAATAAAATGATTAGTATCGCATATATCTAAATTCTTTCGTCTTTTTTTTTGAAAACTTTTTCTTGAATTTTTATTTTGCAATGAATATTGACATTTTTGGCATGTGCGGAGTTGAAAGCATCATGAATAGGTTCTTGAAAAAATTAGAGATACAAATCGTCTTTCTCACTATAACTTTTATACTCAGTTTTTGAACCATATATTCTTATTTTGAACCAAACAGGCTTGGAATAAAAAATTATGAGTATCAAATATTTTTAAATTTGAACCAAACAGTCCCAAAACAAATTCTAAAAACTGTACTCTGTATTTCAAGTTCTAGAATCCCAAATCAAGGGTTTGAAATTCCCATTCCTAAATCGTATTCCACCAACCAAATGGGCATAGGCATATGTAAATTCTTTTAAAAAATTAAATACTAGTGGAATAGGCATATGTAAATTCTTTAAAAAAACAGTTCTTCATTTGAGTGCAACAAAGAAGAATTGGGAATAGGAATATAAGGAATACGTATTCTAATTTTGATCTAAAATTGAGCATTTTCAATTCCACTTAAATAAATAGAATTAGAATACATATTCTATTGTAGTTTTATTTATTTTAGAAAGCATAAATTTTTGGGTCCATGAATCCCTATCAAATCAGAAAATAGGAATATGTATACCTATTTTCTATTCCAGAATAACAATTTCTATTCTAATATTTGTATTTCCACAGCCAAACAGACACTTAGAATGTGAAAACTATCAATCACACTTTTACTCGACGTCAAGAGAAAGAATACATAATTTCAGCCTCACAATCTTCTCTCTCACCAAACACACACTCTTGCTAAAAATTCTATCTTCATATAGAATCTAAAATTTAGATTTATCTTTGTTTTCCTTGCTGAAATTTTATTGAAATTTTATTTCCCGTTCTTTGCTCACCTCCTCTTGGAAATTCTCTTCCATTCAATGTATCTGATTCTTCCTCCACTCCAATTTACAATCTCTGGTTGACCCAAGATCTAGATTCCAGAAATAAAATAAGCTTATAAATTAACTAAAATATAAATAGTTGTTTTTTACCAAGGATTATAAAATCCGTTCTTTTTACATAAATTCAATACATGAAAAATTAGTTGAACAACTTCCACATACATAGACACTACACCTACGTTCATTTACCGAAAAATTTTAATGTTGAACAGATTAATGATTGTCAAGTTATCAAGCTCGATAAAATTGAATAATGTTTTCTGAGAAAATTATGTAGATTTCAGTTTATTTTAATAGAATAAAAGAAGTTTTCAAAAGATCCGGAAAAATATTCATACAGGCAAGAGGACTGTTGAAGCAAACCAGACAATAACAGAACCATATATAATTTCTCAACATTGAAACCAGTTTTTAGATTAACAACATTGACCAGCTGAAGCCAAATACTCCACACACACATCTGATTTGAAGCAGATAAAGAAATGGAATGAAAAAAACACATACCCATTTCCAAGCTTGTATTTTTTCAATGAAAAGGGCTCTTCTTTCTTCCCATTTGATGGGAACCTCCATTAAAGCTCCTTTACAGCGATCAAATACATAATTAAGTGCAGCATTGACAATCAAAGTACCAGACAAGCTAATGATAATAATTCATCAATACATTGAAATCATCAACGCTGCACTCAATGATGCATTTGCTATTCCAAACTTGTTGGAAACATTTGTTGAAGAATGTCATGACAAAAGCTTGGTATTTATAAATGAAGAGAAAATGTTTTGGTTTGAGTGGGTGAACGGTGAGTCTGTGTAGTACAGAAGAGAAAATGTACTGAGGGAGGTGGTGGTTGGTGGAGGTCATTACCGACAGATGGCAGTACACATTTTAAGGTGAACTTTGATTACTCCGTTGAATGGAAACAAGGTTTATTTTCTGTTTTCCATTTCTCTCCAGTCAAAACATAGTTTTGGATTGAGAAACTCTACCAGAGGGGGGGAAATGTTGGCAAGTTGGCTTACTTTTTTTTCAAGTTTTCCTTAATGAGAAAATTTGGAATTTTAGTCTTTTAGTTGAAGGGGATTGAGGAATTACATAGTGGAAGCAAGTTTTATTATTATCTATTTAGTGCATAAAAAAGTAAGAGATGTAAACGAAAAACAAAAAATTATTAGAAATTATTATCTTCCTAACATTGGAATTATCAATGGAGTTGGAATTATCAATGGAGTGGGGTAGAGAATTAAGTAGGTGAGATGGTTAGTATGGTGGGTAGGACAATGGGCATCCTTGTCATAACGATGCCCCCTAACTCACACCCATACCAATTATTTAAATGGAGTAAGTTTTGTTTGTATGGAACTAATATATCTAATATTTTAGAAGTCTTAGTTTATGCAGTTTGTGGTATTAGAAATATAAATTATATTTATTTAAATCATCATTATAAATCATTTAATTTTATCAATCAATTTAGAATCATTCAATAAAGACAACTATTAACAAGAGACGATGCGTCAAAGTCGATCTCAATAATTGGAAAAGAAAGAAAATAGAGATTTATAAATAGAAAGTATAGAAAGAGAGAGCTAAAAGAGAATGATATGTCATTATAAGAGAAAATAGAGATTTATAGATAGGAAGTATAGAAAGAGAGAGCTAAAAGAGAGAATGATATGTCATTATAAGGACAAGTAAAAGTAGAATGATAGAGAGGGAATTTTTAAAATATTAATAATTATATTATTTTAAGAAATATATAAATAAAAATAGAAATTATATTATATGAATGAACTACTCATTTCTACCAATTCAATTGTAAGTTGAAATATTTAATTTTAAAAAATAAATTGTTGACTACTTAATTCAAACTACGAAAATATCTAAGTTTGAGGGCTAGTATTAGTTTTACAATTTGTAAAATGGTATTAGAAAAAAAAAAAGAGCAAGATTGTAAAATAGTAATTAGTAAAACATAGTGTAAACTTAAAGAAATAACATTTTACAATTGACAAAAATAAACACCAATATAAAACTAATAAATATATTTAAAATAAGAAATATAAAATATTTAACTCTATGTTTAAACTTGGTAAGAAAAATAAAATGTGATAATTAATATTGATCTTGGTCCAAGTGCAATTTTTTCATGTGGCTAGTGGCTCACAACCGCTGTCTTACGTAGAATAATCTTTGTAAACATGGATTTCAAGGCCCCTCTTATTGTGTTTTGTGTGGTAATGGGGAGGAGTTTGTCTCCCATATGTTACTTCCATTGCTCCTTTTCTAATCAGCTATAGCGCCTTTGGTGGAGTGTTTGGAGTTGCTCTTGTAGGCATGCTTCCTCTTTGCCTGAGTTATTGGCCCACTTGGGCGATGCTCCCTCCAAGTCTTCTTCTCTCCATGCTGCTTGGATTATTAGCCCATTCATTCTCTAGCATATCTGGCTGGAGAGAAATCCTTGAATCTTCCAAGATGTTTGGATTGGTGTTATGCATCTTTCATGGAAGATCTCACATTCTCTTCAGGAAACTTTTCAAGTGAAGTGTGTGCTAGATGAGGGTATGGATTTGTTTGATCTTGGTATATATAATCACCTCAATTTTCATCTTCAAGATGGGGTTACAGCTCAATGGTATCAAAGAGTGCTCAGGAAGCATCAACAACAGAGGAAAGGATGGGTGAATCGAAATGCGCACTAGACTCCTCCCCATGGAATTTTGAAAATTAATGCTGATGGTTCTTCCCAAGGGAATCTAGGTCCTGCTAGAATTTGGGGAGTGGCTCATTGCAGTTCTAGTGACGTTAAATTCTTTTTCTCAATGCATAAAGGTAATTACACTAATAATCTCATGGAGGATCAAGAAATTTTATATGTTGTGGAACAGTGTTTCATGTGGGGGTGGCGCAAGATTATCTGTGAGTCTGACTCCCAAGTGGTGGTGAACTTGCTTTCCTCACAAGAGCCTGAGGATGTTAGTTGGTAGCTGGTCACTGTTGTTAATCAAACTCTTCTCTTTTGTACCTCTCTTGAGTTCATTAAGTTTACTTACATTCCTTATGAATGGAACAAAGGTGTTGATTGTTTGACCAAATGGGCTACTGGTCATGCTCCAGGCTGGAATATTATGAATAGGGGGCAACTTCTCTTTGAGATGGTGCAAGAATTTGATGAACTTGTTGCTTAGGATAGAGCTCCTTGTTGAGCTCTCCTTGTTGTAATCCTTTATGTTTTAATAAATCTTTACCCCTCCTTTTTAGAGATGGTGTGAGGTGAAAAATAAAAACATTACTTTTTTTGAAAATCTAATCAACTTGTCACAAATGTGGAAAAGATAAAGTTGTAATTATTGCATGATAGAATTGTTAGAAAATATTTGTATTTTTTGTTGAAGAGAATTAAATTTTCTCCCTACCAAAAATAGTATGGTCCAATAGAGTGAATGAAAAATGTGATTTATAAAATAATGAAAAATTAGAAAAAGATATAAATATTTGAAGTTTCTTTTAATCATTTAAATCATATGAGTTGATTGGTCAATTGAATTGAATGAAAGCAATAGTATCCTGCCTTTGGTAGGAACTAAAAAGTATAAGTATATACTTTTCCCTAAAAGATTGTCATATTACACAAATAGGAAAAACATTAAGTAGTTTTGAATTTCTAAGGTCTTTAAGAATTTCATACTATTATCAAATAATTTTTAAAGCAGATTCATGTTGAAATTGTTCTGTACAAATTATAGGGTGAGTAAATATAAGTAAGAAAGAACATACATATGTCTTAATAATACCTAGAGATATTTTCAAGGTATTCAATTTATTTTAAAAATATATTTTTTTAATATATTTTTTAAGTTAATTTTGTTAATGTGTTTAATTTTGTTTGTAGACATTGAAACTCTTAGAATGTAATGTTAGTGGTTATCATTTGGTTGTCATTGATGTCAATATGGTTTCCATTAGTGTCAACATCTGTATCTCAACCTCTAGGGTTTTTATAGTGCATTGCTAGTTGTAAACCAACAAATTTTCTAAAAATTGAGTTATATATACTGATTAATTATGTAGTAATTATCTTTCTCACTAATAGCTTTCTTTTTATGTGTCATTTTTGGCCATTGATTAAGAATTAATTTTATGACTATTTCATGTGTTAGGAGTTGTTTGGATTGTTGGTGGTTGCACAAAGTTTATGTTTTGGGTTGATCCTCTACAAAGTGCTTTGATAATCTCAATCTTGGCAATTTTTCCTAATGTTTCCATCATATATGTTGGCACCAATGATCATGGTAGAGTGTCAGTATGCTCAAGGATCATTGTATTTCTTGAGATGGCATGTCTCATTTTAAATTTATATTGGTTGAGAGGTTTATGGCACAATTTTGGCATTTATATGAATCAATCCAAGTTGTATTGGATCGGGTCATTGATTTGTGAGTATTAAACATGCATGTAATTAATATAATGGAAATAAAAACTTACATTCAGATAGGTAATCAAGAATTTGTAGTCATTTCCTAATTGGATTAGCAAAGGCTTGACATTATACATTTTTTTAGTTCCATATTCATTTTTCTGGGACTAAGCCTTATTGTATCAGTAGTGAGCTTTTTATTGACAATGAGCCTTATTGTATCCCAAGATGTAGCTACTTAAGCAATTAACCTACTAGTAGTACATCGTGTTCAACCAGTTATTATTCTTGTACCAAATCACCTAATTGTTGTCTCCTTAACTAATGTTGTTATCATTTCATGCAAATTAATTAATCTTTGTGATTTTTTCCAATTAGAGTTTCCTAATAGAATTTGGTGTTTTTTGTTTCTTGTGCCTTTTCTTTCATGATTATATTTTTTTGTGGTATATTGTTGAGCTTGAACTAAAACTTCTTTAATTGTAGTGGATGTATGTTAAGTGTAAACTAGCTTCTTCTTCTTTTTAAATGTATTTGTTTGTGAATAATTAATTTTCCCCCAACGTTAAGATATTCAGCCTATTCAACAAATTGCATTAAAGCTTAGTTCCTTGATGTGGAGTTTAACTACTTGATGTAGATCAGATGCCACACAAAATAAATATACATATATTTGATGGATCTGACTACATTTCATTAAAAAATTATATGAAAGGTTAAATGTTGGGCATGTGTAAGATCACAATATGCCAAAAAGTGGCAATGGGAAGAAAAAGTGTTTTTTATCATAGCCAAACATGCCAAATTCCACTTTAGGCATTGGAAAGGTGATCATGAGAGCTATAATACGGACAAGATTTTTTTAAATTATATTACTTAGTAAAACTTAATTATAATCATTTGAAGATAACCCTTAGTTTGAAACTTAAATTAATCACAACATTTGCATACAAATTTTATTTTTTTAACTTCCATTTTTTCGTCTATAAGAATTGACATAGTTAAAAATTAATTAATCATGAAAATTTACATTTTATGTACTAATGAGTTTTTTTTTAAATCATAAATCATTATATAGAGTTTCCTTGTTGATCTTTTTTTCCAATTGGCCAAGATGACCTAGGAGAAAATGTCTTTATAGACCTATCTTACCCTCTCTCTCTCTCTCTCTCTCTCTCTCTCTCTCTCTCTCTCTCTCTCTCTCTCTCTCTCTCTCTCTCATACCTGTTTCTTCATTATCTATATCACCCCTTTTTATATCAAACTATTTCCCCATTTATCTTGACCTTCCTATAGTTATATCTTCATGTCTATCTATATTTTATTATCTTTGATCTCTTTTATTTTCTTCATCTTGTTGATTGGACCATCACAATATGGTTATTGATTAAGACATTGAAGTGTGGTTATCATTGATCTGGAAAACCATTGAAGAGGTAAAATCATTATTGAGAAGTTAGCTCAATAGGTAAATAGGTAGGGACAATAGGCAAATAGATATACCATAATAGTGAAAAGTAGCACCTAAGTAAAATGGACACAATTAAAAAAAATGATGGTTTGGTAAATGCAAATGGTAAAAGTATTATTAGTTAATTGGAATACACTTCCTATTGGAAATCTTTAGAATAACTTGGGGGGGGGGATGAGTCAGTTATCCAAGGTCTAGATGTACGAATAGAACTTTTCATAGCATAGTGAACCCATATCCATAAAAACTTGTTATGCATGCAACCATTAGATCATACAATGATTAAACTTTGTAGGTTATTGTCCTTGGTCAAAATAACTTTGTAGAAATGTAAACATGAAACATAACAGATTCAATAACACATTTAACACATGGATTTTATGTGGAAACCCAATTTGGGGAAAAACCACTAGTAACATGCTATAATTCTCACTCTTCAGAAGTGATGCCATGTGTAAGGCCAACCTATTAAAGGTTACAATACACACTATTAAATGTGACTCAGTTAGAGTATTTTAATCACCCTATTAGGAGTGAACCTTGTTAGAGGACTTTAGATCATTCACTTGGAATGCCAGCTAGTTAAAAGATTCATAAATGACTTTTAGGTCAACCTTTATCCAAAGGATTTACCCTAGACTTATACAATGATTAGAAAGTAACAATAAGGATTGATCTAATAAGAAATTACAACCCACTTGTAGACTACAGATCTATGTTTCAATCCTCCATTCTTCTTGGCTTTCACACACTTTAGCTCTGATAGCTTGTTCACCCTTCAAGCATTCATACTCATAAGCCTTCTTGTTTTCCTTGCTAATAATAGTCTCTTTTTTTTGGCCACTGAATGAAGAAAATAACCTAGACTCCTTGTCTTCCTTAGGTTCTCGCACATGACAACCTTTTCTTTTGAACAACTCTTTATAGATAGAGTTTTAAGATCTTTTGTTGTTTCACCTCAATCGTCTATTTTAGGATTAGGTAGGATGCAATGAATCTACCCACTTTTCTATTTGGTTCCTCTACAAACTTTTTCTTCAATCCTTCTTGAATTGCCACAAAATGGTTTACCTTGAATTCTATGCCACCAACTCATCATAGTTATCTTCCACACACTTCACACAATTCAAGAAAACAAAATAGTCAACTCAAATTTATCAAATCTATGATTTAACATGAATAATGGCACTAAACATCAATATGTTGTTACTCAACTTCCATACTATTCTTCCACTCGTCCTCAACTAGTTGACTTGGTAAACACTAAAGCTTACTAGTGCTCGACATCAACTAAAATTTACTCGGCTTACACTAAGTTCACTCAACATACACTAAATCTTCACTTTGCTCCATTCCAACTGATTTTCTTCTTAGCTTGTACTAACTTTTATCGACACCTATTGTTCACTCAGTCAAGCTTGGCAGACTCAATTCTTCTTACTTGTTCTTCTAGACTTAATCAATGTATCCAACCTTTGCAGCCTTAATTAGATAATCAATACACCATATCATCGCTATATTAGTTGATCTTTGTGCTCCTATCTTATACCATAACTCAACCTTTCCTCTAGGTGCTTGTATCACATTTTATCAAAACCTCCTCATCAATCAAATAAACGATAGTACTCAAATCAACTAAGAAGTTGTCTTACCAAAAAATAGTAGGCTTGACATCAATGACAAAACAATGGTTGAAACACATAGTCATACTTGTATAAATCTTTTCTCAACACCTCCAATTGGTACGAAGGAGAAAATTTTATTAACATTGAAACTAAGACTATCAAAAAAAGAGAATAAATTGAATAGGTAAATAGACCTACCTATTGGATACAATTGATTAATTGTGTGTTGTCTTTGATGTTACAAAAATGCCATATCATTATGAGTCAGTATATTTCAAGATCACTTGGGTAGTAAAGACAGTTTTCTATGTCTACCGAGTGTTCCTATGACTGCCTACTCCAAAAGGCAGTGTCTACTGAGTTCACTTGAGAGTTGAAGGAAAGTATGCAGAAGGTGAGTGTTAACTAAGCTCACATGGTTAATGAACGAAATTTGGATGGAACCAGTGTTAATTGAGCTTGCTCAATTGCCAAAGGATTTTTGTGAGTTTTCAATTTTAAGCAAGCTTTTTTTGGTTAACAAAGGAAATCATTTTTGAGTTAGTTTCTACTGAGCTGGGTTGGCTAGCAAAGGATTTTATTATTTTGACATATTAAGCTTAATTGATTTATCTATTAATTCTAGCTGATTGAGGTGATGAATATTAATTGTTCTAAGTTGTATTTGAGCCGACTTAACAAAGTGGAAGATACAAGTATAAGGTAAATTTTGTGATTTCAACATATGAGGTGGATGTAATGCATGAAGATGTTATTGAAAATCTAATGATGAGAAGAGGAAACAAATTTGAAGGATAAGTAGAATATCCTTGTGAAGTAGAAAAGCTATATTCAATTAGGAAGGATCAATTACATGCCAAAATAGAGATGTATAATCAACAAATTAGTTGCATTCAAATTAGGTCATCTCATTATTACTCTCTAACCATTGTAGCAATGATCTAAATATCCTAACAGAGTTTTCTTAATAGATATTTACAATTCCTCTAACAAGATGGTAGTTCTATTGAATTGTCTAAAAACCTCTAACAAAGCCACACCTAATAGGGTGATTAAATCCTTTAACAAGGTCACACCTAATAGTGTATTTTGTAACCTTTAATAGGGTTAGCTCCTAACAGAGCTCACTTTAGAAGAGTAAAAATAATAACTAGTTACAATTGGTGGTTTTTCTCAAATTGAGTTTCCATGTTAAATCCTGGTGTCAAATGTGTTTCAGCTATTTTCTTTTATGTATTTGAAACTAAGTTAAAGTAGTGGTAATCACAAATAATATCTAAAGTTTATATGTCAAGCATTTATTGAGTTACAACATTTTGTATGTGCTTACTGAGCTTTAGCAATATTCAGTTTTTAGTTTGCATTTTGTATTGACATCTAAGGAATCTAGGATTTATTTTAGTAGTAACTGATTCACCCTTCCCCTCTCAATTACTACTCTTATATTTCCAACAATTGGTATCAGAGCTTTTGGTGCTTGCAGAGAAGGTTTCAAGGACCTAAGCTAAAGATCAACATGTCTTATAGAAGAGAAATCTCCAAGCTAAATAGAGACAATTTTGTAGCATGGCAAGGACATATGAGGTTACACTTGGCTACCACCAATGACTTAGGATGCAAGCATCTTGATACTAAATATAAGACTCCCACTAGAACATTATACATTGAAGATATTGCTTAAAAAAAAATCATAACATCATGATGATTGATATTGCATCTGCTCTTAGCAAGTCAAAGATTGCAAGACAGCTTATGAGATGTCGATCAAACTGAAAGATTATATATATATATATATATATATATATATATATATATATATATATATATGGAGGAGATGACAATGTAAGAAGAGCTAAGGCTAAAAGTATTAGAGGGAATTTTGATTAGATGAGAATGAGAGAAGATGAGAGCATCGCCAAATATGTGAAAAGGATCAAAGCAAGTGTAAGTGCAATCAAAGCATTTGGAGGAGACATTGAAGAGAAAATAGTTGTAGGCAAGGTACTTAGAACTCTTCTTCCTATTTATGAAATTAAAGTATTTTCTATTCAAGAAATGAGATGTGATCCAAATAATAAAATATCTATGGATGCTCTTGTTGGAAGATTGATAGCTTTTGAGTTAGATAATTTTGATAACTATGTTCCTAGTTCAAAGATTATTGAATCTTCTTTTAAAGCTAAACTCTCACTCAAAGAAAAGGGTAAGAAATCAAAATCCAATCAATTAGGAAGTGAAGAGGAAGGAACATTAGACGAAAGTTTAGATAGTGATCTTGAAGTTGTTGAAGCCCTACTTGCAAGGAAGTATTCCAAAGGTAGAGGAAAGTACAAAAGTAAAGTTCCTCTTTAATCTACTTTTCCTATGAAGAAGTTGGTCACATTGTTGCTAGGTGTCTAAATAAGAAAATCAAAGATGAAAAGAAAAGAAATAAGAACAAAGGCAAGAAGGATTCCAAAAACTACAAGAACTACAAGGACAAAGGTAAAAAATCTTGTTTTATAGCTAAAGATTCTGATAACAGTGAAGATGAAATGGTATATATTGTTGTGAAAGATTAATCTGATGATGAAGGAGAGAAGATGGCACTTATCTCTTATGTTAGCAAAAATGATATATAGATTATTGATAGTGGTTGTTCACATTATATGACTAGAGACAAAACAAAATTTGAGCACATAGAATATTATGATGGAGGTAGTTGAGATTTGGAAACAATGAACCTTGTAACATAAAAGAAAAAGGATGTATTTCATTGACTAAAGAACTTGTATGTGACAATGCTTATTGGGTTGAAGGACTAAAGCATAATTTACTAATTGTGGCATAATTGAATAACATTGGATTCATGGTAGAATTCATGAATGGACAGGCCAAACTACTAGATGGAAAAGGAAATCTGGTTGGATCTAGCAAGCAAACAAAAGGTAATCTATTTTATCTTGATCTTAGTGATTGTTCATATTTTATTTCTCAAGTAGAGGAAAGCTAGTTAGTTATGGCATAAAAGGTTATGTCATGTAAACTTTGATAATTCAATTAAGATAAGAAAACATAAAAGGGCAAGAGGTATTCCTAGTTTGAAGAAACCTGACATGGGTCAATGTAAGAATTTCCATTTTTTTAAGATGGAAGTCGTCCGTTTTTTAAATCCCCAGACCCAAGAATAACATGTTGGATTATTAAAGATAATACATAGTGTGATCTAGTTGAAACATAATAAAAAATGTCTATCAGATAGATATTTTTCTTCGAATAGATCTTCATTTGTCATGAGGAAGAATGAAAATTTCTTATTTTGGCAGTCCAATTGAAGACTAGTTTCAAAAGCAAAAACTATCAGTCAGAAGAAGTCTTGGAAATTGTTCATATAGACTAATGTGGACCTATTGGAATAGAAAGCTATAGTGGAGAAAAGTTTTTCATTCTTTTTGTTGATGACTTTTTAGAATGATGAGATTAATGCATCTAAAAGAAAAATCAGAAGCCTTTTAAAAATTCAAGTGTTATCTGGCAAGGGTAGAAAGGGAAACTGGAGAGAGGTTGAAATGCTTAAGATTAGATAGAGGTTGTGAATTCATCTCCAATGAATTCAATAATTTCTACATTGAAAGATGAATCAAAAGACAAGTATCAACCCCTAGTACACCATAGTAGAATGGTATAGCTAAAAGAAGAAACAGATCTATCATGGATTGTGCAAGAACCCTAATGATTGAAAAGAAGTTTTCTCTCAAATACTAGAAGTAAGATATCAGCATTGCAATTCATACCTTGAATAGAGTATAGTTGAAGAAAGATTCAAACAAAACTCTTTATCAATTATGGTATAGCTACAAACCTAATGTAATTTACTTGAAAGTATTTGGCAAAAAATGTTATATCTTAAAAGAATCTAGAAAAGGAAAATTTGATGTAAAAGGTGATAAATGCATATTTCTAGGATATTCTTGTAGAAGTAAAGCGTACAAATGTTTGAACTTATCTACTCATGCAATTATAGAAAGTACAGATGTTAGAATTGATTAGTTTGCAAAAAAGAGTGAAGAAGAAAGCAACAAGGAGCCAGAAGATTACAGAAGATTTGTTTGCTTTGAACTTGATAGCCTACCAAATCTATCTAAAAGAAAGGAATCTTTATCTCCCGAGTCACCAAAATCTCCAACAATTACCAAGTCACAGATAGTGCAACCAAAGCTATAGTTAGAAGGACCTAAGTCATAATTAGGACCTGAGTCATAATTAGAAACTGCCGAGCTAGTTCAAACTGAACCTGATGGACCTAAGTCACAAATAGAAGGACCTAAGCTTGAAACTAAAATTCAAGATGAAGATGGTGGAACTCATTCAAAGACCAAAGAGCCTATGTAAGAAAGATATGTCAGAAGACATCATGCACCTGATTAGATCATTGGAGACAAATCTGATGGAACAATGACAAGAAGAAAATTAAAAGGTACATGTTTACTTATTGAATTTGAACCTAGAAGTGTTAAAGTTGCTCTAGAAAATGAAAACTGGATTGAAGCAATTAATTAAGAGATAGAACAAATAGAAAAGAATAAACTTAGACTCTTGTTCCTAGACACAAGGATAAAAATGTAATTGGTACAAAGTGGGTATTCAAAAATAAGTTGAATGAAGATGGAAAAGTTTCAAGAAACAAAGCAAGATTGGTGTGCAAAGGCTATTCTCAAGAAGAAGGTATTGATTATGGTGAGACTTTTGCTCCTATGGCAAGACTAGAAGGTGTTAGTGTAAGAATTTTCCTTCGGGAAAAATCACCCAAGCTCAAGGAACTCAAGCACAAGCATAGAATAGACCAAAGTATGATCAAAATAATAATATCAAAATGAATTGATGTAATGTCATGTACATACACACTAGGAGTGCCTAAATATAAAGGCCTCTAGAATGCTTCTAAAATGTCTAGAAGTCATCACACTAATAAGTCTTACAACCAAGCACATGTCCACCAAGAGTGGATTATCCTCCATTAAGCACAGGAGTTAGTGCAATGATAAGAGGATAAGACTACAAAGGTGTAGCAATAAAATTATGTTTTAGACACCATGTACTAAATTAAGAGTGCAAATAAATTCACCTACCCTAAGCCATAGTCAAATTTGAGGCAAAAAAACTTTTGCAAACCGGCACCCGAAGGCCTGATTTGCAAATTTGGTATGATCATTTCTTAGATCTACAAATTTATTTTTCAAATCGGTATTTTATTTTCTCTACAATTTGTTTGCATTTTTCTACAATTTTTGGAACCATTTAAGAAAAAAATTGGGCATATTAGGCCTGTAGAGAAAAAAAATTGCAAAAACCGAGTAGTGAAAACTCAGCCCCCATAGGGAATATTCACTATTATCTTGGAATATTCCATCAGTGACATAGATCCAGCCATTTACAACACACAAATTTTGGCCGACACACTGCAAATTTTAGCACCAACCACGAGCCTAACCTCTAGCGGACTACGTGTCCCAACATTTGGTGAATTCCACTGGCCTCAACTTCACATTACCTCCATGGTATTCATGTTTTAAACACCATTGTAGCTCATTCTTTTGCAAATGTGGGACAAAATTTGTCTCCACTATCAATTTTAAACCCATTTTCTTGACAACAGCAATAAAATCTCTAATGTTTGGCGAAGTAAAAATTCCAATTTCTAGGAAACCCATCCTCCAATATGAAGGTACTTCTTGGCTATTGAATACATCATTGGCCATCTTCAAATTTTCTGGCATGAAAATTGTTCCTCCTATTGGCTCCTAATTTAATAGCTTTGAAAATAACCAAGAAACCAAACCAATACATCTAAGGTTAGCAAATTACTATCATGGATGCACTTGATTGTAGTCTTGGGCCAACTATAAGGATAATTCCTTCTTCTTCTTTAGGCTTTGTTAGACCTAGGTGGGTAGACCTCAGATTCTTTATATGGTACCAGTGTAAAGGCATACTACTAAATCTGGAAAATAGATAAAATCCCTTAATGTTCTATGTTTATGCAAGCATTCATAGGTGAAATAGCTAATAACAGAGCACATGAACCTGATAAACCAAGTGAGGGAAAATCTTTTAATTCTTAAACATAAAGGGAAATATATTCAATTAAGATTTGTATCTCAGCATAACCCGGGTATGCAACAACAAAGAAAATGTATCCTTCAAGCTAACTAGTCCCTTATCCATTGGGCATCAACTAAACTTTCACATACAGATGGATACCTAAAGTATACTCATACACTTAGACATCTGATCTATCTATTTTACTTGTAAATAGACATCAATCTTCACAAAAACTATCATGCTTATGGTCATATCCTCCTAGTATAATCCACAATCCTGTCAATGTAAACAAGAATTTACATGGATCTTTTTTCCAATATCAAGTCTATTTTAACATACAACCTTAAGGGATTGCAATTGAGTTCAAGCTCTTCATTCTCAAACACAAAAGATTGCAAATAATAGAAGCAAGAGATGAGAATTAGAATAAAACTAAAAGAAATGAAGTTTCTTGTATTAATTTTCTTGAAAACAATACATCATCTGTATGCCACAATTCAAAAAAGAACACCGAGACATGACTGTATAATATGAAATGCTTCAAAAGAAATAGAATAAGTTGTGAACACTAAAAAAATTGGTATCACAACTATAAAACTGGTGCCAACCTTGTGGTCTCACAAGTCATAAAAATTGGAACCCTTTAAAAGAGCAGAATAGGAAGATATATAGGAGAGAAGATATTTCTAGAATTGCAATCTAAATTTGACATCTATCCCCTAGAAATGATCTTCAATCTGAAGTTGCTAAAACTGAACTTCCTTCAACTACCTGCAACCAAAAACCATAAATGATACCAAAATATCTGATATATCCCCCTTTAATAATCTACAAAATATCTCATGGAGAAAATATCAAGAATTCATCACAAACTGTACTAAAGCTTGAAAATATGATCTTTGCTTGTCACTTCTGCTTTTGCTGGCAAAATCAACTTGTGTTGTCAGTAAAACTTAATTACTTCCAACTACACTAAAAACCAATCAAATTATCCTTTAATTTATTGATGAGATTAAAAAAAATGATGAAATCATGGCCAAATCTAATTGCAATTTCATCTACAACTTTAAATCTACACTTTACACTAAGAAGCCCCCAAAGTTAGAAAACTTCATGTAGCTACTTCCTATTAATACCTGCACAAAATTTGATAGCAAAACTGGAAAACTCACTCTTTGTCGATTCCAACGATATATTACACTGCCCATTTCTAATCAAAATCATGCCCCTAAGAATGGAATGAAAAACTAGCTCCCATGCCATGAACAGTCATTAAAAATTGAAAAATTTAAAATGTTAATATAGTCACAAACTATATAAAACATTAAAATTTTAATTCTTTCAACATATCAATGCATTTGAAATCATTGGATTTTGATTTTTAAATCATTTTTCTCCCCTGTCCACTTTTCCCTTTTTTATTCAATGAAATGTACCCAAGTGGGCCTTTTATCATTTTATGCATTTGAAATACTTTTTTAATTTTATCCTACTTCTCTAAATTTAGGAATCATGGCCATTTCGTAGCATCTCACATGAAAAATTTTCCTCCCATGACCTTACGAATTTCGTAAGATCATGGGCCTCCAAATTTGGACCCCTGACCTTTCGAAATTTGTAAGGTCATAGGCCCCTCTCTCCCCTCCTCCTGATTCTATGACTCATCATATCTTTAGCATTCTCCAACTGAGCCCCTACAATCTCCCAACTAGGTTGACAATCCACCACATTGCACTATTTGTTTGGGTGTGGTATTTGTTCAAAACTTTGAATTTTTATCACCAATCTGGCTGCAGGCAAGCCCCTCCAAGCATGCAATAGCTACCTTAAGACATGTGTCTTGTGACACATTAACCTTTGTGTGTCTTGATTTATAAATAGCAAAACTAACCATTGAGTTTTCCATGTGGGATAAAAAAGGAAAAGGCATCGTCTATGCCATGCTATGCGGGTCTACTCAGTTGGGCATTTTCCTTGCATGGGGATCCTTTTTTATGCTATGGAGACTCCGTTGGAAGTTGCCTAGCATTCTTCCCCATTGGACATGGACTGCCCCTTCTCTTAACACTAAAACTCCCTATTCATGTGATGTGCATGCCTCTACTAGTGCATGGATCTTTGTACTCTTCCTGCGTGAGCATGGAGCTGGGTGGAAGCACATTGTTTCAAACTGGCATCCCCCTTTGAAAAAATGTGGATCTCCTACTATTGCATGGAAAGCCCCCTCATACCATGGCTTATGCTCAAAATATGGGTTTTTATCAATGCTTATAACCCTGCAAATGCCATCTTCATCCAATCATAGTGAGAGTTTGTTCCACAAATCTCCCCTCACTTGCCAATCTAATACTCAATGCACATGTTTTCTTTTTATTTATGTGGCTAAGAATGCTTCAACTATCATGAACGTGAATTTCTCTTCATTTGGATGATGTTGATCTTTGCTCTAGCAATGGACTAGCTCCTGCAAATGGTGTCTCCCTTGTGGTCTACGACTTCATTGTGTATTTATTTCTACATTTTATGTTCTATGAATGGAAATGGAAATATTTTATAATGTCACATCCCCCTGACTCGAAGTCACCTCCAACTCCATGAAGCACCTATCATAGATGTTGTAACTTATGCCCTTGGGTGGAAGTCTTATTGCAGGCTTTGGCATTGGTTTAACTACTAACTTTGCTTTGAATTTTTTCACAAGTTTGAGTGATGGCTTTCCCAACACGGAAGGCCTTCTTTTCTCTAGATACAACAATATCTTCTCTTTCCTTTGATTTCCACATATTCTTTTTAAAAACATCCATTCATCCTCTATAGCCCACAATGTTTTAATGCAAACTTCTAATTTATAAAAGAAAAACAAATTATTGTTCGAACATATTGGCTCCACTATCATTCACAATACATTTGATCTTCAATCAATCTGATGGAAACAATCAGACCCAAAGTGGGTCTGGCTATAAAAAAAAATTGCTTCCAAACAACTGATATGCAAACTGATTCACCAATCATCCTGAACTAACTAAAATAAAATTTTGACCACTGAATCATCACTTAAAACTCATTTTATCACTATTCTTTAAACTATGATTCACTGACAATAAGGCTTGTTGCCTAGCTTTAAAAACTGATTCAAACATCTGATCAAGCTCTAAAACTCTAGATATCCTATCTCTCTAACACATTTAGTATGCCTGCCAAATCTCATCACATGATGACATCAAGGTCAAAAGATATCAACCTCCAAATTCATTTACTTATAATTACCTATAGATAAACATGTTAGAATACAAAAAATTGTGTTTGGTTTTGGCCTTGAAAACTGGGCAAATGAGCACTTGAGGATCTAGAAACTAGGGCATTGGTTCACTGTCATGAGGGGAATTTAATTCTATGATTTGGACTCATGACAAATAACAGGGCAAATTTGGCAAGTGCACAAAGTTGGTTACCTAGATTTGCAGGACAGTGAACATTACCAGAAAAGTGTTTTTTTCCAAAATGGAATGACCTTGGGAAAGTGTGCAGACGGATTCACCAAGACTCAAAAATTGGCACACTTGTAGTATTTTTAGAGTAGAATGAAGGGGAACAAACCATTCAGTCCCACCAATCACGAAATCAAAGATATGACATCCTGAACAGGGCTCCCAATCAATTTGCATTTCTAATTACCAGTGAAACTTATAAATTGCAAAGAGAATCATGTTTGAAAATTGATCAAACGGATTTGTCATAGGCTCAAATCAAGAACGTAGCAAGTCTCTAATGTTTAGAATATGATGCAAAAGGAATTTACTTATTTGGCTTAACTAGTCAAAACTTATAGCTTGTCAAACAGGGCTACATGGAAAAATGAATATGCAGATGTATGAAAACAATAAATTGTCAACTTTGAGGGGTTTAAAACCTAGTCAAACAGATTCAAAATGACTTGAAACTTGGAACATAGGTTCTTTGATATGCATAATAAACATCCTCAGAGTGGAGAGTCGTGAATCTTAATTGGGTAAAAGATATTCAAACACAAACTGGGCCCTCTATTGTTGTTTGACACTAAGGCAAATTTGTGAAATATGACACCAGCTCAAAATAGAACTTCACAAAATGATAGTTTATCGTTATAGAAAGCATGGATAGGCTGAATGCAAGGTGTTAGAAACATAAAACACCACCTAGGCCATATTATGATAGTCGGATACATATGCATGGAAAGCATTCATAGGGACTCAAAACAACTTCAAAATTTGGAATAGACACTCAAAACAGGAATGCAATTTTGAGCACCAACACCTCATATGACAACATTAAAGCTTGACCCTAGAAACATGTTTTGGGCACCATGACTACCTTCCTACCCACCTTCTATGTGGAGCCTTCCTTGGTCATTGCTAAGTCCCCACACGATGCATTTAAAAACTTCCTCCAACAAATTTGTTTTGGAAATCTTCTCACCAGTCAAAGAAGTTTTGGTGACTAACAAAGACCCCACCATGTGGAGCACCATGTAGTCCCAATTTTCTGACAAAGCAACCATGTTATCACATGACCTCACAAATGCTATGTCAACTAGGGAGCATAGTCAGTTGCCATGTGGCCCAGCCATAGCCCACCACATGTCTACCTTGACACATAGGATTCGTAATTCACCATTTAAACATTTGTACACTATTAATGTTATTGTGACATCACTACCACGTTAGCAAGGGTATTTTTGTTAACATAAGCATTTTACTATGCTAAATTTTATGGTCATCTAATTGTCATTCATTGGCCCAATTGAACTACTATAATGATCATTTGATTGTCAAATATAACCCTGTGTTTTGCTACCTAGACCCCTCTTCAGATGTAGTTTTGATTTCACAGTCCAACTTTGGGAGGCTATAACTTAGTCATCCAAACTCCAAATTAGGTGCAATTTATTTTTATTTTAGGTAGAATTTCCTGAACTTTTCAGTGGTGCTTTTTTTTTGGTTTTGGTGCACGGATATGTTAGAAATTACATTTTTTGGTAACTATGTTGGTCTCAGAATGATTTTGACATTTTAGTGTCAGCACACTTAACCAATTCTTTGTTCAGTGTCGAATATAATACAAAAGTCGAGCTATAATGTATGCCGAGCTAGAGAATTCAACAGGTGCCAAGTGAACTTCAAGTACAAAGCAAGTAGTATGTGCCAAGTGAAGTTTAAGTGTCAAGTGATGTATAGATGCTGAGCAAAGTATAGGTGCCAAGTCACTATAGATGTCGAGTGAAATAGAATTGCTATAGGATCCGAGTGAGCTAATTTTTCTATATGTGTTGAGCATCAACAACTAGTATATGTTGAGTAACATGGAATCAACATATGAGTTTGTGCCTTCACAAACTTAGATGTAAACCATTTTTAGAGCTGACATGGGATGAATCTCGAAGGATCTTGAAGATAAGAATGAATCTTTTACATTACCTATGTAATCAGAATGCAGCCAATAAGAAAAATGCAATAGGCATGCAACCAATAGAAAAAGTGTATGAATTGAGTGGGAAATGAAGATTTAATATTGATCGTAGATTCATACCTAACCCTAAATCTTCAAAATCTTTAAAAGGAAGATGAAACCCCATTGTATATGTGGATGAAAGAAGTGTATGGGTGAACTATAGCAAAATTTAGAGAGAAGTTTAAAAGACTTAGTGAAGAACAAACCAGCATTGTAGAATCTAGTTATTGAAGAATAGATTATCAAAACCTTGTAGAGTGACATATTTGATCAAGAAATGATTAGAGTGGCAGAGCAGAACAAGGATCTAGAATCAGCAATTGAAGATTGCAAAGCTATCAGGTCAAAAAGGTTTTCTAATACTCTCTAACAATTGTATTAGATATGGAAATCCTATGGACTTAGGTTGTCCTAGCAACCATTTGTAAATCCTTTAACAAGGTGGCATTCCAAGTGAAGGTACAAAAGTCCTTTAACCAAGCCTACTTTTAGTAGGGTAATGAAATCCTTTAACTAGGTCACTTTTAGCAGAGTGTAAAGTCTTTAATAGGATAGACTTTTCACAAGGTAGACCATTGGAAGTGGTCAAACATTGTAACCTTGAATAGTTACACGTTGTTGCAGTAATATTTTGTGGTGTCATCCCCACCCCAATTTTACCTTCTCATTTTTGGGGGGTTTCTAGGTTACCAAATTTGTGGGTTGTCTATTTTCATGCATGTCATTACTTTCATGTTTATTAGATAAATTTGATGCATGTGAATGATTTCAGTTAAGTGAATTGAAAAGGTTAAATTCTATAACTTTTGATTCACACACCCCCCCCCCCTCCCCTCGAACTCTTAGAAGTAAATCTTCCCACTTGTTAATTCCAACAATTGGTATCATAGCTAAGTTCTCACAAGGAGAAGCTTTACAGCTTCGAGAAAAGATGTAAAAATGGAATTCTACAAACTTGGGAAGATCATAGAGAATTAGGCAATTGACATATAACTTGATTTACATGCTTTGGAAGAATCTAGAGGAGAACTAAGAAAGTCTTTAAAAAGGAGAAAGGGTATTTCCATAGCTAAGAATGACACATAGTACAAGGAGATTGACACCTCAAATCTATTTTGTAATGGAGATTCCAAAGAGTTTGATGCAGCAATAGTAGACCTGATAGAGAAGAATAGAAATCAAGCAGAAGAAATCAGAACACTCAAGCTTGAACAAGAATCACAAGCCATGATGCTTTGTGAGGTAACTGAATAGAAGAAAAGAGCCATTGAAGACAAGGCTATGATAGAAGAAGACAAGAGAAACCTAGCCAATAGATTGGCAGAAAATTCAATTGAGCTTGCAAGAATCTCAAACATGCAGCTGGACAACCTGAGTTAGATGATGAATGCACATCATAAACTAAATGTCAAGGACATTGAGATCTCTACACTAAAGATGCAAAACGGACAATTGTAAAATGACCTGAAAAGAGAGAAGGAGATTATAGAAAGCTTCAACAAACCCAATGAGGCAATCAAGTACTTTGAGCAGTTATTGGAATCACCAAGGGCCAACAATGACAATTCAAGACTTGGTTACATCAGCACTGAACAAGGAGAGTCCTTCAAGACTGTAGAAGAAAGGAGTAACAAAGATAAGAAAACTAAACCTACTTTTCATTTCTGTGGTAAAAAGGGACATAATTCTAATGTATGTAGGAGCAAGAATGCCCATCAGCATGATAAGCCTAATAATGCAAGTTACTATCATAAGTGCAAAAAGAAATGACATCAAGCACATAACTATAGGACTAGGACTATCAAAACACCAAAATTTGAAGGTCACTACTACAATTGAAAGAAGTATGGACATAGAGCTTTTGAGTGCAGATCAAAGCCTATGTGGACATTAAATCAGGCAACAAGGGGAGGTAACCATAGACATCACCACAATTGGGACTACAACACCAAGTATATCTATCATTACTGTCAGGAATATGGATACATTCCTAAAAATTGCATAAGGACACATTTTAGAGGGAACTACAGTAGATGGTCGAGCCAAACCACATGTTTTAGTTGCTTGAATACTGGTCATATCAGCAAGAATTGCCCAACCAGGTCAAGGCACCCAACTCAAAGAATGATAAAGGTAAAGAGAAGATAGATGTTAAACACATCAAAGGAGAAATGAAGAAGACATGGAAGATGAAAGATGGGAGTAGCACATCAAATGAAGGGATCACTTCACCTAATAGGTCAAGTGGTCATACTTCATAAACTAAGCAAGAGAAGGCATAAGAGACTGATTTACAAAGTTTTATCATACATCAGTTTGTAAACAAACAAGAACTAAAGAGAATAGATTAGCATGAACAAAGATGCAAAGTCAAAAATTGAAGAAATCACAAGTGTTGTCGAGTTGCCTTCAAATACAGAGTAAAAAATTTAGTACATGCCAAGTTGATTGTCAAAACAGTAGAAGCCAAGTTGGTAGAGGAAGCTGAGTAAAGAAGAAATCTTAGTTGATGCCAAGTAAGTAATACTCTAGTGGAAGCCTAGTAGTGGAAAAATAATGGAAGTTGAGTAATTTAGAATCCTTTAGCAGCCAAGTGGATAGTTGTAAACATACTAAGCATTAAATGGGATGAAAATAGGGTATATTGTCACATTTTCATTCATTTTTCTTCATCGAGAACAAAGAGAAAAGACAATAAAGAGTGCAAAGTGAATCCAAAGTGAAGAAAATAGTGCATACAAAGATTTCTACAACATTTCAAACATGATTCCATCAATTTTAAGGTATTTACAACTGTGCCGAGCTATGCAGTTTCATGCTTTTCTTTGTGTTGAAACCCTAGTTTGTGTAAAATGGCATCTAGCTCAAGAAAAACTCAAGAGAAGGAAACATTTGAAGTTCAATTAGTGTCCAAAAAGGCTAGGTAACCCAATTTTCATCCTATCCTAGAGGTTGCATACAAGAACAACCTAGTCAGTGCCTTTCTATTATACCCCCAAAAGTTGTAATGGTTCAAGACATAAGGAAATGTTATAACTACAAAATTGGAGCCATAGGTGACATGGAAATGAGGGAGGCATATAAGAAATTGTATGATAATGGAGTGTTGAAGGAAGAATACAAAATTGTTGGGAGGAAGGGTTTAACACAAGAACTAGAGTTCCCCACTATTTTCAAGATAGACTGGATTAGGTTAGTATTAAGCCGGATGCATGATGGTAGTTTATGGTTGGAGAATGGTCCTATAAAAACCACTAAAAGGATCATTCATAGAGTAACCAGGTACCCAACCCTAGATTGGCCAAATACTATTGGGAGTGATGCAAAGGAAGCAATTGAGAAAAACACAGGTGCAAAATAGAATAAAAGAGGGATGACAATTAACACAATCCAAGACCCTCTAGTAGACTTTTCTATTGGAGTCATAGAACACATATTCTATTAGTCTAGTAGACTCAACAATGTGCCCTATATTGCAGTAGATGTTGGATACAAACTGGTGAAGAAAGATCATACATATGATCTTGCAAAGCTATAATTACAACAAATCAATGAAAATCTAGCAACCATCAGAAGAACAAACGGAGCACAATGCAAATTTGGTTCAATTTTGATATGCATTTTCTTTTATGTGTAGAATGAATTCCCTTATTTTGGTAAAGTGGCATGGAGAAATGATAGGTCAATCATAGCTCAAGTTAATGAATACATAGAATAGATGGGAGCCAATTTTGAGACCTTGATGACAAGTCATTTTGAGGATTTTAAGAAATCAATGAAGCAAAGACTTAGAATTCTAGTTTCTTTAGTAGAGAAACATGTAAATGAAGTTTTTTTTCTTGTAGATGTTGATTTCACATACATACAAGCAACCATACCAAGAGTGAGATGGTTAAGACTTCTTCGATATGAGATAAACATAGACGAAGCATCAGCAGCAATAACTACACTATTTGTAGAGGAAACTGACAAGGATGCACCACATTTTGGAACCTATGATGTTGTGAGATCCAAAGTAGATATGGGATTGAAGATTGCGTCCACCTTAAAAAAAAAAAAGACAAGCTTGTAAAGAAGCTGAAAGCCAAATTTGGGGAAGGAACTGCAAAAGAAGCAAAGGAAGAAAGTGAAGATGTTAAGGGAGATAAAGAAGAGCAAGATCAAGGGCCACTTGCCCTAACCCAAGGTATGGGAGAAGATGTAGATGAAGAGGAAGTTGTTGAGCAAGAAGCACCAAAGGTTGAGCCAAAGAAGAGGAAAGCTCAGAAGTAGCCAATTGCAAAGCCCCAAGGGAAGAAGAAGAAACCTACAAAGCCGAGTCTAGCCAAGCCAACCACAAGGGCTAACACCAAGGCTACAACACAAGGGGCAAAGGTGCAGGAGAAATAATGGGCAATAAAACAAGGAGGATCTATGAAATAGAAAAAGAGAAAAAAAATATGTTGCACATCCAGAATCAGACAAGGAGAGAATAGAATCTGATGAAGAACAATTTAGATTGGTAAGATTCTCTACCACATCTAAATTAGAAAACATTTGCAATAATATTAGAGGTAATGCAGATTTATCTAGTCTAAAGACCATAGATTTTAATAAATTTTCAAAGGAATGACAAAGCATAGTGGAAGAGTCCATCTACACTATGATGGCTAAGTTCAAGACTACTCCACTTGAACTAGACACTGCAATGCCAAAGGAGCTAAACTCACTAGTAGAGAATAAGTGGCATTATTGTCTCAAGATGGAGAAAGAAATAAGATAGTCTACATTGGCTCATGTAATGCCAGACCTTAAAAAATTAGGTCAAATAACAAAGGCTAATAAGAAGCATGGAAGCAAATTTGCACCCAAATATAGAGCCTTCAATATTTTGCAAAATTAAATTGAAGATGTTGTCCAAAAATCCACACAAATGTGGAAACTAATATATGGTGTGACAACTGTAAAAGAAGGATAGGAAGACCCATTTGAGGGTAAGAATGATGAATAAGAAGAAGAGAATGAGAAAGAGGAAGAAAAAGAGCTAGAGAAAGATGAAGGAGAGAAAGAAATAGTGGAGGAGACACATGGTGAAGACGCAATAGCTAAGGAATAGTAGGAAGAATAGAGTGTCTAAGACACCCAACTACCACCACCAAGCCCTCCACACACAACACCTATATAAATAGTAATTGTTAAGGATCTTCCTGACACTTCAACTTAGAACATCAATCCTTTAACTACAGAGGATCTCAAGAAAATCCTCCACCAATCAACACTACAAGCACAACTTTGCACAAATCTAGTTTTGGTGAGTGTTAATGAGCTGTAGAAATCTATAGTAGAAATAACAAGGGAGAAGGAAACCAAACAAGAACAATCTACACAACCTCCCACAACTACAACAAAGCAACCTAAAGAGAAAGAAGAATAACACAAAATTGCTAGGTTGATTCTACAGTTAGAATGACAACAATTGCCAAGGACAAAACAAAGGAACAAATAGGACAAGATGTTCCTATAGCACAAACCCAAGGTGCACTTCCACAATTCATCATCATTGATCAAGGTAGTAGAAGAGAGTAGCAAGAAGTAGAGAAAACTCCTAAGGAGCAAGAGGCAATACAAACATTGGTAAACTTGCCTACCTCGGGGACTCCAAATAAGAAGTCAAGTACTAATGTGGTACCATTGTAGATTTCAGCACCAAGCCCAAGCACTACCAAGGTTGCAAAGGTACTTCACTATGGAGACCCTGCACTTGATGATGAAATAGTCATACCAAGCCATGACTCAAGAACCATGAACTTGCAGTAGATAAATGAAGTGCAAGAGGCACTAGAAAGGAGGAAGAGACAGGAGATACTCAAAAATGAGTATAGGTAGAAGCAAGCACTAGTGGAGATCAAAGAAATATTTCTTGACGCATTCAGCTTGCAAGTACCTAATGAAACTCAGCCCATAATGGAGCAACTATCCAATATTGTGGACTAGGTATAGAATGAGGACCTAGAAACTAATGTCAAATTATTAGAATGGTCAAAAAAGAAATTTAAGATGATAGTAAAGGAGAAGATATCAAGTGAAATAGCACTTTCATAGGTTGAATTGGCAAAGAAAATTGAAAAAGTGAAGAAAGTACTTGAGAATGTATTCTCATTGTACACCAAGTTGTTTGATTCCTCATATTTCACATAGAAAACAAGCCAAAGGATACTGATCTTGGAGTGAAATCTAAAGATTTCTAGCACTCAATTACCAAAAGATTCAACTTAGAGTGAGAAGCATTTTGTAGCAATTCTTCACACACAAAAAGAGTTAGTTGTGTTGATAGCAAAGGAGGCCAATCTTAAGGCAAAATTGATGCAGATTCAATCCTCCATAACTCCACATCTGGAAGTACTTCATAAGGAGTAGGCCTATGCAAAAAATGTACTAAAGAAAGACCCAAATCTTTCTACTTTAGAAGGCCTTGTTCATCTTGCAGTAGAGATAGCAATCTAGCACAAGTCATTGGAGATAGCTCTCGACAATTGGGATGCTTCTCTCCAGATGATTATGGAGGTAAATAAAACATTTTTGGTTAAGTATTATATTCATCCTTAGGACCCTTTGACATAAGTGTTAAAAAGGGGGGGAATAAGAATATTAATTCATTATTTATTGCATCTAATAAGGGGGAGATATAATATTTTGAGGAACATGTGAATAAGAATGGTTACATAATACATTCTTTGATGGAAGCAATAAAGAATATCAAAAGGGGGAGATATTCATATTCACATTTTTTAGGAAGTAATAAAGCTAGAAAGATGCAAAATTGCAAGAAGCTGTGAAAAAGGAATAGATACAGAGTATAGGATTCAAAAATAGGGTACACAGATATAGATAAAGGCAGCCAAGGCAAAAGAGTATCATATATATCAACATGAGACATATTCAGCATGAGAGTTATGATTACAAGAATGGAAATGGCACAACAACTCAGGGGGAGTTACAAGATTTTGAGGTATACAAAATTTTTAATAATTTTTTGAAGTCGTGTATATATGTCGAGCAAGTATGTGTAATATACTCATATAGATCATATTTATAAAGTTTAGTTAAGTGTTTTTGCCACTCATGTCAAAGGGGAATATTGTTGGTCTCAGAATGGTTTTGACATTTGAGTGTCAACACACTTAACCAATTATTCAATTAGTGTTGAATATAATAGAGAAGTCCAGCTACAATGTATGCTGAGCTAGAGAATGCAATAGGTGCCAAGTGAACTTTAGGTGTCGAGCAACTAGTATGTACTGAGTGAAGTTTAGGCATCAAATAATGTATAGATGTCAAGAAAACGATAGGTTTCAAGTCACTATAGATGCTGAGCGAAAAAAAATTTCTATAGGAGCTGAGTGAGCTAGTTTTTCTATGTGTCGAGCATTAGCAACTAGTATATGTTGAGTAACACAGAATTAGCATATGAGTTTTTGTCTTCACAAACTTAGATGTAAACCATTTTTGGAGCCGACATGGGATGAATCTTGAAGGATCTTGAAGATAAGAATGAATCTTTTACATTACCTATGTAATCAGCATGCAACCAATAAGAAAAATGCAATAGGCATGCAACCAATAGAAAAAGTGAATGAATTGTGTGGGAAATGAAGATTTAATATTGATCATAGATTCATACCTAACCATACGTCTTTGAAATATTTAAAAGGAGGATGAAACCCCATTGTATATGTGGATGAGAGAAGTGTACGGGTGAACTATAGCAAAATTCAGAGGGACTTTTAAAAGACTTAGTGAAGAATAGAGTAGCATTATAGAATCTAGTTATTGAAGAACAAAGTATCAGAACCTCACAGAGTGACATATTAGATCAAGCAAGGATCAAAGTGACAGAGCAGAACAAGGATCTATAATCAGAAATTGAAGATTGCAAAGCTATCAGGTCAAAAATGTTTTTTAATACTCTCTAGCAATTATATTAGATATGGAAATCCTATGGACATAGGTTTGCCTAGTAGCCATTTGTAAATCCTTTAATAGGGTGGCATTTCAAGTGAATGTAAAAAAGTCCTTTAACTAGGCCTACTTTTAGTAGGGTAGTGAAATCCTTTAACCAGGTCACTTTTAACAGAGTGTAAAGTCTTTAACAAGACAGGCCTTCATAGGGCAGACCATTAGAAGTGGTCAAACATTGTACCCTTAAATAGTTACACATTGTTGCAGTAATATTTTGTGGGTATCATCCCCACCCCAATTTTACCTTCTAATTTTTGGAGGGTTTCTAGGTTACCAAATTTGTGTGTTGTCTATTTACATGCATGTCATTACTTTCATGTTTATTAGATAAAATTGATGCATGTGAATGATTCCAGTTAAGTTAATTGAAAAGGTTAAAGTTTATTACTTTTGATTCACCTCCACCCCCCCCCCAAAAGTAAATCTTCCCACTTTTTAATTCCAATAGATTGTACCTGCCAATCCTACATTTTTCAACTTCAAATGCTTTGTAAAGGCTCATTTGGACACAATTTTAGGTTCCAGTTTTTTTTAAGTGCTTAATTTTTTTTGTCTACTTTCTAGATCTATAATCAAGTTATAGGGTTGTGTGGACAAAAATATCACTTTTAGAATTAGGTCCTTTTATGCATTGTATTTTTTTGATTACTCTTCAAAATTGTTGTACATCTAAACTACAATGCTTAGTGATAGATTTGAACTTTAAAAGGCAATTGTAAACAACAAAATTAGAAGTTCACTTTGTACAAGTGGCCTATTGTAAACACACTACATATAAAGTGCCAAAAGCATCATTTTTGGTGGGGTCTTTTGATTGAGTAAATAGGGGGGTGTCTCTTGTGTTTTTGTGTCTCTCTTTCTCTTTCTTGTGTTTCTTTTTTTTTTGCATCATGGGTTCACCTAAAACTCCACTTCTAACTTCACATAATTATTATACATGGAAAGATATTGTATGGAGTAGATTAATGGAAAAGGATTTAAATCTATATGTTGATGGTACAATTACGAAATCCACTGATGCTACTACACTAGTTGATTAGAAAATTAAAGCTAGTTAGGCTTTAGGAATTATCAGGAGTTGTGTTCATAGAGATCTCTTCTTCGGCATTTCCAACTTTAAGGATACAAAGGGTGCTTGGGAAAAACTTGAAGGTTTGTATGGTAAGGTGGATGAGGAAAAGGGATTCCAAATTGAGAATGACCTACTTCTATTTGATCCTAAGAATTTTGACACAATTCAAGACTATATCAACAAAGCCAATGAATTGAGAGCACTACTTAAAGATTTTGGTAATCCCATGAAGGATGATCGCTTGATTCATCACATCTTGAAGAGGCTACCTTTAGAGTATGCATCTTTTGTGTTGAGTTACAACATTCATATGTTGACCATGGGAAGTGCCTTCACTAAGCCTACATTTGATGCATTCATAGAAATGTTGATGTTGGAACAATCCAAGTTGATAGATATGGGACTTCTCATCAAAGACCAAGGCATTGGTGGCTAGCAATGAAAACCAATCAAATCAAAGTAGTAAAAGTTGTACCAATAGGAAGAAAAGTATTGGAAGCAAAAATCACAATCAAAGACACAAAAATCGTCCTCCTCATAGTAAGGCAATTCTTCTTCCAACAAGAAGGGAAACAAAGATAAGAAGGACAAACTATTATGTGCATATTGCAAGAAACTGAATAATGATGAGCATCATTGCAAGACTAAGAGAATCAATGAGTTAGAAAACTTACTAAGGAAGAACAAAATCAATGTGCCAAATGCTTCCAAGGAGTCAACTCCAACCACTTCAAAGGGAAAAGAGCAAGCACTTATAGCTAGTTCCAGTTCTTTAACAAAATGGATTCTTGACTCAAGGGCCTCATATCATATGGATTCTTCAAAAGTAGAATTTTCTTCATTAAAGTAGTCTAAGGTACCACACATCTTTGTAGGGGATGATACAAAAATGGAAGTTGAAGGGAAATGACAAATTGAGATGGAAAATAGAGAATTTAAAGATGTTCTCTATGTTCCTAACCTTAGCACTAATCTCCTTTCAATTTACAAAATGTCTCACTATGGATATGGCAATAAAGTTGAATTCCTTCCTGATTCAATAATGGTGTGCAATCTTAAAGATGATTCATTGGTTGTAGTGGGTAAAGTCAATCATCACAAGAGGCTTTATTCTTTTCCCCACTTTGTGCCTAAGTCTCCTTCACATGCCTTGTTGACATAATCTTGATCACAAATTACATTAAGGCATGAACAGTATGGTCATCTTTCCTTCCACTATCTTCATTAACTTTTCTCAAACAACATGGTCAAAGGTCCACCTAAAATCAACTTTTCTAAGGGTGAATGTTCAAATTGTTTCATGGATATGCATCTAGAAGAGAAGATTGATAAAGGGAAGTCTTGGAGAGCACCAATCACTCTTGAGTTAGTTCACACAATTCTAGTAGGTCATTTTGTAGTAACATCAGTTAGCAAGAGTCATTACATCCTTACTTTCATTGATGATTTTTCATGCTACACATGCATCTACTTTCTTGATCACAAGAATGAAGTATTTTATAAGTTTCTAGTCTTCAAGAGTCATGTTGAAAAGCAATCAGGGAAAGCCATCAAGGGTCTTCATATGGACAATGAAAGCAGATATGTGAGCTCAAAACTTAAAGACTTTTGTAAGCTTGAGGGTATTGATCTTCAGAATCTACCAGCATTTAGTTTGCAAAAGACAAGTGTTACAAAAATGAGGATTAGAACTCTTAAGTCAATGGCAAGTTGCATGATTCAAGCTAAGTCTCTTGATCCATCACTTGAAGTCAAAGAAATAAATAGTGCCAATCACATACTTAATAGGTCTCCTCATTATGTCTTAGATGGAAAGACTCCTTTTAAGGCATGGTGTGGCAGAAAACCAATTGTGAAACACTTCAAAGTCTTTGGTTGTCTAGCATGGGAAAATATATCTTCAAGGGAATGCAAGGTACCACTACCTAGGCCTTGTACTTTCATCGAATATGAAGATAGTGTTAAGGTATATAGATTTATGGATCCTAAGACTCATGAGATTTTTATAGAGGAATGTTCACTTTGAGAAAATTTCACCTAGCTAATCCTCTAATCCTCTCTATACTTCATACATAGTGGAAACTAATAGTGACAACATTGATAGTGATTCAATAGATTTAGATATGTGGGATAATATTGACAAATACAACATGATGTCATAGCATCAATACATTCCACATGCATACATTTCTATAGTGATAGGTCCATATAATTTAGTACAATTGGATACACCTTGTCTTCCAACTCTAGCATCGAGGATGACTACATAACAGATATTTTAGGTTTGTTTGTGGAGTCATACATAGAAGATTTGGGAGGCATCATTGATGATATACATCTTCTCTTTCATGAAGAAGATCCATCTTCAATTGTTGTGAGGGCTCATTCTAACCCTCCTATCTATTCTCTACATGATCAGTCTTACTAGGTTGATATGATTGTGGATCCTTATGTACAATAGTTTCAAGAGGTCTCTTTATCATTTGAGGAGACACATGGTTCTTTGGAATATGTTCTACATCCATCCTTGCTAGATCTAACATTTTTCTTTTTAGCAATATTGGAAGAGGAGATAGTCAGTATCGACACAAGGATAGTTGAGTAGGTTTTAGAGACATCAATCATCATCGAGATTATTTCTATACATTGGGGAAGCATCTCATATGTACCTATGATATTGTTTCTTCCAAAGGGAAGGAACATTATTCAGCAGTCATGGATGAGCTATTATTAATCGGCATTCTACATTTGGGAGGGGGGTGGGGGTGGGAACTACCTTGTCTCCTTTCTTCTTTTCTCTTTCGGGGAGGACCTTTTCCTCTTTTGGGATTGTGTTCTTCTCATACTTATCTATTGTATATACTTGATGTATGTTGAAATGGGGGGTCTTGATTACTTCATCCATCCATGCATTTTATTTTTTCACCTCTCTTTTTGGGGGAGACATTTTTCCATGAGGTTTTCCCTCTTTCTCTGCTTTATGAGAGACTGCATTGCATTTTGTACATGGGTACCTAACTATTGGATACAATTGTTCAATTGTGTGTTGTCTTTGATGTCACACAAATGTCATATAAGTCATTAGACAATTTTTACCAAGCCTAGAAGGTTAGCAAGGCAATAGACAATGTCTACCAAGCTCAGAAGGTCAGCAAGGCAATAGACAGTGTCTACCGAGCTCAAAAGGTTAGCAAGGCAATAGACAGTGTCTACCGAGCCCAAAAGGTTAGTAAAGATAGCTTGTAGTATCTATCGAGTAGACAGCTGATTATCAAGCCTTCAAGGTAATCAAAGAAATTCAGTTCTTACCGAGCTCACTCGGTAATCGATGAAAATATGATAAGAGAAGTTCTTATCAAGCTCACTCAATAATTGAAAAAAATATGATAAGAGCAGTTCTTAATGAGCTCACTCAGTAATCGAAGAAAATATGACAGAAATAGTTCTTACCGAGTTCACTCGGTCATCAAAGGTAATTTGGTAAAACCGGTTCTTACCAAGTAAACTCAGCAACCAAAAGATTTTATGATTTTTTAATGTTAACCGAGTCAAGAAGGTTAACTCTAGAAATTCTTGGAAGTAGTATTTATCGAGCAAGGTCAGCCAGCAAAGGACATTTATTTGTTTAAGAATAATATTTTTAGCCGACTCATGAATGATTTATTGATAAATATATCATGTAAATGGGCTAACTTGACAACCTAAATGGTATAAGTAAGAAGTCAAGTTGTGAATTCAAAATATACATGGTGATATGTGAAGTTAATGTGATATGAAGACTAATTATTGTGGAAGTGAATTTGAAGAATGATTAGAGATCATTAAGGAGCAGCAAAGTCATATTTAATCAAGAAGGATCTAATGATGCTAAATAGAGACCTGTATCCAACAAATTCAGTTGCATCTTGTTCAAGTCAATTCATTGTTGCTTTCTAACCATTGTAGCAGTGATTCCAAATCTCTTAACACAGTTGGTTTAACATCCATTTTGTAAATCCTCTAACAAGGTGACAGTTCAGTTGAATTGTTCTAAAGACCTCTAGCAAGGCCACTCCTAACAAGGTGATTAAATCCTCTAACAAGGTCACACCTAACAGTGTGTATTGTAACCTTTAACAAGGTTGGCTCCTAACAAAGCTCACTTCAGAAGAGTGAAAATTGGTGACTAGTTACTTGGTGGTTTTTCCCATATTGGGTTTCCACGTTAAATCTGGTGTCTCTTATGTTCACTTTATTTTTAGTTACATGCATGATTGTAATAGTCTAATTTACCAAATTACAATAGTTGTTTATCAAGTAAAAGCAGTAACTAGTTCATTAAGACATCTAAGGGATTTGTGGATTAATTTTTGTAAGTAATTGATTCAACCCCCCCCCCCCCCCCCCACTCAGTTACTTTATCTTTAATTCCAACACCTAACATGGCCTAGTAGCCAGGACCCATCATGCATTTTCATCCTACCTTTCGTAAGCTTAAGTGCATTCCCCTAAGTTGCATTTAACAAGGGGTGTTGGTGTAAATAAGTATTTACTTATTTACACCAATAGTTAGAAATTTACTAGCATATGCAACACAAAGGATTTAAAGTATATCAAATGGATGTCAAATCTGCATTCTCAAATGGAATTCTTGATAAACAAGTCTACATTAAACAACTAGAAGTTTTTGTAGATCCTAGCAAAAGAGACATGGTTTGCAAGTTACAGAAAGCATTAAATGGTCTCAAGCAAGATCCCAGAGCTTGCTATGAAAGACTTCATGATTACTTGGTACAGATTGGCTTTCAAAGGAAAAATAATAGTAGTATTTTGTATATCAAGGAAGGACCAGACAAGAAGATTGTGTTGGCAAAAATATTTGTTGATGATACTCTATTTACAGGAAATGATGACTTGTGCAAAGCATTTCCAGAAGAAATGAGTAAAGAATTTGAGATGTCTATGTTTGATGAGATAAAATTCTTTGTTGGATTACAAATACAGTAGAATGAAAATGATATCTACATCACTCAATCTAAGTGTATCAAGGAAATACTAAAAAAACTTGTAATGGAAGATTCAAGTCTAGTTGGAACCCTTGTGTCAACTGGACATAAGCTCTCCAAAAATGATGATTCCAAAGAAGTAGATCAAACCACATATAGATCAATGATTAAAAAATTATAGTATGTAGTACATATAAGGCCTGATATTGCTCTAGCAGTTGGAATAGTGGCAAGATTCTTAGCAAATCCTAAGGAAAATCATATGATGGAAATCAAAAGAATCATGAGATATCTAAAAGGTACTAAAGATTGGTTTATGTATAAACTTGGAGGCAATTTGGACTTGAAAGTATTTATTGATGCTGATTGGACATGAAGTATTGATGACAAAAAAAGCACTAGTGGTGGAGCATTATTTCTTGGTAAAAGACTAGTGTCTTGGACAAGCAAGAAGCAAAATTGTACATCTTAATCCATAGCAAAGGCAGAATATGTGGCAACGATAGTTAATTGTTCTAACATTGTTTGGTTCAAAGAATTGTTGGAAGGAATGGAGATAGAAATCAAGGATCCAATAGATATACTATGATAATAGTAGTGCAATCAACATATCAAAGAATCCAGTGATGCATACCAACACAAAGCACATTGCAATAAAATATCATTTCTTAAGAGAATTGGTGCAAGAAAAAGAAGTCAAATTGGAATATGTCAATACAAAGGAATTGATGGCAAACATATTTACCAAGCCATTACCTAAGGATGCATTTCTATATCTAAGAGGTAAGCTAGGGGTCATTCCCCTATTTGAAGTTTACTAAATGAAGCTTAGTGATGCATCAACCAGAACCTATTGAAGATCAATCAGTTGGTGCAAAATTAGCAATGGCATATTGCAAATGTATTAGTACTTAAGGTATATTAGTATTAATAGAATTTTTATCCTTGGCATGTGTTGTCAAAGAGGGAAAATTTTACTATCATATCTCTGAGAAATTTTTGGAACCAAAATAAAGTAAGGAATCAAAGAGGGAGAAGTTTTCCTAAGAAGAAGTTTGTTGAAAGAGGAAGAAAGTTCTAAATGAACTTGGTAGCAGTTGTTGTAGACAGAGAAAGAATCCAATGAAAGAAAGAGTTCATACTAACAGAGGAAGTTCTCAAACAAGCAATCCAAAATTTCATTTTACTATGACATGTGGTGTTGTCATCAATGCCAAAGAGGGAGATTGTTGGATATAATTGATTGATTGTGTGTTGTTTTTTATGTTACACAAATGTCATATCATTATCAATCAGTATATGCTGAGCTCACTCGGGAAGTAAAGATAGTTTTCTATGTCTACTGAGTGTTCCTATGATTACCTAATCCAGAAGGTAGTGTCTACCAAGTTTACTCAGTTGTCAAAGGAAAGTATGCAGAAAGTGAGTGTTAATCGAGTTCACTCGATTAATGAAGGAAAATTGGATGGCACTAGTGCTAAACGAGCTCACTCAGTTGCTAAAGGATTTTTGTGAGTTTGCAGTGTTAACCAATATTCTATTTGTTAACAAAGGAAATCATTTTTGAGTTAGTTTCTACTGAGCTAGGTCAGCTAATGAAGGATTTTCTTATTTTGACATATTAAGCTTAATTAATTTATCTATTAACTCTATCCAATTGAGATGATGAATATTAATTGTTCTAAATTATATTTGAGCTAACTTGACAAAATGGAAGATACAAGTATGAGGTCAAGTTTGTGATTTCAACATATGAGGTGGATGTAATACATGAAGATGTTATTGAAAATCTAATGATGAGAAGAGGAAGTGAATTTGAAGGATAAGAAGAATATCCTTATGAAGTAGAAAAGCTATATTCAATCAAGAAGGATCAAGTACAAGCCAAAATAGAGATCTATTATTAGCAAATCAATTACATTCAAATTATTTCATCTCATTGTTACTCTCTAACCATTGTAGTAGTGATCTAAATCTCTTAATAGAGTTGGCTTAACAACTATTTGTAAATTCTCTAACAAGGTGGTAGTTCTATTGAATTGTCTAAAGACCTCTGACAAGGCCACCCCTAATAGGGTGATTAAATCCTTTAACAAGGCCACACCTAATACTATGTTTTGTAACCTTTAATAGGATTGGATCCTAACAGGACTCACTTTAGAAGAGTAAAAGTAGTAACTAGTTGCAATTGGTGGTTTTTCCCAAATTGGGTTTCCATGTTAAATCCTGGTGTCAGATGTGTTCAAGCTATTTTCTTTTATATGTTTGAAACTAAGTTAAAGTAGTGGTAATCATAGATAACATCTAAAGTTTATATGTCAAGCATTTACCAAGTTACAATATTCTATATGTGTTTATCAAGCTTCAACAATATTCAGTTTTCAGTTTGCAATTTGTACTGACATCTAAGGGATCTAGGATTTATTTTAGTAGTAACTAAATCACCCCTCCCCTCTTAGTTACTCCTATTATATTTCCAACACTACCAGTTAGTTAGAAAATAGGTTAAGTAGAAATAATTTTTATAAAATTGATGTGTGATCATGAAGGATCGAGATTTATTGAATCTAGACAAAATACAAAATGTATTACATAGATCAAGGAATCAAGAGAAATAGTTTATAGAGATTTGTAAATAGATTTTAGTGATGAGTTTGAGGAAGCTTTAGCATATAAAAAAAGTTACTTATGACATCAAGAATAAATAATGGATTAGATATAGTCAATGTGATTAAAGAATTGAGAAAGATTGAGAGTAATGTGAATTCCATAGAAAGATAAGGATGATTCAAAAACCTCATTTAGGTTTTCTAAACTAAGGCAAGATCATATTAAAAGGAGAAGAAGGTAATGAAGAATGAGTTGGATAAGATGAAATAGAATGATTGAATATTTTAATGCAAAATTGAGGAGAAATTAAGACTAAATCATATAAAGATTTCAAAAGTATTGTATGGAAAAAGACATAAGATAGAATATCTAAAAATCTTTTGAATGAAGCAATTACAAGTTAAACCCTTGTCATTTTTAAACACTGCAACACATCTATAAAATCCTTTAATCAAGTAATTCTTAATAGGATTGAAAGTCTTTGCTAGAATATTTGTAAATCCATTAATAGGATGAACACTATAAAAGTGGGATAAAATGTATTAACACATTAGTATTTAATAGGATTGTTAGATAATTTTAACAAGGTACCAGTCACTACTAATAGGGTGATTGACTTAGAAGGTGACAACATTGTAGCTCCTAACAGGGAAACCTTCTCTAATGTAGTGATGACTTTTTGGGACCATCGCCACCGTATTTTTCCCTCTAACCAGGGGTTTTTGTAAGATCATTAATTATGAGTTATGTGTGTGCATGATTTTTGATGTTTCTCATTACTTTATAGTTTTTGTATTTTAGAAAATAGGTGAGCTGTTAGTGTATTGCAGTAAGATAATGGTTAAGCCATATCATATTAATAGTTTAAGGTTGAAATTTTGAATTGGTAAATAACTTTTAGTACTAATCCCCCTCCCCTAATCACCTATCTTTCCAAAAATTGGTATCAAAGCATTAGTTCTCTAGAGGGAAAGTTTAATAGCTTGGGAGTACATTTGGGATAATAGAATGTTCAAGTATTAGAAGTAATTAGAAGAATCCCTAGAATCTATCAATAAAAGGATACAATATCTAAAAGATAAACTAAAGACCTCATTTTCCAAAAGAAAGGAATTGTTAAAGTAACTAAAGATAAGACTAGAAAACATTGAACAACTATTTGAAGGAAGTGTCAATTTGGAGGAAGATGATATTGCTATTGTAGATCTGTTGAGAAAAAATAATGTACTACTTGAAGAGGTAACCAAGATGGAAAGAGCACAAGAGACTCAAGCCCTAATAATGACATAAGAACTTGAAAATTTGAGAAAAACTGAAAGTGAAAAAGGAATCATTGAATTAGAAAAGAGAAATGTTGAAGAGACAACTAAAATCAAAGATTAAACCTTACAAAGATAATAATAGGAGATTCATGCATTGAATGAATAGGTAAGAGGAACAAGTGAGAAAAATTAAAAATACAAGTTGGAAATGAAAGATTGAAGAAAGAGAATGAAAAATTAATGAAAGACTCATAAGATTTGAGTAAAGCATGCAAAATATTAATGATCACTTGAAGAGTCAAAAGAAACCTAGTGATATAGTTGGACTAGGATATACCGGTAATAGAAAATTTGAAGTTGGTGAATCATCCAAATATGGAGGTGAAAAACAATAATTGAACCCTAATGATTGTTCAACATTCAATGTAAGAAACTTACTAAACCTACCTACTATAATTATGGAAAGATTTGTTGTACTACCAATATTCGCAAAAGAAAATTAGTGAACATTCTAATAAGTATGTCATCTAATGGAAATTGTTATACTTGTAATAAAAATGGTATATTACATTATCCAAAAGCTTGGTCATCTTTTGCATACAAATGTAGATATTGATTCTCTACTGATAAAGATAGAAACTATTGATCAACAATAGGTCAAAGATGAAATGAAGAAAGTTTAGTTAATTAAAGAAGCATCATTTCTAAAACTAGTAACCCTTTATCATCTAGCTTAGGGGATTCATCTTCTAACTAAGAAAGTAATCATTTTATTTGTGACTTAAAATTTCATTGATTTATCTATCAAGACCCTTATAGTGTTTGAATAGCAATACATATTAGAATAGATAGATTTATTGGTAATAATATTCATATATCATGTGAAAATGGATAAATTTGACCACTATTGAACTACGATATTAAAAGAGATACATTCACACTATTAGTTAAAATCAAAGACAACTATTGACAAGAAGGTTACTATTGGTAAATGGCGACTATTAGTAAAGGAAGTCGTATCGGTTAATTGCATTCAATGTCTAGTGCAACTAGTTGTTGGAACACTTTTTGGAAAATAAATATGCTATTAACCTATTCATTATTACCTTACTATTTTGAAGAGAAAGTGTCTAAGAAGGATTGAGTTCTTATTGTCATGAAGTATATGAATTTATAGTCAAGGAAATTTTATGAAGGATAGAATTGAATAAGCCACAAATCCTAGTCAAGTCCAACAGTGAACTTTGTAGAAAAATTGGAGATTTGGAATTTGAAGAAAAGAATTCACATGACCATCATGGTAGTGAACATTGATACACATGTACGGATCAAGAATTCATAGAAGCCTTAACTTGAATATGAATTCTACCTATTGAAGGCAACTGAAGTTGATGAAGCTAGTGTTCTATCATATGTTCCACCTTTAGTAATACTAATGAAAGATATCAAGATTTTTATACATTACAAGATGAATGAATTGGGTGATGTAGACACAAACAAAGAGTATTTGAAGATGTGTAACAAAAAGATAAAGTTGAAGGAAGAATTCAAGAATTTTGAAACAAAGGGTTTAACCCATATAGTTAACCTACCTAAATTTTGTGGTGAAGAGTGGATTCAATATGTGTTCAAAAAAATTTGTCGTCAATATATTTTGCTAGAATGTGAGAAACTAAATGAAGTCATAAAGAAATTAATAGTTTTTAAAACTAGATTATTAGTAGCATGTAAAGAATACATCCTAAGGTTGAATTCTATAAATGAAGTTGAAGAATTAACAAAATCTAAGTTGATCATAGATCTATGACTTTTAGTGATATTAAATATCAAGACACAAAAATTTCCTTAATTATTATTGGCTACAAGGTTTATCAGTTAAATCAGCTAAACAATATTCCTGGAGGAGCAATGTAAGAAGCCTTTAAGATAGTGACATTAGGATAATGTTATTATAGAGTAGGTATTGTCTGCAGTTAATCATTGGTGAACCTAAAAGGAATACAACCTAATAAGAAGCACAAAATGAAGTATAGATAATTATTGGTATGTATGTTTCTTAATTTACAAAATTTCTTTCTTGGTCTTGGTAATATTGTTTGGAAATTTGATAGGAGAACTATTTATCAAATGAATGAGTACATAAATTAGTATAACCTTAATTCTATAATGTGGGGATTCTTAAATAAATTTTAAAAGAAAATTCAAAATAGGCTTATAATCTCACCTCATATTGTAGAAAGTATAGGGATGTGATATGTTTTCTGGTAGGCATTAACGCCTATAAAATTCAAGTAGTTGAATCTAAAGCATCATGGATCCAACCTATGGGTTATGAAACCTATGAAAATGAACTTGTTTAAAATATTGATCATTTCTAAAGCTTTCTTAAGGACAACAAAGAAAAGAGGTTTGGAGCCTATGACGAGGGTTTAAAAAGAATCACATTAGATCTTAAGAGACCAAATATTGAGAGGAAGAAAAGAAAACTAATAGAAAGTATAGATTTTAATATGAAATAGGAGAAGGAAGTAGTTTGACTAGAAAGGAAAAATCTAAAGTGATAGTTGAGAAATATTCCAAGATCAGAGGCAAGAGGACTAAAATGAAAATAGAAACTCCTACCCTGCAAGCTATCAATGAAACAATTGAAATTGAGGAACCTGATGAGGGAACATCTTCTATTGTTGAAAAGAGTTCTAAAAGTGGTCAACCAAAAAAGACCAAAGCCAAATCAATTGAATCTAATACACATGAGCAACCAAAAACCTATCAAAAGAGGATAACCAAGATTCAAACCAAAGCATCATATAACATGAACAAAAGGAAAAATAAGATAGAACCTAAATCTAAAAAAGAGACCATTGATAAAGGGGACAAAACTGGACATAATAGTATCAAGATACCTAAGAAAACAACCAAAATTTTAGAACTTATAAAGGAAGATAGGCTTACTAGTAACTTTACTGAATTTAAGTTTGAAAGAATGTTTGAAGAAGATAGAAATATCATTGAGGATCTCATTACATCTCACTTTTATAAGTTCAAGAGATTTACACCTGGATTAAAAGGCCACATTCCTATTGTATTGCTTGAAGCACTAAATGATAGATGGGAACCAACATCACAACTTGACAAGATAATAAGATAAATAACTCTTATATAGACAATGCCACAGATGATTATCAAATAAGTTGATGAAAATTTGGAGAAACATGAAGATAGATTCTATATTAAGACAAAGATTGCAAGATTACTGGAAAATCAAGAATAGGAAGTGGAAGATGGAGTAGTAATAATATGGAAAGGATTTTTTAATATTGGTCAACCCATAACACAAAAGATTTCAAAAATAATACAAGTTGGAAACATATTTTCTATGAATAATTTAATTGTTGGCGTATCCAATCACAATGTAAGAGATGAAGTACATATTGATCTCACTAATGAATAAGATGATGAAGAAATTGAGAATGTTCCTATAGACCCTAATTTACCTAGTGAAGCTAATACACTTAAAGATAAAGATGCAACACTAGTCAATGTATAGTTCGGCCCTATAGTTGATTCCTCTTCCCCATCCTACAAGGGGTGCTCCATCATGGGTTTCATCCTAAAATATACCATCACAGGTTCCACCCTTCCCATGAAACCTCAAGGTGGCATGTTGGTTGGCTTCAAGGATAACATTAGTGGCTAATATTCACCAATTAGCTAGTCTCACTCATCAAGGACCCCAAATTTGGCTTTTTTAGTTGCAATTTTGGGGTGTCCATGTTGCTTATAGTTTACAAAAAATTGGGTCCTATGCTTAGGCTGATCGCTAACTATAAAACAAAAGTATATGTATTTTTTTGATGACTTCGCCAATGGAATCTAAGTTTTCCACAAGGTAAATTTAATATTTTTGCCTCAAATTTCTAAGCCTTTTATTAATTGATGGTCATGTTTGCCAATATTTGGTAAGTACTAAGTTAGGTTATATGTTAAGTAGTACATTTGACATGTGTCTCTACTCTGAAAACTTTCCATGAAACTTTTCATCCAAGCTCACTTTTTCCCAAAATAGATTTTATTGGGGACACATGTCTTTATTTTAGGGACATTCATTAAAACTTTGGCCCAAAATAGGATTTAGGTCATTGGTATATGATCATCCAATAATTATAAATAATAGGGGTGCTACCTCCGAACCACCATTCAATAATTTGGAGGGAAACAATAATGATAAAAGTGGGCCAAATTTAACCTTCAAGTTTTATAATTAATCAAGCTCCATATAATAATAATAAAATCATGGTTTCTAGGTATTTGTACTTATGTCCTTGATTTTCTTCAATAATAAAAGATTCGCTAGGATTTTATAGAATTTTTATAGGATTGAAAAAAATTGCCAATAAATTTTAAAAACTTTCCTACTTTAAAGAGACAATTTTCCTATACAAATTGATTTTTTCCCCCTCGACTAATGTTCGATTCACCAAGAATTTATATTTGTTCAAAAGGGGAGTTTCTTAAAGTTAATCCTGGTTGGCTTGGGTAGGGGTACATGCTCATAAGAAAGGATACATGCTTAGGTGGCTCAATCGATTCATACTACCATCCTCAAATCACCCATAGAATTGTAGGGCCCAGAGGTGGTACATATTAATGTCCTTACTATTCCATGTGATAGTTATTCTATGGTATTGAATCAAACTCCAACTTATTATTCTACCTACCCCATCACTCTCTTAGATAGAATAACAACTAGTTCTACAAACCCAATTTAGCAACAAAATGATGTCATCAATATAGATGCCAACTTAGTAGAACTAATAGATAAGGACATAAATGAATCATAAAATGATTAATTTAAGGACTTAATAAAACAAGAAAAGAAAACCAATGAGGAGCACAAGGAGAGGAATAGAAATAGCAAGAAGAAACCCAGTAAACAGAAGAAGAAAAATTAGTGCAAACAATGAAGAAATAGGTACACAATAGGTACCAAGTGACATTAATACATCCACCACTACTCACTAGGTCTCATGTGAAACTTGTAAAGATACTATGGATCAAGTTAAATAACATGATGAAGAGAAAATTGAGAGAGAAGTAGAAGAAAAATAGAAAACCCAAAGAGGATAAGTGATGCAGTACAAGGTAGGAGAATCCCTAATGGAGATGTCCTAGCCCCTAGCAAATAACCACATAGTGGAAAATAAACAATAACACAAGATCAGATACTAATTAACAACTCTTTATTCATAAAACAACTGATTATGGTCAATGTGTTAGGATGTAAGGCCTTCCTGGTTATAGCCAAATACAAAGAAATTACAATATTTTAGTAAAATCCCTCTAGATCCAACTCAATTCCTACCTAGCCTAGATCTATAACACAACAACAATCTAGTAGTGTAGATGCTCAAAAATGGTTCGCGCCAACTCTTTTATCACCTTCGCATCATAACTTGTCCCATTTTCTCATTTCACTAACTCTGATCTTTTGGCCAACTTGATCATCATTCAATCAAAACACAAATCATGTTAGAATCAATTCAAAACCATTTCAATGTCATCTTATCACCATCGATCCTTTAGGCATTGTTACATTCTTTAGTTCCTTATCAACATTTATTAATACATGTCATGTGTCCTTGGTATGTTCTCATTTTAACAATTCAATCCTTGGCATTGTCACATCTTTCAATGCCTTATCAACATCATCAATCTTTTTCATGTGTCCTTGACATGTCATCATTTTATTGTCCTTCATCTAGCATCATTTCTATCATCAATTTAATTGAGTCCCTAATTCAGTCCAATGTGATCACATTTGATCTGCATTTTCATTATAATCCTTTAATAGGGTTATTCCTTGTATTTATTTTATCATTTGGCCAATCATTTCTATTAATTTTCCTTCTAGGAATAAATAACCCATGCTTTATTCCTATGTCTTAATCATTTAATCAATCTCATCTTATTAATTCATCCTCTTTTATTAATTATTCCCAATTAATTAATATTTATTAATTAATTGATTCCATTTTCGTGAATTTTTTGAATTTTCTATTCCTCAATTATAATTCTCCTTTTTTGGAGGGATTTATGAGTTTTTAAATTCAAAAATCCTAACTCTCACAAATTCCCCCTAATTGTGCTTTCAATTCCTATTTTCTAGCTTCCACTCTTACACCTTCCTCTTTTTAAACTCTTACATATTTTATTCATTTTCTTACACCTTCCCTTTCATTTTCACTTCTTCTATTTAATGTTTTTGCATATTTCTATGCACATCTGTTATAATTTGTCATAATGTGCCATTTTATGACACATTTTCTATTTTAAATCTCTTAATCATGACAATTTTCCAATTTGTGCAATTTAACTATGACAATTTCCAATTGCACATTTTCCTTCCATTTTTGTATTTTGGCTTTCAAACTTTATAAATTCAGCCTCTTTGCACTTGTTTTGGCTAACCACATTCTTCCAATCACATTCTCCTATTATTCTCATTATCTTGTCATTTTTTCATAGCATATCATCATCTTGCTTTCAATTGTAGGTACATCTTGTCAAGATCAAGAGCTACAAACAATTCAAATTTACTGAGAAGTAAGGAGAGCATAGAAGCTACACTTGAAGGGAGTTTTTTAATTTTAAATTATTTTATATTTCAAGTGGTTTATGTTTAAATTATATTTTTTTTAATTGTTTTATATGAGATTAGTGATTCTCTCATTTATGCAAATTTACTCTTTTTCTAGTCCAACAGGTAGAAACCTCCAAGATCTCAACTTGTGATTGCAAGCCACCAAGCAATATCCTTGTTTCTAAACTGCAACCACTAGCTCTTCTCACATTCTAGATTCCAACTCGAATATTTTCTCTCCATCTCCCACACTAAACTGAATTTCGCTCCCTTCTTTTTAATATTATGCTTAAGAAACTACCCAAGCCCTCCTTAAATAGCCAGCTAAGCCACAAGTCAGCAAGTCAAACATTTAATTACAATATAGGTTCATCTTGGAAGAGTAAACCAAAAATATAAAAAAACATGAAAAAAACTAAATAAAAATTTATATTTAGGTCCACACATGACCCAATAACATTTCCCTAACCTGAAAAAATCACATTTCATCCTACAAAACTACACAAGATGAAAACTCCACATGTTTCACATGAAATTATCTGAAAATTGATACCTAAGAAAAATTGTGATATATCCTAGCTTTGATTGAAAAATAAATTTTTCATTAAATCAAAAGTATTAATTCAAGTCCTCTACAACCCCTTAAGTTTGAAAATGTTGATTTACATATGATAAGTGCACATCCATCCTAAAAGTCACGCACAAAAACCCAACACAAAAACTAATAGAATTTGATACTCTACAATAATTTCCACATCTCTCGATTCATTATGAATTAAGACTTGTTATCTTAACCATATATATTATTATGGGCCCTCTTCAATCCTTGAAATTTTCAGCCTCTTAATCATTGTCCAAAATTAGTTACACTAGCTGCAACAGGCATGTAGAAACAAGAAAATACAACTCCAGCAGCAAGGTAAAAAGGCTCTAACTTCAACATGATAACTCCAATCTCTATGTGCACATAGGAAAAGGTTCTCCAATGTGTCTCCAACACATCCTAACCATGAAAAGATTAAATCCACAAAAATCCAAGCTCAATTCTCCTACATCAAGAAGATGAAACACCTAGCATCTCACAAGCAATAACAATGGTTATAGATGACAAGAAGAAGAGGTAGAGAAGTGATAAACATGATGATGAGGAGGATGATAAAAAAAAAATTATGAAGATAACCTTGAATAGAGATTTTGAATAAGAATCCTAAGACTATGAAGTATAAAGAACAACTCTTATATGCACAAAAGTTTGTTGAGAAATTAGAAATGATAGATTGAAGAGGAAGAAGAAAAAGAAGATAATCTTGAGGAGAATAGTTGACATATTTTTTAAGTTATTACCATAAATTAATATTTATGATGTTAATTAATTGATCAAATAAAAAAAATGGATATAATAAAAAAATAAAAATAAAAATTTAAATCCGAATTAGGCAATAAGGTCTAGAAGAATTTAGAGAAACATAATTGAAAAGATAATGCAAAAAACTACAATGATTTAATTTGTATTGTCTTAAATGATTAAATAAATAAAGAATCCTAACATAAGAAGGAAAGTTATACATTAAGACATGCATTCTTACACATTTCACTACAGAGATTAATAACAAAATCATAGAGGTTGATGATAAAATGGCTAACCTTTTTAATTCAATTAAACTGTATCATTACACCTATAATCGAGTACCCAACCAAAGTGAGGGGATTATCTTATAAAGTAAGGGAGTTTAGTGTAGAAGAATAATAGATTGAAATGGACTTACTTTATTTTTGTTAGTGAATTGGGATTGATTAATTTATTGTGTAACTTGTAATAGCACTTCTAAATATTTTATGTGTTTTCCAAGTTACTATATGAATGAATATATATGTGAAATAAAGAGGCATGTCTCTTGAAGAGACATGTCTCTTTAACATATTAACTTACATTATTATATAGTTAAGTAATATACCCTCACTATATTATTATGATTATATATATATATATATATATATATATCACTATAAATATAAGTTAATTATTCCATATATCATATATTATATATCTCATATATATAATATAATTTATCTGATAGAATTATAACATTAACACTCCCTCTTAATGAAGAAGGATAAAACAAATAGATATTACACCATAGGTAATATTTCAAGAATAATACATATAGGAAATCTGTGATCAGAAGATTTCTAGAATATGATATCATGTAAGTATTGGCCTATCATAATATCAACATATGATATTCACCAATTACTATTTGATATCATATTTGGTAACATGAGCATTGGCCTATCAGAATATCAATCAAATGATATTCACCAAATACTTTGAGTAATGGCCTATTAGAACATCAACTAAATGATATCCACCAAGTACTCAATGTGGTAATGGCCTATTAAAATATCAAGGCAAGATATACACCAAGTACCAAAAATATATCTATACAAGCAACTTGTAGATAATCAAATTAATGATATCAACCACGTAGTTATTGATTTATAAGATAAAGCCTTTTCATGAATTTTTTTTGCAAAAATGAATCATGCTACAAGTTATTGTAAGGACATCACTTTACAACAACTTCTCCTAATGCAAGTGATAATCATTTAGAAGTCATCACTTCTTCATGATGTACACAGGGGATAGGCTCATACATGTATAACATCAAAAGCTTGCATGAAGTCTCCACAAATACTATCATGTGGTGTTGTCACAACATTCACCATAAAACATATTAGAGAATAAGGTCTCTCCCTATTCATTTGATGTCAACTTTTCTGACCTCTTAGCACAAGGTTCTCTCCGATGAAGTATCAGACTTCCTCTAAATCTGTTATCATCCTTCTAACCTCTTGGTAGCAATTCATGTCATGCTTCCTTAGTTCAATGGTTATCCTGATAGCATAAGGTCTTCCAAACTACATACATGAGACTTTATCCCATGAATCATAGTCCTTTAGCTATTATAGTTTTAGACTAGTGTTGAATCCATCAACAAGGTCTACTCTTTCTGAACCAAGATCATCAAAAGTTTGATTTAAGCATTTTTATTTTCTGCTCCCTCTCTTTCTCCAAGGTTGCCTCTAATGAACTATCAAACTCCCTCTCATAATGTCAATCATCAAGTATATTCACTTCAAGAGACTCAAATTATCCAGCCTAATCATCAAATGATTAATGAATCCTAAATCATAGCTTCTTTGAAGCTACTATAATAAGATTGAGTCTGCACAATATTTGGTAGCATGCCTAATGTTCCAATCTTCTTCCCAACTTCCTTTATACAAATTTCTTCAATTAGAAATGGGAATGGTACATTGATTCAAATTCCCTCACACAATGTAATATTCCCACTTATGCGTCAAACAATTTTTCTTCACATTAAATAGGACAATCTTCCTTCTTTCTTCCTTTAATCTGATTGCATTCCCTCCTTTGTGCACTAACTGGATGCAAGTTTTAAATCATATCAAGCATGAGTCCAACCTCAATTCATAAATGCACAACCTGATCTTGATTTCTTGTTAGATCAGAGAATTTGTAGATGAATATGCCTATCATCTGTTCATCAAGTTCTTTGGTCTATTCAAGAATATCTATACATTTTCATTATTATTTAGGAAAGTTGCCAACTATTTCTCAGTAAAGGCAGATATGCATTAGTCTACAAGGTAGTTCCATCCTTGGGAAAAAATCTTGTTATTAATGATTTCTTTTCAACAACAGATGGAGCAGTTAGATAGTGGGCCTGAATTTCACTTAGCATTTCCTCATCAGTGTTTGCCCACTTAAGTTCTGCAATGAATAGAAACTTGTCTAGGATATCGTAATGACCCATTTCATCGTAGCACATCCACATTTTGTTACCTTTTAGGATCTCACTAAAGAAGTGCAAGTTACTGTCTGCCTTCTCTGCAACATAAGACATAATCTTTCCAATGCAACTCCCCAAGTACTCATGTGTGAGTGGTTTGTGTATGATGTCAAATTGATAATTCAAGAGATATAAGAGAATATCTATAGCAATCATGAAATTATTCTCACTTGTGCTATAATTTTTGTTCATCTGGCTTATCTCTAGAAGGCTTTCAAGTGCACAAACTTCCACAACATAGCTTGCAAAGGTGCTACACACAAAGCTCCAGTATGCATCTGCAACATGTCCTGTCTCTGCAGACATTGGAAGAAAATACTTGTCACCTTCACATGATTTAAAATACCAAATACCATTGCCAATAAATTACATGATGTCCTTCACTTCTGTTAGAATTTTAATCATGCCCAATAGCATGTCTTTGACTAAACCTTTTCCATCATACTTTCTATTAAGGAAACTAAAAGTCACAAATTAAAATATCCATTTCTTCATATCCCTTACAGGACTATGCGAGTTTCAATCTTGACCATTTCAAACACAATATGCTCTCTCTATAAATATGATACTCTCTGATCTTTGTTGTGATGAGTCTAACATGTATATCCTTCAATCCAGTGTATATGCAGATTCTCCAAAAATGATTTAAGGCTTTGATAATATGTGTTTTATGTTTATCAATGAAAGGAAGCTAGGTGTGACAAGAAAACCATAGAACCTCAACGGCAACACACAACTCTCATCTAACCATTCCATTAGTTTCGAGTATGAGAGTCCAATGTAATCTTCTATAATGAACATCCCTATATATGCTCTTTTTGATGATAGAACTAATCTATGATATTTAATTTTATTGAAAAATTATCTCGATAGCCAAGGTTGCCATTTCTATGTTGATGATTATATAGTTCTTTACCAAGGAAGAGTTTAAACTAAGTCTATTGATATCTCCATCATATCCCTATTGATTTCATCATCTCCTTTATCACTCTACTATCGACTCCTTCTAGTCATTCATCAATATGTTTGACTATATTAATTTCTACCTATACCATTTTTGAAGATGTATCGCAGTCTCTGTATATTCTTAGATGGTAATACTGGGAATATATAGTGTCACAAATATTACTTCTACTTTTGTAATAATGCTCAGTATCTCAAATACGTATCTATTACCATATGGGAATATATGGCATCATAAATATTACTTCTACTTCAGTATATCAAATAGAAGACTTTGTATGGTAGTTACTCTTCTTCCCAATGTTCAATCCTAATGTGACAAGGTGAACCCTTCTCGATGGGTATGAAAGATGACTTGACAATCTTGTACTATCTGACTGCTTCCTTTCCTCTCATGGTTGGTCCCTAAGTAATGACATGGAATATTTTTGAGTATATGAAGACGGGCTTGCATATAACTAATTTCTTCCTTGATGACGAATCATGATGTTGCAAGGAGCCCAACTTGCATACTTGGAAATCTATCTACTTTCCAAACTTTTTACGCTTGACCAAGTGGCAGTCAATGTATATCTCTTATGGTCTTTCCTTCTTCCTCTGTAGTACCTCCTCTTCATTGTGCATGGTATTATTAACACTGGTCTATCTACATAATCACCTTTGACCCTCTTAAATACTATGCAACTTCAATTGTTGTGAAAATCTCACAAGTCCCTGGTAATGTATACTACTTTGATAACATGTTAGTGAATTAGGATTGATTAATTTATTGTGTAACTTGTAATAGCACTTATGAATATTTTATGTGTTTGCCAAGTTACTATATGAATGAGTATATATGTGAAATAAAGAGGCATGTCTCTTGAAGAGACATGTCTCTTTAACATATTAACTTACATTATTATATAATTAAGTAATATACCCTCAATATATTATTATGATTATATATATATATATATATATATATATATATATATATATATATATATATATATATATATATATATATATATATATATATATATATATATATATATATATATACATACTCTGAATATAAGTTAATTATTCCATATATCATATATTATATATCTCATATATATAATATAATTTATTCGATAGAATTATAACATTAACAATTTTGAAGACATGTTAATGACACTTATGGACATAATGCATTGTAATGCCCCGCCCGGAGATCCTTGGAAACAAGGATTCAAATCAAGCCAAGAATTTTTTTTTTTTTACAAGTATGAATTCACAAGACAACATCATACAGGGATCACAAAGATCACAATGAAAGACTTCAACACAATCCTGACAACCAACAAATCTTCGAATGCCACTACCCAACTGACACACCCAAACAAAAGCCAACAACCACCACAACAAGATGAGGGCACAAGAAATGACTACTCTTCAACAAAACACCAAGCTGGGGTAAAATGCAGAATCCCAAAATTTGGCTAAGCCTGAAATCCTGAAGCCCTGAAAATTGGCTAAGTCTGGATTTTTGAAGCCCTGAAATTTCCTAGAATCCATAACTTATCTCTGAAAGTCTGAAACCTATCTCAAACAATTTGTCGCATATATTAAAATATATTTTAAGTATAAGAACTTATACTTAAACGATATATTTTAAACCCCAAGAGACTAAAACAAAAACATGAAAACTCAATTTCAAGAGAAACCGATAGAATTCAAAATGCAACAGCATAGGGTCGAAGAATGCCCAACAGGGTATCCAAAACCACTCTCAAAAAGATCGAATCATGAAGAAAAGTGCCCGCTGTCCACCCGCGCAGGTTTTTACAAAAAATTGTGCAACACTTCTTACTAAGAGAGGGTGACACTTCTCCTTAAGGCGTGCGACACTCTTCCAGTGTTGTATGACATTTCTCAAGAAGGCATGCGACACTTCACAGTCTCGTGTGACATTTCTCAAGAAGGCGTGCAACACTTTTCCAGTGTCGTACAACATTTCTCAAGAAGGCATGCGACACTTCACAGTGTCGTACGACATAGTTTGTATGGGCGTGCAATACATTTTTATGTCACACAATGCTGAACAAATGTTGCCCGTGGAAACATGAAAACACTCCCAGAAGCATAAAAGACTAAAAAAGAGCAAAGAACCTCAACACCAAAGAGTATCGGATCCACAAAGGCTCGAGGAATGAACACTCGAGTGCAAGAACAATACAGAAAGAAGAACATCAAACCATCTAAACTATAGCAGCAAAGAACACACTGAATAAAACATCGCAGAGAACAAAAGCAACATCACAATGTATAAAAATACATCTCAGGAACAAAAAAACCAAACTAAGTACGTGGTTCCTCCCAACCGTCAATAGCATCATAAGACCATCGTGGATCCTAGCCATCCCCCGCGTGTAACATCCCAAGCCATCGACCAAATCATCAGTACTATCGTAATAGGGACATCACTACTAAAACATGCATAATAACAGGATAAGAAAATCTAACATTCTAGTGATAACGCATAAGATAATCCTACAGTAGATAACATCACCTATCACATGCTAAACAGCAGTAAGCAATAGATATACTACTAAAGTAAATCACATCATCTAATCATATGCTAAACATCATAATAAGAGAATGCGCCAAATAAAATAACATCATCTAAACATGATATACAAGCATCCCAATGAAAGCATAAATCACAAGAAAGCATACTTCGGAACCCGAAGTACCAAGTGAAGACATCCAGCAACGGTCGCACTAGGACAAAAGATCATCTCTGTACATCGATCCCTAGTAGTGCTGAAGGTAGCCACGCCTCCCAACCACATGGCACCCATAGGTCCACACCCACCATGCTGATGGAGATAATGATCCAACAACAAACACACATAAAACACAACATCCATGGCTAACACTCACGCCAGATAGTATGATGGCTGCAACCAAGAACCTAAGACAATGCAAGGAGTACAGGTCCTGGTCAGACACTCAAAAGGCTACTAAGTAGGGGCTGACATCATGGAGAGTCGCTTGGCATCGAAAAGCCCAAGCTCAGATCTGTGTAGCTCAACTCCCTCAACGGAAGGCCAATACACTGTGTAGCTCAACTCCCTCAACGGAAGGCCAATACACAAAGGTACCATTTTATTATCTTAAGTTTTATTACCAGTCATACATTTTATTTAGTCTATAATTTTTTGGCAACACATCATGGTGATGCCTAGTGCATTGTCTACCCTTCAAAATCTACCCAATCCACAACACCATTGTTGCAAATTGGACTAAACAAAATGACTGATGTGTAAGTGTGAATGAGAAAATAAATAGAGTCATAGGTGTACTCTAATCATTCAAGCCATAAATTACCTTGTCCATAAAATCTCCACAAATCTCAGGGATGAAGTAAGTTGATTTCTATTTGTACATTGGGAATGAAGAATTCCCACAAAATATTTTGGGAATGTACTTCCTCACAGTACTTGCACCAAGTAATAGTTTAAGTTGCCAAATTCACAACCTGTTCTAATGAGGAGGCTGACATATCCACACAAACTAGATCCTATAAATTAATGTCTTAATTAATGAGTTCATTAGGTGCAAGTGACATCATGTCTTGGCCATCGTATGCTATATTAGCAAGATAGTCTATTGTTGCATTCCCCTCGCAAAGGGTATGAGATATGGATATTTCATCAAAGGAATCCAAAAAGAACCAAATTTTCTAGAAGATATATCCTAATTGAAAACTATGTGTTTCTCATTTTATGTAGCTACTAATAATTATCAAAGATTCCCCTTCTATTTGCAGTCATTTAAATCCTCCTGCTTTAGCCAATGTGAGGCCTCTGAATAGTGCATGTGCTTCCACCATGTTATTTGTACCACAAAGAAGAGGCCAAGATTTTAATGCTTTAACTACTACATGATGATCTTGAATACATACATCTACTCCTAAATCACTTGGATTACCTCTAGAGGATCTATCAAAATTTAGTTTCACAATCCCTTCAACTGGAGGGAGCCAATGAATCAAGTTGTGATCTTGTAAATCTAATTTATGATTTTACTAACACCAACCAAATGGTACATAATGTGTTTCCATTCCCTTGCAATTACACTATTCTAGCTTGTAATATGTAATTTACAGTTAAGCTTTGAATGACTGGAGTTCACCATTTTAGAAATTGACTTTTCCAAGTTAGATAGTATTACTTCAATTGTAGAGGAGATTTTGCAGAAGATTCTTTCATTGCACTCCCACTAGATTTCCCACACAACCAATGCTGGTATACATGTCCATAATGTAGAAAATAAGGAATCTAGGTATAATTATGGCCAAGATTGGAACAAGTCCTAGAGATTGCTTTGAAATAGCATCAAATAATAAAGTTTTCTCAACACAAAAGTCTAGCAATGTTGTGCAAATGTGTAGGATAAGAATAAATGGTCTACACTTTTTGATACTTGGCCACATAGTAAGAAATTAAAAGGTTGTGCAATCTTTAGTTTATGAATTTTGTCACTGGTTAAAACCCTATTTTTCAATGCTAACCATGAGAAGTAGCCTACTTTGGGTAATGTTAATTGGCTCCAACAAAATGTGAATGCTTGGCAAGAATGAGATTTGATTTCCTATTGTTGGATAATGTTATACCCATCCTGAATGTGGTAACTACCTTCTTTTCTAGGGGCCCTAGTGTAGGGCACTAAGGTAGTTTGATAGGTCCATAGGGTAGTCAACCCGATTAGGTTTATGTAATAAGACCAATTGTAAGGTCAAGCGGATCCTTGGTGTCATTATAAACTAGGATACCACATTGAACCAAAAGGTCACATTATGAAAAATGGATTTTTTTAGTTTGAAATAGGGTTTTCGTAAGTCCTTATATGGATTTATATATATTTTAAATCATTAGACAAGAATTTAGGTGTCTAGGAGGTCACAAATGCAAAAATGTCAAAGTTGTCATGCAAAATGCAAGTTAATGACAATATTTTGTACAAAATAATCAAAAGGTGGTTGAACATTGGAGGCAAGGAATAGAGGTTATATAATGATGTTCATGAAGAAAACATCATAGTGTTATGGACTTGAGAATAGTTACAAGAATAAAAACTCTAATTTTTTGTCATTTTCACTATTTTTCTGTGTTGTATGGAACCGTATGAATTGGGAAAGGTGATCAACTAACATGGTTGGATAGCCTAATGAACTAGGCTTAATTTTCTTTTTTTTTGAAGGTTTTATCTTTCCATTTGCTCAAGATATTGCATTTTTTGTTCAAGTTGCTTGTTTGGGCCTGAATTCAATGGTTTTAGCAAACATGTGCCTCTAACTTGATATCCCACAGTTGGAATTTGATGCCACTTGGAGGAACGCAAGTTAGGGAAGTATAATTTGATATGGAAAAGTTTTGGAATTGGAGGATTTGGTTCACTATTTTTACCAGCAGGCCCTAGGCTAAACATCCTTATGTGTTCAGCTTGAAAGTGAAGGAGAAGTGGCATGAAGACTTCCAAACTAAATGTATGAACCCAAGTAAAAAGTGAAATGGTTTTTTATGAAGGAGAGGAAGAGATCCATGGGATTAAATTGATTCTTGCACCCATTTTCAAGCACTTTCTTTGGAAACCCAGCCTAATTAGGCCTATTAGGTCTATGGACTAAGGTGGAGTCTGGACATGCTAGAGTAGAGTTAGCACTTGATCTTTTGGAATCTTCAAGAACTAGGAAAAGGTTATTTGAAAAAGTGATTTTTTTTTTACTTCCTTTGGAAAGTTTGGGATTTTTCCCAAGAAAACTAAAAATTGACCTACTAGGATTTTTAGGCCTAATTTTGGGAAATTGGTCCTTTGGGGGTGTTAGAGCCCTAAAATTGCATAAATCTCAGTGGTATGAGCCTAGTGATGCTAATCCTAGCCTAAGTTTGGAGTTGTGAACCCTGGTTGCATATTTTGCCTTATTTGGCCTAGTTGAGGGCTAGTGTCCCTAAAGCCTAGACTTGACCCAAGTTTTCTAAGAGCCCTAGAGCGGGGGGAAAACCTTAGAAAAGTGGAGTCCACTTGGAGTGATAGATGTTAGAATTGGTAAAAAGCTAGTAAAATTGATTGGCATCTTGTAGTGGGTTCGGTGCTACTAGGCACTTAAGAAGCATTTGGTGAAAGTAGGCTATAAGCTCTATATCAGGGCCAAAGCACCTTATCATCTATATTTTGATAAGTACATTGTCTTTTCTAAGAAAATTTTTCCCATTAGTTGGTAATCTTGAGGAGGAAGGTTCAAATTCAATGGATCTTTCTAGATCACCTTTCTTGAATGTACTAAGATTACAGATACATAGTTTATCAAAAGTGACCCGCACAAATTTTTTGATGGATCTTTCCAGATAACCTTTCTTGAATGTATTGAGAATACATATACATAGCTTATTAGAAGTGATCACCAAAAACATTTTGATGCAATTATCACATGATCCACTCCTTCCATCGTGCTTAGTGGTGGGGCCCTGTTCCATAAGTCATGCCAAAATTTAACTTGATACCCACTATTAACTTCCTAGGAAATTTAATTAGTTACAATCTTAGTTGAGGATACCACAAAGTAGGATGAAGGATGGTCAAGATTCTAGCAGGATTGTTATTGTCTAAATATTTTTTCTGCATGATTTGACACCAAATATTGTTGGGCATAGAATACATTTTCCAAACTAACTTTCCTCCAAATGCTTTGTTCCTTTTATGAAGATCATGAATCCCCACTCTACCAAGTTGTTTTGTTTGTGTCATATAATCAAGTGATACGATTGGGAGTATCTTTTCTCCATTCATATTTTTTTTCCATAGGAAATCTCTTAAAATATTTTGTATGGCTTTAATGACTAAAGAGGGAGCTTTGAGTACTAAAAGATAATAATTTGGAATTGCTAAAAGCATTGCCTTTATAAGAAGGATTCTACCTGGGAAGGATAGCCACCTTGCTTTCCATGCAACCACTCTTGATTTGATTCTATCAATAATTGGTGTCCAATAGCTTGTTTAGTTGGCTCCTACAAAGAAAGGAATTCACAAATAAATTGATGGAAAAAAGTCTACTATGAAGCCTAGAATATTGACAATCTTGTTGGCAATTACTTGATTTGTATTAAACAAGTAAATCTTAGATTTCTAAAAATTCACTTTTTGATTTGATATTGACGTGTATAAATCCATGGATTGTTTAATCTTTTATTTTTTTGAAACTAAAGAAGTTCGAAACAGAAGGGTGTCTTATACAAATAAGGTGTGGATAATGAAAATTCTTGTTTCACTAATACATGTACCTTTCCATAGTCCTATAGTCTACTTGTGTTGAATGTGTCTACTAAAAGATTCAGCCATTAGTATAAAAAGAACTAGGGATAGAGGATCTCCTTGCCTAACCCCTTGTGTAGATAAGAAGAATCCTACTGGAACTTCATTAATTACTACTAAAAACCAAGCCCCTAATACACAAGCTCATACCCATTTGCACCATGCTCTTGAGAATCCAAATTTGTGCAAGTCTTTAAATAGGAAATTCCAGCAAACCCTATCATATGCTTTCAACATATCCAACTTAATGATAGAATTTTGAGTCTTTCCTATACTAATGGAATGGAGTGTTTTGTGTGCTACTACTGCTCCCTCCATTGTTTCCCGACCAAGGACAAAACCACCTTAATGCTAAGATACTAAACTTGGAATTAATTGCTACATTCTAAGTTATATGGCTTTTGTAATGATTTTGTAGACCATATTATACAAGGAGATGGGTCTAAACTCCACAAAGGTCTTAGGTAATTTCACTTTGGGAATAATAGCTATATTGATAGTATTGAAGTATTTTAACATGGCCCTACCAGATCTCAATTCTTCAATAATTCCCAATAGGTCCCACCATACTATGTCCCAACATGTCTAGAAGAAGAGAGCCCTGAATCCATTTGGACCTAGAGCTTTATGTTGAGTAAGGGAGAAGACTACTTTCCTTAGTTCCTGAATTGTGAATTGTGTCATTAGCTTGATGTTATCTAATTATGTAACAATAGATGGAATGGTTGCAAGAAGATTTGCCTCCTAATAAACTAAGTAGGGATGTAGGATCTGGGCAGCCAATAAGGATTTAAAAAAACTCACCCCTTTGTCTTGTATGCTTTGGGCATCTATAATTGAGGCACCTGTCTTTGCATTGTTGGTTGAGAAAATTCGGCTAGCTACTATTTTTTGTTTAGCTGATGTGTGGAAGAATTTTGTGTTTTTATCCCCCTCTTTCATCCATAGTTCCCAAGATTTCTATCTGCAATAAATCTCTTCTCTACAACATAGTTCTTCCCACTCCAAAGATAGGCTTTTCTAAACTAGGAAAGAGTCATTATCAATGACATATCTTGTGATCTTGTCCAACACTTCCTCTAGTTTATGCTTTACAATCTCCTATTCTTTAAAGATATTTTTGAAAACTACTTCATTCCACTTTTTGATTTGGGTTTTATTATATTTCAACTTGGTTGTGAATTGATGCATTTTGGTACCATCCAAGTAAGGGACACTCACCCACCATTATCTGATTAGAGGCATGAAAGATGGATGCCATAAGCATATTCTTTCAAACTTGAAGGATGAATTATGAAGTATATTTTGAGAAACCAAGTTAAAATTTACTTGGATACTAAAGGGAAAATGGTCTAAGCCTTTTTTGATAAGATTTCTCATTCAAAGGTTGTCTTAGAAAGGGTCCAATGCCATGATACAAAAAACCGGTCTAGTCTAATGGCAATTTGAGCAAAATTAGATATTTTATTGGTCCAAGTATATGTCCCTTTACTTGGGTCAATGTCCACAAGATTATTATCTTGTACAAAGTGAGAAAAATATTGTATTGTTTTCAAAGGTGGACTAATGCCTCCACATTTTTCTAACACTTTTAGTATAGCATTAAAATCACCCCCTATAATTATGTGGTGTAATTCATGTGACTAAATCATTTGAGTCAACTCCTGCCAAACTCTCTTCTTATCCATTATTACAATGGGACCATAGATATTGATGAGGAGGAATTTTTGGTCATAACAACTTATGCTTACTATTTGTCAATTATTCACTTGATTTTTGATCTATCCTTGGATTGACTTAGGATCCCATAATATAGCCAGGCCCCTAGATGCACCCAAGCCTAGTCTCTAGACTGATTGCCAGTTTGTCCATTTCCCAATTTTTTTATCAAAATTCTCCTATGACAATTTTTTGTTTTGCAACAAGATGATATCTACTTTCATAGAATCAAGCTCTTGCTTGACCCCTTTTGTCAGAGGCATTTAAACCTCTAGCATTCCATGAGATAATCTTTATAGCTAATAAGGAGAACACATTATTCTCCTCGTCAATATTTTGGTAGGTGTGAACTTTCCATCCATAGCAGATTGGATACCTACTATAATTTCTTCTTTAGTCCAAGTTTTTTTGGGCTTTCTTCCTTTTTTTCATTACAAGCTTGACCAGGACAGTCATAGAGGGGGTTTGTTGGATAGATAGAAATGTATAGTTGCAACCCAATTGTATTGAGGTTTGATTAGGATTTGGTTCTGAGTAATCTAAATTTACTTCTTCTATCTCATGAATCTTCTTCTTATAGGTACCTATGTCCTTATCTAAATTTTTAGCTTTCATATCTTGCTCCTAATTGCCAAGATATTGTATCTCCTCATAGTCTATTTCCATAAGTGTAGTATCTCGCTTCCATTCTCCAACTTTCTTATGTAGGATTTCTTCCAGGTTGTCATCATGCTTAAGTTTTGAAATGTCCTGAATGGTCAAAAGATTACAATATCAAGTGGAGTTTGGTATTCCTATAATTCCAAGGTATTTTTGGTAGAGAAGTCTAACCATAGGCAATAGGTGATAGATTGTTCTTATGAACAAAAACTTCAAAAAGTGTCAAACTTGGTTGTGTGTTAATTTTGTCTATTTCCTCAAGCAACCCCTCTTCCTTTGCTATCTCAAAGATTAATTTGATGGCCAATTCTACAATCATTTTTTTTGGAAGTTGTCTAGCCTTCCAATCATTGACTGCTTGATGAGTAAGTGATTCCTATGTTAGATTGTGGTGACTGATCAGGAAAGTACTGTACATACTTCATAAATAGTGGGGTTCAAAAAAAAAATTTGGGCAGTAGCCGACATGGTAGCCGACATATTATGGCTGACATATGGCTGACATGTTATAACCCTAAAGCGGTTTAATACTTGTATAAAAGGGCTTAGGGTTGGGTATTTTTCATAATGTTGTGATACAAAATTGGTTCTTGTGGCGGTATTGAGCTGTAAGGGATTACAGATTGTAATTAGGTTGTAATCACTAGATTGTAATAAGATCGGACTTGCTATTTGGTGGACGTAGCCTAGGGATTGGATGAAGCACGTTAAATCTTGGTGCCTTGTGTTCATTTCTGTGTGTTATATTATTTTGTGTTATTTGTTATATTTGTATGTAGTTTTTATTTCTATCTGTGGTTTATCCTAACAAGTGGTACCAGAGCAAGGTTGTCTTTCAGTTATCCTTTGCAAGAAAGTCTCACGGTTAAGTGGGAGTCTTACAGTTGAGTGGGAGCGATGGCAGATGAGGGTAAGTTGAGGGTTGACAAGTTTAATGGGCAGAACTTCCAGTTATGGAAGATGCAAATGGAAGACTATTTATATCAGAAGGATTTATGGAAGCCATTGGAAGGAAAAGCCAAGAATCAGGGAACTATATCAGAGGCTAAATGGGATCTTTTTGTTAGATTGTGGTGACTGATCAGGCTCCACACTAAACAACAATCTCCCACTTGGAGATAAATCAAATGGAGACAAGGAGGCAAATGTGGTAAGTAACAAATCCGAAGAGGATGCTTTGCTTCTATCTTTAGAGAGTGTTGATGATTCATGGGTTTTAGATTCTGGTGCTTCATTTCATGCTACACCTCATAGAGGTTATTTCATTGATTATGTCCAAGGGGATTTTGGGCTTGTTTATTTGGGGGATAATGAACCCTGTCAGATTGTTGGAAAGGGAAAAATTAAGATTAAGTTGTAGAATGGGAATCATTGGCTACTACATGAGGTAAGACATGTTCCAAAATTAAGTAGAAATTTAATTTCAGTAGGGCAACTCGGTGATGAGGGTTGTGTAGTTACTTTTAATGATAAAAATTGGAAGGTTTCAAAAGGTTCCCTTGTAGTAGCAAAAGGTGTGAAAGTAGGCACCTTATATCTTTGTACAGGTCATATTGTTCCTTCTACTTTGATTGTTTTAGAGAAAAATGAATATTCAGGAACAATTACTGCAGTTGACCAAGGAGAACAAATAGCTGCTGTAGATTCTGATACAATGTTGTGGCACAATAGGCTTGGGCACATGAGTGAGAAAGGTATGAAAGTACTTCATTCAAAGAAAGTTTTACCAGGTCTAAAATGTGTGAATATGGATTTCTATGAAAGTTGTGTGCATGGAAAACAAAAGAGAGTGAGTTTTGTAAAGACAGGGAAGGAAAACAAAAAGGAGAAATTAGAGCTTGTGCATACAGATGTATGGGGACCAGCCCAGGTATCTTCCCTTGGTGGCTCTCATTATTATGTTACATTCATTGATGATGAAACTAGAAAAGTATGGGTTTATTTCCTTAGACAGAAATCTGATGTATTTCAAACTTTTAAGAAATGGAAATGCTTGGTTGAAAATGAGACTGGTAAGAAATTAAAATGTCTCAGATCTGATAATGGTGGTGAGTATTGCAGTCATGAATTTGAAGATTATTGCTCCACTAATGGTATTCATAGACAAAAAACTGTTCCAAGGACTCCATAGGAAAATGGAGTGGCTGAACGCATGAACAGGACTATAATGGAGCGCGCAAGGAGCATGCGGTTGCATGCTGGGTTGCCCTTACACATGTGGGAAGAGGCTATCAATACTGCAGTATATTTGATTAATAGAGGTCCCTCTACTCCTTTTGGTTGTGGTATTCCAGAGGAAGCATGGACTAGGAAGAAGTTGAGTTATTCTTTTCTCAAGACCTTCGGTTGTGAAGCTTTTGCTCATATAGACTCTAAAAATAGAACCAAGCTAGAAGCTAAATCAAAGAAATGTGTCTTTGTTGGATATGGCATTAATGAATTTGGTTATAGGCTTTGGGATTTTGAAAATCATAAAATTATAAGAAGTTGGGATGTCATCTTCAATGAAAAAGTATTGTACAAAGATCTGTTGCAGCAACATGAGAAGAAAAAAGATGATTATGTAGTGCTGGATGATACTCCAAAATCTGATGTTCCAGCCATTCCTCATGATGTGCAACAACCGCAACAACAAATACCACACACACCAGTGAATGTTAGACGGTCAACAAGGCCAATTAGACCTCCACAAAGGTTTTCTCCCTCTTTGTATTCTATTTTACTTACTGATGCTGGTGAACCTGAAAGTTATGATGAAGTTGTGCAGGTGGATACTAAGATTCAGTGGGCATCTGATATGAAAGATGAAATGGACTCTTTGCTGAAAAATAAGACATGGGATTTGTGCAAGTTGCCTGTAGGTAAAACGGCTTTACAGAATAAATGAGTTTACAGGTTGAAAGAAGAAGAAGGAGGTAAGAAAAGATTTAAGGCCAGGTTAGTTGTAAAAGGATTTGCACAGAAAAAGGGAATTGATTTTGATGAGATATTTTCTCCTGTTGTTAAAATGACTTCTATTCGTACTGTTTTAAGTCTTGTGGCTACTGAAGATTTGCATTTAGAGCAGATGGATGTTAAAATAGCCTTTCTTCATGGTGATTTGGATGAAGAAATATATATGGCTCAGCCACAGGGTTTTGAGGTCAAAGGTAAAGAGAACTTAGTGTGCAAATTGAAGAAAAGTTTATATGGCTTGAAGCAAGCACCTCGGCAATGGTATCTGAAATTGGACAGTTTTATGCATGAGCATGGATATAATAGGTGTCATTCAGATTATTGTGTTTATTTTAAGAGATTGGATAATGATAGCTACATTATTTTATGTTTATATGTTGATGATATGCTCATAGCTGGATCTAACATGGATCATATTAAGGGGCTGAAATGCCAATTAGCACATGCATTTGCTATGAAGGATTTGGGGGCAGCAAAACAAATCCTTGGTATGAAGATTTGTAGAGATAGGAAAAACAGAACATTGACGCTATCTCAAGCTGATTATGTTGAGAAGGTGTTGCAACGTTTCTCTATGGAGAATGCTAAAGCTGTCAGCACACCTTTATCTGGTCATTTGAAATTGACTAAGGAGATGTTTCCCAAGACACAGGAAGAGGAGGATAAGATGTCCAAGGTACCCTATGCTTCAGCTGTAGGAAGTTTGATGTATGCTATGGTATGCACTAGGCCAGATATTGCACATGCAATGGGAGTCGTTAGCAGGTATATGAGTCATCCAGGATTTGAGCATTGGAATGCTATCAAGTGGATTCTCAGATATTTGAGAGGAACATCCAATAAGTGTTTACACTTTGGGGGCTCTACTACTAATTTACAAGGCTATGTTGACTCAGATTTGGCTAGGGATATTGATACCAGGTGGAGTACTACAGGTCATGTCTTTACTGTTGGTGGGGCAGCCATGAGCTGGGTTTCTAGGTTACAGAAGATTAATGCTCTCTCCACTACAAAGGCAGAGTATGTTGCTTCTATAGAGGCAGCCAAAGAGATGATATGGCTTCAACATCCTCAGAAGGATAATTATTTGTTCACAGATAGTCAGAGTGCCATTCATCTTGCTAAGAATTCAGCTCTACATTCTAAGACCAAATACATACAGTTGTGATACCATTTCATTCGGTCAGTTTTGGAGGATGGATAGTTAAAGCTGGAGAAGATACATACCAATGACAATCTAGTAGATATGTTGACAAAGGTTGTAACAAGGGAGAAGCTGAACTCCTCTTCAGCTTCGGTTGTTCTTTTAGACTGAACATGAATAAAAGAACAGTAGAGTCTAGGATGGTTTGATCTAGTGGGAGCCCCATGTGGTAGTGGTATTGCTACAGGATCAGTCTCCGAGTGGGAGATTGTTGTTTAGTGTGGAGCCTGATCAGTCCCCAAGTGGGAGATTGTTAGATTGTGGTGACTAATCAGGAAAGTACATGTTATAACCCTAAAACTGTTTAATACTTGTATAAAAAGTGCTTAGGGTTGGGTATTTGATATAATGTTGTGATACGAAATTGGTTCTTGCAGCGGTATTGAGCTGTAAGGGATTACGGATTGTAATCAGGTTGTAATCACTGGATTGTAATAAGATTAGACTTTTTGTTTGGTGGACGTAGCCCAGGGATTGGGTGAACCACGTTAAATTTTGGTGCCTTGTGTTCATTTCTGTGTGTTCTATTATTTTCTATTATTGGTTATATTTGCATGTAGTTTTTATTTCTATCCGTGATGTATCCTAACACTTTTGGAAAGAAAGGCACTCGGAAGCATTCAGTTATGCTTGGCACCATCGATGGCATTTAATATTACAAAAGCAAAGACGACAGAAGATTTGATGAAAACCCTAGTGACACTGTATGAAAAGCCCTCCGCTTCAAATAAGGTATTTCTCATGAAGCATTTATTTAATATGAAAATGACAGAAGGTGGATCTATTGCAGATCATTTAAATGAGTTTAATACTATTACTAGTCAATTATCTTCTGTGGGTATCAATTTTGATGAAGAAATTAGGGCTCTCTTGATTTTGTGTTCTTTGCCTGAAAGCTGGAATGGCTTGGTAATGGCGATGAGTAATTTTGTTCCTGGATCTAGTACCCTAAAATATGATGATGTGATCGGTGTTATTTTAAGTGAGGAAACTCATAGAAAATCCTCAGGTGCATCTCCATCAGGAAATTCTTTAAATGCACAAAGCAGGGGCAGAACGACTGAAAGAGGAAGTAACTCTGGAAATCATGGAAAATCAAGAGGAAAGTCAAAAGGGAGGAGGTCTCAATCGAGAGGACCAAATGATTGCTGGTACTGTGGGAAACCAGGGCACAAAAAGAAAGATTGCTGGAATCGAAAGAAAAATGAAGGAGATAAATCAGATGGAGACAAGGAGGCAAATGTGGTAAGTAACAAATCCGAAGAGGATGCTTTGCTTCTGTCTTTAGAGAGTATTGATGATTCATGGGTTTTAGATTCTGGTGCTTCATTTCATGCTACACCTCATTGAGGTTATTTCATTGATTATGTCCAAGGGGATTTTGGGCTTGTTTATTTGGGGGATAATGAACCCTGTCAGATTGTTGGAAAGGGAAAAATTAAGATTAAGTTGCAGAATGGAAATCATTGGCTACTACATGAGGTAAGACATGTTCCAAAACTAAGTAGAAATTTAATTTCAGCAGGGCAAGTTGGTGATGAGGGTTGTGTAGCTACTTTTAATGATAAAAATTGGAAGGTTTCAAAAGGTTCCCTTGTAGTAGCAAAAGGTGTGAAAGTAGGCACTTTATATCTTTGTACAGGTCATATTGTTCCTTCTACTTTGATTGTTTCAGAGAAAAATGAATATTCAGGAACAATTACTACAGTTGAGCAGGGAGAACAAATAGTTGCTATAGATTCTGATATAGCGCTGTGGCACAATAGACTTGGGCACATGAGTGAGAAAGGTATGAAAGTACTTCATTCAAGGAAAGTTTTACCAGGTCTAAAATGTGTGAATATGGATTTTTGTGAAAGTTGTGTGTATGGAAAACAAAAGAGAGTGAGTTTTGTAAAGACAGGGAAGGAAAACAAAAAGGAGAAATTAGAGCTTGTGCATACAGATGTATGGGGACCAGCCTAGGTATCTTCCCTTGGTGCCTCTCATTATTATGTTACATTTATTGATGACGCAACTAGAAAAGTATGGGTTTATTTCCTTAGACAAAAATTTGATGTATTTCAAACTTTTAAGAAATGGAAATGCTTGGTTGAAAATGAGACTGGTAAGAAATTAAAATGTCTCAGATTTGATAATGGTGGTGAGTATTGTAGTCATGAATTTGAAGATTATTGCTCCACTAATGGTATTCATAGACAAAAAACTATTCCAAGGACTCCACAGGAAAATGGAGTGGCTGAACGCATGAACAGGACTATAATGGAGCGCGCAAGGAGCATGAGGTTGCATGTTGGGTTGCCCTTACACATGTGGGCAGAGGCTGTCAATACTGCAGTATATTTGATTAATAGAGGTCCGTCTACTTCTTTGGGCTGCGGTATTCCAGAGGAAGCATGGACTGATAAGAAGGTGAGTTATTCTTTTCTCAAGACCTTCAGTTGTGACGCTTTTGCTCATATAGACTCTAAAAATAGAACCAAGCTAGAAGCTAAATCAAAGAAATGTGTCTTTGTTGGATATGGCATTAATGAATTTGGTTATAGGCTTTGGGACTTTGAAAATCTTAAAATTATTAGAATTCGGGATGTCATATTCAATGAGAAAGTGTTGTATAAAGATCTGTTGTAGCAACATGAGAAGAAAGAAGATGATTATGTAGTGTTGGATGATACTCCAAAAGCTGATGTTCCAGCCATTCCTCATGATGTGTAAAAACCGCAACAACAAATACCACACACACCAGTGAATGTTAGATGGTCAACAAGGCAAATTAGACCTCCACAAAGGTTTTCTCCCTCTTTGTATTCTATTTTACTTACTGATGCTGGTGAACTTGAAAGTTATGATGAAGCTGTGCAGGTGGATACTAAGATTCAGTGGGAGTCTGCAATGAAAGATGAAATGGACTCTTTGCTGAAAAATAAGACATGGGATTTGTGCAAGTTGCCTGCAGGTAAAAAGGCTTTACAGAATAAATGGGTTTACAGGTTGAAAGAAGAGGAAGGAGGTAAGAAAAGATTTAAGGCCAGGTTAGTTGTAAAAGGATTTGCACAGAAAAAGGGAATTGATTTTGATGAGATATTTTCTCCTGTTGTTAAAATGACTTCTATTCGTACTATTTTAAGTCTTGTGGCTACTGAAGATTTTCATTTAGAGCGGATGGATGTTAAAATAGCCTTTCTTCATGGTGATTTGGATGAAGAAATATATATGGCTCAGCCACAGGGTTTTGAGGTCAAAGGTAAGGAGAACTTAGTGTGCAAATTGAAGAAAAGTTTATATGGCTTGAAGCAAGCACCTCGGCAATGGTATCTGAAATTTGACAGTTTTATGCATGAGCATGGATATAATAGGTGTCATTCAGATTATTGTGTTTATTTTAAGAGGTTGGATGATGATAGCTACATTATTTTATGTTTATATGTTGATGATAGGCTTATAGTTGGGTCTAACATGGATCATATTAAGGGGCTGAAATGCCAATTAGCACATGCATTCGCTATGAAGGATTTGGGGGCAGCAAAACAAATCCTTGGTATGAAGATTTGCAAAGATAGGAAGAACAGAACATTGACGCTATCTCAAGCTGATTATGTTGAGAAGGTGTTGCAACGTTTCTCTATGGAGAATGCTAAAGCTGTCAGCACACCTTTACCTGGTCATTTGAAATTGACTAAGGAGATGTGTCCCAAGACATAGGAAGAGGAGGATAAGATGTCCGAGGTACCCTATGCTTCAGCTATAGGAAGTTTCATGTATGCTATGGTATGCACTAGGCCAGATATTGCACATGCAGTGGGAATCGTTAGCAGGTATATGAGTCATCTAGGATTTGAGCATTGGAATGCTGTCAAGTGGATTCTCAGATATTTGAGAGGAACATCCAATAAGTGTTTACACTTTGGGGGTTCTACTACTAATTTACAGGGCTATGTTGACTCAAATTTGGCTGGGGATATTGATACCAGGCGGAGTACTATAGGTTATGTCTTTACTGTTGGTGGGGCAGCCGTGAGCTAGGTTTCTAGGTTACAGAAGATTAATGCTCTCTCCACTACAGAGGCAGAGTATGTTGCTGCTACAGAGGCAGCCAAAGAGATGATATTGCTTTAGTTCTTCTTGGAAGAATTGGGACATCCTCAGAAGGATAATTATTTTTTCACAGATCATCAGAGTGCCATTCATCTTGCTAAGAATTCAACTCTGCATTTTAAGACCAAACACATACAGTTGCGATACCATTTCATTCGGTCAATTTTGGAGGATGGACAGTTAAAGCTAGAGAAGATACATACCAATGAAAATCCAATAGATATGTTGACAAAGGTTGTAACAAGGGAGAAGCCGAACTCCTCTTCAGCTTCGGTTGGTTTTTTAGACTGAACATGAATAAAAGAACAGTAGAGTCTAGAATTGTTTGATCCAGTGGGAGCCCCATGTGGTAGTGGTATTGCTACGGGATCAGTCTCCAAGTGGGAGATTGTTGTTTAGTGTGGAGCCTGATCATTCCCCAAGTGGGAGATTGTTAGACTGTGGTGACTGATCAGGAAAGTACTGTATATACTTCATAAATAATGGGATTCGAAAAAAAAATTTGGGTAGTAGCCGACATGGTAGCCGACATATTATGGTCGACATGTTATAACCCTAAAGCGGTTTAACACTTGTATAAAAGGGCTTAGGGTTGGGTATTTTTCATAATGTTGTGATACGAAATTGGTTCTTGCGATGGTATTGAGTTGTAAGGGATTACGGATTGTAATCAAGTTGTAATCACTGGATTGTAATAAGATCGGACTTGCTGTTTGGTGGACGTAGCCCAGGGATTGGGTGAACCACGTTAAATCTTGGTGCCTTGTGTTCATTTCTGTGTGTTCTATTATTATTTTTTATTGGTTATATTTGCATGTAGTTTTTATTTCTGTCCGTGGTTTATCCTAACATCCTATATGCTACAAATATTGATTGGTGAATTTTGATACATTAGCTAGTGTACTATATTATTAACCTTTGAAGATTACAACTTTGGTTATTTCCTTAAGGTAATCACTAGTAATAAGGGCACTAAATATGGTTTAGGTTGGGTAATCTAGGAATGGACTGATAATTTGGTAATCTTAGAGGTGACGAAGTTATACATATTTTGAATCTGCAAGAGCAAGCTATAATGAGGAAGATTAACCACTAAGATTAGCTCTTTATTTACTACTATTTCAATTATTATGGGGGGAGGGGAATCCTGGCCTTAAAACCTAAATAGAAAATGCTCAAATCCTTATGCATTTTGGTTTCCTCTACCATATTTTGTGTGGGATTTTGCACAAAGCATTTTCCTGGATTGGTGTAATGATCCACACATATGAGGGTCTTAGAATGCCTCGATTTCTTGCAATGTGTGGTAAAATGACCAAGCCAATTTTGATGTTTATAATAAGTATTTAGTCATTATAACCCTAAATAACCCTGAGCCACACCTTGCACTTCCTTGCCTTTATGTTAACGAACCTTGTGAGGTTTAAACTAAAACCTAGGGTTTACAAAAAAAGGTTTCACCAGCTGGACCATGGGTTTTCTAGAGAAAATGTTGGTAAAATTACTATTGGACTTGATTGGGATATTCTTCTCCACAAACTGACAATAAAGAAAGTCATTGGGTAAGTGGCTATTATGACTGAGTCAAGGATTTGCAGGCTAGACAAAAGGGGTTCCATCAAAAATTCTCGCCATGTCAAAATATAAACCCTGAGATCCGCTTGTTGATTATTATTGTTGATGCCCTCTAGCAAAGTTACTAAGGTGGAAAAAATATTTGAATTTCTCACTCTGTGACTGTAGTGGTCTTCTTCTCCCCACTGTTCACCATTCCTAATCTCCATCCATCTCCCTAATCTAAACTCACAAATATAGAGGTAAAATTTATTACATGGATTGAGGAATCAAGGTAAATGGTTAATAGATGTTTGTGAACATATTTTAGTGATTAATTTGAGGAAGCTTTAGCAATATAAAATAAAGTTACTTACCACCTTGGAAATGATAGAATGAACTATATATAGCCAACATAGTCAAAGAATTTTGAAAGATCAAGAATGAGGATAATTCCAAATGAAGATAAGGATGATTCAAAAATCATAGTTAGGTTTTCTAATCTAAGTAAAGATTAGAATAAAAGAAGAAGAAGTTAATAAAGAATGAGTTGGATGAGATGAATTACAATGAACAAATATTTTGATGTAGAATTGAGGAGCGATCAAAAAGAAGATCATAGAAAGATTACAGAAGGATTGGAAATGCAAAGATAGAACATAGAGGATATACAATGATCACTTTGAGAGAACATACTCAAAAGACATAATGATCACTTAGATAACATATAACTATCTGAATATAGGTTCATGATAAACAAGGTCTATTAGATCACATGCTAAGTGTGCATGCCTTATTACCTCAAATCGAGGGTCTAGAATTTTTTTGAGGAAGTGCTCCAATTAAGGATAAAATTGCCAATTAGGTTGATGTAGTGATTGGAATTTATTCTCCTTTTTTATTTGCAATATTCTAGACCAATATCAACAACTACATCTAGGCCAATCATCGAATGAAGTCTCTCAACAAAAAATGGTCCCACAATAAGAAGATCTATAACGTAGACATTTTGTTACAAGAAAGTAAGAGAGCACATGTTTGTCTTATTATGAAAGTGACTTTTTTGTATGTAATATCTTTCTATCTTAAGGATAGTTGTCATTCTTCTCTAAGCTTGAAGCTTTTTGCATCTCATGCTATATAAATGAGATTCCAAGGATAGAGAAAGGGTCTAAATTCTATATAATTTTGAGTCTTAGGCTATTTTTGTAGATGGTCCAATAGTCTCTATGCGAATTTTGTGATGTATTCTTCTTTGTATACTTGAGAATATTAGAACATGGAAGGATTAGGTATTTTATCTTGAGTTACTTTGAACTTGATGCCAGTGATGTGATATTTTCAAAGAAAATAAATGCAAAGGAAGGTTCAACAAATATCTATGTCTCTAAATTTTTTCTCTTATTCTATATATCTAAAGATTTGAGAATGAATGAATAATGTCTTTTCATTTTAATGTAGCTTGGATGGGGTGTATGTCTATTCATTGATTTCTCTTAATTCAAGGAATTAAATAAATGATTTAACTGAATTGATAGGTTTTATAGGTTTATGGGAGGATGTTCATGAGAAGAAAATTTAGAGTTAACTATTGATAGTTTCAATTATAAGGCAATTGATTAGATTAAGTTTACTGGTGTGATTTTCTCTATACCAATGGATAAGGCACTGATCACCAATTAGAATGAAAGATATTGAGTTCATGAAGTTACATAGAGTGCACATTTAAATCAAATCAATATTTATATTTGTGTATGAAGAGTTAGATTGTTGGTCAGCACTTGTTTACAATAATCTCTTGTATGTCATTTTTAGTTACTACTGTCAAGGATTATTTGTGAAGTTTAGAAGAATTGTGACCATTTTTCTTTTGAAAAAGGATAGAAGTGAAATAGAAATATGATGTTAGTAAACATATGTTGAATTCAAGAATCATGAACCATTTATATATCCAAATTTGCCTCAGGTGCACCTGCCTTGGTTTTGTAGAACCTAAAGAGTAGAGAATCCTTATGATTTTGTTGAAGTTGGGTCTAGATCTGAAGTTTTCTTAGTTGAGTGTAGGAGGTTGCTAACCCTTAGACCAAGTTTTATCTTTAGAATCCTAGTATCAAGTGTTTTTTTTCTTTTAGTTTTTAAAACACCAACATGTCTGATTTCCTGTTCCAACTAGTTTTCCTTTTCCATCCAATAGTTTAGCTTTTCCATTTATGAATTCAACTTTGTATCCTATATTGTTGAACTATTCTACATTGAGAATATTACAACTTAATCCTTCAACCCAATAAGAATTCTCACATTTGATTCCATCAGTTAATGCTATGTTTCATTTTCCCTTCATATAATATGGTTCATTGTTCCCAAATCTAACACTTCCACCATCATAATGTTCCAAACATTCAAAAAAGAAATTATCACCAGTCATTTGATGAGAACAAGCACTATTTATAATCCATTTATCATTTTTTTGATGTGAGAGATAAGTGTCATCTTTTCATTTTCTTCATCGCCAAATTCATCTTTAATAGTAATATTAACTACTTCATCTTCATCATCATCACTATCAGAATCTTTTGCAATGTAACATGCTTTCTTATCTTTTCCTTTGTAGTCCTTGTAACTTTTAAAGTCTTTCTTTCCTTTGAACTTCTTGAACCTTTTCTCATAATTATCTTCCTTGCTTGGACACCTTGCAGCAATGTGACCAACTTCTTCACATGAGAAATAAATCAATGGAATTTTACCTTCTAATTTTCCTTTTCCTTTTGCTACACTTTTTGCTAGAGTGTCTTCAATGAATCCAATATCTTCATCTAAATCTTCTTCTTTTTCACTATCAACTTGTTTTCCTTTTGAGTTCCCTCTTTTTCTAGCAAGGGTTAGTTTTGATTTGAATATAGATTCGAGATTGGTAGATGAAGGAACATAGTTATCAAAGTTATCCAACTCAAAAATAGTCAAACTTCCCACAAGAGTATGAAGGGTTAAATCGTGTGTTGGATTGCATCTCATTTCTTGGCATAAATAGGAAGAAGAGCTCTTAGCACCTTGCTGATTACTATTTCATCATCAATTTTATCTCATATAGCTCTAATTTCACTTACACTTTCTTTGACTCTCTTACTGTATTGGGTAATGTTCTCACCTTCATTCATCTTCAATCGATCAAACTTACCTCTTGAACTTTCCACCTTGGCTCTCTATAGAATTTTATTACCTCCAAAGACTTTATAAAGCTTTTCCCACATATCAAATGCAGTAGGGAAATCTTTGACTTAGTCAAATTTAGAATAGTAAAAAGAGGATGCAATATCAATTATTGTAATATTGTGATCCTTTTCTTTTATAATTTTCTCCATAGTCATAGGCTTGAGTGGTGGCACATATTTTCTCTCCAAGTAGAATAGACAAACATCACTAATGCTTGATATATCTAGCTTCATCATTTCTTGTCATGCTAAATGTTTTTATCTATTAAGCTTAAGGATATCCCTTCTGTAAGACATCTTGACTTTTATGATAGGTCCTTAAAACCTTTTCCTACAAGAACCAACTTCTCTCATACTAATTTTTGTAAATGTAAGAGAGTAATTAAGAGGGGAGGGGTTAATCAGTTGCCACAAAAAATATGCATGTCCCTTAGATGTCAATACAAACTTCTACTGAACATGCAATATTGAATAACTTAGTTAACACTAGAATATTATTGATACTTAGTTAACAAAGAAATCTTAAGATTTATCAAACTATTTTAACCTTTAGTAACTTAGTTGCACAAACATTAAGCATAAGAAAATAGCATGAAAATAGATGACACCAAGATTTAATGTGGAAACCCAATTTGGGAAAAGCCACCTTGCAATTAGTCACAATATTTTCCACTCTTCTGAAGTGAGCCTTGTTAGGAGTCAACCCTATTAAAGGTTACAAAACATACTATTAAGTATGACCCTATTAGAGGATTTAGATCACCCTCTTAGGAGTGACCTGGTTAGAGGTATTCAAACACTTCAATCTTGAAATGTCACCCTATTAGAGGATTTACAAAATGACTGTTAAGTCAACTTTATTAAGAGATTTCTTTATTGCTATAATGGTTAGAAAGCAATAGCAATTTTGACCTAATTTGTGAAGCAATTTTCTTTCCAAATTTAGATTTCTATCCTAGCTTAACCTCTAGATCCTTCCCAATCAAATGTTTCTTTCCAACTTATCTTTCACACTTTCCTGCTATGCTTTTTGCCTTTTCTCACATGTCTGTCTCTTTCTTTATTCCTCTTCTCACTTTTTGTCCCCTCAACTTGACCTTTCTTATATATCATAATCTAGGAAGAGTCGGCTTGAATACCCATTCAAAACATCCATAATCATCCAAATAGTTGGTCTTAATTAATAAAATATTTGACAATTACATTCTTTTGTCACTCAATCAACACTAGGATTGAACACTCAGTTGACACTATGACTTCTTCATTGCCCAACCACTTAGTCAATATTGAACTCCTTTCATGAATGACCATTCGGTCAATACTAATCTCCTTTGATTCTTGACCACTCGATCAATATTGATCTCCTTTTATGCCCAACCTCTCGATCAATATTGCAAGTAGGAATCCTTTCATTAACCAACTACTTTGTTAATGATGGAATGTCTTCTTTACTTGATTGCCTAGTTAATACTAATATATACAAGGTTAATACAACAAACTCTACTTTACTTGGTTAAAACTAACATTTGTGTAAACATCAATGACAATATACAATTGAAGAATTGTTTCCAATAGTACTTGCTCATGAGTTAGTGTTGAGAAGCATACAAGTTGCTTTAATCTCTTTTCTTGATGGAAGCACATATCTATATTACAACAACAAATGAAGGTTGAATCATTTCTCCTACTTTGTTCATTTCCATGTTTTGTTTCTCTAATTACCACTCAAAATATCTAGAGTCCCTATGTTGTTACAAAATGTGGATTGGTTAAGTTGCAACATAAATTATTAATATTAGCTTGGGTTAAATTTGAAACTTATTAAATAGGCAACATTTGCCCATGTAGAAAGACTAGAAGGAGTTAGAATATTTCTTGCATATTCTACTTATAAAGTATATAGGCTATATCAAATGTATGTCAAATGTACATTTCTAAATGGGATACTTGAAGAAGAAGTGTACATAAATAATCTTGAAGGATCTATGGATCCTAGCAAGAAAAACATAGTGTGTAAGCTACAAAAAGCTTTATATCGTCTGAAACAAGACCCTAGAGCTTGGTATGAAAGATTGCATAACTATTTGGTGAAGATTGGTTTTACAAGAACAAATGATAACAAAAATCTATACTTCAAGACTAGAAAGAACAATGAGGTATTATTATCTAAATTTTTTGTTGATGATGTCATATTTGAAGGCAAGGAAGCATTATCCAAATCATTTGTTGATAAAATGAAAAAATAATTTAAAATGTCAATGTTTAGTAAGATCAGATCCTATGTTGGCTTACAAGTATATCAAATGAAGCAAGGTATCTTCATTACTCAGTCCAAACATATCAAGGAGATATTGCAAACTTTTGGGATGGAAGATTCAAGACCAGTGAGTACACCTATGTCTACTAGACACAAGTTATCTAAGAGTGATGATTCTACTAATGTAAACTAGACATAATATAGATTAATGATTAGAAAATGGTAATATGTTGTTCATAGTAGACCTGATATTACATTAGCAATTAGGATAGTTGCAAGATTTTTTGCAAGTCCTACATATGATAGAAATGAATAGAATATAGAGATATCCGAAAGGAACAAAAGGCTATGGATTGTATTATAAGAAGAATGATAAGTTTTAACTAAAGGTATTTACTAATTTTGATTTGGCAGGAAATATTGATGCTAGAAAAATCACAAGTGAGGTGAACTCTTTCTAAGAAAGAGACTAATTTCATAGATGAGAAAGAAGCAGAACTGCATTTCCCAGTCAATAGCTAAAGTTGAGTATGTGGCAACAATAGTAAATTGTTCAAATATCATATGGATCAAGCAATTATTGAAAAGTATGAAGGAATAAATTATTGATCCAATGGTTATCTACTATGATAACACTAATGCTATTAACATATCAAATAATCTTGTAATGCACACAAAGAAAAAGCATATTGCTATCAAGTATCATTACTTGAGAGAGCTTGTTTGAGACAAAGAAGTGAAATTGGAGTATGTGAACAGTAAAGATAAAATTGCTAACATATTCACTAAAGATTTACCTAAAGATTCTCATGAATATCTTAGAGGTAAACTAGGGGAGATTCCCCTAGAAAAATAAACTTAGGCAAAGATGGTGTTTTGCATCAAATATATTGATCAGACTATCTTATAGATTGATGTAGATAGTTCTACTTTTTGAGTTGCCTAAGGTAGTAGTAAGGAAGAAGGTTAGAATGATGGATCAGTCATACAAAGATGACAAATGAAGAATTTAGAAACTAACATAAAGATATCTACATGAGAAAGATTAATTAGTTGAAGATGTCTTTAGAATTTTTGTTAAAGAGGGGGAGAATATTTAAGTCACCATAAGTGATCAATTGTAATTTAGTTACAATGAAGAAGGAGAGATTATGAGAGAGTTTATCCAATGGTGAGAAAGATTATTATGAAAAAGGGAGATAGTGAAAGATGGCAAATATATTTAAGTAAGAGGGAGAGATTACTAAGAGGGAATTCATAAAATCTACTTAATGTGTTGCTAGATTAGAGATGTTAATCAAAATGAAACTATGGATATTAATGAAGGTCTAATATATTTAGGGTTTTTCTTGAGACAATACAAGTTTTGGATTGCATGGAAAATTGAGGCATTTGAGGTGATTCCATCAATTCTAAAGAGGGATATTGTTGGAAACTACAATTGAAATAATTGTTATGTTATCATTGATGTCAAACCTATTGGTAATATAGTTTCCTATCTGATCTAAATATCATATCTATTTTATCGATGAAGAAGATTTGAGAAGTTGTTCATAATAAAAGAATCTAGAGGAAAGGTTGAGTTATGAAGATGAAACTACAAATGGATATTTGATTAGTTGGGCTTTAAAAAGATAAATTGATTGTTTAAAACATGTTACAAGTGAAGAAGATAGTAATGTTCAAGTCTTGAAGTGTGAACAAAGACAGATCAAATATGTAGGCTTGACCGAGCAACAGAGTAGAAAACAAAAGAATTTTGAAGTACATGTCGAGTGATACTAGTGTCAACCAAGCCACGGTAAATAATGAAAAAAAATAATGTTGACAAAGCATCAGTATCAATTGAGTGACAAAGTATGTGCTAAGAAAGAAATTTAATAGCAACCAAGTAACCTAGTGATGACCGAATATCAAAACTTAGTGCTAGCTAAGGAACAACATTTTAAATATTTGTCATGCCCAAAATGTAAGGGCAAAAACACACACAAATTTTTTTTCAAAACAGTTAAAACTTAAACCACTATAGGGTTGATATACTTGTGCTCAAATTTAAGCAAAGGTTCTCTACACTACCTCTAAGTTTTATAATCTTCACATGTGAATTAAACATTAATTTAACTTTCATCATAAATGATCTTGAGCGAATTTACAAATTCAACAATCCCTAATTTTACTGAATTAGTACAACTACCTAAGAGATAATTATAAATTTAATTTGAATGAATAAAATCTAAACTAAGGCATACTATGACAATTAATATTTAACGTATCTATTAACTTTCCTTACCAATGAGCACTAGAGTTACACTAATTAATTAATCCTTTACTATCCACTAATCTTGGTCCTAAATTTGTTAGAAATAAACACTTCTAAAGGTAAAACAATATACTTAAAATAACTATGATTAGATCACAAAAATTACCGAGCTTCATAACTTACCAATCTTAACGTCTTAATTGACAATTAACTCCAACGTACTTATACAATCTAATTAATTAATTTAATTATCACTATAAAGGTTGGTGACTATATCAAATTCAATGAATATATATTCAATTCTAACTTAATCTGAATTATCATAACATTAAGATCCTTATTAGAATCGATCAAAGGGCTCACATTATTATAAGATTAATCAATATAACGTTAAAATTGTTTAAATTGAAATATTCTAATTTACATTAGACGTACATCTAAAACTAACTAAACATAATTATTAACTAAAATGAACCTTGAATATTAAAATAAATTAACTTAACTTAAAACATAATTTAGTACTAATCTAAGGATACATCAAAACCATATTCAATTATAATTATAATAATACTAATCTATCTAACTAATTTTTTTTATTTTTTTAAAACAACTTAATACTAATATAATTCTAACTCTCTATAAAAGTATTAACTCAACAAGTTAAAAAAAGAAAATCCTATATTATCAATTAATAACATTCTTTATTAATACTATATCATGAAACCCCCCGATCTAAAGCTAAACTTAAGTTTAACTACAAACTAATGATTTCTATTAACTGCACCCCACTAACTATAATACTAACCTATCCCACACAAGACTTAACCTAGCCTATACCCTATTGTACCTACCCCATGCTAACCCAAGCTACACCTACCCCCCCCCCTAGGCCTGCCCCACTCACTGTCCAAAGCCTACGTGTGGCAGGCCTGTCCCCTGTCCTGCGTGGAAGGACGTTACGCAGGGGAGACTTTGCGTTTGGAGGGGATCATGGGGATAGATGGTATGTACGTCCCTCCTCAAATTTAAACATTACTTGCCCCCCCTTAAAAGAAGAAAGGTCAGCATTTAAGTGGGGAGGAGACATGACGTGAGTTGAATAAGAAAAAGAGTTTTTTTTACATATTTCCGCCCTCCTTCATGATGGATCGACCCCATGTACATGCTGACAGGGGGGTAGAAAGTTTAATTTTTTTTTTTTTTAACTTTTCTATGTGATTCGACTAGCATCATAAGTCCTATGGAATTAAATGCCAAAAGTTTTATTGTTGGGAAGTTGACTTTACAAGCTTTATCATATCTATATTTTGATGTTATATGTTCAAATTTATTTAAGTCATATTATTTAATGAATTTGCATTGATTTTTGATTTGTAATTCAAGGAGAATATTTCATAGAATATTCTCTGTGGCATGGGTAAATTTAAGACTTCCCCATACATTTTCCAGAGAGGGTTTTTTTGGCTTGGAGGTGCACTTTTTTTTTTTGAAAGCCAATTTTGGCTAAGTGCTGACATGTTTTCTTGCTAAATTTTTTTTTGATAACCAAGATGAGGTAAACATTTCTAGAGGCAAAATCGAGTTATATTTCTCTAAATCAAATTGACACACAAGCATGCAAAGGATTATAATCCCCCTAATCAAAATTGATTTTATTCTTTATGAAGCTTAACAAGAATTATGATCTTATATTCAAAATTCAAAAAGGTGATGAATAATTCTTATCAATTTCAATTGTATTACTAATGGAGCTTAACAATGAATGTACTAGCTTGGTGATCACATTGTAGGATTATTATAACAAGTTATTGTTCAAAAACATTGAAATGAAACTTCAACACATCCATTTGCCTTTCATAATCATAATTGAAACTCAGGATTTCCCAATTTAAGACATTAGCTATCATTCTAATTTCTCACACACATATGCCAAAATTTGGAACCACATGAGAGCATTGCAAGGAAAATTTTGTAATCTTTTCTTTCCTCTATTATTCATCCTGATTCAAGGCTCCATTGGGAAAGAACCAGTAAGAAAACCTGATGTCTTTGCCACTACATCCAATTCAATTACAACTTACATAATATTAAAATTCATTGAGTTTCTTCAAGGCTTGCACAAGAGAACTTTTATCAAATGTCTTCATTGCATCAAGGAAAAACATGAAAGAGACAAGAATCAACATGGAGATAACAACACAAGGAGATAAGCAAATTGAACATGCATTCCCACCCGGTTGCACAATAGGTCCAACAATGAACCAATATAGGGGAAAGGTGGATTTTCTCAATAGGAGAAGTCAATCACCATACCTTCACTTAGCCCTTTCAGGGCTAAAACTTCAAGAACTTCCATTCTTTCACAAGGCCCTTTCGAGGCTATATCCACAAGGATTTTCATTCTTTTCCACATTCAAGAATTCTCAATAACAACAAGGTATGGGATGACAAGTAGGGGCCCATACACCCTACCCTTTCTCCCTCCTCTCTCCATGAGAGGAGACTCTACACTATTGAGGTCCAACTAATGCCCTTTCCCCAAACATGGCCACTTCTTCCCTATCCAAGGGTGAGTGTTGCCAAAAACATCCCCATGAAAACCTCTCAAAAACAATCATCACACCAAGAAGGCATATGAATAACATCAAAAGAAACAAGATAGAATCCCTCCCAAATCCACCCCCAACACACAAACAAGAAATGGATATCTACATAATGTCTCCAACATGATTCAAGCAAGATTCAAAACATGAACACACATAAAGAACCATTCATGGAATGAAGAACTCCTACCTTCATAAAATAGTTATGGCAATGGTGGTTTGAGAAGAGCTTCCCTTTCTTCCTTCAATCTTCAAGACTTCCTCCAAAACTAGAGGATTGGGTGACAAAACTAAACTCCCCCAAAAATGCCTCTAAGTATGGTCCTTAACTCCACTAAGCTTTAAGTAACTCAAGATGGAGGTTTGGTTTCACTAACCCAAGTAAAGAGCAACCCATTTTCGAAATCAACCTATAATAGGATTTTTAAGAGACCCTAAGAGTCAACCTAGGGGGCTAAGGGGTTGGAAAGTACCCCCACCCATACCCTTACCCATAGGGGTACTTAAATTTAATGTTTCTAAGCCTTAAAAGACTTATTAGGAACAATTAAAAGTTAGGAGAATAGTAAGATCAAATTACAAACTTTAAATAATTACAATATAAGGTTAGCACAAAATTAACAAGTAATTTAGCTTCGCTTTTCCGTTGAGTTGTCTCGGCTAATTTTCCTGCACACTCATTGCACACATCAGTAGGTCCAAAAACCACATGCATAATGTGAATTATATATTAGAGGAATTATATAAATCTAAGCATCCATTTCTTAATAAATAGTTGTTTATCTAATTCTACTCACATTTCTAACCTTTCGACTTGCATAACCAAATGTGTTAGTGTTGCATACATTTTCTTCATCGTTATACATATTTATAAGCATTGAATTACAAAATCAAATAACTGAAGTACGCATCACACATCGTAAAATAGCTTAACAATGTTCAATGTATCCAATAATGTTCTGACATGACAAAGCATGAGTATCAAAATAATAATGTATCCTCGGTGCTAGGATGGGTCGGGGCGAGGCCTCACAATATTTATGAGAAATCATAACTTCCAGCCAAATAAGTTGATTTCTTAGAATATGGAAAGCATGTGGAAGATAAGGATCGATGAGTTGTATCATTTAATATTAGGAGAGTATTAGGTAAACAATCAAAGCGATGGATTCCAAGAGAAGTTTCTAAAAAAGGACAAGAAAAACAAGATGACGATCAGATACATTATATGTGATGAATCTAATCATAAACCTAAAGATATATAGCTATGTTTTAGCAAAAAAGATCATAATCTCGTATTTAATGTGGTACAAGGTAAAAATTAATAAATTTTTAGAGAGTATATGATATGTGAAAGATTTCTAGATAGTTGGAGAAGTTGTTGATGTTATTGACTGGTAAATCTAAGCAAAAGGCTAAGATGAGTTGAGACGAAGTGAAGAGTGATTTCCTAAAGTTTTTTTTAGCGAATCAAGGATAGAGATGAAAATGGAGGCTAGATAGTGAGCCATCTTGATGTGATAACCAATATTACTTCTTCCACAAGCTCTCTTAGGGTCTCCTTAGGTCATACACTTGACCAACTAGGGCTTCTATCCACCCTAGGCTTCTTAGGACTCTAATCAATAGATCCTAACCATTCAATTTGTTTACATCAATTAGGTAGAACACTTTTTTCTTGCCAACTCTCCAACCACATAAGTAACCCCAACCCTGTAAATGACTCCCAAAAGGATGATTGGACTCCTAAGAGCTCTTGATACTTCCTTCATCTTGAACCTTTGGTAGCACATTCAAGGGATAATATCATGGAGAACATGCTAGTGTGTATTTGTTAGATTTAAAGTTGTTATTGTAATTGAATGGTTTAAATGGTGATTAAACTTAATGTTATTTTTGAACGAAATTGAAAGATATGTACTTTTTTTATGGAAAGTGCTCTTGAACCCTTGCTTGAAAAACCTTTCATTTTCATTGTGCATTAATGCTTATGTTATGTTTCATTAATTAAATTATGAAAGAGAAGTAATGATGGTTTCAATGTGTGATCTATCTCTCATTCCATGTCTTATGTTTTTTGGGTGTGTGTGCTCTTGTGTGGATTTCGATGTTTTGTCCATTGCTTGTCTTGGTGGCCAAGAATGTTGTTTTTTCCTTTGTGGTTTTGTCTTGAGTGGTGACTCAAATCATAGGTCGTAGGTCTCTCTTAGCTCCATCTTGTTGTTATCTTTGTCAATATCTTTTCAACACTTTTCGAATGGAGCCAATCCGAGTCTAGATGTGAAGCTATGGCTTATGGAGTTGTTGATCGATGTTTCGAGTACCTTTTTGAGTAGAGGCCAATTCAATCATGACATATAATATCTATGGCCATTGGAGAAGTTTAACTCTTTATGTTATTCATAATGGAAGAGTTATCTTGTCTTCATAATCTACTAGGTACTTGTTGGAGTTCATGCTTGGGTTTTTGTATTTCCTATTGCACTAAACCACCCTTGTGAGGTGGAGTGTGCTTTGTGAGTGTTCCTTGCTCAGGGTTGATGTTGCCTAGTCATTTGGGAGTGACTCAATTCTTTGATGAGTCTAGATTCTCCTTTCTGGATGTTGTCTTTGGTGCATCTCCATATTCTTTCTCTCTTGAGAGAGTAGGCTAGTGTGGTTATGCCACTAGCTAAGTTAGTGTTTTCTGTTGAGTATGTTGATGGTTTGTGGAATTGTGAGTTCCCTAATGCATCTTGGGCTGATTTTGTGCAAAGGTTGAGAGTTACTCCCTCTCAGTCCTAATACTCTATAGTATCCTTCTCCCTAAGATTATATCTTCATGTGGATTGTCTCAGTCAAGTTTTCTCATTAACTGTTGACTTGAGGCTGGAGACTGAGTTTAGCGATAGTTTGGGTGTAGTTTTCCTAGCTTGGTGCTAGAGGTACAAGGTATTGTTGGACATAGGTTACCATCTTATGAGTTGGTATGCAAACATTCATGATTGTGTCCACTGACAAAAGTCTTCAAACTTTGTGAGAAGGTGATATCTTGTCTAGTTGGGTTGTGTTACCCTAGTTCCCAGTGTTAGTTGAGCTTTTGTACCTTGGAGAGGCATTGTGCTCCTATTCTTGGTGGTGAGTAGTCTTTTGGAGTGCATAAATTTTGTTCATAAACTATCATCCTCTTTGTTCTAAGGATGAGTTTATGTGTATTCCAGAATGATCATGTGTGACATGATAGTATTCTTGGGAATTTTGGGATGGTTATTCCCCATGATTCCAACTTTTGTTGGAAGTGCTTAGTGTTTTGACCTAGTTTTGCAGTCACTTGGTAGGTGCATGTTTTGTTGGGCACTTGTAGATGAGGTAGAGAGGCTTGTTCCTTAACTTTTATTGTTGACTTTATGGTTAGATGGCTTTTTCCTAGTGCATAGAAGGTTCCTTGTTGGAAGACCTTGTGTCTGTGTGACACCCATTTCTCTTGTGGTTAACCTATTTGGGGGTTAACGTGATGGTTTGAGAATGTGGGAGTGATTTGGTTTGACTTGTGGAGAGTTTCTTGAGTCATTCCTATTGCTCGCTTTGGATTTTGGTTCTTGTGTGTTTTGGTTTCTATTCTTGGATTGTAGGCTTCCAAGAGTAAGCCTAGCCTTTGGGGGGATGATGTAGTGCCTCTCCCATTTGACTTCTATGAGTCATCCTTATGGATGCAACCTTGCTGATCTTTTTTTGTGATAGGATCATGATTGTGACCCTGAGTGGTCTACACCGTCGAGGTGTTTGGATTTATGTTTTTGTATCAGTTGCTTTGATTATGCTTTTGATTGATCTATGAGATTATGATGATTTTGGTTTACTGAGGTTTGTGCTAGTGGTTACCAGGATCGATGTAGTATCATGAGGTTGTTTTGTGATTACCCTGAGATGTGTGCAGAGATTGCACTATGTTATATTACCATACTACAGTGGACTAGGTTCCTATAGTAGTGGTTAGTCATGTTTATGACTATGTTTGCTTATGCATTTTAAGTGCCTTTTTAATGTTTCTTAAAAAATCATTATTAAATGCTTAAGTAATTAAAATGGGTTGTTCTTGTTGGATTCTTTGGTTATGTGTTGCGGACATTTACCTTATTATATTTCTGATTAGAGAGATATTTGTTACTCATGTGATGCTTTACATTTGAGATGATCTGAGGGTCAGATGTTATACCTTGATTTTAGTATCATAAATATTAGACTACTATGTTGTTCAGTTGATCATATTGCATGAAGATGCCATTTTGAGATGACAGTGTGTTTTATGATGATATTTGGTTATCTTGTTTTTGGACATACCTCTGATTACATTATGTGATGGATTTAATGCTATGGTTATTTACTTCATTCCTGCATTTTTATGCTTTATGTGAATGTGAGTGATGTAAATGGATTATTTTAATATAATTAAATAAATGGTTAAATTAGTTGATTTAATGTATTTATTGCTTCGGCTATGTTATTATATGCAATTGCACTTGATCATGTTGTTTAGTGTGCAAGATTTATATCCCTGGCAGTGGCACATGGAGTTAGTGATTCAACCATTCATATTTTACCAATGTCATCCTTATATGGTCGATGTATCCTTAATTAAATGTTTAATTTAAACCTTTTGGTGATTATTAAATCTGAACTCATTTGCATTATGTGATTAGACCAATAAGTGTGTCTTTGCATTTAGAGGTTCGCATTATCGCGAAAGTTATTAAGGAGATTTCTATGTTTTTGGGTTTTCGGGATTTTTAATTGTTTTATTTTAATTTTTGGCAACTTTGCCATAGATTAATTCCTATTTATAGGAATAGCCTATTTTCATTTGGGTCGATTCAGGGTTTAACTAGGTTGGTTGGTTATTTGCCCTAATCAATTATTCACTCAAAAAGTAAATAAGTATCCAAAAATTTAATTCCTCACTTCTCACTTTTGAATTAGAAAGTTGGAGCGTAAAACCCAAAATCCTCTTCATGAGGTTTTTTTTTTTTCATTGTGGGAGCTACGGGTGTGGGATCATCATGAGGTTGAGCTCATTGGATCCAGCTTGGGGAAACCTTGGATTGCCACAATTTTCAGCCACTTCTGTGGGCATTTTATTTTCTGATTTAGATTCTCGTTTTGCCCTTTTGGCTGTGAGGTAGGGCTTTCCCATTTTATTGTTTCTGCTCTATTTCTACTTCTATTTTTGGTAGCCATTTGTTTGGAGCCTGAGAACTAGTGTTCCCCTCTGTTTTTGTATGCTAGTTCTACTCAGTTGGGTAGGTACGAACATTTCCTTATTTTTTGAAATGAGGGTTTGGTTTTTTGGGCCATTATGCAAGCCATTTTTTCATACGGTGTTCGATTCCTTTTATTTTTTGATTTTTGGGGTTTTTGAACCCAAAGGCCAAATGGGTTTTAATTTTGAAGTTTTCCAAATTTTGGGGTTTTTACCTCATTTTGCGTGCTGCCCTATTTTCTCAAGTTTTCTCAGCACAATGTGGGTCGTGGACTTGGATGGTCCATTTGGATATTAGTCAAACCACTTTTGCACTTTTATGTTACATTAGGATGCGTGTTGCATCCGTACTCTCGATGTTGTGTTCAGTTCAATGATTTTATACCTGTGTTATTGTTTATTTTAGACCTTTGCTTTTATTTTGTGAATACTAGGACTTGTGTAGAATCCATACTCTCAGATTGAGGCCAGTGGAGTGAGTTCATGACTTTTGGTCTTGTTGCATCATTAGGATTCATGTAGAATCCATACTCTCAGATTGAGGCCGATTGAGTGGTTTTATGGTGTATGGTTTTATTGGCTTTGGGATTCGTGTAGAATCTATCCTCTTGAGTTTCTTTCGGTTGGGTGTTTTGTTTTGCATTATGTTCTCATCCTATCCTTGTGTTATGATATTCATGATGGTGGTGTGCCACACACGAGTACGTGCGCATACATTTGTCAGAGGACTTGCGGGTCTCAACCTTCCATATATTTTCTAGAAGTTTTGATCATTGGGGTTAGGATGGGATTATGCATGCCCACGAGCACTTGTCATAGGATGAGCATAGGTAGGGTAGGGTAGCATATGGAGGGGCCTTCCATCTTGCAACTCGGCATTTATGGCGCTGGAGGTTGATGGAGGATAGGAAGTTTTAAGTAAGTGATAATTAAATTAAAATGTGTGAGTTTTAATAAAATTTAAGAAAATGAAAAGATCCACATTCGTGTGATGGTTCCAAGGGAGTCCCTTGAGAGTGTTGCCACATGTGATCTAAGCTTGGGCTTTTGGGTGCCAAGTGACTCTCCATGATGTCAGCTCCTATGTAGTAGCCCACTAAGATTTTTGACTAGGACCTATAGTTTATGCATTTCCTTGTCTATGGTTCAGTCATCATATTGTTTGGCATGAGTGTTAGCCTTGGATGTTGTTCTTTATGTGTGGTTATGGTTGGATCTTTATCTCCATCAGCATGGTAGGTGTGGACCTATGGGTTCCACATCATTGGGAGGTGTAGCTACCTTCACCACTGCTAGGGACCAATGTACAGAGATGGTCTTGTCCTAGTGTGACCATTGCTGGATGTTTTCACTTGGCACTTTGGGTTCTGGAATATGCTTTTTTTTTATTTATGCTTTCAATGGAATGCTTGGATATCATGTTTAGATGATGTTAGTTTACTTGATGCATTCCCATATTGATGTTTAGCATATGATTAGATGCAGTGAATTATTTTATTAGCATATCTATTGCTTATTGTTGTTCAGCATGTAATAGGTGATGTTATCTACTTGTGGAATTATCTAATGCTTTACTACTAGCATGTTAGATTTCCTTATGCTTTTGTTGGTAGCATGTTTAGTAATGATGTCCCTATTATGATAGTACTGACAATCTGGTCAGTGGCTTGGGATGTTATGCGAAAGGTATGGCTAGGACCCACGATGGTCTTATGATGCTATTGATGGTTGGGAGGAACCACGCAGTTAATTTGGTTGTTTAGTTTCTTCTGGTATTTCTGTTTACTACAATGTTTATTTTAGTATGTTCCTTACTATTATGGTTTAGATTGATATATGTTCCTCTTTCCTTTCTTTTGTGGCTCTTGAGCGTTCATTCCTTGATTTACATGGATTCGGTACTCCCCGATGTGGAGGTTTCCTTGTTTTTAAGCTTTTTGTTTGCATTTTGTTGTCGCACTAATTTGTTTTCTCATGTGGAAAGGTAGTTCCTTATGCAATAATGTACTTTCTCACATGAGAGTCGCATGAGAATGTAAATCCTCATGCGATGTGCACGGAATCCTCACACAAGAGTGAAAGCCCTCGCACGATGCTCAGGAGTCCTCACATGAAGCTGAGCACTTTCTCACGTGTAGCGGTGCAAGATCTCGCATGAAACTTGAGACCAATTTTCTTTCTTGTGCGAGAAATAGGGGCTATCTAGGCTTGTGGGATGAATGTTTGGAAGTTGGATTTGGACTAATTCCTTATACTAAAGATATATTTTAATAAATGTGACGAATCTTTTGAGATAGGTTTCAAACCTCTCTGAGATAAGCTAAAGATTCTAGGAAATTTCAAGGCTTCAGAAATCTAGACATAGCCAATTTTTAGGGCTTCAGGATTTCAGGCTTGGCCAAATTTCAGGTTTCTACATTTTACCCCAGCTTGGTGTTTTGTTTTTGAGTGGTCATTTCTTGAGCCCTTAGCTTGTGCATTTTTCATTGTTGGCTTTGTTTGTGTGTGTCAGTTTGGTTGTGGTGTTTGGAGATTTGTTCGTTGCCGAGATTCTGGTGAAGTCTTCCATTGCAATCATTTTGATCCCTATATGATGTTGTCATGTACATTCATACTTGTAAAAAAAAAAAAATTATTGGCTTGTATTTCATCCTTATTTCCAAGGATCTCGAAGTGAGGCATTACAGATTGTCCCTGCAAACCAATGCCACATCAACAATCCCCATAAAATTCAAAATTAAAAGAGAGTAAAGGTCATTTGAATATTGACTAGTCAACATTAATTAATTAATTATCATTAAAAAAAAATTAAAAGATACATATAGATATATGGTCAATTGTAAAAGAAACCATAATTCAGTTACCAGAATACCAAGATGTACCGAATATGCTAACCATTTTGATAGAGGCTCTAGAAGCTACCCAAGAACACAAGGGGGCAAGAATAGTGTAGGATTGGTTTACCACTCTATCATGAATCTATTAAGCTTCCTCATAATCTTTCTTGACATAAAAGATGCCCATCCCAACAATGAGATAGTCTAAAAAAACTAAGAGGAGGAATAGAATTGTGTTCATCAATTATTTATATCTACTTTCTAATATCTAATACAACTATTGAACATATACACTAAGATGTTATGCAAAAAAGTGGACACCATGAAAAAAAGAGTCAAAAGTGCACATAACATGATCATGTTATGTGTCATTTTGATCAAATTTCAAAATGGGTCTTGACTGATTACCAAGAAAAGAAAAGAACAATAAAAAATTTTGAGCTTTCAAATAACATGATTACATTATTTTTAGAAATATGAGATTATATTATTAAGAACTAGAAGCATTGCTTCTATTTCTCCATAACCCTATCAAGTAATGACGAACAACAAGAAATGAGAGTGGGATATATAGAGAGAGGGGGGGCAAAGGAGACGCAAGGGAGGAGTGAGAGATAAAGGGGGATAGGAAGGGGAGGGGGAGAGAGAGGAGGGGGGCGGGGATGATAGAGTTCACATTTCTCTATGAATAATTCCACAATGGCAGTCACTTCTCTATCTAAAAATTTAATTTTTGAGTGCATGTGCATTGAAGACCTTATGTCACTACTTGATCTACTAGTAGATGGCAAGTATTCATCATCATCATCATCATTTGAAATAGGCTCACATGCATATCTTATGTATTTTCTTTGTTTATTTCCCCTTTGTAGCTCTTTAGGACATTATATGTAACTTTTGTCATGGGTCTGAAAAGCTCTTCCCACTCTTTTCCATTAACCAGGTGATCTCTATCTCTTAATCCTGAGTAATTAGTTAATAGTTCCATTCTTAATAGAATTCATATCCAGATTCTCTATAGCTATTTTTCTTCTTGATCGCTTCAATATTTTCTCCTCAACTAAATATTTTGTAATTAGTTGATATACAATCATAATTTTTGGCCAATCCTTTAGGTATATGGTTGAGCCTGTAGATCCACAAAAGAGTTGAAATCTAGATTTGTTTGAAGAATGGTATTAGATCTCCAATTTTAAAAATTCATCACCTAGTAAATTCTCATTTTTTAATGGCACCATTTGACAATTTTTGTTGGTACCAAGAGCTTCTGAAACAATAAGCATTTTAAGGCAAGCATCCCCCATCATCCTCATTAGATGAAGGCATGAACTTTTTTTTTTATTTATCTAATGATTATAAATGGAATATCATTCTTACCAACTTAATCTTCAAAGAACTAGGTGACCTTTCTTTCATGTTTTCAAATGCTTGCCTAAAACTTTATAATATATTGTCCCATCTGTCCACAAAATCTGGTGAAAACTACCATGCTAACATAGAGTGTTAGTTCATGTCCTAAGATTATGTGGTGACATAGTTGGCCCAACTAATTTCCTATAACTATGTGTTGACCTAGCTTACCTAGTTGATGTCCTAGACCTTTTCCTTCCTAATATCTAATATCTTTTTAGTTGATATTACCCAAGGGAATCTCCAATTGGGAAAAATCCTGAAAGGAAACTCTCATCTTTTTTTAAGAAATTGGAGGTTCTTATGCTAGATCATATCATTGATTGTATTAGTATCAAATCCTATGATGCACCCAACCTTTAACATCTCACATAAACTTGGAAAAATATTTGGGTGTTCTGATAATAGACACCTTGAAAATATCTTAGCAAATTCAATTGCCAAGCACATCTTTTCTTTTTGGTTGTATGGGTCATATTTCATTATCAAAATCCTCTTAAATGTCCTTTTCCCAACATACATGAGAATGTACAACTATTACAATGTGCTATGTCTTATCAACTTCAATTATTATTGTTAGAGTATACATAACTACAAAAGATTTATTAGATTCACAAGATACAAACTCGAAAATACCTCTAACAATTTGATGCCTTCTATTTGTCAATAATTTGAATGATAGATAGGAAAGATATTTAAGGATAATCATATACAAACCTTTTTTTAAAAGATCTTGTCCTATAGGAAGTCTGTGTAAATAGATGATAGTTGAAATGGACAACTCATTTTTCTCTACTACTTGTGATAGTTTTCTAGATCTAGGAGTCTCATAGATTGACACACTCTAATGATTCTTAAGATTGTTGAGACTATGAAGACCTAGTTAACATTCACCTTGGTTGAAATAAACACATGATATGCATGTGATCCTAGATTTTAGATGATGATGATGAATACTCATTGTCTACTAGTAATTCAAGTAGTGCCAAAAGGTCTTTAGTGAACATGTACTTTGAAACAATATTTAAAGGGATTTTATGATGATTCTTTTGATTTTGAGACCAGGAAGACCTCAATAAAATTCACCTTGGTTGTACTTAATACATGATATCTGATACCTATGATAATATATGCAATATAGATTCCAAGGATCATCCAACTTCATAAAATAAGAAAGAAAACATCCCACCATAGAAGTACAGCATATAGACCTATCTAGAGATCATATTGTGCTAAATATGGCTTATGATGCTATTGCAACAACTAAAGACCATGATGCAAAATTCACTTCATTAGCCACACATTCTTATTGAGCACACATATAACTTTTGGGATACACATAGACCATAAATGTGTAGGAATTTGAGTTCGGATGCATATAAGCTCATTTCAAATCTTGTTTTTTTGGGAAGATGGCACCTATAAATACTAGACTATCATAGAAAACTTGTGATGAAGATAGCACCTACAACTACTTGAATTTAATGGAAAACTTGTGATGAAGATGACACCTACAACTACTAGACTATCATGGAAAACTTGTGATGAAGATGACATCTCCAACTACTAGTCTATCATGGAAAACTTATGATGAATATGGTGCATACAACTATTGGATTTTCATGGAAAACTTGTGATGAAGATGGAACCTAAAACTACTGGGTTGTCATGGAAAACTTGTGATGAAGAGACACCTACAACTATTAGACTATCATGGAAAACTTTTGATGAAGATGAAACCTCCAAATACTAGTCTTTCATGGAAAACTTGTGATGAAGATAAAACCTAAAACTACTAGTGTCATGGAAAACTTGTGATGAATATGGCACCTACAACTATTATATTTTCATAGAAAACTTATTATGAAGATGGCACCTACAACTACTAGACTATCATGGAAAACTTGTGATGAAGATAGCACCTACAACTACTAGAATATCATGGAAAATTTTATCTTTCTTATTTAAAATTGGGAGAGAGAGAGAGAGAGAGAGAGAGAGAGAGAGAGAGAGAGAGAGAGATTGGAGCACCTTCAAAATTATATCCATACATTTACTAGAGTGCTTATTAACAAATTTCATTATTTCAAGATCTACACTAAACTAGCTATCAACATGGAGCATCAATTTTTTGTTCATCTTGGAAAGAGGTCCAATAATTTTTCTGGTCATTCGATAAGAATATTGTTGCAGGTTTTCCTTTTTGTCATGGTGATGAACCCTTGCTTTAATTTCAAACCCTTCTTCCTCCTATTCTTGATATACACATAAAAACCCATCAATGGATTTTCCTACATGATAAAAAGCATAAAGAAAATTTTGTAAAATGAATCAACATACCTCTCTCTAAGCCTCGACAGGAAGTCTTCATCATTTCTTTAGAAGATGATTTATCTTTTGTTTCAACCACAATAATCTCTCTCCTATATCCTGACCTTACATTGTAATGATGCATTGCAATTAGGTCTGCCCTATAAGGGTTTCTATTTGGATGAACAACAAAATGAATGATTCTAAGACCCATAGTCTAAGTTCTAGAAGCTAAACTTTCTTTAATAAAATTGGCATTTGAATTTTCATATAAAACCCACTATGCATTGTCCCTCCACTACACTCTTTCTTTGTATAAAACCCATTGTGCATCATCCCTCCAATCATTGATTTGATGAAATTAATCCATTTTAGGTAGTTTCTTCATTAATTAGGCCTAATTAGGCATATTAGGCCTCTAAACAATTGACTATACAATTACATAGACATAACGTAATCGTGTTATGTCTAGTAAAGTCATACTAGACATAACGTGATCATATTATGTCTAGTATGATAGTTTAACAGGGTATTTTTAGTGGTTGATATTTGCCAAATGGCTATATTTAGAAAAAAAATTGGCTAATACTTTAGTTCTTAAAAATATTGAAAAATGCCACATTTTTATAAAATTTAGTTCTAAAAATATTTAAATAATGTAAGATTTTCCAATTAAATCATAGAAATAATTTTATTAATGTCATTTGATTTCCACAATCCATTAGTAATATCATGAGAAGATTTTTTGGAGCTTGATTGTGTCACAATTTTTTAAGCATCAACATTTCGGATCACACACAGTGATCCATCATCAAGATTAGCTAATCTTACATAATTTTATTTTCAAAATAATGTAATATTAGCCAATTATTTTATAAATTTTTCTGTAGGGGCATTTCTTAAAGTTTACCTTGCAGTTTAGTCATACAAAGAATAATGTCATCATGTTTTGTTAATAAAAAAGCACAATCACATTATAGGCTTCGTAACAAGATTCTTTAACTACCCAAAGGCTTGGGTTGATGTTTTCCCTCCATTTTTTGTTGCTTTAGACATTTTCAACTTCTAAGATTAATTTGTGTCTTTGACTTCATCAAGTCTACAAATGGTGAAGTGGGTATCTCTAAAATTACCACCATAACCTCACACATTTTAAGACCTTTCTAACCATATGATTTTATTTTATTTTTGCACAATATTGGCATTGTGAAGTTGATGTTTCTATATTAGTTCCTTGATAGTCCTCTGAAACATATTTCTACCATTTTTTTAATAACTTTTGATCTACTTAACCAAATGGAAAAAACATTACATAGTATTGTTCTACACTTTATTCTATAAACTCTTTTTGCCTTTTATTAAGTGTTGACATTAGATTATTTTAATGCAAGTTATGCCCAAGACATGAAGAGGTTGCAAAATTTCAAGATGGAGTCACTTCAAAAAATCATTGAAAAAAAATACTTGTCAGAAAATTATGGAAAAATATATAACTTTTAGATCTCACTCTTTCCTATTACCCTACCTAAGGTTTTTTCAAAATACTAAATATAACTATACATTCTATTGAATGTATAGAAACAACTATGTTATATTTTTCAACAAAAATAGGAATATTTTTGTGTGCACATGGAGTTTGACCCTCTTAATCTTATCCATTTTTTTAAAACATTTATAGTTTAAAAACTAGTTTGAACCTTTTGAAAATCCATTTGCTACTACTCAAGAATGAATACCCTCATCCTTTTAAGAATCCTTGCATTTGAATGATCTTTTTGTTGAACCTGAATACCAAGATAATCCACTTGCCCTTATTATCTCTCAACCACTACCAAGTCCTCCTCCAAGAATGGCTCAACCTTAGCTTCAGCCTACATTTCCTTTCCCTTTCTCTCCTTAGCAAGGTAATCAAAATTTGAAGAACATACCTATTGTCACAAAAGTTCTCACCCTAGTCTAAATTTTTTACCTAAGGACAACCTTGTGAAACATGGAAACAACCTCCAAGCTATGGGACTTGAACTTTTAGGTTGAGTCTTTGAAGAAGGTTGGGTTCCTCTACTATCAGGATGTACTTTAACTAAACATAAAGAGAAAAGGGGGAAGGAATACATAAAAATAACTACCTAATCTATTCTAAGGAGATGACACACCAAAATAGGGTGTTCAAACCAATCTATGCCCATATATGAATAGTACAACTATCTTGACAATCCAAAGATATAAAAATTTAGACTTGTTTTAATCCATTAACCACATACAAATTAGACAACCAAATGAGTGACACAAGGAAAAATGTTGATCATGTTGATCCTTCGAGAGCCCTAACTACTAAGGGTCTAAAAAAGAAGAAAGAACACAACTAGACAATGTTGGAGATTGCCTCTACCCTAAGCTATGCAGAGTTTGATGATATCATAAGTCTTAACAGTACAAAGAAATTGTGGGATGCTTTGCACACCATCTATGGAGGTGACAAGAATGTTCTAAGAGCCAAATTTGAGAGTCTTAGAGGTAAGTTTGATGATATGAGAATGCAAGAACGTGAAAATATTTCTCAATATTGCTCAAGGATAAAAGATGTTAATGCAATAAGAGGATCTACTAGTACAATAGATGATGATACTATACTAAGTAAAGTTTTGAGAACACTACTACCAATATATGCTATTAGATTTTCTACAATACAAGAACTAAGATGTATACGAGGGAATGTTATAACTCTTGAAGGTCTAATAGGTAGATTCACTAATTTTGATCTATTTGAATTTGATAATTACAAATCTAAAAACATTGAATCTTCTTTCAAAGCTAAGCTATCATTGAAAGAGCCTAATGTGAAGAACAATAAGATAAAATATGTGTCCATTGATAGTGAGATAGATGAGGAGGATGTAGATCAACTTGAAGCACTACTGAAAAGGAGATTTTACAGAGGTAAATGCAAGTTTAAAGGTAAACTACCTATCATTTGTTTGAATTGTAATGAGGTTCTAGTCATATTGTAGCTAGATGTCCAAAGAAGAAGAAATACAAAGGTGGTGATAAGTACAAAAGTAGAAGAGATAAAGACAACAAAGATTACAAAGATAAAGGCAAAAAGTCTTACTACATTGCTGAAGAGGAAAAAAGAGATGAATTTGATGAACATGATGATGAAGTGGTGTATGTTGAAATGAAGGATGAATCTAATGAAGATGAGGTAATTGGACTTGTGTCTTGTATGAACAAGAATGATAAATGGATCATTGACAATGGGTGTTCACATCACATGACTAGAGATAAAAGTAATTTTATTACCTTGGATTGTTATGATGGAAATAGTGTAAAATTGGTAATGATGCACCATGTTTGATAAAAGGAAAATGTTCTATCAAACTCACAAAAGAGATATTATGTGACAATTCTTATTATGTTGAAGGACTTAACTATAATATTTTAAGTTTATCACAATAGAATAATTCAGGATGTAAGGTTGAGTTTGAAAACATGATTTCTAATATATATGATATTGATGGAAATCTAATTGGAAAGGGTGATCAAACTAGGAGTAATCTATTCTACCTTGATGTGAAGAACAATAAGATAAAATATGTGTCCATTGATAGTGAGATAGATGAGGAGGATGTAGATCAACTTGAAGCACTACTGAAAAGGAGATTTTACAGAGGTAAATGCAAGTTTAAAGGTAAACTACCTATCATTTGTTTGAATTGTAATGAGGTTCTAGTCATATTGTAGCTAGATGTCCAAAGAAGAAGAAATACAAAGGTGGTGATAAGTACAAAAGTAGAAGAGATAAAGACAACAAAGATTACAAAGATAAAGGCAAAAAGTCTTACTACATTGCTGAAGAGGAAAAAAGAGATGAATTTGATGAACATGATGATGAAGTGGTGTATGTTGAAATGAAGGATGAATCTAATGAAGATGAGGTAATTGCACTTGTGTCTTGTATGAACAAGAATGATAAATGGATCATTGACAATGGGTGTTCACATCACATGACTAGAGATAAAAGTAATTTTATTACCTTGGATTGTTATGATGGAAATAGTGTAAAATTGGTAATGATGCACCATGTTTGATAAAAGGAAAATGTTCTATCAAACTCACAAAAGAGATATTATGTGACAATTCTTATTATGTTGAAGGACTTAACTATAATATTTTAAGTGTATCACAATAGAATAATTCAGGATGTAAGGTTGAGTTTGAAAACATGATTTCTAATATATATGATATTGATGGAAATCTAATTGGAAAGGGTGATCAAACTAGGAGTAATCTATTCTACCTTGATATAGAGGATGCTACTTTTTTAGGTGTGAAATTTGATGATGTATAGCTATGGCACAAGAGTGTAAGGAAACTTACAACAAAGAATATAACTATTTCCTCATAACCCATAATAGATCTGAAACAAATATAGAATTAAGATCCACATGCAAGACAATAGACAACATAGCCACAAAAATGTCATACAAGATATACCCTAGAAACCCTCATTGAGGGAAAAAATCCAGCCTCCAAAAGCATCCATCACCATGTATTATTCAGCAAAAAAGCTATTGCAATACAATCATGGAAGCCTTGAAACAGCATAGCTATAATAAATAAATCCATGTCAACAAGAATGAATCCACATATCTTATGCCATGCTTCTAACCCTCACAAATGCTCCTTTGGCTAACCTATCAAGCCTTGTCTCACTTAACTCTTTACTTTTTGCCTTCTATCTTCTCACACCAACAACTACCCTTGTGGCTACTTATTCAGAAGCAAATCCCACAAAACCACTAAGTGGTATTACATAAACCATGTGCTAAAACTATTGACAATTGGCTAATAGCAATATGTAATTGTTATCATTTATGGCAACACATGATGTATATGCTAACAAGAAACCTTGGAAATAATGTACTTAGTGTTTGGCAATGAAAAAATGGTCCAAGTATAGAATTTGGTTTATAGTAATGTATTGTTTTGTTTATAACATTTGCAGACATCATATTATGAATAGTGAAGTTACATGGATAAAGTAAACATATTGGTGATGATGTATATAACCTTAGAAGTTTGTATGGACTGTACAAAATAGAGTTAATCATGTTTTGATGAAGTAGGATAGCAGAATTGAAGGAGAGAATTTTTTTTTTACAAAAAAATTACTTGTCCAATTAGGGCTGACATCCTAGATGTTTTCTCTAACTTAGAAAAGTGAATTTTGGTCTTTGCTGACCTAGCAATAATTTATGTAAAGTGATAAGTAGTGTGCTATCTTGGTGTATGATGTAAGCGAAGTGCATGTGTGAATTGTGAATTGTGAATTGTGACTATAAGTGAAAGTAATATATGTGAAGTTTTATATGAGCTATTTTGTGATCCAAGATCAAGTTGAAGATTAGAGATCAGACAAGGAAAGAAGATAACAGTAAATTACTTGATTGAGCCATGAGCTCTTCTTGTAGTTGAAATTGCATATTTGGATAGTGGGCTCTTCTTCCATACATTGCACTACAACTCCTAACATAGTTAGCATAACTCTTAATAGGGTTGGAACCTCCTAACAGGGATTCAAAGTCTCCTAATAGGGACTGCTTATCCTAAATTTTTTCAATGACTCCTAACAGGGTCCATCCTCTAACAAGGAACATATATATCAGTATATTATCTAGTGGGTATCATCCCCACCGAGGTTTTCCCTTGGCTAAGGTTTCCCTAGTTAACAAAATATGGTGTTATGAGTTATCTTTGTGCATTTCTATTGTTACTATTCAACATTGCATTATTTCTTTGTTATGCATGGCTAAAAGTAAGTAATAATATCTAGTTGGCAACTAAAGTTTGTAGATTATTGATTCACCCCCCCTCCCCCTCTTAGTAATCCCTATTTATAACAATTGGTATCAAAGCCCAATTACTTTGAAGAGGCTTAACAGCTTAAGTAAGATCCCTATGGATATGGAATAGTTGATGAAGAACCTTGAAGAAGCTCTTGAACAAATTGATCTCCTTACTAAAGAAAGAGATAAGTTGAAGGATAGATATGAAGACTCTAAAGAATACATTGGTCAGTTGAAGGAAAAATTTTGAACATATGAAATCCAAGCCCAAATCTACTAAATTTGGAACTACTAATGATGAATATTCAAAGTTGAAGACAGAGTACAAGATCTTGAAGCATGTCTAAGGTTGACTTTGAGAAATGATCCTAGCAAAGTTGAATCTAATTTGAAGATTGAAAATGTAGATCTAAGAGCAAGTCTAGCAAAGAAAACATATGAGTTTGAAACATTGAAAGAAGATCATGAAAAACTCCATAAGTATAATACTATTGTGAAAGGTGAATTGACATAATGAAAAGAGTAGCTTAAGAAATTTTATTCTAGCAAAGAAAAGCTTAATGATTCAATGTCTATACAGATACCTTCTTATGATAAGACTAGTCTTGGCTATCTAATTAACATGTCTATGAAGAAACTTTAGATTAGATAAAATTTGAAATAAAAAGACAAATCTAATGATAATATTGAATCTAGTCAATCTTCTAAGAAACCTAAAGAAGTTGAGCAAAATAGGGAAGCTAAAATCTTGGATGAACCAAAGCATGTGGAGACTCCTCTGACAATCAGGTATGAATTTAGAGGTAAGTTCTTTTTATTTAATGAAATTGGTCATATGAGATTGTACTAATAAGTCATTTAATCATGTTAAGGACTTTTATTGTCATAATTATCATGGTATGGGTCATAATGTAATTAATTTTAGGAAACCTAGGTATGATAATGATAGGAGAAATAGTAGAATGTCTAGATATACTAACCCTATAGATAGAAGAAGATCTAATGAATGGACATCGAGTAAAGGAAGATCTTAGGAAGATAGAAGATAGATCGTGTGTTATAAGTGTAACAACTTAAGACACATTGCTCAGAATTGTTATGCACATAATGATTAGAAAAATCCTAGAAGTAGGGCACTTGCATGTCAGTTATGCAACAACTTTAGACACATAGAAAAGTACTACAAAATGGATAGAAACTTTAGAGATAGAAGGACTAGTGGAAGAAACTTTGGGAACAGAAAGAATGATAGAAGGAACCATGAAAGGAACTCTAAAACTAATAATGAAGAACAAAGAAACATTGTGAGTGAACTTCAAGAAGAACGTAATGAAGCATTCATGAAAGGAATAGATATCTCAAAAGAAATGTTAGATGATGATGAGATAGGAAGATCAAAGTTAGTTGTCAAGTTTGATTGAATTAAGTTTAATTAAGCTTGTTCATAGCATCAGAATTTGAGAACTTTAGTCAAAGAACAAATTAGAGGTAGAAAAGTTGGGAAAAGGTGTATCTAGTTAAGTTTAAATGGTACCTAAGCTCACTTGTGATTTGGAGCTCATCTAAACAAGTTATGAAGGAATTTAGAGCTACTGGTATTATAGTAAAGGTTGATTCTATAATAGAAGATGAAAGTTATGTTTTTGCAAAGAATTTTGTGATGCAAAGTCTTGAGAATATTTATCATGATGGAAGTAGGGTATAGTAAACTTCAGGTGACATTTGAAGATTGAACAGATGAGTTTGAGTACTTATCTGATTACAAAATGTAATTAACAACTTTTTTATATTTGCAAAGTACGCAATTAATGCAAGTTCAAGTTGGTGAATAAATGGAGTAAAAAATTTAATTTTACATCATTGTGAACACATTAAAATCAAAGAGCATCCATAAGCGACTTGTCAGAGAAATTGTAGCAAACCCTATTTTTAAAAAGAGGTATTTTGCCATTTTTTCCACAAATTTTTTTGGTAAAATATCATAATTGGTAAAGATCATGGATATACTAGTATTACACAATGTTAAGAATGAAGATAGACCTAAGTTTAAGACAATTTCCATAAAACCTAATGAAGGAAACCCTAACTCTGAATTGTCTATCACTCTGAACAATGTAGTTTACCTTGAAGATGTAGAAATTTATTTGAATTGAAAGTTTGAGTCAATTGATAGTGAATATATGAACAAAGATATGGAACTAGTCTCTAACCATGACATGACTGTTAAGGCCAAATTTGAAAATTTAAAGAAATTTGACTTGTTTAACTATCATTTCTACCATGAGCTAGATAAAAATGAATGGACTCAAATCATATTAAATAGGATACATGATGGCAAATTGTGGATGCAAGATAATGTAGTAGGCATTTATGCTAACCTTATTCATGAGGTAACTAGTCTTAGAAAACAAGGTAGTGTACCCATTGGTGAGAAGATGGTTAAGAATAAAGTGGAAAGTTACACTGAGGCAGTATACAATGGGAAGGCTATGGTAATCAACAACATCAAGCAAGATGATGTGAGATTTCATAGTAGAATTATTGCTTATTTAGTTTTTGCAAGTTCAAAAATTGATGAACTTTTAGCAGGATTTATATATGCAACTTATAAGATATGTGTTGAGAATGAGCAAGTAAATCTGAGTGAAATATTGAGAATGCAACTCTTGGAAAAACTTGAAAAGATTAAGAGGAAAAAGAACAGTGTGTTTAGATTCTAGTCATTAATAAATCACATATTATTTCATGTGCTTAAGAGAATTCCCTACTTGTTAGTCATAGAAATAATGAGTAGTGATAGATGCACTATGGACAAGATTACAAAGGTATGCAAAAGGCACCCTGGAGACAAGATATTGGACAGTGGAAACTTAATTATGAGGAAATTTCAAAATAAGATGAAACAAAGATTGAGGATTTCACCTACAATTGTGGATAGATTCAAGGAGGATATATGTGTTTTAATTGATAAAAATCATACATATATTCAATCAGTGGAACCTCGAGAGACATTTCTCTTGATCCTTTGAGCTATGAATTGAATGATGATGTTGAAGTTGGTTACATTGATTTTTTGTTGAATTCAAAGAAAGATAAATCTGAATACAAATTTGGCACATATTATGAGATCAATAGCATTCTCATCAAGCAACCTTATAGAATGAATCACACAAGAAGGTTGAATAAATATTGAAGAAGGCACTATCAGAGGCTAGAATGATAGAGAGTGAATCTAAGGCTGTGAGACAAACAATGAAGCAAGGTGTATTGAATATACAACCCTTTCAATATTAGTTGCTGATACATCTTCAAAATAGAGCACACCATAAGCAGTAGTGTCCAAGGTTCAACCCCGTGAATACAAAAGAAAATCAAAGAGATTAGCAGAAGTAGTATCTTCAAAGACTAAGAGAGTCAAACAAATGGCTACAAGACCTAGTAAGAGGCAAAAAACATTGTTGACAATTGATTCAAGTGATGAAGAAGATGAGGAACAAGAAACTAAACAAATAGAAAAGGTGACTCCACCTAAACAAGCAGCAAGCAAAGCTCGGCAACCTTAGAAGCCAAAGATTGAGAAGATAAATAAAGTGATTGCTAATGAAAGTAACTTTATTTAGATGAACAAGTTTTATGATTTTTATAATAATTTTGAGAAGAATTAGATTGATATATCCAATGTGAGATATATCATAGCAAACAATCTAAGTTTGAAGGATATTGAAGGAGTAGTGAACTAGAAAGTTTATGAGAGACTTATAAATAAGAATACTCTTGCAAGAGAAGAAGACCTTGAACTTTAGATGTCTATGCTAAGGACTATCTGCAAGACTAATGATGAAGATGAAATAAAAGTATTGTTGAATAACCTTGCACCATATTTAAGAAATAAGTTGAGACCATTTATTTTCATGGTTGGTGAAAAGGATTAGTTGAGAAAGGAGACTATAATAGCTATCAATAAGATGTTGATAGAGTCAAAGGAAACATGTCCTCCAACTCCTAGAATCTTGAAAGTATTAGTATTATGTAGATTGATCAAACTAATGTTATTCTTAACATTGATGATATCAATCCATTTGGTGGTTCTAAGCCAAATGAACCAGACACTAATGATGTTGAGGAAAAGTTGAAACAAATTAAGGAAGAGAAGAGGCTACTAGAACTAGAAAAGAGGAAAATAGAAGAAGTTAAGCCTCAATTGCTTAAGGAAGATAAGAAAAAGAAGGAAGATAAAGAGAAGAAAAGGATTACAGAAGAAGAGAAGATAAAGAAAATAGAGGAAGAAGAGAAGAAAAGATTAGAAGAGAGAAACAGAGGAAAAGGGAAAGAGAGAAGTGGAAGAGAGAAGAACTAAAGAAGCAACAAAGAAATAGAGGGAGGATGAGACTAAACCATCTAGTTCATCTACTTTTCTCTCTCTTTCTAATTTGGCTACTGATGATAATGATCAAACTAATCTAATCTCATCCCTATCCAAACTCATACAGAAGAACAAAACTATGAAAAGTTTTCAAAAAACTTTAATGGAAGTGATAGATGGACTGCACAACACTTCAATAGTATAGCATAATGAGTTAGATCCTGAATAGAGAGCACAAGCAGTGCTAAACTCATTGGATGAAGAGTTCACAAATATGTTGAATGTTGTAGAGGTGAAGGCTCAAATTTCCCATGATGCTAACTTGTTTAGCACCATCTGCTAGAATATCAAGAATGAGATAGTTAATCTTGATACTTGTATAAAAGAACTTTAGAAATATCAGTAGGAATGAAAAACTTTGTATGTTAAGTGTACCTTATCATACAAGCTAACTAAAGACTTGAACAGTCAGATAGAGGTAAAGATGAATGAGCTAGAGGCTTTATCCAACCAAAGGTAGCATCCATCTAGCAAAGTTGATGATTTTGAGAGCCAAGTTGCCAGTATTCAAAATGACATCAAGAAACTAGAACTTTGAAAAGAACATATTTTGAAGAGAACATCTAATTTCAAAGAATCTAGTGCTTTGAAGCTATCTTTTGTTGAGAAGTAGTTAAAGGAATATGTCAAGCCCAAGGACACATATTCAAACTTTTTGTATTTAGACATTAATGCAGTTGAGATTGCATCATATGCTTTATGTGCAATTCTCACATCAACTGAATCTACCAAAGAGACATGGAACAAAGGTATGAATAGTCCAAAGACTAATTTTGATGATTGTATGAAGATCATTTTAGCATGAGGAAAGATAGTAGATTTGGCAGTCTTTGGATAGTTTTTGGACAACTTATTGGCATTTTGACCTTTGTCATTGATGTCAAAGGGGGAGAGATGTGAAAATTGTATACATGACAAAATAGAGATTGTTGGGAGAGATAGAATAGGGAGAGATACATGTAAAGATTGTAAAAGTGTAAAATATATTGTAAGGGGAGCATATATGTTAAGTTGAACAAGTTATAATAGATGTAATGTTTATTTTGATAGTTAAGTTTTTGTCACTTAGCCAATTTTTCCTATTTTGTTGCCATCAATGCCAAAGGGGGAGATTATTTAACATTCGCTAATATTGATATATAATTGTTGTCATTTATGGCAACACATGATGTACATGCTGATAGGAAACCTCAAAAATAAATATACTTAGTGTTTGGTAATCAAAAAATTGTCTAAGCATAGAATTTGGTTTACAACAATGTATTGTTTTGTTTACAACATGTTGCAGACATCATATTATGACTAGTGAAGTTAGATGGGGAAATTATACATGTTGGTGATGACATATATAACCTTGAAAGTTTGTACAAACTATATGAAAAAAAGTTAATCATGTTTTGATGAAGCAAGATAGAAAAATTAAAGGAGAGAATTGTTTTGTTTGCAAAATAATTACTTGTCCAATTAGGGCCAACATCCTAGATGTTTAATTTAACTTGAAAAATTGAATTGTGGTCTTAGATCATCCAATAGTAATTTTTGTAAAGGCATGGTATTTATTCAAAGGACTTCTTGCAATAAGCAATGTGCTATCTTGGTGTATTATGTAAGTGAAGTGCAAGTGTGAATTGTGAAATATGACTATATGTGAAAGTGATATATGCAAAGTTTTATATGAGCTATTTTGTGATCCAAGATCAAGTCAAAGATCAGACATTAGACAAGGAAAGAAGATATTAGTAAATTACTTGATTGAGTAGTGAGCTCTTCTTGTAGTTGAATTGCATGTTTGGGCAATGGGTTCTTCTTGCATACATTGTACTACAACTCCCAAGAAGGTTGGCACAACTCCTAACAAGGTTGGAATCTTCTAATAGAGATTCAAAGTCTCCTAATAGGGACTGCTTATATTAAATTTTCTCCCTAACTCCTAATAAGGTCCATCCTCTAACAAGGAACATATATAACAATATATTATCTAGTGGGTATCTTCCCCACCAAGGTTTTCCCTTGGCTAGTGTTTCCCTAGTTAACAAATTTATATGGTGTTATGAGTTATCTTTGTGTATTGCTATTATTACTATTCAGCATTACTTTATTGCTTTGTTATGCATGGTTAAAAGTAAGTAATAATATCTAGTTGGTGGCTAAAGTTTTTAGATTACTTATTCACCCCCTCCCTCTCAATAATCCTTTTTTTTTTTAAACCATGTACTACCTAAACCCATGTACCTCACATTTAATATTGAAAATTTAATTCTTTTCCCCAATATTAAATAATTACATGAAATATTATGACAATGTTACAATACAACTCATCAATTATATCCCATGGGAATCTTTACATGTTGCATGTCCATCTAGGTGGAACATTACATAATAAAATAAAATAATACAATATAACAATATTATGCAATGTGTGCAATGCCCATTATCTCAACACTCTCCCACATGTTGTATACAATGCATAGGGTCAATCTATAGCCACATAAATAAGCAAGGGAACAATCCCTCCTAGCACATCCACCATCATGGATCAATGTGTGCTCCATCCTGGTACCCCCAAAAAATTAAAGTATCTAGCATCTCAAACATGAATGATCTCACCTCCAATTATGCCACTATCACTGGATATACATATAATCCATCCAAAGAGAAAGCCACCCAAGATGTTGCATTAGAAGATCATATTATTTTATACCAACTCTATTTTAGAATATATACCCATAATAGATGTTTTAGATTCAATGTAGAATATGTTCCATGAAAATTGGATGATGGTCTTCCTTTTAGGAAGAAAAAATTACATGGGTGTATCAATGAATCTTCCCCACTCTCTAGGAATAATGCTTAAAATGCATGATGTCTCAAGAAACTAAATAGGAATATCTAACAAATGAGTATGGTCAATTTGAAGCATGAAATATGACATCTCAAGTGAAGTTTGAGTCTATTAATATCAATCTACAAAGGCTCAAATATCTTTTTTGAAATAAAAGAGATTTCCTCCATATGTTGTATCAAATGATCCACAATCATATCAAACATACAAGAATGGTTCAGTGAAGAATGATGCGGGTTAGAGTATAACCCTACAAAAATTAAAGAAACATAATCCTTAGCAAAGAGAAGATGAATGTCATCAATGATATCTCCTAAATATGAAATATAGAACTCCAAAAACAAGCATACGATACCTATCAAAAATTCATCACAAGGAACTATAATTGGAAGACAAGGAATATCTTGATTCATTGAATCACAAGAACTCATGGTTGTATGAATAAAAGTGTCAATGGAAATAATAGTAGATTTGATCTCAAAAGGAGAAGTAGGTACTTTATGTGGAGTCTTTAGATCATCAAGACTCATAAATTCTTCAAGAGTTTTGATATTTGATATGATATGGTTTGAGATAATTTTCAACTCAATCTTCTAGGAATTGAGGAACATATGGATCTCCAAAGTTTTCCCAAAAAATGATCCATTGTGTGTTTGGGCATCTAATATCTTGAATCTTAGACTTGATTTTTGAAAATGTAGAAACCAAGATGTAATCATCCAATCCCAAATATCCAAATTTTGTTTATTTCAAGAAATTGTTTTATTCTTGGATTTTGGCTTAGGAGCCCGTAAAGGTTAGGCAAGATGTAATGTCCCCAATTAGGACATTAGGTTTTAAAATTGGACTATGCATATAATTTCTATTTTTCTCTCTTATCCCCCTTACCAACATTATTATTCCATATATATATTAATAGTAAGAGTCATGTCGTTTCATAATAATAATTATATTATATTAATAATAATATAATTATATTAATTATATATTTATATTAATAAGCTTAGTTGTATTAATTAATATCATAAGACATATTATATTAATAATTATATTATAACATATATTATTTTAATAATATATCAACTATATATATTATATTATATTATATTATAATACTTTATTAATATAGTATTGCAATATTAAAAGATATCTTAATCATAATATCATTACTTATTATATTAGATTATTATTTCATTCATATTTTCATATTGCTATTATAATACGATATATATAATATTATATTATTATATGATTATAATATAATATTACTTATAAAATATTATTAGTTTGATATTATTATTAATATTACTTTATACATAATACTTATTTATTATTTAAATTATATGTCAAAATGGGGATATCACAGTCCTCCCCTCTCGAGTTTGTTTGTCCTCGAGCAAAACCATTCATACACAAGCTCCTTCAAAGATACAAAACATATTTGCATACAAAAACCTAAAAGATTTATGAGATATACATCTTTAATCAATGAAAACATAAAGTAGACACATGAATGCACAAAAACATGGAGCATACACGATGTAGACAGATGAAGACATGAAGCATACATGATGTAGACAGATGAAGACACGAAGTATGCATGATACATATACATGAAGACACAAAGTAAACACACAATACACACGTTATGTGGTTCCTTTATTGTGAACCTGCAACAACAAAAAATCATTAGTACATGTTTATATATAAATTTTCTTTTTTAGGATTTCCTTATATTAATCCCCCGATAAGGTATTTATAGTCTTAATTTAGTGACTTGTCAATCAAAAGTATAGCTCACTATAATATTAACTCATCATTTCTTGTGTATGGGAGGAGAAACTATAATAGGGTGCCCTATTACCCAATCATTGGCCTCACCATTCTCTCTCATTATTATTATCTCTCTCTGTATACCATATCTAAGATAGTGCCTTTGTATGATGTACCCTAGGGTATTCACTCCATTGTAAGCCTTACCTAGTACCCTTGGATGATGTAGCCCAATGCCCATCTCACCGCAAGCCTTACCTAGTACCTTTGAATGGTGTCACCCAACCCATTCCACTGCCAACCTTATCTTATCTTGGAAGATGATGATCTTAAATAATTTAATCAATTTTACTTAACAACATTATTTTTGATAATGATTGAAAACTAATATCACTTAGAATTCAATATTCGAATTTGGAAACTTAATTCTAATCAATCATTACTTAATTGTAATCATCTTATTTGATAATTATTTAATTATAACCCTATCATCTTAGGGATTCAATCACTCCATTATAACTAATGAATTATAAGTATTGATAATAGATATTCAAATATTCAATATTCATCACAAGAAATAATCCTTGTTTTCCACTTATGAGTAAATTTTGGCATAATAGTTATGTACAAAAATGATTTGGAAACTAATTTTAGTTAAGATTTAATATCAAAGTTGTAGAACTTAATAGTAGACAAATAATTATTGATTCCATATTGAAATAAGATATTGAATAATATAAATCTATGCAATTATATCTTTCCATTTAATGTTTGTCTATAGGAACAAATAAGTATGATATGAATATTTACCTTTAATTATGTACCTCGCATACCCTTTTCCATTCATTGATGCCACTAGGAGTATCTCTATTCATAATTATTGGATGATATTCCTCATGCTTTTACTTTCATTCATTGATAATGTGAATGCTCTTCAAATTGAATTGAGGGTCTTGGTATTTTATTTACTTTTTAGCAAATAGTTTTGCATCAATTTGGGGGCTAAATATTTAATGGTATTACATATTAAAAATAGGTGAACACCATCCTATTGTAGTTTGAATGATATGGATAACATTAGGTTGATACTTCATAATAGTTGCTAATAATATGAACTAAAGGGATAGACATCTTGAAGGGGATCTTGTTCACTAGAACTAGTCTATTTAATATGTTGCATTGGCTATGCATTGAAAGGGCTATGGATATAAATCTTCAACTTGACATCATTGCCACTATTGTTCACTTTGTTACTGATGGATCTAGATCTAGGCTTGACTGTGCATGCAAAGGTGGTGGATTTGTGACTTGATCTCTATTTTTGTAGAATTCTACCTCTGTCCAACCCATGACTCTTCAACTAATTCCTATTTCTGCAATGGCCATGTGTATGATTCGTTTACCCCCCATTAGAATAATAAGGCCTTTGCAATTATATGGGTGATTCTAGCAACTAGAATTGCAAGCGCATCTATCTCCTCCCACCCGAACTAAATAGATGGATAGATAGTTAAACTTTGCATGCATCTTGATTCCCTTACAATTTTATAGGTCCATTGGGTGGGGGTTCCATATAATGGCCCTATAAAATTATGAGGGCTAGGCTTATGCACAATAATTTTCACATTTTCTTGCATTCAGTAGGCACCCATGTTATGTATAGAATACCCTATCAGCCAACACAATAATCATTGCCCCTTTACATCATGCCCATAGAATTTTAGGGGCACTGAACATAGAATTTTAGGCCCCATTCAGGCCCCCTACATTTTGGCATAAACAGATTATTGCTACATGTCAATAATCAACCCCCCTCTGCGCATAGAATTTTAGGCAGTGGCCTAGCCCTAGAATTTTATGGGTCATAAACATATTATTCAAATCCCTATAATTTTATTAGTAGATTATTTACAGTAGGCATCTAACTCTCATTCTATAACATATTGTTATGGCCTTTCATTTCAAATAAATGATATTGCGTTCCCCTACTGAGCTAATAGCCCTATTGATTCCATACATAACATGCTGATGCAAGAGCATCCAAGGTACAAGGGCAATCTTGCATCACTAAAAAAAATATTATTTTCAGTCTTTTCCATTTTAATAAGGACTAGTAGATAGGGTGGTCACTATTTATGGGAACTTACTATTTTTAGTAAGTTTGGCATATGAGCTTAGAATGTTCTCATTTTCTATAGGAAGGCTCATTTTAGAGTTGTAAGCATACCATAAAAATCCCATTGCTCAAGCATTAGTATCAAAGAACTTATTGTAGATTTTCAATGGAAAAATTTGTAGTAAAGTCTTAAAGCTCACTACTGGAGGCCTTAGAGTGCTCGGATGAGGTCTGAAAAAACTCGATGGAAAGGCACTAGCATAGCTTCGAGCCTATAGATCAAGAGTTGGTGTTTCCAAAAAGTGGTTATAGTAGCCAATTGGAGCAATGGTTCACGAGTTATGGCCTTCAAAAGTTGGGCTAAAATAATTTTTCAAAGATGTAGTTGGCCGACTCTATGTGTATTGTTAGGGTCTGTTGAACCTAGATATTAAGTTTGAGCATCTAGAACCTTCCTAGGCTGCATAAAACTACCTATTTAAGAAAGGCTCAAGCATTGTCTAGGACAGCTCTGGGTGATAGTTCGCAGCTTGTCTTGCAAATTATTGCACTTATGAATTCTATAATATTGCATTTTTTATACAAATAAGAAGTCCATATTTTGTTCTCACATTTTCTATTATTTCTATGTTTCTGTTATGAGTTTATGATATTAAGGGGAGTTCCCTGCATCACATGTCCACCCCCCTACATAGCCCCTACTATTGTTAGGTCCTTCATGGTAGGCACAATAATCTGTATTTGTTTGGGGGCAATGCCCTTCAATATGGGGGTGGGCCTTCATCAAGCACAAGAGGCCACCCTCTCCACTATAGTGCTATAGTGACCAACCCAACCCCCATGCATACCCTTGACCTATTATAAAGGTAAAGGCCCCCTTCTAGAACAGAGCCCTTATTGCCCTACTATTTTGCCCCCTATGCATGCACAATGGCCCTATTGAGTTCCATTGTAGGGGGGACCCTATAATGCCCCGCCCTAAGATCCTTAAAACAAGGATAAATATAAGCTAAGATTTTTAAAAAAATTAAAACAAGTATGAAAGCACAAGACAACCATAATATGTGGATCATAAAGATCACAACATAAGACTAACCAACAACTAAATGCCAAAGATCTCCAAGCGTCACCACTGACTAAAACATAAACAAAAAAATATAAGAGATCAATGAAGTTGAAAGACAAAAGCTAACTCCTAAAAATTGGGTAAGTCTAAAATCTTGAAGGCCTAAAATTTGGCTGAATCTAAATTTTTGAAGCCCTAAAATTTCCTAGAATCTTTATCTTAGCTCGTAGAGGTTTGGAACCTATCTCAAAAGACTCATTGCATATATTAAAATATATCTTAAGTAAATGATATATTTTAAACCCTATAGGAAAATATATTTTCAACTAGGAAGGTGTAAAACCTAAAAGGGTGTCCAAAACCAACTTCCAAACTTTTCTTAGACAAGCCTAGATAGCCCCTATTTTTCACACGAGGCCAACAGACTAATAGATTCTCACATGAGGAAGTATAACATGCCATGCATGAATTTTCCATCCATGCGAGAAAGTGCACCCAATGGCATCAGAATGTACTTGACCCAACAACCAAGACAACTAAAATTGGTGTTGTGTTTCACACGAGAAAGTGCCAGAAGCTATGCAAAGAAACCCAAGACACCATGTGAAAACTTGCATTCTCATGCGAGAAAATACCATTTTGCATGAGAATCCAAAATAGCAAGCCAGAAAACAATAAAGGAAGAAAACTAGAAAATGAATTCCTCCACACCAAGGAGTACTGGATCCATGTATCGAGGGAAAGGCACTTGAATGAATACTAAAAGATGGAAACAACAACTAACCATCTGATAAATAGAGAAGAGAAAGTACAAAAGGAAACATCATAGTATACAAAAATAACACCACAATGAACAACACAGCATCTAAACTAAGTAAGTGGTTCCTTCCAACCATAATAGCATCATAAGACCATTTTGGGCCCTAGCCATCCTCACACATAATATCCCAAGCTACTGATCAGATCATCGGTACTATCATATCAGGATGTCACTACTACAACATGCTACAACATAAGCATAAGGAAATCTAACATGCTGAAAGTAAACCATAAGATAATCTTATGAATATAGATAACATCATCTATCATATGCTAATCATCAAAATAAGGAAATGCATCAATAAATAACATCATCTAGACATGATATGCAAGCATCCCATTGAAAGAATAAATCACAAGAAAGAATACTCTAGAACCCGAAGCACCAAGTGAAAACATCCAGCAACACTTGCACTAGGACAAAAGGTTTCCTATGTACACTGGTCCCTAGGAGTGGTATAGGTAGCTAGGCCTCCCAACCATGTGGCACCCATAGGTTTACTCCTATCATGCTAATGGAGATAATGATCCAACCACAAACACACATAAATCACAATGTCCATGGCTAACACACATGTTAGATAGTATGATGACTGAAACCAAGACATAAATAATATGTAAACTATAGGTCCTAGTTAGACACTCAATGGGCTACTAAGTAGGGGCTGACATCATGAGAGTCATTTGGCATCGACAAGCCCAAGCTTAGATTGTGTGTTTCAACTCCTCAACGAAGGGCCTCACACACACATTTTATTATCTAACATTCTATCACCACCCAGTGTTTTCTTTAGGTATCACTTAATTAAAACTTTTTCATGCCAACCCTTGAGAAATAGGCACCGAGTTATGGAAAAGAATGCCCCTCCCTATGCTACCCTACCCTACCCATGCTCATCCAAAGATAAGTACCCGTAGGCATGCAAATTTCCAACCCAACCAAAATGATCATAACTTCTAGAAGTACCACAGAAGATCAAGACTCGCAAGTCACTCGAAAAATGTACATACACATACTCGTGTGTGGCACACCACCATCACAAAGATCATAACATAAGGACTAGATGAGAACACCAAGTAGAAAGTCACTCAACCAAAAAAAAACTCAAGAGGACACATGTGACACACATCCCAATGCAACATAAAAGTGCAACAAAGGCCCGATTGACATCCAAATAGATAATTCAGATCCATGACCAAATTTATGCCAAGAAAACCTAAGAAAATAGGATGGCATGAAAAATGAGGTAAAAAGCCCAAAAATTGGAAAACTTTAAAATTAAAACCCATTTGACCTTTAGGTAAAAAAACCCCAAAAATATAAAAATAATTGATTTTAGATAGCATATGCAAAAATGACTAGCATAACAATGCAAAACCCCAAACCCCCATTCCAAAAATAGGGAAAATGTTCACATCTGACCAACTGAGTAGAACCAGCAAATAGAAATGGAGGGGAAAACTAGTTCTTAGCCTCCTAATAAATGGCTACCAAAAAAAGAACTTAAAATGGATCAAAAATGATAAAATAGGAAAGCCCTACCTGACAGCAAAAGGGGTAGAAACTAAAACTGCACAATTAAAAAAAATGCCTGTTGAATCTGTTGAAAATCATGGCAAAGCAAGGTCTACCCAAGCCAGATCCAATAAGACCGATCTCATGAAAATCCTATTTTCATAGCTCCTAGAATGAACAAAAATCAAATCCTTTAGAAGAGGATTTTAGAAAAGCTCTCCAAATTTCTATTTTCAAAAAGTGAGAAGTGAATAATAAAATCTCTTTTCCAACACTTATTCACTTTTTGAGTGAATAGTCGATTAGAGAAAATAACCAGTTAGACTAGCTAGACTATAAATTGACCCAAATGAAAATAGGCTATTCCTCATAATGGAAATTCACTTAAGGTAAAGTTGATAGAAATTAAATTCGAGAAGATTTAAAGCCCAAAAACCCAAAATCATAGAAAATCACTAAACAACTTTCATGACAATGTGAATCTCTAAATGCATAGACATGCTTACTAATCTAATAACATAAAGTAGATGGGTTTGGATTTAATAATCACCAAAAGGTTTTAATTTAAATAGTTAAAATAAGGATATGTTGACCATATAGGGACGACATTGGTAAAATATGAATAACTAAATCACTAACTCCATTTGCCACTATGAGAGATATAATTCTTGCACACTAAAACACATGATCAACTGCAATTGCATAATAATATCATAACCAAAGCAATAATACATTAAATTCCTAATTAATCTATTTACATCACTCACATTTGCATAAAGCATAAAGAGACAAGAATGACATAAATCACCATAGCATAAAATCTATCACATAACATAATTAGAAAGTATGTCCAAATACCAGATAATCAGATATCATCATAGATGTACTATTATCTCAAAATGGCATCAACATGGAAATATGATAAATTGAAAAGCATAGCAGTAAAGCATCTATGGTATTGAAACAAAGTATAACATTTGACCCTCAAATAATCTTAAAGTAAATAAAATAAGAGTATCAAGTATCTCTCAAATCAAAATAGACAAGGTACAAACTGTAACCATGAGAGGCATTACATCCTTCCCTACTATCATAGGCTTACTCCTAGAAGCTAGCAAAAATATAGGGGTACAATCCCCTCAATTGTGTAGCATCCTCCCAAGTCATAGAGGTCTCATCACTTGGGTCCCATTAGACCCTTACCTGCTCTATGTCTCAACCTCATAAGATCAGCCTTTCCTATTGTAGGATATGAATGGGCTCCAAAGTAAGCTATCTTTCTACTACCTACAAAGCATCCCAATCAAGAACATGGGTCACGTTTGGAATATACTATCTCAAAACATAAAAATGAAAAAACATCATGGATGCATAATAGGCTAGGTGGCAATGCTAGTCGATAAGAAACAGGACCAATCCTTTCAAGGATCCCAAAAGGCTCCACAAAACATTGTGCCAACTTAGAGCCTTTCCCATAATAGATGGGGCTCTTCCTCAGAAAGACTCTCAAAAACACCCTATCACTAATAGAAAAGTGATGATCTACATACTTATTCTACCTATCTTGAGTAGTAACCAAGTGCTCCCTAATGCAAACAACCTATTGCTCCATATCCTAAAGCATCTCTAGACTCAAAAGAACTCGGTCCTCTAAGCAATCCCAACTCAAAGGGGTATGGCACAGTCTACCGTACAAGGCCTGAAAAGGTGACATGCCAAGAGAACTATGATACCCATTGTTGTATGCAAACTCAAAAAGGTACAAATAGTCCTCCCACTTCACCTAATTTTCCATTACATACATGCAAAGCATATCCTTCATAACTTGATTCACTCTCTTAGCCTAACCATTGATCTCTAGGTGATAAACCAAACTAAAATTGAGTTGTGAACCCAAAGCATGTTGGAGAGATGTTTATAGTGTAGAAGTAAATATTGGATCTCTATCCAAAATGATTCGATGAGGAATCCCATGAAAATGAACAATATCCTCCAAGAAAACATGCTCTATAGAAGAAGCTATCTAGGATGCTCTCATTCATGAAAAAAGTGCTACCTTGGACAATTTATCCATGTCACCATGATACACTCATGCCTCCATGATGACATAGGAAAACCTTTGATAAAATCAATAGATATCATATCCCACTTCCTCTCTAGAATGGTATGTGATTGTAAAAGATTTGCCTGATGTTGATGCTCTACCTTCACTATCTAGCACTCAAGATATTTAGCAACAAAATCAATAACATCATGTCTCATCCCTACCCAGAAGTATATTTGTTTGAGATCAGCATGTATCTTCATAACATTGGGATGTGTGGAATATGATGCATGATGTGCTTCTAAAAAAACCAAGGTATGAAGATCACCCAACATAGGTACATAGCTACACCCTAAGTGTCATAGTAGTCCATTGGACTCAAGAAAATAACATGAAAATCTCCCCTCAAGGGTATACCCATACTAGATCTTTGCCCTCACCTCCTGATACCAAGTGTCACTAGGAAAAGCCTCCAAGATACGACCTCACAAATCCACTCCCAATGACAACACTAATACCTCATGTCACCTCCTACCCAAGGAATCCATGAAAAAATTCTACTTTCCTTTAATGTAATGAAAATCAAAGTCATATTCACACAAGAACTCCATCCATTGATGCTTTTGTGCGTTCAGGTTTGGCTGAGTAAAGATGTACTGCAAGCTCCTATGATTGCTATGCAATTCAAACCTATATCCCAAAAGAAAATGCCTCTGATGGAAAAGGGCATTCCCTAATGCTTTTTAGTTACAAATCATGATTGGGGTAGTTAAGCTCATGGTCCTTGAGTTTCTTATACTCATATGCAATCACTCGACCATCTTGCATTAACACCACGCCCACGCCTTCCAACAAAGAATCTCTATAGACCATCAAATCACCTATAGGATTAGGAATTTCAAGGACCAATACACTAGTCAAACACTCTTTAAGAGCATTAAAAGCTTCCTTACACTGGTCTGACCAAACATACTTCTTCCCTTTCCACTAAAGAGAAGTGATGTGATGAGCTACTCATGAGAAATCCTTAATGAAGTGATGGTTGTAACCCACCAATCCCAAAAAATTATGACCTTCTAAGACATTTGCGGGTATTGGCCAATTCATGATAGCAAAAATCCTCTTTAGATCCATTGCAATTCCATCAACAATGATGATGCGTCCCGAATACTTCACCTCTGACTAGAAGAACTCACATTTACTCAAGTTGCCATACAACTGATGGTCTCTCAAGCACTACAATACTTGATATAAATGGACTTTATGCTTCTCTATATTCTTCAAATAAATCAATATTTCATCCAAAAATACAATGACACACTAATTGAGGTAAGTGTGAAATACTCCATTCATCAAACTCATAAACATTGATGATGCATTGTTTAACCCAAAGGGTACAATTGTGAACTCATAATGCCCATACCATGTATGAAAAATTGTTCAATGAATATCAACCTCCTCAATATGAAGATGATGGTATTCTAACTCTAGATCAATCTTTGAGAACACTTGTGCTCCCTTTACCTGATCGAACAAGTCATCTATCCTCAGCAAAGGATAATAATTCTTCATTGTCACCTTATTCAATTGTTGGTAGTCGATGCACAATTGTAAAGAACAATCCTTCTTCTTCACAAAGATGACTGGTGCACCCCATGGTTATACACTAGGATGAATATGGCCCTTGGCCAAAAATTCCTCCAGTTACAATTTGAGCTCCCTCAACTCCTAAGTAATCATGTAATAAGGAGCTCATGAAATCACCTCTGCTTCTAGTACAAGATCAATCCAAAAATCAATGTCATGCTATAGTGACATACCTATAATTTCACTAAGAAACACATTTGCATACTCACAAAGGAGTGGGTGATCATCAAGTGTCATAGTACAACTCTCAACTTCCTCGAGATCACTGACAAAAAAAGAAACAACTGACAACCCTTCTACACACTCCATCAATCAAAGTGAGACTAGTCTTGAGACTCCCAAAAGTTCCACCTATCCACCTATGTCATCAACACATTGTAATGTCTTACACTGACAATCAATATTTTCCTAATGGGTGGCTAATCAATCCATGCCCAACACAATGTCATACAATCCTAGAGGTAAAATTTCTAGACCCACTATGGTGGTGAAGGTCCCCAAATTCAAAACACAACTCCTACCAATGAGTCAACAAAAACTTTGAAACTTGTGGCTAAATCAACCTGCCACCTATCAACTTGATGCACTACCACTAGCCCACATCATTGAGCAAGATATGGTGACATGAAATAATTGGAAGCACTAGAGTCAAACAAAACTAAAGTTGAAATACCATGCAACATACCTATAGCCTTGCCTATTGTACCCTAATGATTTTCTTGAATGTTGTTAACTACAACAAAGACTATGATTCCTACTAGCATTTCCTATAGTAGGCTTAGATCTCATTATGCCCTTACCAAGTCCTAATGATGGTTTGATGGAGCACTCAAATGATTCAAAATAATAAGAGTTTCCTCCAAAGTTGGAACTTGTTTTATGACCACCCTAGGTAGCACTAGGATAAGGTGCACTACCCCTACTAGAATTCTACTGAGCACTCTGAGGGGCATGATCCTACTAAGATTTATGTCCTTGATTCTAGTTATCTCCTTTCTTTCCTGAGGTACTAGAATATTGTCCACCCTTGGGCCAATAACTCTTCTATTGATTATAATGAGAACCACCCTAATAGGGTGTCGACTAGGTATAGCCCTTTCCAAAGGACTAAGTGTTATGTGCATCTTGCATTGAATTCCTTGCACTTTGGTTTTGAGAACCAGATCTACTACTAAAACCTCTAGCTATATTTTCCTCTACAATATGTGCCTTCTCAAAATGAGAACAAGTCTAGGCTAATGCATATAGACTTCTCCAATGAGAGCATCCTTGAGGCCTCAAATGCAATGATGAGCTAGGAGTAAATCATCATGGTTGTAGCATGAATACTATCTAAGCTCAAAGAATAAAATTTTGTATTGATACACTATCATTTTTTCTTGCCAGATCATGTGCAATTTGTCAGCACAAGCCTCTTTGAACTGAGGAGATAGGAATCTCTCTTGGAATCTCTCCTCAAATATCTCCTAGGTGAGATCTGCAACACTAATCTTGAGCTTCAAACTCTCAATATTCCACCAAATGGATGTGTGTTCCCTCAATTGCATAATCATACAATAGTACCTCATATTGGTTGCATATGGATACATGGTGAAGTAGCACTCCATTTCTAATAACCAAGCTTCTGCCTTAAGGCCACCTCCCTTACCATCGTACAATGATGGTTTGGACTGATGAAGAGACTTCATGATATCCAACCTAATGGAATCTTCACTATTGTAGTCCCTACTACCCCAATGGTGCCCTCTTCCACCTAGTGGTTTACGAGAACATTCATGTTCATGTTCTTCCTTGTTGTTCTTTGAATGATGGGAATCTTCTTGATGAGATCCCTCTTCTCAATCATGATCCAATTGGCACTCCTCAACATGAGGGCCCAATCAAGCAAGAATCTCTTGGAGCACTAGCATTAATGCCCCATGCCATTTTGATTAGCATTATTACCCTATTCTCCCTCTCCTTCCTAATGTCCCTCTTCTTGGTGTTCATCTCCACATTTATTGCTATGACTACCACCATGACCACTAGGTCTATGTGCAAGAGGCATCACTATGGGAACAACAAGATAATGTTAGAATAATCAAATCACAAGCATAAGAGTCAAAACCATGAAGTAACAAGATATCAAAATTAACAATCAGAATATAATAATAAACAACAGAAACAAAACCATAGTGGAAGCATAACACAGAGATCCCAATGTTGTAACATGGGCTCTGATACCAAATCTAATGTCTTGCTTGAAAATCCTTGGAACAAGGATAAATATGAGCTAAGATTTTTTTTTAAATTAAACAAGTATGAAACTACAAGACAATCATCATACGTGGATCATAAAGATCACAATGGAAGACTAACCAACAACCAAATTCCAAAGATCTCCAAGTGTCACCACTAACCAAAACATAAACAAGAAAACATAAGAGATCAACCAAGTTAAAAGAAAAAAGTTAACTACTAAAAATTGGCTAAATCTAAAATCCTGAAGCCTTAAAATTTCCTAGAATCTTTATCTTAGCTTGTAGAGGTCATGAACCTATCTCAAAAGACTCGTCGCATATATTAAAATATATCTTAAGTAAATGATGCAATGGAAAACAAAGTAGGACTAAACAAGGGTTCCTCAAATCCTCTTCACTAAAGGAATGAACAACAAAAGTGTCTTGTCTATCTCAATGTGCAAGAATATGTACCACAAGTGTTCAAATGAATAGTTTAAGGTTATCACAACCCAACCAAAATAAGGAAATCCCAATCATAGGGAAGACCTATCTCGAAGACAACTAATTACTAGTTGCTCCTCATAGCACAATGACAACTTTGACACATTAACTCTATCCATACATAGAGGAGTTCCAAATCACAAATTCAAATTTAGAGGCATTTTGTCAAACACTTCACAAATCTGTTCCACAGATCTATTATGCACATTTGTACTCATACCTTTTGAACCAAATGGTATTATTTCAATCTCACCATTGGGAATGTAGATAATCAAGTTCTCTAAACAATATCCAAGAATTAGGAAGATATAATTGTTAAATAAATAATTACAGTCTATGTACTAAGTACCATTTTTGTTGTCCCAAAACAACCACCATTTTTACCATTACCCATTTAGGGTATTGCATAACTTTCTAAAAACAAATCCAGATAACTCCAAATGAAATAAAAATGAACCATATCTAAATCTAGTTTCCAAATATATAAACCATTTAATTTATTGATGGCTAAAATGTTCTGTAGTATCAAATCAATGCCTGTTCTTCCATTGATAATATCTGAAAACCTAGTTTCACCAAAATGTTCATGTCTTCTGCAAATCTTAATAAAAAAACTATAAAAAAAGGGGAAAGAAATTAGATATTTTATTATTTGATTCATCCATATGTGTTCATACCATTTGTTTCAACATGACTATTATCAGAAAGTACCAAATCTGCAAATAGCAACTTTCACCAAAATGACAATAACTTGTTCAAATCTTAATAAAAATGAACCAAACCAAAGAAAAAAAGAATATTATTCACTAAAACATCAAATTACATCATTTTTACATCATTTCCAAGCTATACATGGTCATACAAGACCTAGAAACAAGAAGGAAACTAAAAATTCAATCAAAACAAGAACTTGAAAATGCTCCAAACTTATTCAAAACATAAATTCTTCCTTCTTATCTAAATTGGTTTGACCATACATTGGTATTTAGAGACTAATTGGTAGTTGTGACCCATAAGCTACCTTTCATAATCATCCCTTTTACAACTTTTAATGAAAGTTTAGAACTTTTCTTTACAACTTTTATGCAACTTGTGCATTTTTGACATTTATGTAAGTACCTATTAACCTATGACTTCATTTGTCTTCATTGGGATGGCTCTAATGGGAACATTTAAATTCAAAATAGACCTTATAGGCCTAGCCAAGCTTTGTATTATTAATAGAGTTTCTCCTTGACAAAGGTGCTCCTACATCAATAAATGATATATTTTAAACCCCATAGGAAATATATTTTGAACTAGGAAGGTGTAAAACCTAAAAGGATGTCCAAAAAAAACTTCTAAACTTTTCTTAGACAAGCCTAGATACCCCCTATTTTTCATGCAAGGCCAATAGACTAATAGATTCTTGCATGAGGAAGTGTAACACACCACGCATGAAAGTGCACCAAATGGCACTAGAATGTACTTTACCCAATAGCCAAAACACCTAAAACTGGTGTTGGGTTTTGCACGAGAAAGTGCTAGAAGTTGTGCAAAGAAACCCAACACACCATGTGAGAACTTGCATTCTCTCATGAGAAACTATAATTTTTTGCAAGAATCCATAACAGCAAGCCAAAAAATAATAAAGGAAGAAAACTAGAAAATGAATTCCTCCACACTAAGAGTATAGGATCCACATATCAAGGGAAAGGTACTTGAACAAATAATGAAAGATAGAAACAACAACTAACCATCTAACAAACATAGAAGGGAAAGTACAGAAGGAAACATCATAGTATACAAAAATAACATTGCAATGAAAAACACAACTAAACTAAGTACATGGTTCCTCCCAACCATAATAGCATCATAAGAGCATTGTGGGCCCTAGCCATCCCCCACATGTAACATCCCAAGCTACTGATCAAATCATCAATACTATCATATAAGAATGTCACTGCTAAAACATGCTACAACATAAACATAAGGAAATCTAACATGCTAAAATTAAAGCATAAGATAATCCTACAAATATAGATAACATCATCTATCATATGCTAATCATCAAAATAAGGAAATGCATAAATAAATAACATCATCTAGACATGATATACAAGCAGCCCAATGAAAGCATAAATCACAAGAAAGCATACTCTAGAACCTGAAGCACCAAGTGAAAACATCTAGTAATAGTCGCACTAGGACAAAAGATCGTCTCTATGCATTAGTCCCTCGCAGTGGTATAGGTAGCTATAGTTGGCTCCCAACCACATTGCACCCATCAGTCCACTCCCACCATGTTGATGGAGATAATGATCCAACCACAAAAACACATAAAAGCATAATGCCCATGGAAAATACACACCAAATAGTATGATGGCTGAAACCAAGACATAAACAATGCATAAACTATAGGTCCTAGTCAAATAATCAATGGGCTACTAAGTAGGGGCTGACATCATGGAGAGTCGCTTGGCATCGACAAGCCCAAGCTTGAATTGTACATTTCAACTCCTCAATGGAGGGCCCTACACACACATTTTATTATCTTAAGTTTTATTACCACCTAGTATTTTCTTTAGTTATCACTTAATTAAAACTTTTGCATGCCAACCCTTAGGAAATAGGCACTAGGTTGCAAAAAAGAAGCCCCCTCCATATGCTACCCTACCCTACCCATGCTCATCAAATGATGAGTGCTTGTAGCCATGCAAATTCCCAACCCAACCCTAATGATCATAACTTTTAGAAGTACCACAGAAGATCAAGACTCATAAGTCACCAAAAAAATGTATGTGCAAGTAATAATATGTGGTGCACCACCATCACAAAGATCATAACACAAGGAAAAGATGAGAACACCAAGAAAAAAGTTGCTCAACCAAAAATAGACTTATGCGGACGGATGTGACATGCATCCCAATGCAACATGAAAGTGCAACAAAGGCCTAGCTGAAATCCAAATGGATAATCATAGGGTTTTGTTGGGTGATGCAGCTAGTCATGAGATGTTCAAGATAAGAGGATGGTTAGACTACTGCCTCATTCTTAAGGGGTTCAATGAAGAGGTTGCTCTTCAATTTCTGAGCACCTTGAAGGATGGCTTTCCAATGGTCAAGGGGCTAAAAATTGAATTTACAGAAGATGTGCTAGTTGAAGTCACTGGGTTACACCAGCTAGGAGAATTTGGGGGGTGGCGGGGGTGGGGTGAATATTCATTTTTCAAATTTTTAAATCACATGTAAACTTTAAAAAAAATTCATATGAGATGGTTTTCGTCACATGTTTGATGATCTATCCTTCTGTAATTGCATCATTAAGGAAATTAAGGACATTAAAAGTTAAGCTTAACATTTAATGATATATTAGCAACATGCTTGGATTGGCAAGCTTGTACATGAGCAAAAAATTGTGAGACTTGATGAAAGAAAAGATATCATGAGATTTTGCGCATCAAAAATATTTAAGAAGCATGTAGTAATTGTACATCATTTTTTTCTATCTATAACATCTAGTGTCGTAAAACTATGAATTTTGTTAATTCATCATTGTTGAGTTCTGAGAACACCACAATTTTTCTTTATATGTGGAGGTCTTTAGAGATATGACCAAGTTGATCACAAGGTTTTTTTGGGTGATGAAGCTAGTTTTGAGATGTTCAAGAGAAGAGGATGGTTAGACTACTACCTTAGTCTTAAGGGGTTCAATGAAGAGGTTGCTCTTCAATTTTTGAGCACCTTAAAGGATGGCTTTCCAATGGTCAAGGGGCTAAAAATTGAATTTATAGAAGATGTGCTACTTGAAGTCACTAGGTTACCCTAGTTAGGAGAAATTTGGGTAAGGATTTTGATTCATGTATGGCTAGGGCACAGTTTAGTTTACATCCTAACCCTTTGCTAGACATAAATAAGTAGGGTACATCCAAAATATCTTTTCCCTTAGAGTTTATCTAGCCAGTTGCATTTATCATTCATTATTTCACTTGTGAAGGTTGTTACTAGTACCTACATACCCTACATTTCAATATTTTGGCTCATCTACGGCATGACTATAGACAGATAAATCTTCCCAATTTCTTGTTTAATGTTGTAAAGAAGCAAGCTTCTTTAGTACAATTAGGAAAGGGTGAGTCTATCTCCCATCATTGTTTGATAAAATTAATTGTAGAAAGAGAGTTTTTAAAAAATCAATTGGGACATGGGATTTTGTAATTAAATGAGGTAGAACCTAGATTGGTCGGCCCTAGAAGCCAGGGTGTTGGATGAAGGGAAAGAACATCCACTAGTTTTTGCAAGGTTATTTCCAAGACTAAAAATGTTCTTGAAGCCTCTCCCTCTAGTTCTAGACCAACTAGGAAGAGGATTTATAAATTTTATGCCTCCATTTCTAGCATAAAGAAAAGTAAAAATAGAGAAGTTGCTAGTACCCCCAAGACCCCATCATCTATGAAGACTTAATCTACCATTAGGGAAGGCAAAGGTAAATATGTGGAACTGAAAGAGGAAAAATTAGAACAACAACCTGATAGTGAAAGTAATATTAATGAAACCCTGCACTTACAAGGGAAGGAAGCTTTAGAAAACTTCCTGAACTAGCTACAATAGAAATGACTACAAGCAACAGGAAATGAAAGAATCCTCCATGCTTGTCAACATCCCCTTTGAGGCAAAGTGTGAGGCTTCCTAAAGGAAATAGGGTTATTTAAACCTCTATTCTGATATTTAACTTAGAGTCTTATGAGTTTTTGAAGGAGTTCTCTTTGTAGGAAAAATTTCAACAAAATATGATCAATAACACTGAGTGCAATAACTAGAATCTATAACCCAAAGTTGGCCTTAGTGTTAACTATATACTTGTTGATAGTGTTAAGGATTCTAAAGAGCCTAAAACATTTAAGGATTTTGAATAAAATCTTGTTATGCAGGACACTTGTGAGAATTCAAAAAACCTTCCTTCTAAGGACTACCTAGAATTTAGACAAGAAATTGTTGAAGTGATAGAAAAGTTTAATTGTGATGGACTAGAAATGTTGGCTAAAGTCACAACTAAGTCTAGTAAGGAAGAGAATGTGGTGATAATGTTTTTTATAAGAAAAGGAGAATACTCCATGCTACAAAGGGCCAAAAAAATTCCTCATCTAGCATCTAATTTGATAGATATTTTGTAATGCCTACCCCTGCTTGACTTTTCTATTATATTACTGAATTCTTGTAGGCCAATTTTTGGATTGTGTTTTATTTTTATTAGTACTTGGTTACTAGGTTTGATTATATGTCATTTCATACTCAGTTGATTTATTTGATGAGCTACTTTACTTATTCATTTATTTCATAAGTTTATGATTATTTTGATGATGATATATGTATGTTCATGTAGTGACTTCCAGTTATTTAATGATGTTAGTTAGATGAATGATTTTAATGTGGTTTCTATGGATACTTAACCCATACTTGCATGTGTATGGTATGTTTGTGTGTGTGTGTTTTCTTTATGTTTGATGTTTCTAATGTGGTTGAGGAAGGGAGTTGTAGTCACCTACTAGTCGAGATCTATATGATGTACCACTTCCTACCATTGCTATTTAGTTTAGAATATTGTGTTTATACATGCATGAATTTTATGCAGATTGTAGCTACCAGGTATCAACTTCCTTGAATTTTCATGGTGAGCATACCCTATCATAGTATTTTAATGGTATAAGTGGGGAGATAACTCTTGAGTCCAAATCCTAAACTCTAAGCCAATTGTCATAGAAAATAGGACAAGTATCTGAGTTAGTTTATGATGGAATGTTCAAATGGGATGAGTACTTCTGAGAGCGGGGGGACTAAATAAAAAGTAACTAGTTTTTATCCTTTTAAACCCTCATTAACACATAACTAAAAGTAAAATAAATGCATGTAAACATATAAGCAAACATGAAATGAAAGCATGCATCAACACATGACACAAGAGATTTGGTAACCTAGAAACCTATTGCCATTTTTTGTCTCCCACCAAAAATTCAACTTCAAATGCTCAACCCCACCCAACGGCTAGTTCCCAGAGTTGATGTTATTTTAAATGCCTAGGAACTATCAAAAAATTGAATGATAAAACCTTATGTTTTATTTCCACCGGCATATAGCTTTCTACGCCATTAGATCTTCCATGATCTATGGTTTACCACTTCCTCGCATTATCAAGATGCACAAACCTTAAATAATGCGAGAAAGCCCTTTTTGGCCATGTGTTATAGTGGGTCCTCCTTTTCCTTTTGTTTCTCTGGTGCCAAACTTTGACAGGTCCATGGCAGGTCTTATGGGTCTCGTTTGACTTGCTGACTCTACTGATTCATGCACCAAAAATGATAAGAGGTCAAGTTTCCTGCATGAATCTAATCTTCACAATCATTTCTAACCACCAGAAGTGAATGCAAAACAAAGAAGAACACTCCACCACCCCCAGTTGATCCATCTACCTGGTTAGAATAGTTTAATGGCACCATTTCTATCCTCTCAAGGCACTTTTTTGCAACAAAAATTAGATTTCTTCAGATCACCATGATTGTTCCCTATAGGACTTGATGGCAGTGGTTGTAGGATATTTTTGGAGGGAAAATCTTAGTTATGCCTGAACTATAAAGGAAAATTTTGTAGATCTTGTTCAAGTCGATCCTTCTCTGACTTTTCTCTATTGTTGCTCTACAACTTTAGTGTAAAATCCCCTATGCCTCTGAACTGTATGATTTTTGTCTTATCTCCTTCATCCATTGGTATGAAAGTGCAAGAATTCTTTGCCTCTTACTAGTGTTTTGTAGAGATCTATAATCTACATGACTGTATCTCCTTGGCCTATGAATGATAATATAAGTGAATCTCTCCTCTTTGTGTCATTCATCTTGGTTTTCTGATCTACATGTGATTATTTGATTAAACCAAGTCTAAGTGTGTATATCCTTAGTTTCATTCTGGTTCAACAGTGCATATATGGGCAGAGATTGGTTTGAACACTCTATTTTGGTGCATCACCTCTTTAGATTAGATTAGGTAGATTTTCTTTCATGCTCTCCTTCTCCCTTTTCCTCTCCAAGAGTAGTTAGGTGCATCTTGATAGTAAGAGGAAGTCAGCCTTCTCTAGAGACTCAACCTCATAGTTCAAGCCCCACAGCTTGGAGGTTGTTTCCATGTTTCACTAGGTTTTCCTCATGCATAGGCTTTGGACAAGGGTGAAAACCTAAGTGACAACAGTTTTTGGCACACCCAGTGGGACAAATAGTCAAAAGATTTAAAGTCCACTGGTTAGCCAGTTGATCCTAATACAATAAGACTTTGGGTGTTATTATTAGTGTCATTAGCCTTTGGAGGCATCCAATCAAACACCATGGTGACTCTAGTGCAAATCTACTGGTTTCAAGCAAAAACAGTGCTAGTATGTAAAGATCACCTTTGATCTTTTTGTGGTTTTCAAGTTTTCTATGAAATTGCATCTTTTATGAAAACTTTTTTATGGATTCATTTCATAGAAATAGTCATTATTCCCCCCCATATCATGAAGATTTTACTCCTTAGCCCTCATATTGCCAATTTCAATCTCCACCCCAAGTTGTTTATAGCCAAGCTACTCAAAATTTTGACCCTCCACCTGTTTCTACTCCATTAGTCCCAACATCCTTAATTGAAGAACTTAAAGATATGATGATGGGATTCCAAAGAAGGATGGATTCATGGGATAGGAAGATAGATGAAAAAGATGAGCTATTATTGGCTTGGGATAGACAACTTGAGGAGATTGATAAGCAACCTGATAAGCTTGACAGACAACAGGAGGAGATGGCCTATCTCCAACAAGAAGAAGAAGAGAGGGAGAAATAGAGACATTTTGAGGAGAACCTTGCAAGGCAAGTTGTCATAGCAAGAGAGGAGGAAATGATACTCCAATCAGCTCATTTTCAAACCAAGGAGGTAGATACCCCCCCTTCTCCCAAATATGTCATCCCAAGCTTTAGGAAGCCCCCTCCCTCACAAGATCATGCATTGTAGCCCCTCCATCCCCTATAAGAGAGAGTTGGACTAGTCATGAACCCCCTGAGCCTATTACTATTAGATCATTTCTAGGTGGGCCAGTTGCATGGACTTCTGATGGTTCAAATATAGAGTTTTGGGAGAGTGAATCCAAACCCACAAGGATTCCATGTGAGGAGTTGCAATGTACTAAGGAGAAAAAAGAGGAGGCCGTTGAGCCAAAGGAAGAGGACCCAATCCTCTTATTTGAAGAGCTTCCCTCTTTTGATGAGGAAGAAGAAGAAGACAACAAGGTTGTTCCTCCTCTTGAGGAGCAAGTCATGGCTTTTGAGCCCTTGCCAGTGAATGAGGATCTACTACTAGAGAAGGAAGAGGATCATTTGTTGTAGTAGATAGCCCTCTATGATGTGGAGGATGGACAAGAAGGCCTCAAGGATAGCTTTGTCCTTGAGGAAGAATATGCTAACCTGCATGACGTTTTTTCCCAACCTATGCATGTCCTTGCAACTGTAATGGAGGAGATCAATGATTAGGATGATCTTTTGGATGAGTTGGATGCTCTCTACTCTTCCATGGATATTGAATCAGTATCTCCTATATATGAGGAGCATGTTCCACAACATCAACAAGTGGAAGGTTACACCATACTAGTGGATCCAAAGGAAGTGGTTCATGGGCAGCATGAACAAGATGTGGAAAAAAATCAAAAGGAGGAGCCACTTCCAAACTAGTTAAAGACTACCATTGCAGAGCACAATCAAGTGGTCAAGGATGATTCCTATGGCTCTACACCATCAAGAGGATGCCCTATAAGGTATCTAGCTCTACAACAAATTAGCAAGTTGCCCCCAGTCATGTTCACTCCAAAGCATGAGGAAGATTATCACAATGAGGAATAGGTATGTTTTGCTCCACAAGGTAACACCCCAGTGCTAGAAAGCTTCACTATTTTCAGCATTGGGAAAGAGATATTTCATGCAGTAGTATGCTTGTCATACCTACTGATCCATTTAGCTGCCCCTTTGTATGAAGGAAGAAATCAACTGGTGAGGAAAGGTAGCTATTTCAACAAACCAATCAATGGGTTTGTTTGACCCCTCTCTTTGTAAATATTTGTACATATTAGAGTAGTTTTTTTTTCTATTGGTTTCTTGTTTTCCAAGAAGTGCACAAGCACAGGATTGTCTCTATGAGACAGCAAGTTTCTAAATTTTGAAGGATGCAGAGGAAGAGGTTTTGGTCTCTGGTTCTAGTTGCAAAAATGGGGTTTCAAGGTTTTCCTCTCAGGGGTAGGGTTAGGGTTTCACAGTGCTTAGGATCCACATCTTTTTGACCCTATAACCCAATGGATACTTCAGGCCACTGGTCTATGCATAGCAAGCTAGCATCCCCTATGAGTCACTAGAAATGTTGCCATTTTTTCTCTCCCACCAAAAATTCAAATTCAAATGCTCAACCCAACCCAACAGCTAGTTCCTAGAGTTGATATTATTTTTAATGCATAGGAAATATCAAAAAATTGAATGATAAAACCTTATGTTTTATTTCCGCTAGCATACAACTTTCCACGCCATTAGATCTTCCATGATCTACGGTTCCCCACTTCCCCACATTATCAAGATGCGCGAACCTTAAATAATGCAAGAAAGCCCTTTTTGGCCACATGTTATGGTGGGTCCTCCTTTTCCTTTTGTTTCTTTGGTGCCAAACTTTGACAGGTCCATGGCGGGTGCTATGGTGCTATCAAAAAATCCATGCTTCTTTCCATTAGTGACATAGCACCTAGACGAAAAGTGTTACTGCGGTGATGTCAGTTGTTAGGTGGGTCCTAGGTATGCCCTATCAGATATCAGTGAGGGTTGTTAGATAGGTTGGCACGTGGCTAGTTCCTATTGGTTGATATACTGGGAGGTTAGATCTATCTTGCTCATCGTCAGATCTTCCCCAGATCCACGGCAGGCACTATCTCGCTATGGAGAACTGTAAGAATTTTAACCATGGCAACGTAGCACCTTGGCAATGCATGGCAGGTTGGTCCATGTTCCTTCTGTGGGCTACAGGTTGTACAGGGTGGTTGGTTGAGCTGGCAATTCCATCAATGCTTTCTTCCCCATATTCTGAGCTTTATCAGACCTTCTGACAATGTGGGAAAGTGGGTTGTTGACACATGTCTAGGTGGCTTGTCTTCCATGGCAGCTGTCGGGTAGGTCAAAGTATGAAGGCAGATCTTATTGGCCCATCCTATTGACCAGATATGCAGTCCTGCACAGATTTTGATCACTGTTAGATCTTCAAGGATCAAGGGCTAGTGCTTTCTTGCATTATCAAGATGTGAGGAGATTAAATATTATGGGGAAGTAGTTTGGTGATGCGTGTCCCAAGTGATGTCATGGTGGATGGTTGCAGAGGTTCAGGATGCACATGTTACGAGCACCATCAGATCTCCACATATCAAGGGTTGGTGCATACATGCAATATGGAGTTGCAAGATGTTTAAATAATGCGGGGAAGCAGTTTGGCGACACCTGTCTCAGTTGATGTCATAGGCCCACCCTTCCCAAAATTAATGTTACGGCTCATCCTCTATGGCAGATTGTTAAGCAAGTTAGAGTATGATAGGGAGCATCACATTAGTTAGTCTAGCTGACTTGGCTTACAATTTTGTGGAGTTTTGAGCATCATAGATATCAATCTGGATTGACGGTAGGCGCTATCGCACTATGGAAAGCTATGAGGATGATACGCATAGCACCATAGCACCCTTGTGCTACGTGAACAAGTGTGGCTAGATAATGCCAAGTTGTGCCAAATGGATGCTAGGTTGTGCCAAGTGTGTTGAAAATGTTTCATGGGCCCAAAAGTCTTAAGGAGATAGCATAGGAAATGGCAAGTCTTCACGATCGTCAAATTAAGGAAAATCAATGTTGGGCACTATCTCGCTATTGAAAGTTGCTCAAAGGATATGCATAGCGACATAGCACCTAGGTGACACGTGTCTTTGTGAGCCCAACCAAGATTGATAGTTAAAGGGGGGTGGTGGTTATGTTGTAGCCGTCATGGTCAGGGTTTGCAAGATGGCATAGTTAGTAAAGAAAAGGGGCGGTCAACTCAGAGAGACCCTGCAAGGTGGTAAAAAGAATGAGGTTAATTGGCCCACATAGCTCCTCCTTCTTATGGGTCTCATTTGACTTGCTAACTCTACTGATTCATGCACCAAAAATGATAAGAGGTCAAGTTTCTTGCATGAATCTAATCTTCACAATCATTTCCAACCACTAAAAGTGAATGCGAAACAAAGAAGAACACTCCACTGCCCCCAATTGATCCATCTATCTAGTCAAAATAGTTTAATGGCATCATTTTTGTCCTCTCAAGGCACTTTTTTGCAACAAAAATCAGATTTCTTCAGATTCCCATGATTGTTCCCTGCATGACTTAATGGCAGCGGTTGCAAGATAGTTTTGGAGGGAAAACCTCAGTTATGCCTAAACTATAAAGGAAAATTTTATAGATCTTTTTTAGGTCAATCCTTCTCTAACTTTTCTCTACTATTTCTCTATAACTTCAGTGTAAAATCCCCTGTACCTCTAAACTTTATGATTTTTGCCTTATCTCCTTCAACCATTGGTATGAAAGTGCAAGAATTCTTTGCCTCTTACTAGTGTTTTGCAGAGATCTATAATCTAAATGATTGTATCTCCTTGGCCTATGAATGATAATATAAGTGCATCTCTCCTCTTTGTGTCATTCATCTTGGTTTTTTGATCTGCATGTGATTATTTGATTAAAACAAGTCTAAGTGTGTATATCCTTAGTTTCATTCTAGTTCAACAGTGCATATATGGGTAGAGATTGGTCTGAACACTCTATTTTGGTGCATCACCTCTTTAGATTAGATTAGGTAGATTTGCTTTCATGCTCTCCTTCTCACTTTTTCTCTCCAAGAGTAGTTAGGTGCATTTTGATAGTAAGAGAAAGCTAGCCTTCTCCGGAGACTCAACCTCATAGTTCAAGTCCCACAGCTTGGAGGTTGTTTCCATGTTTCTCTAGGTTGTCCTCATGCATAGGCTTTGGACAAGGGTGCAAACCTAAGTGACAAAAAAACCCTTCAAGAATAATAAGGTAAAACTGGGGTGGGGTGACACCCACAAAAATTACTACAGCAATATGTTCAACCACTTCTAATGGTCGGCCCTATTAAAGGCTTTACACTATGTCAATAGTGACCTGGTTAAAGGATTTACAAACACTTTACATGAAGTGTCACCCTGTTAAAGGATTTACAATAGGTTGTTAAACCCACCTAATTCAATAGAATTTTTATCACCTTCTCCAAAGGTTCTCTCATCTAGTTATTCAGCTAACCTATTGACATAGGATTTTCATCTTCTAATACAATGGTAAGAAATTATTAGAACATTTGACTTGATGGAGTGCAATCTTCAATTGTTGAGTTCAAGTACTAGATCTGCTCTTCCTATTATGATCCTTGCTTGATCTGATCTCTGTATGTGTCCCCTATTTTTTTTTGATCAAAAAGATATGTAATTTTTGATCCTTTCACTAAGTCCTTGACACCCCTGTTGATTGCTCTATTCTGCAACAATCTCTTGGAAACTTGATAACTTCAACAACCTCAACATTATGGTGTCCAAGTCTCCTTATAAAGACATTGTGGACTTAGGGTTAGGTATGGATCTATGATCCACATTGAATCTCAAGTTTCCCACTCATTACTTGTATTTTTCTCATTGGTTGCATGCCTTCTCCATTTTTTTGATTGGCTGCATGTAGATCGCATAGGAAACATAAAAGATTCGTTCTTATCCTTTTTCTCCTTCAAAATCTTTTCATGTTGGCTCCAAAAATGGTTTACATCTAAGTTTGTGAGGGCACAAACTTATATGTTGATTCTATGTTAATCGGCACATACTATATTACTGGTGCTCAGCACATTAATGCTCCTGTATTGCTCGGCACATGTTACACTTTGTTTTGCTTGGCACATGAATATTCCTGAATCACTTGGCACATACTACGCTTTGTCTTGCTCAACATGAACTGTGACTCGGCACCTGTATACTGCTTGGCACCTAAAGTCACTCGGCACCTGTTAAGATTCTAACTCGACAACTACTATAACTCACTCGACATACATGGTGTACACAGCATATATGGTGGAATTTGTTTAGTGTGTTGACACTCGAATGTCAAGATCATTCTAAGACCAATAGTTTCACCTTTCTAAATTCGTCAAGTGACGTGAATTCGTGAGTTTAACCCTAGAGCTTGATTATGTTCTTTATCTTCAGTTGAGTTGTCATTTTTGGTTATTTGGGTTTGTGATGATTTTTTGTTATAATTAAATCAAATTAAAAGATGATTTAATGGTTTAATTTAATGTAAATTTAATAAAGAAAATTAGTATTTAATTATATTTAATTAATTGAGAAATTAATTAAATAAAAGAATTAAATTTTAAAAGATTATATTAAAGTTCTATTTTTGACGTATTTATATTTATTTAATTTAATGATAGTTATTTAGGAGTTTTATTTTAATAATAAACTCTAAATAATTTTATTAATTAAGTTAGTACATATATTTCTAAATATGTCTCGTAAATTAATTAGATTTAAAGATTTAATTAAAGTTCTATTTAGGTGTATTTATATTTATTTAATTTCATAATAATTATTTAAGAATTTTATTTTTAATAATAAACTCTAAATAGTATTATTAATTGAATTAATAAATGTATTATTAAAGTGTCTTATGATTTAATAAGAGAAAGAAAACATAATTTAATAAAGTTTATCTTAATTAAATTACATAAAGCTTATGCATGAAATTAAAATATAATAAATTAATCAAAGGGAGAAAGAAAATTAATTTAATAAGGATATTTTAAAATTGCTAAGAGTTGTGCATGAAAAGGTAAAAGGTAATAAACTAACAAATAGTAATTGATCAACAAGCTCCCTCGCACGATTGTGCAATCAGAGCCCCAAATTAAAGGGGAACTCTTTATTAGAGATCGCGTGATTGCACAATCAGAGCCCCAAATTAAGGGAGAATTCTTTATCAAAGATCTAGAGCTCATTTTGTAACTACACAGGTTCTGGAGGAGAAATTTTGAAGAAGATAATTTTTAGAGGAAGGGGATTGTTTTGTGTGCTTCATGTGATTGTCGTTTTAGCATCAGATCTAGGTAAGATCTTTGAATTCCTATCTTCTTCATGTCTGGATAAATTTATTTTTAGAATTTTAGATTTGGTTGAAACCCTTGTTTGTTAAATTGAGATTGGAAACCCTTGTTTGATTTAAATTGGGTGATTCGTAATGGATTTGATTAAATTCGAGATAGGGGTTCTGAAAAGAAAACTAGTTTTAAATTACTAAATTTAATTGTTTAAATTATGTGGCTCTATCAGATATAGTTTGGAAAGTTTCCATATTGAGTAAGTTTTCATTCTTAGTACGTTTCCATTTTTAGAAAGTTCCTATTTTTAGTAAGTTTCTATTTTAGGAAAGTTCCCATTTTTAAAAAGTTTTCATTTTTAGTAAGTTTCCAATTTTAGCAAGTTTCCATTTTTGGAAAGTTTCAATTTTTAAAAAAATTTCCATTTTTGGTAAGTTTCCATTTCTAGCAAGTTCCCTTTTCATCAAATTTTTTCCAAAGTTTAATAAGTTTAAAATTATTATGGTAATAATTGATAATTATTATTATTATTGATTTTAATAAGTATTGTTAAAATTTAAAATTTAATTATTTGAAAATTTGATTATTACTTTATTATTTAAATATAATTCTAAAGTAAATTGAAAATCAAAGAAATTAATTGGGAGAATTAATGGTTATCTTTGGTAAACTTGGGTTGTGCTGCTTGATTCAATTTTATATGAAAATGATTTATATTGCTAGGGAAATTTTCTTATTTGAAAACCTTAGTAATTAACATAATTTAAAAAGATGAAAATTGTGATGTGTATGTTCACTAAACTCTTATGTTTTGATAACAAATTGAACTATGAAACAATGTTTAAACAACTTTATATGATTTTTTGAATCATTTAGAATTCTAGTGAACTCCAAAACCTTAGTAAATCTAGTAACTAGAGAAATGGAAACTGAAACCCTATTTGAGATCACAAACATTATGAATTGATATACTTGATAATGAAACTAAAAAACTTGAAAACCTTTAAGTGAAAATGGAACTAGTGTGTTTTCAAAACCTAGTATATTCTAAAAGTAACTTTTATATGCACTCTTTTTATAACGTGTAGATTTACTATTGGGTGTCAAGTTGACTTAGCTATGACCAATTCAGGATGTTTACTAGAGGCTTGAGAGTTTTGTCTATAATTTCATGATGATGCATTAGATATGATCTTTTATACTTGACCATGGTAATATGTCATGTATTCTCTATGAGGTGTTTTGATCTATTGATCATTATTGCTTTCTAGTGCTCTTGTGTGATACAGAGGTGAATGGTGTACCTATCTAATATAACCTTTGAGTCTTTGATCGTTTATTTTTGGATTACTTTTCAGTTGCTTATATAGAACTAAGGTGTTTATATGAATTATTTTTGGTGATGTCATGTAATGACATGGATTTGGTTTATGTGTACTTGATTTTGTGATCAGTCTTGTTAGGATGATCGTATTGGTGGAATCTATGATCATGATCAATGATTTTTAGTAATTGTCAGTTGCTTGCTTAAGGACTAATATATGGTATGTGCTCTTTTGTGATCTCTTAATTTTACTGAGCATAGGGTAGGTTATTTGTATGTCATGTTGGAAAGTCGCTTGCAATGGAGGCCAAGGCCCTACAGAGGCTTACGAGTAACACATTGTAGGTTATTTAATAAGTGATAACATTTTATTAAATGGGTTTAAAATGAATTTACAAGATATTGGTACTATAGAAAGTCACTAGGGGGTCAAAGGCTTAAAAGACTAGCCAGGTAACGTTAGAGTTGACTTGTTAGTATGCCTTGTCTATATGAAAGGATACTGATGTTGCATAGAGAAAACTAGGGGGCCAAAGTCCAAAGAGACTGCCAAGGTAACCTTAGAATTGGCTCATGTGATGCACTTGCCCACTTGCATAGTAGATTCCCTACGTGTCTGTGTTGCCTCTGGGTTTAGTTGATACTTGTGTTTTGGTACCCTTTGAGATAGTTTGCTCTTAGGGGATTCCTTAAACCAAGATGTTGGTTTTGAGTTTTGAGTTTTCTGTCCTATTTGGGACTTGAGTTTATCTCCTCAGCATGGTGGGAGTGGAGCTTTTTTGGTTCCACGAGGTTGAGGGGTAGTTTTTTTTCTTATACCATTGAGATCCAACCGTCAGATGTCATTGTTGGATGTGTTTGTGCAGATGTTCCTTTCTATCTAGTCTTGTATTTCTATGATGGATGGTTATACTTAATGTATTGTATTTAATTTCATAGATCTTACAAGATGATGTAATCTATTTCATGATGTATATTATTTCAGCCCTTCATACCCTGTGACCTATACAATGGATGATTGAGCATTTATGATTATTGCCAAGTGGCATTCGAGATGACTGTATATTATTATTTGATGTGGATTTATTATATATTAGATTTAGTGTTAATTAAAATTAAATATGATTCATCATCATGGGACCCTTAAGAGTTGTAACCTATTTATGTGTATGAGTTTATGTTAATTGCTTTCGCTATTGTATAATTGTTGTTGTATCTTTATCATTTTTTTTTTAAAAAATGTTTGTCAAACTTAGTAAAACTTTAGGTTAACGTCTTTTGGGTTACATTGTGGGGCATTACACATTTTCAACCAAGAACCATTGCCACCACCCAATATATCTACACCCTTGTCTGCAAGGATCAATTTGTTCCAACAATTATTATGGGAAAGAGCATAGTGAAACCTAGAAAGAGAAAAATTGAAACATTTCATTAATGATAAAAGTCATTAGTTGAAGCAAAATTCAGACCAAAATGAAATTTTAAATAGGAGGATTGAACAAATCATAGGTTTGATTCTTGAACTTATAGAATGTAATCACGATCATTAGTGTATGCATTATTTCTCAAAGAACAGCTTGTAAATTTTAAATTGACAAGAATTGTAGAAGGACTTGATCCCTCCATTTCAACTCCTCATGAGTTTTATGATGCATTCCAATCTATTCTAATGCTTATGAAGAATTTATTGTGTGAAATATATCTACATAACTTGGTGGTACCTTATGATATAGAGTGGAACTCACTCCTTTATATAGGAGACATGCAGTTGAGAGTACTGATGTCTTGGATGTGGAATGAGATAAGCAAGGAACACCCAGTTGTGCCATACAGAGAAAATAAAATGACAACTCCTCTACTCATGATACCAGAATTTCAAAACTCTTGGTGGACATTTCTAGATTGGATTTATATTCTAGGCAACCCTAGTGGAGCTAATAAAGTATACCCAATCAAAGAACAAGCCTTTGCATATTGGGAGAAGCATTCATCTCATGATGTTGAGATAGCAATTGTTGCTTCAAGAAAAAGGTGGACATGGATGCCACATGACCTAAAGATAAGGTAACCCCACTCTCCTCAAAATTTAGCTCTTGCTATAGTCACAATTCCATGGTATATCAACTTGCGACGGAGTCTGTGCCAATACTAGCTCTCATTAAAATTTTTGCCTCTGATTCTCCCATTGCTACTACTAGCAGTAAATGATAACACAGAGGATCATGATATGTCAGTAGAAGTTTTGTGATGGAGAAGGTTCATGGAAAATTATGGATACTTTTATTATGTTAAGAATGAGCCAAGGGAGAGGATAGAGAGTGATTGGAGAGTTTGGGCCAAAATCAAAAAATTTATGGTTGTCGGGTACCAACAATAGCCTAGTTGGGACAAATGATGGGCCTCCAAAAGGCCATCATTCTAAGTTCTTTTTATCATGTTTTAAAATAATTATCTTGCAAAATAGTCATGAATTTATGGTTTCAAGCAAATGAACTTTTTCTTTTTTTTCTTTTTTTTCTTCTTTTTTTTTTGTGTGTGTGTGTGTGTGTCTATCATTCTAAGTTCTTTTTATCATGTTTTCAAATAGTTATCTTCCAAAATAGTCATGAATTTATGGTTTCAAGAAATTGAACTTATGTTTTATATGTGTGTGTGTTAAGGCATGAAGTAAAAGTATGGATAGTTTAATATGCTATATTTTCTTGAATCTATGGACAAAAATGATATAATGAAGTAGTATTACATGCTAATAAATGTTTCCCCATCTATGCTATGTTTTGGGTAGTTTTCCTCCTATAGCCATAGGATTTGCAAGAATGGTAATTTGAACTGTATGCCTTTTCTCTAATATTGATGATGAAAATAAATATATGTATATAGAGGTTGTATGTGCATTGATTTTTTTACAAATATTCAAAGATCAACATTTTAGTGCTAAAGAAGTCAAAGCCAACCAGATTGCTAGACCTTCACAAGCAGAGCAAATCATTTATTTCTTTGTGTTGTTGCAGTGCACGAATGTAGCTACCACAACTTTCTATATTCCTAGAGGATCTATTTGTGGTTAATTCTATTTCTATTTCAAACTTTATGAGTATCTAATTGGTCCTCATTAATGGAGTGATCTTAGATTTAGGAAGTAGTTATAGTTTCCTTTAAATAATGAATGATGTATCTTTGAGTGCAGTTAGAAGAAGAATAGAATGAGTTGATTTTCATAATAGCAAAGTGTGATACAATTTTTAATCAAGTGTAATCTTTCACCATAAATGAATAGAATGCACAGTTCAAGTTTATATCTCTTATCTTGATTGTATTTTATGTTCACTCATTCAAGGGGGCCCACTTGGTAAGTGAACTATTTTGTTATAATAGATTTTAATTTCTTGTTTCTAAGTCAAGTAGAACTTTGTTTCTCCTATAGCCATTGATAACATAATCAATGAATTGTTCCTATAGCATAGGTACAATAGATAGGGTTACCATTTGTAACATTATCTTAATCTTTAAGTTAAGTTGTCATTTTAGTTTCTATCATAGGTTTTCTTTAGCATTGTCTTTGCTTTAGTTGTAATGACTTAAAGAAGAATTAGAGCATATACTTTGCAGTCACCATTTCAAGTTTACACTTCTAGATTGATAAATTAAATGAAGTCAGTATACTATTTTAAGTAAAATACATAATGTTGTCTAAACATAGAATAATTATGAAAGCATGTCCAATCCTTCATTACTAAGGTATTAAACTGGTCAACCATGACCCTCAAATGGGTCTTCCAAGATTACGTTTATTTGGATTAAGAAAAAAGGTGTCCACTTATACACCCCTTTCTGCACACCATCTTGGTGCACATACCCTCTTGCTCAATATAAAAGAATCTCCAAAATTACATCACATCTTAAACTCCCTTTTGAATGCATAGTTATACAAAGTGCATATTAAGAAACAAAAGAATAGCTATGTAAATTCCCAAGAACCTATCAAGAGTTATATTATATTCCAACACACACATATTGTCTAAAATCTTAGGAAAAGTCAATTAGGAATGATTCCATGTCCTATACATAGTTGCAAAAATTGAATTTTTAAATGTTGTTATTTCATTCTTACTTGTGCAATTAGCAATGATTTAATATAGAGAAAATAAATCTCCCAGGGAAGATACTGACTATTATAATTCTCATGATCATCCATGGATTAGTGATGTAGGATCAAAATGATAGCTCAACAGTAGACAATCTAGATAGTCAAGTTGAGAAGATTTATGAAAAGGTTGATGCTTATGCATTCCCAGATGGGCCAACACTCAAGAAAGTCTATGTGGATGATGAGAAACTTAGGAACTTCTCTTTGGTGGGTATTCCTAATCACCCCCCTTGCCTCTCCTTTATAAGATTCATTACCCCAGAGAGGATAGCAAGTGATTGGAGAGTTTGGGCCAAAATCAAAAATTTCATGGTTGTTGGGTACCAGCAATAACTTAGTTGGGGGGAATGATGGGCCTCTAAAAGGCCATCATTCTAATTTCTTTTTATTATGTTTTCAAATAATTATCTTGCAAAATACTCATGAATTTATGGTTTCAAGTAGATGAACTTATGTTTTTTTCTTGTGTGTATGTGTGTGCGCACACCCGCATGTACATGTGTGTGTATATCCATCATTCTAAGTTCTTTTTATCATGTTTTCAAATAGGTATCTTACAAAATAGTCATGAATTTATGGTTTCAAGCAAATCAACTTATGTTTTTTATGTGTGTGTGTGTGTGTGTGTGTGTGTGTGTGTGTGTTAAGACATGAAGTAAAAGTATGGATAGTATAATATGCTATATTTTCTTGAATCTATGGACAAAAATGGTATAATTAAGTAGTATTACATGCTAATAAATGTTTCCCCATCTATGCTATGTTTTGGGTAGTTTTCCTCCTATAGCCATAGGATTTGCAAGAATGGTAATTTGAACTTTATACCTCTTCTCTAATATTGACGATGAAAATAAATATATGTATATAGAGGTTGTATTTGCATTGATTGTTTTGCAATTTTTTATGCAAATATTCAAAGATCAACATTTTAGTGCTAAAGAAGTCAAAGCCAACCGGATTGATAGACCTTCACAAGTGGAACAAATCATTTATTGCTCTGTGTTGTTACAGTGCATGAATGTAGCTACCACAACTTTCTATATTCTTAGAGGATCTATTTATGGTTAATTCTATTTCTATTTCAAACTTTATGAGTATGTAATTGATCCTCATTAATGGAGTGATCTTAGATTTAGGAAGTAGTTATAGTTTCCTTTAAATAATGAATGATGTAGCTTTGAGTGCAATTAGAAGAAGAATAGAATGAGTTGATTTTCATAGTAGCAAAGTGTGATACAATTTTTAATCAAGTGTAATCTTTCACCATGAATGAATAGAATGCACAATTCAAGTTTATATCTCTTATCTTGACTGTATTTTCTATTCACTCATTTAGGGGGCCCACTTGGTGAGTGAACTATTTTGTTAGAATAGATTTCCTTATTTCTAAGTAAGGTAGAACTTTGTTTCTCCTATAGCCATTGATAACAGAATCAGTGAATTGTTCCTATAGCATAAGTACAATCGATAGGTTTACCATTTGCAACATTATCTTAGTCTTTAAGTTACATTGTCATTTTAGTTTCTAGCATAGGCTTCCTTCAGCATCAGCATTACCTTTACTTTAGTTGTAATTGTAGACACCTAAAAAAACCTTTAGAAAATAAAGTATTTTTATTTTCTGAAAAAGTCCTAATGACATCATCATTTATTAATTATTTATTTATTTAATTAATTAATTAATTTTTATGCCATTAAATCTCTTTATCTTAATTAAAAATATTTAATTAAGGAATCCCTCCCAAAAATGTTTAAATCTTATTTAAACATTATTTCCTTATTTATTAATTATTTAATTAATAAATTGACCAAAAATCCCAAAATAAATAATTTATTTATTTTTTTCCCAAAAGTTGGCCAATTTCCTTAAGACCAATAACCTCTTCCAAAATCTTCTAATCCTTCTTTAATTTTGATTAAAGGCTAATCTCATCATTTCCTACCCCTAATCCCAACTCAAAATATTTAATTAAGATTAAATATTAATCCTCATGTTTATTAAAAAAGTTTTAATAAATATCTCCTCAACCCAAACCCTTGAAATAAATAAAACTTTATTTATTTTCTAAAAATCTAATTTATCCTCATCCTAAGAAGTTCTAGACTCTTCTAGAAAGTCTTCATCCTCATCCTAGGAAATTCTAGACTATTCTAGAAAGTCTTTATCCTCATCCAAAGTCTAGACTCTTCTAGAAGATGTCTTTAAACCTAATCCTAATCCCCTCCTAACCTTGTCACATTCCCTAAACATGGGTTAAAACTTACTAACCCAAGCCAAAGTTAACAAATATCTCCTCCTTCACCCACCCTCATTAAATGCCATCCACTTTCCTATCCCTAAGCTAATCCTAAACCATCCTAATCCATCCTCTAATCATTTGCACAAGCCTAAGCAAGCTTAAAACCTTCCTAATCAAGTCCAAGTCGAAATTGCTCTCATCACCCTCAAAATATCTCAACCATAAAACTTTATGAAGTCCACTAGGTCATAAATGACTCTTACAAGCCCTTTTATTGCTCTTACAAGTCATTATGAGGGTCTTTATGAAGATTTTATCCCTTGAGCCTCCTTTGTTGACTCATCCTTCCCCTTTCTTCCATCCTCTCACCATGTGACATGTGTCACTCCTTGATTGGCTATAAGGAAGCACAATCCATGTGCTCTCCTCTCATGCAATAGGAGCCCTCCATGAGCTTTTTCCCATCCTTGCATCTTAGCCCTCAAACCCTCAAGCCTCTTGCCTATAAATTGGATCCTTCCCCTTTTCAAAATAACACAATCCATGAAGTAAAGTTATAATGCTATTTTGAGAGCCAAATCCATACTAAAGCTATCTATCCACACCAAAAATCTACAATCATCCATTGAAGCCATTTTTGAAGCATAAAGCTTGAGCATACATCCTATCTATTTAGACAAAGCTACTCAACAAGAGAGCTTCTTATTGAGAGAGCCCATTAATGGCTCATATTCTCAATTAAGAGCTCATCTTAGTCTATCTTGAAGTTTATGAATTTTGTTTAGTTTGTAGAAGCTTTATTTAAATTTGGTTTCTATTAGCATACTAACATTTTCTCATATACATTTTGGCACGCCCAGTGGGACCCCGCATGGGTCATCTTCATTAGCTTTTTTAGTCAAGTTTTGTATGTTATTTGCTAATTTTGGCTAATTTTTCTTGTTTTTGTGATTGGTAGGATTGTATAAATTGGTTTTGTAGGTCCACATGAGCATGAAGAAGACAAAGGAACTCATAATCTATCTCATAGTGTTTGCAGATTTTTCAAGCTTATAGGTGGACAAAGAACTTGAAATTCTTCTTCCTCTTCTTGTCTATATTCTTCTTATTCCATCTACTTCTTCTTCTTCTTCTTGTGGGAGATCTTGGCCATTTTTTTTTAAGGAAGCAAAATCATACACAATTCTTTTTAGTGCTTAGAATGAACCCCCAAATCATACTTAAATCCATTGAAAAATTAAAAATTTGCAAGAAAGAAAAAATCTATTAACAAGTGAAACTAAACCAATCTAATCATTTGCATCCTTGCAACATCAAGGTTTTAGATGCATTCATGCAAAATTAGGAACACTTCATTTTTGGAAATTTAAAAAGAACTCCAAGTTTCCATTTCAAAAGGTTCAAAATCAACACTAAGTGCACACTAAAGTTCTTTTAAAAAATCTCATGAAAACTAAGAGTCCTAAATGGTTGCCAAAAATTGTCCTAAAAGCTTTGTTATTTGTTCCAAACAAATGTCTTATTGCAAAGTCTTGAATGTTTCTTAGGATTTTCATGCATCAAAACAATCTAGGAATATCATTTTTGGGCTTAAAATATGCAAACTAGAACACAAAATCTTGAATGAAAACCAAAGTTCAAAGAGTCATTTTCACTTTTGAGTCCAAAACAATCTTGAATGATCTAAGGTTAAAACAAAGCACTTCAAAGTTCTTAAAACAACACACAAAATCTCAATCTTGAATGCTCAAAAGAAAACACTTGAATGTTTAACCACTTTTCTTTGAATGCATGTTGCTAAAATCACTCTTGAATGCCATGGATTAAAATCAAATTTTCCTTGAATGCATGATTAAAACAACAAATCCAATCTTGAATTCTAAGGATCAATTAACCATTGCAATATCAAACACTTCATTTGGAGCTTCTAAAAATTGAACAAAACAAATCTCTTTTCCACATGCAATCTAGGTAAAGTTTGATTTTTGGACATTTAAGAAACCTTGTTAAGTTAAAATACAAATTTGCAAAAATCAATTTGAGTAGTTCCTTGGACTCACCTCTTTTCTAATCACCCATCAAATATTAACCATTGGTTGCAATCTCAGCGCCATTTATGGGGATGGGTCTACTTGAAAAAGGTGTTAAATGTTCCACAATCTAACTCACTCACTTGGTCTTTGAATGTTTGCTTTAACTTTATCAAAATTCTTAAATGATCAAAACTCTAGATTAAATCAATCACACTTCAAGTTTGGGCACTAAAATTGAACAACAACTGACGTGGAGAGCCTCCGGGCGCGCGCTTGAAATCGAATCTCACACACTTTTGTTTTGGGCTTAAAACAAACTCACACTCAATCTTGAATGCCTTAAAGAAAATTAATCGATACTTGACATGGAGGGCCTCTGGGCACGCGAGTTTGCTTTTGTTGACCCTAACTCTTCTTATTGTTTGTATTCTTCAATCGATTTACTTTTGTTGGTGCTTCAAGTTGGAATTCAACATTATCTCTTAAACATGAGTGCTTGCAAAGTCTAGATTAGCACACATAAGAGTCAGTTGGTAAAAGAACAAGCGTGTTTTTTAGCCCAAGGTCATCCAAGTCTTCTCTCCCCTTGTCGTCTTTCGAGGCCATCTTGGGTGCATAAGATTAGGATCCAAAACCTTGTTTCTTTTTAGGAGGCCTGCTTGGGGATTTCATCACCTCTTGGATGACCTCAACTCCAGCGTTCTGGTGGAGTATAAGAATTGGGAGGTGAATCGAAAGACACCTCTCTTGGGATCAAGATTTTGTCACTCGAGCTAAGCCTTAAGGAACTTTATACCCTTGAGAAGTGAAAGAGAAGAAGTGGGTTACCGCTCCTCTCGGCTGTGTGACATCTTTTTGGTCTCATCTACGGATATGGACCTCACGTACCTTGGGTATATCGAGGACTCCTTAGCTAAACCAACTGTCAACCTTGTAGACAACCATCTAGGATGTTAATGTGTTTGAGGTGACTGATCGAAAGAACATACACACTCCTTGGCGCAAGTATCACTTACTGAGAATCAAAAACTTCTATCTGGTTGTTTCTATCTATTGCTTGATCTTTTATGTGCTGAATGAATGTTTGCCAAACTTGGTCAATCCTAGCTTAGGGCATACTTAGCGTAGTCACTGCCTATTCCAGAAGTTGAACGAGTTGAAGCAAAAAAACCAAGATCTCTCAAAGCCAAGCAGATTCAAAAATTGATGTCAGAGCAACCCAAACCCAAATAGAAGTTCCACAAAGTTAAACTCAAACCATCTCTAGCCTACCAAGAACTTTCAGCCAAGAGAAAAGAAATAACACCAAGCCCACGAATTGCCAAACTCCACAAAGCAGAGGACAAAGCTACCGACGAAGCACTTCAAGAGGCCTGGTTAGAGTGCACCATCAAATTTAGCCAACATCCAGGAGTTAATCTTGCTTATGCCTTACCAACTCCACCCATCTCCCAAATCAGTGCTAGCATCTTTGGCCAACCTCAGCAATATACAACAGGGATGCCACCCATGGGGCCAAGTAATCAACCTTTCATCACCTCCAGCTTGTTCACTGCAGCCCAAAGCACAATCCCATCATTTCCATTAGGTCTTGGGAGCTCAATACCATTAGCCACAAATCTACAAGCTACTACCCTCACTCCACAAAGCTATCAAATCCCACAAGCTACTACCAATTTTCTACCAAACTCCCAAGTGACCCCAGCCCCTGCCACCACTCTACCAAGCTTCCAAATCCAACCACAAAGCTATCAAACCCCATCAGTTCCATTCCCAAGCTTTCAATTCCCCCCACCTCCACCACCAACTAATCCATTACCTCCAATTACCAACTACTTTTCAATGCCACTTCTAGGAGGTAATCCACCACCCCAGCCAACCACCAATTATTTGCAGATACCATCCCAAATGGGGGCACAACCCACATATATTGGTCAAACCCCACAAGCCCCCTGATCCTTTCCCCAAGCCTCTCAACCATCTTATACCTTACCTCCACAAAGCAATCCATTTATCCCATAGCCAGCTTATGTTCCTCAATCCCAACCTCAAATCCCATATCAACAGCAAGCCTCGCAGCACATGCAACAATATGCGCCACCTCCCCCTCAGCAACCTGTCATCCACCATGCAGCTGCCCAAACAATGTACAATCCCTATTAGAAAATCCCTCATAGCCATCCATATTCAATGGCCCCATCCAGCACATACCTACCTCAAGGCACTCCTACATTGGGGGCACCCCAGCCATCACCTATCAATTCAGAATGGGAGCAAATGAAGATAGCTTTGAAAGCCATCCAAGAAGGGAATGATCCGAAGACATTCAAGTTTGAGAATGTGTGTCCTTACCCATTTGAAAAAGCCATTACCATGACACCATTTCCCAAACACTTTGAGGTACCCAAATTTGACAAATTCAGAGGAAAAGGAGACCCTGACACACATATCAAAGAATTTTACATGCACTGCCAAGACGTAGCATACAATGATGTCTTCCTCTTGCACCTTTTTCCCAAAAGCTTAGCTGGACCAGCTCTTGAATGGTTTTATAGAATCCCCTATGGTACAATTAAAAACTTTGCTGAATTATCTGAGTCATTTGTAGCCCAATATGCCCATCTTGTTGAAACAGAGCTATCAATAGTTGATCTTGTCCACACCAAGAAAAAAGGTGGAGAAAGCCTTGCCGAATACATGCAAAGATGGCAAACCCTTACCACCCACATATCTTGCACCTTGCCAGAACGCCATGTTGTGAAAATGTTTATTGATAATGCCCATCCTAGCTTGGGTCACCACATGACCATGAACTGTTTGCAAACCTACAAAGATATCAAAGAGAAAGGAATGATCCTTGAGCAAGGACTCATTAAAGATGGTGTGGTCAAGCTTTACAAGGAAGCCAACCAAAATCAATCACATTCCAATGACAAGTCTAGGTATTGGAACAAAAATAAGCACGTTGCAACAGATGGCGTCACTGACACCAGACATGTGAATATTGTTGGTCCTTCTCACAACCAGTCCAACCCACCATATCAACCAAAAAATCAACAAGCTATCAACTACCAACAACAGAATAACCAAAGCTATCAAAACCACAATCCAAGACCCAACTTCCAAGGTTCTAGCAATCAAGCCAATGCCATCAATGTAGCTGCAGGACAAAAGCCTAGATTCCAACCTACACCTAGAAACTATACACCCCTTGGTGAGCCATTGGATGTCATTTTTGAGAAATTAGTCAAAGAAAACCTCATCAAATTTCCTCCTACCCAACAAATTGACCCAAGCCAATCCAAAGCTGCATGGTACAAAGATAATGAGTACTGCAAATTTCATAGGGTAAAAGGTCACACTACCCTCAGATGCATGAAACTGAAAGACTATGTGCAGGACCTCATTGATCGGAAGGAAATCACTGTTGGTGCCCAAACCTCTCCCAATGCAGGCTTACAGATCTATCAAAATGCTTTTCCTCCACACCACAACCAAAATCCTGGAAAAGCACCTATCCAAACCAACAACAAAAACACCAACAACCGTCAGCTAAACCAACAGCATGGGAAGAACAATGACCACACTTCATCCTATATAGACTATGGTAGCCTTATAGGTTGTATATCCAAGAAAGAGCCTTCCGTCAATGTTATCAATATCCAAGGACCAAATAATGAGTGTGCAGTCACCACTCGAAGAGCGCGATTTAACATTGCAGGCCCACCTATTACACCAACACCATCAGCTCCATCAAAAAGCCAGTACAATATCTTGGAATACCTTGGGAACATGCCAGCCCAAATCTCCATTTTAGACCTTCTTCACACTAGTCCTGTGTACAAGAACATCCTTGACAGTGCTCTCATAGAATCTCGTGTCCCTTCTGATATCAATGCTACTGATTTTCGTAATCTTGTTGGACACCTCTCATCCTCATGTGCCCTATCATTCAAATCCACCGACATACCCGTGGTCGAGCCAGATCACACCCTTTCGCTTCACATAGCCATCATGGTATCCAACTTTTCTATAAAAAGAGTAATGATAGATAATGGATCAGCCTTGAATATTTGGAGCCTAAAATTCATAAAACAAGCTGGGTATACTGAGGCAGATATCATCAGTGAGGTTATCACCATCAAAGCTTATGACAACTTGGAAAGAACCATAGAAGGAACTATTTTGCTACCAATCAAGGTTGGGCCAGTCATCCAAGAGGCACTCTGCCATGTTATTGATCTAAACCTACCATTTAACATCCTCCTTGATCGCCCATGGATTCATGCCATGAAAGCTGTTCCATCCGCTTACCATCAGTGCATCAAATTTCCGCATCAAGGCACTGAGGTAACCATCCATGCTGATCCAGAACCCTTTGCTTACTACAATGCGATTGAAGCTTCATATACAAACCATTGCCCTAGAATTGATATGGACACATCCATCGCTAGCTCATCCCACACTTATAATGACCCAGAAACCATCCTCGCCTCTACCCTGTCTACCGTGAAGATCAATAACAAAGGTTGTGGAGAGTATAGTCTGTCAGATGCATTTGCTGTCGGGGCACTCCCACTTGATCCACATGCCCATGGACGACTGACATATCACAAAGCTAAGGAGGTTCCACCTCCTCGATACAAACAGTTTGGCCCAACAACCTTTGTATCCTCAAAAATCCCTCTTCATGAGGAGCTCACTCCAGATATCAACAAATGGTTACATAAGGATGCACCTCAAAGAAATCAAGAACGCCTTGATCAATTCAACCAAAAGTATCCCCAAGAACATAAGCTCATCACTAACAAATGGAACTATCAAGGTGGTGGTCTAGGACCAGAAGAAAGAGGCATGCAGTGCTCCATCGACGCACACAAGTGGGAATCGAAGTCAGGTCTTGGCTTTGGCATACCCACAATTGGGGGCACCAATGAGAACGGTCACGCTTTTTTAAACATTCACCGAAACCTTGTCAAAATTGAAGACATTCCTGAGGAAGTTGAAAAGAGAGCCTACGACGATATCCTAGACCAAATCTCCCTCAGAGACTCTGTTCTCCAAGAACTATCCATCCACCTCATTGACCTACCACTCGCCCATCCACAACTCATAGATTGGGACCAACCAAGTGTCATACACATCGATGAGTTCACATCAGAGGAGGCACTTCTAAGATTCATGGGAGCTGAAACTCCTCACAAGAAAACAAAGCCAGATTCTGCCTATATCTAGAAGCTAGATCCCAAGGGGTATTTTGGAGAAAATCCCCAACCTAGTTCCGATACACCCAAAACTAGAACTAAGGTGAATCTAAGACTAGCTAAGGTAACGAAGAGAACCCCTCAGCAAGAAAATCCAGAGCCACAAGAAGAACATGAGGATTTAGCATTGCCTCCTCAAGATAATTGACCAGAGGTGTCTTCTATTCTAATTGAGGATACTCGAGAAGTCAACATTGGTTCTTCAGAGATCCCCAGACTTGTTCACATTGCTGCATCCCTATCACAAGACCAAGCTAACCTCCTCTTTGAGGTCTTAAGAGAGAACATTGGCCGATTTGCATGGTCAGATTAGGACATGCCAGGACTTGATCCAAAGCTTGTAGTTCATCATCTTGCAGTTGATCCAAAGATCAAGCCCGTCAAACAAAAGCTTAGAAAAATGCACCCCAAGGTGGCATTATTGGTCAAAGCTAAATTAGAAAGAATGTTAGCTGCTAAGGTTATCCGACCTATCGACTACTCAGAGTGGATCTCCAACATGGTCCCTGTCACTAAACCCTCCGGTGACATAAGAATCTGCACTGATTTTAGAGATCTTAACAAAGCTTGTCCAAAAGATGATTTTTCCTTGCCCAACATAGATATGATTGTAGATCTTACAGCTAGACATGAAATTTTGTCCCTCATGGATGGATTTTCTGGGTATAATCAAATCAAGATTGCAGAAGAGGATCAGCATAAGACATCATTCACTACCCCTTGGGGAACCTTTTGCTACAACATGATGCCTTTTGGCCTAAAGAATGCCGGGGCTACCTATCAAAGAGCTATGACAGCCATTTTTCATGATCTCATCCATAGCATTTTGGAGGATTATGTGGATGATATCTTGGTCAAGTCTCATACCTTCATGGATCATCTTGCTGACCTAGAGAAAGTCTTTGATAGGTTAGCCAAATATCATCTCATGCTGAATCCCAAGAAATGTGTCTTTGGGGTCACATCTGGCAAGCTTCTAGGCTTCATAGTTTCTAAACGAGGTATAGAGATTGACCCCAAGAAGGTCAAGGCTATCTTAGACATGCCTGCTCCCCAGACACTCGACAGCTTCGCTCTCTTCAAGGAAAGCTCCAATCTGTTCGACGCTTCATCTCCCAGCTTGCAGATAAGTGTACACCATTTTCACATTTACTAAAGAAGGATGAGAACTTCAAGTGGGATCCTTTATGTTAGCGCAGCTTCGACCATCTCAAGAAGTATCTCATCAATCCCCCTATCTTGGTTCCACCAGTTCCTGGTCGTCCTCTGATTTTGTACATATCAGCAACACCTACTGCTCTAGGGGCACTTCTAGCACAGCTTGATGACTACAATAGAGAAAGAGCCATCTACTACATCAGTAGAACCCTAGTTGGTTATGAACTCAATTACACTCCTATGGAAAAAGCTTGTTTGGCAGTTGTTTTCTCAACTCAAAAGCTTCGCCATTACATGCTAAGTCATACCATCCAACTAGTCTCCAAGATTGACCCTCTCAAGTATATGCTCTCTAGAACAGCACTTACAGGCCGTTTGGCCAAATGGGTTATGCTCCTTAGTGAATTTGACATCCAGTATGTGGATAGAAAGGCAATCAAAGGGCAAGCTATAGCAAATCACCTAGCTGATACACCTCTAATAGATGCTTATCCATTGATCACAGAATTTCCAGATGAGCATATCTGTCTAATTGAAGAACAACCCCCATGGAAACTTTCTTTTGATGGCTCATACACATCTCATGGATCAGGGGCAGGAATATTGTTGGTCACACCTCAAGGAGATTACATTCCAAAAGCCTTCAAGCTACAATTCCCTAGCACCAACAATATAGCTGAATATGAGGCCCTCATAGCAGGATTAAAGATAGCTGCAGAATGGAACATTGTTGAGCTACAAATCTTTGGCGATTCTCAGCTCATCATCAAGCAAGCCCTAAATGAATATCAAACCAAAGATGAAAAGCTATTACCCTACAAAGAGCTAGTTGATCAACTAACCCAACATTTTACAAAGCTTCAGTTTACACAAGTGCCTCGAATATAGAACAAAGCAGCAAATGCTATGGCTACTATAGGCTCACTCTTGGAAATTCCCCAAGCAGCTACACAGTATGAGTTTTTAGTGGAGCAACTCCTCACACTCGCCTATGCGAATGATTATTCAAACCGTGTTTGTATCTTGGTTGGTCCCCAATCCCCTTGGTACCATGAGATTCACGCTTACCTTAACGATGGTATCATATCCCCTCACCTCACACGTACCCAACGCCAGAACCTCATCCAAAAATCATCCCGCTATGTTATCATATCCAATACCCTATATCGTCGGGGTTATCATGATACTCTCTCTCGATGTTTAGACCAAAATGAGGCCGCAATGGTGTTAAAGGAAGTACACTCTGGACTTTGCGGTGCCCACACAAGTGGTATTGTCCTAGCGCGACAAATCCTTAGAGCAGGCTACTATTGGCCTACCATTGAAGAAGATTCCTGTGACTTTGTCAGAAAGTGTCTCCCATGTCAGTAACATGCAAATCTTGTGCACGCTCCGGCACAGGATCTACAGCCTATTGCACCACCTTGGCCTTTCGCTTGTTGGGGCCTTGATCTAGTTGGAACTATCACAGCCCTCTCATCTGATGGACATAAATGGATAATAACAGCTACAGACTATTTCACTAAATGGGTGGAAGCAGTCCCCCTAGTCTCAGCTACAGGAGTTCAGGTCTCCAAGTTCATCTTGTACCACATTGTTTGCCGCTTCGGCATCCCATCCACCATCTTCACCGACCATGGAGGTAACTTTGAAAATCTCAACATGGAAGAATTATGCACTTCCCTCCGCATCCATCACCGCTTTTCTAGCCCATATTTCCCACAAGGTAACGGCCAGGTCGAGGCAACTAACAAAACCCTTCTCAAAATTCTAAAGAAAGTTGTCAATGATTTTGGTCGTGATTGGCACCTACAAATAAATCCAGCCCTATGGGCCTATCGAACTTCCTTCCATACATCCACAGGCACAACTCCATACTCCCTAGTCTATGGTGTCGAAGCGGTACTACCTATAGAGGTTGAACTTCCCTCCTTGCGCATATCTTTGCAAGGGCAAATATCAGATGAAGAATATAGAGTAGCTCAGCTCACCCAGCTAGATCTCTTAGACGAGAAGCGACAACAAGCCTATGATCATCTCACAGTCTATCAAACTCGTCTCAAAAGGAATTTCAACAAGAAGTTGCTTCCACGACACTTTCAGCCAGGTGACATGGTCCTTAAAGAAAACATGAAAGTCCAAGCAGATCGAGAAAAGAAAGGCAAGTTTGAACCTACATGGCTTGGTCCTTATGTTGTCACTGCTTCCTTTGGCTCTGGAGCCTATCAGCTATCTACACCGGAAGGAGAACTCTTGAATGATCCTACTAACATCATTCATCTCAAGAAGTTCTATGCTTGAAGATCCTTGGTATACCTAGCTTTTGAAAAATACAAAAGAAAAAAATAGTAAAGAGAAATAAGCGTCCAATGGTGAAAACTTGGTAATTCAAGCGCCTTGGATAGGTACCTTGGTGAAAACCTAGTAATTCAAGCGCCTGGTGTACTAAAGACTAATCCATTATCTATCACTATCCTATCCCTCATCCATTTACCCACCATCTCATAAGACACACTTGCTTGTTCCCTTGGTGTTCCAACCAAATATCCAAAATCTGATGAAGCTTGTAAATACCTCCTGTACAGCTTGTAAATCTTGTACCAAAGCTTGTATTATACCTTGTAAATCTTGTACCATACCTTGTCTATCCGAATCTTGTCCAAGGTTTGTACCATATTCCAGCCTATAAATAATCTTGTATCCTAGCTTGTATACTATCACGTGCACACACAAAACCCCATTTTCACTTAATCTTTTCGCAAACCATCTACCTATCCACCTATCACCTATTATAGACATCCCATCCTTCACAAACATTTTCATCTCACAAAAACCAAAACATGAAAAAATGTGTACATTTGTAACATATCTTGGTCCATCAGCTTGTACATCCTCTTTAGCTTAGTACCATTGTATCTATCCAGCGTTCATGTCAGTTCGTCCTTGATCAGCATCTTGCACCCATCACACATCTTGGTTAGCTATTCCAACGCATCCTTTAGCTAGATTTCCTATCAGCAAAGTGTTATCTTTCTTAGTTCAGCTTGCCAGACACATCACTCATCCAAATCCACCAGCTTAGGTGCTCTCCGATAGGTCCTTGCAGGATATAGCTTTCTTCATGTCTGATCTTGGTCCGTTAGTACCTCGTCCTACCCATCTCGTTGGCAAATGGTTCTCTTTTGGATTTTCACTTTCTTTTGATTTGGGATCTTCCCTTTTGGGTCTTGAAGTATCTTTTCCAAGCAATCTCCTTGTTCCCTCCTCAAGGTTGCCACGATCTTCCATATCATGGTATGCTGCGAATGGGGCAATTAGAGCATAAGGTCTTGATCAGGTCTTTCGTTTGTTTTTCTTTTCTGCTTGTGGGTTCTCCAATGTCGTTTCCATGCTGCTTCCTCTAGGATTCATGTGTGATGTTGGGGCAATCCTTGCGTGTTTGTTTTGAGTTAGTTTGTCAATCCTCTGGACAGTTGGTGAAAAGGCCTTGATGTTCTTGGTAACCTTGGCAATTAACCAACAGTCCTATAGCAAATCTAGTGCTCAACTACATGGTGGTACTTCTCTTTGAAGTATCCCCCCGCTCAAAAAGCTTCAATGGATTCCCTTCATCTCCATTATCCCCCATCCATATCCTACATCTGTCGCTCCTACCCCAGCTTCTGCATCAGTATCTCTTTGAATCACTCCTCACGCTTAGCTTTAGGGATCCACAATCCTAGTCTTAGGGATCCACCAATCAAATCAATCCACCAAGCCTCATCTTTCGAGATCCACAATCCTAGTCCTAGGGATCTCTGAAACCCATCTTCCACCAATCTGACTCTTTGAAATCCTGTTGCATCAGCTTTATCATCCTATCATCCATCTCCCTATCCTAGATTCTTTTTTATAGCACTCTGCTCCTTCATCCTCTGCAATCCCTAAGGTCTTAAGCTTGCTTCCTCTTGTGCATCTGATTCTCCTTTATCATTCTCCCATAGTGAGAGTTTGAGCTAATTTAGCCCCTTCTCTTTGCCAATCTGAGTCTCCTTGCTCATCTCGGATTCTTGTACTTTTCAAGAAGCCATCGAGCCTCGCTTTCTCTCCCCACTGCCTTCTTGAGGGGGCATCTCACTGTCCATTCTCTCCTCTTCTGCTCTAGCCTTGGGCATCCTATTTTCTTATCTTTGATGCCATGCCACTTGTGGCATCACATCAAAGAGGGGCAAAATGTAGACACCTAAAAAAACCTTTAGAAAATAAAGTATTTTTATTTTCTGAAAAAGTCCTAATGACATCATCATTTATTATTTAATTATTTATTTAATTAATTAATTAATTTTTATGCCATTAAATCCCTTTATCTTAATTAAAAATATTTAATTAAGGAATCCCTCCCAAAAATGTTTAAATCTTATTTAAACATTATTTCCTTATTTATTAATTATTTAATTAATAAATTGACCAAAAATCCCAAAATAAATAATTTATTTATTTTTTTCCCAAAAGTTGGCCAATTTCCTTAAGACCAATAGCCTCTTCCAAAATCTTCTAATCCTTCTTTAATTTCGATTAAAGGCTAATCTCATCATTTCCTACCCCTAATCCCAACTCAAAATATTTAATTAAGATTAAATATTAATCCTCATGTTTATTAAAAGAGTTTTAATAAATATCTCCTCAACCCAAACCCTTGAAATAAATAAAACTTTATTTATTTCCTAAAAATCTAATTTATCCTCATCCTAAGAAGTTCTAGACTCTTCTAGAAAGTCTTCATCCTCATCCTAGGAAATTCTAGACTATTCTAGAAAGTCTTTATCCTCATCCAAAGTCTAGACTCTTCTAGAAGATGTCTTTAAACCTAATCCTAATCCCCTCCTAACCTTGTCACATTCCCTAAACATGGGTTAAAACTTACTAACCCAAGCCAAATTTAACAAATATCTCCTCCTTCACCCACCCTCATTAAATGCCATCCACTTGCCTATCCCTAAGCTAATCCTAAACCATCCTAATCCATCCTCTAATCATTTGCACAAGCCTAAGCAAGCTTAAAACCTTCCTAATCAAGTCCAAGTCGAAATTGCTCTCATCACCCTCAAAATATCTCAACCATAAAACTTTATGAAGTCCACTAGGTCATAAATGACTCTTACAAGCCCTTTTATTGCTCTTACAAGTCATTATGAGGGTCTTTATGAAGATTTTATCCCTTGAGCCTCCTTTGTTGACTCATCCTTCCCCTTTCCTCCATCCTCTCACCATGTGACATGTGTCACTCCTTGATTGGCTATAAGGAAGCACAATCCATGTGCTCTCCTCTCATGCAATCTGAGCCCTCCATGAGCTTTTTCCCATCCTTGCATCTTAGCCCTCAAACCCTCAAGCCTCTTGCCTATAAATTGGATCCTTCCCCTTTGCAAAATAACACAATCCATGAAGTAAAGTTATAATGCTATTTTGAGAGCCAAATCCATACTAAAGCCATCTATCCACACCAAAAATCTACAATCATCCATTGAAGCCCTTTTTGAAGCATAAAGCTTGAGCATACATACTATCTATTTAGACAAAGCTACTCAACAAGAGAGCTTCTTATTGAGAGAGCCCATTAATGGCTCATATTCTCAATTAAGAGCTCATCTTAGTCTATCTTGAAGTTTATGAATTTTGTTTAGTTTGTAGAAGCTTTATTTAAATTTGGTTTCTATTAGCATACTAACATTTTCTCATATACAGTAATGACTTAAAGAAGAATTAGAGCATATACTTTGCAGCCACCATTTCAAGTTTACACTTCTGGATTGATAAATTAAATGAAGTCACTATACTATTTTAAGTAAAATACATGATGTTGTCCGAACATAGAATAATTGTGAAAGTATGTCCAATCCTTCATTACTAAGGTATTAAACTAGTCAACCATGACCCTCAAATGGGTCTTCCAATATCAGGTTTATTTGGATTAAGAAAAAAGTGTCCACTTATATGCCCTTTTCTGCACACCATCTTGGTGCACATACCCTCGTGCTCAATATAAAAGAATCTCCAAAATTACATCACATCTTGAACTCCCTTTTGAATGCATAGTTACACAAAGTGCATATTAAGAAACAAAAGAATAGCTATGTCAAATCCCAAGAACCTGTTGGGACTAAAAATTGCATGCTTCATTTTTAGTCACATTTTGAAAATTTGAGAAATCAAGCCCCATAAATGCTTTTTGGTCAGCTTGTACCCAATTGTACCCTTGAGGCCTACATGGTGTTCAATGTTTCTAACACCCTGCATTTAGTGCATCCAAGTGTTCCATGAAGTTCAATTGACATTTTGAGCCATTTGGCGAAGTCCTGTTTTGAGCAAATGTCAAATCTGCATTTTTCACCAGTGTCAAACAGCGATAGGAGGCCCTGTTTGCATCAAAATATCTCACACCCAAAAGTATGTCATGAACTGCCACTTTGGGAGTACCTAATATCCATGCCTAAGAGCCTATGATTCAGATTTTGAGTCATTTCAAATCTGTTTGACTAGGTTTTGAATCCCTCAAAGTTGGTAGTTTACTATTTTTATGCATTTGCAAATTGCACACATTTCTAGGAAGCCTTGTTTGACATCCTATAACTTTTGATCAGTTGACCCAAATGCTAAAATTCTTTTTTCATTACATTGTAAACGTAAGAGACTTCTTATGTTTCAATTTTTAAGTCTTGATTAATATGTTTGATATTTTTTTGAATGCGATTCCAAATGCAATTTATAAAGTTTTACTGGTGTCATAAGATGCAGATTTGTCAGAAGCCCTGTTCGAGATGTCATATCTTTGTGCCTATGAATGGTAGGACCAAATGGTTTGTTTCCTTGTATTCTACTCTAAAAATAATCCAAGTGTGCTAGTTTACAAGTCATGACGAATCCGTATGCACACTTTTCCAAGGTCATTCCATTTGTAAAAAATGATATTTTACAGATGTCCTCTGCCTTGCAAATCCAGGTAACCAACTTTGCGCCCTCGCCAAATTTTCCCTATGATTTTTCATGAGCCCAAATCATATAATCATACTCTCCTCATGACAATCTACCAGTTCCCCAATTTTTATTAACTCATGTGCTCGTTTGTCCAGTTTTCTAGGCCATTTCCAAATGCACTTTCCAATTTTCTAACATGTTTATCTACAGGTGAATTTAAGTTGGCAACTTCGGAGGTCGATATCTTTTGACCCTGATATCGTCATGCAACGAGATCTGGCAAGCCTGTTGAACATGTCAAAGAGAACAGAGATCCTGAGTTTCAAAGCTTGGTCAGGTGTTTGAATTAGTTTTTAAAGCCAAGCAATAGGCCTCCTGGCAGAGATTTCACAGTAGTGCGAAAATGACTTAAAATAAGTTTTCAATGTTGATTCAATGATTCAATTTGACTCTAATTAGTCTACAATGATGAATTGATCAATTTTCCAGCTCAGGTGTCTGAAAACGAAAAAAAAATTAGTCAGACCCATTTTGGGGTCTAACTGATTCCATCAGTCTTTTTATGGACATACTGCTAGTGTATTGCAAGCTTCATTCCTAGCTCGTCGGACACAGTTTATTTCTTCTGGTGTTGATGACTTGTTGAAATTGTGGACAGTTAAGTCAAATGAATGTATTGCAACTTTTGACCAGTGCAAAGATAAGATCTAGGCCTTGACTATTGGAAAGAAGACATAAATGTTTGCAAGTGGTGTCAGTGATTCTTTTGTAAGTTTGTGGCATGATTGTACCATTGTAGATGAGGAGGAAGCTCTTCTCAAAGAGGAAAAAGAAACATTAAAAGACCAAGACATGGAAAATGCTCATAGCAGATCACGCATTATGTAAAAGGTAGTCCATGCCAACACACTAGAACTGGGCCTCATCATACGTGTTGTCACAATTCTAGAGCTCCCACATGTGAGTTGTAGTTTTATAAAGCATTTGTTTAATAACTAGCTCAAAAGTGCGGCAAATTTAAAGAATTACTACTAGAAGAGGAACAGATTTGAAGAATTCAATCTGCGTTGCAAGAGAGCAAAGCACATAAAGGGGCATTCATGCATAGATTGGGCAATGAGAAGAGTAGGTCGATGCATGTATAAAGAAGAGACACATGGACATTAAAAAAGAGGTAGTGGTTAAATCTTAAAACACTTGTTCTCTTCATTAGAGGCAAAGCTTGTTAGTCTCAAATCCTTCTCACTATTGGATATGAAATCCTTGTGTGGTCTATCATCAGATATGTGCTAAAATTTCTTTTTATTGAAAGTCCCTTTAGCATCTCTAGTCATGATTCAATTTCAAAGTGGGAAGAAGGACGTTTAGCTCTCTAGTCAATTAATTAATAGCTGACAGCTAGCGATGGCAAAAAAGAGTAAGAAGAATGGCACAAAAGAATGGTACATAGAAATAGCAGAGGAAGCCACCTATGTAAGTAGAATCCCACGCAAGCAAAAAGATTGTCCATAAAAATCAAAGCACCTGTAGACACCTAAAAATCCTTTAGAAAATAAAGTATTTTTATTTTTTGAAAAAATCCCTGATGACATCATCATTTATTAATTAATTATTTAATTAATTAATTATTTAATTAATTATTTAATTAATTATTTAATTATTTAATTAATTATTTAATTAATTAATTAATTATTTAATTAATTATTTAATTATTTAATTAATTAATTAATTATTTAATTAATTATTTAATTATTTAATTAATTAATTAATTATTTAATTAATTAATTAATTATTTAATTAATTATTTAATTATTTAATTAATTATTTAATTATTTAATTAATTATTTAATTAATTAATTAATTAATTAATTAATTAATTAATTATTTAATTAATTAATTATTTAATTAATTAATTAATTATTTAATTATTTAATTAATTATTTAATTAATTAATTATTTATTTAATTAATTAATTATTTATTTATTTATTTATTTATTTATTTATTTAATTAATTAATTAATTAATTAATTAATTTTAATGCCATTAAATCCCTTTATCTTAATTAAAAATATTTAATTAAGGAATCCCTCCCAAAAATGTTTAAATCTTATTTAAACATTATTTCCTTATTTATTAATTATTTAATTAATAAATTGACCAAAAATCCTAAAATAAATTAAAAATTTATTTTTTGCCCAAAACTTGGCCAATTTCCTTATGACCAATAACCTCTTCCAAAATTTTCTAATCCTTCTTTAATTTCGATTAAAGGCTAATCCCATCATTTCCTACCCCTAATCCCAACTCAAAATATTTAATTAAGATTAAATATTAATCCTCGTGTTTATTAAAAAAGTTTTAATAAATATCTCCTCAACCCAAACCCTTGAAATAAATAAAACTTTATTTATTTCCTAAAAATCTTATTTATCCTCATCCTAAGAAGTTCTAGACTCTTCTACAAAGTCTTCATCCTCATCCTAGGAAATTCTAAACTATTCTAGAAAGTCTTTATCCTCATCCAAAATCTAGACTCTTCTAGAAGATTTCTTTAAACCTAATCCTAATCCCCTCCTAACCTTGTCACATTCCCTAAAAATGGGTTAAGACTTACTAACCCAAGCCAAAGTTAACAAATATCTCCTCCTTCACCCACCCTCATTAATTGCCATCCACTTGCCTATCCCTAAGCTAATCCTAAACCATCCTAATCCATCCTCTAATCATTTGCACAAGCCTAAGCAAGCTTAAAACCCTCCTAATCAAGTCCAAGTCGAAATTGCTCTCATCTCCCTCAAAATATCTCAACCATAAAACTTTATGAAGTCCACTAGGTCATAAATGTTCTTACAAAGCACTTATGAAGGGTCTTTATGAAGATTTTATCTCTTGAGCCTCCTTTGTTGACTCATCCTTGCCCTTTCCTCCATCCTCTCACCCTGTGACATGTGTCACTCCCTGATTGGTTGTAAGGAAGCACAATCCATGTGCTCTCCTCTCTTACAATCTAAGCCCTCCATGAGTTTTTCCCCATCCTTTCATCTTAGCCCTCAATTTCTCAAGCCCTTAGCCTATAAATTGGATCCCCTCCCAAGCCATTTTAACACAATCCATGAAGTAAAGTCATAATGCCATTTTAAGAAGCCATTTTACATCAAAACCATACACTCACACCCAAATTCCAACTCTATTTGAAGCCCTTTTTGAAGCATAAGCTTGAGCATACATCCTATCTATTTAGACAAAGCTACTCAACAAGAGAGCTTATCATTGAGAGAGCCCATTAATGGCTCATATTCTCAATTGAGAGCTCATCTTAGTCTATCTTGAAGTTTATGAATTTTGTTTAGTTTGTAGAAGCTTTATTTAAATTTGGTTTCTATTAGCATACTAACATTGCTCATATACATTTTTCCATCTATGGGGATGGGTCTACCTAAGAGGGTGTTAAGTGCTCCATGCAAATCAAACTCCACTCACTTGGGTTTTTAGTAGTTTTTCTAAGTTAGAAAATTCCTTGAATGTGCATTAGTCTCGCTAACACTTTATTTGGGCATTAAAATTTGAACAAATCTTGACGTGGAGGGCCTCCGGGTGCGCGCTTGAAGTCGAATTTCACATATCTTTGTTTTGGGCTTAAAACAAACTCACACTCAATCTTGAATGCCTAACAATCAATGAACATTGCATGGTTTTGATGCATTTTCAATGATGCTCGCATTTCTTGTATTGACGATCTCTCGACTTTCATTATGCTGACGATGTTGTCAAATTGGAATGAACATTGTATGCCATAATCACAAGTGTCTTCAATCATAGCTTACAAAATCTAAATCATCAATTGGAATAAACGCGTGTCTTTTAAAGCCCAAGATCATGTATGTGGTCTTGTTTTACACTTTTTAGGAGGCTTGCTTGGGGATTTCATCACCCCTTGGGACGACCTCAACTCCAACGTTCTGGCAGATTATAAAAATCGGGAGGTGAATCCAAAGACACCTCTCTTGGAATCAAGATTTTGTCACTCGGGCTAAGCCTCAAGGAACTTTATACCCTTGAGAAGTGAAAGAGGAGAAGTGGGTTACCGCTCCTCTCAGCTGTGTGACATCTTTTTGGTTTCATCTACGGATTTGGGCCTCACGTACCTTGCGTATATCGAGGACTCCCTAGCTATAACAAATTTCATCCTTGTAGAAAGCTTCCTAGGATGTTGGTGTGTTTGACATGCTTGCTCCAAAATTTTGTCTGCTTGTTTATTCATAGCTTTTGAATGAATGTTTGCCAACTTTGGTCAAAATCCCAAAAAAGAAGAAATCTCCCAGCTCAAGGCATACTTAGCATTGTCACTGCCTCATTAGAAAATCATCCAAGCTCCCCCGCTGCAACCGAAACTATCTAGTTCTTTGCTTTAGAACAATCTCAAATCCAAAGTCTCTCCAAATCATCCCCCCTAGCCAGCTAGCAACCCAATCCAAAATCACACCCAAGCCTTTAGAGAGTTGTTGTCATTTTGCTAGAATTTTCTATCCAATCAATCCGACCAATCCACCAGCCTCACCAAGGTTATCCCTTTGACAGAGCTTTGTCTAGGGTAATCTAGCTTTGTCACTTGTTATCCCTCATCACCTTGAGCTAAAGGTTGGGATCCACAAGTGGTCAATCTCATGTCATGCCCATAGGATCATTAGTCTATCCTTAAGTTGACACAATCTCCACCAATCCAACGCATAGGAAAGTAAAACTCTCACTTTTTGATAGCATGCCCTTGAAGTCTTCCATCCACAGGAAAGCCAAAAATCTCCAACCAATCCTCCTTAGGTCTGTCATACAGCTTTGACTCTCCCCAGGAAATCCTTCATCAGCCAATCCAAAATTTGTGCTTAATCCAAATCCAACCATGAGCTTCCTGTTCATCCATATGCAAGACCCCATCCCCATCCGACTCATCATCAAAACATGAAATCCCAAACCTATCATGATGTGTTTGGTCGTATTGTCCTTGCTCTTGCCACCTCCTATTCCAATGATGATGAAAATCTTGTTGACTATGACAGGTATATTGAAAGCCTTAAAAACATTCCCCCAAGCATCCCCCAAAATCCAAGAGTTATTCCAAACTATCTAGTCATGCCATCTGATATCCCAGCTTCTCCTTCATCACCCAATCAACCAAGCTTCCAATCTTCAACCCTCATCACACCAACTATTCCTATCAATCCACCACCTCCACCTCTAACACACGAGTCTCCAAGGAATCTCCTAGAGGAAATACAAGAAAAGCCGCCTCCAACAATCGATAAGCCATGTCATCTAATCCAACCATGTGAAGTAGTTAGTGATGAAGCTTCCCCATCTATAATATCATCCCCATCTCCCATAGCTATCATGCCCATACCATCCATCAAATTGCTTAAAATCCTTCCACTTCCTGCAAACATCAAATTCCCACCACCCATCAAATCACTCCGAATCCCATCCACATCTCCTCCTCCAAGCATTATCCAAATCCCATATAATGAACCTCATGCATCCACTCCCATCCATTCCTGTCAAGATCTTGTCCAAAAGCATGTTGAAATATCCTTCGACAGAACAGCAGATCCTGCCATCCCACTTATTCCCCTACATGATCCACTTTTACCATCCCCTCCATATCTAAATCCTACCATCTTACTTACTCCATCTCAAGATCCCTTTCCCTCAGCCCACCCAACTCAAGATCCTATCCTCCCATCTCCTCTGGTTCATGATCATACATCTCCCATAATCCATGATAATAGATCCATCAAAAAAGAACTAATTATCATATCCGAAGCTCCAACTCCTTCAGCTAGTAATGGACTCACATCTTGTGTTCTAAATAATGAACATCATATTGAAAAAAGAAATGAAAATGTATTTCTAGATGTTGGTATCCCCGCTATTCCTGCATGGTCCCAAGTCCTTCCATCTCCACCCCAAAGTTCCCATCCATCTTATTCCGCATCTATTTTGGGCCCTCATCCTACTCCTTATCTCCAACCCTCCATTTTGGGTCCATATATCCCTTATCTAAATCCCACACCCTTTCCATCCATTTTGGGTCCTTACATACCTAATATGAATCCTTTATCCCCTCCATCTATTTTGGGACCTACACCGTCCCCATTTCCATCTATTTTGGGCCCATATCCTTCCTTCCCTCCATCCATTTTGGGCAATTATATCCATCCATATCCTATGTTCCAATCTATCCTTCCATCCCCTCAAATCCACTAGCTAGATCATCAAAGGCACTCACCCTTGAATCCCTTCCAACCTTTAAACCCTATCACTCCATCAATTATCCCTCCATCTCCTCCATGCTCTTGTTCCCATCCCATGGCTAATAGAAGCATATTGGATGCCAAAATACAAAAGCATAAATCCAAAAATCCACAAAAATCCAAGTCTCAACATGTCCCTTCTAAAATACATGTTCAAAACAAGAAACATTTAATCCCAATCAAAGAAAAAGTCAAGAGGCCACAAAAGCCCAAGCTAAAAAAATCAAAAATCATGTGGATACCCAAGATGCTCATAAAAGAAATGCATCTCAAAGAAAAATCTCAATTGGCATCCATTCATGCTACTCAAAAAGCCTCATCCATCCATCCTTCATCCAAATCCCCATATAAGCATCCTTCATCCCCCCAATCCACTTTTAGTCCATATGCTTCTTATCTTGAATTTCCCATCCTCCATCTTCCAACTCTACATTTAGTCCTTATCTTTCTCTTCCTCCATTTTCTCCTCAACCTCGCTCAAAACCATCTTTCCCACTACTTTATCACCTCTCAAGGTGTGTGCCAATGATGATCTTTCCATTTTCCTCATCCATTTACCCACAATCCTTATGTCTTTGCATCCATTATCTGTCAAATTCCCACCCACCATTCCACTTGTTCAATCCAATCCTTTTTCATCCATCCTACCAACATCTATGAGCCAAAAATAGCTGAAGAAAGCCAAAATCATTCCAGCTAAGTCCAAAGTCAAAAAGTCAAGAAAAAAATAAAGAAAAATAAAGCGTCCACTGGTGAAAACTTTGCAATTCAAGCGCCTTGGACAAGTACCATGATGAAAACTTGGCAAACAAGCATCATGCGTAATCTCACCATCCCCAGCTTAGCCTATCACCCTCATGTTTTTGGTCATCTCTTGACATCCAACTCCATCTTCCAATCTATCCACCTATCCTCCACCCTCCATCTTCCATCTCACACCATCCACTTATCTTCTGCAGCTTCAACCAACCATCCCAGCTATCATCCATCTCCCTAGCCCCTTCAACTTTTTCTATCCTAGCTTTAATCCTATCACATCCATCATAAGACCTCCTTCCGCATGTTATCTTCTGATTGGGGGCACTATGTTCCTTGGAGATCTTGTCTTGTCCATCCTCCCTTGTCATTGGTATCTAGCTCTAGGCTATCCTCATGCAAACCCAATGTCATCTCTTTATATCCATCATAATCCTAGCTATCTACCATCCTATCCAGCCATCTCATCCTGCTCCTCTAGCTATCCTTGGTCACAAAATCTCTCATCATCATTGGATGCATCCTGCCAAATCTATATCTTTCGCTATCACCCCACCCTTAGCTTTCACATTTTGCACAACATCGAACCATCCCGCTATCCTCTCATCCTGAGCTTTTTATCCATCTATATCATACCTATCATTGGTCTGTTAGCTTGTACCATATCTTGATTAGCCCATTTGTAACATATCTTGGTCCATCAGATTGTACATCCTCTTTAGCTTAGTACCATTGTATCTATCCAGCGTTCGTGTCAGTTCGTCCTTGATTAGCATCTTGCACCCATCGCACATCTTGGTTAGCTATTCCAATGCATCCTTTAGCTAGATTTCTTGTCACCAAAGTGTTATCTTTCTTAGTTCAACTTGCTAGACACATCACTCATCCAAATCCACCAGCTTAGGTTCTCTGCGATAGGTCCTTGTAGGATATAGCTTTCCTCATGTCTGATCTTGGTTCGTTAGTACCTCATCCTACCCATCTCGTTGGCAAATGGTTCTCTTTTGGATTTTCGCTTTCTTTTGATTTGGACTCTTCCCTGTTGGGTCTTGAAATATCTTTTCCAAGCAATATCCTTGTTCCCTCCTCAAGGTTGCCATAATCTTCCATATCATGGTATACTGCGAATGGGGCAATCAGAGCGTAAGGTCTTGATCATGTCTTTTGTTTGTTTTTCTTTTCTGCTTGTGGGTTACCCAGTGTCAGTTCCACGCTGCTTCCTTTAGGAATCATGTGTGATGCTGGGGAAATCCTTGCATGTTTGATTTGAGTCAGTTCGTTAGTCCTCTGGACAGTTGTTGAAAAGGCCTTGATGTTCTTCGTAACCTTGGCAATTAACTAACAGTCCTATAGCAAATCTAGTGCTCAACTACGTGGTGGTACTTCTCTTTGAAGTATCCCCCCGCTCAAAAAGCTTCAATGGTTTCCCTTCATCTCCACTATCCCCCATCCATATCCAGCATCCGTCTCTCCTACCCCAGCTTATGCATCAGTATCTCTTTGAATCACTCCTCACCTTTAGCTTTAGGGATCCACAATCCTAGTCTTAGGGATCCACCAATCCAAATCAATCCACCAAGCCTCATCTTTCGAGATCCACAATCCTAGTCCTAGGGATCTCCGAAACCCATCTTCCACCAATCTGACTCTTTGAAATCCTGTTGCATCAGCTTTTTAATCCCCTCATCCATCTCCCCATCCTGGATTCCTTTTATAGCGCTCCACTCCTTCATCCTCCACCTTCCCTAAAGTCTTAAGCTTGCTTCCTCTTGTGCATCTAATTCTCCTTTTTCATTCTCCCATAGTGAGAGTTTGAGCTAATTTAGCCCCTTCTCTTAGCCAATCTGAGTCCTCTTGCTCATCTCGAATTCTTGTACTTTTCAAGAAGTCGTCGAGCCTCGCTTTCTCTCCCCGCCGCCTTCTTGAGGGGGCATCTTGCAGTCCATTCTCTCATCTTCTGCTCTAGCCTTGGGCATCTTATTTTCTTATCTTTGATGCCATGCCACTTGCGGCATCACATCAAAGAGGGGCAAAATGTAGACACCTAAAAATCCTTTAGAAAATAAAGTATTTTTATTTTTTGAAAAAAATCCCTAATGACATCATCATTTATTAATTAATTATTTAATTAATTATTTAATTAATTATTTAATTAATTAATTAATTATTTAATTAATTAATTATTTAATTATTTAATTAATTATTTAATTAATTATTTAATTAATTAATTAATTATTTAATTAATTAATTAATTATTTAATTATTTAATTAATTAATTATTTAATTAATTAATTATTTATTTATTTAATTATTTAATTATTTAATTAATTAATTAATTAATTTTTATGCCATTAAATCCCTTTATCTTAATTAAAAATATTTAATTAAGAAATCTCTCCCAAAAATGTTTAAATCTTATTTAAACATTATTTCCTTATTTATTAATTATTTAATTAATAAATTGACCAAAAATCCTAAAATAAATAAAAAATTTATTTTTTGCCCAAAACTTGGCCAATTTCCTTATGACCAATAACCTCTTCCAAAATCTTCTAATCCTTCTTTAATTTCAATTAAAGGCTAATCCTATCATTTTCTACCCCTAATCCCAACTCAAAATATTTAATTAAGATTAAATATTAATCCTCATGTTTATTTAAAAAGTTTTAATAAATATCTCCTCAACCCAAACCCTTGAAATAAATAAAACTTTATTTATTTCCTAAAAATCTAATTTATCCTCATCCTAAGAAGTTCTAGACTCTTCTAGAAAGTCTTCATCCTCATCCTAGGAAATTCTAGACTATTCTAGAAAGTCTTTATCCTCATCCAAAGTCTAGACTCTTCTAGAAGATGTCTTTAAACCTAATCTTAATCCCCTCCTAACCTTGTCACATTCCCTAAAAATGGGTTAAGACTTACTAACCCAAGCCAAAGTTAACAAATATCTCCTCCTTCACCCACCCTCATTAATTGCCATCCACTTGCCTATCCCTAAGCTAATCCTAAACCATCATAATCCATCCTCTAATCATTTGCACAAGCCTAAGAAAGCTTAAAACCCTCCTAATCAAGTCCAAGTCAAAATTTCTCTCATCTCCCTCAAAATATCTCAACCATAAAACTTTATGAAGTCCACTAGGTCATAAATGTTCTTACAAAGCACTTATGAAGGGTCTTTATGAAGATTTTATCTCTTGAGCCTCCTTTGTTGACTCATCCTTGCCCTTTCCTCCATCCTCTCACCCTGTGACATGTGTCACTCCCTGATTGGTTGTAAGGAAGCACAATCCATGTGCTCTCCTCTCATGCAATCTAAGCCCTCTATGAGTTTTTTCCCATCCTTGCATCTTAGCCCTCAATTTTGTAAGCCCTTAGCCTATAAATTGGATCCCCTCCCAAGCCATTTTAACACAATCCATGAAGTAAAGTCATAATGCCATTTTGAGAAGCCAATTTACATCAAAACCATACACTCAGACCCAAATTCCAACTCTATTTGAAGCCCTTTTTGAAGCATAAGCTTGAGCATACATCCTATCTATTTAGACAAAGCTACTCAACAAGAGAGCTTCTCATTAAGAGAGCCCATTAATGGCTCATATTCTCAATTGAGAGCTCATCTTAGTCTATCTTGAAGTTTATGAATTTTGTTTAGTTTGTAGAAGCTTTATTTAAATTTGGTTTCTATTAGCATACTAACATTGCTCATATACAGCACCAGCCATAGCCAATAAAAGGAGTAGTCACCATTGATGAAGCAGGGGTCCACACCATATAAAGTACCCACGTCCAAGACCAAGCACCCACAGCGAAGATCCCTCCAAGAACAGGCAAAACCCACGATGGGGTCAGCAAGGGAAACTACAATTTGCAGTAGGGGAGGTCCACATTTTTCTAGAAGAGGACACCATCCAACATGGTAGGCAATGAAAATAAATCCATGCATTAAGATCAGATGGAGTTCTAGTGGTAGTCAAAATGGAGATTTAACATGAAGAAATGGAACCTCACACGATGTATAGGGGGTAGTCAACATTTGAACAGAGGGTTTTCCTTTTCAAACCCACGCACAGCAAGGAAGGCCATATAAAGTTACTCACAGCATGCTAACTATTTGAACGAGCAACTCACGCTAGTTCAAAGCAAAGGAGCTCACAATATAAAGAAAAAGATGAGTGGCATCAATAAAGAACTTGCAAATGCCATGGAAAATGCAGGAATAAAGGCTTTTAAAAACCCATTATCCCACATTGTTTATGTGATGAGCTATTTTAGTGTTTAAATACAGTTTTACACTCCTTAAGAAATGTCTTGAAGAGATGGCTTTTGAAAAGTGACACGCCATTTTGTGGGTCCCAACTTAGATGCGCCAGCTAGAGGTGATGTTAGCACTGCCAAAGCAAAATTTTGAACTAACATGCAATCAAAAACCAATGATGTCAGCAAGGATAAGTCATCAAAAAAGTCTTGAAATTTGATGGTCGCTACCTCGCTAGTTAGGAAAATCTTGAAATTCTGACTAGCGACATAGCGAGTTGCTGAAAAAAACTCGAAGATCTGTCGAAGACAAGCAAGTTCAGAAGCAAGGAGATGTTGACACATGTCCAAATCAGAGGGTCATCACTAACTTGCCAAACAAAAGTTGCACAAAATTTATCATAGCGAGATGGCAAGGATTGATGTAGTAATGACACATGGCAGCGGATCCAAGAGATGGTGATGTGGCGAGCAAGTTTCTAAGATGCGTGAGATTGTGACACATGGCAGATCATGTTGTTTTCATTAACTCGCTATGGGAGAGTTGCAAGAAAGTTAATATAGCGACTTGGCGATGATGACATGCCAAAATGAGGTGGCGTTGACATGGACAGATGGGAAAAGTTTGACTGTGGGTCCCGCCAAAAAAAGGAGCTAATCTCAGAGTGACACGTGGCTAATGGTCAAACCAAGTTTGACCTGGATGGAAGAATAAAAGAAATTTCAAAAGTTATAAAATTAATTTTTATCCTCTCATATGCACGTACTGATCATTTTAAATAAAGTTTGATTCAAACATAGTTCAAACTTTATAATATTTAAAATTTTTGAAATATTCAAGTGCTTTGAAAGCCATGAAACAGAGGTTTGATTTTCAAATAGACATAACTAGAGAAATTTTCAACCAAAAAGTGTGCTCCAATTTACCAAAAAAATTGTGAAGAGCTAAACTTTTTGAATTTGAGGTTGGTTTTTGCATAGGTAATTACTAGTTCATGGTATAAGTCAATTTGTAAAATTTGGGGTATTGGCAGCAAAACAAACAGATTTGATGATTAAGCATTAGAGTTTGTTAGAGGGCAGATTAGAAAACCTTTTGAAGCTTGACTGTGGAGAAAAATGATCTAAAAAGGTTGTATGGGCTTCTTGAAGTCACTTTGTAACTGGTTTTTCACCTTTTACCATGAACTCATCTTTAACATCAGAAATCAGTTACGTTGGTGAATCAAATATCTTAGATATTTTTGCCTTGTAGAGCCATAATGATGAGATTTTGATATTCAATTAAAGAGAGAAGATAGAGAGAGGCTTTTGGTCTTCTTGGGAAGGAATTTTGAGGGTACAAATGTCAAGTGCAGATTCAATCCGAAATTTCCTTCTTCCTATATATCTCTCATTCTTTCTCATTGTAAGGGTTCCAATTCTTTGGAAAAAATTGGCACATTACTGTGATACCAAAGTTTTAGATCCAGTTCTTGATGCATTCCCATGATTGTGACCTCATTCTTCAGCAAATTTCTCTTGTATGAATAGCAGTAAGATGGTTAAGACAGATAGTTTAGATCTGTTAGGTTTTTTCTGTGTTTTCATTCCATGCATATGATTGTATAATTTCAAGGAAAGAATACAAAGAGCAGTAGATGATTGAGTTTTAGTTGAATCTTGTCTCCATTCTCAGTGAATTGTAATGTTTTATGACCTTTGAACAAAGAGCCTAGGTCATAGTTGCAGTCCCTTAAGGCTATATGTTGTTTCATTATTGCTGATGATTCAAGGAATTTTGTAAATGCTTCAGAGATTCAACAGGGTTGCAGGTTTATTGAGAAGGATATCAGGTAAGAATGAGATTTGAAATAAACATTGATGTCTATTTGCAAAGTTAATGGATAGATCACATATCTGAATATATGAATAAGTATCAAATATCAAAATGCATGAGAAAGATTCATGAATTTTCCCAATGGATCGGGCACTGATCAGATACAGGGTCATTAAGTTGTTGTCCATGCATGGTTTTCATCTACTTTCCCGCACCCACATAAAATCAAAATCAAAATCATCTTTACATTTTATGTTAAAGGACCTAATGTTATACACTCACTCAGCTTGTGAATATTCTAGATTTGTATTTAGCTACTGCAAATCTGTGTCATTTCACAAGCCATTAGGAGATACAAGGGGTTTCAATCTACTTGATAGATTTAGGGATATGTTTTGCACTGGTACGATATCATTTGAATATGAGGTCTACCTGTCGAGGTCTAGCAGAGCCTGAAATAGAAGAAGGGTCTAGCCTTATAGTTGGCCCGGTGTCTGAAGTAGCACGTTGAAATTGGGAGTTAGCTGCCCCTAGATGTGTCATATTCTCATTGGGATAATTGAAAACCTGGTAAACATTTTCAAACACCAACAGAACCTATCAAGAGTTATATTCTATTCCAACACATACATATTGTCTAAAATCTTAGGAATAGTCAATTAGGAATGATTACATGTCCTATACATAGTTGGAAAATTTGAATTTTTAAATATTTTTATTTCATTCTTACTTGTCCAATTAGCAATGATTTAATATAGAGAAAATAAATCTCCTAGGGAAGATACTGACTGTTATAATTCTCATGATCATCCATGGATTAGTGATGGAGGACCATCCTGGGTGTAAGAGAAATCTTGCATTAACCAAAAATATTTCACTTCAGTTGTTTGAATAAGGGTTGTCTTAATGCAAATTTGTTGTTTGTGGAGAATTTATACTTAGTAAGTTAGTCATATGAGCTTGGAATCTCCTAATTGTAAAGGTAGATATTCATCTTCGATATATCAGCCTACTAGTTGAGGCTCAATGCCATGTCATTTGTATTTATTAATTTATTGCAAATTTTGGTTTACAATTTTGGTATATATACTTCAAGCTCATCTCTAAAGGCCTAAAAGTGCCTAGACAAGGCCCAAAAACTTGACAGATGGGAACTTGCACAAATACAAGCCTCTAGATCAGAAGTTAAAGTTTCTAAAAAGTGGTTATAATAGCAAACAGAGAAATGGTTTGAGAGTTATGGCCTTCCAATGTTGGGCCAACCAAAAATTCCAAAATAAATGTCAAAAATGTATTTGGCCAACTCTATATATATTTTTAGGGTCTATTTGCCCTAGGTATTAAGTTTGAGTATATAGAACCTTCCCAAGCGGCATAAAATTGTCTATTTAATAAATGCCTTAACATTGTCTAAGATAGCTCTAGGTGATAGTTCACAGCTTTGACTTGTAGATTTCTATAATGAAGGTGCCCATTTGGATTAGCATATTATAATTCTAAATTCTATAATTTCACATTTGCGGTGATAATAAGAAGCCTATATTGTATTCTTCCAAATTGTTGTTATTCCTTTGTTTATATTATGTGTTAATGGTATTAATGGGAGCACCCTTCGTCAAGTGGTATCAAAGTGTACCTTCATCAATGGTATCTGATCATATCTTCATCTATGGTATTAGAGTGTACCTTCATCAATTAGATAAGAGGGAAGAAATTGAAAACTTATGAATGTGCACTTCACCCTGAAGCAACCTTCATAAACCATATTTTCCTACTCGTTGGACTGAGGGCTATTTAAGCAGAAGTAATTAACAATTTTATCATTGCACATGGTGGATGAGAAATTTCAATTAAGTTCTATTTTCTTCCATATTATTTGGTTTATCTTTAAGATCAATGCATTTCTACCAATTGTTAGAGTATGAAAATCAAAGCTTGTTTAATAAATTTCATATTTAACCCTTAAGACAATATCAAAAATTTATGTTGCAACTTAACCAATCCACATTTCATAACAACACAAGGACTCTAGAAAATTTGAACGTTAATTAGAGAAACACAACATGAAAATGACTAAAATAGGGGAAAGGACTTAGCCTTCATTTGTTGTTGCAATATAGATCTATGCTTCTATCGAGAAAAGAAATTAAAGAAACTTATATGCTTCTCTAGACTAGATTGTGAGCTGGTATATAGGTTAGAGCATATGCAAGATATAGTTATTCCCAATCAAGATTCCATTAGCTCAAAAATCAATATCAAATTAGTAAGGATATTGAAAATAGGTTATTGATGCAATACAACATTTGAAACTGAGAGTGTCATGGATTCTTATTGTATATAAGGGTAAAGATAAAAGAAAATAGTTCCTTCTAAAAACATTAGCACATTTTTCGAGACGCCATCTTATGATTTCATAGGTTTTTAAAGGTGTATAGAATGCATTCAACCAATGAGTAATTTTGGTAAATTAGTATACCAAGAGCATGATCATTCAATATGAACAAAAATAATAAGCTTGAATGCACAGAGAATATATTCTTGCAATACAAATAACAATGATAATTTGAGTGCACTGAGAATAAATGAATTTTTGCAAGAATGGGAACCTAGTAGTGTTAGATAATATATACCAACTTCAATTTTTCTTTCCTCCTAAATTATTTCATCTCTTTCCTTGTTTCTTCTCCAGTTCTCTAGCTCTGAGCAAAATCTACATGTACAGTAGATGGTAGAATATATCTTTAATTTTTTTGTAAGGAAGTTGACTTTGTACTCTAGTATTAATTGTAAGGCATTTTGGAGCCTTATAAACCTTTCCTTTGTCAAGTTTTACTATATACAAGATCATTTTTTGGTTGATCATGGTCCCCTCCTATTACCATCTATTATATCATGGGTATTTTTTTTGATGCAAGTAGATCCAACAGTTGGATAAAGTTGGTTGTGTTAGAATATATAGTCCACCAATATAACTAAGAGGGTGGTAAATCGGTTATCCAACTAATATCACAATTATCAAATTTAAATAAACTTATCCATATGAGTAATATAATTAGAAACCACAATAAGATACTCATACACAATAACACTAGATATGTTAACTAGGGAAACCCTTGATCAAAGGGAAAACCCTACTGGGGATGGTACCCAAAAGATGATGTACTAATATAAATATTCCTTGTTAGAGGATAAACCCTATTAGTAGTCTATAACAAAATTTAGTACATATCAATCCCTATTAGGAGACTTTGAATCCCTGTTAGGAGTTATGGAAGATAGTTGGACCAAATGTCCAAAGAGCTTCAAGGGAAAGACCAATGACCCCATTGTCCAAATGATCTCTATATTATTCCTTGAAAAATAATGCAATTTAATAGTACTTCCTTCCTCTATCATGTCAACCAAACCTTTGCTCCTAATCTTGTGACTAGATCACAAATCTTGCATCTAATAATCCCTTGGATCACCTACTCTCATTCACCAAATACTCTACTTCTTTTCACACTTCACACTACATACAATAATGGAAAAACAAGAAAAACAACTATCCTTTAAACCATATCTTCAAAATAATTCCTTGACTTAGCCTTGACACTTTCCCAATTAATTATAATAAGATAATTAATTAATTACAATTATAATAACACTGTCGACTCATAGCCTATGCAAAACTTCACATGTGTGAAACTAGGACTTGTGCACTTGCTGATATCACCAACAGATTGTCCTCTATCACTAGCTAACCATGCATCTCTTCATTGCATCTCAGATGTAAGATAGCAAACAAACATTAAGAACTACTTTGTCAATACTCTGTTTCTATACTACTCTCTATAAATCAAGTATAACTTTGTACATCTTTGACTTACATGATGTGCATTGAACCAGGTCATCAAAATACTATAGTAAACATTTCCATGACTATGTATTACCTAACAAGAAAGACCTTGTCTATACAAATACAATCTCTCTCTATTATTCTTCTAGTCTCCATAGACTAGCTACTATGTTGACATCAATGACAAACATAATCATGAATGCAACATGTCAATACTCTCCAAATATTAGGATACTCCCCCAAAGTACTATCATTAGCATTCATGTTAACAAGTTGTTGATCAATGTATCAAATAGTAAAATATAACAATGAAAATATCTATTTCTATGGGCTTCTCTCATTACAAATCCCCAATTTCCCCCAATTTTTTTTTCCCCAAAAAAATAGAACAAGAAAGAAGGTGATATAACTACCTTTAACTAATTCACTCCCCAAATAGGATTCAAGAAGATGGGCATGATATGAAAGTTATAAAATTTAGTTAATGCACATGGTTGTTTTATTTGACATTTGTTAATGATTCATCACCATCTCAAATAATATCATTTCAACTTTATTTTGAGAAAAAAATACATGTGGCAATAAGACCATTGATATAATCAATATTAGAGGAAATAGGTTATGACACTATATTAGTTATAAATACATTGATGAATTTTTCAATAGGTGTATCTGCAACCTATTGGCATTATGTTGTATTTGTCATTAGTGACAACACTTATTTGATTCTAAATGATTACCAAGCTCATCACTCAGTCTATAGTGTATAGCGAGCATTCAGTGGTTACCTTGTAGGTTTATCACTTAAGCAGTTCACACTGAGCATTCCTGAAGCTACTGAGTGAGTGTGCAGTCTAGCAGTTCACACCGAGCATTCCTGAAGCTACCGAGTGAGTGTGTAGTCCAGTAGTGTCTATTGAGTCATCAGTTTGTGTGATGGAAGCCAGTGTTTACCAAGTGATGAATGTGTAGTGTTTATCGAGTGAAAGCAAGGTAAACAAAGGATTTAGTTTTTACCAAGTGACACTATATCTACCGAGTCTCTAATGGTTACCAAGTTCCAAGCTACGTTGTGTGATTAGTATGGACCAAGCTTCTACTTCTAGCAAGTGCATGATGATGCTGAGTAATGCATTAGATTTCGAGTATCAAAAGGTCACCAAGTTAGCTTGAAGAACTCGAGTTTTCTACTATTTGGCTGACTCAGTAATATTTTGTTCACTTGTGTTTTGGTCGACCTTGTAATTGTAATTATTGGAATGGTATATATGTAATTTATTATATCATTTGCAATGTGTGTGTATGTCAAGGAATGGACATGTCATGCTTTGAAGAAGAGTAAATGTGAATCAGGAGTAGAGCAGAGTATTCAACAAGGTCTACAAGGAGTAGTAAAGATTCATCAATCACAAGAGGTGATTTGTACTTCAAGGATCTAATCAACAATCAAGTTGTAAGTAGATCCACTATTTCATCCTAATAAGTGAATTAGTTTTATAAATCCTTTAACAAGGTAGACTTAACAGTCTCTATATAAATCTCCTAACAGAGTGCATACTTCATTGTATGTTTGTAAATCCTCCAACAAGGTGGATCTAGTAGTCCAAATTGCTCTTAATAGGGCAGATCATCAAAAGTGATCAATGTGAGCCCTAACAGGCCAACTTTATACTACAGTAGTGAAGTTTTTTGGGTATCATCCCCACCCCAATTTTACTTTCTATTTGGAAAGTTTCTAGGTCACCAAAATTCTATGTTCATGTGTTATAAATGTTTATTTTTCTCATGCATACAGTAGATTAGATGAATGAATGATAAATGGATTACGTAATGAATTGATTTAAAGTTTTTGAGGTTACTGATTCACCCCTCCCCTCTTAGTAACCTAGCTAGTCTTGATTATTTCCAACAATTGGTATTAGAGCATTGTGGTTCTCAGGATAAAGTTTGACAACTTGAGAAAAGATCTAAAGGACAAATGGAGATATTCAAACTTGACAAAGCAATTGAAAATGAAAAGCTAGATCTAGAGATAGCCATAGTTCAACTCAAGGAAGCAAAGGAACACATTTCAGAATCCCTAAAAAGAAGAAAGGAACTTGAAAATCAAATGAATGATCTCAAGTATGTTGAAGAAAAGATTGAAGACTTTTTCCCCTCAAGTAGCTCAGATGAAGAAAACAATTCAATAAAAGAATTCCTAGAAAAGAATGGATCTCTGCAAACAGAAGTAAGAATGCTAAGAGAACAAGAAATTTAGTCAGCAAGGTTATATGAAATCTTGGAACAAAGAAACAAATTGGAAAATGAGACAAATGAAAGGATCAATGCAAATCAAAGTCTTATCAATCAACTATCCAATGCAAATGAAGGAATCATGAATCTAAGATTTGAAAATGAAAGCCTAAGGATTGATTTAATCACTAAAAGACAAATCAATGAAAGTTTGAAAATTGGCCTAAATGTTGAAAAGCAAATCAATGAGAGAATGATGAAGTCTCAAGAAGATATGAATCAATTAAATCAACAAAATGAGCAAAATCTTCATAGACAAAAAGGTAAAGTATGACTTGGATATAATGAAGAAGGTGAATCTTCCAAACAAGGTGCCCAAAGGAATCAAAGACCTACTTGCAATCACTATGGTAAGTTAGGTCATACATCAAAAAAATGTTGGAGCAATGAAAAAGAAAAATTCAATGGAAAATGCTACAACTGCAATTAGCATGGTCACAAAGCTAATGAATGCAAGGAAAAACCAAAATTTGAAGGTAAATGTCACAAATGCAAGAAGCATGGTCACAAGGCATTACAATGTAGATCCAAATCATTCAATCTAGTTGAACAACTTGTTAAAGAAATATTTGGATGGGATTAAAATACATGGTGCAGATGTCATTATTGTGGAGAATATGGACACATTGGCAAAGACTGCTCAAGGCATCACTTGAGAAAACAATAAGATGTTATACATGCACAGAACTTGGTCATATAGCCAAGAATTACATGAATATAGGAAGAATTGAAGATGAAAAGAAAGCTAAAGCTGATAACATTCAAAAGTAGATGAGACAATAGTGAATTCCTAAATCTTTCGAATAGAACAGTTCAAATGATGGCCACATCACTCAAGAAGTGGGTGACTCCACCATTTCCAATTAGATTCATGAAGGAGGATCTGGAATTGTATCATCAAGCTATATCTAGATCAATTCCAAATGAAAGATAGCAAACGATCCAATCAGCATTTCAGATACAAAGGGTCACAAGAAATCAAGTCATACCGAGCACGGTCAGTCACAGACTCAATCGAGCTAGATTGAGAGTAACAAAAGTTTTGTTCGATCACTAAGTCGCAAGTTTCTACCAAGCGAGTGAGTGAATGATAGCCTATCAAGCACTATATCATCACAAATACTTTTTTACTGAGCATTAATGGTAGAATTTTCATCAAAAAGGTAGAATTCAATTTCATCTCTCACAGCATTTTCAAAATTCTCAGAGCTAAGCGATTTTAGGTGCATCTAGGCTATTTCAAGCAATTTTATGGGGAAGGATTTGTTCAAAAGATTTCTATCTTTTACTAAGCATCAATGGCATTCAAGAGTAGCAGCAATAGCAAGGTGAAAAGAGGATTAGAAATGTTGGTTAAGGGTATGGAGTGGAAAGCACCAAATTTCAAGCTAGTTCTAGTAATTGCAGAGTCACTCGACCCAAATGGAGCTCAATCACAAATTCCAGCAAAGGTACTATTTATAAACAATATTCATACACATTTCAAATGTTCTATTCAAGAGATTAGAACCCTAGAGATAGAAAATTCCCTAGGAGAAATGTGTGTTGATGGTTCGCTAAAACTCGAGCATAAGCATCTAGAGACCAAAGGATTAACCCATATCTCACATATGCCGAGGAATTTCTAGATTAAGTGGATTAGGTACATCCTCAATCATGTGCACAATGGTCAACTATAGTTAGAGTAGCTAGTATTAATCACCAAGAAGATGATTCATAAGATTACTGGTCTCCCCATGCTAAGTAAAGCAAAAACTACCAAAACCTTAGGTTGAGATGAACTTCAGAAGAAAACCCTAGCCAAATGGGGTGGTAGAGGTTTGAAGGTTAGCACTATTTTTGATGTTGAATTAAGGTTTGGCATTCATGTCATTGCTCACAAGATTTATAGCTCTAGTCATTTGAACAATGTGCCTTGTGAGGCCGTGGATTTGGCATTCAAGGTTGTGAAGAAAAATTTGGAATTTGATTTGTCAAAGTTATTGTTAATACAACTAAACAAGAATATGGATAGCATTAGGACATCAAAGAACAACCCTTGCAAATTTGGTTCTTTTTTGACATGTCTTTTCTTCTATGTAAAAAAATTCTTTCCATCCAAAGTATCTATTGTGTGGAGAAAAGATATTCCTATTCTATATCAGATAAATGAGTTTGTAGTAGAAATGGGTGTAAACTTTGATAGCATCATGGATAATTATTTTGAAGATTTCAAGGAAAGGATGAATAATAGGTTTTGAATTCACCAAAATTGACTAAAGACTACAAACATGGTGTATGTTTTATGGTTGACTATGATAGAGTATACATTTAGGCTGTCAAGCCTCAAGTTGCATGGGTGAAACCTCTTCCTTATGAGGTCAATATTGATGAAACCAGTGATATTATTGAAGCACTGGTGAATGAGCCAGTAGATCTAAAGTAATCCACTTTTGGAACTTATGATGAGGCAAAGGCTAGAATTGAGCTTGAAATCAAGCTACCCCAGGCTATCAGCAAAGGCAAGAGGAAGATAGCCAAATTGAAAATTGCAACTGGCCCTCTCATGCTTACCCAAGGAAAAGGAGAAGATGAAGATGAATCTGAGAAAGAGGCAAAGCCAATCAAGAAGAAGGGTAAGGTAATCATTACCAAGCCACCCAAAGCCTCCACAGCTATGTTTACTAGAAGATCAAAGAAGAAAGGAGGCAGTGAAGTTGTATTCAGTAAGCCCTCTCTCACCTTCCAAGAAAGATTAAAACAAATGGAAGAAGGTGTAGGCATCTCAAAGTTTAAGGCTTTAAAGTATGAAACTAGAACAAATGCTAAGAAAATGCAAATTGAGGAGCTAGTACTCTCCAAGATGGGAAAATGGAAATATTCCCCTAATCAAATTGCCTCTCAAATTTCTAATGAGTTAATAGCAAGATTAAAGCCTAGATGGGAATCAGCTATGCAAACTAAAAAGGATATATATGAACAATCTTTGAGATAGTTGCTACTGAGCCTTACCAATATAGAGGTAAAGGAAGCAATGAAGAAGAATGAAGACAAGATGACAATCAGTTTTCATACTTGTTTAATTTTGATAAAAGATATTGAGCATATAGTTAAGGATCCTATAGAAATGTGGAAGAACATCTATCATTTGCATAAGCCCAGTAATAATCTAGTAGAAATCAAAGATGATGATGATGATGACAGTGACTAATGAAGAAGATAATGCTCCATGTGTCACTTTTGATGTTGAGGATTATCAGGCAGTAAAGGATGATGATGAAGCTAAAGAGGAAGATAAGGATGAAGAAGATTTAGTAAAAATTGCAGCAGCAGTTATTGCATCCCTTCCTCACCCTCCACCAAAGACGGTTACATCTACTATGGAGACAACTTCTACAAGTGAGACTGTGAGCACAATAACCACATCAATAGCTCAATCATCACCTGTCACCTCCTAGCTACAAGCATCTTCAATGGAAGTGTCAAGCATTTCATCTACTGAGCTACAGCCCTCTTCATTAGCTCCTGAGTCATCTACTTCAATAGTATGTACAGCTTCCAGTTCTTCAATTGTGATAACTTCTACTGTAGTATGTACAGTAAGTTTGTCAGTTTTCTCTATAGCACCAATTTTTGTTCTAGTTAGTTCTTTAGTTGTAAGTATTCTAGTTGGTCCATTACCTATTGATACTTCATTTTTGGGAAGCACATCAATTTTGGATATAGTTACCACCTCTCTCAGTTTTCCTCTAGTTGGACCAATTCAAGTTTTTTCTGCTAGTCCAACTTCATCAACTATTTTTTCTATTTCTAAATCCAAGGAAGTAAGCACTGAAGTAAAACCAAAGTCTCAACTAAAAAAATTTCTTACTGGCAAGGCAATTGATGAGGATATAGACTTGGACAAGGAAAATTTTATACCTAAGATATATCTGGATACTACCACAGTTGATGAAATGAGACTAGTCAGTTAGCTTTTAGAGAAAAGAGCAAGACAGAAACAACTTAGAGATGAGAGAGATAGAGAATTCAATATAATTGAAAGTGCTAAAAATATAATTACTGAGGCAATAGGTGTTGATGTGGATTGATCTCAACACATTTGGTTACAATTAGAAGAGGCCATACATAAGTTCAATGAGGACACTTCTAGCCAAGAGAAGCTTATAGAAAAGGTAGAGAAAAAGTTTGAAAATAAAGTGCTTGAGCATATTGCTCAGCAAATAGCCATTAAGTAGATGGAACTTTCTACAATTTTGGCTAATCTTGAAAATTCTTTTACAAATGGAGCATCCCTTTTTGCCAAGCTATGTGATGTTACTGAGTATACAAAAGAAATAAAGGTAAACTTGAATAAAATAAATGAGGATCTAAAGGCTAGTGCTCAGAAGTTGCAGCTTGACCCCAGTTCAAGCTCCATACATCACATAAAGATCAGATTCCTATCAAACATGCAAGAAGAACTATTAAGAGAGGAAGCAAGGATTTGATCTACACTAATAGACATCCAGAACATGATCCTTTCTATCATGGACACAATGCAGAAGCACACTACTTATTCAAAAACATTGATTTGTGATAACAATTTTTCAGTTGCAGATCATATGATTGAACTATTAGAGTAATTATTTGTTCTAACTTATTAATTAAATCACTTTGATTTAATTAATTAAGTTGCCTATTACTCTAGTTTTCTTAAGGTATCTTGTAGGTGCATATAATTAATATTTTATTAATTATATTGTGCAACCCTAGCTTTCTTAGGCTTTAGTTTCCCTTTTCAGGTTTCGTGATTCCTTTATAAGGATTCACCTCTTTGTATTTTATTCATTCACTTATTGGATTATATGAGATATTGCTCTTTGCATGTCCATAAGATGGATCTGGCTTTTTAGCCTCCTTGATATTTCCTTGCCTCTGTTCTTTGCTTCATCCATGTGACAGGTTTATGCATGCAAGTGTTCTTGGGAGATTAGTTTTTCACCTAATCTAACATGGTATCAGAGCAAGCTTGCTGTTCGCTGTTCGTGGTTTGTTGAAGCATTTCAGAAGTTGCATTTTTTAGAGGGTTTCAATTTTTAGAGTTATTTTGTATTGGATTTGGAGGGGTCATTTTTTTGGTGCATTTTGAGCCCAAATGGACCTCACCGTTGGATTCGTAGCACCCAAAAACCCCTGTTTCCATATAAAATTTGTCCAATTTGGACACAGTTGAAATTTGATGCAAAAATTTGTTACCAGATTTGGGCACGCTTTCCGAAGAAAAGATTTTTTTTTTTATTAAAAAAATAAATCATAAAATCAAAAGGCTTTATTAAAAAAAGGCTCATGAGTTTTTATTAAAAAAAGCGTTTGCTTTTTTTGCAAAAATTCTTCAAAGTTTTTTGTTTTTTGTTTAAAAAAACATTTTCAAAATCTTCCAAAAAAGGATGCTGCATCAGCAAAGTATGACATAGAAGTGACATCAGCAAGGTACTGAAGCAGGTCTGACAGCCGCAGGTGCTGACGTCATCCATCTTTGGGCTGAAATTTGACGGCTTTCAAATCATCATTTCTATAATTTGTTTTGTTTTAAAAGCTGTTTGTGGTTTTTTGGCCATATCTTTGTCATACGGAGGTATTTTTTGATGAATCTTATATCGTCGGAAAGCTCTTTCCGAGACCGTCATGATGGTGCTAATTATTTGGACTTTTGATACAGTTTGGTTGCCTATTTTGGCAGTCAAAGCTAGATGTTCTATTTTGCACTCTGGGAGGCGTATCTTGAGCATCCGATCTCTGATTTTGGACTTCTTTATATCGCTGGAAAGATCTTTTTGTGCTCTTTCCAGTGATGCTAGTTGTTGTTCCAGATTCTATTCTAGGCACATCCTATTCAGTCTTTTGCATTTTAGCATTCTGGTGGATATCCTGTTTGTTTCAGGTCCGGGGATCAATTTTGTTGCTTCAGTTGCTTCGTTTTGGGCTTTACCTTCTGTTGTTTCAGCCTTATGTTTTTTTGATCATTATTGATATTCATTGTAAGCATCTTTATGCAATGCACTAAGATAAAGTGCCACTCTTGCATTTCGGGATCCTTTTCATCATTGTGATTTGTTGTACTCGCACTATTTTATAAAGTGCCATGGGGGGGATAGTTGTTTGCCGCTTATAGGCCCTCTTTCTCTAATTCCTCATGCAGTGTCGATGACACGTGCCTTTATTTGTGTTTGTACCTCACTCTCAATGTGTTTGGCTCCTGTGTTGTAGGAGATTTTTGGCCCATCTTTTCAGCTGCCTGTCACCTCACCTGCCTTAAGGGGAGGTTATATTGCTGTTCTATGCTTCTTTGGTTGATGGTTCATGCCTTCTATTTCCATGGAGGTTCCTTTGGTTGATGGTTCGTGCCTTCTATTTCCATGGAGGTTCTACAGATCAGCATTTTAACAGAGTTTTGTGGTTCTTCATGCTTCAATGATTCTCTTCTGATCTCTTTGTTCCTTCTTCTGGAACATTCTTTGCTATCTCTTTTTGGAGTAGGGTTTTTCCCATGTGGTTTTCTCTATTTCTCCTCTTTATAGAGATTTTTTTGTGATTGGGTACCTGATCTGGCCTTGTTGTCGGGACCCAATTCTCTTTCATAGCTGTGCTAGGTTAGCTTCCTCCCAAGCTTCGCTTAAGGGGGGGTGTTAGAGTAATTATTTGTTCTAACTTATTAATTAAATCACTTTGATTTAATTAATTAAGTTGCCTATTACTCTAGTTTTCTTAAGCTATCTTGTAGGTGCATATAATTAATATTTTATTAATTATATTGTGCAACCCTAGCTTTCTTAGGCTTTAGTTTCCCTTTTCGGGTTTCGTGATTCCTTTATAAGGATTCACCTCTTTGTATTTTATTCATTCACTTATTGGATTATATGAGATATTGCTCTTTGCATGTCCATAAGATGGATCTGGCTTTTTAGCCTCCTTGATTTTTCCTTGCCTCTGTTCTTTGCTTCATCCATGTGACAGGTTTATGCATGCAAGTGTTCTTGGGAGATTAGTTTTTCACCTAATCTAACATGAACTATCAGCAGAAGTCCAGGTTGCACTTCATATCTGCATAATTTTGCCAGAGAATTGGGATAAGACATTAGCTCTTATTCTTAAGGTACATTCTAAGTTTCTCTCACATTTTGGTGTCTCTGTATAAGTATGATTATCTTTCACATTATTGTCAAAAAAAGGGGGAGTAAAAGATAGTAAAAGTCAAGGGGAGTAAGAGACAATGGAGAAAATAAGGGAAAATATAATAGATTGATATATGTACAGTGATAAGCTATGTATATACCATGCCATATGTATGGGGGAGATATGTAAAGACATGTAAGAAATGTATATATAGTAGGTTTACAAAGATCAATTTTGAAAAATCAAATCTAGTATTTTAGTGTACACAAGGTTTGGCTCATAAGTGTTTTTTTTGTCACTAATGCCAAAGGGGGATATTCTTGGCATTATATTGTATTTTTCATTAGTGACAACACTTATTAGATTTTGAATGATTACTAAGCTCATCACTCAGTCTACAGTGTATACCAAGCATTCAGTGGTTACCTTGTAGGTTCATCACTTAAGCAGTTCACACCGAGCATTCCTAAAGCTACCGAGTGAGTGTGCAATCTAGCAGTGTCTATTGAGTCATTGGTTTGTGTGATGGAAGTCGGTGTTTACCAAGTGATGGATGTGTATTGTTTATTGAGTGAAAGCAAGGTAAACGAAGGATTCATTTTTTACCGAGTGACACTATATCTACCGAGTCTCCAATGGTTACCGAGTTCCAAGCTACATTGTGTGATTAGTATGGACCAAGCTTCTACTTCTACCAAGTGAATGATGATGTCGAGTAATGCAGTGGATGTCGAGTATCAGAAGGTCACCAAGTCAGCTTGAAGAACCTAAGTTTTCTACTATTTGGCCAACTCAATAATATTTTTTTCGCTTGTGTTTTGGCCGACCTTGCAATTGTAATTATTGGAATGGTATATATGTAATTTATTATATCATTTGCAATGTGTGTGTGTATATCAAGGAATGGACATGTAATACTTTGAAGAAGAGTAAATGTGAATCAACAGTAGAGTAGAGTATTCAGCAAGGTCTACAAGGAGCAGTAAAGATTCATCAGTCATAAGAGGTGATCTATACTTCAAGGATCTAATTAGCAATCAAGTTGTAAGTAGATCCACTATTTCATCCTAATAGGTGAATTAGTTTTGTAAATCCTTTAATAGGGTAGACTTAATAATCTCTGTATAAATCTCCTAATAGAGTGCATACTTCATTGTATGTTTGTAAATCCTCTAACAAGGTGGATCTAGCAGTCCAAGTTGCTCTTAATAGGGCTGATCATTAGAAGTGATCAATGTAAGCCCTAACAGGCCAACTTTATACTACAATAGTGAAGTTTTGTGGGTATCATCCCTAGCTTAGTTTTACTTTCTATTTGGAAGGTTTCTGGGTCACCAAAATTATATGTTCATGTGTTATAAATGTTTATCTTTCTCATGCATATAGTAGATTAGATGAATGGATTAAGTACTTAATTGATCTAGAGTTTTTGAGGTTACTGATTCACCCCTCCCCTCTCAGTAACCTAGCTAGTCTTGATTATTTCCAACATAGCCTTCTTAGACTTTTAATATAATTAGGTTTGATGGGGATCAAGCTAATTATTATGTTGATTTCTTAATGTTTCCTTAATCTTTGGAGGAGTTCATCATGGGTGATTTCCTAGTCCACTTATTGTATAGATTGGTCCAATGTAACACCATTTCTAACTAATATTTCGCATGTTTGTTCGGTCTACTTTAACACATAAAAAAGAGGCTTCTTGTCGAATTTGTTTTCTACAAAATAATACTTCAAAAAATAAAAAATAAAATAGATCCATATTATAAAAATACAAATATTGAAAAAATAATTGTTACCCAATTGCAAGTTGAGACATCCAAGTCCAATTTGCAAAAATATTTTGCTTCATATTTGAGTTTTATCTAATATAGGAAAATTTAAAGTCAATATTCATGGAAATAGTCACCCAAAAGTAATCGCAAGGCCAGATCTTGTTCTAGATACTCCCAATAACTTTTTCAACTCTAGATTTGAATTGTTACTCTCCAATATATGAGACAAATAGGTCTCCAATGTCTATGTAATGACACTCTTATGGCTTTAGTGTTGTGTAAAAAAAAATCTAATGCAAAGAAAGAAGAGTTCAAGATCTATAATTTTAATTGATAGCAAAAATATGAGATATAAAATAATACAATAAAATGATTGATTAAAAATTGATCAAATGATAATGAATGTCCAATAAATTACAATGTAGATATGATTGAATATATAGGAAATGTATGATAGGTAGGGGTGATGCAAGAGATAACCCAGCAACTAGAAAAGGTGTAATTACATGCCCACCAAATGTGAATTATCCTCCATTGCATAAATAGTTATGTGCACCATCTAAAAAAATGAGAGGATGATAATTTAATAAGAGAACTAGGTGGATATCAAGCACAAAGAGGTATGAGATGACAACTAACTCCACTTCAAATGGATTTCTCCAACATCTTGTGTTAAAATGAATTGTGAACTCATATATGTCTACATGAAAACTAATATGCAAATGCATTATTTTAAGAAAAATTAAGTGTAATTAGGAATATGTAATTACATTGAAAATCATAAAGGGTCATAGGGGGTCATCAAGGTCATAAGCAATATTATGACACGTTAATGTGTTACAAGACCCTTTATGAACCTTTTGAAGCCCTTACCATACTCTAATATTTTGCAAGGGGTCTTAAGGGCTCTTAAGCAGTCCTAAAACACATTAATGTGTCCTATGACTCCTTCGGAAACCTTGTAACCACTAAGATATATGAAAGGGGTCTTAAGACATGCTAATGTGTCTTAGGACTCCTTATGAGCCCTTATGACCCCTTACCATATGTGCATCTTAGTGGTCATAAGGTTTCTTAAGGAATCTAGGGACATATTAATGTATCCTATGACTACTCAAGGTTTGTTAGGACCCCTTAATATCCATATTAGGGGTCTTAAGGGTTTCTAAGGAGTCTCAAATGTGTTCCTAAACCACTTAGGATTCATTTCTAAGTATTAGTGCCTTATAAGGGATCCTAAGGTGTTTGAATGGGTCTTAGGATGGATTAATGGATCTTAAGACCCATTAGGAACCCTTATCATGCATTATTGTATGGTAAGGGTGTTAGCATGACTGCTAGTTGTATTCCTTTGGGGGGTATCATAAACATTAGGTAAATGGATAGCATGATTGACATGTTGCATTCATGATTGTGTTTGTACTTTGATGTCAACATAGTATTATTTATGTGAAGACTGATAGAGAATAAGGTCATATGGATTGTGTATTTATGATTAAGTAAAGTGTAATTAAGGATGTATTCTACACTATATCATGATTATGTGGCTAAGTGTGCATGCAGAGAGTCGAAGACATACTAAAGTTATTTAAAATTTACAAAAGAAGGTAAGCAAATAATGTACCTGATAAGTTGTTTATGATGATTAATTTGTATCTATTAATTAAGATACAATTGTGATGAGTGTGGTTAGAAAGTGAGAGTATACATCTTCATGATGATGTCAGTGAGTGTGCAAGGTTTGAGGTCACACGTGTGGAAATTTGTAAAGATTATGAGTCATTAGTGACTTGTAATTGCAAAAAGATGTAAAGTTTTGTAATATCTTAATGAGGTCCCATTATAATTAATTGGGAAAGCCCCAAGGTTGACTCAAGGAATTATTTTAAGGATATGGTATAAAGGAAGTATATTTTCCTTGTTGTGAAGTAAGCATTCAAGTATGTGATATGAAAGTTATTTAGTAAATTCAAGTAAGCGATCCAATGGATTATGGGATGCAAAGTCAGTGATCTAGTATCAAGATCTAAAGAGGTTTGGTTTGGTTAAGAGGATAGAGAAAGAGATAATATTATTTCATTTCTACTATTCTACAAGGAATAATATAGAAACCAATTAGATAGTGAGTTTAGTGGTCTTACCCTTCAAGTTGTTTGGATAGTGGGTCCATCTACCTTCTATAACTCCTAACAGGATTAGAATCTCCTAACAAGGATTTAAAGTATCCTAATAGGGATTGATACATATTGAATGTATTTCATTGGCTCCTAATATAGTATATCCTCTTACAAAGAACATTTATATTATTACATCATTTTGTGGGTACCATCCCCACCAAGGTTTTCCCCCTGATCAAGGGTTTCCCTAGTTAACATATTTGATGTTATTGAGCATGAGTATCTTCTTATGGTTGCTGATTATATTCCTTACATGTTTAAGGATTAATAATGTTGATAAATGTTTTAATAGTTGGATAATTTATTCAACCCCCCACCCCCCTCTTAGTTATCTTGGTGGACTTTTCTTTCTAACAATTGGTATCAAAGCACCAGATCCTTGAAGAAAAAATCTTTACAACTTTGGGAGATCAATGGTGGGTCACTTCAAGAAAGAAAGTCTTAAATTTGATGGAGTTAACTATGATATCTAGGGGGAGAAGATGAATACTCATTTTATATGTATGGGTCTAGGGAATTGGTTGATGACAAAAAATAAAAAAGGAGATTGTGGAAGAAATCAAACTTGAGGTATGTAGTGAAGCTAAAAGAGATCTCTTTATGTGTAATATGCTTTCTAGAAAAGTATTATTGTTAGCTCTTCCTAAGAATGAATACAATCAGGTAGAATCCATTGATACATCTCTTAAAATTTGGATAGCTTTAGAATCTACTTTTTAAGGTGATAAGCATGCTAAAAGAATCAGACTATAGAATTAGATATGTTATTTTCAAGATGCTAAAATGATGGAAGATAAATCAGTGAGAAGCTATATTGTTGCAAGAATTAAGTCTTTTCAAGGATCTAAATATGAAGATGAGATTATATGAATTATTTTGAAAATATTGACACCACCATTCAAACAAAAAACATAAATGATTGGTCAAGTGATTGAGCAAGCTATACCTTTCACTAAGAAGTTTTCTAAAGAGACTTTACTTGGAAGATTGGAAGTAGCACAAGTGATCTTAAAGCAATCTAGAAAATTTTTGAGAGTGGAAACACCTTTTAGTACATTGAGTGTATGTCTTTCTTTATCAAGAAGTGCAAGAACTAGTGAAGGCTATGCTAGCAATAGCAGATTCAGATCTAAGGAGGATAGAAGAACTAAAGAAGTAATTTCGCTACTTGTAAGAAAAGAACCAAATGGTAAGAATATTTTTAAATGTTGGATTTGCAATGAAATTTTGTCATTATGCTTCTAAATATCCTAAAAGAGATAAAATTTATAAGAAGAATTTGAAACCTAGAAGACCTAGAGATTGTTTGTATGCAAATAAAGATGGTGTATCTAAGGAAAGAGTTTAGAGTGAAAGTGATGATGAATTAGGATTTGTGGCTATAAAAGAAGAAAATATTGAAAAAGAAATTAGAGAAGAAAAATTTGGAGTCTCACAAGTTGAAAAGAAATTTGATTGGATTATAGACAGTAGTGTTCACACCATATGACTGGAGATATGAATAAGTTTGTTAATTTTAGAAATCATAATGAAGGAATTGTTAAAGTTAGTAATAATGCAGCTCGTCATATCACATTTATAGGATCTATTACTCTTCATGAAAATACTAACATTGATGATGTTTATTTTTTTGATGGATTAAAGCATAACCTATTGAGTTTTGGATAGTTGGTTGATAAAGGTTATCAATTGCAATTCATAGAGAAGACATGCATTATCAAAGATAAATATGGTAAGTTGATTATGATGAAGGGACATCCTTGGTTTCTTAACTTTACTCTTTTTAGATAGTGGTTTCCAAGTAACAGTGCTTACTGAGTTATAGTAGCTACCGAGTGACTATAGTGGTTGACTGGAAGACTTAACCAAGTTCATATGTTTTTCGAGTTGATATTTCTAACTAAGTTGCAGATGGTGTTGAGTTCCACTATCGATGGAGTTCCTAGTTGGTTTTGAGTTCCTAGTTGGTGTTGACTTGTTGTTGGTGTCAAGTTCCTTGTTGGTGCCAAATTCATGTTGGTGTCACTTATTCTTGTTGGTGTCAAGCTCATTTTGGTACCAAGTTCCTATATATGTTGAGCATTGTTGAGTGCTAGTATTTGTCTTGGTCTTTCATTGACTGAGTTCTTTGTGTTTGGTTCTAGTTGGAGCCAACCTTTGCATTTAATTTTGTGATAGGTTTTTAATAGTTATTGTGACCTAACTTGTGTCTTGGTTATGAATTTAATGTAAGGATTCATTTAGTTGGTAATTTGTAATAGGTCTACTTGTGGTTGTATAAGTATTTAAAGGGGGCCTTGGGTAAAGTCTTAAGCATTATTATTTGATGATGGAGATGTAGGGAGTCATGAAGAAATCATTTAGTTGAGGACTCTTAGCATGGAGTAACTTGGAGATAGAAGTTTGTATTTGAGTTTGGAGATCCATTTTTCTTTGAAAGATGTATTCTTCTTTGTGATGGTTGTAATGCGGAAGGCTGTATAGTCAAGCATGTTTGATGTAAACTTCTTGATTCAAATATATCAAATTTTGTTATTCTAGATCTGAATCTCATTCCCCTTGTTTATTTTCCATTGTGTATTTGTTTGTTGGGATCCTAATTAGCTCTAGTAGGGGTACCTATAGATTCTTATTGTATTAGATTGGAACTAGTACAACCCAGAGGTAATGTGTTCCAATTGAACCCTATAGAGATGACTTGTTTGGTTGTAAAGGTGGATAACAATTGTTTATGGCATAGAATATTTTGTCACATAAACTTTGACAATACTATGAAGGCTAGTAGTACATTTTTGTTAGAGATCAACCTAGAATCATGAAACCTACTAATGTTGTTTGCAAAGAATGTGTTATGATTAACTAGAAGAAGGTTTATTTTCTTAGCAAGAAGTTCACTACCACTACAAAATTGGAGATTATTCATATAGATTTGAATGGTCCTACCAAAACAAGAGGATTGATTTTTGTTGATGAATTCACTAGAATGATGTGGGTAGCATTTCTTAAAGAAAAGTATGAAGCATTCAAAAAAATTAAGTTGTTTGAGAATAGAGTTGAGAATGAATCTGGTGTAAAGATAAACTATTTGAGATTATATAGAGGTGGAGAGATTACTTCTAGAGAATTTGACATCTTTTGTGAAGAGAATGGTATTATGAGACAGTTATTAGCACCTAAGACTCCTAAGAAAAATGGGGTTGTTGAAAGAAGAAATAGGCATATAACTAAAGTAGTAAGAGCAATGATATTTGAGAATTATGTATCCAAGACATTTTGGAGAGAAGAAGTCAATGCAGTAGTATACACCATGAATAGAGTGCAGATCAAAAAAGGTAAAAACAAGACTTCTACAAATTATGGTTTGGATATGCACCATTAGTAAAATATTTTAGAATTTTTAGAAGTAAGTGTTACATAAAGAGAGATGGTGATATTGGTAACTTTGATGCAAGAAGTGATGAAGGTATGTTTCTTGGTTATTCATTGAAAATAAAAGCTTATATATGTTTTAATCAGAGAACTAAGACTATTGTTAAGTGTGCAAATGTGAATGTGAATGAAAAGTTTGGAATTAAAGAGAGAATATTGGACCATATTTCTAATGAAGAAAAATATAATCCTAAAGTTGTTAGAGAGAATATTGAAGTTTTCTTTGAGACTAAGAATGATTTGCAAAATAATGTTCAAATTGTTGAAGAAAGAGAAGAATAGACATTAAAACTAAGAGAAGAAGTAAGAGTTGAAATAAAAACTCCTACATCGAATAGGAATTTGAAAAAGAACCACCTTGAAAATCATATTATTGAAAGTAAAGACAAAGGTGTGATGACAAGAACCATAGTCCATGAGGAATAATGTTTGATTTCTCAAGTTGAACCAATGAATGTAGATGAATACTACAAGGATGGTCATTAGATTCAACAAATAAAGGAAGAACTAGATCAAATTATGATGAATGAGACATGGGAATTGGTTCCTATACCTAAAGACAAAAATGTTATATGAACTAAATGGGTATTCAAAAATAAGATGAGTGAACAAGGTAAAGTTGTGAGGAATAAAGAAAGATTGGTATGCAAAGGATATTCATAGCAAGAAAGCATAGATTATAAAGATACATTTTCCCCTATTGCCAGAATCGAAGTAGTAAGAATTTTCTTGGCTTATGCAGCAAGTAAGGAATTCAAAGTGTATCAAATGGATGTAAAGTTGGCATTTCTAAATGGACAACTTCAAGAAGAAGTCTATATTGACCAGCCTAAAGAATTTCCTTTAGAAAAAAAAGACATGGTATATAGATTAAATCAAGCATTGTGTTGTCTAAATCAAGCACCTAGAACTTGGTATGCAAGATTGGATAAATATTTGGAAAAAATGGGATTTGCTAAAGGTATGGAAGATAGTAACTTATATTTGAGAGAAAATTGAGAACAAATTTCTAATCATTGTAATGTTTTTTTCATGACATAACCTTTGGAGGTAATGATAAATCAAGTGATAATTTTTTTGACAATGAGTTTGAGATAAGAATGATTGGTGAGATGAAATTTTTCTTTGGTTTACAGATTGTACAAAATAGTGATGATATTTTCTTATCACAAGAAAAGTATTTGAAAGACTTATTGAAAATATTTGGTTTAGAAAGTTGTAAGCTTGTTGGTACACCTATGATAATTGGTCAAAATTTATCTAGAAAAGATGAAACACCTACAGTTGAGCAAAAGAAGTATATATCTATGATTGGAGGTTTGTAATATCTAACTCACACTAGACTAGATATAGAAAATATAGTTGGGATAGTGGTAAGACTTTAAGTTGATCCTAAGGAATCAAATTATGCAACAATAAAAATAATATTTAGATATTTAAAGGCTACACCTGATTTTGGAATATGGTATGACAAATCATGTGATTTTACTTTGTGTGCATATACTGATGTAGATTGGGCAGGCAGTATAGATAACCGAAAGGGAATTAGTGGTGAAGCATTTTTTCTTGGAGGAAGATTAGTTTTTTGGCTAAGAAATAAATAAGATTGTATTTCATAGAGTAAAACAAAAGTAGAGTATGTAGCAGCAACAAAAAATTGTAATTAGATCATGTGGATGAAGAAAATGTTAAAGGATATTGGGATAGAATTTTCAAAACATGTTATCAGGCATTGTGACAACACAAGTATAGTGAGTATGCCTAAGAATATTGTGTTGCATTCTAAGACTAAGCATATATCACTTTAAGTATAATGTTTTGAGAGAGAAAGTTGTAGCGAAAGAGATCAAATTAGATTATGTAAGTACAAAAGAATAAATTGCAGATATCTTTACGAAGCCTTTGCCTAAAGATATATTTGAGTATTTGTGAGGTTTACTTGGGGTTATGCCCCTTCCTTTTTCTAAGTAGATGATGTAGAAAATGCATCAGTCTAGTGGTATAGAGCACTATTATTCATCTGGCTTGAATTTTGATGCTTCCTATATGGGGGAGTATCTGAGATAACTAGAGTCATTAAGGACTTTTAGTAGTTGATATTGAACAATGTCTTTGTATACTTGAGCTAATTGAAGACTTCAAGAAGATGATTGACATAATGAATCCTTTGTCATTGATGTCAATGGAGGAGAAGTATCCATGAAAAACATCTTGTAGTATAATGGGGAGAGGAAATACATGATAACATCTTCTAGTAGTATGTGGGAGATGAATGTATGGGGGAGAATTGTTCATATATTTATTGATGTCAATGGCGAGAAACATTGAATGAGGAAGACATTGTGAAAAAATGATTTCCATCCATGAAAGGATGAGGAAACTCATAGGATATGGATTTTGGATTTGATTGACGAAGAGGATTTGAAAAGAAAAGAGTAGCAATAGTAGCAGATTTTGATTTGGTATTCTTGGAACTTAGATATTTTTCATCTATGTTACAATCAATGCCAAAGGAGAGGATTTTTAGCATGAATGCTAATGATATTCCTTTGGGGGAGTATCCTAAGCATTAGGTAGATGGATAGCATGATTGACATGCTGCATTCATGATTGTTCTTGTCATTGATGTCAACATAGTATTGTTTCTATGAAGACTAGAAGAGTAATACACAAAGAACAAGGTCATATGGACTATGTAATTATGATCAAGTCAAGCATAGTTAAGGATGTATTCTAAACTTTATCTTGATGAGGTGGCTAAGTATGCATGAAGAGATTCAAAGACATATGGAAGTTATTTAAGATTATTGGAAGACAGTATACATATAGAGTACTAATAAGTGGTTTCTAATGATTGATTTGTATCTCTTAACTGAGATAGAATAATGATGAGTGTAGTTAGATAGTGATAGTAGATAGTTTGATGATAGTGTCAATGAGTGTGCAAGATCTGAGGTTGCATGTGTAAGAAACTTGTAAAGACTATGAGCCAAAAGTGACTTGTAATTGTGAAAAGATGTAAAGTTTTGTAATATCTTAATGATGTCCTATTATAATTAATTGAGAAAGCTTCAAGGCTGATTCAAGGAATTATTTTGATGATATAGTATAAAGGAATAATATTTTCCTTGTTTTGAAGTAAGCATTCAAGTGTGTGATATGTGAAGTATATTGTAAATGTGAGTAACTGATCCAAGGGATTATTGGATGGAAAGACCAGTTGGACAGTGAATTTAGTGGTCTTACCCCTGAAGTTGTTTGGATAGAAAGTCCATCTACCTTCTACAACTCCTAACAAGTTTGGCACAACTCCTAATAGGGATTCAAAGTCTCCAAATAGGGATTTATATGTACTAAATGTATTTCATTGGCTCATAACATAGTTCATCCTCTTGTAAGGAACATTTATATTATTACATCATTTTTTGGATACCATCCCCACCAAAGTTTTCCCTCTAATAAAGGGTTTCCCTTGTTAACATATATGGTGTTATTGTCTATGCGTATCTGCTTATGGTTGTTCATAATATTTCTTACATGGTTAAGGACTAATAAGGTTGATAATGTTTTAATAGTTGGATAATTGATTCACCCACCCTCCTCTTATTTATCTTGGTGAACTTTACTCTCTAAAAAAGGGGCCCTAAGGGGTAAAAAGAGATCATGTGGGGTCCTAGAACATATTAGTGTTTTATAGATCCCCTTATGACCATTTAGGAACCCTTTAGAAACCTAGCACCCCTTAAGACATCCTAGGAACCCTTAATGTATCTTAGGAGTTTTTTTGACCCATCAATGTGTTGTATGACTCATTCACACCCTTTAATGTATTTGAGGATCCCTTAGGACCTATTAATGTATTCTAAGACTTCTTAATATATCATATGACTCTTAATATATCATATGACTCATTAATACATATGACCCTTTAGGACCACTTAAGGCATGAAGGACTCATCAAGACTCCTAAGGAATCTCTCTCTCTCTCTCTCTCTCTCTCTCTCTCTCTCTCTCTCTCTCTCTCTCTCTCTCTCTCTCTCTCTCTCTCTCCCCCCTTAAATTCCCCACATTTATCCTCATTCTTTCTCCCTATCATTTCTTCTCTCTACCTCATATCTCACATATTCATATTCTCCTTTTCTCCTTTCTCCCTCCATCATCTCACCATATCACTTATTCCCTCTACCATATTATCCTTCCCCTACTTTGACAAATTATTTTCTTATGATATGTGAAGGGAGAGATTAAAAGTAAAATAAGAGATATTTGGAGATAATGAGATATAGATAGACATGAAGATATATCTATAGGGAGATAAAGATAAAGGGGGAAAGAATGAGATAGAAAGAAGGTGAGAAAGACAAGTAAGAATTAGGTATAGAAGCAGGGAGTTACAGGGAGGGGCATAAATAGAGAGAAGATAAATTAGGAGGGAAGGAGGGGGGAAATTAAAATGGGGGGAGGAGGGAAGATAAAGATTATTAAAAAAATAATGAACATTTATTTAATTGACTAGGATAATGGAGATCGTGATCATGTTAGTGTAGATTTTTGTTTATAATTTGAAAGGAAGATTTCCTTCATACTTACCTTCACCTCTCAGTATTATCTTTACAATCATAGCCTCCAATCCATCTATCTTTCTATCCTCTTCCTCAATCTCTGTGCCATAATTAAATGGAAAATAATTAAACGTATTATTTCCCTTAGAAATAGTAGCTTTAAATACTAATTCTACTTTATGAAAATAATATCCAAGTTCAATAATTTCAATGTAGATAACTTTCCAACATGTGTATCTCTTGTCATATCTTTAGCAACCTTGGTGTCACTAAAGGATGAAAAGGATCTAAGAATCTTTAACACAATTTCATCTTTGGTAGTAATTCCTCTAGAAGCTCTAATTCCACACAAAAATTCTATTACATTCTATACATATCTTATTATTTTTTCATCTTCTCTCATCCTCATAAATTATAACTTTTCCTTTTATACTTTATATCTTTTCTTGTTGAACAAAATTTTCACCCTTAAGGAGTGATTGTAGTTTCATCTAAATCTTGTGGGCAATATCATGTTCCATCATATATGTATATTTGGTATTAGCTAGGGAACTCAGTAAGGATTTTTAGAAATCATAACAAAATAAAACTTATTCACCCCTTCTTTATCTATATTTTCAAGATATGGAATTTGATAAGGCTTTTTTGGAATGTTTCAATGCTCTATTTACACTCAAAACAAGTGTATAATTATCCTTCATTTCCATAGTGCATAGTTATTTCCTTTAAAATTTACATTATCATTCTTAAATTCCATTGAATGTCTCCTTAAGTGGCTAAGATTCCAAAAGAGGACCAAATATCTCTAATACCAATTGGTAGGAATGATAATGCACAACACACAACTAAGAAGAGGGTGAATTAGTTGTTATAGAATTAAAACATTGAACCATTCACCACATATCATATCTAGAAATTAAATGCAATAAAAATAAAATAACATCATTTTTTTTTATGGAAACCATGCTTAGAAAAAAAAACATAGTGGGAATCAAACCCACTAGATGATGCACTAGCACATATAAAAACATGTTAAAGGTTAATGCAGAATGCACATGCATTCAGATAGTTGTTTGAATCTCATTACTCAATTACAATAAGGGAAACAACCCATATTTAATAGAATGTCATTGAAACAAGGGAAAATCCCTAAGATGGGAAACAACTCGATAAGTGGACTACAATCCACTATGGACAACAATGTACTGGGATGATTTGACTAAAACCATCAACCATGCCAACACAATTATTTTGAATTAAATTATTAAATTCTATGCATACCTCCAACCAACATATTATCTTTTTCTCTAATCAAGATTCTCATAATTATCTATGCATCACATCATCCTTGCCATAAGTACAAGTACAAATTCACAAATGAGTTCATTAATTTATACAAGTTTGATAGGGAGGCTTCCCCAACTAAATTTCTCTAAACTCTTTCATAAGGTCAAATCTTATACCATCTGAGGTTTTCTTGATCTTCAACCCAACACCCTTTGGGAAATCCAATCTACTTCCCCCTTTTCCAACTCAAGCCTCTCTACCAATTCAAAATACACCTTATTGTAAACTCATAAAGGCAAGTTCAACCTAGCAAACACCTAGTCCATTCACCATATCTTTGTAGGAATCTTGGGGCTTTACACCAACTGAATCAATAATCGATGACTTCATTTTCTAGGATTTTGGCATCCTTAAATCTTATCGATCTCAAGATTCCCTAGTTTTAGGACTAGTAGCCATTTTAGGCCTAATTAGGTCTCCTAATTAGGCTTTTGGCTATTCAAAATTCTCTCAAATAAGCCTATGAATAAACTAACATTTTAGATACCATTTTTGGGAAGATCTAGGATCTTTAGGGTTTTGGATCTTAGTCTTGTCCATACAATACTTCACCCAGAATGAGCATAATTATAAAGAAATTAGGCTTGTCAACAAAATTTGCGAGAAATCTATCTCAACTAAATTCATTAACACTTAAAATCCTCATTAGGTATTCTCTAGACTCCATTTCACATTCCCATGGCATTGGTTTCTCATGAACAATCTATTCCTGAAAGTTTTGATTCATTGTTATACTTCTTCCCTAATCGAGCTATGGAAGAGTTCACCTAGGGAAAGAAGTTAAAAATAGAAAATCATGTTTTATTAAGCTCTCCAAAAGGGAAAATAAAGGTCATGGATTCTAATGTCTATCCTCAAAAGGTTATGATATTTCTATAGTGAGAATTAAAGATTAACTCATTTTATTATGATGCACTTTGTATAGGCCAATGAATTGGTTGGAATGGTTTGAATTTTATGCTACCACTCAGAACTATACAAGATTAAAATAAAATGTACACAAAAAAAAGAACCTGATCTAACTATTTACATTGAAATTCAATCCAAAAAACCTAAGTTGCTTGAGTTGAAACTAGATTGTGATAAAAACTTAGAAAATTGTCACTATGCTTCTATCAACCAAACTCCAAACTTCCATAGAAGCTCCTTACAATGGATTATGTAGCCTTAAATATTATTATTTTTTGTGACCCAATAGTTGGTTTTTGTCCCTAACTATTTTAGATAGAAAATGTAACTTCTGAAAAATGTTGTCACACAACTTTTCAAAATTGCAAATGTTGTCATGACAACATTTTGACAACTTTGGAATTTTTTCACTTCTTTACACATATTTGATTTCTAATGATGAAGAATGGAAAAAACCATTCCCTAATATTATCTAACATAATTTTACATCACTCTAAGAATTTTTTATCTATTTCACCTATTATGCCCATTTTAGCCTATGTGGCAACTTTTGGCCAATACATTGACAATATTCTGGCCAAGGTTGGAAAATGAATTTCACACTCTATCAAGCTTCCACAAACACTCCTAATAACTCCTCAAATGGTCCTTATTCCAACCACAAACTTACTAAGTTCATTACAAGCCAAAATTGATTTGGATTTATCATCATACCCTAGGTACTCCTACATACCAAAGTGTCTAACACTTATTAGGTTGGCTCACACATAAATTAAATCAATCAATGTTATACCAAAAATTTTAGCTCTAAAACATTAAAATGTAAAATAGTAAAATACCAACCAATAATTAATGATAATAATCCAATCAATACATTTCCTTACTAAGTCAGCTGGGAAAAATTCCCTTTCACTATCCAATGTGTAAACTAACTCTAAAGTCTTCAATCCACAAAAAATCTGAAAATAGATGCAAATACAAGTCTTCATGATGTGTCCATAATTCCAAACCAAGATTTTGTTCCATTGAAACTCACAAAAGAGTATATTGCATCTATTTATGAAGTAGTTCATGAAAATAATTTGTTTGTTACCAATATTCAACAAAAAGAAATTAAGTTCTCTAAATGAACTCAATATCACATATGATGACAAGCATAGCATTTAGACTTGTCAAACATCATCCAATAATTTTTTTTTCCTTAATCTCAACAAATTGTGTCTTAACTAAAAATATCTCTATACTATTCATCAATAAGAACATTGTATAATACGCATATATGTTGACATGAATGATAAAACATTAAAGTCAAACATAACCAACAATAATTCCTAATAGGAATCTCTTCCAACAAGAAATTTTTTATAGTTTCAAGGATTTGGGATGGAGATCCTTTAATGACCATATAGAAGATTCTTATAGTAGGATATATAAATGCTACTTGATGGTCAAGATGCCTAAGCACAAATTGGAAAATATTGATACGCACTAAGAATGTTCGAACAATGTTATGTGAGCAGTTATCACTATGTTGAGTGGGGGGTATGGGGTCTTCCATAGGAGCATAAACTAGATTCATTAATGATTCATATTATACAAAAAATCAAAGGAATATAAGCTCACATTAGTTGGGGCACTATCCTTAGTGACAATCTTGATGAGAAAACAAGGCAGGGAAAATATGAACCAATATTTTTTATGACATCTTACATTGTCTACCTCATTACCACAGGGGTTGATATCCAAACTTATACATGAAGGTCAATCCAAATGACCTATCTAGTTGGCCATATCATGTATACCTTCAACTTTAAAGAAAATAAAAGTTTGATATGGAAATTAAGGAATGTAAAATAGTGAATGATGCCTTTTTTTCACAATCATCTACTCTATAGAGGGAGATTCTCTAAATCAACTATCTATGGATTTTGGAATTAATATGAAATCCATTAGGTCTTATTTTATCCAATTAACAATATTTATAGACATCAAAATTGGTGAAATTATTTTGAATCTAGAGAAACTTTTGAGATACCCTTCAAATATAATTATATTATTGGAGATGATTAAGTTGTTGGCTAGTTCCTATGAGGCAATCAAGGTTAAGAAGAACCATTTATAACTTCTCCATTTCTATTAGTACTTGGTGCAAGACATAAAAGTATACAAGTCTATTGGGACAGAATGGGATAATTGATCATTGCAAAAGATTAAGGTGAGAAGAACCAATTTTGACCATATCGAGAAATTTATCCGGACATTTTGACTTATTCCTCACACTTAGGATCATTGGATGAACTACATAGATGAATATGAGGTCCACATTTGTAGTTACTATAGGATGGATTTGAATTTTGCATAGACACCTCTTCAACTTCACATCCCTTGAAGATAATGGGAAAGGATTCATAAATCATCCTAGATCTATTGTACAACCAAGACAAAGTATACAGAAATTTCATCTTAAATGCAGATATTAGTAAATTTTAAGATAAAAGCATCACTTAAAGGACTAGATACATAATAACTTTGACCATGGAATGGGTGCAAAATTTTATGCCCTTGGATCTATATTTGAGGGTACCATAGTTGTAAAGGTTAATATTCATACATTTAAAGAGAACCCTCTATAGCAAGATAGTTTATACGCATGAGAGACATGTTACATATGCTCTAGAAGAAAGATCCAAGGTCTTGGAAAAGAAGAATATTGATAATATCCCACTACTAGGTGAAGTATGAGAACATTCCCAAGCTACTCAATGGGCTAAAAAATAGCCACCTTCTTCCTCCATAAAGAATAAATATCTCACTTTCAAGATATAGAGTTCTCAAGGGGTATCTATTTAAAGGTGAAGTTATATAAAGCAAAAAAGATCTTTAGTCTCTCCCCAACTTTGAACACTTCTTAAAGAAGAATAAATTGAAGATGAGGAAGATGAAACTCCACTAATTCAAAAGATTATAGGGATCACTACTATTTCTACAAAAGAGAAAAGATTTGAACAAAAGGGAGAGATGAGTATAGTTAAAATTGAGGTAGAAGTAGATATTGACCAAGAATCTTGGAATACTCTTGGACCACATGAATTTTATGTCTTAGATGTTCAAAAAATACTTGGGTATGAGAAGAATTCATTAGATGCATATACTATGGGGGAAGTGGATATTGGCATGGAAGTTGATGCCACAATTGATCAAGATACAACATTTCCTCCTCCCTTGGAATATTTTACAAGAGTTGATAGTCAAGGTAAAGACCAATAGGGTCATATGCTTGAACAAAAAGTACCTATATAAATTCCAATATACTCTATTGTAGATGAAGAGATATAAAAGGAAAAGGAAAAAGAGTATGTAGAAAAAGAAAGAAGAAAAATTGAAGAAAAAACCACTAAGCATGAGGAAGGAGAAATCCATGTATAGTAATAACTAATGAGCCTAACAGATATGACTTGATACTAGCTACTAAAGAGACAAAGGTAGAAACTACTCCTTGTTATCATTGAGTTACACAAACACAATAAAATTTTGTTTTGGTCCTTTGAAGAAGAAATAAAAGGTATACAAAAGAAGGGTCTTTGGGCTAAGATATTAGACACTTCCTCTTCAAAGAAAGAAAAGGGAGTTTTAGAGGAAAAAGTTCAAATAAAGAGTAAGTAAGAATAGGTTCAGCAACAAGGTGAAAAAGTATAAGTTCCTATAATACCACCTCATAGGGAGAATCCCTAGATCCTTGGGAAAAAAAAGAGAAGAATCAGGGAGAAGAGGTTGATTCTAAACATGAGGAAGAGCATGAAAAAGATAAAGAATAAGATCTTCCAATTAAGGATGATGATCCTATCATTTCATATGATTCTCTCATCGCTTCCAAAAATCATAACTCTCTTTCTAAGGAGATACATCCCTAGAACTACATATACATATATCCAAATGTCAAAATTTTGATGATGGGATAAATATTTCATAAGGGTGAATCTATCAGAGTGGCATAAAGAATATCTTATGTCATATAAGAAAATTTTGGAAAGTGGAAATTACATGTTAAAGTGCCTCCTTCAGATGTTAATATGGTGGATGTCACACTAGAGGATTATATGATGAAAGAGGTGAATTTAGAAGAATCTACCAAATAAATTAGCTAGGCATTAGTGCATTAAGCCTCAAACCATTGTTCATCATAATGAGAAAAGATGAAACAAAAAATCAAGCATTGATAAACCAAGTAGAGGCTTTGATGGAATATATAAATATGTTTGTTGGTCTCATTGATGAGACCAATCTAGAGTCCACTTTATAGGCCATGCTCAAGAATAAAGTGACACTCAATCATTCATTAAATATTCATCATTTTTTTATTAAAGTGTATGTTGGATTGAAGGTGGATTTCAAAAAATTCATATCCAAAAAAATTAAGGCTATATTCATTCACTTGAGGAAGCTTTTGGTAGAGGTGACACGTTGATAAACTTGAATGAAGACATAGAGGATTTCATAGTTATACAAAGAAGTGGTAGAACATCAAGGAGAATCTCAAAGTTTTGTGTAAATTATATTATGGTGAGGAGTTAGATTATTTTAATGCATGGTTAACTTTAATTGAGGTTGCACCTCAAAATATCAAAAGCTCCTCAAGAAGATTGAAAAATGGAGGAAAGGTGCATTGATGTAGATCAAAGAAATTGAGAAATTCTTTGACAATATAAGTATCTAGGAATACCAAGATGATGATTTTACATAGTTGTATAAGGAAAAGTTATTGGTGTTAGAAATAGGCAATATTAAAAGGGGGGTGAATCAATATTGCAACACTTCTGCACCAACTATACATTTCAAAATTTAACCATATGCATCCACAAATGTAAATATTTAATATTAAAGCATATAATAAAGAGAATCTCATAACACCATGATTTTTTTGGGGGAAACCCTAGCCAAAAGAAAACCCTAGTAGGGATGGTACCCATAACTATGTACTAATATGAAAATTCTCTTTTAGGAGTTTTGACTCAATTAGGAGACATTACATATATTTATTGCATTAGTCATTGTTAGAGGAATATATGGTTTTAAATACTAGACCTTGTTAGAGGTATCAACCTTGTTATGAGTTGTTTTACAATAGGATTTGACTACTCAATAATGATTTACAAACAATACAATAGGAAATAGATACAATACCAAAATGTTTCTATTGATATCTTATTATATGATTGGTCCTTTGAATAGTTCACATTTGATCTTGACAATACACAAAATCTCACATATTATCATCAATATAGTATCACAACATCATCATAACATCATTCACAAAGTTTTCATATCATATCCATACATCACATACAAAGACTACCCTTACTTTATATCCTTTCAAAATACTCATCTAGTTAGTTGTCTTCACAAAATGTGCAGCACATTAACAAAATTTCAATAATAGAACTTTCTAGGTGAGGGTTGATATATAGGATATCATCTCTACATCAATGCCACATGATTTAATTGACAAGGCAATTCTTTTTTTTTGGCCAGTTTTACCAATAACTACCACTTTCCTTGTATTTAGTGATATTAAGTAGATGACTAACTCTTCATCCAAAACATGTATCAACCAATACCTTGTTGGCATGTTTTTTCATGTAGTTTAAATCCTTAAAAAAATTTGTTAAAATCCAATTTATGCCATCTAAGCAACTAGGGTTTTTAATTCTCATGATCAGTCGTGCCCTGGAAAACTCCTAATTATTGTGCCCTCTTGTCTCATAATTTCCTTGGGTATTTTTGAATTTTTTGATTGGTCATATTTGGTTAATGAGGGAGATTTGAAAAAGCCCTAGACATTATCAAAAAATTATTTGAAAAACCTCAACACCTTTTCATATTTTATTCTCTAAGGTTTTTCTTTGAATTTTTTTGAAGCTTTCTATGAAATTACTTTTTTTCCCTAGCTCATGACTCTTTCTTAACCTAAGGTTTGATCATGGATTCCCCTTCTCATGAAAAATTTTACCTTTTAACTCAAAATTATGAAGTTATAATGATAGCCCTTGATCTTTGTCAAGATCAAGGGTTCTCACTATGTCACTATGAAAAGTTGTTGTAGTTTAACTAAACTTGCATAACGAAAAAATAAAATCTATCATGTAGGACCACAAAAGAAATAGAAATCAAGTGCATCTTCTTAGCTTTCAGATCCATGCATAATCTATGATCATCACTATATCACCATAGATAGTTATGCAATTCTTAAGAAAGGTGACATAATGAGAGGATGTCAGATGTACAAGGTGGGCTAGTTTAATCCATAGGGGATAAGGTTGTCAGACAAGTGATAGATGTTTGTTCATGATTCATTTTTCTGCCAGTTGAACCATTTTCTAAAGTTTTCTTTTATCCATAGATCAAATCAGAGATCTATTTTTATTGCTATGTCACTAACATGAGTTTCAAAAGTGTTAACCTTGGTGACATAATGACAATGCAACACGTGGAAAAGGTGGGAGTAGTTTGCTTGAGCCAAATAGAGTTATAACAAAGGATGATGAAAGTCATTGATTTAAAGAAAAATCCTACTGGAATTCTTTAGAATATTTAAGAGGGGTGGTGAATTAGTTATCGAAGGTCCAAATTTACAAATAAAACTTTTCACAACTTAGTGAACCCATATCCATAGAAACTTATTATGCATGCACCCATTAGATCATACAATTCTTAAACTTTCTAGGTTACTATCCTAGGTCAAAATAACTTTGCAAAAATGTAAACATGAAACATAACAGATTCAATAACTTATTTGATAGATGGATTTTATGTGGAAACCCAATTTGGGAAAAACCACCAGTAACATGCTACTAATTCTCACTCTTTTGAAGTGATGCCCTATGAAAGGCCAACCCTGTTAAAGGTTACAATACACACTATTAAATGTGACCTAGTTAGAGGATTTCAATTATCCTATTAGGAGTGAACCTTGTTATATAAATTTAGATTATTCACATGGAATGTCACTCAATTAAAGGACTTAGAAATGATTACTAGATCAACCTTAATCCAAAGGATTTACCCTAGACTGATACAATGATTAGAAAGTAATAGTAAGGCTTGATCTGATAAAAAATTACAACTCACATATTACAAATCTTTGTTTTAGTCCTCCATTCTACTTGGCTTTGACACACTTCAGCTCTGATATCTTGTTCATCCTTAAAGAATTCATACTCTTAAGCCTTCTTTCATTTCTTTCCAATAGTAGTCTCTTTTTTTTGGCCATTGAATGAAGCAATACCCTAGACTCCTTGTCTTCCTTAGGTTCTCACACATGACAATCTTTTCTTTTGACTAGCTCTCTTTATAAATAGAGATTTAAGATCTTTTGTCATTCAACCTCAATCATCCATTTTAGGGTTGGGAGGGATTAGGTAGGATTCAATGAATCTACCCACTTTTCTATTTGGTTCCTCTAGAAACTTCTTCTTCACTCCTCTTTGAATTCAACTCAAAATGGTTTACCTCAAATTCTATGCCACCAGCTCATCATAGTTATCTTCCACATGCTTCACACAATTCATGATAACAAAATAATCAGCTAAAATTTGTAAAATATATGATTTAACATGAATATTGGCAGTTGGCATCAATATGTTGTCACTTAGGTTCCATTTTGTTCTTTCACTCATCTTCCACTAGTTAACTCAACAAACACTAAAGTTTACTGGTGCTCAACATCAACTAAACTTTACTCAACTTACACTAAGTTCACTTGACATACACTAAAACTTCACTTTACTTGGCTCCAACTAATTTTCTACTTGTCTTGCACTAACTTTTCTTGCCACCTACTATTCACTTGGTCAATCTTGGCAGACTCAATTCTTCATACTTGTTCTTCTAGACTTAATTAGTGTATCCAACCTTTGCAGCCTCAAGTAGATAATAAATAAACTATGTCATCATTTTCTTAACTAATATTTGTACTCCTTTCACATATCATAACTCAACCTTTCCTCTAAATGTTCTTATTACCATATTTGATCAAAACCTCCTCATCAATAAAACAAATGATAGTATTCAAATCAACTAAGCAATTTTCTTACCAACAAGTAGCAAGTTTGATATTAGTTACAAAATAATGATTGAAACATTAAAATATCATACTTGTATTAATCTTTTCTCAACAATATCCCTCTTTTGCATTGATGGAAAACCAATATCAACAACAATACCAAAAAGAAAATAATTCTATGTATTGAAATCTCTCCCTCTATTAGCAGCTTTCATCTTCCGTATTGGTTACAAAATTATGTTATAACCAATAGAAAATTAACTTTTCCTTATGACTCCCTCTTGATCACTCTCTCTTTCTGATATTTAGGTAACTTTACACTATTCTAATAAGCCCCTCTTTCTAGGTAGATGTATTTCTTTTTGTCATTTCTTCCTCTTTAGTAAACATTAGGTACTCTATCTCACTTTAAGTAGATATTTCAAGTATTTCTCCCTTTGATTTGTATTATTCTATATTCTCCCTCTTTGACAATAATGCCAAAGACCTTAACATCTCAACATGTAGCTGTTAACAATTCTAGTTTATCCCTTTGTCACCTTATTTGTGATTGATCTATTATTCCATCTCTTTGATTACTTTAGGGAGCTCTAGTTGATGCAGGGAAATACTCATGCTTCTCAAGTAGCTTTAGATAAGGGTATCACCCCAAATTTACCTCTTAGATATTCATGAGTATCCTTAGAAAAAAAATTCATGGAGATATTAGCTATCTACTCTTTTATATTCATATATTCCATCTTCACCTCTTTGACTTGAACTAACTCTCTTAAGTAATGATACTTGATTGCAATGTGCTTAGTCTTTGTGTGCATCATAGGGTTCTTTGATCTATTTATGGCACTTGTATTATCACAATAAAGTATCACAGGTTACCTTTGAGTAGTTTTTTGATCTATACAATATTTGTATAATTTACTATAGAAGCAACATATTCAGCTTTAGTAATATATTGAGATATGAAATTTTGTTTCTTGTTGGTATAGGTGACCAACCTCTTTCCTAAGAAAAATACTCCTCCACTAGTGCTCTTTATGTCATCAATATTTCTAGCCCAATCAGAATTAGTGTAGGATCTTAACTCAAACTTCTCATTTTTCCCATAGTATAGACCATAGTCTTTTGTTCCTCTTAAATATCTCATAATTCTCTTTATAGCCATCAAATGATTATCCTTAGGATTAACAAAGAATCTTGCAACTATGCCAACAAATAATGCAATGTTAGGTCTACTATATACAACATATTGCAATCTATCAATCATAGACCTATATAATGTTTGATTCACATTAGCTAAATCATCATTCTTTTACAACTTGTGTCCTTTCATCATAGGTGTGTTAACTAGTTTTGAATCTTCCAATTCAAAAAAATCAATATTTCCTTCACATACTTAGACTGAGTGATGTACATACCATATTTCATTTGACATACTTGCAAACCAACAAAGGACTTGATCTCTCCAAACATAGACATCACAAATTCTTTCTTCATTTCATTTGCAAATTCCTTACATAATCCATCTTGACCTCCAAATATGATATCATTAACAAAAATTTCAGCTAGTAAAATACCTTTACTCCTTATATCTTCAAGTACAAATTTTTGTTATCATTACTCCTCTCAAATCTAATTTTCATAAGATAATTGTGAAATCTTTCATATCATGCTCTTGGTGCTTACTTTAAACCATATAAAGCTTTATGTAGTCTACACACCATGTTCTTGTTGTTAGCATCAACAAATTCTTTTGTTTTTTCTATATAGACCTCTTCTTCTAATATGTCATTTAGAAATGCAAATTTCACATCCATTTGGTAAACTTTGAAATCTTTGTATGTAGAGTAAGCAAGCAGAGTTCTTACTCCTTCCAAACTTGAAATAAGGGAAAATGTTTCTAGATAGTCTATCCCTTCTTCTTCTACATACCCTTTGAAAACTAATCTTTCCTTATTCCTTTTGACTTCACCATTCTCATCTACCTTGTTTTTGTACACCCACTTGGTTCCAATTACATTCTTATCTTCTGGTCTAGGAGCTAGAGTCCATATCTTGTTCTTCTCAATCTATTCAATCTCTTTTTTCATGGCTTTACTCTAGTCCACATTGTCTAAGGAATATTTCACTGACTTAGGTTCATGCATTCTTAGTAAACATGTATCATTTCTTAGCTTTTTTATTGTCATTGGTCTAGAATTTTTTTCTCCAATAATTTGTTCATCAGGGTGATGTCTCTTGAAATACTTTGACAATCTTGGTTCTTCTCTACTTTCCTCTTAGGTCGGTCAACTTTTGAATCACTATGTACTTCTCTATTAGGTAACTTGACATTTCTTACATGTACACTAATCTCAAAACTAGAATGTGTATCAACTTTAGTCTACAACTTGGCACTTAACTATAGCTTGGTTCCTGAATGCAGCTCAGCATTTATTGTATGTGACTCAGTAGTCATTGAAACTTGTTGATTTGCAACTACATTTATAGAATCTTCATTAGTAGGCATACCTTCATAAAAGTATACAAAATATTTGTATTCCTCTAGTTCCTTCATAGGTTTTGCCTCATGTACCTCTGTATATTCATCAAACTTCACATTTTCACTTTCCACAACTTTTTTAGTGTTAGTATTTAAACACTTATAAGCTTTACTTCTTGTAGAATAGCCAAAGAATATACCTTCTTCACTTTTAGCATCTAATTTACCATTCCTAAAATCTTTAAGAATATAGCACTTGCTTCCAATACCTTAAAATAGTTTAGATTGGGTGAGAATCCATACCATAATTCAAAAGGTGTTGAATGAGTACTTTTCTTGACTTGCACATAGTTAAAGGTATACATAGCTATACTTATAGCCTCTCTCCAATATTTCAAAGCAACATTCTTCTCTTTCATGAGTGTCCTAGCACAATTCATTACATATATCTTCCTCCTTTAAGCAATTATATTTTGTAGAGGGGTCCAAGGTGCAAATTCCTACCTTTTGATTCCCCTATCATTACAAAACATCTCAAACTCATTTGATGTAAATTCTCCTTCTTTATCGGATTTCAAACATTTCAGGCTTTTACATGTTTCCTTCTCAACTCTTTCTAAGTACCACTTAAACATTTGGAAAGCATCATATTTTTGTCTTAGAAACATAACTGTCATCATACCAAAATAATCATCAACAAATAGCATAATGTAATTGTCACCTTTTTAGCTTTGCACATTGATTGGTCCACATAATTTAGTATGAAAAATCTCTAAAATTCCTTTAGAGGTGTGAATCTTACTCCTAAACCTAGATTTTTTCATCTTGCCTAACCAACATTGTTTGCAAATTATATTGTTAAGTTTCTTCAACTTAGGTAGACCTCTGACTCTTTCGTATGTTATTGATACTAACTAAGCTACCAAAATTAACATGACATAACCTCTTGTGCCATAACCAAAAATCATCAAATTCTACACCAAGATAAGTAGCATCATCCATATCAAGATAAAATAGATTGTCTCTAGTTTGATCACCTTTTCCAATTGGTTTTCCATTAGTATAATGGATCTTAGCTATCTTGTTCTCAAACTCAACCTTGCAACCTAAAATATTCAATTATGACACACTCAACAAATTATAGTTAAGTCCTTCAACATAATAAGCATTACCACACAAAATCTTTTCTATGATTTTGATAGAACCTTTTTCCTTTTATCAGACAAGGTGCATCGTTACCAAACCTTACACTATTTCCATTATAATAATTTAGGGTAATGAACTTACTTTTATCTCCAATCATGTGACATGAACACCAACTATTAATGATCCATCTATCACTCTTGTTTTCATAAGATACCAGTGTAGTTGCCTCATCCTCACCAGATTCATCATTCATTGCAAGATTCACCACTTCATCAAATTCATCTTTGGTTTCCTCTTCTATGGTGTAGAAAGACTTATTTCCTTTGTCTTTTTAATCTTTGTTGTCCTCATATCTTCTAACTTTGTATTTTTCACCACTTCTATTTTTCTTCTTCTTTGGACATCTAATATCAATATGACCAACCTCATTGCAATTAAAACACGTGATAAATAACTTACCTTTAATTTTTTTTCACCACTATGAAATCTCCTTGCTAGCAGTGCTTCAAGTTGTTCTACATCCTCCTCACATGTGTCATTATCACTAGAAACATATTTGACTTTTTTTCTTCTTCTCTTTAGGTTCCTTGAATGACAGCTTAGCTTTGAAAGAAAATTAAATATTGTTAGGTTTGAAATTATCAAAATTAGAGAGCTCAAAGGTAGTAAACCTACCTACCAAACCTTCCAGAGTCAAATTAGAACTTGGTATACATCTTAGTTCTTGTATGGCAGAAACTCTAATAGTATAGATTGGTAGCAGTATTCTTAGTGGATTTCTTAATATAGTATCATCATCAATAATACCAATAACTCCACTTATAGCATTAACAACATCTTTTATTCTATAGAAATATCAAGCAACATCCTCACCTTCTTCTATTTTTGTATCATCAAAGTTACCTCTAAGACTTTCAGATTTGGCTCTCAGAACATTTGTGTCTCCTCCATAAAAAGTGTAAAGAGCATCCCACATATTCTTTGCACTATCACAACCCTTGATATCATTGAACTCAAAATAATTTAGGGTGGAGGAAATCTCCAACATTACATGATTGTGTTCTTTCTATTAGAAACAATAGTCCACCAAGATAACTGAGAGGGCAGGTGAATCAGTTATCTGATAATTAAAACATTTATCTTCTTTAAACAAACTTAACCATTCAACCAAAGTAAAAAGAAACCATAATAAGATGCACTAGATAATTACACCAGATATGTTAACTAGGGAAACCCTTGATCAAAGGGAAAACCCTGGTAGGAATGATGCCCATAATATGACGTACTAATATAAATATTCCTTGTTAGAGGATGGGCCCTGTTAATATTCTATTACAACATTTAGCACATAGAGTCCCTATTAGGAGATTCCAACCCTATTAGGAGTTGTGCCAACCCTTTTAGGAGCTGTAGTACAACATATGCAATATGAGCCCATTGTCGAAACATGCAATTTTAACTACAAGAAGAGTTCACCACTCAAACATGTAGTTTACTATTATGTTCTTATTTCCTTTTCTTTGTTAATTGAACCAATCACTATTAGACCTTGAAGACTAGGTCATGAACCTCAAATCCAAATATCAAACCTTAGATCACTCAGAAAAATTTTGGCAATGAAGTTTCCTTCACTTATGCACTGCTATGCTCAACTTCACATTCTACTCTCTCTCTCTCTCTCTCTCTCTCTCTCTCTCTCTCTCTCTCTCTCTCTCTCTCTCTCTCTCTCTCTCTCTCTCTCTCTCTACCTAAAATCTCTTTACATCAATACAATTCATGTCATTCCATTGTCATCCTTGATAAAGGAAAATTTTCTTCTTTTATACCGAGTCCTCAAAACAATTCCTTGAGTTGGTTGTTAGACCTTCTCAGTTAATTATTATAGGACCACGTTAAGAACACATTATACTTAGCAAGAACATTAATCTTCTACCTTGCAACTTGAATAATTTTATGTACATGCAATACTATGAAAAGTGAACTTAGCCACATCATCATCAATATGTCTTCTTCATGTCCTCAACCTCAATCCTTAAAATATTAACTCTACTAAGAGATATAACAAGTTTACCAGAACATGCCTTTGTAAACTCTATCTCAAAATAGACATCACAAAAACTTGCATAACTTCTTCTAGACTCATCATTTCTTCTTTGATATTAATTTCATATACTAGATACTCAAAAGTATCTTCGATAACTTCGGATAGTTATAATACTCAACTAGCCATCTATACCAACTTGATCTTTCTAGTGTTCTTTTGTCAGACACCATAAAAAACTATTATGTTGACATCAATGAAAAACTCAATCATGAATGTAACATATCATCATAGTAACATATCTATAATACTCCCCCATAGAAATATCATTAGCATTCATGTTTGTAACAATCTCCCCCTTTGGCATTGATGGCAACATAGATGAAAAACATCTAGTTCCAAGAATATCAACAAAAGATTGTTCATATTACTTTTCAAATCCTCTTCATCAATCATTCTCCCCCATTGATATGTCTCAATGTACTTTTTTTTAAACTATCATTCCATGTTCTACTTATGACAAACATATTATACTCATGCCAAACTTCTAAAACTATCATGCATACTATTTTTCCATGTTGTTTTTCATGCCAAACTTCTCTGCCACTGATATCAATGTTAAAGGTTTTAGCAACCAACTTTTTTGCATCAAAATCTACAACAACTAATTCTTACTTAGCTTGAGTATCAAAACACGCTATTTAAAACAACATACAACAAGAGTCCTAGATGACTCTATCCATCACCGATACTTCCCCATACAAGAAGCATCAGCATTTAGTCCAAAAAAAAATGGTGCTCTATTAATGCACTCTTACATCTTCTACTCTGATGTAGGAAGGGACATAACCCTAAGCATACCTTGCAAATACTCAAAAGTCTCTTTGGGAAGAGGCTCAGTGAATACATCTACAATTTTCTCTTTAATGCTCACATACTCCAATCTAATTTCCTTGTTTGTAACTTTGTCTTTCAACATATGATACTTAATAGAAATATGTTTAGTCTTAGAATGCAACACTAGATTCTTAGACATATTTATCATGCTTTTGTTGTCATGATGTATGACAACAGGTTCATTGATTTATATCCTTATATCCTTTAGCATCTACTTCATCCAAATGACTTGATTGCAATTATTTACTATTTTAACACACTCTACTTCCACTATACTTTTTGATGTCCAATATTTGCTTCTTACTTAACCAAGGAATGAATCTTCCTCCAAGAAAGAGGGCTTGACCACTAGTGCTCTTTCTATTATCCATATTGCCTACCCAATTTGCATTAGTATAAGCACTTAGAGTGAAATCACTAGATCTATCATACCACAATCCAAATTTAGATGTTCCTTTTAGATATCTAAATATCCTTTTGATTGCTACATAATGTTCTTTTCTGGGATCATCTTGGAATCTTGCAATAATTCCAACTGCATTTTCTATATCCAGTCTTTGTGAGTCAGATATTATAATCCTCCAATCATAGATCTACACTTTTTCTACTCAACAGTAGGTGTCTCATCCTTTGTAGATAACTTGTGTCTAGTTACCATAGGTGTTCCAATGGGTTCGCATGTTTCCAAACCAAACCTTTTTAGTAAATCCTTCAAGTACTTAGTCTAATAAATAAAGATTCCTTCTTTATTTTGTACAATTTGCAATCCTAAAAAATATTTCATCTCTCATATCATACTCATTTCAAATTCTTTCTTCATCTACTTAGCAAACTTCTTACTTTCTCCATCATTTCCTCCAACTATGATATCATCAACAAATATTACCAAAATCATCAAACCATCATCAGTTTCTTTCCAATATGAATTATTGTCTGCAATACCTTTGATATATCCAAGCTTTGTCAAATGTTTGTCCAACCTTGCATACTAGGTTCTGGGCACTTGCTTCAAGCCATCGAATGCTTTCCTCAATCTACATTTATGTCCTTGTCATCTATCAAAGGACATCCTTTAGGCTACTCAATGTACACTTCTTCGAATTCTCCATTCAAAAATGGTGACTTGACATCGATCTGATATACTTTGAATTTCTTCTATGTTGCATAGGCTAAGAATAATCTTACTACTTCTATTCTAATCACTAGAGCATAGGTCTCCTCATAATCTATTCTTGCTTTCTATGAGTAACCTTTACATACCAATCTTGCTTTATTTCTTAAAACTTTTCCTTGTTTATTCATTTTGTTTCTAAATACCCATTTGGTTCCTATCACATTCTTGTCTATTGGTTTGGGGACCGATTCCCACATCTCATTATTTACTATCTGATCCAATTCCTTGTTCATGGCTTGTTTCTAATAATCATCTTTACATGCTTCATCTACATTCTTAGGCTCAACTTGAGATATCAAGCATAGTTCTTCCTTTACTTTTCTTCTTTTCATCACACCTTTGTCTTTGGTTCTGATGATCTTCTTGGATGGGTGATTCTTTATCATATTCTTTCCTAAAGTAGGAGTTGTTATCTCAACTCTTGGCTCTATTGAAAGTTTCAAGCTTTGTTCCTGCCTTGGCTCTCCTCCATTCTAAAAATCATGGTTAGTCTCAAGAAATACCTCATCATTCCTTGGCTTAGTAACAACATCATCATTTGAATTCTAATCAACTATTCTCTCTTGTATCCTAAATTTTTCATCAATTCTCATATTTGCACTTTTCATAATAGTCTTAGTTCTCTGATTATAACATCTATAAGCCTTTCTTTTCAATAAATAACCAAGAAACATACCTTCATCACTTCTAGCATCAAAGATACCAATATCATCATCTCTTTTCATATAACACTTACTACCAAAAATTATGAAATACTTAACTATAGGTGAGTGACCAAACCATAGTTCATAAGGGGTCTTGTTTGTGTCTTTCCTAACTTGCACTCTATTCATAGTGTAGACTATTGTATTCATAGATTTTGTCCAAAATATCTTGGAAACATCATTCTCTACTAACATAGCTCTTGCAACTTTTGTAACTGACATGTTCCTTCTCTCTATAATGTCATTCTTCTCAGGGGTTCTTGGAGCTGATAACTATCTTTTAATTCCATTTTCTTCACAAAATATGTTAAACTCATTTGAAGTAAATTCTCCTCCTCTATCTGATCTTAAACATTTAATCTTTATATCAAATTCATTCTCAACTCTATTCTTGAATATCTTAAACTTATCAAATTCTTGAAATTTCTCTTTAAGAAATGCAACCCATGTCATTCTAGAAAAGTCATCAACTATAATCATAAAATACCTTTCACCATATAATTCTTTAGTCTTTGTAGGTTTGTTGAGATCTGTGTCTACAATCTCCAACTTTATTGTAGTGGTAAACTTCTTGCTAGGAAAAGAAATGTTGTTATGCTTTGCCAAAACACACTCCTTACAAATTGTGTTAGTAGGATATACAATCTTTCACAAATCTCTAACTACAAACATTCTACTAGTCTTCATGATATTGTCAAATTTTATATAACAAAATCTCTTATGCCATAACCAACTATCATCTACCTTTGCAACCAAACATGTCATTTCAGTAGGATTCAATGGAAATACATTTCCTCTAGATCTAGTTCTTGTTCCAATTACCTTTCCATCTTTATCTTTGATCATGCATGTCTTCTCTATGAACTACAACTGATAACCTTTTTCTACTACTTGTCCAACACTGAAAAGATTTTTCTTTAAACCATCAACATAGTATATATCCTTAGTGTTATTTTTACCAACAAGAGTTGTAGATCCAATACTTATAACTTGGCATGTTGCATTGTTTCCAACTCTAAAAATGCCTCCATCCTGACTTTTGAAGTTAACAAACTTGTTCATATAACCATTCATATGATGTGAACAACCACTACCAATTATCCAATCAAATTTCTTCTCAACCTATGACACCAAAGCTACTTTCTTTGGACTTTCTTCTTTAATTTCCACAAATCCAATTTCATCATCATTATCACTTATTGCTTGTTCATCAGAATCATTGTCTTCATTTGCATACAAATACTCTTTTTCTTTTCTATATTTGTAATTTCCCTTATACTTTTTCTCTCTTTTGGGACACTTAGAATCATAATGACCTTATTCATCACAAGTCCAACATTTAAATATTTTCCTACCTTCTTTTTCTCTTTTTACCAAAAGGGCTACTCCTTCAATCTTTCTATCCTCTTCAAATCTATTGGTACTAGCAAAATCTCCTCTAGCACTTGTGCTCCTTAATATACTAGGTCAAATATTTAGGGAACTAAAAGTTGTCTTTGTTATGGTCAATTCTCTAGACTTTCTAAGCTCATTCTTAACTACTTCAAGTCCTCCAAACAATGACTCCTTTGTGAAATCTTTGATACAAGATATCAACAATTGTATCATCTAAACTACTAACTTAAATGGTGGTGTTAGAGTTTTCAATATCTTCCATATAACCTCATCATCTTCTTTGGTTCCTCCTTGAGCTTTGACACCTATAGTAATTTCTTATATCCTTCCTACATATGTTGTCACAAATTCATCTTCCATCATTTTAGCATCTTTAAATGTACAAATCCAAATTTTTAGTCTCAACTTCTTAGAATGTGCATCACCTTCAAAACTATTTTCCAAAGCTTTCCAAATCAAATGTGAAGTAGCAAGTTATTTTAAATTATTGTAATCAATTTTAGGAAGTGCAATCAATATTTCTTCTCTAGCTCTCATGTCACATATAAAAATATTTCTTTCTACCTAGGACAAGTTTCCAAATCCTTTTTAGCAATGATTGTCTTCACTAATTTTGTCAAGATCCAATATCTCAAACCCATAAACAACAAATGTGTCTTCATCTTTTCCTTCTAGCTATCATAATTTGTTCCATCAAACTTTGGTCTATCTTTCCTAAACATGTTCACCATGTATCTCCCAAAGTTGTTAGACTTTATCTTCAAGGACCTAACTCCCTAGTACCAAATTTTAGAAACAATAGTCCACCAAGATAACTGAGAGATGGGGTGAAAGTTATCTTAAAATTAAAACATTCATCTTTTTTAAACAATAACCATTCAACCAAGTAAACATAAACTATAATAAGATTCACATAGACAATTATACCAAATATGTTAACTAGGAAAACCCTTGATCAAAGGGAAAACCCCGATGGCAATGATGCTCAAAAGATGATGTATTAATATAAATATATCTTGTTAAAGGATGGACCCTATTAGGAGTCTATTACAACATTTAGCACATAGAGTCCTTTTTAGGACACCTTGAATCCCTATTAGGAGATTCCAACCCTATTAGGAGTTGTGCCAACCCATTTAGGATTTGTAATACAATGTATGCAAGATGAGCCCACTGCCCAAACATGCAGTTTCAACTACAAGAAGAGCTCACTACTCAAACATGCAATTTACTATAATGTTCTTTATTTTCTTTTTTCAACCAAACCAATCATTGTTAGACCTTTTAGAATAGGTCATGAACCTCGTATCCAAATATCAAACCTTGGATCACTCAACAAAACATCAGCAATGAAGTTTCCTTCACTTCTGCACTACTCTACTCAAATTTGCATGTTGCTCTCTCTCTTTGCTTACAATCTCATTTTATCAATATAATTCATGTCATTCCATTGTCATCCTTGATAAATTAAAATGTTGTTCCTTAATACTGAGTCCTTAAAACAATTCCTTGAGTCAACTATTAGACCTTCTCAATTAATTATTATAGGACCATTTTAAGAACACATTACACTCAGTGATAACATCAATCTTCTACCTTGCAACTTGAATAACTTTCTATACACACAATATTATAACTAGTGACCTTAGCCATGTTTTCATCAACATGTCTTCTTCATGTCCTCAACCTTGATTCTCAAAATATCAAATCTTCTAAGAGATATAGCAAGTTTACCAAAACATGCCTCTATAAACTCTATCTCAAAATAGACATCACCAAAACTTAAATAACTTCTTCTAGACTTATCATTTCTTCTTTTGATGTTAACTGTATATAGTAGATACTTAGAAGTATCTCCCATAACCTTGGATAGTTATAATACTCAACTAGTTTTTCATACCAACTTGATCTTTTTATTGTTCTTCTGTCAGATACCACAAAAAATTGTTATGTTGACATCAATGTCAAACTCATTCATGAATGTAACATATCATCATAGTAACATATCTACAATACTTACCCATAGGAATATCATCAGCATTCATGCTTGTAACAGTTTCTTCTTTTTTCAAATCTTCAACAGTTAGGGCTCCAACAAGATTGACATACTCAATGATAATGGTAGATTGTGCATGATCTCCAAGACCTCATAGGTGTAGCTTCTTTAGACTTTTCCATGAAGGGAAGTTGTCCTTGTTTAGCTTGGGTACCTTTCTTTTTGACATCCTAATATTTTACTTCTAGTACCTTCAAACTAGTCCTCTTAAGTAGACGGCTCTTATACCAATTGTTTCTTTAGGGGTTCATTTGTTTGTTGGAATATGATTTAGGAATTGGAATCTAAAATCCTTGATCTTGGATTCTGGAGCTTGAAATTCATATTACGATTTTTGGAATTTTTTTAGGAATTATTTGGTTCAAACCCAAAAATAATTGATATTTAGAATTTGTTATTCCAAGCCAGTTTGGTTCAAAATATGAACATATGATTCAAAAAATGAATAGAAAAGTTATAGTGAGAAAGGTAATTCATATCTCTAATTTTTTTAAGAACCTTTTCATGGTGCTTCTCAACTCCACACATGTTGAAAATATTGATATTCTTTGGAAAATAAAAATTCAAGAAAAAGTTAAAAAAAGATGAAATAAATTAGATATGTGTAGTACTAGTTATTTTATTTAATCCAAACATATGAGTAGGTGAAAAAACAGCCAAAATTTTTCCTCCAATTTTTTAAAAAATAAAATATTTGTACGAATTTCTACAATAATCTTTCTAATTTCTTCAAGCGACACATGCTAATTTTTACAAATTGGCATTCAAAGGGTGCCCAAAGTAGATGCAAATGGTATCATTTATTGAAACACCTCACTCTTTCATTTATAACTCAATTAAATTTCAAAAATATGTGCAAAAATAGGTGCTCCCAAATGGGCATCTGAATGCCAAACCCAATTAAATTTTACTTTAGTTGAAATCCTCATTTTCAAAAAAAGGGATTTAAAATGGGACTTCCAAATAACAAGTATTTTGAGTGGAGACAAAATTCTTGTTTTGGGGTTCAAATAAGGATATCGAATCCACATTTCCCCAAATTCCAATTCCTATTTTGCAAACCCAAACAATGGATTATAAATTTTTGAGGATTTCAAATTCTAATTCCCACTCAAATCCATGATCCAAATGGACCCTAGAATAATTGAGAGGTGGTGTGAATCAGTTATCCAAGGTCTAGATGTACAAAAAAAACTTTTCATAGCTTAGTGAACCCAATTCCATAGAAACTTATTATGCATGCATCATTAGATCATACAATGCTTAAACTTTATAGGTTACTGTCCTAGGTCAAAATAACTTTTCAAAAATGTAAACATGAAACATAACATATTCAATAACACATTTGACACATGGATTTTATTTGGAAATCCAATTTGGGAAAAACTACCAATAACATGCTACTAAGTCTCACTCTTCTAAAGCGATGCCCTATGAAAGGCCAACCCTATTAAAGGTTACAATACACACTATAAAATGTGACCTAGTTAGAGGATTTCAATCACCCTATTAGGAGTGAGTCTTGTTAAAGCACATTAGATCATTCACATGGAATGTCACCCAGTTAAAGGATTTACAAATGATTGTTAGCTCAACCTTAATCCAAAGGATTTACCCTAGACTAATACAATGATTAGAAAGTAATAGTAAGGCTTGATTTGATAACAAATTACAACTCACTAGCAAATTAAAAATCATTTTTTTAATCCTCCATTCTCCTTGGATTTCACACACTTCAGCTCTAATAACTTGTTCACCCTTCAAGCATTCATACTCTTAATCTTTGTTTCTTTTCTTGCCAATAGTAGTCTCTTATGTTCGGCCATTGAATGAAGCAATACCCTAGACTCCTTGTCTTCCTTAGGTTCTCGTACATGATAACCTTTTCTTCTCACCTACTCTCTCTCTAAATAGAGATTTAAGATCTTTTATCATTCAAACTTAATTATCCATTTTAGGATTAGGTAGGATTAGGTGAGATTCAATAAATCTACCCACTTTTCCATTTGGTCCCTCTAGAAACTTCTTCTCCACTCCTCTTTGAATTTGACTCAAAATGGTTTACCTTGAATTCTATGCCACTATATCATCATAGTTATCTGTCACATGCTTCACAAAATTCAAGAAAACAAAATACTCAACTTAAATTTGTCAAATCTACAATTTAACATGAATATTGGCACTTAGCATCAATATGATGTCTCTCAGCTTCCATATTGTTCTTCCACTTGTCTTCCATTGGTTAACTCAACAATTATAAAAATTTATTGATGCCTGGCATCAACTAAACTTTACTCGGCTTACACTAATTTCACTCATAATACACTAAAACTTCACTTTACTCGGCTCCAACTAATTTTTTACTTGGCTTACACTAACTTTTCTCATCACCTACTGTCCACTCGGTCAAGTTTTTTAGACTCAATTCTTCTTACTTGTTCTTTTGGACTTAATTAGTGCATCCAACCTTTGCAGCCTCAAGTAGATAATCAATACACTATATCATCATTGTCTTAACTTATCTTTGTACTCCTTTTACATATCATAACTCAACCTTTCCTCTAGGTGTTCTTGTTATATATTTGATCAAAAACTCCTCATCAATAAGATAAATGATAGTACTCAAATCAACTAAGCAGTTGTCTTACCAACAAATAGTAGGTTTGACATCAATGACAAAAAAATGATTGAAACATTACAATCTCATACTTGTATTAATATTTTCTCAACAAATCCATAGCTATAGCTATGTCACTATGAAAATTTATTAATCATAGTGACATAAAAATGTGATGAAAACCATGTCCCAGTGCATCAGTGTAATCTAGAATGCATAACTTTTCTCAGCCATTAGATCAAAGATCAATCGAAGGTTGTCGCTATGTCATTGTTCCAAGATGCAAGATATTTAACCATAGTGATATAGCAACAAGATGACATGTGGAGTGTATGGGCCACTTGAAGTAAGTGAAGTATATATTTTCTAGTCTTTAGATCTTGGAGAGATCTATGGATGTAATTATGTCACTCAGAAGAGTTGCTTAAGTTTTAACCATAGCGATATAACAACATGGTGACATGTGTCCCATAAACTATAACCATTACATTAGGAAGGTTAACAATGAAAAAGGTCTCCAAATTTCATGAAATTATTCATTTGACTACTAGGTTAGAAGGCAAAAAGTAAGTTAGCTTGCAGATAAAGTCATGTCCGTCAATTTTTTATGGATCAATGACCCCTTTTCAAATTTTTGAATTAAAACATGCACTCTTGCTCACTGTGAAACATTTATGTGAATTGAAAGCCTCTCATGTGAATTTATATGAATTCTATAATAGAAAATTTGATGGTTTCATTCTGACAAAAGATTGCTGAAGAATTGAAGTGTTGTGCTTGCTAAAAAAAAATTTCTCTATAAAGCCGAATGTGAGTTTCTACAACAGCAATAAATTGCAACAACCAGATATGAATTTTTTGATCCTACAAATAAATTTTCTTCCCACTAAGAATTTGGATATCTTTCTTCTTTTTCCTACAATTCCTCCTAAGAATGGTTTCTCTGGGAAAAGGGATTACTAGCATAGGAATATTCATGATGATTTCCTCGAATAGTTGAATGAGTCTACTAATGACATCCTGAAAATAAAAAAATTGGTCCCTATAAATCCAAGGTTAAAGATGATGAGGTTTTATATGATAGAGAAAACTAGACTAGAGATGCAACAACATCTAAAACTAGATTGCAACTTTTCAACAAATGGTTTTCAGGAAGAAAATTATTTGCCCCGCATGGCAATATTTGGAACTTTAACCTAGGGAAACTAATTGTCCCTAGAGTGTTTATGGATTTAGAACTCCTCACTTATATAGGCTAAATGTATGACCCAATAACCAAAACTATAAGGGGGCTAAGCAAGGAGTGTTTGGTAAAAATAACACCCAAGGAAATTTAGGAAGTATTTGGAATGGATTCTACTTCACAATATCATAAGGTCACTAATTTTCAGGGGTTAGAAAATGAGTATTAGTCTTAGAAAGAGAAAAATAGGTGGGGGTTATTGAGGGGACATCTTGCTAATATTGGAAGTTTGACATTAGGCATAGCCTCTAACTGGGAGCCTTTTAAGAAGTAATTTTTCAACTGTTGTGCTATATATATATATATATATATATATATATATATATATATATATATATATATATATATATATATATATATGTCCCTATATAGGGTTTTTAGTGAGGACAAGTAGGATTATATGCCAATAAAATTCATGTATATGATGGTTCATATTTCATCTTTTTGGGTTAGTATCATTTTTTAGTTTGCTTCTTTTCTAGCTAAAGAAATCTATGTAGGATTAATTGGGATTGCAAAAGGGAAATTTGAAAAAATATTTGGATGTTATTCTATATTGATGCATATGTTTACTTTCAAAGGAGTCAATTTCTTTGAGAAAGAAATGAAATTGACAAGAGAACATGAGGGAGAGCCTTTGCTAGTTCAATTGTGGAGTGTAGATATGACATGGGATGTAGGTGAGGCCTGTTTCATGAGGTTTGACAAATATTCTACATCAAGGTTGAGGATTCTCTTGTCAAATGATAGTCCAAGGATTCTTAAGTTGTTTTTGGATTTTATTAGACCTATAGGCTCTCCTAATAATTTTAAAGTCCCCATAATTGGGTAGATATTATTCCATATCTAGTGTCTATAGCTTTTAGGGTATATAGATTTCAAGGGACCCCACATGTGTTTCCTTATCAACTGCCTTTTAAGGTAGGCTTAGCAAGAATTTTATGGAAAATAGGTGGATTGTAGGAACTAGAGTTAACTAGTCAATCAAGAGGTTCCATTTTTTCAACATGCACTATTGTACACTAGTTTGTGATCACAAAGGGTGCCTAGGTATTTTTGTACAAAATTTTGAACCCCTAAAAAGTTTCTACCTCTCATGCCAGATTCAATGACAATGAGATATTTTTTGAAATATTTAGGCAAAGGGAAAAGGCCAAGGTTCAAAAACATGATTTCTACTATCTAGAGGATATTATCATAAATGAGTTTTCCTTATAAGAACAAGAGATAAAGAAAGAGAAGCGGAGAGTTTTTTGTAGGGTACTAGAATTTATAAACTATTTTCAAATGGATTATAGCTCATTGTTAGAGGCCAAAACGATAATTAATAAGTGTAGACACTCAAAAATGGTTTGCACCTATGGGTTAATCATATTTTTATACTAACTCATCACATTTTCGCATTTCACTAATTCTAATTTTTTGGCCAACTCGATTATGTCTCAATGATGTCTATCATCATTCATATCCCCTTTTGCATCATTTTTAGATCATTTTAAAATCTTATCTGCTCAACCCAAAACCATTTCAAACCATTTTAGAATCATATTAAATAAACCAAAATCACCCCAAATCAACCTGGAATCACCCAAAATCAATCATAATCAACCCAAAACATGCCAAACATCCCAAATCTATCATCATTTTTCTAACCCTAGGTATTATCATGTCTCTCAGTGCCTTCAAAACCTATCGAATCTATTAAATTTGACCTTTGTATTGTCATGGCTCTTAGTGCTAGGTCAAACTATCATTTTGTTAGTTGTTTGAAAATGCTGGAGGGTTTTCAATTATCCCACTGAGAAATTGACATATCTAGGGACAGCTAACTCCCATTTTCAACATGTCATTTCTAACAATAGGCCAACTGTAAGGCATGACCCTTCTCCTACTTCAGGCTCTACTAAACCTAGGTGGGTAAACCTCAGATTCAATTGATACTGTACCAGTGCAAAACATATGCCTGAATCTATTAAGTAGATGAGAACCCCTAATTCTCCTAATAACCTATGTAGTAACAAAGAAGTGTAGTAGCAAATTACAACTCTATGAAATGCACAAGCTGAGTGAGGGTTAAAATATTCTAGCTCTTCAATGTAAAAATGGAAAGAACGTTTGATTAATAATGTTGATATCAGCAAGACCCAAATATAAACAACAAAACCTAATGATCCTATCTTTGATCAGTGCCTTATCTATTGGGCAATTAAATGAATTACAACCATACATCTTTTGGAAATCTCAGATATATTTCTAGATCAAGATCCCTGATCTATCTTTCACCTTGTGAATAGACATCTGCATCAAAATGAATCCCATACTTAGACTATCCTATCATAAAATCTATAAATCCTATGATAAACATCAAACAATTACATGGTTCTTTGTTCCATTAGCAAGACATTTTAACCACATATGTTCAAAAATGAAATGCAACCTAATTCATGCTCTTGGTTCACAAATTAGAAAAGATCACATATCCATGAGTAGGAGACAAGATGCAGACTGAATTTAAAACCCTTTTCTGCACTTTATTTGTTTTCCTTGAGACCAAATACATGAAAGACGTACAGAAATACTTCACAAATCACTTAACAAATCTGAACTATCTACATAAAATATAAATTCTTCTCATACAAGAAGAAGTTTTGAAGAATTTGGTTTCACAATAAAACACTGGAACCCTACTGGTATTACCCAGAGAAAACTGCCAACCCTTACAATGAAAGAAAGATAGAAAGATATAGGAGGAGATGAATTCTTGGATCTATTATGCAACTGACATCTATCCACTTGAGATTCCCTCTCCTAGTAAAGAAAATATTCTCTCTAACCTCTCTCTTTCATCTGATCTGATTTGATTTAATCATTATTCTGTAAAAAACTTCTAAATATCTCAGCTAAATGATGAAACCTTTATGCAACAAAAAATTGAACTACATTATGAAATGTTGGAAGAATGGAGGTTTAACTATTTATAATGTGATCAAATTTGACCCCAACTAAATTTTAATTGCCTTTTAACCACATTCAGGTCATTACCTTGCTAGAAATCACAACTGAACTCTGATACCTAAATTCGGTTGCAAGATAGGAACTTGAGACAAATCCTCCTATAGCTTGAACCAGTGGCATTTTATGCAAAAATTGACCTTAGAATCAGAAAGTTAGTCTTCTCATGATTTCGTTGATATATAACATCGCATATTTTGCCTCTCAGAAACCCATTATATCTCAATTTGAAAAATGTCCCCCTCTGCTAAGAACTCAGGTCTACACTTTTGAATTTCAAAAAAAAATTTAAAAAAATCTAAAGTCTAAACTTTAGAATTTAAACTTTTGAATTTAAAATACCCTACATGTAACATTCTTTTCAAAAAATAGTTAAAAGTGACACTTTAAAATCATTTATTTTTTGCCCCCATATTGCCCTAGGGTCAATCTTCCTTTGACCAAGCCCTGACATGTGCCACATGGCACGCTACCACTGCCCACCCATTTCCCACATCATTTGCTAAAAAGGCATGCCCCGTCGCCCCTTGGCCCCTAACTAGATCATTACTTCAAAATGTGTCTCGAGCCCACTGCCACGTGGCACCCGGGTGCATTCCCACATTGCTTAAACTTTGTGCACTTTATTAATGTGGGAATGCACCAACCACATGATGTGCCACATGGTGCAATCCTTTGCGTTAGCACCACATTGTCACATGTGGACCTTCATTCAAAATGATTCCTCCTTACTGGTGCCAGCTGAGCATCCACGTCCAAATCAACCACAAGGGCCCCACACATACATTGTGACCTCTCAAAAGGCCTTGTCTTGTAGACAACCTATGAGGGTTAAAATATTCTAGCTCTTCCATGTTCCTTTCATCATGGGTTTCCCCTATAACATCACTATTGGCTTTCACTCTTACCTTACTAGCATCTCCCATGTTCTCTATTCAATGTGTGGATTCTTTCTTTTATTCAGACTTTGGGAAAGCTTGTATCTTAAAGTAAATGGCTCTTCATGGTCTATGTCTATCAATTGTATTGGTGCATTTTTGGCTCACTTGTACCTTTGATGTTTGTTTCCTATTGAGTTGGTTGTATTTGCATGCACACAACTTATGGAAACATCCTTTCGCAACTCTCTATATTCCTCACCAGTAATTATAGGCTTAAATTTCTTATTCTGAATCATTTCTCTATCTTTTGTAAAGTTTTTATATAGCCTATTCAAGAAACCTCTCTTAGATTAACTGTGGCATGCATGGGTAGAGAAGAAAATGAAGCTAAGAATATAGGTGAGTTAATTGCAAGAGCCAAATGAGATACTAGTTGTTTGGAAAACAATGGCACAAGATTCAGAAAATCTACAACCTTCTGATCATCTTTTACATATTGAAACCATAATAATTCCACGTCTTTTTGAACTCTTATACCATGCTTGAGTTCTCTTCATCCTTATAACTCCTTTGAACCCTCACATCCCTAGAGTTCCACTTACCATATTTTTGTTTGTTCAGAAAATCAAAGGAAAATCATTGATTGATGGATATAGTGACGATAAATATTTCAAGCATCTTAAGACTATGACTTTGATTCTTGCTTGAAAAATCTTCACAGGCTTTTATTCTTGCTTGAAAAATCTTCACAATTATGTTCACAACTAGAAACATCAACATTGAAAGAATGATTACATCTTTTTTAAAAAAATTCTTCCTTTCCCATATCTAATCAGTCTGATGCAATTAGTCGGGCCCCAAAGTGGGTCCGGCTATTAAAAAAAATTGTTTCTAAACAACTGAACCATCAAACTAGCCCATTGATTATCTCGAACTGATTAGAATCAAGTTTGATCACTGAAAAAAGAATTAAAGCTCAATTTATCACTTTCTGCAAACTATCAAATTTGCGTCAGGAGGTCCATTGACTAGCCTTAAAAACTGACCCAAACCTCTGATCAGGCCCTGAAAACTAGCACAGTGACTCTCTGTTTCGCATTCTTGCACCCTGTCAGATTTTGTCTCATGAAAAAATTGGGATCAAAAGATATTCACTATCAAAGCTGACCTCTTAGAACTTTCCTACAAGAAAACATGTCATAAAACACTAAACTACGTTCAGATTTAGCTTTGGAAACTGGGTAGACAGACACTTGGGAGGACAAAAACTAGGATGTTGGTTCACTATCACAAGGAGAATATAGATCTACAATTTGGGCTCATGAAGAATAACAGAGCACAAATGGCGAGCGGTCAAAGTAGGCTAATAGGATTTTGCAAACTGGAAACACTGACAAAAAATATTTTGTGAATGGAAATGACCTGGGAAAGTGTGCAAATGGATTTGTCAAGACTTAAAAACTGGCATACTTGGAGTATCTTTAGAGGACAACATAGGGGTACAATTCATTCAGTCTTACCAATCACAGATCTCAAGATATAACATACCAAACAGGGCTTCCAAAAAATCTGCACTTCATGACACCAGTAAAAAGATAGAAATTGTGTTTGAAATCACGTTTGAAAACTGATCAAAGGGTTTCGTCATGAGATGAAACTTGAAACATAACAAGTCTCTGACATCTAAAATGCAACGCAAAAATAATTTTAGCATTTTGTTCAATTGGGTCAAAGTTATAACTCATCAAACAGGGCTTCTCAGAAATATAAACATTTTGCAAATGTGTGAAAACAGTAAACTACCAACTTTGAGGGATTCAAAACCTAGTCAAACAAATTCAAAATGACTCAAAATCTGAAACATAGGTTCTAAGGTATGGAAACTAGACATTCCCAAAGTGAAAAATCACAAAACATTTCTAGGTGCGAGATATTCATTTGCAAACATGGCCTCCTGTCGTTGTTTGACACATGGGTAAAATGTAGATTTGACAAATGCTCAAAACAAGACTTCACGAAATGGCTCAGAACGTCAATTTAACTTCATGAAACAAGTGGACACACCAAATGAAGGGTTTTAGAAATATTAAACATCTCATAGGGCTCAAAGGTACAACCGAATACATAGGCATCAAAAAGCATTTATAGGGCTTGAAATTCTCAATAGTGCTCAAAATCGGGCTTGTAATTTTGAGCTCCAACACATTTTTATCATCTGATCATTGACATTGTTGAGTCCCTCAATGTCAAATCATGGAATTATCATATCAATTTAATAACATTCACAATGTTTTTTGATGTTATTATGATCAATCCTATCAATCAATTTTGATCTTGTAGTAATTACAATGTCTTTTAAATACTACATATTCTTAATTCATGTCATGTTTCCTTAGCATATTATCAATCCTAATTAGTCATTCAATTTTACCATGGTTTTGGTCTACCTGTCATCATCTTAGTCGACCTACATAATCATTACATTTCATCAAAGAATATTGTCACATTTATCAAATCAAATTGGCCAATCGTCTACTAATTTTCTCTATAGGATTAAATAACCCATGATTCAACCCTATGTCATTTCAATCATTTTCCATCTTGCATACTAATCATTCTTCTTAACATACTCAATTAATTGATATTTATTAATTAATAGATTCATCTTTCTTCACAAACTATGGAAATTCTCAATTTTCTAAGTCACATTTTCCATCTCTAATTTCCAAATTCCAAATTTCCATTTGTGTAGAATAATGAATTTTTAATTCAAATATTCCACATAATCTTGACATCATTGTGATACATGGGCATGACACATCATATATTCTTCATTTGCACTTGGCTAAGATATTTCATAATCTATATATCCTTATTTTGTATGCAAATCTATATTTAGCCTTCATCATCATAAATTCTTGGCTATAAGTGGCTTTGAGTTATCACATGATGCGTTATAGATCCTCTTCCATTTATAGGCATTTTGACTTCCATGCATCATACAATATTACATTTGGCATCTTCTATCATATGTGTCATGGATTTCCTAAAGGAATCTCTTGCCAAGTTGCACATTTAGGGTGACCAGTTCAATGCTCTCCTCTTGTGTTTTGCTTATGAAATGAGCCACATTTCTCTCATTTCTATTCCTTGAGTCCTAATGCTTAAGACATAATCATTTTGACCTTCAAATCAATCTTCTAGTATTCTCATAGCATTATCATATCATAGGATTTTGCTTTTCAATTATGTGCATTATAGGCAATTGGAGCTACATCATATGGAGAAGCAAGGACACGGGGGTTACAATTAAAGAAGAAGTTTACTTTATGTTGCTTCCTTTATTTTGGTTGGCTTTCATCATAGACTAGATATGATAATACTATGAGAATACTATGATACAATGTGATTTAGAGTGTTGTGTCAAAGAACACTAACAAAAAATCAATAAAATCATGCCCCAGTATCGATGGTGTATATGGGTGCCCCCTCAAGAAATTGACCAAAAAGGGTGTATGATAGATTGATTTGTTGAAAATGAGAAGAAAAATCCATAGCAACTAATGGATCTCAAATCAAAGCTGACATGTGAAAGTTATGGGGTCTAGAGCACAAAAAGGTATCCCAACCAACATAGAAAGTGCTTCTTTCACATCCATCTAGGTAGAAATAGACTATAAAAGGGCTTGGAGAGAGTTTTAAAATCATTTTCACCCTCACATTTGGTAGAAAAGAGCTCTAGAGCAATCAGAATGGACCAACTACACAGTGAGAAACATTGTGGTGAATGGGTGTGCACCTACAAACAATGGGTAGATGTGGGAGCTTTGGTGAGTCAATTGAGGTTGTCTTTGTGTATTTTATACTTTTTTGTGCTTTATATCTAATTAGGGGTTAGTCAGAGGTCAAATGGGGCCCATCTAGGGTCTCAAGGTTAGTTTAAGGCATCAAAATGCCTAACTACACCCAAAATGCATCCAATTATGCAATGGGTGGACTTGGGGGCCCCAACTGTACCCTAGGATGCTCTAGGGCTCCAAAAAAGCTTTGAATGACTTTGGGCACACAAGAAAACCCTAGGATGCTATCAAAAAAGGGTTGAATTAGTCAAACATAGAAAAATTGATCAAACTTGGTCAAACTTAGAGCAAATGTAGGTAAAACCTAGTTGAATGTTGACAAAAAGTGATGCAAAGGGCCAAAAATGGTGTAAATGGACTCATAATGACCCAAAATTTGGACCACATGCTCAAAACCCTAGGAAAAGTTTAGAACATAGGTCAAATTAGGAAAACATGTTTAGAAAAAAAAGTCAAACTTAGTCAAAACTAGCTCAAATTTAAGGAAAAGTTGATAGATGGATAGGCAAAGGGTCTAAATGATGCAAATGAGCTCAAAAAAACCTAAAACTTGGTAGACATGTTTAAAACCCTAGAAAGAGTTCAAAACATAGGTCAACTTAGTCAAAAATGATCAAAAAGTCAAATTGTTAAGGTTAAACCATGTATACAAATAATAATTACATGTAAATATAACCAATATCAGAAAATAACAGATCACACAAAAAAAGAACACAAGACACCAAGATTTAACATGGTTCACCCAATCCCTAGGGTATGTCCACCAAATAGCAAGTCAAATAATTTATGATCTAGTGATTACAACCTGATTATAATCTGTAATCCCTTACAACTCAATACTACCACAAGAACTAATTTTTGCATCACCTTATGAAATAATCCCTAACCCTAAGCCCTTTTATGCAAGTATTAAATTGTTTTAGGGTTATAATTAATAATTATATGTCAGCTCAAAATCTCGATAAAATAGGGCCCAAAAAAATTTTGAGCCCCAAAGAATTTATGAAGTATGTATAGTACTTTTTTTATCATTCACCACAATCTAACACAAATTTAGTAAAACTAGGTCAAATTTGGGTCAAACACAGGTTAAACTTGGGTACAAAGCCACATAAGCTTGACATAGGCTATATGGTTATGAAGGGGAATCTGCCTCTACTGCCAATGAGGGGACACAAGCCTCAGAGGTTGATATTGTGGCATTAGATGACTTCTAGTGAGTGTGAGATCATGGCAGGACTTAAACTATATCATATTACTTTCATGCCTAAGGTGAGAGGGAACAGAGCCCTACTAAAAACACTAACAAAGAGGTGGCACTCAGAGACTAGTTCTTTCCATCTACCCATAAAGGAGGAAACTATGACCTTAGAGGATGTATGGCAGATCTTTTAGATTCTAATTCATGGAGAGTTAGTTGTGTATGACCCTATGACAAGGCGAGCGAAACTACATCGGTTGTTTGGATGTGGAGATGCAAAGTTGGGGATGTGAGATTATGAGATCAGATGGGAGCTACTGGTGGGGGAACATGAGTGACTAATAGATGTTATTTATTGGGTTATGGAAAAATTGCAGATACTAGATAGGCATGGACATGGATTCTCTATCAAATGGGGTCGGGTGTTAGAGAGGATGGTGATGGATGGGACCATGTTTGCATGGGGACCTTGCATGTTGGGAATCTTATACTACTATCTATATTAGGTGGCATATAGAGGTAGACTAACATTTAGTACTAGATGGAAATTACTACAGATAAAATTGTATGAGCATATTAATGTCTTCAGGTCACTTGTAGAGAGAGAGCTAGTTGAGGATATGCCTTATTCATATAGTTACAGAGGCATACTAGCATGACAATCACTAGGGTATACTCAATTCTTTAGGCATACTAGCATGACGATCACTAGGGTATACTCAATTCTTTAGGCATCAACTAGATACCATAACACAGTTCATCTAGAGACCATATAGGGATTTCCTGAGGTGGGACAATGATGAGATCCATCTATGATGCTATAGACAAGAGCACTATCTGATAGGGCACATAGTGATTGGTCATTTGGTAATAGAGATGTACCTACCAAAGTTGGTACATAGATAGTTTGGGGAGAGATATGAGGTGCTAATAGGTCTGGCATTGTTTGCATGGTCCAGAGTAGAGATCTGGGAGTGGAGTGCACCTATCAAGATGCAGGTGGCTTACACACAGTTAGAGGCACTACAGCTAAGGGGGTGGGGAGCAGTAGCAGATGTAGTGGATGTAGGCATGACAATGGCATATGATAGGTAGTTTATGTAACATCATCTAAGGCCATTGATAGATCCAAAAGTATCAATATCATGAGCAACATCTTAGGTAGAGTAGGGTGAGGAGGAAGATAATGAGGGGGATGTAGAGAGGGATGAGAAGGAGGATGAGGAGGATGGGGAGTATGGGTAGGAGAATGCTAATGCAAGGGATGATGATGGGGGGGATGATGATGAGAAGGAGGATGGGGATAAGAACAATGAGGGAGGTGATGAGGGAGATGAGGATGAGGGATATGATGACGAGGAGGGTGAGGACAGTGGGGGTGGAGATGGTGATGGGGATGGTGATAAGGGAGAGGATGAGGATGATTATGAGGAGGTTGGGGATGATAAAAATGAGGGAGGTGATAAGTATGACATAGGTGTTGTATATTTGAAAATGTGGCCTATGCTAACACACATACTTCAAAAAAGTCCTTTGTGGATTCATCTCGAAATGAACATTGGATTGTTCATCCAAAAATCAATCGATAAGGCGACCTGTTGCCTTCTATCTAAAGGGATTTTTCTTCTTAGATATCCTCATATTTGAGGTTTAAGCAACCAGACCCTCTAAGAACAAAGGATTTAAGAAATGAAATTAATCTATATGATTGTGCAGATTAATCTAGAATGAGAAATGCATTCTAATCTAGGAATAATTGAAAAAAAAGTAGATTAACCTATGCATATCAAGATAAATGAATTTAAACTAAGAATGCAAGATGTATGCAAAAATTTGAGCAAATGTGAGCAAATGTGAGTATGAATTTCAACAGCAATTTGATGCAAATTCTAATTCTTCCCCTAAAAATCAAGAGATGAAGGTCTCTTAAATAGACTTACCTGAAAACCTCCAACGGTTGAGATCGATTTCAATCAACGGTCAGGATTAAAGGTAAAGTTTAGTCATAAAGGAAGATTTCCAAATTAAAGGGAGTTAACTAACTCAGATTTGAGTGTAAGAGTCAGTCAACTCAGATAGACTTTAGTGTTAGAGTAAGTGATCTGAGTCATTTCCAATTTGATCAGTAGTGAACTAGGAATTTCCCTCTTTTTAACTGAAGAGAGATTTTGGAGAGATATTTAATTTAATAAAATGAGATATGCTCTCATAAATATATTTTCTTATTAATTAAATAATTCTATTTAATTAATTAGAGACACTTTTCTTATTTAATTAAATAACTTCATTTAATTAATTAGGAATGACTTCCCATTTAATTAAATAAATTTTCTTAATTAATTAGAAGTAGCTTCTCCATTTAATTAAATAATTTTGTTTAATTAATTAAAAATAGGCGTATTTATTAAATTAAATAAATTTAATTCCATAGTACATTAGCCTTAGGAGATAATTTAATTTAATTAAAGTATAAATACTTAATAATTAAATTAAATCTTAATCAATAGGTTTAATGTGACTAATGTGAGTCAATACCATAGGAATTAAATAAAGAGTCTGATTAATGCAGATTTAGGTTTTCTGCATTTGATAATTAAGTCAATTAGCGAGTAGCAGAATAAGAATTGCCTAGTGACATAGGACTTTAGAATCGATCAGAAATATACCAGAATTGGTGATCATGGAAATAAGCCAATTTTGGGGTATTACATTTTGCCCTTCTTTGAATGAATGTGTGAACAGCACATTCAATTCAAATAAAATCAGAAAGCATGATGCAAAGATGAGATTGGTTCTGAAGTTGATGATACGAAGACCAATTAATAAGCTTTTAAGGACTATCTCTAGAATAGAGCTTAATCTCAAGGAATCCAAACAAAATGCCTAGATACCTAAAATTGATAAGCATTTAAAAGGTTTCTTCAAAATGAAGTTTGACCTTTAAGGATCTAGATAGAACACCTAGATACCTGAGATTGATAAGCATTTAGAAGATTATCTCCAAAACGGAGCTTAACCTTCAAGGATCCAGATAGGACACCTAGATACCTAAGATTGATAGCATTTAGAAGATTATCTCCAGAATGGAGCTTAACCTTCAAGGATCTAGATAGAACACCTATATACCTAAGATTGATAGCATTTAGAAGATTATCTCCATAATGGAGCTTAACCTTTAAGGATCCAGATAGAACACCTAGATACCTGAGATTGAAAGCATTTAAAAGATTATCTCTAGAACAGAGCTTAACCTTTAAGGATCTCGATAGAACACCTAGATACCTGAGATTGAAAGCATTTAAAAGATTATCTTCAGAACGGAGCTTAACCTTTAAGGATCCAGATAGAACACCTAGATACCTAAGATTGAAAGCATTTAAAAGATTATCTCTAGAACGGAGCTTAACCTTTAAGGATATAGATAGAACACCTAGATACCTAAGATTGAAAGCATTTAAAAGATTATCTCCAAAACGGAGCTTAACCTTTAAGGATCTAGATAGAAAACCTAGATACCTAAGTTGATAAGATCCAATTATGAGTCTCAGAATCATCCCCAAAACAAGGCCTAATTTTTAGGAGTCAGGGTTTAGACTGTCCCAATACCTATCCACTAAAATCAAACCAAAAATGTTCTAAGATGTGATCAAATGATCAAAAGATGAAACAAGTGATAATGATGCCAGAAAGAGGGGGACAATATGCCCCGAGTGATAAGATGCCCCAAGTGATAAGGACATAAGATGGGAACCATATGCCTCAAGCAATGAGATTGTGATTGAGTTGAAATTCAGTTCAATGATGTAATCATCCTGCCCCCTCAGAAGCGGAATCGAAAGATGACACAGCAGAAATATGACGTAGGCAGCATAAAGATATATTGTAAAAATCCAAGATTCAGTCGAATATGGAAGAGATTAGGATGATCAAAAGATGATTCAAAGTCAATTTAGCATGCTTCTGAGGTCCAAAAGACCAAGTTTGACCATTAGTTGACTAGAATTAAGCAAAGTTGACTTGAGTTGAAGATTTTCAAAATGAATTTTGAAAATATGAAGAATTTAGAATTGAAAGGATTCCAGGAATCCCAAGATATCAGATAAATTCAGACTGCACAAGCATTTGATCGCATCGGTCCCCAAAACTTCAAAATGTATTTTTGAGGCACTTAGGTGTGTTAGATTTTGAATTCGATCCAGAAGAAAAATGAGTTCAGAGCAACCAAAGTAGCCAAGAGGGTAATTAATTGATCATTTGTGCAATTGTGGAGAATCCTAATATGTTTGAAGATGCCCCCAATCCTTCATCACACAGGGGAGAAATAGAATCACAACTAAATTGTGTGCATATGCAAGTGAAGTATGTAATGCAAGACTATGTTAAATGCAACCCTAGGTCTGGTTACCAAGCCTCAATGATTTATCATCACTCGACATAGAACAAAGATCATATGTTATAAAATTCTCACTAACATTGAAATCATGGGAATATGAATAGAACATATGTTATAGGTTTGTCGAGATTAAATGTAAGCATTCAAGGCACAAGCAACCAAAATGACCAAAACATTTGTCCCTTTTAATGTAGCAAGTTAACATAAGCATTAGAGCATAAACGCTATGATGACTAGAATGTTGCTTGCATGGAAAATACACCAGATACATGAGAGATCCATCTTATGCTAAGTATTTTGTATTTATTCTATCCACAACGACCCTTGTGTTTGTAACCTGAGACAGAAGTGTGCTAGATATACTCACAGTGATCCATACGTTCACTTAGCAGGACGAGTATTAGTATTTACTATAGCATGAAGATTTCACTCCAACAAACAAAGAGAAGAACCAATGTTATTGACATATTCATATAAAAGGAGTTGAGGTACACATGGCCATCTAATACAAGATGGAGGCTCTTATAGTGGACACCCCTTTTATAGGAATGTACCAACTTGTTGGAACTAAACCATAGACAGAAAGCAAAGAAAAGATCATGCCCCCAGTCATTGCTTCTCTAGTTGAAGATGACATCATTGAGTTGCTCGAGGAGATATGATAAAGCAAAAAAAAGCAAACAAAGCAAATGCTCAGTATATCCAAACAAGTATGTCTTTTTTTTTTAAGTTCAATGTTTTGGGATTGATGTCAAGTGTTAGTGTCTAGAACACATTTGAAAGAAATCTCTTCAGTAGGGTGACAATAGTAGGTAGACACAGTCAGAACGATTGGTGACTGAGGTCAAAGAAGAATCTTCACAATGAAGAACCTAAGAAGGACTAAGCAACAGTAGACAAACATAGCTAGGACGACTGGTGATTGATGCAAGAGAGATCTTCCATAAAGGAATCTGGAGACTCAACCCAAGCAACAGTAGGCAGACATAGCTGAAACAACTGGTGACTATTGAAAAAGAGATTCTATAAGAAGAATCTCGAAAAGAGTGACACTAGCAACAGTAGGCAGACGCAGTGAGGACCACTGGTGACTGTCACGAAGGAGATTCTATGAGGAGAATCTCAGAAAGAGAGTGACACTAGCGACAATAGACAAATGCAGTGAGGACCATTGGTGACTGTCGCGAAGGAGATCCTATGAGGAGAATCTCGAAAAGAGTGACACTAGCGATAGTAGGCAGATGTACTGAGGACCAATGGTGACTGTCGCGAAGGAGATCCTATGAGGAGAATCTTGAAAAGAGTGACACTAAGGGGGAGTGCCCCCTAGCTATGACAAGACACAATCCATGGATACATGAGTAGAAAGTAGGAAAAGTAGGAAAGTGAAAGCATGAAAGCAACTGTACAAAATAGCCAAAAGATGTGCTGCAAGATGGAGCATTGGGAACAAGAAGCACCTGTTTATCAGGTTTTCACCTTCTTGGTAGAAATTTCTATTTTTTATTACCATGATGCCTATTTCTAGGTTTTCACCAATGGCACTTCTTTTTTTTTCAATTTTTTGTATTTTTGTCTTTTTGATTTTTTTTTTTTGTATTTTTGAGATTTTTCATTTTTTTGGTGTTACCAAGGCACCTATTGCTAGGTTTTCACCAGGGTAACAATTTTTTTTAGGACTTTTTTTTTTTTTTTCAGGACATATAGATATGTACAAAGAGCTTACTGATTTTAGATCAACTATAAAACCGCTTCAGGTGGAGAGTGTTGACAGGTTCTTTAAGCACTTCTTCCTCGATTGTGGAAAGCTGATAAGTGCCAGATCCATATACTATAGTAATGATATAGGGACCGAGCCAATTTGGTTCAAACTTTCCTTTTTGCACTTGTTGTTGTTGATTCTTAGGGTTCTCTCTTAGCACGAGATCACCTAGCTAGAAGTCACATGGCTTGACCTTTCGATTGTAGCTTCTGGCTATTCTTTGTTGATATGCTCATAGATGATCACATGCCACTTGTTCTCATTCATCCAGTAACACAAGCTCTTGAAGTCAAGCTATCCTATAGTCATCATCAGTGATAAGGCCCTTCATAGAGATTCTTAAGGTAGGAATCTTGACCTCTATTGGAAGCACAACATTCACCCCATATACCAAAGCAAAGGGAGTCGTGCCCATTGGTGTCCTGATGCTTGTCCTATATGCCCACAGGGCTAGATTGATCTAGAGATACTAGTCTCTCCCTAACTTACTGACTGTGCAATGAAGAATTTTGAGGATCGCCTTATTGGATGCCTCAGCTTGGCCATTACCCTGGGGGTAATAAATGGAAGACCAATGTTGTGTGATCTTGAATTTCTTGCACAATTCCTTGAGGTCTTTATTCTTGAATTGTCCTCCATTGTCAGTAATGATTGAGGATGGTACACCATATCTACAAATAATGTAGTTTGTGATGAAAAGTGCTACAGTTTTTCCATCAGCAACTGTGAGAGGTACTGCCTCTACCCATTTTGTGAAATAATCTATAGCCATGATAATGAACTTATGTCCATTAGAGGAGGTTGGGTGGATCTGTCCCACCAAGTCGAAGGCCCATTGTTGAAATGGTCATGTTGTAGTAGAGGGAATCAACTCTTTGGCTGGAGTATGGATGAGATTCTCATGTAACTGACACTACTTGAAGGACCTAGCATACTTGATAGCTTCTTGCTCCATTTTGGGCTAGTAGTAATCAGCACGAAGGAGTTTGTGAGCTAGTGTCAGGCCATTGGAGTGAGATCTGCAAATGCCCTCATGAACGTCAATTAGTGCACATTTGGACTCTTCGGGTTCTAAACACCTAAGTAGTGTTCCATCGAGACCTCTCCTATACAAATCATTAGCAATAATGACATAATGTGAAGCATTATGGATTAGGTAACATTTCTCATTCTAGGTCAGACCTTTCAAAATGGTTTGATTACGAAGGTATGAATAGATGTGATGGTAGCAAGATGATTCTTGTCCTATAATGGAATAGATCATCCTAGAATTAGGGGTGTTATAGGCTAGGTAGTGTAACACTTCAACCAATAACTCATGTCGGAGATCATTTTCAAGCATTTGTAGCAGAGAAGCTGGAGTGGCCATGGCATCAGCAACTTTATTATCTGCTAGAGGGACTTGCTGAAAAGTGATGTGTGCAAAATACTTCTTTAAGTCATCAACCATGCACTTGTAAGGAATTAGTTTCTCATCCTTTGTTTGGTACACATCATTAACCTGGTTGACAACAAGCTAAGAGTCACCAAAGATATCTAACTGATCCACTCTCCATTCAACTACAATTTTCATGCCATTGATCAAAGCCTCATATTCAGCACTGTTGTTTGTACAAGGAAATAGAATCTTGTATGCTTTGGGAAATGAGTATCTCTATAGTATAATGAAGAGTAATTCAGCACCTGATCCTTGTTGTGTGAAGGACCCATCAAAGAACATAACCCATGTGTGTTGCGTGAGTGTCAGAATTGACTCATCTAGGAAATCAATGTTCATTGGCAAAAGACTTTGTATGGGTGCCTCAGCCAGCTGGTCTACAATTGTCTGTCCCTTAATAGCCTTGCATTCAACATATTGGATGTCAAACTCACTGAGTATCATAACCCATTTAGCCAATCTTCCTATGAGAGTTGCCTTACTGAGCAAGTACTTTAGTGGATCTATTTTAGCCACAAGCCATGTAGTGTGGGCAAGCATGTAGTGTCTCAAGTTTTGGGAAGCAAAGACAACTGCTAAACAAGCTTTCTCAATAATTCTATTGTTTTTCTCATAAGAGACCAATGTTCGGCTCAAGTAGTAAATAGCTCTTTCAAACAGAATGCCTAGAGATGTTTCAGTGGCTAAAATGTATAAAAGCAAAGGCTTCCCATGAATTGGAGGCATCAGGATTGGTGGATTCACAAGATATTGTTTGATCTGTGTTAAGCTTTGCTCACAATCCTGACTCCAATTGAATTTCACACCCTTATGTAAGGTCTTTTTGAAGGGTTGTGATCTATTCACCAATTGTGAAATAAACCTATGAATAGATTGAAGCCTTCCCTGTAGTCCTCTCATCTGACTGATGTTCCGAGGTGGTGGCATGTCCATTATTGCTTGTACTTTCTCCAGATCTACCTCAATTCCTTTTGTAGAAACAATGTATCCTAGCAACTTTCCTGATGTGACACCAAATGTGCATTTCTTAGGATTGAGCCAAAGACTGAACTTTTCCATACAATCTAGGATGGGACCCAAATCTTGTAGATGAGTATTGTGTTTAGCACTTTTGACCAAGGTATCGTCAACATAGTCCTCCATGGTTCTATGCATCGTATCATGGAAAATTGTAGTAACAGCTCGTTGATACATAGCACTAGAATTCTTCAAACCAAATGGCATCACATTCCAACAAAAGGTTCCCCATGCACATGTGAAAGCCATTTTCTCCTGGTCTTCTAGAGCAATTTTTATCTGATTGTATCCAGAAAAACCATCCATAAGTGAATACATCTCATAGCCAACCATCATGTCCATGATCATATCAATATTAGGGAGCAAAAAGTAATCTTTAGGACATGCCAAGTTAAGATCACAGAAGTCTGTACAAACTCTAATAGATTTATCATGCTTGGAAACTAGAACAATATTGGATATCCATTCAGCATAATCAATTGCACGGATGAAACTAGCTGTTAGGAGTTCCTCCAATTCTGCTTTGATGAGCAATGCAACGTGAGGGTGCATTTTCTAAAGCTTTTGTTTAACTGGTTTGATGCCTGGTGCTATGGAAAAATGATGCATGATAAGATCAGGATCCAATCCTAGCATGTTAGAGTATGTCCAGGCAAAATTTACTTTATTTTCCTTAAAAAAGGAAATGAATTGTTCCTTCTCTTCAGGTGATTGTGACTATGCCAGATGTATCATATGAGGATGTTCTTATGTGCCCAGGTCAATTGATTGTGTTGGCTCTATCAAAACTGATGATCTCTCCTAAAAGTGACTGGGAAGGACATCAAATATCTTATCCGCAGGTGCCTCAGAGAGGTTTTCACCCTTGGATATGTCTTTTGTTTTTACTTTTTTGGGTTTCAACACTGCCACAATGTGGTTTTCACCATCAAACCTTTTGCATTTTTTCTTTTTAATTGTTTGACTAAGATATTTGATGTCAACCTCAGTCATGTTGATGCTCTTCTCATTGGTGGAAGATGTTATAGGTTCGATAGCATTTAGGTAACAGGCGAGACCATAGTCATTCTAGAATATGGGGACTTCGCTAGATGCATTGAGGTTCCAGTCTATAAGCTCAGGATGTGTGAGTGAGAGAGTAGTGGCTAGTTCAATTACATTCATAGTATATTCATTAAGTGCTTGGACCAGTAATTTGAGACCTACGAAGACCTCGTCCATAGGTGTGTTCAAATGCCTCAGAGTACGAATGTTAGTAATTGACGATTCTAGGAAACTACTTGAACCCAACCTAAGTGACCTAACCCTAGATGTTTCACCCACTTTGATTTGGTTTTCATAGAAATGCACTTGGTCAATGTCTTTATCAGTAGTCACTTCTCAAAGAGAGTCAAACTCATATTCCTTAGAATCAGTTCTACATGGCGAGAGATTATAGAACTCCCCAATAGTGATAGGGACATAGTCACCTTCATCCTTTGGGTTCTTACAGAAATACTCAACATGGCATGACTGACTAGATTCTCCCATTTCTAAATGATATTTGAGTTGCTCAGTATTGTCCTTAGAAGAATCACTAGTATCATCCATAATGCTAACATGTGGCACAAAGTCACCTAGTTCAGCAAAGAATTTAGTGATATCATAAGGGATAGGATGAGGATAGGAATCCTCATCATTAGATTCTTCCTCTTGAGTATCTGACTCAGCTTGTGACTCATTTTTAGATGAACTCTCAGGTGTTGGTATGAATTTATTTGATCCCAAATGAAAAGGGACCTTCTTAAATCCTAGGCCAGTTGTATCATGTTGCTTTGAGATCTTTCTTTGATAGGATCAATTAGGCCATTGTTATTGCACCCAATAGGACTAGTTCCCTTGTAACCAAAAAAATTCATAAGCCTAAGACTAGGTCCATATTTCTTAGGAGTGATCTCTCAAGCTTGTTGTATTAGGTCCACTGGAGCCTCTTCTCTGTAAAGCCATGCAGCAATGGCTCTATTTTCACTTTCATCTTCTAAGGGAACTATAGCCTTGAAAAAAGTACCATTATACTTGGTCTGAGGTGTCAGCACGAATGGCTTCTTTACTTCTGAGGGTTTCCCATAATGTCGAGGAGACTCTAGGAGAGATGTTAATGATAGCACTAGTTGAATGTGATACTCTCCCTTACCAGTTTCTTTCAGTTTGAATGACTGCTCAATTTGTTTCAACTTATTGTTGTGATAATTAGTAGACTCACAGTTAGTAGGAATGAAAGTTTCAGCAACTTTGAGCATATTACAGGTGTAGCTAGTAGTGGTAGGAATAGTAACTTCGAAGCCATGAAATGGGAACTTGATGCATTTGTGGTATGTGGATGGCATAGCGCGCATCTCATGTATCCATGGCCATCCTAATAGAATGTTGTAAGCTAAGGGAATGTTAAGCACCTGACAGGTGACATCCCTTTCAATAGGACTAAAGCAAATTAGTAAAACCACAAGACCTAGAGACTTTCATTCCACTTCGTCATATGCTTTGATAGTGGTCTTTCATCGAGGATCAACAGAGTCCTCAAAATAATTCAATTGTCTAAGCAGAGTAGTAGAGACAATATTTAGGCCAGCACTATTATCAATGAGTACCCGACAAACATGTGTCTGATGGATCATAACCTCGATGTGTAGAGGTTGATTGTGTAGGTGACTCAGCGAGTTGTCATCTTCTTCAAAAAAAGTCATAAGGTATGGCAAGGTCAGGTGATCTACCATGGATTGAAATTTCTCAAGATCAAGATCTTGAGCAACATTTGCCTCAGCGAGGGCTTTATCCAGAATCTACCTATGAGAAGGCAAGATTTTAAGTAGCTCAAAGATGGAAATCTGAGCATTAGTTCATTTCAGTTGATTGAGAACACTATAACTAGTTGCGGTCAAGTTCGTTGTAGGTTTTGCACCTTTGCCAAATGAACCCGCAAGGGCTTTGTCTTTGTGTTGTTCAAGATCTAAATTAGGAGGCACAAGGCCTTTGAGCACCAACTTGGTGCATGAGTGAGTAATGGCATTAGCACAGTGTTGTGAAGGCATATTATCCATTTCATTGGAAGTAGGGCCCCTCAAGGAAAATGGTGTCTTGGGTTTGTCATTATCTTGCTTTCCCTTAATGGTAATAACATCACAGTATTCAGAATCTACAGGTTGAACCATGTGAATGACATTCTCATCATTGGAATATGTATAGTTGACCTTGTTGTAGGGTTGTGGTTTTGAAGTGTCTCCTTTTTCATAAGCTAGGAAAGGTTCTTTGAATGCCTTGTGATCCAAGTTTCTGTTATGTCCATCTACCACAAGATCACCAGCATCAATCATGTCCTAGACTTTATGGCATAAGTTTATATAGTTGCTAGTTTTGTGTCCCTTGTTTTGGTGATACTCACAAAATGAGGTCTCATTCCACCATGGTGGACAAGGTTGTGGATCATAGGGACAAGGGTTATCCATTGGTGAAATAATCTTATGTTGTAGCAATGTTTTGTAAACCACATCCAAAGGTTCTCCTAAAGGCGTATACTCTCGCTTGGGGCATTATGTCCAAGAGTTTCTTGGTTTTTTCCCAGACATCTTATTGTCAAGAGGAGGTTTCTCATCATTTTTGGCCACTTTGAGTCCATCTATGAGATTAAATGCAGCTTTAGCAGGTTTGGGTGTGACATTGTCAACAACTCCATCATGTACAATTTCTCGATTCTTGTTGACATGTTTTATTTTATCCCTGTTGGAAGTGGAACCTTGTTTTATGTCTCTCTAAAGAGTGAGTTCACCTTTCTTGGCCATAAATTCTTTGATACGGATAGCCTATGTAATCATGTCTTCAAAGGTACATGGACCTTGTAGTTGGACTATATACCCAAAATCAGATAAGAGGTTATCAGTGAAAATGTCAAGCTTCTCCATTTCTGGGATTTTACGAGAATACTTAGTGTATAGTTGTCTCCACCTTTGGAGGAAAGTGAGGAAAGGTTCACCAACCTTCTATTTAAGGTTGCATAGATCTCGAATATTGACAGGATGTTGAATGTTATGAGAATATTGCTGAACAAAGAGATTGGCAATTTTCTCAAACGTCTTGATACCAGGAGGTAAATGTGAGAACCACTCCAAAGCCTGACCACCTAGGCTTCTACGGAATAAATGCATGAGGTAGGTTTGATCATGTATAAACTCCATAGAGAAAGAACCAAATTCCCACAAGTGATCTTGGGGATCAGTAGTACCAAAGTACTTGTCATATTTGGGTAGTTCTACACCTCATGGGAAAGGCAACATGTTTATGCTTTTGTCAAATGGAAATGGACAAAGAGTGTCCAATGTGTATGTCTTTGTGGATTTCTCTTTCTCATACATATGTCTTTGTGGGTTTCTCTTTCTCATGCATCATCTGATCCAATTGGTCTTGCATAATTTTTAGTTGTTTTTGGAGTTTAGAAGTCTCAATTTCTTCTTTAGGCATGATAATAGTTTCCACATTGAAATGAGAGGGCAATTTAGCTCCCTCTTGGGCAAGTTTGAGAAAGTACTTTTCTTTCTCTTCATTGAGTAGGATTCCCATGACCTTTTGGAAGTTTTTGTCTCTTTGACATTTTACTATGTGTTTAGGGAGTATTTCCACCTCTTCCTATTCCTCATCGGTGTCATAGTCTTTCTCTTTCTCTTTGTCATTTTTAGGTCTTTCTTGATGTCGACTATGACTACCATGTTCAGGTTCATGATTAGTCATTATAGGAACATTTTTAGTTGCAATGTGTTGTGTTTCAAAAGGTCCTCTAAAAAAAGGATCAGACATCATGTTTGGTAATACAGGATCTCTACCTATCTCAATATCCTCTTGGTACAAAGGATTCCTAATTTTTTGCAGGTTTATGGAAAATGTTCACTGAACTCGAGATGACCTAGCAGATGAGGGGGATCGTGAAGATGCCTTACTAGCTGAACTAGATAAAGATTGCGTAACGAAACACAAGCGACCTTTGTTGCGATTACGACCCCTAGCATGACCACATCTAAGGTTATGGGGATAAAACACGTTGCCATGTCTGGTTGCGACAGTCATAGACAAAGACAAGAAGCTAGAACCTGGACAAGGACTACACTAAGACTGAGTCTCAAAAAGGACAAGATAATAGTAAGAATGCTATTCACTAAGGCACAAATGGTCTGATTTAAAGGCTAGAATATCTAGAGATTATGTCCAATGCAACACAAAGTATGAAAAGCATTAAGAGAAGGAAAAAAAATAACTAATGAGATGAGACTAGTCAAAGTGCAAGATACAAGCCCTTAGCAAAGTAAAGTGTTGTTGTTTCAGGACTATTTGTAGACAAAGAGTGACAAACAGACGCAGAAAAAGGTAGTGTGCAGGCCACAGATAGCTAAAATAGACCCAAAGTGACACAATATCTCACGCAAGAAACTTTTACAAGTCGCACAAAGAAGTTTTCAGAGTCATGTGAAGAAGTTTCCTGTCTCGCGCGAAAGGCAATGACAGTGGTTTAATTTCGCACAAAGAAGTTCACAGAGTCACGTGAAGACTCATGACAACAATTTAATTTTGCATGAGAACAAAATCATTTCACACGAGGACAAAATGATTTCGTGCGAGACTGAAAAAGTTTTCACGCAAGAAGGTAGACCGATTTTGCAACAGTGACTAAATTTGACAAGATTTTTGGACTTTTTAGACATAGTAGATAGATTTATTAGACAAATCTGATTGGACAAGCAACAAGGTTGACTGAGTAAGATTTTTGGACAAATTTTTCAAGTTTTCAATCCAGGAAAAGTGTTTAACAAGACAGTGGGAAGCAAGCAATAGTTGAAAACAGTCCTACTGAGGACAAAGCAACTCGACAGGATAGAGGAGTCTTGACCTTTGTTTGTTGTAACTAGTTTGGACTTTGTTGATGACTTGATAACAAACACATTTTATCCCTAGAAATAAAAATTGGTAAAGAAGTAAAAACCTTTGTCCCACATCTTATACACATGCGTGTACCTCACACAGTCGTGTCATCCCCTAGAGGGTGCCCATATTTTTGGTATATTCAAAGGACTCAATAGTATATGCTAAACGAGCACCCTTGTGGCAGGGGACGAGTGCATATACCCCCTTCAAATGTCTAGTAGCATGCCTATGGTGAGTTATACAGGAGAGATTCTTCCCCCTCCTTGCACAAATATTATGCCTCCTTTTAGAGGTGAACCGGGTGGCTTCTAACTAAGAGGTTTTTACTTGGCTTCCTTTTGAATTAATCCTCGGTGGCTCCGCAAGTGAAGTTGATGCCAGCAGCCCAAAGCAGCATTTGAAAGTGCACACTACTTTCTTAACAAGCGAGGGGCCAGCGCCAACCAGTGCATAGATAGAGCTTCCCCTTGATATGCAATATCAAGAATTAAGGGGAAGAAATTAATCTGGCTTTGGAGTCTTTTTCTCTAAAAAGTATCTTGATTATAGTGAGTTGGAATCTTTGACAAAAGGAGTGTACTCACTTGGGTCATTCTCACAGGTTGGATCACTCTGGCAGGCCCTCTAAAAGATTGACATGGACTGGTGGTTTAGATCTAAGGGTCTGAGTTTCTAATTTCCCTCAAGGGGAAAGAGCATAATCCTCTACCTTATTTCCTTGCCAAAACATGCAAGACAAATTAATTACTGACTTGGCTTAATCAATCCAAACTCATTCTTCCTTAAAGATTTTGATTCCCTTAAAGGAAATCATTGTCTTATCATAGAAGAGAATAAACTTTGGAGAACCACCAAGCTGCTTGCCTTCTTTGAAATGTCATCTTTCAGAAGCATCTAGGTTTTTTATTCACTCTTGGTCATGACCTCCAAGAAATGAAGAGCATATTCCCCTATTCTTCCATCTTGCACCCTAGGAAGTTCACAAGCCCCTAATTAGAGTAGTTTTGAAACCAGGAAAAGAAGACACAGATTGTTTTGTGGGTTTGAAATATGATCTTTGACAGGCATATCTTCAACAAGTGTCCTGCAAGCAAACAGTCAGTCCATTTTCAAGTGGGTTTGTAAAAGGAATCTTTGGCAAACATTCTGCAAACAACAGTTAAGCTACAAGAAATCAGAGAAAAAATTCAAAATAACATACGTTAGTAAAATTAGATAATCTGTAAATCAAAAAATGCTTAAAACTGAAGCTGTTGCTACAAGATCTCGCGCGAGATCTTTGACAGAGCCGCGCAAAATTATTTCAAGCTCATGCAAAATTTCTTTACAACTCGTGCAAAGTTTCGCATGCTCAGGAACTTTCTCACGTGACACGCAAAGAATATTCTAGTGAAGATTTTGGATTCTCACATGAAAATGAACAATCTTGTGTGAAGATTCCTGAATCTGTACAGAAAAGTATGGACAGAGAACACGAAAATGATTTTTAAAATGTAGAAAGAGGCCAAAAAAGTTGATTTTCTCGGCCCCGCGGTGGGCGCCAGAAATTTATATGTGAAAATGTGGCCTATGCTAACACACACACTTCAACATGGTTGTTCTATCTGGATCCTTAAAGGTTAAGCTCCATTCTAGAGATAATCTTCTAAATGCTATCAATCTCAGGTATCTAGGTGTTCTATCTGGATCCTTGAGGGTTCAGCTCCGTTCTAGAGATAATCTTCTAAATGCTATCAATCTTAGGTATCTAGGTGTTCTATCTGGATCCTTGAAGGTTAAGCTCTGTTCTGGAGATAATCTTCTAAATGCTTATCAATCTCAGGTATCTAGGTGTTCTATCTAGATCCTTAAAGGTCAAACTTTGTTCTAAAGAAACCTTTTAAATGCTTATCAATTTTAGGTATCTAGGCATTCTGTTTGGATTCCTTGGGATTAAGCTCTGTTCTAGAGATAGTCCTTAAAAGCTTATCAATTGATCTTCGTATCATCAACTTCGAAACCAATCTCATCTTTGCATCATGCTTTCTGATTTTCTTTGAATTGAACATGTTGTTCACACATTCATTCAAAGAGGAGCAAAATGTAATACCCCAAAATTGGTTTATTGCCATGATCACCAATTCTGGTATATTTTTGATCGATTCTAAAGTCCTATATCACTAGGCAATTCTTATTTTGATACTCGCTACTTGACTTAATTGTCAAATGCAAAAAACCTAAATCTACATTAATCAAACTCTTTATTTAATTCCTATAGTATTCACTCTCATACAAATGTATATGTGAAAATGTGGCCTATGCTAACACACACACTTCAACATGGTCCTTATTTGTGGATTCATCTCAGAATGAACATTGGATTGTTGATTCAAAAATTGACCGACAAGGCAACCTGTTGCCTTCTATCTAAAGGGATTTTTCTTGTTAGATATCCTTAGATTTGAGGTGTTAAGCAACCAGACCCTCTAAAAATGAAGGATTTCAGAAATGAAATTAATCTATATGATTGTGCAGATTAATCTAGAATGAGAAATGCATTCTAATCTAGGGACAATTAAAAAAAAACTAGACTAACCTATGAATATTAAGCTAAATGAATTTAAACTAAGAATGCAAGATGTATGCAAAAATGTGAGCAAATGTGAGTATGAATTTCAATAGCAATTCGATGCAAATTCTAATTCTTCCCCTAAAAATGAAGAGATGAGGGTCTCTTAAATAGACTTACCTGAAAACCTCTAACGGTTAAGATTGATTTCAATCAACGGTCAAGATTAAAGGTGAAGTTCAGTCATAAAGGAAGATTCCCAAATTAAAGGGAGTTAACTAACTCAGATCTAAGTGTAAGAGTCAGTCAACTCATTACCTGAAAACCTTCGACGGTTGACATTGATTTCAATCAACGGTAAGGATTAAACGTGAAGTTTAGTCATAAAGGAAGATTCCCAAATTAAAGGGAGTTAACTAACTCAGATCTGAGTGTAAGAGTCAATCAACTCAGATAGACTTTAGTGTCAAAGTAAGTGATCTGAGTCATTTCCAATTTGATCAGTACTAAACTAGGAATTTCCCTTTTTTGAACTGAAGAGAGATTTTGGAGAGATATTTAATTTAATAAAATGAGATATGCTCTCATAAATATATTTTCTTATTAATTAAATAATTCTATTTAATTAATTAGAGGCACTTTTCTTATTTAATTAAATAACTTCATTTAATTAATTAGGAATGACTTCCCATTTAATTAAATAACTTTGCTTAATTAATTAGAAGTAGCTTCTCCATTTAATTAAATAATTTTGTTTAATTAATTAAAAATAGGTGTATTTATTAAATTAAATAAATTTAATTCCATAGTGCATTAGGCTTACGACATTATTTAATTTAATTAAAGTGTAAATACTTTAAATTAAATTAAATTGTAATCAGTAGGTTTAATGTGACTAATATGAGTCAATACTATAGGAATTAAATAAAGAGTCTAATTAATGTAGATTTCGGTTTTCTGCATTTGACAATTAAGTCAAGTAGCGAGTAGCAAAATAAGAATTGCCTAGTGACATAGGACTTTAGAATCAATCAGAAATATACCAGAATTGGTGATCGTGGCAATAAGCCAATTTTGGGGTATTACAGGTGTGGATGCAGTAGTAGTGAATGTAGAGGAGGATCCAGTGGATTTCATTACGAGGACACTAGTACCAGTATAGGTAGGGCCTAGCTAGTTAGAGCTTATGGAGGTGATCAAAGGGCTTTAGAGTCTACTAAAAAAGGTTATAGAGGAGAGGGATGTGGTGATAGTAGGGAGAGATATAGTGATAGTGGAGAGGGATCAAGCAATGACAGTGAGGGATGCAGTGGTGGGCAGGGTAGAGAGGGCAATGTAGGAGTCACAAGAACTCATTAGTAGCATCAAAGATTTGAACTTCTAAGAGATGGCTATGATGATGACTAGGGAACATGTGGAGACATAGTACTAGAGGGATCATTATGATGGTAGTGCCACCAAGGGAAAGTGTAGAGAGCTATTGTTCATCGAGATCTCACTCATAGTGGACAGAGAGGACATAGAGCAGTGTAGGGGTGATGGGATCGATGAGGCCACTACAAAAAATAGAAGGGTCATTCTCGAGGCTGGATAGAGACCATGAGGCCAATGATAGCATAGGTTGACATAGACAAGCTCTTGTGTAGAGGATCTAATGGATTTCACTCAAGGGACACTAGTACCAATATAGGTAGGGCCTAGCCAATTAGAGCTTATGGAGGTGATCAAAGGGCTTTGAATTCATTTAGACTAGGTTGTAGAGGAGAGGGATACAGTGATAGTAGGGAGAGATGCAGTGATAGCAAAGAGGGATCAGGCTATAACAAAGAGGGATGTAGCAATGCATAGGACAGAGAGGGTAGTGTAGGAGTCATGGAAGTTCATTAGCAGCATTGGAGATTCAAACTTCTAAGAGATGGCTACAATGATGACCAAGGCACATGTGGAAACATAGTATTGGAGGGATCATTATGAGATGGTAGTGCCAACAAGGAAGAGGGTAGAGAGCTATCATGCATCGAGATCTCACTCATAGTGGACACAAAGGACACAGAGAAGTGCAGGGGTGATGCGACCGATGAGGCCACTATAGATAGAAAAGGGGTCATCCTCAAGGTGAGGGATAGCACAGGTTGACACAAATACACTCTTGTGCAAAGGGGCTCTTTCATAGTTCATGCCTACAAGTAGTTAGTATTGATGTAAACCATGGTCATGTACTCTAATACTTTTGTGAATCATTTAATAGATGCAACTATGTTATGATGGCTATATGAGATAGATTATGTATGTGTTTTATATGCTTTCTATGGATGCATTTATGTTTTTTTATGTGGACTTTAATATGATGACATCATGAGTTGATTTAACATATGTTATGCTTAGGAAATTATAGCTTTATTTTTGCCACATGTTTTTCTCATGAATGAATGCCTAATAAAATGTAACATGACATGGAATTAATGCAAAGCAAGTGTAAAATGATATAATTGTCATTTTTATGTGTGTGTGTGTGTGTGTGTGTGTGTGTGTGTGTGTGTGTGTGTGTGTGTGTGTGTGTGTGTGTGTGTGTGTGTGTGTGTATTGCTTTGGGCTTTTCTGGACTTTTGACATATGCAAGAATGTAGGATGACAATTCTTTTGGTGTGTTAGAGTACGAGACCATGGTAGTGGATGTCATAATATAGAGGAGATGAGACAAGGAATAGTTAGTATGAGGTGAGGACTATTTCTTTCACAAAGTGCACTGTATGTCAATAGAGCTTTATTTTGATATGGAAGATGGAATGCAATGCATCATGGCATAAAGGGCCAGAGTGAAAAACCTTTTGCATAAACAAGCATGATGCAAATAGAAAATGACCTTGTCCTTCCTAAGGCATATACACATGCCCTAGACTCTTAAAGGTAAATGTTTAATAGATGAAAAATAAAATATTGATAATGAACCATCCTGAACACTCTCATAGATCAGTTTATATGATGGAGTGGCATAGGAACATGATCAAAGAAAACAAAGCAAAAATAAATTTCTCACTAAACAACATGAGCCAATAGTTATTATTGTCCATTATTACTTGTTTTTTTAGTGTTTTAGGTCTTCAGATAGTGTTTTATAGGTTGATAATGTGATAGGTCTATTGGTTTAATGGTTGATAGGTTCATAGCGACATGTTGGATTAATTTGTTGGTTTACATTGTGTAGATAGTGTGATTGTAATGGAAGTGTTGTGCTTTAAGTTTTAGTTTGTAAAAGTACAATTGTTTAAGCAAAAGAGGTGACCATCCACAATGACTATTTACAAGGTTTATTACAATTTTTTGGTAGGTTTTGTGATTTTTAGGGTTTTTTAAGAATATTTGATATTTTTGTGTGACTCATTTCTTTAGGACATTTTATCATTTTTAGTGTTTATTTTAGGAAGTTTTACAATTTTTAGTGGTCTTTTAGGATAGTTTATGATTTTGATCAATTTGTTCAAGATATTTTATGATGTTTAGTGGTTTTTTCAAGACATTTTATGATTTTTTCGATGAATTTTTTTAGGATTTTTTATGATTTTTATGAATTTCTTTAGGTCATTTTATGATTTTTATAGATTTATTCAAGACATTTTGTGAATTTTGGAATTTCTTTCCAAGATCATATGTGAATTTTTAGGAGTTCTTTTAGGATCATATTTAAATTTTTAGGATTTTTCAGGGTCGTATTTAAATTTGTTGGATTTTTTAGGATCATAAGGGATCGCAAGGGTTACCTCCAATATGATATGTGATAAGTCCAATGGATAAGATTTTCTTATGGAGATGCCCCTGCTTCAATTTCAAACTCGTGCACTATGTAGATAATGTGCCCCCAAACAAGACAAACTATGTACAAAGGCCAAAGACAGAGAATGTACAGACTAGTGACACTTGAGTAAGATAATAGTGGATATTAACTAGTTTTTGGGCCATGATCAAGGACTAGGGATGTCTTGCCATATGAAGGATATGTTTAGGAAATGACAAAAGGGATAAAAACTAGATGGAATCCTAATAGATGGAGGAGCAATAACTGATTATACATGGCGCTTGTTTGCTAGGTTTTCACCATGGTACTTGCCCAAAGCACCTATTTTCTATGTTTTCACTTTTGGATTGAATTTTTCTCTTGACTCAAATTTTCATGCGAAGATGCCTGTTTACCAGGTTTTCATCAAGGCATCCATTTTTCATGACTTTTTTCACTTTTTTTAATTTCTTTTTTCAAGACTTTTTGCTCTTTTTTTTAGGACTATTTGCCATTTTTTGATATCTTTTCAAGACTTTTAGACAAAATCATGAACATTGTTGACTAATACTAAGAAGAAATCTATTGTTGGTGTTGCTAGCTGATAATCTTTGGATCCATGACTGAGAATAATTGTGCAGGATTTGTTTTGAGTTTGTAGTTAAAATCCAACCACTAGAATGGCCTCGAGATATACCATCATGTACCATATATAAGACAGTGTCTACCTCTCATGACTCAAGGCATCTAAGGATAATTGGGTCAAAGAATTCATTGTATTGGATGTCACTAATGATGATGTACTCAAAGGCTTGTTAGGTAGAGATTTGATTTTGGGTACTGGATAAGTTAGGTAGCTAGATTGGGGATAAACAACTGGATATAAGTAAATATTGGGAGGATTGAGACCAACAACTTCCCACCTAGAGGTTGATCGAGAGAGCTCAAAAAGACTTTGTGGCATATTGAACACTGGAACACTTATATTCATGGCATCAACTTGTTCATTTTGTATCCATGGGAGATGCTTAGCTTTTTCTTTTTCACGGTCTAATGGTGCCTTCTAGTTTTCACCAAGAGACCTAATCTTGTCATTTTTTCTTTGTTTTCAATTTTGCAAATGGAAGATGGATTTGACTCCCCAAAAGATTCCAATATGTAAAATTTACAAGGAATATCTTCTTTATGGCCATTAAGTGTAATGCCTTCATAGAGTTAAAAGACATTTATAAGAGCATCATCTTTTTCAAATTGATTGAAGATTGATGATATGCACTGGTCCCAACCCAATAGTTCAGGATAACTTGAGGGGATGTCATCATCAGTGTTGAATGGGCTCTAGCTGAAGGTATATGTATGGATATCAAATTCAGTTGTATTGTTGGGTTCAAGAAAGATATGGTAGTGTGCATAAGGATTATTGATTTTAGGTTGAGTAGCCTCAAATGCCTTTTCATCATTTGAAACATTCATAGTCTCATACATGGATACTGTAGTACTAGAAGGACCTATTCATAATGGTTTGAATCCAAACCCCAAACTAGGAGGTCATCCTTGTCTAGTAATAGGTTTAGTTATTCCTTGTTTCTAAGATCCAAGACCACTACATCCATCATAACCTTTTTTTCTACATGATAGTAAACCCAGTTCCATACTTGCTAGGAGATATAAGATTGGGTTCTTTCTCTTCTTTTTCTTTCTCAATATAGATAGATGTATTCTCATAGACATGGTCTCTATGTAGGCTAGCTCCACTAATAAAATTGATAGAAGTGATATTTTGTGTATTGATCTCTGAATTTTGTGCTTGCAATAGTTGTGATTTACCATAAGATTGTGGAGAAGGTGGTGACTCCCTAATGTGGAATACTTGAGACATAAAGTATTCTCCACACCCTTTGTCTTTATTCTTCAGCTTTTCCTTGGCCTTACTAAGGAGTATATCAGGGTCCACATATTTAGAGGAATATGTGGGTTCTACTTTATTGTTTTTTGGGACATGGTATGCAGTAGCATCTCTGAGATTATCACAAAATTGGAAAGGATCCAGATCACCAGGAATGGTAACCTCCAATTTTTTGTAGAAAAACTTCATACATTGGTGATATGTAGAAGGCATCACTTTCATAGCATGGATCTAAGGACATCTTAGTATCATGTTATAAATCATTTCAGTATCTAATACCTAGAACAATATATTCTCAGTATCCAAACCAAATTTGATGGGTAATATGATCATGCCCATGGAGAAGCTTTTTCCATCATCATAGGCTTTTTGAGGGATAAACATCTTCTTTAGAGTAACCCAGACCCTTGACAACTTTAAGAGTATAGATGTTCAGTCTTGCTTTGTCATCTATCAAGACACGTCTAACCTTAGTGTTATGGATAAAGATTTTGAGATGAAGGGGGTCATTGTGGTTGGGTCTTTCTTTAGAGATATCTCAAGGGGAAAAGGTGATATTTTTTGATGTGAATAGGTTCCCAACCATGGCCTAGAACTAGGCAACATCAATGTTATCTGGGATTACTGACTCTTAAAGGGCTTGATCCAAGATCTTTTGATGTTGGGGGAATGCACACAGTGGATACAGGATGGATATTTGTGTGGGGGATTTTCCAAGATGGTCTAAAAGACTATAATCTAAAGAAGAAGGATCAATAGGTTTACTAAGGGATGTGGGTCTAGAAGAGGTGGTAGGTCTAATTGGGGCTCTAGGTAAGGTAATTTGAGTGTGGTGGGTGGCAACATCACAATGAGGGTCTTTAGTTTTTAAATTAAATGTGGATATGTGAGAGTTCAACCCATTGAAGCAATTGATTGTATGGTCATATCCAGCGTGCATGTAGTTTACATTAGCCTAGAAGCTTGAGTCTGAACTATAGGCTTTCCCTTTTTCATGATTTCCCAAAGGATCTTTAAAAGAGTATTATTAGAATTGGGTACTAGTAGTGATGGATCGACTGTGATTATATCATCATTGATAAGGTCTTGTATTTTATGTTTCAGCTAAAAACAAGACATGGTCTTGTGTCCTTTGGTGTAGTGGTAATCACAAAATTTGTTGTCATCTGACCCAGAAGCTTTAGTTAATGGTTCATCTTTGATTGGGGGTAACTATAGGAAATTATTACTAAGTAATTATTGTAGTACATTGTCAAGAGGTATCCCAAAGGGTGTGAATTTTTTGTTTTTGGTTCCAGGATGTCTTCAAGGTTTTTCCTATGTGAAAGATTTTTTTTTTTATTGTTGAGGTGGTGTTTGATTGGGAGTTTGTGAATTTGTAGGGTTTGCACTTTTTAGAGTCAATTGAGGTTGGGTTGCGTTGATCATTCATGCATCCACAATGCCATCATTGTTTATATTCTTTTTTTGGAAAAAAAAAAATTTCCTTGTCATTAGATGAGTTGGTGTTGGTGTTTTCCCTGTTGGTTTTGAGGATGCCCTTATAGATGAGAGCATCTTCAATACCATCCCTTTTTTCATCAACTTGGAAATGGTGCTTGGACTTTTGATCTTTATTTTGTACATTAAATTTGGGACTAGATTTTCAATGAATAAATTAACTTGATCCTAAGGAATCTTTAGTGACCATTGACTGACTAAGTTTCTCTAGCGTAATAAGAATGTGATAAATGGTTCTCCCATCTTCTGTTTAGTTGAGCACAAATTAGAAAGGGTCACCTTGTTTATAATGTTGAAGGCAAAGTGGGAGATGAATTTGTCTACTAATTTTGACAAAGATTTTATGTTACCAATAAGTTTGGAGTACCATTCAAGTGTGGGCCCACCTAGAGAACAAGGGAACAGTCTCATGAGGTAGGTGGGATCATTACTGAGTTTGGTACAAGAGGTACAGAATTCCCTAATGTAATCAATGGGGTTTCCTTTTCCTTGATATTTTTTGAATCTTGGTGCCTCAAAATGTTTTGGGAATGGAGGTATATATAGATTTTTATCAAATGGATTAGGATGTAAGTCCCTTTCTATGTATAGAGTCTATTTCTTTTGGACTCCCAATGCCTTGACTTGTTTAGAAAGTTGTTTGAATTATTGTAGTAACTCTTTATTAGGGTTTTGAATGATAGTTCTCTCTTCAAGTCTTTTGTGTCTATGAGTAGATTATTTTCTATGGTGAGAACTATGTCTTCTTGGTTCTAACATTTCTATGTTTGAAGAGTCAAGTGATGTGTCATTAGGTGGTGAAGGTATGTTAGTACCTTGAAGAAGAAAGGGTCCTTGTTGTGGCACACGTTGGGGTACTTGTTGTGATATTGATTACAATGGTTGTACCATAGGTTGTTGTTGTATCATTTGTTGTAGTTGTTGTTGTGACATTTGTTGTAGTTGTCATTGTGATACTTTTATTGGTTACATGTGAGACTATGTATATGACTATTGTTCTAGAGGTATCTGTTGAGGTTGTCGTAGTGTATGTTTTTGTTTTAACAAGTGTTGTTGATATGAAATTTGTTGCTCTAGGCATCTTTGGTATTCCAACTATTGTTTTAGTTGTTCTTTTTGTTTAGCAAATATAGCTTATTGTTGTTAGAATTATTTTTGGTACAATGTGTGTAAGTCAAGTGGGTTTACATTAGGTTGTGCATTAGGGATACTAGATCCTCGCACCACTTGAGGTTTTTGTTGTTGATGATGTTGATGTTGATATGTTGTATGCATGTTAAGTGGATTTTGACTTGGTTTTGCATTAGAAATTTTAAGTCCTTGTACCATTGTAGGTTTTTGTTATCTTGGAATTTTGTTATGTCCCTTAGAGGTGAACATCATCTTTGGGTCTTGATACTTTTGTGTGTTATTTTTTTCTCCTTGGGACATCATATTTATTTGGCGTTCCTTTTGGGAATGGGTGAAATTTCGATAAGGCTCTTCCTTTGTATGTCAATAGGGGTTGTTGCAATTGATGTTTCACATGGTATACTCATGGGAGGCTCCATATATAACATTTTATGTCATAACATTTGGTAAAGTTAGGAGAAAGGGTATGCTTTGTTGATTTTACTCCAAACGAGGTATGTTGGTCATCCTTAGAGTACAAGTCCCTTTAGGCATGTCTTGTTGTTGCATTATTTGATTGAGGTCAATTCATAACATCCTTTTGGGATATTTAGGATGAGTTTTGTTTCCATTTATTGATGGTGGTTTGTCAAACAAAGGATTGATATTAATGTGTTCAAACATACTTTAGAGGATTTCAATAGTTGATTCTTGGTGAGATCTTATAGGTGTCATCATTGTGTTCAAAAATTCCAAAGTTTGTTTTCCCTTGTCCACCAAATTAATCATGGGTTGTATGTTTTCAAGTTTTGGGTTGGTTTGATGTTTGGACTCACATCCCTCCAAGTATGGATTGAATTTGATGATTTCTTAGGCTACCAAAAGTTTAAAGTTCTTTCAAAAAGTCTTGTCTTAGCAACCCCTAGCCATTTCTTCATCTGTGATACCATAATCCATGTCAAAATCATCACTTAGGTGTAAATTACCTTGTATTTTTTAGGTGTTGAAGGTACTTGTGTTAGGCTGATTGAATTCAAATGGGTGAGTTCCTTCATCTTCGAGAGTTATAGGTAGACTTCCACATCCGAGTGGTATAGGTACAAATATGGGTTAAAAATTAGGACTCCATTGGACCATTCCATGTGTAGGGGAATTTCTTGAAGGAAATCTCATAGTAGGTGTATTTTTTAGGGTTGGTGGTGTCATTCCTTGGTGGTTATGATTTTGCAGATACATGCTCAAGGGGTCCACAAGTAAAGGTTGCAATGCTTTAATTCAGTCTTTGTTAAACATTTGTTGGGGTTTCTTTCTCTTCTTTTTTCTTGGACAAGTTTTAGGTTACACTTTTTTTTTGTGTTTGCACCTCAAAAAATAAGGTTTTATATAGTACTTCAGGTCTCTGAGCTGATTGTGTCATTGTAAGAGTAAGCATGATACCTAACGATGCAGATGGAATGAAGAAAATCCTAAATGGACACTCTATCTCCCAAGAGTGCACCTAAACTATCAACTATGCTCTAACATTACTAAGGGCACCCTTGGTGCACCTGGGGACCTAAAGGTAAGTGGTTGGTAGCCAGAAGGTATGCGGTTGGTAAATGGATGTGTTAGGGTGACCAATATGCAATATGTTAATGATTTTAGTGTTTTTGGGTGTTTTCTAGGGTATAGGAATGAAATGTAAGCTATGAGAATGTATTTTAGGATTATAGAACCTATAATGAAATCCCTAGTTACCAAGTGCACTCTGAAACTACCAACTATGCACTGAAACTACCGATTGTGCACCTGAAGTGGGTAGTTGGTAAAACAGGGGCATAGTTGGTAAAAATAGGGAAAAACTTGATAATCTCGAAGTGGGTATCCAAGATATGAGTATTTTTTGGATTTTTAAGTATTTAGGTGTGTTATGAAAAGTGAGGAAGTGCTAAATGAACTAGCTTGGATATGCAAGGTGTAAATGTCCTAGGGAAATTATGCAAATGCAAATGTAAATTACGTTTTGGATTTTGACTAAAAGGGGATGAAAATGACTCTATGGTATGCAAAATGAAGATTAGGGTTAAATTTTGAACTTGAGAATGATGTTATAGGTTGATATATGAAAGTTATATTATGAAAGGGAATGTATGCTAAGGTTGATAATGACTTTTAGGACATACAAAATGGGGATATGAGATCAACAGGACAAGTTAATTGATAGACAAGTTGATAAGGTTTTGAAAAATACAAGATGAAGGGGATATGAAACTAAGGTAAGTCAAAATGACATTCATTTAGGGATACTAGTAATGTGATAGGGTTATGAAAAGGGTGCATGCAAGATTTTGTACTTGAGACCAAATCTTTGGAAAGTATTTTGTCTAAGCGTTTAACCTTGTGAAGATGGACATTGGACTTTGACCAAAAAGAGATAGAAGACAAAAAGATCAAGTTGATAAAAATGAAAAAGTCAAATCCATCAAAACATAGATAGATTTTGACCAAATAAAAATGATAAAAAAGACAAAATAACTAGTCAAGATCCACCATCCATCAACATTTGGAGATACTCTAGGATTCATACTTTGTTCTGATTTTTGACTAAGTTCAAAGGTTTTGGGTTCAAAATGAGGTTTAGGGTGATCAAAATGATGGTTATGCTGATTTTATGTGAAATATTAAAAGTTCCTAAGATGAAAAATGAATTTTAGGGTGCAAGATGATGTTTTGGGTCATGTGCAAAATGAGGACCTACATAGGCTTTTGAATGCAATTTTAGGGTCCCAAAATGTAGATTGAAGGCCCAAAATGGTCTTGTTGGTCACCAAGTGTACTCTGAAAGTACCCAGTGCACTCCAATAGCACTAACTATTTCTATGGTGCACTTGGGGCTAGTTTGATCATAGTTGGCAGTTTCATGGTGCAGTTGGGACACTGGCTTGAAGGTATATTGAACCAGAACTAAGTGATTGTCAAATTGATATGCCAGAGAGATAGGTTGTTGGGGATGATATTTAGATCATATTAGATATTCATAATGAGGTTTATTACCTAAGTAATGAATCTTAAAGTGTGCACAATCAAGGTTAGGAGATGCAGAATGCAGTTTAGGACATGTTGAGAGAGGGGGACTTGTCCAGTCACCTAATGACACTCCTAAAGTCCCAAAATGATATTTGGAAGCCTAGACTAGGTTCTCTAACTACCATGTGTGCTCAAATAGATCCAATTGTACCCATAGTACACTTAGGACCAGTTATATTGTATTTGGTAGTTTCAAAGTGCAATTGGCAAGTTGGGCTAATACTAGAGTGATTTTGGGTTCTATTGTTATCAGATTATTCTTCCAAAGAGCTAAATGATAGAGAAAAATGATATAATTAGAATGAAGGTTAAAATTATGGTTATGAAATAAGGAATGAGGGTTAAAGTGTGCAAGATGAAGGTTGGAAATGCAAGAATGCAAATGTGGGAGATGCAAGATGTAAATTAGGGGTTGAAATGCAAAGACTAAGAGATGCAAAATGAAGCCTAAGGAATGAAATATGATTGATATGTGATGCAAAATGAAGACTAAAAAGATGAAATATGAGGCCTTGAGGATGCAATTATGAAGCTCAAAATATGGTGAACATAAGTGTATGCTATGCAAGGGTGGAATCTAAGTCATGCCAACCACTCCTAAGGTTACAAATCTTCATGTTTTCAAAGTCTTGAATGTTTTGGACCAAAGTTTGTAATGTTTTGACAATGTTAAAATGTTTTGACAAGGTTTGAATAGTATCCAAGGTGTAAATTTGAAAATTTGGCTTTTATCTTGATTAATGTTTTGCACACACACAAGACACAATAAGAAAAGAATAGATGTTGTTAAAGTGAAAAGACACTCCACAACCTAGGCTTTAAGACTATATCCATTGAATCCCACTTGAACTGAAGGTAACCCATGCTTATCCAAAGTAGAAAGCTTAGAATCTTGGCACCACAAGCTCACCCTTACAGCACACTCCCTTTTCGAGGCTACCAAGATCCACTTCCCAAGGTGCATTACTTCCTAAGGAACTGTTGTCTCTAATAAGGACCACAAGAATGTGGGATGTCTTCACGAGTGTGGGTGACCCCTTGAGACAATGGATAGAAAGGTTTTTGGCCTCTAAAACAAGGTATTTAGTACAAGCATTTCATTCAGCAAGTGAATAATAAACTTCCTTAGAAGGTCTCCCAGCCTTGAGCATCAAGGTTTGATGCACCACAAGGGTACTGGAGGAGAGCTATCATGTAGCAATACCACCGGCACAACATTAACTATGTCAAGTTTTTTATAGCAGTTGGTATGTTGACCTAGCTTTGGCCCATTATCGCTTCAATGTCATCCATTAGGGCTCACCAAGTGGTGAATCTTGGGTCCAAGGCAGGCCTCTTTATCAAAGTCACATAGATTTCTCTTGCACCCAAGATCCACAAATGGTGAGGGGAGAGGATATGTCCATGTAACTCCTAGGGTTATAAACAATACATGGACACTAGAAAGAAAAAAAAAGTTATGTTTAGTACACCAAATGAAGTGTTATCTAATCTAGTAAATCCAGACACATGGTTTAGACAAGCACACAGGTCTTCAACAACATCTTGCAAACAAGCACTAGTAGTTTGTAATTGATATGCCTACTCCCAATGATTTCCATATGCTACAAATAGATCATTAGTAAAATGAAATCATCTACTCTAGGTCTTAACATGAAAGTGAAACACTAGATGCATATTTTGATCAAAATAGGTGCTTTATGTAAGCCAAATGAGCTCTGACAAAGCTAACTATTCCCCAGAAGGCTAGAATGACTCAAGAAGCCCCCAAGTGCACTCAGACAGTGATAACTATGACCATGGTGCACTTGGGGCCTAGAAGGGCACAATTGGTAGTTTCTAGGTGCAATTGGGATAGTGGATGTAGACTATGGGGAAATGGGGTCAAAACACTACCCAAAACTTGAAATTTTGAAACCTACCTAACCAAGTGTGCTCAAATAGTGTAGAGTGTGCTTGTGGTTCACTTGAGGCCTAGAAGAGTGCAATTGGTGGTTTCTAAGAATAGTTGGTCAGGTGTAAATAGTAGATGGGGGTTATGGTTACTCCTAGGCCCCTAAAACTACTTCCTAGAGGTTGCAAGTGCACCCTAATAGAGTAGAGTGCACCCTAGGATAGCAAGCTACTAGAATGCATAAATGAAAGATTAAAACCATGTTACTAGGCCTTGTAATTAGATTAGATATGATAAAAGAGAGAGAACAAGCATTATACCCCTCCAAATGAGCTCCTTCCTTGCAACTACAAGCACAAAAAATGGAAACCCAAGTTAGTTAAGCATGATATTCATGTCAAGTTCACCAATACTATAATTTATTCTAGGGTACTATAATTTATATTAAAAATTTGAAAAGGATTATAGCCCTTTTTCAGAGGCCACAATAATAGTTGATAAGGTAAATAAGTTAATGACAATATTTGCAAAAATAATGGATACCTTGAATGAGAATAAATCTCTCCTCATTAGAGCCTAACCTAATAAAGAAAAAGAGGTTATGAATAGATTATCCTTCACTCCTGTTGTGGGTATAGGTTAGTTGGTCATTCAAAAAAGGGTTGGATATAGTATAGTTAAAATTGGGGAGCAAGATGATACAAAGGAAAAGGGAAAGGGAAAAATGGGAGCAAGTACTAGTGCTTCTTCAAAAAGACCCCAGCTTGAAGAAAGGTCATCAGAGTCACCACCTGAGAGGAAAAAGATTGAAGGAGAGCATGTAATTCAAGGGTAAATTTACACACCATCTTAGTCTCCCCTCTGTATATGAGAATAACAGCTCACTATGGACCAAATGGAGCAACTTGGAAGCTAGGGTGGAGTCTTCATTACTATAGCAGAGCTGGAGGAAAGAACCTTGAAAGAACCCCCTATGCCTAGTCTTGAGTTAACAGTGGTTGGTTTTAAAGGAAAGGAGATAGATCATGTGATTGAATAGGCTAGCCATGAATTTATTTCTTATGATAATTTTATAAGATCAAGATCCTTTTATTAGTTTGCACGGAGAATGAGCATTGCAAACTTTAAAGAAAGATGCACTAAAAGGATAGTAGAATAGCCTGCTAAAGAAGACTCTATTGTACAAAGAGAAATTAAAGAAGAAATGATGTAGGAATTCAACAATATAACTCTTGAAGAAGGAAGGAGAATGATTAAAGTAGCTAGGGTTCCACTTCTTCGTAATTGGGATATTGTAGATGCAATGATCTTTGATGTTATAAAAAAGGAGATGAATACTCAGGAGAAAAAACATAAAGCATTAAGTGATGTAAGGTATAGTGAGGCCCATGTTGCTGTAGTTATTTGGTCTCTCCAAAGAGGATCTAGGACTCTCTCCTCTGAGCCTAGTGACTCTAATTTAATAGGTAACTTGATTGTAAAAAGAGTGGAGGACACCACAAATGAGGAGGTAGTAGAATTGAATATTGGAACAAGAAACCTCACATTGGCTACTACAAGATGGGAAAAGAAATTTGTGTAGGAGTTACAGATGAAGTATGAACAAGTCTTGGTAGCCTATAATGAGGAGATTAAAAAAAGGTTGAGACTTGAAAATGAAATTGCTAGATATAGAGGGCAACCAGTCAAAGTATCAGAATTTGGGGAGTCATCCCAGAGACTACTTGCCTCATCACTTGCTCCTCTACCATCAAGTAGCCCTATAATTGATATTCCTAACACTCCTCAATATCAAAAAGGTTTTACTATTAGACTAACCACCATCCTTCCTCTTTGAGATTCATGACATGGCTTAACCACCTCTTGTGTTCTATAAGTCTAGTGGTTGTGTTGGGCATTAACAGGTCAATTTTTTGGTGCAACAAAAACTCTAGCTTGTAACAAGTGGTATCAGAGCTTGGTCATAGGTTTGAATCTCCTTTGGTAACACTAAGGAGGGAATTTTTGGACTAACTTCCTACTTTCTCGTCAAGATTTGTGACATGGCTTAACCACCTTCTATGTTCTATCAGTCTAGTAGTTGTATCAGGCATTAATAGGTCGATATTTTGGTGCAACGACAACTCTAGCTTGTAACATTTATTGCAAATGAAATGAGTGATGAAGAGAAGATAAAAATCCTAGAATTTCATTTTGAATTAGGTATATAGCATGAGGAAAAGATAAGGGATACAAGTTTGTTTCTGGTGGATAGGATTTATTGGCCTCTTTTCTTTTTAGAGTTATCAAGGTTGGCGATTATATGGAAAGAATTAGAGGACAATCACACTACCCTAAGGGAATTTTTGGATAAATGGATTAGTAGGGATGATATCATCACTACTCTATGTTTTTTTTCATTGATGTAATTGATGATCAAATTGAGAAAACTTTTTATTAAGAAATGATCTACTACTTTTTTACCAAAAAAGAGATATGTTGTAGAGAAAATTGAAAATATGTTTCTCAAGATATCTCAGTAAAAAATTTGATCTTTTTCCCAATGTATTAAAAGGCTTAGGAAGCATAAAAACTAAGGAGGAAAGGGGAAAGGAGCTAAAAGAGTTAATGAGTATCAAGCTAAATGATGTAGTAAATAAGGAAAACTACATATGGTTTGCTACAATAGTTGAAGAAATAGTTAATGTCAAATTATTATTTGATTCTTCCCAAAAATATTTTGATCAAATACAGAAGTTGGAAAAAGATGACTTGAAGAGAGAAAAAGTAATCCTAAATTTAAACTGGCCAGATCACATAGTTTTCAATAAGTGGATGGTTGATTATTCTTTAGCCTTAGAATTGCTACAGGTGGCATCTAAGGAAAGGCTCATAAACAAGGCAACAGTCACCGAGGAACTATAGTTAGTTGACAAAGCTATCCAAATAGATGATAGAGAAGAGAATCAGCAAACTATAACAAACATCCAAGTGTCAGAGCTAAGCATAGCAAAGGAGGAAAAAGTGGTCCCAAATCTTGATGAGAAACGAAAGGAATAATATCAACCATCAGGAATAGTAGAGGAACAAGAAAATTCCAAAATAAAATTGGACCCACCACAAAGCAACCAATGAAGGGATTGTTCTATTATAAAGCATAAGGTCACAAGTATTTTGGTTCTTCTCGTGTAGCATTTTAAAGTGACATTTTTGTCTTATGTGTAATATTTTTGTTCTAAGGATAGTTGTCCTTTTTCCCTCTAGACCTGAAGCTTATTGCAACTCACACTATATATGTGGGTTTCCAAGGCTAGAGGAAGGGTTGAGTTTCACTTTGCTATACTAGGTTTGTAAATTTGCAATCAGTCCATGCATACTGTAATTTTGTTCTAGAATTGAATATGAAAGTTAATAGTTGTTGGTCTACTTTATTACTTTCTACTAGGGATAAACACTAGATTATATAAAATTTCAAAGGATTTAATATAGATATAGAGAGCTAGTTGTTCATCCCAAATCTTGCCTCTTCACTTATTTCCATTCTGTTCTCTAAAATTTAATACAAAAGTTCATTAAATTTTAGTTGCAATTTGTTTTGAATTATATTTCAGTTTTCTTTTGCTGATAGTCTGATGGGTTATGTAAATGCTTAATGAAAATTGAAATAAATTTTTGGTTTTCATTTGAAGATATGATAAGTATGAGATCTAGAAATGAACATTGATGATCTTATTACAAAGTGTCAAGATAAGATCCAGAAATAGGTGTGTAATCCATGTGAGTTGTAGCTCAATAGATAAGGTACTATCCATCCATATAAGTTGATCTAGTTGGGATGCTTTAAATGATGCATAAATTTATATAAATCATATCTTTCAATATTCTACTGTTGAAGTTTAAAATTGTCAATTTGTACTTGATTCATGAAGTTTAGGGTTTGATAAAATAGCTAGTTATCATCTCTAAGATTACTTTTGAATTAGAAGATAGAAGACTAAACCATCTGTTATTTTCTAGAATTCATGTTGAGAGTCTAAATATTAAGTGAGTGAGAAAGAATTCCTAGGTAAACCCACCCAAATCTTGCAAAATTCAAAGTGGAGAAGACCTCAAGGTTTTGTTAGTTGGTCCTTTTAGTTTTCTTTTCAAAATACCCATGATGGTTTTTAGCTAACTCCTGGGTCTTCAGACATTGTAAAAGGTTATTAAAATTTTGTCAAATTAGAAGCCAACATACCTTAACATAAGAAAACATACTTATATCATAATTAGTCCTTATATGATCTATTTCTGAAATTATGGCCAATGTTTTTATTCTTCTAATCTTGCTAATAAAAATATGCACAAATCTCTTTTTGTAAGGAAGGTACATATGTTCACTATTTCCTATAAAACACTGAGGCAAACTTCATACACAAAATTTGATCAAAACTAAATCTAATTTTAGGTGATCATACCACCTATATTGGTTTCATCAATGAAAATATGCATGCTCTTAGTTCTTATCGCTTTCAAATAATCTCCCCCTTTGGCATTTATGAAAACACTGAGTTGAAAATGACTAAGTGTCAAATTCCAAAACAAAAGGGGTGATTACAAAAACTTGATCTATACATGTTGTATGCCTTCATGACTATACTTATTACCTATTTGTGCCTCAATTTTTTATTTCCTCCCATAATACTCCCCTTTTGACATCAATGGAAAATGTGAGATCCACAAAATGATTATGTACATAGAAAAAACTTGATTCTACCAAAAACTTATATGAATCCAAGTATATTAGAAAAATTGGATGCAAAATTTGTATCCCATACCTTCTTCAAAATTTATGCTACTTGCATCTATGCACAAATAGTATAAGCTTCTATCTTTGACGCTTGAATTTTTGCAAGTCTGAATGTCTCATAGGATTTCTTAGATGCTTCCATTAGCTCCAATTCCTTCTATATAGTCTCTAGTTTAGGTGTAAGAAAATTTTGGAAGAATGATAGTCTTTGAATCATTTTGTATCCTTCCTTTTGGAGTACACTAGTTGTATCAATGACTTCCTCACAACCCTATCAAGTTCAGTAATATTCTAATTTGGCTTCTTAAGGTTCTTTATATTCTTTTCCAACTTAACTTCTTCTCTTATTCCCTTATCTACATCTCTTACATATTTAATATAATTTGCAAGAATAATGTACATATTCTGTTAGAGTAAAGTGTTAATTTCATTTCATTTATTAAATCACCTTTACTCCCTCTTAAGATTTCCCTTTATGCACTTGCATTTCCATTTAATTATTAAATAATTATTATTAAATGTCAATTACCTCTTAGGGTTTCCCTTTTAGGTCTGACGATCTCCTTCTGTAAGGATTGATTATTTGTAAATGTCATTTATTCTTTCACTCTGATATATAATTTTCCATTTTCTCAGTGCCAAACCCTTGCCTCTTCTTTATGTTTTCTTCTTTGTGGCAGGTTCTTGCATGTAGTTGTTCTTCAAATTTTGTGGATTTTTATTTCTAAAATCCTTCAGTTTCTTTCCTTCCTCAATATATTTCTTGGCATCTTTGATACACTCATCAATAACCTTTTACATCATTAGCTATATTTGCACATACCTTGAGGAATTTCTCTACAATATATTCTTGATATACCTTTTTCTTAGTAGATTCCTCTAGAAAAGTAAAATAAGATCAAAATCATCAAGTACTATGTCCAAATTTTCTATAGGATAATTTCCTTGGAAGTATTTTTGTATGGGTGATGACTTCTGCAATCTTTCCAATGCTTTTCCTAAGATCCTTGTGTGTTTTTTTAACTTTTTATTTGATTTCTCCTTGGATTTAGAAAAAGAAATCAATAAAATCTTCATTATATCATCTTCATCATATCATTCCAAAGAATTATCCTTGTTTATACTAGTAATGGATCTACTTTAGTCATTTTTTGACAATGTTTTTATACCTAATAAAGTTGGTGTCTCATATATGATTTCTATATTATTTACTACCACTTCTTCACTATTTGTGATGTTATCCTCAACATTAAGATCAACTATGGTATGGTTTGATGGTCTGATAGATGGATTGTCACCTTGATCAACTTTACTTCGATAATTATGTCTTCATCCTTTCTCCTCTCATTATCCTTGTCTTTCTCTTCTTTATTGCTAATTATTGCAGCCTCATTTGTAGCTTCCAACATGATATCCTAAATCTCATTATTAGATACAATATTATCCTTAAAACTTTATTTTTTATTGTTCCTTTTCTTCTTGTGAAGCATGAAGAGTTATGGATACACTACATACAAATAAATCTAGTTGTTGATTTTTTCTAAAGAATTGGTTTACATCCTTTAATTCATCGGGAGGATTCACTTATTGTTCCATGTTTTTCACTCCAAGTGGTCTATGTGTAGATGTAGATGTTCCTTGGTAATCAATCTCTTTCAAGACCTCAAGCATAACCTTCTCTATCTCTTTTGAAATATCTTCATATAGTCCAACCATTATCTTTACAATTCTCACTTTAGTTCTCATTTTTGGTCTGACTTTACCCAATGTATCCTTCATTTGATCTATAGAAAATAGTGTGCATAAGTCACAAAGATTTTTCTCTATGATCCTCTAGTCTTCTTCCAAATATAAGTGTTATCTTCCAAAGATAAGTTTCTTCTAACATATAACTCTTCATATATCACATTTGGTATGCTACCTTTGATCTAAAACAAATTCCTTTTGAAGTTCAAAATATATCTAACAATAGAATTCTCAACTAAAATTTGGTCAATGTCCTCATACCTTGCATGATATTTTTCAAGTTGATCAAACATCTCTTCATTCTATACCCTTGTTGTGGTTTTTTTTTTAAGATAGGTTTTCATTTCTTCCTCTCATCTTCTTGACTTGCCTCTATAACCTCTTTCTTATCTTTTTCTAGTACCTCTTTTTAACCCTTGGTTTGGCCCTCAATTTTCTTTGGTTCATATGCATACTTTGACTGGTAATCTTAGCCTTCTTAGGACTAGGTCCTTGTGCTTTAGTATTCTTTCTAGTTCTTCTTGTAGATGTGGATTGAATTGATTTCTTAGCCTTATATGAAGGGGTTGTCCATAGGGACATTCTTGTATCTTGGCAATGTTCTAGTGTAACCTCATTCTTAACAACCTCAACCACAAGTGTATCTTGCACCTTATGAGCTTGCATACCTTTTGCAACATTTTTCTTTATAGAATATGAACTTGTACTACCAATTTGTTCCTTGGAAATAACATCACTGCCCTTCTTAAGTGTTGACCATTTTTTTTGGTGATTCATCCCTTTTCTGCAATCGTTTCCACAAACTTTTCTAGCTTTCTCTTCCTAGAACCTTTGTAAAGTTCTTCTCCTACTTGGCTAACTTTCTCTTTATATGTACCCCATCTTTCTAAGCTAGTATCTTTAGGTAAATCTAACATTACTTTAGCATAACATCCAAACATTTCATCAATGGTATCATAACCCAGTACATGTATCCAAATTTATCTAGTCACCACTGGTTCTTGCTCTTGCTCGGCTCTGGTGCTAGGACCCATGTGTTGTGTCATGATGTGTGCTTTACATTTCATTTTGTGTCATTCTTGTGCCTACTATGCCATGAGATGCCTGTATCATTCCTATCATGGATCCAACCTCCTTTGGAGCTATCAATCATGTGCAAGGCCATGGAATGTTGTGTTACTATGTTTGTTAACACCTACATTTACAAAACTTGAAAGAATTGATTAACAACATTACTAAAGATATCAAGAGCCATGATGCCATAATTCCATGAGCAGCAATAAGGAAACCTAATCTTAGCCTCTGACCGAAATTGGATCATTTGTTTCTCTCCTCTTGTGTATTTTCTTAGGTGTTTTTATGACTTGTGTCTTCTGTAGGGATGAGGTTTCCAACAATGGGTGTAGGTAGTAAGTTGCATGAGAACTATTTGATAGATTGTCTAAACCACACTGAACATCATCCAACTAGGGTTTACATTTGTGACTATGGGTTGCCTACAAAATGTTTGATAGAATGTCAGACCTTTGTTCATCTATTATGAATCCCCAACCCAACCTAGTCACATTCTAGTAGCTACTTGACCGCATGACAAAAGTTAAGACTGATAATATAGCCCTGAAAGACATTGATGTTACATCATCCCTGCTCTCTCTTAAGCTCTGTAATTAGTTGAAAGAGGTTGAATCTAAGAATCAAACTCTTCATGATACTATATAATCCCTATGCAAGTTAGTTAATGATTTAAAACAATATGTTGACAATTCTCTCACAAGAATATAGATGGATTTGAAGGAGCAACTTGACTACTGCCTACAATAGAACTTGGACTTACCAAACAAGCTCAATATAGCTATTTCAGACATTACCAACCTCAAAATTAAAGAAGCAATCCAGTGCACAATGCAAATGATGGACATCCACAATTTAAAGTTGAAACAAGAGGAACTCAATAAAAAAATAATGCTCCCTACAGACCAAAACAGAATAGTAGTTGAACTCATGGGCATCTATTTGTAGCAACCCCATTTCTTCCTCTCCTCCTTCTATTGATCTCTCTAGCATAGAGAAGATAGTCCACACTAAGATAGAAGATGAAAAGGTTAGGCATGCTCGTGAGCTAAACTTTAGTGTTTGTGGTCTCCCTCTTCCTTGCCCCAAGCCTCTTGCAGCAAGCTACTCCTTCCTTAAAGACCAACAGGATATCATTGACATCTCACTTGATTGTGCCTAGATTGGGCATGACAATACCCTCTTTATCCAATTTCTTTCACTTGCTAACCACCTTTGGGCTCTTAGGGTAAAGAGAAAACTCTTCTCTCTCCCCATCAAGATTTATCTTGATGAGGATCTCACTAAATTACAAGTTTAAAAACTGAAGGAGGCTCAGGCTTAGGTTGTGGCTACCTGACAAGAGGGTAAATGGGCAGTGATCAAAAATCTCAAGGTTGTGATTCGAGATACTTTCCATGGCGGTTGGGAGTTAAGGTCAAAGTAGGTCTTAAAGGCTACAAACATTTCCTAGGTTGTGACACTTTTACTACTTTTACCACTCTTCCTTCTTTCACTTCTCCTCTCTCTTTCTTTCTTTCTTTGAGCTTAGATCCCTACTCCTTGTCGAGGTGGTTCTCGCTCACTTCTTGTTTGTGTTCTTGCTCTTTTGTGGACACCATTTGGTGTCCTCCTATTTGTGCTTTCTTGGTTGTAAGTTCTTAGTCACATAGACCTATTTTGGTCTTTCATTGGACATTAATAGATTTGTCTTATCTTATCTTGGTCCAACTGCTTCCATACATGTCAAATTTGTCTCTACCATGAAGTATATCATCTATGCATACTTATCATCAACTTGTTTTGGAATTCTAACTCTATGTTTTATTTCCTTTTGAAATCCCTTGAATAAGACAAATAGGTCACTTGTTATGTTCCCTTTACATTGCATATGATAGTTTTATGTGATCAATATAGCTATTAGTACATCATTTGTCCAAGCATGAGGATGCATTTTAGGAGATTTATGAATTATATGAAAGAACGTGTGAAGTACAAGAAATTCAAATCAAAATTATTGTGTCATCATATTTTATCCTTCTCAGATTCTCTAATAGTTGTTTCCTAATAATGTCACATACATCAAAGTGTTCATTTTCACCTACCATCATGTATGTTGTATGTATAACTCTTGATGAAACTGAATTATACCTACTACAATAATGCACCTGATATCCTACGATCTTTGAAATTATCCTTAAACTAGTTTGTCTTATATTAAAAAGTGTCATATCTCATATGTCTCACTTTTTTCCATTATTTTTCTTAACTTCTTTCTTGACCATTTTGGTCACGGCTGGTATAATGCTAGCATTATCCAATAATGTTACTAAGTGAATTAGTTCTTTTATTATCATCATGGGGTAACCTCCAATCAAAAAGAACTTATCACTATCCTTATCCACATAGGCTCATAAAAATTTTCATAATCCATGTACAACAAAATCTTTAGGTTTTGTAGGTGTTTGAATTAATCTTTAAGATTTTTTTTATCATTCTATCATTAGGATGGGATTTTCATTGCACCAAAGGACCGATCTATCATTTCCCGATACAATCACTCAACTTATAGTACATAGGAGGTGGTTAAGCCCTTGGCATGAATCCCAAGGGGAGTGTTGAAAAAAAATTTAACAATATCCCCCTTAGTATTACCCAAAGGTCTGAGGATTTGAACCTATGACCAAGCTCTGATACTACTTGTTAGTGTGGAGTTTTCGTTGCACCAAAAGACCAATCTATCAATGCTTGAGACAACCACTCAACTTATAGCACACAAGAGGCAGTTAATCCCTTGTCACGAATCCGCAGAGGAGTATTGAATAAATTTCTAGTATATGTATCTTGCTTAGATCTTCTCAAATTTCATCATTTCCAATTGATTCAAAATTATAGTGTATATAAGCCCTAATGTCTTCCACATGTAATACTCTATCAGGAGTTTGTGATAACATATCGTCACAATCATAAATATGTTTATTAAACTGATACCTAGGTCTTTCCTTTACATCATAAATATGTGGCTTTTTCATGTTTTATAAGCTCAAAATCATCTAATAAATAGTTAAAATCAAAGGTCATATTTCATGTAAAAAACCTTTCTATCAATGATGTAGTGTATGCAAAAATCACCTTGAAATATTTGCTCACATTCCTTTATCTCCTTCTTGGAGCTCTCTAAAGACTCTAGTTGATCAAATGGTGAGGAATAAATTGGATTTTCCAATGAAAACATTTACATTCCCTTATTTCATTAATGTGTTAGGCCACATGGCACAAAAAGTGATTTCTTTAATAGAACATACTCAAAGTACACAATGATCGCTTGGATAAACATATAACCATCTGAATATAGATACATGATCAACAAGGTCTATTATAGCTCATGTTAAGCTTGTGTACCTTATCACCTCAAATTTAGAGTCTGATAGTTTGCAGATGAAGTGCTCACTCTAAGGCTAAGATAGCCAATTAGTTTGATGAAGAGAGTTCAATGCTTGACATTGTTTCTCCTTTGTTATCTACAACATTCTATTATTTTTCTTTCCATACCTTCGCATTATCAACATTGTTTTCCCTCAAAAATGTTTTCTTTGTGTTCTCATAACTAGTTTGATTAACTATGTCATTTCTTCTTCAATTTTAGTTGCTTCTTCTATCGTTGTTAGTTCTTATGTTGTTCAAATATCCATAATCTACAATATCTAGTTGTATGTCTCAAATTATTGCAATTATAACATCTAACAATAGAGTTACCATACCTTGGTCCATTCCAATTCACTTGTAATATAATCTCTGGCTATTTGTCCAAAATTGTTACACTTGTAACACATGACACTGTTGGATATAACATTGTTGAATCCCAAAGGTCTTCTTGTATTCACATTTTATCTTTCAATTGTCCTCCCATTGGTTTTTTGTTTGGGGCTTTTTCATTCATGTGATTTATGTCCATAAAGTCAACAATTGAAATAATATCTAATAAATGGTTTAGCATTTGTATTACCTTTGCAATGTCAATCTTTCTTCAAGTGTTTGTATGTGTTGCATGCATAAAATCTTCCCTAGAACTATTTATTTTGTTCTTTAGGTTCTCACTATGAATCATTGTCTGATTAGAATCTAGGATACCTTTTTTGTCTTATTTCTTAGGACATTCTCCTTTTAGATATCCAATACCTATCATGTCTCCTTTAGGATTTTGTTGCATTAATTTCTCATCAAGTTTGTAAGTAATTGAATATAACTTCTCAAGATGTAACTTTGTTTCAACAAGATCACCCTTTACAAATTAGTGTATCTCTCACATTCTTGATACTCAACTTTTGAATGCTCGAGTTCATATCTTACCTTTCCAAGCTGAGTATTCAAATCTTTAGATTTTTCTATTGTACCTTTTAGATCTACTTCAAGTTTATCCTTATGTATATTTCATTATTCAATCTTCTTTCTCAACTAAAGTGATGTAACTTCATATTCATGTTTGACTGTCTAATTTTTCTTCTTCAATTTTGCAACCAAATCTGATTCATTGTCTTATTTAGGCTCCTTGATCATTTTAGCTAACTATTTTCTTTTCATCCTTGAAATATCAATCTAATCCTTAAGTGTCTTAATGTATTCTTGTGCATCCTTGAGATTCATCTTTAATCTTCTTTTGCATGATTAGCTCTATCCATATCTTCAAGTAATGCTTCAAATTGGATTCTTTGCAAGCTGTAAAATAGTTTCTAAGGAACTAGGCTATAATATCAACTGTTAGAAATAGGCAATACTAAGAAGGAGGTGAATCAGTATTGCAGCACTTTTACACCAACTATATATTTTAAAACTTAACCATGTGCATTCGTAAATAGCAATACTGAAAAGTAAACCACATAAAATGAGATCTCATAACACGATGATTTATTTTCAATGAAACTCTGGTCAAGGGAAAATCCCAATGGGGATGGTACCCATAACTATGTACTTATCTAAAAATTTGATGTAAGGATTTTTGACCATATTAGAAGTCATTGCATACATTTAGTACATTTTTCCTTGTTAGAGGACTCAACCTTGTTAGAGGTCTCAACCTTGTTAGGAATCCTTTTACAATAGGAGCTCACTACTCAATAATGATTTACAATCAATACAATAGGTACTAGATATGCAATACCAAAATGTATGTGGTGATATGATCCCAATATCTTATTAGTCCTTTGAATACATCGCATCTGATTCTGACCATAAAAAAATCTTGCATATGATCATCAATAAAGTATCATAACATCATCATAGCATCATAATCATACCTCACATACAAAGATTGCCCTTACTTTATATCCTTTCAAAATACTTATTTGGATGCTTGTCTTCACAAAATGCGTGGCACATTAACCAAAATTTAATATTAGATATTGCTAACTAAGGTTTAACATCTAGGATGCCATCCCTACATTTCCAAGTAATTGAATTGAGAAGACAATTCAATTCCTTTGGCCAATTTGCTCGATAACTGACACTTTCCCTATATTTTGTAATAGTATCTAGTCAGCTAACTCTTCATCTGAAACTTATGCCAACTATTACCTTAGCATGAGTGAACATACTTACATTGTAATTAGTCCTTATATTATCTATATCCAGAATTTTGACCAATAATATTCATTTGCTAAGATCACTGATAAAAATAATGTATTTGTTCATTGCTTCTTGTAAAATACTTAAGTGAATTTCATTCTCAAAACTAAATCTGATGTCAAGTGATCATACCAGCTATCATGGTTTCCATCAATGGAAACATTTATGCCATTAGTTTTGATCACTTGCCAACAAGTAGTGCAACGATTTGTATGTACACTAGTCACAATTAACACCAAGGGGACATACTGTCAAAATGTTTACTTATGCGGGTCACATGGAGAACATAATTGAAGGCAAGTATAAGATTAATTTTCTAAAATTTTATTTGATTTCTCCTTAGATTTGGAAAAATAAATTAATAAAGTCTTCATTAGATCATCTTCATCATATCATTCCAAAGTATTATTCTTGTCTATACTGGCAAGGAATCTACTTAAGTCACTTTCTAACTAAGTTTGGATACTTGATGAAGTTGGTGTCTCATTTATGCTTTCTATATTATTTACTACCACTTCTTCACTAGGTGTGATTTTATTCTTAACATTAAGATCAAATATGGTATGGTCTAATGATCTAACAGATGGATTTTCACCTTGATCAACATTCTCAATTACAATAATTGAAGGTTTTACTTCATTTATCATTTTTACTTACCTCTACTTCAATAATTATGTCTTCCTCCTTTCACCTCTCATTCTCCTTGTCTTTCTTTTCTTCAATGCTAATTATTGCAACCTCAATTGTAGCTTCCATCATGATATCATAAATCTCAGTATTAGATACAATATTATCCTTAAAACTTTGTTTTCTTGTTCCTTTTCTTCTTATGAAGCATGAAGAGTTATGGGTACACTACATACAAATAAATCTAGTTGTTGAATTGTTCTAAAGAATTGGTTTACATCCTTTAATTCATCAGGAGGATTCACTTATTGTTCAATGTTTTTCACTCCAAGTGGTTTATGTGTAGATGTAGATGTTCCTTGGTAATCAATCTCTTTCAAGACCTCGGGCATAGCCTTCTTTGTCTCTTTTAAAATTTCTTCATATAGTCCAACCATTATCTTTACAATTCTCATTTTAGTTCTCATTTTGGATCTAACTTTACCCAATGTATCCTTCAAGTGATCTCAGTAAATAGTGTGCACAAGTCACAAAGATTTTTCTCTATGATCCTCTAGTCTTCTTTTAAAGATAAGTGTCATCTTCCAAAGATAAGTTTCTTCTAACATCTAACTTTTCATATATCATATTTGGTATGCTACCCTTGATCTCAAACAAATTCCTTTTGAAGTTCAAAATATATCTAACAATAGAACTCTCAAGTAAAATTTGGTCAATGTCCCCATAACTTGCAATATATTTTTCAAGTTGATCAAACATGTGTTCACTCTTTATCCTTCTTGTGGTTTTTTTTCAATTCAATTTTTCATTTCTTCCTCTCATCTTCTTGAATTTCCTCTACAACCTATTTCTTATCTTTTTCTACTACCTCTTTTTTACCGTTGGTTTGGCCCTCAATTTTCTTTGGTTCATATGCATTCTTTGACTTATCAATCTTAGCCTTCTTATGACTAGGTCCTTGTGCTTTAGTATTCTTTCTAGTTCTTCTAGTAGATATGGATTGAATTGATTTCTTAGCCTTATATAGAGGGGTTGTAATTATGGACATTCCTGTATATTGGCTACGTTGTAGTGTAACCTCATTCTCAATGATCTCAACTACACGTGTATCTTGCACCTCATGAGCTTACATACCTTCTGCAACATTGTCCTTTATAGAATATGCACTTGTACTACCAATTTGTTCCTTGGTACTAACATCATTTCCCTTCTTAAGTGTCGACCATTTTTGTTTGACGATTCATCCTTTTCTGCAATCATTTCCACAAACTTTTCTACCTTTCTCTTCCTAGAACCTTTGTAAAGTTCCTTACTTGGCTAAATTTATCTTTATATATGCTCCATCTTGCTGAGCTAGTGTCTTTAAGTAAATCTAACATAACTTCAGCATAACATCCAAAAATTTCATAAATGGCATCATAACCCAGTGCATGTATCCACATTTATCTTGGTTCAACTACTTCCATGCATGTGAAATTTGTCTCAACCATGAAGTATATCATCTCTGCATACTTATCAACTTATTTTGGAATTCTAACTCTTTGTTTTATTTGCTTATAAAATCCCTTGAAAAAGAAAAATAGGTCACTTGTTATGTTCCCTCTACATTGCATGTGATAGTGTTGTGTGACCAATATAGCTATCAGTACATCATTTGTCCAAGCATGAAGATGTATGTTTGGAAATTTATGAATTATAAGAAAGAACATGTGAAGTAGAAGCGATTCAAATCGAAATTATTGTGACATCATGTTTTATCCTTCTCATATTCTCTAATAGTTGTTTCCTAATAATATCGCAAACATCAAAGTGTTCATTTTCAACTACCATCTTGTATTTTGTTTGTATAACTCTTGACGAAACTGAATTATACCTACTACTATAATGCACCTAATATCCTAGGATCTTTGCAATTATCCTTAAACTAGTTTGTCTTATATTAAAAAGTGTCATATCTCATATGTCCCACTTTGTTCCACTATTTTTCTTAACTTCTTTCTAGACCATTTTGGTTGTGACAGGTATATTGCGAGCATTATCTAATAATATTACAAAGTGAACTAGTTCTTTTGTTATCATCATCGGGTCACCTCCAATCGAAAAGAATTTGTCAATGTCTTTATCCACATAGGCTCATAAAAAATTTCATAATCCATGTAATGCAAAATCTTTAGGGTTTCTAGGTGTTTGAATTAATCTTTAAGAGTTTATTATCATTTTTTTGTTAGAGTGGTGTTGAGGCAATTAAGCCCTTGTCACGAATCCTAAGGGGAGCGCTGAATAAATTTCTAGCATATATATCTTGCTTAGATCTTCTCAAATTTCATTGTTTCCAATTGATTCAAAATTATAGTGTATATAAGCCCTAATGTCTTCCACATGTAATACTCTATCAAGAGTTTGTGATAACATATCGTCACAATCATCTTCTATTGATTTGAATGGATGTTTCTTAAACCAACACCTAGATCTTTCCTTTACATCATAAATATGTGGTTTTTCAATGTTATATAAGCTCAAAATTATATGATAAATAGTTAAAATCAAAGCTCGTAGTTCATGTGAAATACCTTTCTCACAATGATGTACAATATGCACAAATCACCTTGAAATCTTTGCTCATGTTGCTTTATCTCCTTCTTCAATCTCTCTAAAGACTCTATTTGATCAAATGGTGAGGAATAAATTGGATTTTCCCATGAAAACCTTTACATTCCCTTATTTCATTAATGTGTTAGGCCACATAGTACGAAAATTGATTTCTTTGACAGAACATACTCAAAGTACACAATGATCACTTGGATAAACATATAACCATCTAAATATAGATACATGAACAACGCGCTCTATTATATCTCATGTTAAGCTTGTGTACCTTATCGCCTCAAATTTAGAGTCTAAAAGTTTTTGGATGAAGTGCTCACTCTAAGGCTAAGATAGCCAATTAGTTTGATGAAGAGGGTTCAGTGCTTGACATTTTTTCTCCTTTTTTATCTGCGACATTCTACTATTTTTCTTTTCATACCTTCACATTGTCAACATTGCTTTCCCTCAAAAATGTTTTCTTTGTGTTCTCATAACTAGTTTGATTAACTATGTCATTTCTTCTTCAATTATAGTTGCTTCTTCTATCGTTGGGAGTCCTTATTTTGTTCAAATATCCACAAATCTGTAATATCTAGTTGTATGTCTCAAATTATTGCAATTATAACATCTAATAATAGAGTTACCGTACCTTGGTCCATTCTGATTGAATTGCAATCTACAATCTCTGGTTATTTGTCCAAAATTATTACACTTCTAACACATGACACCATTGGATATAACATTGTTGATTCCCAGAGGTCTTCTTGTATTCACATTTGATCTTTCAGTTGTTCTCCCATTGGTTTTTTGTTTAGGGCTTCTGCATTCGTGTGATTTAAGTCCATAAAGTCAACAATTGAAATAATATCCAATAAATATTTTAGCATTTTTATTACCTTTGTAATGTCAATCTTTCTTCAAGTGCCCGTATGTGTTGCATGGATAACATCTTCCTTAGAATTGTTTATTTTGTTCTTTAAGTTCCTCAATATGAATTGTTGTCTGATTAGAATCTAGCATATTTTTTGTCTTATTCCTTAGGACATTCTCCTTTGAGGTATCTAATACCTATCATGTCTCCTTTAGGATTTTTTTGCATTAGTTTCTTATCAAGTTTGTCAGTACTTGGATATAACTTCTCAAGATGTAACTTTGTTTCAACAAGGTCACCCTTAACAATATTAGTGTATCTCTCACATTCTTGATACCTAGATTTTGAATCTTCAAGTTTGTATCTTACCTTTCCAAGTTGAGTATTCAAATCTTTACATTCATCTATTTTACCTTTTAGATCTACTTCAAGTTTCTCCTTGTGTATTTCCTTCTTCAATCTTCTTTGTCAACTAAAGTGATGTAACTTCATATTCATGTTTGAGTGTCTGATTTTCCTTCTTTAGTTTTGCAACCAAATCTGATTCATTTAATTAATTAGGCTCCTTAATCATCTCAGCTAACTCTTTTTTTTTCATCCTTGAAATATCAATCTAATCCTTGAGTGTCTTAATGTACTCTTATACATCCTAGAGATTCATCTTTAATCTTCTTTTGCATAATTAGCTCTATCCATATCTTCAAGTATTGCTTCAAATTAGATTCTCCGCAAGCTATAAAATAGTTTATGAGGTACTAAGCTATAATATCAACTGTTCAAAATAGACAATACTAAGAAGGGGGTGAATCAGTATTGCAGCACTTTTACACCAACTATATATTTTAAAACTTAACCATGTGCATCCATAAATATTAATACTGAAAAGTAAACCACTTAACAATGAGATCTCATAACACCATGATTTTTTTTCAATGAAACCCTGGCCAAGGGAAAATATCAGTGGGGATGTTACCCATAACTATGTACTAATCTGAAAATTTTTTGTAAGGGATTTTGACCATATTAGAAGTCATTGCATACATTTAGTACATTTTTCCTTGTTAGAGGACTCAACCTTGTTAGGAATCCTTTTCCAATAGGAGCTCACTGCTCAATAATGATTTACAATCAATACAATAGGTAATAGATATGCAATACCAAAATGTATGTGGTCATATCCCAATATCTTATTAGTCATTTGAATACATCGCATATGATTCTAACCATACACAATATCTTGCATATGATCATCAATAAAGTATCATAACATCATCATAGCATCATAGTCATACCTCACATACAAAGATCACCCTTACTTTATATCCTTTCAAAATACTTATCTGGATGCTTGTCTTCACAAAATGTGTGGCACATTATCCAAATTTAATATTAGATATTGCTAACTAAGGGTTAACATCTAGGATATTGTCCCCACATTGCCAAGTAATTGAATTGACAAGACAATTCAATTCCTTAGGCTAATTTGCTCGATAACTGACACTTTCCCTATATTTTGTAATAGTATCCAGTCAGCTAACTCTTCATCTAAAACATATGTCAACTATTACCTTAACACAAGCAAACATACTTATATCATAATCAGTACTTATATTATCTATATCTAGAATATTGGCCAATAATATTCATTTGCTAAGATCACTGATAAAAATAATATATTCTTTCATTGTTTCTTGTAAAATACTTAAGTGAATTTCATTCTCAAAACTGAGTCTGATGTCAAGTGATCATACCACCTATCTTGGTTGCCATCAATGGCAACATTTATGCACTTAGTTCTGATCACTTGCCAGCAAGTAGTGCAACAATTTGTATGTACACTAGCCACAATTAACACCAAGGAGGACATACTATCAAAATGTTCACTTACGAGGGTCACATGGAGAACATAATTAAAGGTAAGTATAAGATTGAACATATTGAGGCACACTTAACAAGGTTTCGAAAGAAACAAGAAGGAAAATTTTGTCCCTTTGAAGTTCCTAACTATGAGGAAGTCTTTGAAGCAACAAAGAGATTTTGCTAGGCACACCCAAGAACTCTACCAAAACACTAAGTGTAGGAATATCACACTTAGTCAATTTTGTACACTTACTCATTCTTTGGACTCTTAGTTTTTGGGCATGATTCACCTCCAGAAATTTGAGCAATATTTTGAGACTTAGTCATTTTTCAAAGTTGGAATTTTTGGACATGAAGCTACCTCCAAAATTCATGAACTGCATTTTGTGCACTTCATCAAATTTTGACCCTACATTTTACAAACTTGACTGCGACCTCCAAAATTCCAGGGATGCGACGTGTTATGAAGAATTTTCATGTTGGAGGCATGTTTGGTAACATTGCATGTGGCTTTGGTGTTATTATGCATGCCTTGGGGATATCAATCAATTGCAAATCAAAAGGAGAATTAAAATGAAGTATTCGTGGTGAAAATGCCAAAGTAAAGTTGAACTCTAGTTGAAGGATGATGAAACTGCACCATATTCTCTTTCACTTTTCAACTGATTTTTTTTTTTTCATGTAATCATGATGTAAATGGATATAAATTCATGCATACTAGTTGACAATCAATTTAGTAGTAGTTCTGCATTGCTAAATAGAAGAATAGTTTTCTTCCCCATTCCATTTGTAGTTGAAACCTTAGCTACAAGTTTTTTGTTTTTTTTGTGATGAAGCACTAGATAAACACCATTGCACAATGTAATTAGGGTTGATATTTTTTTACAATAAAGTTATATGCAATTGATGTTTCATTCATAGTGTGGATTCATTGCTATCAATGCAAAATTAACGAATTGGTGGATTTGTGTTCATGAATTTTAGAGATATAGTTGTACATTATTGTGATTTATATTTGTAATTAATTAGTTTGGTGTTAATCATTATTGCCATTTTTATGTTGTGATGAATTATTGGGAATATTTTCATCTTGCACTTTTAAATAAATTTGTCTTATATATGTGCACATTCGTAGTGGCTTCATGATTTTGTGACTTTTGGCCAATCATTTGTTCATAATTTTTTCATTAATTATTTGCATCTACAAAGCATGAATTGTGAGTAATTCTAATTTATGTTTCGTGGGTTTTATCCATCTATGTGATGTTTTAATTAACAAGATTATATTATGATGGTTTATGTTTGTTAGGTTTACATTTCAGCAAAAAAATCTTGTTATCCTACACATTTGTAATATTTTGGAAAATTGGTTAAAATAGTAATTCATATTAAAGATATAATAGTTTCCATTGGTAGAACTACATTTCATTGAAAATACAAAAACTACTAAAAAATGATGTTTTGAAGCCTACAGTTAAAGAACCAGCAAAGACCTCATGAACATTCATACCAATTTTCATTTTAACTACCCGGGCACTTGACAAATAGCCTTCGTAAACTTGGGAGTGATCTTATCATTCTTTCAAGAGAGGGAATTGCATTTCCATTCCCTACTATGACATCATGCAATCACGATGCTTGACATATGTTTTCTAGCCTAAAAGCTAAGACTTTTTCCATGATCTTATAAGAAACATTCAATAAGTGATAGGTCTCTAGTTCTTGACAAGGGATCTATCACCTTCTTGTGGAATAAGTTTGATAGCCCCTAAATTGATCTTGTTACCAAGATACTCTTTGCCCATAGCCTCCTCATGAAGCTTTAGTAAGTCCTTCCCAATCCATGAGCATTTTTTCTCATAGAATTCAATGGGGAGCCCATTGGAGCCAAGGGCCTTATCATTATGTCGCATGAATGGTTTTATTTATCCCTTCCAAAGATATTAGTTTTCTTTAAAGTATGTCATCTTCTTTTGTGAGTTTTTTGGGGATGATAGTACCAATTTTACTTCTAGCTTCTTCATTTTGGTGGCCATATATTGTAATGTGATTAATTTATACTAAAAATATGAAAAGATTTTCAATATATCCCTTGGATTAATGATTGTTATTACCCTCTAGAGATAGAATCAATCATTTCTTAGGTATCTTTGTTCTTCAAGAGGTGAAAGAAAAATTTAAAGCCTTTGTAAACATGATCCAAGCAAGCAATTCAACAAATAATTATTTTCTTTTTGAATCTTAAGATTCTGAATGCTTCTAAGTCCAACCTTAGCAACCTTTAGATTCTCATTTGTCTCAATGCAATAGGCTAATCCTATGAAGCCTCTTCAACTTTGATTAATCTATCTTCAAGTTGTAGTTCCACCTTCTCAAATCTTAAGCCTTTTTTCTTACTAACAATTTGGAATAATGTTTTTCCAACTATTTACAGATTGATTTCACTTATCAATAGCACTCACCCACTCTAGGTTCTATAAATTATATTGCCTAATGAGGTAGCATGCAAATACAATTTTTGCATCCTCCATTAGATTACTATTTAGAGCAAAGTATTCTTTAGAGCTTTTAGTTGTATGTGTATCTCCAAAAAGAAGGAATGATGCTTGAATGGGGTGATGATCAGACAAAGTATAAGGAGTAACCTTAACATAGTCCCCCAATGAGTTTGTGAAAATCTTTATTAAGCTTTTGTGTAGGTAGAATCTATCAAGATTGCAATAAATTCTCTTACTCCCCTACTGAAGTTGCACCAAGTACTCCATATGTTCTCGTCTTCTTCCTTTCCAACCAAGGGGCCAAAGAGCTTGAATTTACTCAAAAATCTATACCAATAGAACTTTTCATTAGGTTTCTATTCATACTTTGACTATCCTACTTTGTCCTATGCATTTCAATCATACTAGAGTCCTTTGCTAGAATCCGTGAGATATTATCTGATTAGATTAACTATTTCCATAATCTAATGTGTTCTTCATGATCATTAGGAGCATAAAAAGACGTGATACCACACTCCTAGTCCTTATATTTAAGGATGATCCAAACAACACTATTGCATGGGGAGCATCCTCATCTATCTATATATTTTTCTATTCTCTTGCAAACAAGAATGGAAGATCCATCCTTGCCCTTCGAATCTTTGGTAGCGAAGAGTTTAGCATTTTTTTTGAAATGCACCTTAGGTTAATATCTAGAGAAACAATATCTTTCTAAAAGCATTAAAATGCCAATGCTTTCTTCACTTTTAAGAGTATTTCAACCACATATTTCCTATCTAGGGTTTCTAATCCTCTAACATTCCATGAAACACAATTTAACTCCATAATTGAATATTAGGGGGAGGTATATATAGAAACCTTGAATACCTTGAAGCATTTGGGTATCTCCCCATAGAATCTCATTGTTTCACCTTTTTTTGTTAGTGGTCCTAAGGGTCTCTCTCTCATTTTCTTTAAATCAAAGTTGTATTCAACTCTAGAGGCTGGGGGGAGGGGAGATGTGTTTAGCCTTTTTAACTTTTTTAATCTCTTTCTTATTCTTCCTTGTTTTAGATTTCTTGTTCCCAATTGTTGTCATAGCTTCTTCCACAAGATCACCAACTCTTGGACTTTGAAATGGAACAATGGCTCGTTGTCGACAATTATCAAATAAATTGACAACCTCGCATATTTCCCTTTCACTACCAATAGATTTGAGAGAGTTGACCTTATTGAAGTTGTGGACGGGGTCAAAGATGTCACAGTCAGCACTAATGACCAACTTGAGGGGTGGAGGGGGGGGAGGTCTAGCATCTCGAATAAGATAAAATAGTAGGATCTTGGGGTCAATAGGAAAGGGGTCTCTTCCAAGATCCATTTTGTTTGGTCCCTAATCAGACATTCCATTAGGTAGGGCAATTGGGTTGACAAGGTGCATATTGGCACCATCCACAATAATCTCTAGGGTGGAAGTTGGTTGAACTTCCACATTGGTGGGCTTATTCTCATCTACCTAATCATCAAAATGTTTCTCACCATAGATCAACTTATCCATTCTCTTTCTGACTCTTTCAAAATTTCTCAGTTTTTCAAGAGTAAGTTGTTAGGCACTCAAGGATTTGGGTACTATAAGAGATGAAGGGAAGAGGGCAAAGGGGAAGCACCAACAAAGGCAAGGAGTGGGGTTCAAAAGAAGGAAACAGTGTTGATGCAAGAGCATCTTGCATGGAAAAATTATTGGGAAAAAAAAAATCTGGAGGAGAGAGAAAGTGACGAAAATTAGAGGAGAAATAATAAATAAATAAAAAGGGAAAAAGGAGAAAAAGAAAAAATGAGGAATTTCTATTTTCGAGGTGCATAGGTGGCATAAAATTAAAAAAATGAGAAATTAGTTGTCATTCCATTAATCAAGGTGTGTAGGTGGCATCTTAGAAGCTTGTGGAAAGTTTCTTAAATCTTGCATTTAATATTTGTTGTGATCCATAAAGGAAATGTAATTTTCTAATTGGGCCACATGGTGGTGCTTAGTTGTAATTCTAGAAGGTTGTGGAAGTTGTAGAAGCTTGTGGAGGAATTCTAGAAGCTTGTGGATAAGTCATGCATGGGGTGGTAAGTGTCTATTTAAACAAGGCATATGAGCATTTCTAATCAAGCTCAAGGAGTAGCTTGAGAAGTGGAAGCTCAAGGAGTAGCTTGAGAAGTGGAAGCTCAAGGGGAAGCTTGAGGAGTAGAAGCTCAAGGAGAAGCTCGAGAAGAAGGTGAAAGCTCAAGAAGTAGAAGCTGTGGAAGGTAAAGCTTTGGAAGGAAAAGCCGGAAGGTGTGAAGTCTTCAAGGTGTGAAAGAGAAAGAGGAAGTGAAGAGTGAGTTTTCCTGAGTCTATGGACAGATCGCCGAATGTGAGGCAGTTTACAGCAGGATTGTGATGGAGTTGTGAGTGTGTAGACAGAGCGTCGAATGTGAGGTAGTTTACACTTGGATCTTGGATTAGGTTTGTGAGAAGAGCTAGTGACTGCGGTTTAGAAACAAGGAGGTTGTTTGGTGGCTTGCGAGCACAAGTTGAGATCTCGAAGGTTTCTACCAAAGTGTGGATCTGGGCTAGCTTGGGTTTGGATTGGATCTTGAGAGATCTTGTTGCATTTTTTGTCATGAGTTGGTAAGGGTGGTGTGGCCCTTTGTCAGTGGTATCAGAGCATACCTTCGTCAGTGGTATCAGAGCATACCTACATTAGTGGTATCAGAGTGTACTTCATCAGTGGTATCAGAGTCGTACTTCATCAGTGGTATCAGAGCAGGAGATCCTGAGTGTACAAGCAGATCGCCGAAGTGTGAGGCAATTTGTACCAGGACCTTGGTTGGGTGAAGTTTATTAGAGCAGGAGTTCCTGAGCGTGTAAAAAGATCACCGAAGCTGAGGCGATTTGCACCAGGACCTTGGGAGGACATGCAAATTGATCGATTGATGCGGAGATGAAAGTTTGATCTTGTTGAGGCATGATCGTAGAGAGCTTGTGGATTGCAAATCTGTTGTCCTAGACTTGTGATGTGGTTCCTAATTGTTCGTGCGAGGTGGCAGGTTGCGATCTGACTTGCAAACAATTCAAGGTTGTCACAAGGAGCGTGGGAAGGATTTGTTGCAGAGGGTTTACGAAGATCTTGGGAGATGGCTCCAAGAGGATTGGACCCTAAGATGATTGCGAAAATTCATAATATAGTGGAGAGAAATTTTTCTAAGATGTTTTCTCGGTTGGATGATAGATTGGCTGATCAAGTTAAGGAGGTTCGTGAGAGAAGATGGCATCGCAAGGTTGAGGTGGAAGAGGTTGGTTTTGTTGATCAGTTTGTGGAGTCTGATGCAGAACCTGCAGAGCAACTAGAGGTTGTTGCTGAAGATATTCCTAATGTTGTTGATGTTGGGATGGAGATTAGTTTTCATGATCAGTTGGTTGAGTCTGACATGTAGACTGTGGAGCATTTGGTCATGGATGATCTAGTTGATGTTGGTGGTGACTTGAATGTTGCAGAGCACTTGGTCATGGATGATCTAGTTGTTGGAGGTGAGTTATGTATTGTAGAGCATCTTGTTGTGAGCAATGAGGTTGTTGGTGTTGAGAGTTTGGCATGTGTTGATGGAGATCTACATGTGGCTGTTGATGTGGGGTTTGTTGCTACGGGTATGAATTCACTAGTTGCTGATGTGGATGAGGGTTTTCTGTTGAAGCATTATGTTCAGTTTGTTTGTGGGAGTGAGTATGTTCATTGGATGGTTGAGATTCTGGTGATTGATAGAGTAATGCATATGTGGAAGATTTGCATGGTGGTTTTCTTGTCCCTGTTGAGGTGGAAACCTTTGGTAAAGATGAAGATGGTGGTAGATCTTTCTTTTTTGGTGTCAAAGTGTGGGACACACTTTTCTATCTACCGGGGGAGTCTGATGCAGGAGCATCTTGCATGGAAAAATTATTGAAAAAAAAAAAAAAAAAATCTGGAGGAGAGAGAAAGTGACAAAAATTAGAGGAGAAATAATAAATAAATAAAAAGGGAAAAAGGAGAAAAAGAAAAAAGGAGGAATTTCTATTTTCGAGGTGCATAGGTGGCATAAAATTTTTTAAATGAGAAATTAGTTGTCATTCCATTAATCAAGGTGTGTAGGTGGCATCTTAGAAGCTTGTAGAAAGTTTCTTAAATCTTGCATTTAATATTTGTTGTGATCCATAAAGGAAATGTAATTTTCTAATTGGGCCACATGGTGGTGCTTAGTTGTAATTCTAGAAGGTTGTGGAAGTTGTAGAAGGTTGTGGAGGAATTCTAGAAGCTTGTGGATAAGTCATGCATGGGGTGGTAAGTGCCTATTTAAGCAAGGCATATGAGCATTTCTAATCAAGCTCAAGGAGTAGCTTGAGAAGTGGAAGCTCAAGGGGAAGCTTGAGGAATAGAAGCTCAAGGAAAAGCTCGAGAAGAAGGTGAAAGCTCGAGAAGGAGAAGCTCGAGAAGTAGAAGTTGTGGAAGGTAAAGCTTTGGAAGGAAAAGCCGGAAGGTGTGAAGTCTTCAAGGTGTGAAAGAGAGAGAGGAAGTGAAGAGTGAGTTTTCTTGAGTCTATGGACAGAGCGCCGAATGTGAGGCAATTTACAGCAAGATTGTGATGGAGTTGTGAGTGTGTAGACAGAGCGTCGAATGTGAGGCAGTTTACACTTGGAACTTGGATTAGGTTTGTGAGAAGAGCTAGTGACTGCGGTTTAGAAACAAGGAGGTTGCTTGGCGGCTTGCGAGCACCAGTTGAGATCTTGAAGGTTTCTACCAGAGTGTGGATCTAGGCTAGCTTGGGTTTGGATTGGATCTTGAGAGATCTTGTTGCATTCTTTGTCATGAGTTGGTAAGGGTGGTGTGGCCCTTTGTTAGTGGTATCAGAGCGTACCTACATTAGTGGTATCAGAGCGTACTTCATCAGTGGTATCAGAGCCGTACTTCATCAAGTGTATGGAGAGGAAGGGGTGTCAATGAAAGGGTCAACCTCCACAAGAGTAAAGACATTTGGGGAGGGGGGAAGACGATGGAGAGGGTCAAAGGAAAAGAAGCTTCACCACAAGGAGCATCATAAAATAATAGAGGCAAACAAAAGGGAAGCCAAAGTCTCCTTATGAGCCAAGGTAGGGTTAGGGTCAAGGGGAGCCTTAGAAGATCTATTCTTCCTTGGGAGAAGCCAATTTCTTCTCAAGTGCCCTTCTCGTTTACAGAGAAAACATGCTTTTATACCTCTCAAAAACTGAATGGGTCATGAAACATCTTCATCATCTAAATCAAAAATGAGTTCTTGTGGATATCCTACCCAAGAAACAAAGAAATCAATATCTAGGATCCAAATGAGGAAGAAGGCAAGGGGAGTCATCCATTCTGAGGACCGAGCCAACATTTTCAAGAACCTTTGGTATAAATTGAAAAGATGTGGAGAGACGTTATGAAAAGTAATCAACGTAGGGCATGAAAGTGTTAGAACTTCATTGGAATTTGTACCAAGAGACAAGGGATCAAATGCATCAATTAACCACATTCTATTATTATTTCTTGATAACTTAGTTCTGGTGACAAGAATTTCAAAAGAAAAAGATAAATGAACCTTTTTGAACCATAAGAAAAAATGAGTATACAAACCCTAGTTTTTTACATCATATATTTTAGCGCCATGAGTTCATGTATACACACAAGGGAACCTTGGTCTTCATGTATACACACAAGGGAACCTTGGTCTAGTCAAGGGTTGCAAGAAAAAACGTCTTTAAGCCTTTTTTTCCCTCAAATGTCATGCAACATATGAAAATTTGGTTTGATATCAAGATTGGTAAGAGGTGGTACTTACCTTGCTCCTTCGGAGTCGACTAGAATTCTCCTCTTTGGTGATAAGGCTTGTTTTAAGGTTTTGACATCTGGATGCAACTCCCCAAGGGAGTCATTTGTCATAGAAATACTAACCTACACCCACTAGTAGCCGATGAAGAATGCAATAAATACCCACTTGGGGTCCTTGCTCGTGTGCAATCAAAGGTTTGGCCAAGTTGAGTTATAGAACCCCAACCAAGCCCTCAATCTCTTCCATTGTTAATTGTTCTCTCCTTGAACAAATATTAAATAGCTAATCATATTTATTTATAAGAGTTTTACACTTACTCAAAATTGTATATTACCTTTTTAATTTATTATATAACTTCATTTTTTAAATTAAAAATATTTTGTTCAAGAGTGACACGATCCTATACTACAAAATATAGTATAACTATATTTTAGTATATAAACAAATATATATATATAAGATTCTTACTTTTAATTAACATTTTCCGATGGTTAGCACATGCTCTAAAGGCTCTTAGGATATAACTCCCATGTACTAATGTTGAGTACAAACTTGTACTATACCCAAAATTTCTAAATAAACTATAACATAATCTTTGTTGAAAAATCACGGGATCAAACAATAGCTAGTGCTTGCTTGTAGAATTTCCTAGAGCAGTTGCAATTTCTGAGCGTCGTATTTTTGAAGGTTCTGCGGAATTGTATGAAACTATTTGAATGAGTCCGTGACGGTTATCTCAAGCTAATAGTACAAATTGTTGGTGCGATCAACCGAAGTACGAACTCAATTTTTTAGAAAATTAAAAAATGTATTTGTTAGTTGGTAGTACTAATGCGCTACAAGGATGTAATTGTAGTACATCTAATTGCTTGTTTAAATTCAGGTTCAGAGAAGGATTTCCTCATGAAACGGAAAAACCAGATTGCGTATTGGCCTGCCCTCTGGTTACAATTCATTGGGCATATTACACATTTGATCCAAAATGATGCATATGACATTTTACTGGGGATGGCGGGTGACTCTTCTTTTCGATGAGTGGAAGACACATTCCGTCTTGCAGTACTGGGCCTCTTTGTTGGTCTTGTTTGCAATAAGCCTATTTCATGAGTATGTTGTAAGCTTAAGAGCTCACCTCAGAACAAGTCAATTGTTGAAGCAGACGGAGAACTTTATGGAAGGTCAAGCAATGCTTCTCCCAGGCCAATTTAAGAAGAGAGCTTATATACTCAAAGCAGGGGAAACTATGCTGTTTGCTGTGAATGCGTTGTTGGGGTATTTGTTGATGTTGGCAGCCATGTCGTACAATGGAGGAGTGGTTTTAGTGATTGTGTTGGGCTTGAGTGTAGGATTCTTCTGGTTCCGCAGTGGGAATTATGTTGCTCAGGAAGAAGAGCTTCAGCTATCCTCCGACCCATGTTCTTCCTGTACTTAGGCTTAAGTTGCGTTCCTGGTGCAGCAGGCTCTAGCCCAGGCAAAACTATTCAAATGTAACGTTCTGGATATAAATAAAACAACAAAACCATTCATATTTCAGAGAACATATGTAGTGTGTTTTTCTCCAATTTGATTAATCCATGTCACTCAGCAAACACAGATTCAGGTGTAGCAGCGTCGTCTATTTGATTGTCTTGGTTAAATGGGATTTTACATCAGAAATATTTCATTTCTGCTAATAAAAGACTTCTCTTAGAGTGGTTTACTTTCTACGAAGGAAATCTTTTCTTAAATTAATTTGAAATTTGCAGTAACTTCCACAAAAAGTACAACAAAGTATCTATCAAAATGAAGTTTGTGATTTAAACCATGTCAACCTCAACCTCTGATTTAAATAGTTAACATTTTCAGTAACTGATTTATCAGACTCGTCCTTGTATTGACTCTGGTTCTACTCTATTATTGCTTTGTTCTTCCCCCATTCCCTCACACGGCCTTCAAGAGCCAAGCCTGTCAAAACCGCTATTGCTAGTTTAGTTTTACATTGCATTGAACATTGAACAATGAACAATGAAAGAGATCTAACTTCTATTAAATAACTAAAATTAAAATAATCAAAGATTGAAGATTCAAATGGCATCAAAGTATGAGTATCATTATCTCATCAATCATTCAGTGGCATCATAAACTTAATTACATCAAATAGCAACAACCATGACATGATCACAATGTTCAACGTTCAATGTTTCAAAGTTCAAATGACAAGTATGTTAATATCTAAGTCTCAAGTACAAACTACAAAATCAAAAGACAAAATGTCGAGTACTAAAATACATGCACCCAGAGATTAAATACGAGAAACCATTCACCTTAATCTCCTGAAGCAATCATGTGCACAGGAAGAAATAGAATGCAAAAAGAAATACGCTGAATGGTAGTTGATTAAAATTCTTGCTGATTTGCAATACTGTAGCTTGTGGATCACAGGAAGGTGACAGTTGTTTGGTTAACTGTGAATTAATCGCTGTCCCAATTCTAATCAAGTTTTTTCTCTCTTACTGATTTCCACAACTTTGTCTTTGTTGTCCCTATCATTTGCCCCACCTATCGCTTGGTTTCTGCCTCGGTTAACATCCTCTCCATCAGAGTCAGTCTTGTCATCTTCATCAATACTCCAATGATCATACATATCACTTTTATGTCCTCTGCTTTTGTCAATTAAATTGTCTGTAGTATACCTATCGTCACTTCTTTTATGTTCTTTTCTTCCTTTGTTTACAACCTCATCATCACTATCCCAATCTTTATCCATCCAATCCTCATCCATGTTCTCAAGTTCTCTGGTTCTGCTATTACTGACAGTTCTATTCATCACATTGCTCTGAACATTTCTCACTCTCTCCTTCATTCTGCTGTTTGCATTTTCTCTTTCCTTGTCACCATCAAAACCAAAAACAATTTCACTCCTATGCCCTCTGATTTTATCAGTAACTTTAGCTTCAATATCCGACTCTTCATTCTCACTACTTGTCATGCCATCTTCCGTGCCCTCGTCATCACTGTTCCAATCCCCAACCACGTCCTTAATTTTTCTTGATCCATCTAACATAACCTGGTTTTCTCTTCTGCTTCTGTCATAGTTGTCGATCTGTCCTCGTCTATTCCTATCCTCTGTATTCCTCCAGCCTCTATTGCTTCCAACATCCTCTTCACTATCCATGTCGCTGTCCATGTTCTCTTCAGGTATGTTGTCACTGCCAACTGGCCTACTCCAGTATCTGATTTGATCCCTTTCTCTCTTTTCAGCAGCCTCTTCAGCAGCAAACTCTTCATCTGCTGCGTCCTCTATCTCAGCAATAAACCTATCCAGCTCTTCTTGGTCACTGTCTTCAGCAGGAGGTTGTGTATCCTGCAGTTCAATCTCATCTGATTGTTTTTTATCTCCACGGAACATATATGGAGTACCTTGCTTCTCATCAATTGCTCGGAAGAAAGTTGATGCAACCTTTTCAACGCTCGCCATAGCAACAGGATCCTCAGGATTCACACCCCTCCGTCTAAGCTCTTGTTCTATTTTTTTAATATTTATCTTCTGAGATTCTAGGGCTTGCTCAAACCTGGCCTTGAACAATGCCTGTACAGAAATCAAGAATTAAAATGCTTATAAAAACAAACAAGCAATAAATAAATAATTTAAGAACAGGATATGTGACTACACTAAAACAAAACTAAAACAAAACTACATGTTTTAGATGAAGCAAAATATGTAAGTGTCTTATGTCAAGCATCATTGTCAGACAAACATCAACATACAGAGTCAGAGCAATACACTTTGAGACAACAATCTTACAAGAAGACTTAATAAAACAAGAACAATGTAGAGAACTCTCCTAATGCACATACGAGAAACAAATTGCAACCAGCAAAACTAGAAACTTCCGAACATAAATAACCTATCACACATTGGCAGAATCATACTGATGGCTTCGCCTTATTTTGTAGCTACAACAAACCAAAGTTGTTTGACGAAGTGCCAGGCTGCTTGGCTTCTAATATATGTATGTACATGTTTGCTTGTTTTTACATTTGACGCCTCTTGGTAAGGTAATTTACTTCTGTCCAATGGCTTACCACATTCATAACTTTACCCCCTTACCCGTACTTATCCAGCATCAAAATATGAAATTTAACTAAGTATTTCTTCATTCCTCGGGTTTATGTTTTTATGGGTGATGGACCCCGAAAATTTTGCCTTCATTTGAAACATAATGTTGGAGACTTGAAAAATATTGTCATTTATGTCAATATCGATCAGGGATTGAAAAACACATCAAAGAGAGTTTATTGATTTAGATCATGAAATCAATGCACAAAAGTACTGAAGAAATCAAATACGTCTACAACTGCAGAAGATAACAAATCTCAGTGTTATTTACAGCAAATATTGACTATACCATATGGTTAATATATTTAAATCACCCAGCATTATCTTCAGATTGGATTCCACTTGTGAAAGATGTAACTGAACCCTACAAGATTGAACAACTTACAACATAGAAGTTAATGCATCCCTGGCCTATTCAGCTCCAGAAATGTTTCAATATGTAAAAACAAACTATCTCAATCAATATTTCCTTCAAAATTTTGAAGGTCCCTATAAATATCATATATCTAGATGCATGCAATTTTAAAGTCATCTAATAAATATTGAATCAGAAATAAACTTCACCAAAACTGTCCTCATTTCTATGAAAGACTATTCTGAAAATCCATAGCTCTTCAGGCCAATAGCAGTTTAAATTTATATGAAAGTATTCAAAGTGTGCCGACAGAATGAGTACTCCCAGATCTACAGGGGTAAATCATATGTGCAGCAATCAGAACCATAAAAGTAATTGCAGCAGAGATATCACTGTTTGAAAAGTGATAAAAGATACATACAGTAATCACACAAATAACCCATAAACAAAAGACACATTCACAGCAGTATTAATCTCAATAGCAATGTTGATGTTATACAGCAAAGAGACTTGTGATATAATAACAGTATTTCATCATTATGTAGCAGCATTAAAGTTCCAAAATAGGTGAATAACAATGTCCAAAGTCGTATGTGCTGTAGGAAGGAGTAACACATGCCATCTAGGATTATGAATGCGTAAGACATACAGAGGGGCAATAATGAAAAGGAATCTCCAAATGTTTGAAGATAACCGGCAACGATGATATACCAAAGTCATGAAGAGAAGCCACCGTAGACTCAATCGAAAAGGATCCATTAGAATGTTAGTTCATATGCCTGGTGAATAATTTGGGTCGGGAATGGCATTTCTAAACCAAAGCCGGAAGTCGTACCTCACGTCAATGAGAGCAGGAGAGACAAGTACATTCAAAGCCAGAAAACACAAAAAAGGGTTCAATTCATTACTAATACAAGAGTATATACGTGCAGCCACATATGGAGTCGACTGTGTGTACACCTGGATAGGCTTGCTCGAAGTGAAGTCGATACGATTTTTGAAAGGTCATTCTGAACGAAGGGATGATTCGCGCAATGAACAAGCATAATATAAAGTTGCGATTAAAATTTTGTGTAATGTGAAACTTTTTATTTGCCGGCAAAGAAGAAAAGCCTGATAATCACAAAGTCAGTAGGTGATTATTCTTGAAAGGTTGTGATTTTTTTATTTTTTTTAAGTTAAATCAAAGTATTAATAAATACAAGGATGCCATTAAGTATTAAAATAGAGTGACTATTCTATTTTGAAAAGTCGCATCTTTAGAAGAGAAAGATATAAATACAAGTTGAAAGGGGAAGTCAAGAGGAGATATCCGAACATTCACACATTCTCAAGGAGTATTTATATTTATTTATTGTACGGAGGAATAAGGAGTTTAATATGACTTGTAATATAAATTGATTTATTTTATTTTAATAATAAAATAAAAGTCTTTTGTTTATTTTTTAAATGGCATGGAGATTTAAACTGCAAGCGAATCGTCTTTTGTAATTATTTTTTGGAATTTTGCATCAATTTAAATGTCGGATAAGTAGACATGGTCATTTAGCATTTAAAATTTGATCATGCCGATATTGTGAAATAAATAATTGTTTCCGCATCTATGTCCATTTTGTCTCCTTGCCAGAGGAGTTAAAATTCAATCTGGACTAATTTAAGATTGCATAATATTTGATCTGTCGCATCTCGATTATTTAATTGTCGGCAATAAAGTGTGTAAAACATTATAAAGTTGTACGTGATAATTCACTGAAGTTGACTCTATTGCCCGAATGAGCAAAAGAACTCGTCTTTTTATTATTGAAGTCAGAAAATCTATAACTTCCTTCCCAAAAACATCAAATCAATTATTTAAAACCTTATACAAAACATTCAACTATTATCCAGCATCCAATTTCATTTTGATAGAGTTCAAGGACTTTGCAGAGGAATCGAGAAGTATTCCTGTTCGTTAGCCAGAACTTATTGAGAAGTCCTATAGGAGAAGTGGCAGGCTCTTAGATTTCCAATCTGCAATTTTGGGAACCAACAATGGGTAAACAAATCATTTTAATTTGCTCTATAAGAAGGAGAGTTATGTACAAACTTTAAGTGTTTTGGGCTCAATTCTTCAATTGAGTTATAAAAATTCAGGAAATTAATAGATTAGAGAGCATGTTTTACAGAGTTATCGTTTTATCTTGTTTACTTATTATTCATGCTTATATGATTGCGTACTGAGGAAATGTCGTGCCCCCACCATAGACTTTCGGACCGCAGCCATTAGTAATCAACTATCCCAGCGTAGAAGATGCAAATAAGCACTTATCATTGGTAATGATGCTCTAAAAAGGAAGTGTATTTTCCACAGCATTATTAAGAAGGCAGCGGTTGGTAAAGGTAGCAGTTGGGATTGAGAAAGGTATCCTTTGTGGTGAATGGCTATGAATCAGTGACTCTTCATCACTTTATGTGGATTATAGAAAAGGGGGGAAGAAGGAAATCAATTGATAATCATAAGCAAGACAAGAATTAAAGAAAGGGATACAAGAGTGTATCATTTGTGGTAAATGACTATGGATCAGTGACTGTTCATCCCTTCATGGGGATTATAAAAAAGGGGCATTAATTCAGGAAGAAGGAAATCAATTGATCATCATAAGCAAGAAAACAATTAAGGATCGGAACCAAGTAAAAGCAGAAAATAAATATATTATAGCAGCAATTAGATAAAAGATAAATCTACAAATACCTTGGTCACCGAATTCGCCAAATTTCATCCATGAAGTTTGAGTTTCAGCAAATTTTTACCCTTTCCGAATTTCATCCGAATTTCATGATATTTAATATAATATTGCTATTTATAATAATATTATTTTATTTTGATATAATATTGAGTTATTTAGTATAATTATCTAGCAATGTCAAACTATTTTGACAATTTTGTGGATATTTTACTTATATTTATAAATAAATAAATTTATATAAATTCAATTTAATGTGGACTTTTTTCTGAATTTTTAGCCTTGCCGAATTTCATCCAAATTTTATGAGCAACAAACTCGAATTTGTATTCGAACCTTGTGACTTAGACGAATACAATAGAATTGTAGCTACAATTCATGAGTCCATACTATAGTAGTATTGGCAACAATTGATGATCTTTGAATCTAAATGTCTCGCTTAATTATATATCATAAAGGATTTGTTTGATAACCTATTATGAATTTAGAGAGACAGATTTCCAATAGGAAGGCAGGCCAACCTTCAGAGTTCATGAGATCCAAGTATGCCACCCTGAGATGAACATTATGCTCCTGAGCCAAGGGGCTTGGTGTGCCCTTGGGCTTGAAGTACCATCAAGTATGCCACCCCAAGATTAATGTTATGCTAATGAGCCAAGGGGCTTAGTGTGCCCTTGGGCTTAAAGTTCCATCAGCTACGACACCCCAAGATGGAATGGACGGCCAGTCTTCCATGCTTGTGGACCAAGAAGTGGAATGGAGGACCAAACTTCCATGCTCTTGGGATTGAACAAGGATGAACAGCCTCCAAGAATAACTGTAAGGATGGAAGGGTGGCCCACCTTCCATGCTCTTGCAGTACAAGGGCAACCAACCTTGAGACTGTGGTTTGCCAAAATTTCAACAAATTCCTAATGAGGTTATTATGGGAATCCACATTGAAGTGTAATATGCCTCAATTAGATCTAATTATGAGAATGTTATAAGATTGTATGATGTAAACTAATGATTAGACAAAATAAAATGTTATCTTGATTTATATTGTAAGTCAGTTTCCAAGTGGCCTATTTTGTGCAGGACCAAAACCAGGACTTATCTTGTTAAAAAGCTTTCCATTTGGCAAACTTATACTTTTAACTATATTACATAATTTAAAGCCAAAATATACAAATATCCCCATAGGGAACAGTACTGGAAATGTTAAAATCCCAGGTAAAATAGACTGTGATTCTATCAACCCAGTTGTTAAGCAAATGAGTAATAACAATGAAGATGTTATTAAAGCACCTGAATATAATCACTACAAAAAATTAAATGGATGAAAGGTACTATACCTATCTGTAAAAAGATGATTTGTAAAATCCCAGATTTGCAATGTATCGGTATGATCTACAAGAATGTGAAAGAAGTATCCTTCTCCTTGTCTGAGCGAATGAGGGTGTATAAAAAGAATGAATGTTATTCATAATAGGGAACTAATAAGCTTAGAAATAAAAGAATATCACCATGAACTCCAGGCAATTTATACTTAAAACCCATTGAGGGAAAAAAACAGATGTGCAAATTTGACACTCTTTTTCCAATTCAAATGACACTAGACTTTGGAGTTATATGTCCCCTTGTGAGTAGAAGCATTCGAACCCTTGGTACACATAGCTTTCTCATCTTATTGAGAAACATTTATTTGAGATGAAGATCGCTTCACTTTTAGTAACATCTTATATTTTTTAACTTTCACCCAAATCTGTATCTTGAGTACATTCCTCTACATAATCGTCTCCTGTGGAAGGTTTAAATTGACGCATTATAACCATAGCTGAAAGAGGTGCTGAGATTGGAGGACTAGATAATAAATCTGCCAACGTGTTTGTACTCTCTTTCTTATTTTTAATTACCATATTAATTTATTTTTTATCAGAAATCATTAACAAAATGGAGTTGCAAGATAAGGAGCATCTACTCCATCAGCCTGAAGGCAACAGTCCACATAAAATCCTACTACATCCCACTATGAACAGTAGCTCAAAATATGATGATAGTATCAACAGTATTACCATAGCATCAAATCCTACCACATCCCTCTGTAAACAGTAATCGTAATACGTAATAGCTTAGCCACGTGCATATTACTAGTGGAAGGGATCCTTGCAAAGATTATTGATTCCCAATAAAACCCAATAACAAGCCAGCAAATCCAAAGTGTGTCCACTTGTGATAGAATAGAATGACAGCTTAACTATAATTTTTATTTTACTCTGATGGTTGATTGTTGCAGTATATATGTATCTTGTAGGCAAACCTTCAAGCACCAACAGTATGGCAATATAACCTACAATAAAATATCTTATTCATATTAAATTAGCAATGATAAAAGACAAATCAGCTGTTTAAGGTGGTTTGACTAATTAAAATGAATCAGCAACTCTGAATGTTATATCAAAAAGATTACTCAAACATGTTTTACATAGTAAATAATTGAACAGATTGAAATGTCAAATGATATCTGGTATAAGATGTCACATGTATTTGTGGGTTGCTTTGTCAAAAGTTAAGTCAAATTTAGTCATCCTTGGAAAACAGGATATTGCACACTTTCCAAGTAGATCCTACACCAAATGTGTGGCAATGGCATAAATGTCATTGTTCAGACAGATTTAACTCTTCACTCTACCCAGTGTTAAACAATGTAAATAATATCCAAGTGGCTGATATGTGTGTTTGTGTATACTGTAAACATGCATGAGTATAAATGAATATTTATTTGTATTTGATATTAAAAAGCCAGTAATGCAGTACCTTTCTCTTGGTCAGAGTATTGATTGGAATCAAAATTCTAGGCTGTCGATAATTCCTTCCACGATACATGATGATGGTCTTGACATTGTGTATGTTTATCACAGTGCCACCACTCAACCTTGCCAACATAGTAGCCATCTCCCGGATCTTCTCCTTGGGAAAGTTATCACAACATACTTGGACAGTCTCATGGAATTTCCAATGCATATGCATATTTTGAACCACACCTCCAAATACCCCACGCACCCCAACAGGAACATAGTTCTGATTTTTGAAACCAATTTTTCTCAGTGCTTGGAGCTGCTCAGGTGTTAATAACTCTGGATCATGTAAAGGTGGAGGAAGCTCAGGCAACTCATATTTCTTCAATTTCTGCAACAACAAAGCCACCTTTTTCTTGGCCTTGTATGGTTAATCACAAGCAAAACCACAATCAAATTAGTAAATACAACACAAATTACAAAAATTAATCCAAATAGTACATCAAACTAGCATAATCTTAACCATGCAAAAATACTAATTTCCATTATGAATTTCATATTTTTTAGCACAGTTACCAAAATAAAGAGAGAAAATAACAAACCAGTGAATATTTAGAAATTAAATCAAGCATATAAGCCCAAACAAAAGACTGTTAGTCCAAGCAGAAGATGCTGCCCTAGAAAATCACATCTGAGTAGCATGGGCTAAGATATGCTATTTCCATCTCAGAAACAAAAAAAAAATCTATTGTATGATATTTGAGAATCCCCTTTGCTGTAGATCCTAACTTGAAAGAGATATGGCAGTGGATCAAGACCAAATCGTGAAAAAAATGGACGTTTAGAATAAACAGACCTTAACTGTGAGAGGCAGATTTCAAGTCCACCAGAAGATTCTATCACCCTAGAGTATCTACTATGCATCTATATCGCTCTTTGGTAGTTAACAGCTGAATGATATACAGAAAAAATTCAGAAATTTCTTATGGTACAATGGGAAAGGGCAAAGGAAGAGACATTCTGCCAATTGGAGTGGTGTTGTATGAGCAGAGTGCATGGTGGATTAGGGCTTAAATACTTAAGATTGCAAGGAATAGCCTTTGCTGCTAAATGGATCACAAAACCATTTGATGGTCAAAAAAATTTGGAAGGTTCTGATTAGAAGTAGCATTACCTCCGCTGCTCCACAAAGAGCTAAGGCACAGAAGGGGCTTTCATTTTTTGATCTCCTCACTTGTAGACAGTCTATCCAACCTAAAGGATACAAAGTTTTCATGAGTTTGTGGAAAGCATGGGAACTCCTTTAGATTGATATTACTAACAATGATTTTTGCAGCAGCAGTAATCAAATCTATGGTAACAGATTCATTTGGTGGAGCTTGGCACATAATCATAAGATCTTAGCCCTCTTGAAAAAAATGGAGTAATCTTCACATTAATTGTTTTAGTGATATCATTAAAACAACTTACTAAGTGGCCCACTGTTAGTGGTAGTTACTCCTCCTAAATGGAGAACATCTTCTGTTCTCAGAGATGCTTGCAAAAATTTCAGTTTCCTGTACATTGTACTGCTGATGATGATCTAAATATGAGTTTCAAATGGATTGATGGATCCTTACCAACCAAAAGTAAGGCTAAAAACATTTATAACCAGTTGGCTATCAAATCTGATATTGTTGATCATATTAATCTAAGTTACTGGTTCAAGTTTGGGTTTGAGTTCGGGTTCGAAGAACTGGCTCACTGGTACGGCAGAATCTTGAAATGGGGTGTGGATTCATTTGGGTTCATTAGTACAAAAACAGGTAAAAATTATATACATACTTATATGTGCAGCCTAGAAAAATGAATTAAGATTAGAATGCTACATAGTATCATAAAACAACAAAAACACTATAAACTTGTAATCTTAGCATCATATCTATTATCAACACCAAAATATTAAAATAATATTGACTTCAAGCATCATTGCTTAGACTTTCAACAATTAGAACTTTATGCTACGTTTAAATCATCTAATAGATTATCTAAACCATCTTCTTCTTCTTCATCAAAGGCACTAGTTGGTTCACAAGCATTGTCAATGTTATTGGGATCAACTGCACTAATAACATTCCTGTTTTCCAAGGTGTCCAAAGCTAAGCTTATTACTTCATTGTAGATCAAGCTTGTTTGTTTGTAATTAACAAACTACTTGAAAAATGTTATATAAGTAGCTTGCAACTCCCTTCACCTATTGAAGATATTATTTAATGTTTCAAATATGATTTATCACTTTACAGAGCTTCAAATTATTTGGACGGGTCATTATCAGCATAGGATATAAAAAATTCACTGGAAGAAATCTTGAGGGCTAGTTTAATTTGATGTAATAAATATTTGAAGTTCAGCATAAAAAAATTGTAATGTTAAAAATCTTTTTTCAAATTCTGTAATAATTGTTTTCTTCACTAAATTATAGAATGTTCTCAGTGGAACTGTACCTAGTTTGCACTCGGTCTACCTGGGTCTGCCCTGGTTCGATCATGGTTTGACCTAGGTTTGACCCGAAGGAACTCACCTGCTTGGGTTCCAACCCAAGTGGAACCCAAAAGGGAACCAGGACAAGGACCAAGAACAGGTTCGAAATTCACCTGGTTTGCAAGGCCAAGGGGATAATTAGGTAACTAAGACATTAATAGCTGGAATCTTCAAGGGACAGCAAGAAATGGTACAAACACATCAAAACTCTTTGGTCTAACTACCTGGAGCCTGAAAAGGCTTGTTTCAGGTGGATGCAGTTATTAAACAGACTGTCACACAAATAGCAAGATGATACTGATCAAATAACCTCCAACTATAGAAAATCAGAAATTATTGAGCACACTTTTCTTGAATTTGTTTTTAACTAATAAAACATGGCATTATTCTTGCAATGGATTTATATAATTGGAACATTAATAACCAAAAATACTAGTTTTCTGGTTCTCTTTCAACTAAAATTCTATGGATTATTTGGAAGGTGAGAAATGATGAGGTTTTCAATTATAACAGGAGGATGCTTAATGTGACTTTTAAAAGACGCACTTCTAAGTTCTAACAATGTTGCCATGCAGGTCACAGTGACCATGGAAATATCCAATTCAAAGTTTCTCAAGCTTCTAGGAGAAGGACGTGGTCATATCTATAGAAATACCTTGGCATATAATAGCAGTACTAATCCTATACTCCACAAATAACTCATGGAGTATCATAAGAAATACAATGATAAAGCTGATCAAAATCAAGCAAAGATGAGAAAGGAACATCCGGAAGACAAGATCTTCTTCAACTTGACCAGGAATTCAGATATTGAGGAAGTTAAGTCCAATGAGAACATCTTATCTGATTGACTGTCCTAGTGGTCTCCCTGGCATTGATTTTTCAATATGTCATTTTTCTGTCTTGCCATTTTGTATTATCATGATATAAGAATAGCCATAGGCATATGTTATATACAATCCAATGTTATGATTATATACAAACAGTTTTATATGTGATTATTGGCTCTAAGCCTCTAATGTTACCAGGATGATTTGTATTATTTTTTGATTGATATTTAATACAAACAAAGTTTTCTCTATAGAAAACATTAGAATCCGGGATAGGTATATATAAATGTGATTTTTCTGCCTTATTTTTGCCACTTGCCATATGATGTTGTCTACAGAAGCAATATTTTCTTCCTAGACAACTCTAGAGATCTTCATTCAAGACAGATATACTTTGGTGTCAGAAAAGCATTGCACTTGACTACAAAACACACTTCAGGCTCTGCATCTTCACAAGAGAAGACTTGGCACAACACTTTCCCCCATCTTTCCCCTAATCTTTTCTACCCCTAAAATACGATCTTTAGCTACTATTGTTGCATCCCAATTTTTTGATCTTTTGAAATATTGTCACAGCCGTTGAAATGGTTGGTTAGATACTCCTAATATCATGATCATGTGAAGTGGAAGTTGTGATTTTCCGATTTGAATCATGTAAAAACGACTTGTTAGTTGATTTCTCTTATTTTGACAAAAAAGAATGCTCATATTTCAATATAAAGATTAGCGGTGGTTAGCCATTGTGACAATTATCAGTTATTTTGTTTTATTGATATTTTAATTTAAATGGAGGAACAAGTTATTATTGTGGAAAATGCATTTTGATTGCAATAGCAAACGAAGGGGGGGAAGCATTGCTAAACGGGATTCAAGGAATGGGGCACCAATTTAGTCCATCATCAGACTATCAGGTATGGGCTCTAACTACCTTGCTGAAGGATTTAACGACTAGGCAACAAAGTATACCTTGGACAGTCATGAGCTACTTGCTCAATTTTAAAACAAGAGGAATAATAATAAACCTTTAATATCATGAAAGAACTATTGCCTCTTTCTTTTCTAAGAATGTGGATATGCTGAACATTTTAGACTTCTCATATATATATATATATATATATATATATATATATATATATATATGATGCCACCACGATACTGTAATAATGTCTATGAATTGCACTTACATGTATATATAAGTTTATGCGTGCGTATCTAGAGAAAATACAATGATAAAAAGAAATTATATGTACTCTTAAAATTACATATGCATATAGATATAGGTCCGTTTGGTTCGTGAAATTTAAAAACCTGGATTTCTACAAACCTTGGTTTAGCCAAATCAAGGTTTTGCAAATCTTCATTCCGATTTTTGGGATTTTACTTGAACCATTTGTTTCACTCAGAAGATGCATGTGAAGACACATTTTTATGTGTAAGCTTGGAGTTAAAAGCAAATTTTAAAAAGTAGTCCAATCTATTGTTTTTACACTCCTTAAAAAACATAACCAAGTTTTGATTTTCAATTCCCACTTGCTAGTAGGAAGTTGGAAAACCTGGTTTTGAGGCAAGATTGGAAGTCCGTTATGCTAATTTCATTTTGCCAATTTTGAAACAAACGCAAAAAATTTCAAATCCGGATTATAAGAAAGCCAATTCCTGTCATCTTCCAAGAACCAAATAGACCCTATATGTATATGTAGGTACCATCCTAAACAAAAAATCACAGGCACGATGACATATATATATATATATATATAAAACATTATCTTGTTTAAGATTATGGAGAAAATATATACTTCTTTATGTTTCCAAAACATGAGCATTGCCACCCTTTAACTGCATTATTCTTTTTAAAGATTTGAATTTAAAGTATTCTTGTAATTGCAAATCAAACTCCTTGTAACCACAGCAGGAGACTATATTTCCATTTCCCATGGCTGAGAGAATACTCTCTCTTGCGTTCTCTCTCTCTCCTTATAGTTTAAGATTCTCTTTAACCAAATTCTTCTCATCTCTCATCCAATATCAAAAGCATAATGCAATACTGAGTTGCTCGGGTGAAGCCATATCTTACATAGTGGTTGCTACCGTACCAGCGACTTGCCTTGTTTCTCTCTATATCCAAGTCATGTATTTTTCCCAAATTATTTGCATTATATGCAATGCCTTACTATTCAAGAAAGCTCTTTTTATTCAAATGCAATGTTAGCATTGCGCACGATAACCATCTGAGAAGCTTCTGCTTTGCTCCTTATTACATTTTTTGTCATATTATGACAAGTTCCTATTCATAAGCATCGGGTGCATGCCCATAAGGATGAACTACTAAATTCTAGGAAAAGAAATGCCCAGCCAATGAAATCATATAGTACTTTTATGTTGTGTAAAATCTGCCTTGAAATATCTTTTTTTTTTTTCTCTACTACTTGATATGTACTAGTTGTGATCAATTTTCAAAATGGTTTCACAAATATTTATGATTTAAAAGAATCTCATGATTATCAACAATCTCCTAAGATGCACCCAAGGTCGGTAGAGCCAAGTGTAAATGGGTGAAGAGGAAAGGAATCCTGCAAGAGAAAAGAAAAGAAAACTAATATTCAGTGTCTTAAAAATATGATCAATTAAAAAAAGAGATTGCATAAGTCCATGTCGGCTCATGATTGTCCAAGATGTAATCAATTGTCAAGTCGAGCAGTGGCGATCGAATTGTTTAATACCCACCTAAATCTTTGGCCAAGGTAGTATAGAGGCATGCTTGCCATAAATGATCACTAGAGGTCGAGAGTGTTAGCTGATAGAGGAAAGGTTGATGGAGGAATTCCTCAGCTTTATCTGCTGCTTAGCTGACACTCTAACACCGGTATGCTCACGATGGAAGGACTATGGTGCCCCTATCTATCCAAGGTAGGGAAGGCCTTTCTCATAAGAGATTGTGTGGGGATATGTTAAGGTCCAAGATTGGGAGGTTAAGCCTATGTCAATGCTTCTCTTTGCTATATGTCAACGCTTGCACAACACACCATCAATTTATTCAATTAACTCAATATGCATCATAAATCTTTTACTTGTGCGTACCTTTATATTACTTATAATATATAGTTGTAGACACTAGTACATATGCACCCATTTTTCTACCAAATTTTTCAATCAAAGCTATGAATCCTCATTTTTTGATTTCATTCCCGCGTTGGTCACCAAAAAAATATATATCATGCTTTGGTCGAAATTTCGACCAACATCACTTTGCCCAAGTTGAAAATATCCAAAGTTTTCGCAAGTTAGTCGAAATTTCGACCAACTTGGGTCATAATAGAATTTCGACCAAAAAATTTTGATAAAGAATTAAAGGTCGAACCTGCGTTTGAGTTCAATAAATTTTTCATTACTCGTGATTTCACGGGCTGAACTTTGGTGATTTCACGCGGCTAAACTTTGATGATTTCGTAAGGGAAGGGCATTTGACAGGACTTGTGATTGATCAATTGGGTTGTGTGGAAGGCTTCAATGGCAGCAGCAGACAATGATTGACGGATTTTATAGAGATTTGAATCATCTCAGCTGAACTTTGGTGATTTCGGGATTTCGGGTGAACTTTGGTGACCATTTTTGCTCGCAGCAGCCCTTTTCAATCGTATCTCAATTGAACTTTGGTGATTTCAAGATTTTGGAATTTCAGGTGAACTTTGGTGACCATTTTTGCTTGTAGCAGCCCTTTTCAACCTAAGAAAGAAAGAAACCGTAAGCAAGCTTTGACTTGTAACTGAATCACTCTTTATGGTTTGTAATATGTTCTTCATGGTTTGTTATCTACCTATTGAATGATCTCCTTCACTGACACTAAACCATGGTGCTTGCCACTATTGTACATCAATGCATCATATTACAAAAGTCTGTCACTTATTTTTCTATATTGTTTCATGGTATTAAAAGCATAATGACTACTCCTTATAGATTTCATGCACTAGTACTAATTAGATGGTCACCATTATCAACAGTTCATAATCTTTTCCACCTTTATGATTGTTTGGCCCTATAGGTCAAGCTTGTGTTGAGATGACTATCATGTAATGCTCCTCTCTACCTCTGATTATTTGGCGTGTAGGTAATCCTCGTTTTGCGATGTGACTATCATAAACATTGTTTTTGTGCTGCCCTGCAAATTGTTGCTCCTCTAGCATTCACAAATTAGTGTTTTGGCATGTTGTTCACTTGATCCATCTTGTTCTCAAAAAAAGTTGTTTCTTTGTTGTGACCTTGTTTGAAAAAAATGATGGGGCTCTTAAATTTTTCTCATAGCTTTGAATCTCTATTCCTTTCACCTCCATCGCTCCTCACTTGCATGGTGCTTTCTGTTTGTATTGTGCTCTAGCAGTCCTTCACGACTTCTTGTTGACTACTCCCTTATAGTGGTTTTACCTTTGATAGTCTTCCTAATGAACCACTTTAAGACTGCATATGGTTATTAAGAACAATGCTGCCATCTTTTCTAGTCATTCATGTCTACCACTTTAAATAATTTCCTTGATGCTTCATTGACCATTGTCCTTTACATGCTACTACATCGTTGATTTGGATTAAAGTTAATTCAAACTATTAACATACCTTCAACACTATCATAATAGTGTAGTTATCATTTGTTCATCATTGTTATTTATACATCCCTTTTACAACCTTTGCATGCTCACCATACCAGTCTTCAATACTATTAGAAGGACCTCATAGGTCTGTCACATCATGACAATTCCCTTTGAGCTCATGGAAAGATTTGCGACCTCAATCTTCTTAGTGCATCTTTTTCTATTACATAAGAGACCTCTATTTTTTTCATGTCCTCATAATGGTGTCCTCCATGAGTGCTCTGATGGATACCTCTACTTTGTCTTGCATATCCCAGTCCGCTGCTCTTAATTTCAATAGCAATGTCTTTCGTTTAGGAGTACTGATTAATGTTCCATCATTTTAAAGCACTATTCTTGTCTCAAATAATTATCATTTTGTAAAAAATCACCATGTTAATAATCTTTAATCTATATTAGAAACCGACCATTTTTTTGGTGACAGTTTATCCACTATCAATTCTAAAATGTTCCCTTGGCTGTCATACTAATTGGTCTGCATCAAGTGTCTCATTGTCCTCTATCATTGTCCTATGACTATCCATTTTGATCTAAATGATCTTCACACTTGGTCTTAGGAAGAAAAACACCCTTCAGTTGCTATTATTATGGATAAATCTTATTTCTTATTTAAGTCCTCGAAATGATAATATAAACAAGGATAAACTCTAAGATTTTAGTTCCCAGTTTTGCACTAAATATGCCTCTGTGAAATAACATTTCACACCAAACACTATCTTTGGTACCTTTAAAGTGGGTCTTAGGGCATTAAGCAGTTAAACACTTGATGAAATACATGTAACAACATTCCTAGTTTATTTATATTTTGCCCGTTAGTGGGAAAATTCATGCTGTTATTAGAGCTATAGAATTCTGTAACATTAGGAATAACAGAATCAGATAGACTAGCACAATATTTGCTGGGGTCAAACTTTGCACTTTTTGAACCTTCCTTGATAGGGTTCATTCCATGAATACCATCTTCTAACAAATGCTCAGAAATGTTCATAGCTATAGCCAGTTTTTACCAAAATAAATATTCCCATCCAATTGTGTTTTATACTAGAACATTTTGATACCTTATAGAATTCGCAAGACCATTGCTCAAATTCTTGATCATTTTTGTTATGCACGTAGCTGAGGTAGTCCATTGTACATTATAGGATTACCCATTATCATAGATGATTATTCCCATGTTGGCTGAAGATAACAAAGGAGAGGTGTCATTGATATTTTATATATCTACCTTAACCATAGGTTTTGCAGATGCCTCCTTTTTTTCTTGTTGATATTGCATGCAAGAAACCTTTCTGCTAGTAAAAGTATCCAGACAATTTATTATCTTAAAATAATAGACCAAAGGGCTGCACATCTATTCAAGTTTTTTTGTAGACTCATTTTTTCTGGATTCTTTTTGAAACTGTCTTGGGAAACCCTTTAGTATTAATTGATTTAGCACCACTAGTACTATAGTAGCCGTAAAATTTGATCAATATTTTCATGCATTTGATAAACATATTTAAGTTTATGCAGCTCCTATTTTTGTGTTTTTTATACACAAGAAATTTATTAAGTAACTCATTTGAGCATGCCACAACTTGAAATTATTATTGTTCTTCTGAAGTTGGAGTTCCTATAAGGAATATGTGTTCTTCTCTCTCACTTCCCACTAGATCAACAAGCCACAACTCGCTTTATCATCACACAAATGCTGCAGTGAGAGCTACTGCTATGTTCATTAGCATTGGTGGAACTAATTTCTCAAAAATCTCTCGCAGTTTGCAACACTTTCCATACTTTACTATTATGTGTATTTGTGCTCCAGGAAGTCCAAGAACATGATGAACACCTTCAGCTCCCTATCTTATCTCAAGCTTCTTAACAATTTTCCATTGCTGAGATGGGGATTTCTGTACAATTTTCTGTACTCTTATTTTTAATATTCTATCTTTAGTAATCATTGCCTTTGTATTCGTCAAAACAAGTGGACTATTTGAACCTATATATACATATATATCTAATTCTGACCAGATTTTATGATATCGTATGAACACATAAAAACACTTATTCCAAGAGGCCCATTGGTAAATACTATCTCTGCAAAATAAGGTCTGAAAAATAATCTCCTGTGGAAAGGTCATTGATAATATAGCAAAAATTCTCCATAATGAGTAGATTGGTAGATCTAACACATAGCAACCCAAGCTAACAATAAGGTTCCATTGCTGACACCATCATCCTTAGGCAGGCATGTTCCCACTGATGCAATTTCAAACAAACCACTACATTTAATGGCAACAATAAAAGATAATATGTGAATATCCTCATTGTGACAGTCTTGCAGCCTTTAATTGTTTTGTATTTTACCTTCTAAGGTCTTCAAGATCTATTTCTACTCACTGTGCATTAATGTCTTTTAGACACTCGTTCCATGATTAATGACTTCAAAACCTATACCACATTTAATTTGATAAGAATGTTGTCTCTTAACCTTATAATATTATACTTGACAATCAAACCATCCAAAACTTTTCATCAATACAATCATGACATATTTTCTTTCCAAGAAGCATTGTCACCTAAACATTACCACATTTGCAAAGAAGGTGGGATCCATCTGCATGAAACACATTAGTGCAGACAAAGTCTGGTTGGGGTCAATAACACCATCATTGGGTGTGAATAAAGCATAGTTCAAAGATACCTAGTGAAGGTTATCCATCTAGGCACAATACCATGAAGAGAAGCTTTGTTTCACCAAAAGAAAATGCTACCATGGACTTCAAGAAAACAAATAAGGCAAACTTACTGTCTAGTCCCTGCTGAGGATAGAAATGATATAGAAAACATACTAAGTGTATGAGTTCTTGATACCCTGCATGTTATCTGGTGTTTAGCAGCTTCATGAAATAGTATAAGTTTTGACAAACTTCATATAGGTTGAAGTCGTATTTGCATGGTCTTGTATTGTTGGAGAATGATAACCTCTATAAAATTATTTTCAACTCCATCCATTCTAGAGTAAATGCATTTCCATGTTCAAAGATCCCTGAAACAAAAGAAAAAAAAGTCTTATCCTATATGTGTCTTCCTATTTGGGTCTAAGTTTCCTTACAATACAGTCTTTTATTAACTGTGCACAAGTACCAGTTGCCATGATATTACAGACATAGAGCTTTAGCAACTAATGAAAACCCTAACTGTGTGTATTATCTCACTAAGGTTAAATTCTTCATTTATTAAACTTCCTTGAAGAAACCTGCAACATGCCTTTGGCAAGACTCGAGAGAACGCAGAGGTCACAAAACTTCCTTTTTGACTCTCTGTACTATTAGGAAGTATGGGAACGTGGAAATGACCACATCAAGATATTCAAATGGCAAGGTAATTGGAAACTTTAGAAATTGCTAAAATAGGTTCCCAAAGATAAAACATAACATGTAGACCTTTTGTAAAAAATCACCATGTTAATAATCTTTAATCTATATTAGAAACCAACCATTTCTTTGGTGACAATTTATCCACTTTGTCAATTCTAAAATGCTCCCTTGGCTGTCATACTAATTGGTCTGCATCAAGTGTCTCATTGTCCTCTATCATTGTCCTATGACTATCCATTTTGATCTAAATGATCTTCACACTCGGTCTTAGGAAGAAAAAACACCCTTATGTTGCTATTAATATCGATAAATCTTATTTCTTAATTTAAGTTCTCGAGATGATAATATGAACAAGGAGAAACTCCAAGATTTTGGTTCCCAAATTTGCACCAAATATGCCTCTGTGAAATAACATTTCACCCCAAACACTATTCTTTGGTACCTTTAAAGTGGGTCTTAGTGCATTAAGCAGTTAAACACTTGATGAAACGCATGTAACAACATTCATAATTTATTTATATTTTGCCCATTAGTGGGAAAATTCATGCTATTATTAGAGCTATTGAATTTTGTAACATCAGGAATAACATAATCAAATAGACTAGCACAATATTTGCGGAGGTCAAACTTTGCACTTTTTGAACCTTCCTTGACAGGGTTCATTCCACGAATACCATCTTCTAACAAATGCTCAAAAATGTTCATAGCTATAGCCAATTTCTACTAAAATGAATGATCCCATCCAATTGTGTTTTATATTAAAACATTTTGATACCTTATAGAATTCGCAAGACAATTGCTCAAATTCTTGATCATTTTTGTTATGCACATAGCTATAGAGAAGTTGTAAAATCACTTCCTCTAATTGCATGCAGCCATAGAGAAATTGTATGTAAACAACTCCTAATTGGACTCTCGAAATCTAAAAATACTTAATACAATTGTTCCCCATATTGCTCCACAAATGAGAACAGTTGAACAAATTGTTAAATTTAGTAATGTGCAAACCCTAAAAAGACTTAAACAGAAAAAAAATTAGTGGTAGTGAAATATCTTTCAATGAGGATGCAAGTCCACATCATAACCAAACACCATCACTAGATGGAAACTCCCCTTAGGGGGAGCCATCTGCTATCTGAACTAAAGGAAGTGGTATTTTCTCCATTCTCCAACTTGACCAATCAACCCAATGCCATAGGAACTTGATGGCCTTAGTGGCTTTTGCCAGCTTGTCACCTAAATCATTAATGAAGTTCTTTATATTCACCATCTTTCTAATCAATGCCTTTAATGTTGCCTTGATGCCCCCATATTGTCTCTAAGAATGCTAACCATCTAAACTTAGACTCAATAGTACAAGGCCCTTATGTTCCCCGACCTCTCCCTCTCCTATTGCTCCCCCATCTTGAATACAACATCTATATATTCTTGCAGAGGCAGCCTCACAGAGCATATTGGCTATTCATTCATTGACAAGCCATTTTATTTCTTAGACCTCATCACTCACTCAACCCCAAGACCTTAATAATATAATCAATTTTTGTCATTTTTACAAATATTATTAAACCTTTCTTGAAATTTTATTTTTATTTTTTCAAAAACCAGGTGTAGTACATAGGCAACAAACAAATAAATGACTTGCTTTACATCAACAATTACTATTATGTTGACATCATCAGTAAACATGCCAAAAGACAGAAATATTCAGTTCTCAATACAATCAAAGACTTGAACACTGATCACAAAACTTTTGGGAGTCATTTATAATGAAAATTCAAAAAAGCAACTGGACTTATTTACAAAAATATTAAAATGTGTCATTTTAAATCACACAGCTGTTTTCTGAAAAATATTGCAAGTTTCATGGATAATTAGGAAATGTACTCACCATGTCGAGCAGTAAACCCAAACCACAGAGGAAAATTCTTAGGCCACAATTACTCATTCTCTTCCCCAAGTAATGCTAATAACATATTTTGAGTTCTAGGATAATAAGAAATCAAGATCTGAGGTAATTAAATCTAGAGACGCTCGTATAACCCTAGACTCCAACCACAAGAGAAATATAGATTTAACAAATCAATACCAGGTTGCAATACCCTGGTCAAAACACGAACAGGTCAAGACTACTTTCTAATAGTCCTTGGCAGGCCTAGGTATGCCTAGCACCCTGCCACAAGAGTGCGGATTCAGCTCAGCTGTGTTTAAAAATACCTGAACCAAATTCACAAGCTCAAGGGAGGACCCTGAAGAGACCAAGAGAGAATATGCCTGGAACCTGTGTCACAGGGTTCAACGAATTCCAACCATGAGGTTCGGAATTTGGCGAACTTCAAAATACTGTAAATAGTTCATTCATATTCGCTTGTTGTTCGCCTGTATAAAGGACCTAATTTTTTCTATAATTAAAATTTCAAACAAAATGAATTTTCTAGGGTTTTTCACATGTTTCATTCTTCATTTCAGACGATCGAATGCCCTCATTCCAAATCGGAAGCCCTTCTTCACTAATCCAAACCGTAATTAAAACTTCAAATAATCTTTGAAAACGAAAATCTTTTGCTCTTCAGGAAAGAGTAGCGCGGGCATTATGAAGCATAATGTAGATGTAAATCTCGTGTTTCCTCCTATCATTCGTGACGGCATACAAAAGTTAATCATTTCTAGCCTACGCGCGAATGAAAAATTGATTAACAATGACCCATAAATTTTAATATATGTAATTAATTAGGTTTCCTGTTACATATAAGTTTTGTCGTGTATATATATGTATAGATAATGAATTTAATTTACTTAGTAATTTTGTTTATAGGTATGTGTGTATTATATGTTTGTTATTTTATATTAATTTATAAATTTTGTGTATAAATTGAATTTAATTTTTATAGTAAATTTGTTTATTAGTGTATATGTATGCATACATATGCTATATATTTGAAATATTAAATTAATTCATAAATATGTATATATTTTTATTTTTATGTTTGAATTGAAAAGTTCTTTGCATGAAATTCACTATATATTTGAAATATAAAATTAATTTATAAATATGTATATATTTATATTTTTATGTTTGAATTGAAAAGTTCTTTGCATGAAATTCATTAACTCATAAAATATTTACTACAATGCATATATATTCACCAATACCATGAACAAGAAGTCACAAACTCCCCCCTAACTAGGAATCAAGATCATATTTTTAGATTTTTTTAAAATTATATAAGGCGAATTTGATGTCGAATTTTTTTCCAAATTTTTTACTTTGTCGAACTTCATAGTTGTCGAACTCGAACTCGAACTCAAACCTTGTGACTTAGCCTGGAACCATAAAAGTTGAGTTTTAAATGAAAAAGCAACATAGAAGATGAAAGTAAACACCTTTCTATAGTGATAAGTAGGAGATATTTTCCACAGCAAGTCAACTTATGGTATTGCTATCAAGATTCAATTGTGTCGTTTCTGAGACCCATGCTTTACAGGTAGTACTTCACAAGATAGCATGATAGAGCATAAGGAACAATTATTTTAAAGCCAAGTGTTCAAATTCCTACCAGATGATAAGATAGGAAAATGAAGTAAGGTGGTTGGGCAACGTGCAAACTATACAACTCTAGGGGTAGTTTTGTTGCCATCTACAAATCACAAATATGGATAAGCCCTCTGTAATAGGGTTCACCAGATTTTCAACTTCAAGCTTGGAATTTTACAAATTTATTAAAAAGAATGTATAGAAACTGTGGAAGTGTGCGAAGGTTTTTATTAAAATGTGTTTAGAAATCATTTGTATGCTAGGGTTTTTTATTTTTTTCTATTAGATAATAAATACACTCAATTACTTCCATTCCTTGATAATCTAGAGATCTAATCCAAGCAATAAGAGTGAAAAAATTGTTTATGCACAAGCAGAGAGGAGAATGGAGCTAGTGTGGTTATGTCAATTGCCTTGTTCGGGCGGGTAAGGTGCCATCAGCTGGACACAAGGTGCTTCTAAATAGAGTGAGACCCAAGTGCCTACATTTATAAGAGTATATAACATACAACAAAACAATATCGTGATCAAACAGAGGTGTAGCGCTTAGGGTTCTTAAGGAAGTTGTGATCCTAACATATTACTAACTTCGCCTTGTGAGCCTTCTAGTTCACCTTTATCTCCATCTGCATAGTGAGTTGCAATTTACTCAAAGTGCCCAGGTGTATTGTCTCTAAGAATGCTAATCATTAAATTACAAACTACAATATTCAGTCTCTGAGAAGAGTCTTCATTGTTTTGATTTTATGTTTATATACAATGAAAAAAAAGTTGTTCTACAGTTTGCATGTGGGTTGATCATGGTAAGAAAAAAAAAGTAGTTCCTTAAACTCAGCCTCCTGTTATAATAATTTTAAATTACATCAATACTTTTCCCAAGCTTTATCCTAATTTCATTGATAGGTTTTTATTGCACCTTTTTTGAAGAATATCATTTACACATGAACTTTCATGCATATCTTTTCTCAACTTTGTTATAGTTTCTGCCAATTCTGAATTAGCCTTTTTAAGTTTCACCAATTCATCTTTTAAAAAATACAGTAAACTCGCTTTTTCTTTCTTCACCCGTTTACCCAACTTTTCCATCAAAACAATAATTTATTTGTACAAATAAGAATGAATTACCTGATAATGCACTAATTCTCAATCTTCTGCAATTCTCAAACTTGATATAATCTCCTTTGATGATGGGACTGGTGGATGCTGAATCTCCTTTAACTGTTGTTAGACTTAGACTTTCGCAGTGTCTAATTTGAAGAAAACATTGTTCTCCTATAACAGCATCAAACTCAAAAAGGTATTTCACCATAAATCCACCTTTTCATCTTGATCAGCTGATTAAGCGTTGGGGACTATGATCAACAATAAACTATTTAAAGCCATATCAAACTCAATTTATGGTGAAAATTTCCTCTAATCTGCTCTCATCCATGCTTTAACAATCTAATGCCCACGATCATTTGTTTAATTAAGAATTCCCTCCTACTCACAACATGCAGTGGTTTGTAGTAACATGCAAAGGCTGTTTACGTTCAAAACATGTTGATTCTATACTTTTGCAGTGAGTCATTTTTGTTAGTGAATTCGTTGAATATGTAGCAGCCTTTCCTTATTCTCCAATAGGCCGTGGTCCCTCTTTAGAAGGAAGAAGCTTCACACTTATTTCCCTTTGCACAACCAGTGTGGTGATTTTTACCCCAACTGAATGCTAACCTAAATGCTACAATTATGTTTACAAAGTAGCAACACTCTTTTGAAAACCTTTGAGCAATTCTTCACACAATCTTTGTAAAAAAGCTCATTGGTTTGTGCTCAAAACATTTGTATCCATATGTTTACTATCTTTTTATGTTTTGGATCGTTGGAGACCAGGGAATTGCACTCAAAATTGCAAAAACTTCATTGTATTATAATGCAGAAGTGTTGTTACAATTAGAGAACACATTAGTTACACCAATTTTTTCTTTCAAAACAATATGTGCAGATATAAACATTAAATACAACATATTCAATTTTTTTGCAGATAATATACACATTAATTAGATCAAAAAAAAAATTTTAAACCATATGTGCAGATATAAACATTAAGTACAACATGTCCAATTTATTTGCAGATATATTTTCCTATGAAGAAAGACCACGCCTAACAACATGAACCCAAAACAAAATAACGAGACAATGGCTACATTGTGGTCTTAGTTCCGAAGAAAAGCTGATAAATGTAATTGTCCTTGCAAAAAATGTAAGGGCTTAAAGAATCGAAGAATTCTAATCACAACAACCCAAAGTCATTGTAGGCAACATGGTCAGATTAAAAGTGGCCACGATTTCCGTTCATTACTGAATGTGGATTTCCTACTAGAGGAACATGGAGGTGTGAATATCCAAGCTGAGGATAACACTCCCATGGAAGAAGGTGATAATGTGCCAGAGGACATGATTGAAGAAGATGGTATTGGAGCAAGTGATGAAGAGGCTCATGATGATGGTACTAGCGCATCTAATAATGATGATGTAGATGGTCTTGATATACCTTTACTTGAGAAGGCACACAAGCCCCTATACAAAGGCTCTCAAACAACTCTTCTCTCGGCTATAATGTTGTTGGTGAACTTAAAGGTTATGAATGGTTTATGCAATGTAGCAATGTCACGTATGCTAAGGTATGTCATTTTTGTCATCTTCAATATTAGCATACAATTATTATCCATTATACTAACAATGCATATTTATTGTTGTAGATTGATAGGTGAGTTTTTGTTACCACCATCAAATATTTTGCCTTATTCGTACCGAGAATTATCTACCATTATGAATCATATTGGAATAAAGTATTAAACAATACATGCATGTAATGATCACATTCTATATCATAAACAACATGAATTTGCAACAGAATGCCCTAATTGTCATATTAGTAGATATCGGTCAGATCAAATAACAAAAAAGGTGTCTCACAAGGTTCTTCGGTACATTCCCATTATTTCACATCTTCAACAATTATTCAGGTGCACTAGCTTGGCACAATTTATGGATTACCATGCATGCAATAAAAGTCAAAATGAAATTATGTGAATGCCTACGGATGGTTCTGCATTTAAAGAGATAGAAGAAACATGGTCACACTTTAAAAAAGAACCTCGTAATCTAAAGCTTTCATTAGCAACAGACGGTGTCAATCCATTTGGAGATATGAGCTCTATTTACTCAGTGTGGCCTGTTTTTGTTATTAACAATAACATTCCTCCTTGGATGTCCATAAAGAGAGAGCACATAATGTTGTCAATGATTGTGCCAAGTATTTTTTTCATTTAATAGTTTTCTAAATTAATTTATAAATAATGCATGAAAATGGTCATAATAATTATGTAATGTTTATGTTCATTCAATTACTAGGTAAGTACCAAGTTAAAGATATGAACATGTATATTGAGCCCCTAATTGACGAGTTGTTGAAGTTATGGAATGGTGTTACTATATATGACATCTCTAGACCAATAGGACATCGACAATTTCAATTCCATGCAATGTTTGTATGGACAATACATAATGCCCCTGGGCTAACTCATTTTTGCAGTATGTTATATTGTTAAGATCACATATTTTTGGTCTATTATAATGTTTACACATTACTTATTGTATGCTTAAGATGGGCATGATAATTGTACATGATCTTTTAGGTCTTCAAACAAAGGAAAAATTTGCATGTCCAATTTGTGGTCCGAAGATGAAATCTCGTCATTCAAGAAGTTTAGGAAAGCAAGTGTTCGATGAGTTTAGGCACTTTCTCCACAATAATCATAAGTATCGAATTACCAAAAAACATCATTTTAATGGGAAAGAAGAGACATCATCAAGGCCACGAAGAATGACACCTCATTTATGGAAGTTGGAATACGATCGACTAAATCGTCCAAGTAATGTCCAGTTTGTTGTTTGAAGTTTAAAATTTGTATTTTGATATTGTCTTATATTTATTAATGATGTAACTAATGCTCGTGGAGGTCGTCAAGGCATCAATGACCAACTTCTTAGAGGAATGAAAAGTTATCCTACTCAATTTAGTAGGTTACTGTACTACAAGGATCTCCCAATCGTGTATTTGTTTGATGCTATGCATATTGGAAAGAATGTGACAAAGATACTATGAAAAATATTGGGTGGAAGGCGTGATAGAGAAAAAATTGCCAAAATTTGTACTGACATTCATGAATCCAATCATGCACTAAAAAATTTCATTGAATCAAATAGCAATGGAGACTGCATAAATACAAGTGTCATTCTTTGGTTATTAACAAAGCAACAAAGTGATGCATTAAAAGAAGTCATAAAAAAAAAAAATTTCAATAGGATTTGCTGCAAATATAAGCACTCTTTTATAAAAGATAGGTGATTTTGGGCCAAGGTTGAAAACACATGATTGGCATACCTTCATCAATGTAAGTCATGTTCTCTATTTACAATATATTTGTAAAATTGAATGTACTACCTATTGCATTATTTAATAATATATTGAAACATTTTTTAATGATTGCAGTACATTCTACCTCTATCCCTCCCACGCCAGTTTGACAACAATATTAAACAAGTTATATACAACATTGAAAAATACATGAGATTAGAAGTGTTTTTTCTTAGATTTGTATAATTTTATCTAAAATCCATTGTATAATTTTATCTGAAATCTCATTTATATGTTCTTGCGTGTTGAATCTCTTTTAGGTGGTTATCATCTAAAAAAATTGATAAAAAAAATATAAAATATTGGAAGAGAAAAATTTCACAACTTGTGTGAAATGCAAAAGCATCTACCTTCAACTTTTTTAAATGCTCACGAACACTACCTCATACATCAAGTTGAGAAAATTGAATTGTGTGGACTTGTACAAACTAGGTCAATGTGGATGGTTGAGAGGCACTTGAAATTTATGAAGGGCTTGGTTCAACAAAGAGCACAATCTGAGGGTTCTATGGTAGAGGGATATATGATATACCAAACCATGGTGTACATTAGTGAATATCTTCCAAAGTTTGTAGCAAATATCTACGTAGATCGCATTTGGGATCTCAACTCTAATGACAAATTCGAAGGGGAGTACCTGATAGAGAAAGGTAGATTGAGGAGATTGACAGGTAACTATAACTTTTTTTTTTTGTTTATTAATTCTTATCCATAATCAATATAAGTTGTTTTTAACTAGTCTAATTGTTTTCTTTATAGTTGGTCATTAGTGGGATGCGCTACATTTGTATATTGCAAATAATCTTGATTAGATGACCATATAGATTGAACAGTCTCAAGAAAATGGTCGCTCATTAACATGGGACAGTGTTGCATTGTTGGTTAAAGAAGCTCATCGTAATAGAGATTCCAATGTTACGCCAATGGTACTTGATCTAATATATAGCTTAAGAGATACAAAGGTACGCAGAAGATTACTAATCATAAGCCATAATTTTAATATCAACTCACAAATCAATGCAAATAATCTTGACATGTTTGAAAAATCGCAGATCAAACACCACAAAGCTATGTACTACCATGGTAGTAAATTTCGCATAAAATAGTTAGACGAAACGAAGAAAACGTGTGGTTCTGGGATAGAGCATGTCTCATGTAGAGTATATTTTCTGCCATTGAAAAGTTTAATATTGAATCTCTAAGAATGGATGGTATTTGTTGTTCAGAGGAACAGTTGCCTGATCTACTATATGTTAGAGATGTACTTGTTGCTTCTGGTTTCACTAGGGATTCTAATAAAAAATTTGATAGATGACATTCCCCCAGCAATCCATTGGATCCCCATTTGTCAAATTGGTCAAATGAGTGTTATCAAGGGCAAATTCATGTTTCTGAGTCACATTTGAAGTAAATATACTAGATGTAACCATTTTGGGTTAATAGAATGGTTAGAAGAGTAAAATGCAAAAAGTTGCTCAAAAGTTGTCAAGTGACTTAGTAACTTTTGTTGACAACTTTCTATCAATGGCTAATTTTAGCTAAAAAGTTGGTTGAGAGCAATTGGGAAGGCTTAGAATGTATTTAAACACTCATGTACATGCCCAAAAAGATGGTGTGGAAGGATTTGGGTTATAAGACAACAAATCTGATAATGCAAGATTTTCTCTGCAAATTGGTGATTGCAAATCTTCTTTCTGATTGAAATCATATTGGACATAGTAGAATACTGTTCTAACATTCATTTGGTATGGTTTGAAGTTCATTTAAACCATTATGTTCAATTCACCTTAACTATTCCTGTAGACTATTATATATGACAGTTTCTTCGAAGTTTGAGGGTTATCATGTGGATATGACGCATTCCACTTTATGTGACAACTGTTTCTTGTGGAATGGGTCTGGAATGGTGTATTATAGGATGTTATAACACTAGGAGTGCAGAGGAGATCATGGAGATTACATGTTAATTCCCTAAGGTAGAGGGTTAAAAGGGAAACTATGCATTCTCGGTGCCATGTATTGGTCTGAGTGAGATCATAGAATGAGAGGGTAATTTTATGAATGATTATGTACCTTCTTGTACGACCATCTAAGATCATTTACAATCTCCATTTTTTAACTGCACCCCCTTTTAAGGCCCCAATGACTAATTTGGAATTCCCATTAATCCAGAGCTTTCTCCACATGTTTTCTCTAGTATCATTAATCCCCACAACAGGGCCCTAGCCTCAACCAAGTTGTTAGTGTCTATTCTAAAGTCCTAAGCATATAGATATAGCAGCTTCCCCCATGCATCTTTAAAACTTCGCCACCTGCAGCTTTTCCAGGATTCCCTTTAGCAACTCCATTGAATTTCAGCTTCACCCACCTATGCTCTGGCTTTTCCTACTTATATGTCTTATTGCTGCCTTTGGTCAAAGAGGGAGCCATCATGAAGCCCCTAAAATTGGTCCACGAGTTTGCCCAACCCAATTCTCCTTCCTCTACATTCTAATCATCTTTCTTATGAATCTCTCCAAACACTTTAATGGTGTTAACCACCCTATCCCATATCCTATCAAAATTCACCTCTTTGCCTTAATTGAGTTCCTTTCAAGCCAATGATTCCCCACAATGATTGCCGCCACCACATTCTATATTATTTTTAGGCCCAAACTAGCAGAATTGGCATCCCACAACTCCAAAAGTCTGGCCACATTTTTTTGAATCACCCCACTTGAATCCCCATTTAGCCCAGAAATGGATCCAAATCTGCCATGCGACCTTGCAATGAAGGAAAATGTGATCACTATTTTCCTCTTGAAATTTACACAACACATCTAGAAGGGCCTGTCTTGCCCAATACCTGAAGTCTATCCCAATTTAGGGCTCTTCTTTTCCAAGCCATCCATAAGAAAACATTCATATTGATTTTGCAGAACTTTTTCCAAATCATTGGATTTCCTTTGGAGCCAGCATTAGAGAAATATTTGATAAAACGTCCTTGATCATCTCCATACCACTGCCCTCATTCACCTCCCCCACCAAAGGCCACTTGGCCAATCTCTCTTGAATCTCATCACATACGAATTGTAACTCAGCAATAGCTGCTTTCAGCCTTTTCCAACACTTATTTGGAGGGAGCCTTACAATGGAGTCCTTAACACGAGTCCCCTCAACTTCCTCAAAATGTATCATCAGGGGGGCAAAACATTGGTGCTCATTGAATGCCCTATCTTCCATCCATTGGTTCTCCAAAATTTAGTCTTGTCACCTCTGCCCCATCTCCAATTCATATCTGGACTAAAGAAATTGCAATAGTTTCGCAAAAAAATTCAAATAGTTGAACCTCCAAGCAGCTTACAAGTGAACAAATTGTCGACATTGTTCATCAACTACTTAGTCTATATGACTTGGCTTCACAACTTATCTTTGTCATGATAGACCCTCCACAGTAATCTAATTCCCAATGCTCGATTCATATCCTTGCACTTTCTAATTTTTAAACGACCCTGCACATTCAGCCTGCAAGCATCATCTTATTTAACTAAATATATTTGAACGGCTTGTACGACCATCTTAGATGACCTTATTGTACCTTCTCGTACGACCATCCGTGGCCTGTCCATACAAGACGGACATGTGCTGAATTGGCACCCTAAATCTGTATTGTAGTCCTTTGAGTCGTGTAGGTGTCTTGGATAAAGAGCTCACTTAGCCTACCAGTTGGTCTTAGTTGTTTGCTCTTTCCATTTCTATACCCTAAATATCTTTACCATCTTATATCATTGAGTTATTTCATTAATCATTAGTTAGAATTATAGTTAGGATCCTTTTTTTTAATCTAACCAAATCTACCTAGCTTGTTAGAACACTATTATAAGTGAGGTGGTGTTGGGCCATTCATCAAATTGAGTTTTTTGTGCAATAGATTTGATTTCCCCTCTTATTTTTGATTTTCCACTTATGTACTTGTCATAGTGTCTCAAGCTATTGTAGATCCATGATCCATCCCCTAGTCCAACTATTTCAGCATCACGGAAGAAACAGAAAACAGCTCATGTGTTGCCATCTCTACCAATGCCACCACATTCAACGATGCATCCTTTGCCAACTGCTGCAATAGCACAACCTTCATCATCAGCAAAAAGAGGAGCTTCTCTTGGAAAATATGTATGCTGTTTGTGTACTTGGGAAAGGAATATTTTTAAACTCTAAGAAGTGATAACTGTACCTTCATAATAATGTTCAGTTGACTAAGTTTATATTTCTGGCATCAAATATCTTTAAGGCTTTGTAGCAATATCTCTTATCAGCTCAATGTAGAAAATTGTGTGACCAAATTCATGTAACGTTATGCAGATAACAGAAAATCTTACAGATAATTCAGTGTCTTGCTAGCAATGCCATCTTGAATTGTGGGCATGCTCTTTTTGGTTGAATACAGGCGGCTCCTGTAAACATTCTTGTAGGTTCTCAAGTATGGATGCAAGATTCTGAAGTGGCCTGGATTGATGGAGAAGTCATGGAGATTAAAGGTCAGCAGGTTAAAGTTCAAACAGTTGGTGGAAAGTTGGTAAGTAAACAGTTTTATTTTGAATGACAATCTCTTTAGATTTCTTTTTTAATTTATTTTGACTGCTTACAATCGGTTTAACAAAATCCTACCAACGGCAATAGGTTTGTAGGAAAACCAATGGCTTATGTCTAGGAATATTATTTTCAGCGTTTCTTTGTGGATTGTTTATGCTTGCTTTTTGGTCAATGGTTAAAAAAATTCTTTTTCAGAGAAGCTATGTTGCATATATTTCTTTTTTAGGACTGCCTTCATTTCCTCCTAGCAATATAATCATGCTTTATGCATACTAACCTTGTTCTCCACATTTATGGCGACCACACGAGACATCAACATCCACTTTCTGTAAGGCTTTGTTTGATATCTTGAAACTCAACTAAGCCAAGAAATCTGCTCTAGTTGTATGCTTACTCCTTTCACCAAATATCCTACACTCCCTTCACTCCCAACACTACTTTTTCCAGAGTTGCTAGGTACTAGCCATCAAAAGTTTCTTTAAGGCAATGACTGAGATTGAGCGAAGAGAAATGGGCCCCAGGAGCCTTCTTACAGCTTTGGACCATTCCAACAATTTGCAACAACCAATGGAATATCAACACTAGATAGAGAAACATTTAACTGAACACATGCACTAAACAATAGCTAATACACTATCATCCACCATGAGAATGCAAGCTCAAAATAACAATCCTTCACAAATGTGGCCACCCTACTTGAATAAATTAAAGCATGATGACAGTGCAACCAAACTAGTTAAGAAGCTTCATTAACTGTCCTCAAGTGTTTTATACTTTTATAGAGTTTAGGAATAATACTCATACACCAGGACTTAACTTGTGTCACTCTATAAATTAACACCTGCAAAATGTCTCATTGATGCGACATTATACACTGAGTAGGAGGTCATGTAGAACTTCAAGCTATTTGACACCTTTGAAAGATAATCACAAATTGCATCACTAATCTGCTTTACCCAAAAGATTTTATGATTGTCATTCTAACAATGTGAATGTATTGATACATTCATTAGTGAAAAATTTAAGATTTAGGAAGACCTTTAACCCTACTGAGAAGGGTTATCAAATCATTGACCTCTTGTTGGAATTCAGTACGGAGGAGTATTTGGCAACCTTGCAATGGCAGGCTTGGATGTCTTGAGCCATTTCATGTTTATATTCTTCCTACATTTCTCAGAGCTCTTGCATTATAATCTTATGCTGACTATATGATGATAACAGCATACTCATTGATGTTTGGGCATCTAAAAATCTTATAAATGAAATTCTCATCTAGCATTACAATCATTTTAATCTGCATTTTTAATGCTCTTACTCTCTACATCAATGTGACTCGAGGCTCATTTCATTGACTGACCTTCCCCTTCAATTCCCTGTCAGAGATGTGAAACACACACTATAACATGTCTCCCTCTGGCATCTTGATCTGTGGATGGAAGGGCCAGAGAAAATGGCATGATGTAATCACATCTAATTTCTAGATGTCCTCAATGGTGATGAACATGCAAGCCAGCTAAAATTTTAGCATCTCCACAATAAGCATGCAGGATCCTTATCTCGCTTTGCAGTTCTTCAATTACATTTGCTGCATCTGACTGCTGATAATGAGACAAAGCTCACTATACACCCTCTACTGTGATGGCTTCCAATTCTGTCCTGCCCCCAATCATGTATTGAACTGCCATTACTAGAAATTCATCTCGCAGAAGGAACCGGAGAAGCTGTATTCTAACAGTAGCATTCAGGAGATATTGTGCAATATGGAGATAACATCCCTTCAATTTGTAGCTCTCACATCAGAGTTTTGCAAGACTACTTTTATAAACAGCAACACTAAAGCAGCTGGTTCTTAACAAGTGAAATTACAATGCCACCTGTTTAAGATATGGCCCTGAGCCAATCACACCCCATACCAAAGCTCTTATGGTTAGCTGTCCATATCAAACCTGAACTTGACTGTAATGCTATGATAAATTGACAATGGCAGAAGCCTGCCAGCACCACCTTACCAAAGAAAGGAAATTATGTCCTTCACATTCTTTATCACAACATAATACTACATTGCATCACATAGAATAGTGCAGAGAAAATTTCCTGCGCTAAAATAAATAATGAAAATGTAGTTCAGAGAATAAACTCCACACTACATAAGGTGAATGTCCTAGTTATAGTCTTGTTCAAAGTTTCCAACTCAGACTACATAACGGTTTTTTGGCAATAAAGTGTGGTTTGGAGAATAAGCTCTGAACTACATAGTAGAATGATCCAAAGACAGAAGGGTGCATCATGAGAAAATTTTCCCACCCTTGCAAAGTGAAGGATTGGCAGCATGACAGCTTTGTAGTTAGGGTCATAAAATAAGGTGACCAATGGCAACCTATGGATTTTTAAATTTGATCTCTGTATGTTTAAGCTTTGGCAGTTTCGTGTCATTAATCTTCTTGGACTAGGCCCTTTAGTTCTGTTGAAGTCACTTACAATGCCTTGTAAAGTGTAAACAGATTAAAGCTTTGGACTGTAAACTTTTTCCTGTTTTTTGTATTTTACTTTTCCTTAGACACTAGATTGTTTGGTATTAGTTATTCACGTTGTGGACTTTTCATGGGAATCCCTTTTCTTTTGTGATAATTTGAAGATTTTTTTTCATAAGCAAAGTTTTTAAGAGATAAGTTGGTTGCATCTTGACTCGTTGAATCTTTCTCAAGTTCTAGTCACTTGACTTTGGCCAGTTCTACAATAAGATAATCAAAATGATGTGGTCAATGCTCTTGCTTTGCATTCTATTACCTGTATGAAATTATGGTGTCAGAAATGATATTCAAAATAGAAATTAATATATGATGTGCAAGGAGCAAGTTAAAAAATGTGCACATTAATTAGTTACACCATCTATTACAGCATGACATTTCTAGTGCATGGTTATTTGTTTATTGATAGGTGTGTTTTTCTTACAGAAAACTTGGCTAGTACATTATGTTAAAGCACAATTGTATAGATCTATTTCAACTCAATCACCATTTCTTGCTATCCCATGTGGAACAATATAATAATTTTATAAAAATCATCCTATTATTATCCAAACTAAGCACATCCCAAAGGTAGTTAGTCCAATGACGACATAGTGATAACAATTTGAGAAAGATCTCAATGTGTAAGGCATTTGTTGGGTATCTAACATGCCCAGTCCATAGCCCTTAAATCAACAATGTTGACCAAGTCAATATTAGAAACCTTATTCAACACGCTTTTACTTATTTTTTCCGCTTCGGCTTCTACATCAGCACTCGCATAGGGGATAGGAGCCCACAACAAAGATGTAGACCGTCGATCTGTGGTGCAAGTTAATCAGTGATGAAGCCGACAATGAAGAAGTGCCCTCTCCAGAGCCCTTACAACCACAATGTTGACCTCGTGGAGATTAGAAACCTTATATTAATTGGTGGCTTTGACCCCAAAAAATTCGGCTACATCTGCATCACTCACATAATTGATGGTGCCCTATGCATAAATGTCCATTTGTTCCATGTTGTATCAAGTAATTGTTTCTTATCCACGCCATTTAATTTGCAACTTTTTAAATCTATGCAAAGATAATGTTGGAGCAAGAGAATTTTTCTTCTCAAAGGTGTCCTTTGATTGTAAAGCATCCATTCTATTATCTGTTCAACAAACAAGACATATCTAGTTCAACAAATAATGGAATGGACGCTTTACAATCAAAGAATGCCTTTGAGAAGAAAAATTCTCCTGCTCCAACTTTATCTTTGCAGAGATTTAAAAGGTTGCGAATTAAATGGCTTGGATAAGAAACAATTGCTTGATACAGCATAAAAAAAAATTTGACCAAACATTGGTGGAAATTTAAACCAATTCTTGATAGTTTTTTACCAAGACTTGGTCAAAATTTCCACCAATTATTTTTAAAAAATCAACCAAACATTGGTGGAAATTTCGACCAATTCTTGATAGTTTTATACCAAGACTTGGTCAAAATTTCGACCAAACATTGGTAGAAATTTCGACCAATTCTTGATAATTTTCTAACAAGAACTGGTCAAAATTTTCACCAATTATTTAAAAAATTCGACCAAACATTGGTGGAAATTTCGACCAATTCTTGATAGTTTTCTACCAAGACTAGGTCAAACTTTCAACCAATTATTTAAAAAAATTCGACTAAACATTGGTAGAAATTTCAACCAATTCTTGATAGTTTTCTAGCAAGAATTGGTCGAAATTTCCACCAATTATTTTAAAAAATTGACCAAACATTGGTGGAAATTTCGACCAATTATTGATAATTTTCTACCAAGACTTGGTCGAAATTTCCACCAATTATAAAAAAATTCAACCAAACATTGCTGGAAATTTCGACCAATTCTTCATAGTTTTCTAACACAAATTGGTTGAAATTTCCACCAATTCTAAAAAAATTTCGACCAAACATTGGTGGAAATTTCGACCAACACTGACAAATCAAAGCTAGCAAAAATTAAAAAATTTTGATGAATGTATTAGTCGAAATTTCGACCAACCAGCAGGTTGGTTGAAATTTCGATGAGAAAAATTACTACGAATTGCTTGGTTGAAATTTCGACCAACTTGGGTCGAAATTTTGACCAATATTCGTCGAAAATTGAGTCCAAAATTACTAGTGAGATATGGTTGAATTGATTTTTATCTTTTTAATTGAAAACATAGGAATCAGTTATGGCAATTAATTTAGTTGTCTTTCATATGAAATGGATATAGTTGTTACTTAATTTGGATTTATAGCTATGACGTATTGTTTCTCAACTACTTCATGTCATTCTGCTATGATATTCAGTTATAATCTTAGAATATGTACTTTATTTTCAACTTAGTAAAAATAGTATGTTACAACTATTATCGATTGTAATTTCCTTTGCATGCCTTTACATTCTACTCAAATGGTCATTGGAGTTGTCCTTGAGGATCTTTTAGCACCCTCAACTAGGACAATAGTCCTTTACCATATGAATTTACAAAATTTCTTATATTTTTTTATTGCTAGTGTTTCCATAGGTTTTATCTAAGTTAGCCAAAACAACAATAGCATTCCCTAGTCATTATACCACGAACTTTCTCAAATAAATGTTCCCTTGCTCTCTTCCACTCTCGTACCCAAATGTTTTTACAATTTTGTTCCAAGCCATACAAGACAGCTAAAAAGCAAGTTTTTTGTTATTTCTATAGCATAATGGGTCTTATGTATTTCCACTTCTGGCCAGTTTGAGTCATCAAGTACTACTTTACAGTACCAATTATCTTATTGGCCCTTGTCACTCTTAGTAGCACTTATACTCTACAAAGCCGGGTTCGCACCCTACAACCCAGATTAGGGTCCAAATTCATGCGGGTCAAGATTCGCGTCCAAGTTCGCTGCGGATCAAGGCAAGGTCTGGATTTCAGACTGTTGGTCCATCTGGGTCCTTGTTGGCACGAATCCAGGCAAACCCAGGAGGACCCGCAGCAGAAGGGTCCAAAAATTGAAATAAAACAACTTAAAATAATGTTTTTTAAAATATATATTTTTTATGTAACCCTATACACAGTCTAATAGAAAACATTTCACTCATCTAATCTCTCATTCGCTCTCTCATTTTGGTGTGTCCATTTTGCAAGTTTTAAGAGAAGGTTGTATTGTCACAAAAGTTTGCACCCTTGTCCAAAGTTTTTACCTAAGGACAATCTTGTGAAACATGGAAACAACCTCCAAGCTGTGGGACTTGAACTATGAGGTTGAGTCTCCGAAGAAGGCCAGCTTCCTTTACTATCAGGATGCACCTAACTACTCTTGGAGGGGAAAAGGGGAGAAGGCATGCACAAGACACTAACCTAATCTATCCTAAGGAGGTGATGCACCAAAATAGAGTGTTCAAACCAATCTCTGCCCATACATGCACACTTGAACTGTTATGACTTCAAAGATATATAGATTCAAACTTGTTCAAATCCAACAATCACATGCAAATCAAACAACCAAAATGATTAACACAAGGAAGAAGAGAGTTCACTTATATATCATTCATAGGTCAAAAGAGATACAATCATGCAAATTGCAGATAGCCACAAAACATTGAAGAGAAGCAAATAGATCTTGCACAGTCATCAATGGCTAAAGGAGATAAGGCAGAATGTCATTAAGTCCAAAGGCAAAAGGGATTTACAGTGAACTTGCAAAGCAATATCAAAGGAAACAGAGAAGAGTCGACCAGTTCAAAGAATTACAACTTTGCTTTTATAGTTCAAGCATAACTAAGATATTCAATTGAAGTTACTCCACAACCACTGTCATTTAGTGCTCAAAGAACAATAAAGGTGATCTAAACAATAGATCTGATTTGGTACACTTGCAGAGACATGAAAATCATGGAACCCTTGACTAGAGTAAACCCTGGAAATGACAGAAACGACGCCAATCAATGCTAGAACCCCTCAAATGGACGGTCAGGTGGTAGAAGGAATGTCTCTGCATTGTTACTAGCACAGCAATAACTCGAGAGTGGTTGGGATCGATCAAAAGATACACCAATCCTGTCAGTTCATCCACCAATGGAAACGTGACCCCACACTAGCTCGTCTGACAATCTTCCGCCCCATCACCTACGACCAATGAGGAAATTCAGACCCACGATGGAAGCACAAATTAGAACACGCCAACTATGCCTCGCTCTAACAACTCCAACAGCCGCAAGAAAGAAGGCCCACCCTAGACATGAGACATGACGTTGTTTTGTCACTATGACAAAAGAGACTGTAGCTTCTGACAGCGACAAGGCGACAACCCTCGATCCTTTTTGATCTGACAGTGGATAAAACATGGGCCTACGGAAATATTAAAATGCATAGAACACTTAGGAAAAGATGTAACCCAAGGTATATAAAAGAAATCTTTTATTGTGCCCTAATATTTGAATATTTAAATACGTGAACGTTATTGTTTAAATTCAAATATCTCCATTTTGGCGGGAAGGTGACATTAGCCAACAAGTCGTAGAGATTGTTTGTTCCAATGATAAGGATCTAGATATAGTTGCAGTCAGAGATGAAGCCATTGATCCCTCATTGTTTGATGACCCATTTGACCCTTGAAGGGCATTTAATACTAAGATCATTGATAAACTTTTAAACACTTTCCATTTATCATTATGTTTCAAACTTTATTATTTAATGAACTATGCTATGTTTTGAAAGTTCATTGTGCACTTTTGTAATTCAATGTATGATTTTCTTTACAATCATGAACATGGATTAATGAGCGGGTATTTAATATATATCTTTGATATTTGACATTGAGCAATGATTAAGCAACATATATTCATACTATGAAATGACTAAGTTCTCCAATAATGCAAGTTTCTCTCAATTCTTTGTATATATAATGCATATATATATAAACACACATTCACACATCCACCAACTCAAATGGGAATTTCTATTACAAACCCAAACTCAAACCTGAATCCATCCCCAAACCCAAATCAGTAACTTAGCTTATACTTCTTCTACAAAGGTATTTAATATTTTTTGTGGCCTTCTCTCGCAATGAACTAATGTAATGGAATTTTGTCCCCTTCAAGTGGAATGTGATACTGTTGGACTAACCGCCGACGTTCCCCTTTGAGATTCGTGACATGGCTTAACCGCCTCCTGTGTTCTATAAGTCTAGTGGTTGTATCAAGCATTGACAAGTCGATCTTTTGGTGCAACGGCAACTCTAGCTTGTAACAAGTGGTATCAGAGCTTGGTCATAGGTTTGAATCTCCTCAAGTAACACTGACGGGGGGATTGTTGGACTAACTGTCAACGTTCCCCTTCGGAATTCGTGACATGACTTAACCGCTTCCTGTGTTCTATAAGTTTAGTGGTTGTATCAGGCATTGATAGGTCAATCTTTTGGTGCTAGCTTGTAACAGATACAGCTACTTCATTTTCACTATCTTTGGTCAATTTAATCTTTCAAATGTAGACCTTTAAAGATTTTATTGTTGTGATGTTTTGATCTATTATCTCGGTAAACACTCAATAGTGGATTAGTATTTTAAACTACAATGTCCTTTGAGTTTGCGCATTGACTTAGCATATTTATAGCTGAAATCATAGCAGTATAGGTGACAATGGTATCAATGGGTACTAAAGTGAAGTAAGCTAAGGCAATTTACTTGTGAAAGTCTATTTATTATCAAATATGGTGGCACCATATAATGCCTAAAACAATGACTAATTCAATCATCTAACCAAGCTCCAACAACCTATATATATGATAAAGTACACTATATTATTAAAATATTGTAATATTTAGTCAAAAAGGTCAATTAAATTGTTAAGACAGACTTAAGGAATATTTTTTATTATTTAGTTATCGTTTCATTTTCTTTGTTGTTGATCTTATCCTTATCATATAAATCATTTCTAACTCTTCTTTAAGGACACTTTTCCTCTTTTGTTAATATTGAATATCTTGATCATCATTCTTTATCAACACTTTTTGCAATATCATACTATTGATGTGCCTTTTATGGCCCGCAAACAGTAGAGCAAAATATCGAGATGTCTTACCTCTCTTGATTAAAATTGTTTGTATGCTAAGATTGTGAAAGATCACACAACAAGTTCCAAGGTTCCTTTCATGACAGTTCTTGACTGTAAATAAGCTCAATAGTAAATGTGATATGTTGTTTATCACGAGGGGCTTTATGTTTGCATTGCTCAAGTTGATTTCAAATGATATAAGATGTGGGAGTTGTCGAACAATATTGCGATAGAGTACTTTTTAGGTTTTACAAATATACGAAAAGCAAAGGTGAAAGGGTTTAGGAATTTTATTCTACTCCTAAGGGTAATTGCAACAATAGATCCTACTTTGATGGACAGATTCCAAAAATAACCAAGCTCTGCTTTGCCAAGGTTAACTACAACTACGCAAAAATTGGCACAATCTTTAGTAGGTTATGCAAATGATTTTCATACCACAGCGGACACCATCAAAACAAAAAATACGTGTTGCATGATAGAAGTTAAACGTACATAAAAGTGAGGGTTTAGGCTAACTAATAGCTTACAATCAATAAACTATCAAAAGTATGAACCATGGAATTCATCAAATCATAATCACAATCTCCATTGAAATCAAAACACTTTATCTAACCAACCTAATCTAAATGAGGGAATAAGAGAACAAACTAGCACTAAGACACATCAAGTGATCACCAAACTTAATGAAAACTCTATTATTTCAATAGCTTATAGTAACAATCTCAGAATTTTGTAATTACAAAAGAGAAATAAGGCCTTCATATAGGTCCTCGATTACAATCAATTGGCCCAAATCAAAATGAAACCAATGGGCTAGATTTCGCCACCTCAGCCTTAATTAGGGTTAGAGCAAGAAGAAAGATTACCAAATTGATGTTGGAAGCCCACACAAAACAATTAAGAGAAAACCAACCCCTTAGTGGGGTAATAAATGCCCACTATGCATGTCCATCCAACACGAGAGTGGGGCAACATGAATGCCCACTATGCATTAAATGCATCTCTACCTAGAATAGCTTATGTTTGAATGCATGAAATCTGCCCAATATGATCTCCAACTCATCCACACTGACACTTGGTGTTGATTCCCATTTGAATTCCAAGACCATCATCTCTCATTCAGATTTGTTGAAGTTTTTCTCCCACTCCAGCAACAAATCTTGGGTTATATGCATGACATTTCAGAAAATGTTGAAGTTCTCAAAGTTGTCTTTCGTGAAGTAATTCATCTAAAAGAACCCCTCTAGTCTACCTTTTAGGCTGTACGCCATTATTTCATTCTTAGCCAATCTTTGTAATAACAATGATGTAACTATGTTGGAGATCCCTTACTAAATATTCTCAACTACCCTCTTCAATCAAATGGACTCCATACTGAAATGCTCAAACATTTCCTTTCCCATAATTAGTGAATTGTAGCACCAAGCAAAGTCATATTCTTCTCCTTCCCTGACTACGCCATTGTCAAACAATATCTGTCTAGGAGTCTCCATCATGTTGGGTGCATATTTTGCAACCGACAATTTTGGGTAAAATCCAATAGCAAAATAGAATGACCAGCCACAACGTGTGAGACAGTCTCTCCTACCTTAAAGGGAAGGCTCCCTCTTCTCACTGTTCCTTAGATCAACTCAAGGTAAGCAAGAAGTTGAGAGATATTGTAATGGGTGTTACCAATATTCTATCCTCTTAGCTTTCAGGAAAGAATCCACTTACCCGTGAAGCGAGTAATGGGCAAGATGAAACCTTGAACTACACTTCTATCTAAAGTTGTAAACGGCAATACCGATAAACCAACACTAACTCAAAGGCTAGCTAAAAGCGTATCAGTTTGGCCCTAAGTCTTATTTTAACCTATTCTATAAGAATAACCTCTATCATTGGGACACAAAGACTTCCAAAAGTAGGGAATTCTAACTATTTTTTGTGAATTTTAGATGGTAATACAAGCTACAGTCAAAGCTCCTAGTCTATGTATTGCCACAACCGCACCCAGTCAAAGCTTCGGCTCTGATTGCTTCTTAAATCACTATGCTCTATTATTGAACACACAATAATAACATGAATCAAAAAAAATAGGCACAAATTACAGTCAAAGCTTCTAATTTGCTCTATCACAATTGCTTCCAATCAAATCTTTGAATCCAATTGCTTCTTTTTATTCACTTTTCTTCCAAATTCGTTCTACACAATCAAAGTTATGCTTGCACAAGTGTGGCAGAGCTTTCTTTCATACAACAAAAGCTAATTTTTACAATGAGGGAACACTCCTTTATATAGGCACAAGAGTTGAGAAAAAGATAAAGGAAAAAGTGAGAGCAACTCAACCAACTTTGACCTAGTCTAACTAAAAAAGAAATTATTGGATTACATGTAACTACACAAATAATTTGCATTACATGTAATTACACATTCTCATGTAATACATCCTCTTCAATTACAAACAAGAAAGAAGAAGAAAGAAGACAGAAGAGAAGGAAAACAATCCTACGGATTATTCTAAAGGGCCTTGTACTTGGCGATGTAATCCTAGATGATCGCAAGATCAAGAGTTCATGTATTTTGTGTCACTGCATTCACCTTGATAACCATGGTGTTACATCTTTTGATAGCCTCTGACTTTCTTTGAAGAATTGTCTGTTGTCATATGAAAACTTGATGTGATCAAGTTTTTTTCGCTTAAGTTGTCTTAAAATCTCTTTTGTAGATCAGCACAAACTGGAGTCTTTGACACTTTGAAAACCTTCTCAATGCTGTCTAGATGTAAACTCGAAACAACTTTCTGACAAGCATTTGCAACTTCCTTTTTTCTTTTCTTTTTTGAAACAAAGTGCTTGGCACATTCCATCACGAACTCAGGTTCTCAAATAACCATTGGGAAAATGAAGATCAAATGAATTACTGCTTCTTGAGAATGAAAGCATGTCTTCTTGACGTTCTTCGAAAAAGTTTTGAGGTATCTTGAAAGGTGTGCCGCAACATGAAGATGGTAAGATTTTCCAATGACATTGAATCCTTGAGAACTTTGGGATTTGAGTTACAATGACGAATGCATGAGGGGTGGGTACTCAAAGTATGGGTTAGATACTTATGTAACACATATGATGGCTGGAATGAACCGGAAAGCATATGTATTTAGATGGAAAGGGCCAAAGTCAGACTTGGAAAGATGGATTGCATGTGGGCAACAATGGGTTTTTGTGGGTACGGCCGAGAATTTTAGTTAGGATGCATATGGATGTGTACAAATGGCGACGTTGGTGTTTAAAAAAGTGACCTTTACCAAAATCAAGTTCTCAAGATGCAATCATATGTAAAGTGATTTACATGTAATCATAACTTGATTCAAACATGTAATTAGGTTCAAAGGATGAGATTACATGTAAGCAGATCTGGAAAATAGGTTTATATCTAAAGGCATATAAAGGATGGAATAACATGTAATTGCAGATGGAAAATGAAATTACATGTAATTGTGGATGCAGAATGAGATGCAATGTGTTATGGCATGTGGAGAATAAGATGCAGTGTGTCATGTCATGGAAAGTGGAATTACATGTAATTGCTCTTGAAGTGTAATTGCATATGAAAAGAATGAATGCAATGTGCCTTGGCATGTAATGGAAAATATGGAATGAAAAGATGCAATTAAATGCGATGATGGAAGGTGGAGTGAAGTGAAACGTGCTCAATTTCTTGGGAAAGAACCCAAGAACTTGCACTTTCTTCCAAAAAAAGAAAAACGAGAAAGCAAGCAAACGAACAACGAAAACAAACACATGCCTTTGGTCTTAAACTCAAACATGTCAACAAGCAAGTTGCTATCAAATGCAAATTCAAATTTGGAGTTTAGAAAAAAAACCAAATGTATGAAAATGAGAATTTTCATCATTTTTAAAGAAAAAATGCACTTTTCATGGCATCTATATCAACAAGTGTGCAACATCAAGCTAAAATATGCATGGAACTAGCAAGATAAGCACAAATTGATGAGCAAGTCTGAAAATGTCCACATACTTGGAGGTTCATGAGCCAAAATAGCAAGATTTGTAGACTTGAAGACCAATTCTCCTCCAAATCTGAATTCTCAAACAATAATCTGACTTCTTCCATACTTGCATTCAACAAATATTAATGAGCAATGAAGGGTCAAACTTGACATGAAAATGCCAAATACATGGTCTCCAAAGGCAATAGCGTACATTAAAAAATAAAAAACAACATCCAAACGTATGGGCTTGAAATGCCATTTTTTCGTGTTTTTTGAACAAAAATGTGCCTTTTTCATGCAAAAATCTGGGTTATTTTGGCAATAACGTGGCCAAAAAATGCATTTTTTGATTCATTTTTTATTTGAGAGTGCAAAAATGTCTTCCACAAATGCATAGACATGATCCCAAATGTAAAAACTTAGCTCCAAAATGCCAAAAAGTGAATGGAAAACCCAAATTTCTGGGCGTTTTTAGCAAAAACGTGATTCATAGAAGGCATGAAATGAAACTCTTTTCACATCTAAAGGCAAAAATAAGTTCTTCAATACCATATATATGGATCAAAACCTCAAAACGACTTATATTTAAGCCAAAAAGTGATCAAAACTTCCCCAAATCTGGGCGTTTTTCACAAAAAAGTAGCTCAAAAATGCAAAAATATGAGTCATTTTTGTCTTAGATATGCAAAATCATGACCCTCAAATGCATATATATGCATTAAAACTCAAAAACACCCCTCTTGTGATGGATTTCAAGCCATTATATGGGCAGATCTAAGTATTTTTTATGAAAAACATGTTCTTGGAGAAAGAAAACATAAAGTTTTTTGCTCTTGAATCTTCAAAAACGGGTTTTTGGGATGCGAATACATGTTTTAAAGCAAAGTGCACCTTTGTGGTGCCATTACATATTTTAAAAACATGTCTTGAGCTTCTTTTTACCAAATGCACATTTTGGGTGCATTGACATGTTTTAAAAATATGCATTTTGGTCAAAAACGAGTTTCCAAGATGCATATGCATGTTTTTTAAGCAAAACACACCTTTGTGGTGCCATTACATATTTTTTGCAATATGCATATCTCACCTTTTAGGTGTCATTGCATATTTTAGCAATATGCATTTGCATCTTTTTTATGCACTTACATGCATTTTCATTAAAAATCTCACTTTTTAGATGCAAGGACATATTTTGAATTAAAATGTGCTTGTAGACATATTTTGCACAACTAAAGTGATGAATTAAGCACATGTCAATTTATTTTTTGATGAAATATTATTTAAATGGGTCATAAATAACATGTACACTATCATATTTAAAATATAATATGCAAATATCATTTTAAAAGTAATATTTACTAGAGCATTTGATTTAAAAATCAAAAATTAAATCAAACTATATAGTTAATATTGTCACTTAAGTGAAAAATCAAAAAGTAACTCAACTTTAAAATATAACATAAAGTGCACTATAGTTACTTTAAGTGAAAAATCAAAATGATAAAATAACTTAAAAACATAACATCAAGTGAATTTATGTTATATTTTTCAAAAAGTGAATGTCAACTTAAAAATATAAGATGATATTTTTAATTCGTGCAGTTGCATAAAAAAGGTCCACTTTTTGAGCACTAAATTGGTCATATCTTTTGATTGCCAACTCCGATTAAGCCCTAAGATATACCAAATCAAAGGGAAAACAGAAAGCAATGACGAGCAAAACCAAAGGCCAAAAAATCAACAAACATACACTCAAAATTGAGAGAAAGGACTTTGAAGGCCTCAAAAATCAAGCATAGGCTCGACAAACAAAAAACTGAAAAAGACTTGACGAAAGCCTTCAGTAAAAGGATCCATTATATCAATTGGTACTGGTTGGTTGATCAATACTAACCAATCGATTGCTACACCTTGTAGAGTAGCTAGAAACTATCTAATCCAATCATCAGTGGCAACATCTTGCTCTTTGTTTCTTCCCTGTGCGAACTCCTGATAGACGTTGATGCTTTCTTTGTCCTGCATCAACATGGCCATATGATCTTTTTGATCTATCCTTCTTCTACTTGTTTCTACTTCTTCAATGGTGAAAGAACACGCCTCCAGCAAAACTTGGAGTCCAACTAGGTGATGAAGTATGATTCTCTGGCCTTTGCCTCTTTTACGAGGGATCTTCAATATGAAGGTTAGGCCTCCTTCTTGGTTGTGTTTCCAAAGCAACGCTCTTTCCTTTTCTTCGCTCAACACTTCTTGATGGGATCTCTCCTTCAAGTCTCCCTCCTGAGGGTTGTCTTGGTCTCTCCTCCCTCAATGGTTGATGACCCTTCAATTAATATGTCAAGCTATCCTTTGGTACGTTTGACCTGTTGATTTGTCAATCAACACACCATTTTCTGAATTCCAAAACCAATGCAAATAGTGTACCAATATCTAATATCTCCTTTGACTGATTGAATGGATGGATGGTCCTTCCCTTTTCTAGGTTGTATCCCTTTTGGATCATATTCATATCCTCTTCCATTTTATTAACCACCGAGAAGATCTTGTATGATCTGATTATATTGAGTGGAAAACTAGAATAAATCCTCTCTCGTATCTCATTTTCATCTACCACATTGGCCTAGAAATCCTTGAGGTACATCTAGTGTTGGTATTTCACACCTACCAATACTCTAATTTTGTTGTAAGGATCATAGTCTTCCCTTACTTGAAAAAGTAGATGGTAAACATGAAGCTCCTCTAATGACCTTTTAGCTACCTGCAAAGAGAGAGGCATCTCAAGTGCTTCTTTTCTAATAGAAATTGGGAATTCAAATCCCAACTTCCTCTTCTTTTGAGTTTTGTCATAAGTTGTTAATTGCCTAGTAACTAACAGGTTCATCTTATCAGTGAAATATCTCGGGCACTTAAATGATTGTGAAGATCTCTGCAATCCGATGTAAGAGAAGGTAGGGAACTAAATGAACCGTGCCTCGTATTCCTCAACTAATTCCATTGCGCCAAATGATAATCTCATGTGTAATCTCTTTTGCAGAAACCTGACAATGCGCATTGCAAAGGCATCGTTGACTCTAACAAAATCATCCTTGGCATACAAATGCAAATAAGGGTAGTATTCACACACCTTTAAGCATTGGGGACCACTTCCTATTGCTCCTTTATAGCTCAATCAATCATGTTTTGTCTTTTGAACCGGCATGCAAATAACATAGGAGCTCATATAAAACTTTCCTTATATTACCAAAATCACAAATGCTCATTCCAGTTGTCGCTAATCGTTCTAGCCCAACCTAGTTACTGAATCCTTTGACCACTTGTTCAATGAAGTACATCCATGCCTTGAACTCATAGGATTGTGGAATCCTAGATACTTTGCTCATAATCATGACTAAATCACTGTATTCACGTTGGAGATCAAGCCAAAGTGGCTGATTCGGCAATTTGGAATGGTAAGTTCTATTCCTCCGTAGCCACCTATTGTTTATTGTGTCTTCACAATGTTGAACCCCAGTGGTGAAAACTTAGAGCTTGCCTTTTGACTTTAGTACCATTTTTTCTTATCCCAGGTATCTGAATACCTTTGAAATTGTCAATGGAGAGAGAGGTCTTATAACTTTTTCATCTATATACGTGACTATTCTATCACCAAGAATGTAATGTCTTGAGCATTCTGGTGGAGCCCGAAATTCTAGTCTCCATTTTCGATCTTGAAGAATAAGCAAATATGAATCCGGAGAAAGAAGGTATTGGGAGATTTATATTCATATGCAGGGCTCGCTGGACAGAGATAGGTTTGAATGAAAAAGTCTCAAATTCACTTGCATATATGGTCTAATTAGTATATTCTGAACCTGATATATCTATATTCATTGTTCATTCTTGCATATCCTTTATCAAGATTTTAAATATGAAGGTGTTGGTTACAGTAACCAGAAAATCTTTCAACGCAGCTTCAAATTCATTTAAGACTAACAATGCAAAGGTTCTGCAATAATCATTGTACTACATGGTCAAGGAACGATTCTATGACATATTTTAAAACAATACATAAAATAATTGTATAGTAGATGCACAGCAGTCACTTCTACTTGTATATCCGGCAACGATCAAGAGATTCTACGCTGAGGAAATCATGATTAGCATTCACAGAAATGGCTAACGGAAAATGAGTATCTAAGATACATCCAAATTCCCTAGACATACACCATAGTCATGGTGCAATATTATCGTCTTCCAGATAGAGCAATTTCCCATGTTTTCCTCCCCAAAATTGCATGCGTATGAGCATCTACACAGCCAGTATTAAAATATTGTATAAAAAATCTATAGCATATAAGTAGATGATTTTTTACAAAAGGACTGTAGATGCTAGCTGGAGTCCCAGTTTGGTTTTAAAATACAAAGTTATCTTGAGTCTTTGCAGACATGGATCCATTTCAGACCACCAAGCCCGATACAGGAACAACTGCCATAAAAGAAGAATTCAAAAGGATACAAACACAGATCAATTTATTTGTTTAGGTTTGATTACTAATATTTGTTATTCTGTTGTGCTTGTTGCAGGTACACATGCTGAAGAGGAAGGCAGCAAGATTGGATAAGTATGCATGGATGTACAATATTGGAATTATCCCTCTCAACTCAGAGATTTATGTTGACATTATGGAAATAAGGCTATATCAAAGAGGACTTCTTTCAGCAATACCCAGTTGACGGGAGAGAAACTTGCGAACGAGGAATGATATTGGACGTTGGGCCACTACATCCAAAGCTTGAGCAGAAGAGAGTGAAGTCCGCCTGTTGAAAGCATATGGAGAAAAACGAAAGCCCAAACATACTAAACAAGTAAAGGCCAGTAGGAATAGATGCATGTGGATGAGGAGGGGAAGAATTTTTAAGTGGAGGCCCTTGAATATGCAGTCAGATTTGAACTACGCCGCCATGTATATCGCAAGAATGAGAATGTGAAATACGGGTTTGCATTCAAAGGAACACTCTCACCAATTTGGAAAAGAAAATTGACCCATAGTATACTTTGAAGATTCATTAATGTTTATAATCCATGGTTGAGGCAACAGTTTCGAATTGTTGGCTTTAATACGTTATGTTAAATGGGAGTTATGTAATTGGTTTTTAATTTTGAAAAGTCACATCGATTGGCACTAACCGAGTAACTCTACACATTTATAAATATAGGAGATGTAAAAACAAAGGGGGGCAATTCATTATTATATATTTAAAATTTTACCTATCCTATGTTCAATGATATATTTTTATTCTTTTTATTGATAAAGAGACGATGTTTTGGACTAAGCTTGTGAATGGTGGATTATCGAATGAATTCTTGTGCGATCCTAGAGTCAAACTATATTGGATGGATCATCCATAAAGAGTGTCTCCAGTACAATTTTATTTCCAGATTAGTAATAAATATTTATTTTGATTTATTTGCATAAGAATTTTAAATTATTATTAAGTTGTGTCCTTTATAAATATTTTTTATTAATTTCTATAAATATTTTAATATTTGCATAAGTGGACTGGGTCATTATTGCATTTTAAACTTGATAAACATAGATATTGTGAAATATTTAATTGTTTTCGTATTTATCTCTAATTTGTCTCTGCAAGAGTTAAAACGCGTCCTAGACTAGTTTAAAATTGCATTTATATAATTGATCCGTTGCATCTGAATTGTTAAAATTGTTTATAGTGTAAATATATTAGACTTTATAATGTTGTACATGTCAACTTATAATATTGACTCTGATTGCCCATTTTATTAAGCACTGGTCTTTTATTCTTAATTCATAATCTATATGCTGGCAACTATTTGATTTCTTTCCATTGAGGAAATAATATATTCATTTGTTGCAATCATCTATAATAATTACTTTTATTTAAAAACTTTCATGTATTATTTTATTATTCTTAATTCGTAATTCACAAATTTGAAGTTTTTTATAATTCTTGCCATTATGAAGACTTTCATTGTATTCGTGTTTTAACCGATCTGCTTTAAGCATCTTGGATATAAGGTTGTTGTCTAGGATTAGGTACACCTACCTCAGTTTTGCAGAGCCGGAAGCACAGGGGATTTGGATTGCATCGATCAATCCCATCAAGTTGGCCTTAACCGGTTCGGTATCCCAGCATGGAGCAGGCAAGGCTCGTAGGATTCCAATTTGCAGTTTTGGGAACCAATAGATTGATGACTCTACTAGGAAGAAATGTAAAACAAACCCTAAGAGTTTTTAATTTCAAGATCAGTAAGAGTTAGGTTCTATTTAATTTGTTAAAATATTTTGATATATTTAAAATTCCAAATTGATAAGTTTTTTACAGTGCATTTAATTTCCTTGAAGATTTCAATCTCTCATAATTTTTAATAAATCTTAAATTGCTTTATAAAGATTTGATCTTGTAGAAGCATTGTATATTTTTCTTTAAGCTTTTTCTACAGATTCAATCTTTGGTGAAGTATACTCTACCAGAAGGAAGAACTGAGATTGTTGAAGATTATTGATTTCATCCATTTGGAGGTGGCAACTCTATTGTATTTTGATTGGTACTTTAACAAAAGAAGTGTCCGGATCATCAATGACTCTGCTGAGGGAGAGGACTTAGAAAGAATTGGTAGATGGTCTTTCAAATGTATCTATCATTTGAAAGAAAGCCTTTTGTTCCAGATGGCATCAGGCCTTTGGATTTCAGCAAGTTTGATTATGAACCTAGCAGGTTATCCCCAAAACTTTCACAGCTGGTACCAAAGTTCCATGGAGAATGGGATGAATCGGCAATTCAACATTTGGATGCATTCTATACATTTATAGAAGATTATGAGATTTGTGCGGAAGATCAAGTGATAAAGTTGTTTGCCAAAACATTAAAGAATGATGCAAAACAAGCATACAAATCATTACCCACACAGTTTATCTCATCTTGGAAGGAATTTGAAGGATGGTTCCTATCTAAATTTGATGATGCAAGTCATGAAGAAGAGATGTATTATGAACAATATGAAGACCAAAGCTGCAACATGGAAGAGAATCCTAACATGTCTCCACTTGATGTTTTCTTCAATATAGAAAGATATGAAGGCGAGACTTCAGCACATTTGTTTTTGAGAATAATGAACATTTATCATGAGATTCCATCAAGCCTGAAACCTCCTTACATGGAATTTCTGAACAAAATTGTTAAGTTGAGAATCTCGCCAAAGGACCTTGATGTAAAACTTCTCCTTCAGATATGGGATCAAGCTATTAAAGACAAAGCAAAAGATACTAAAGTAATACAAGAACAAAATCATGTTTCAGATTCAAGTGTAGAAGAAATTGAAGAAGAAGTCGATCATGATGAGACCGGTAAGGAATTAGATTGTGAAGAAAATGGAAATGATGAGGAGGATTCTCTTAGTGTGGATGAGATTTCAACCTTGTTAGACATGAAGTATCAAAAGTATGTTGAAAGGAGTGGTCAAATGTTTCTTCCAGTGCACAAAGAAAATCAGGTCGAGGAGAAACAAATTAATGTGTCCTATGAAAGATTCAGTGAACAAGAAAATTCATTCATCTCATCAAATCCACATTATTTTCATGAGGAAACCAACGAACTAGAAGAAGCATATAGTTCTCAAAAGGATGACATGTTGGTTGAGGATGTGCATTATGGTCTAAGTATAGAAAGAGATACGTTTGGACACAATTTGAAAGAATTTTCAGATCCCATATACGATGAATTAACACAAAGAGAATGAAGAATTTAGTTCTTATATAGATTTAGAAGACAATGTGAACATCTGTGAAGAAGAAAATGCATCCAAGAATGATCTCAAAATCATTTTAGACACCCTATGCAATGAAATAATGGAGAATCTAGACATAATATTTTGTGAAAGTGAAGTAGGACAGCATGAAGAAGTTTCAAATGAAGATTCTCATGAGGATATTCCCAAGGTTGCCTTCTTGAGTCCATTTTTTGAGGAAGATTTTTTAGATCAAATATATCAGCACTATGATGATATGCCTACGGATGATTCTAAAAATAATGAAAATCATAGCATATGTGGAGCAATATATTCAGAGGAAGAGCCATTTTCCAATCCATTTTATGATCAATATTTGCATTTAGAATGTGAGGATGAGATGCAATCGAATAAGGAGGACATGTTGAAAATTAGTCCGGAAAGATTTTCAAATATCTCAATTGATCAGATTCTTGACAAAACAGAAGTAATAATGCTTGAATGTGGATTATATTCAAAATCTTCTTGTGAAGAGAATTGTCTGGAATGTGGCGCAGATTGTGTACAAAAGGAAAATCAAACAAAGGTGACTCATTTTGATGCAAGTATGACTGATTACATACCTACGAACCTTCCATTCAGCAAAGATCACAATACACTTAATGACTTCTCAATAGCAAAACAAAAGTCAAATACCAAGGATTGCATTCATGAAGCAGAGATAGTGTGTATTGTTAATAAAAATGATGCATGTGATACAAGTAAGAAGTATGAGTGGCATATCGAGGTAAGTATCCCTGAAGACTCTATGATAACATTTATTGATAATATGCCTAAAAAATTGCTTTCAAGTTTTCATCATCCTTCTTTTGAGGATTTTTCTTTTATGCAAATCAATGAAGTAAGAAATCATACGCTTGAATTAAATAATCAAATTTATTTCTTTTTTGATCCTATTGGTAAGGCAAATGTAAATACTAATATTGAATAGGAGATGCATATGTCATGTGATGATTGTTTTTTATTTTTTAATGGATCAGATTTTATTAAGCAACAACATGGTGCATCTAATTTAGCAAGGTCCAAAGCATTACATGATCAGAATCGGGTGTTTGATAGAGGGAAGAGTCAAAGTTCAATTTTGGGGGGCCTGGGGCCACCCAATTTTTACCTAGCACCATGTTAAAGCATGGATGCCCGGTCTGCTCCTCCAAAGATAGTTGGAATCTCATCATGCCCACAAGGGGCATATATCCCCGGCAAGAGCCACTGATGGAGCCCAAAATTCTAGTCTCCATTTTTGATCTTGAAGAATGAGTAAATATGAATCTAGAGAAAGAAATTATTGGGAGATTTGTATTCATATGCAGGACTTGTTGGACAGAGATAGGTTTGAATGACAAGGTTTCAAATTCACTTGCATATATGGTCTAATTAGTATATTTTGAGCTTGATATATCTATATTCACTGTTCATTCTTGCATATCCTTTATCAAGATTTTATATATGAAGGTGTTGGTCACAGTTACCAGAAAATCTTTCAATGTAGCTTCAAATTCATTTAAGACTAACAATGGAAAGGTTCTGCAATAATCATTGTAATACATGGTCAAGGAATGATTCTATGACATATTTTAAAACAATATATGAAATAATTGTATAGCAGATATGCACAGTAGTCACTTCTACTTGTATATCCGACAACGATCAAGAGATTCTACGTTGAGGAAATCATGATTAGCATTCACAGAAATGGCTAACAGAAAATGAGTATCTAAGATACATGCAGATTCCCTACACAGACACCATAGTCGTGGTGCAATATTACTGTCTTCCAGATAGAGCAATTTCCCACATTTTCCTCTCCAGAATTGCATGCGTATAAGCATCTACACAGCCAGTATTAAAATATTGTATAAAAAATCTATAGCATATAAACAAATGATTTTTTACAAAAGGACTATAGATGCTAGCTGGAGTCCCAGTTTGGTTTTGACACACAAAGTTATCACAAGTCTCTGCAGTCATGGATCCATTTCAAACCACCAAGCCCGATACAGGAACAATTGCCGTAAAAGAAGAATTCAAAAGGATACAAACACAGATCAATTTATTTGTTTAGGTTTGATTACTAATATTTGTTATTCTGTTGTGCTTGTTGCAGGTATGCATGCTGAAGAGGAAGGCGGCAAGATTGTATAAGTATGTATGGATGTACAATATTGGAATCATCCCTCTAAACTCAAAGTTTTATGTTGACATTATGGAAATGAGGCTATATCAAAGAGGACTTCTTTCAGCAGTACCTAGTTCCAGTTGATGGGAGAGAAACTTGCGAAATAGGAATAATATTGGACGTTAGGCCACTACATCTAAAGCTTGAGCAGAAGAGAGTGAAGTTCGCCTGTTGAAAGCATATGGAGAAAAACGGACGCCCAAACATACTGAACAAGTAAAGGCTAGTAGGAATAGATGCATGTGGATGAAGAGGGGAAGAATTTTTAACTGGAGGCCCTTGAATATGGAGGATTTGAACTACGCCGCCATGTATATTGCAAGAAAGAGAATGTGAAATACGGGTTTGCATTCGAAGGAACACTCTCGCCAATTTGGAAAAGAAAATTGACCCATAGTATACTTTGAAGATTCATTAATGTTTATAATCCATGGTTGAGGCAACGGTTTCGAATTGTCGGCTTAAATACGTTATGTTAAATGGGAGTTATGTAATTGGTTTTTAATTTTGAAAAGTCACATCAATTGGCACTAACCGAGTAACTCTACACATTTATAAATATAGGAGATGTAAAAACAAAGGGGGACAATTCATTATTATCTATTTAAAATTTCACCTATCCTATGTTCAATGATATATTTTTATTCTTTTATTGATAAAGAAATGATGTTTTGAACTAAGCTTGTGAATGGTGGATTATCAAATGAATTCTTGTGCGATCCTAGAGTCGAACTGTATTGGATGGATCATCCATAAAGAGTGTCTCCAGTACAATTTTATTTCCGGATCAGTAAGAAATATTTATTTTGATTTATTTGCATTAGAATTTTAAATTATTATTAAGTTGTGTCCTTTATAAAAAAATTTTAATTAATTTCTATAAATATTTTAATATTCGCATAAGTGAATTGGGTCATTATTGCATTATAAACTTGATAAACATAGATATTTTGAAATATTTAATTGTTTTCGTATTTATGTCTAGTTTGTCTCCGCAAAAGTTAAAACGCATACTAGACTAGTTTAAAATTGCATTTATATAATTGATCTATCGCGTCTGAATTGTTATAATTGTTTATAGTTTAAATATATTAGACTTTATAAAGTTGTACGTGTCAACTTATAATATTGACTTTGATTGCCCATTTTATTAAGCACTGGTCTTTTATTCTTGATTCATAATCTATATGCTGGCAACTATTTGATTTCTTTCCATTGAGGAAATAATATATTCATTTGTTGCAATCATCTATAATAATCACTTTTATTTAAAAAACTCTCATGTATTCTTTTATTATTCTTAATTCGTAATTCACAAATTTGAAGTTTCTATAATTCTTGCCATTAGGAAAACTTTCATTGTATTTGTGTTTTAACCAATCTGCTTTAAGCATCTTGGATATAAGGTTGTTGTCTAGGATCAGGTACACCCGCCTCAGTTTTGCAGAGCTGGAAGCGCAGGGGATTTGGATCGCATCGATCAATCCCATCAAGTTGGCCTTAACTGGTTGGGTATCCCAGCATGGAGTAGGCAAGGCTCGTAGGATTCCAATTTGCGGTTTTAGGAACCAACACATTCCATGTTCAATTTTGCATGTTGGAAAGAAGGAAGAAAACCAGTTGCAGCCACAATCCCACTAGAGTAGCCAAGTGTGTTGGCACGTGACCATTATATCCAACATATCCTACCAAATTCGTTAATATCTAGGCATCCAAGTTTCATGTCACCGACATATACCCATTTTTAAAACAATTTTGGATTCAAGATAGAACCCCCTTGCTCATTCTTGATGTGACCTATGTTTTCTTCACACTATCCTTTCTACAACACACTTCATGATTAGTTGGAAATCGTGTAGGAGCATAATTGAGGAAGTATGAGGAATCTTGTTTTTTACTCCTAATGTTCTCTTGAGCCTATTATCTCTGTACCTAGAGCAAATTCAAGAGTGTTTCTTGGCCTTCTGCAATGTGTGGCTTCTCTAATCTGCAAACTTCTCATTTCTTCCTAAGCAGATGTCATTGTCATGACCATTTATTTAAGGTGCAATCTATACCTATGACGTCTGAATGGATTATCTTGCCCTTTCATGACATACCCTATAATAGAATTTTGCGTTAAAAGTGTCGTTTTTGACCTGGTGTTTCAATGTTCATAAGTTTAGGAAGTGGGTTTTCTATTTCCTAATAAACACAATCAGCGCTCTACAAGCCTGTCTACGACAAAGTGATAGATTTCAACCTTTTGATGTTTTTTTGCTCAACACAAATAAACACCCAAGGTTTATATTAGCTCTCACACCTTCAAACTCCTTGAGTGTACATCATGCTTAGCATTCCATGGGTGTGATTTGAATCACTCAATACTTTCAATGTTTCCATGCCTTGTTTATTTCAGTGCTTTTGGTGTGTGCATAGCTAACCGGAGGTATTCACTATTAAGTATGAAGAAGGCTTTAAACATGTAAAATTTCTAGACTTGAGAGTTATAAACCCTTTCCTTTCCATTTGTTGAGTTGCGCCCACTTTGCAACATTTGTGCTTGATTTACTAATGCCATACAGTTATTTGCCAAAGCACGTTGAAGGCGTGGTACAGATTGAAATCCATCAATAAATTGTGCCCACTCTATGAATTCTCTAGTGATTAGTTTAATAGCCTGTGGAGGTAGATTTTCATGTTTTCAAACCTTTTAGTGCTAGGTTTGATCAACAAATCATTTTCAATTAGATCAATACCTAACCAACCTTGTTTGTTTGCTCTTTTGTTTTTGCTTGTTCAACCATGATCCAAATATTATCATTTCACCACCCCTTTGCTTGTTTGCTCTTACCCTTGAATGTCATGAGAGATGTCTTCGGAATAATTTCAAACTCAATCGCTTAACTTTCATTTTTTGAAATTAAGAACTAGAAACATTTTGTTCTTGCCCTTCTCAATGCTCACCAAAAACACGAAATGACAAAAAAGGGACTGCTAGAATACTTCATCCAGCTTCATAATTCTCTATTTTTTTATCAAGCTTAGATAATTAATGGATTATTCGGATTTGATGGAGTTTAACTCTTGATTCCTGTCAATTGGATGCTCTTCAAGGAAGAAAATCCATAAAACTTGAAATCTTCAAGGGTAGGAAAACTACTATCAAAACTCTATACCTAACCAAACTTACCCTTTCAATGAACTCAAAACTCAAAAATTAATCTATGAATTTAGGAAAGGAAACACTTCAAAATCAGACCCTCAGAAGATGGGGGGCAAAACCTAACCTAAGATTAGCCAAAACATATCACTTCACAACTAGAACAGAAGGAACCTCAAGAGACTAGAGCTAGAGATACTAAGAAAGCCAAAATCGAAAAGGCCTAGCGAACAAAAAGATAAGGGTCCCATCTTCAATGGCCAATGTGTGATCAATTCACAACTCCCAAAAGCCTCGCTTTAAAGGAACCTCAACATTGGTGTTAGAGAATTCGTAAAAAGGCCTACTGCGAATTTATACACAATCGTACAAATCTACCAAGTAATATCCTTGGATCCCTTTCTTGAAGTTTTGGCAGATTTTATGATGAATTCATGGGTATTTTTCATATTTCCCCATCTAAAACCCTAATTACATCATCCATGTTTTGAAATAGGATTTAAGAATAAAATAATCATATTTTTAATAAATAAATAAATAAAACTATTAATATATAGTATTATCGTAATGTAAGTAAATAAATAATAATAAAAACATTAGTAAAACAAATTAATTAAATAATTAAATAAATGAATAGCAAAAAATAATAGATATAATATACATCAATATAATATATTAAAAATAATATATCAATATATATAAATATAATATATATCAAAATAATGTATGAAAAAAATCTGAAATATCATCGATTATAAATCACTTATATCAGATCGACCCTCATATAAATCAATCCCTATATTGCATATATCAAGTGATATGCTAATCAAGGAATATTTCAAAGCATTAGCAATTTGTAGAGTGCATGGCCATGATTAATTTGTAAAACCAAGTATGAAGAGTTGTGTCTTCTAAAGGAAAGAATCAAACCATATCCACTCAATGCAGTCCCCAATCATCAAAAAGGAAATTGATCAATCCATTAGCGATCGGGCAATTCCTGAACATTCTACATTGAAACATCTCTAGTAAAATAATAAACACATTTGGGTTCAATACAGCCAATCATCAAACCTAGCAATTAACTCAATCATCAATCAAGTAAGGAAGAACTTGATTTGGTTCGGATAAGAAAAAAGATCGTTTCGTTCCCATTCTAGTCTAAGGGGATTAGATAGAGTGTTGAAGGATTTTTTCCTATAGCTATGTTAATTGTCCCTTTACTGCCTTGTGCTTGCCACCGATTTGGAGATTTTATTTGCTTATATTTGTTGGGTAGAGCACCAGAAAAGAATAGGTCTACTGAAGGGGGAGAGGTTTTGGTGAAACATCATCACTGTGACAAACAGATTGCCTATGACCAATCACTTAGTTTATGACCATTGTATAATATTTCAGAAGACATATGGCACCATTAGCAAAAAGATACAACTTCCACACATAATCTATTATGCTGCTCAATAGCTAATGATATACCAACAATAATAGAACAGCATTGTTCAGATCTCGAGAACATACTGAGTAGAAGAATCCCATTTGATAAAGGAGAAAGGTCTAAGATATCAACATGATATGAGAAATCAGACTTCAAATATTTATTCAACTCATCTCATCTTATTGGAGTGAGAATTACACCTCTAGCTACATTGATGCTCCTATTTCATTGTGGATTTGTGAATTTCGCGCAAAGTATAAGGTGATCGCAGAAGGGCACACCACAAGTGGTAACAGAGCCTCTTTCCTGCCATCTTATGAGAGGTAATTGATGCAAACTAGCCAAAAGGCCCCAGAGAGCAATGAAGAGAGCGAGAAAGAAGCATACCATCATGAGTGATCAAATGAGAATTTAATTGAGAGTTTTCATGTAACAAATAGCCAAAACCACCCTACCGGCATATCTGATGCAAATGTCTTGAAGCACATGTTTGATGGTGATTGAATCAGTTATTGTGTAGTCATTGATGTCAACTTGATAGTTGGTGATGAACTGTTTACTGGAAAGACAAGTTACTTAGTATGCAGGTGGCAAATTGAGCGTGCAGTTGATTTGTGTGAAGAGTGAGTGTGCGATTGGTATGGGAGACTCAGAGATGTTTCTAGTTGCTGAATATGTAATTTCATGTACTGCACATTAGTATTGAGTGAGTTATGATTGGTTGAGAGACTTTAATTGGGTTGATCAGTGAATGATTTGATTGGCTTATCAAATTTGTGTTGTTTCAATTGATGAAATTCAGGATTTATGATGGTTACTAAGTGGTTGGATCATGGTCAGAGTTTTGTTTGATTTGGTTTACAGGAAGTCATATTTTGGATTGATTGAATAGAGTTCAGGAAGAAAAATGAAGAACAAGTTGAATGTTTGTGTTTGATTGTGAATCAGTAACATGCAGGTCATTTCCGGTAGATCTTTCGCAATGGTGAGTTGGTTGAAGATGTGCTAACGTGAAATCAATAAGTTTTGAAGGATCGTTTATACATTGGAAATTCTGATGGAATTTCTTGGACTAATGTATGTTCATTTGAAAAGGTGAAAAGGTCGGATGTTCTATGTTAGATAGATACGCGATTGAAGAGGTTAATTGTGTGCACTAGCAAATGGTGAATTAGGATAATACATTTTGGTCAAACATACACGGATCTCATGGGATAACACTTTTAGGGTCAGGGTTACCTAATGATGAGAAGTATATGTATACGGCTTATTATTAAATCATTGAATCAGAATATAATAGGTGAGACCCCTATTTCAGACAGCATATTTCAATGGTGAGTATTTTGGGAGTTTTTATATTTTTTAGTGGCCAAATTATTATTAATTCATTAAATGGCATATTATTATAAAGTTACAGTTTAACTTTATAATTTCACTTAAGTTGAGGGTTGTGTTATCATAGGAAGGGGTCATTTATTTAATTAGTTATAAGCCAAGTAAAAGAATCTTATGGAAGCTTCTAATTAATGTTGTGTTGGTGAAGCCTCTTGAGTGGAGTTTCGTTTGGGAAACAAGTGGTGTTTGGAGATTATAAATATGGGCTCATTATGAAAGGAAAAGTATCCGATTATTTGATTATCTTATTTGCTTGTTGTCTTTGTGACATTTCTGAAGTTCTGCTTTTTGTGCCCTTTCTACGTATAATGGTCTGGTTCTGAGTTGTGCATTGAACCCATAGCTGGGGTATTGTGGATCAAGTTCTGAGTACTTTGCCAGTTCTCCTACTATCATCTACTGTTGCTAAGGAGACGTTAATTGTTAAGATTTGTCATTAAAGTTGGGACGAGATCAATTAGAGTTTTGCTTCATCTACTTGCATCTGCATTCTGAGGATTCAATCTATGCATTTCAGGCTACCGTTTCCACTAAGAAGGCCACGCTTTGGCACCATAGACGCCATTCTGGGAGGCTAGATGTGACTTTCCCAGTGCCTGCCATTAATTTTTTGGAGGTTTGCAGCCATCCATTTTACCTGTGATCAGAGTTTGGAGGGACGGCAGTCTTTTTCTGGCCTGTGTGGGGAATATCTGGGCATGAGGTTGGAGTTTTGGAGGCCACGCACTGTATAAGAAACAATGGTAGCAGTTATCTGGAGCTACGATCTGTAATAAGATCAGCAGCTTGCTGTTTGGTGCCCTGCAGTTATACTGGCAGAAGGTAGGAATAATTTCTGGGTTCACATTTCATGTTGGGAGTTTCGCATTCATCCTGTAAGTGCCATGATTACTTTCTGGGGGTCCAGTTTTAATTCCTTTGCTGCTCCAGTCAATCACCAGGTTCAAAATTCCTATCAAGACTTGATTGTTGTTACTGTACTTCCCAAATAAACATTGAATGGTTGGAATTACTTCATTAGAGGCCGCTTTCAGTATATGCTCTGTTTATTTCAGTAGTGCATTTTGAGCAAGACGGTTAATGATATATAAATAAAATTGCTCTTCTTATTTTTCTCTGAATTGGTTTTAAGTTTGGAGAGTTGGAATTGAATGAAATAAATTGTTATCTTAAAACTTCACTAACAGTGGAACAATCATAAACATTCAGTGATTCAAACTGGAATTAGAGTATACTTGTCAAGTGTTTGACATAATGCCAAACCATTGTTAAAGGGAAATTGATGTTATTTGAAGCTATAACCAGGCAGGGTTATTACCATATGTGTATGGAAAAATGTTATTTTGCAAGTATCAGTATCAGTGGTGGAAATCAGTGTTTGTGGTCAACAAGGGTTATGCAATCAAGGTGGTGGCTGAATGTCTGCTAGGAGATAAAGATGGTGAACTGAAAAGGATCTGTTCACGTGATATTGGAGTATTCATTCTACTTGGTTAATCCTAACAGGTTGTCAAGTTAAAAGCCTCTAACAAGGTCACTTCTAACAAGGTGAGTGGGATCTTTAGCGTGATCTGAAGTTAATTCCTTTAACCAGGTAGCTCATTAATTTGAGCAAGAAAATTCTTTAGCAAGGTTACTCCTAACAGAGCAAAGATCTTAACATGTCTAAAGAAAATTCCTTAATCGGGTGACTCCTAATAAAATCTAATCCTACTAGGGCCAAGCCTTTGACAGGGTGTATTTCCAAAAGAGTGCAAAATACCTGTGGCTATCAATTCTTGTCGTGGTTTTTCCCTCTGAGCAAGGGTTTCCACGATAAAAATCTGTGTCTTATCGTGTTATTTGTGTGGATGCTTTTATGAGTTGTTTCCGTTAAAGTAAAGTCCACACGTAACTGAGAGGGTGGGGCGGTGAATTAGTTGTTCCAAGATAATTTTAAATCCAAACTTATAAATTGTAACTCCAACAATTAAAACATTGATGCAAAACAACAAGAAACCATAGCACAATGAATTTGTTGGCTAGGGAAGCCCTGATCAGTCTTGTGAAGTTGTGATTAAAGTTTTTAGTTAGTGGACTACTGATTCACCCCTCGCCCCGCCCCTCAGTAATCTTGGACCTTGAATATAAACACTATTAGAAAGTGAAGTCCACCAAGATAACTAAGCAGGGGGGAGTGAATCAGTTATTAGATCAATATTACTTTTATCAACCTTATTAAACCTTAAACATGTGATCAATATAAACAGCAACCATAAGAAGATACACATACACAATAACTATGTTAACTATGGAAACCCTTGATCAGAGGGAAAACCCCAGTAGGGATGGTACCCAAAAAAGATGTACTAATATATAAGTTCCTTATAAAAGGATGGACTCTATTAGGAGCCAATGAAATACATTCAGTACATATCAATCCTTGTTAGGAGATTTTGAATCCCTGTGAGGAGATTCCAACCCTGTAAGGAGTTGTAGAAGGCAGGAGGACCCACGGTCCGAACAGCTTCAGGGGGCAAGACCACCGAACTCAGTGTCCAACTAGACTTTGTATTATTCCTTTCAAAATAATAGAAATGCAACTAATCTCAACAACTCAAAATCTTGCTTTGTCTTCTTACTGTGCCTCTTTTGCACCAAACACTTCTTAGATCTCAATACCAGATCTCCAACTTCACATCACAATAATCCCTTTGATTGCTTACTCGCATTTACCAATACACTTCACAAATCCAATGCAATTACACTCTTCATCACAAGGAAAATATATTTCCTTTATACCAAGTCCTCGAAATAATTCATTGAGTCGGCCTTGAGGCTTTCCCAATTAATTACAATAAGATGTCTTTGAGATAACACGCTGCACTACATCTTTTCATAATTACATAATATTGTTGGCTCACAATAATTACAACTTCTCATACATGCAACCTCTAACTTCGCGCGCTCGCTAACGTCATCATCATGTTGTCTTCTATCTCTGCCTAACTGCGCTTAACCAAATTCTATCCTTGTTAGGAGATATAATCCAATTACCAAAAACCACTTCTCAAGAACTCTGTCTGCAAACAGTCTTTTGTAAATCTCTAATAACTGCTACCAGTATTCGACTTTCTTCATGCGCACTTAACCACTGAATCAAGATACGCTGTAGAAAATGTCCCCAACTACGCTTGATTGCATCTTCAATACTCGATCCATACGACCTCAAATATTGTTTGTTACTCTGCCAATCTTCTCAATATGTTGACATCAATGACAAACATAGTCATGAATGCAACACATAGTTATGTTGTCAATCTCTCCAATGCTCCAGTGATGCTAGGATACTCCCCCATAGGAATATCATCAGCATTCATGTTAAAAAACACACCCAAGCCCTTGTGGAGCAAAATGAGAGGAATAAAAAAACAAATCAACTCCTCCTTCAAGTCATTCAATACAAGAGTAATAATGAAAGGGATACTAACTCTAATCATTCTGCAAATAATAATGTCCCTCCTAGGATACCAAATCCTAGACCGGCAAGGCCATCCTTCTTAGCTAGGGCTGGACACTCCTCCAATGAACAATATTGGTGAAATTGTAGAGGCATACTCTACAATTAACCCTGAGCTTAGAAAGTATATCTCTTTTAAGGATTATTGTGATGATAGGATAAAAGCCTCCTCTAATAAGAAAAGGACATCACAAGATAAAGAGCTAAAAGAAATAGTGAATAAAATAACCCTTCCTAATTTGAAGGGTTGGAAAGAATTGCAACACGTACATGGGTGCAAAAGTAAGACAACTATCTCTCATTAAGCACTATGACGGAAGAAACTGCCATTAAAATTGTGGTGCTTCACTTGACAAGGGCAATCCATGAATGGTGGCATCATGGCATTATCACCAAAGGTCACCAAAAAATGAAATGTTATGATGAGTTCACACAAAAGCTTATAAAAAGATATGATAGGACAGACCCACAATGGGACTTCAAACAATTGATTCCAACCTAAGCAAGAAGGGATAGTGGAAAAGTTTACAACTGAATTCGAAAGGATGGCAGCCATAGCATTGGAAATCTCTCAAGAAAGGCTTACCTATTCATAGAAGGATGGAAAGAATCAGTCAAGAGCACAATGAGCGCCTTGGATCCAGCAAAATTGGAAGAGCCAATCCAAAAAGCACTATACGTTTGACACACACCCAGCCAAAGATTAAAAAACTTTGTAATAAACACAGATTTCAAAACTTCTCATAAAGAAGATAATTATAGGAGGGAATCCTAGAAAAGGGAGCCACTCTACCATTGCAAAGTTAAAGCTTACTGGAAGTCGAGAAAAGTATGACACGCCATTTTTAAGCACTAAAACATAATTCCATTTCATGGTGAAGCAAACAAAAGATTAAGATAGCCTTGTTGTCTATTGCTGCTTTGTGGACTTTCACAATACATTTGATTCCGTCCTTAGGGAAACTCTACTCCAAAGACAGAGACATTGGGATCCAAAGATTCTCTCAACAGCTATCATGAGGTTATGCCAGAGGGTTATGGGCAGATTTAGGACTGCTCAAGGTTTCTCAAATCCTATTCAAAGCACCATTGGGGTGAAGCAGGGCTGCCTCTCTCCCACATTATTTGGCATTTGCATCAACAAGCTCAAGGCCTCCCTTTGAGATTTCTCGCTCCCAATAACGATTTCTACTTACATCAGGTCCTAATTCACAATCTACTTTTTGCAGATAATGTAGTTTTTATGGCCTCCTCTTCGGAGTGTCTCCACCGGCTTCTTGACGGTTTGGATTCCTTTTTCGACTTACATTAATTAGTTGTAAACCTAGGCAAGACCTAGGTGATGGTCCTCAACTACTTGAAGACCTCACATCTCCAATTCCTTTTCCAGGCCGAGGAGATTGAGAATACTTCATCTTATACTTATTTGGGGGTCAAGTTCTCTGGTCCCTACTTCAATATGAGACCTTTCATGCAACCCCATGTTAATGTGGAGCTTGGTTCCCTAGCTATGTTGGAGAGACGATGCTTTAGACACCACATCCAAGATGTCCCTCCTAGATTCCCTAGTTAGACCAACCATGCTTTATGGGCCTATGGTGTGGGGACCCTCTCTCCTAGAGTCAGATTGGGCTTCAATTGAGAGAGTTCAAATCTTGCTCCTTTGGCGCATCATCAAGTGCCATTAGTCCAATCCCCAAAGTATCATTTTGGCTGAGTTTGGGGAGCATCCTTTCAGGCTTGGGGCTATCTTCGATTTGGTTCGGTTCCTTTATCAACTCCAAGGCTTTGCTAGCTTGGCCAAGGGTTGCCCCAGATACTCCTATCTAGCCTATTGTTCTTTTGAGGAGCATAAGTATTGATTCCACTAGCAGGACTTGTTGCTAGTATGCCTAGGCTTCCATGCTGTTGAGATTGGTGGGGCTTGAGATGGACCGTCTTCCCCCCTTCTAGTTCTTGCTCGATGCCCCTGCTCACCTCCTCCCTTCTCGACAGGAGCTAAACGATCATGACAAACTTGGCATTTATAGATAGTATATTATCACGACATGGAGTAACCCCCAAGGGGTCCATCTCAGGATGGTCTTTTATGCTGAGTACTTTTTGGACATTCAGGATGGGATTATTATTTGCCCTCGGTACCTCACTTATCGCTGGACCCACACTCTGCATCTCCTTGGGCTCTTTCAAGGTGGGCTCACACAGGCTTTGCATTCAGAAAGACCACCACATTGGCAGAGAGGACAAGACCAGTTATCTTTGCTCCTCATGTGTGGCGGGAGATGAGATGCACTTTATTTTCTGTTACCCCACCTACTATGAGATCAAAGGGAGGTTTTATTGCATGTTCAAGGGATGCAAGTCACTTGCCTCTTTCTTTGGTTGCACCAACTAGCAGTGCCTTGCGTTGTACCTCCAGGCGGCCTTGCGGCTTCAGGACCACACATTGCAGCTTATGTTCTCATCAAGGCAAGCATCAAATCAGCTCATCACCTCCTTCTTCATGCCAGTGTCTCTAACCTGGGGCACAAAGCAGCCGCTTGGTTCCTCTACGCTAGGATACACTTGGGTTTTGAGGCCTCGCAAAGGGTACATTCGACCCCAACCTCCCACCTCCAGCGCTCCCTTGAGGTAGTCTGCGACTCACTCTCACCGTAGACATATTAAAAAAACAAGTGAAGCATTTGCATTTATAAGCATACATGTATCTTGTTTGTGAAATTAGAGACTGCTGCAAATATTTGAACACAATAGCATCTTCTACTACCTTCATTTTAAGAATGCAATACACACACACAGATTAATAACATTTTGTTAACTTCGTATAAATAGCCCAATTATATAAAACGCTAAAATAACCTTATAAATGTATATGATGCTAAATCTTCAAAACTTATTAAGGCTCTCTTTGCATGGCAAGGAAACTATGACACCAAGAACAAGCACATTTTGTCCCATTCAAGGATTCACAACCACTTGTGTCCTCTAAATTTCATCCATGCGAAAATGCCTATGGTATGCAATAGTCAATTGAGAGGAAGGGAACAGAGCTTAGTCTTATGGACTTGATTGCGCCATGCTCCAGTTCACACATAGTACGAGCAACCACCCACAAAGTATCCTTTAAGCTCTCTAGCCGCCATAGATAATAGTTGAGGAATCCGCTTGTTCATGGATAGTGCAAGGGCAAAGAACAGAAAAGCTCAGAAAGCTCCAAGCTGGAAATGTGTAGCTTTTGAATGTTGAAACTAATTCCCCATCTGCAATGGTCACTCACATGGCAGATGGCTTGCAGTCCTCAGAAACATGACATGTTATTTATTTGTTGCATTTCTTGGAACTGAGACACAACGTCATTGACAACAAGGGCTTCAGTCTTCCATGAGAACAAATCTGACAAGCAAAAGCCCATCTTTAAGCATACAGGATTAGTGGAAGCAATAAGTAAATATCCAGTTATATAGTGATGCTTGTTCTGCTTCAGCACCCATACTTGTCCTAAAACCTCATCCTCAAAATACTCCAATTGTTAAATTCATGTCACCACTAAGCTAATTGGTAATTACCCAATCTCAAACTGCTTTGGGAGGAAGTCTAGAAGATGGTTTAGTTGTCTTTAGCGTGACATGTTTTGCTAGAAATAATAAACATACAGTGCAAAAAATGATGGATGAAAATGTAGTTTATCTCCCTGCAAAAAGAAATCCAAATAATAATAGACCTGGGTATGTTGAAACGAAAATTGAAAAGCTACTTGACAATTTCCGTAACATATGAACTGAAATTGAGGAAAGTTACGTCCGGAATTACTGAAGTAGATTTCTTAAGGAAATGGCAAAATTTTGGAAATAGACGGGAACAGTAATGAAAATGTCATAAATGTCTGGAAAAAAAAATTATCTCTATAACAGACTCATACATACCCTTGTTAACAGTGGCGAAAATGTAGTTAATATTATAAAATGTTGAGTTTCGATTAAAGAAACTTACAGAAAATTCTAGGAAATGGCCGAAACTGCTGCAGGGGTTTCCAGAAAACTAATAACCACAACTGGATGTCCGAGGAAATATTTTGGTGGTTCTGAAACGGTTACAAACCTTGCCAGAAAGATATTCCGAAATAAGAAATAAATTGACAAATGGACCGGAACGACTTCAAATACAATGAATGCAGTTATATCCAATAAATGTTAATGAATTGCAAATAGCAGTGGCTCTCTAGTGAATTGCAAACAAATGGTGAAAATGTCTGTAGTGTAAACTGGACGAATAAGATGTGCGATGCCTTTTCTTAAAGTATGTGTCCCAGGGGCTTGAAATCATTTAGTGGAGTTTCGTACCAACCTCCAGAGCTTCATCCCAATTGAATGGTCGAAGACATATGTAAAGATATTTACAGTTTCCAAATCACTGATAGGACGGTATAAGTAGCATACATAATAACCTTCATACCTACCATCGAAGCCTAAAAATTTAATTTTATAAAGAGACAAAGTATCCCAACAGAATGAAATCGAATTTAAGGCCTAATAGAAGAGAAAAAACTCAAATAGTCGCATACCCTTCTGAGGCCAAAAATGAGGCGCTCCTCTTCAGTCATAAGTTTCTTCCTCAATTTTTTAGCTCTGCGAATTTCTCTGAGAGTTCTCCCAGTTTCTCGCCTCATTCTCTTCTCTACTCTGCTCCTTATGCCCGACATGTTTCGATATCCTCCATTGCAAAATGTAAATGGAAAATAAAACCTGGTGTATTTAGATTCCACGGATTCCAAAACATTGCAGGCCTGTCCTCTTCCATGTAACTCGTACCTGAAGTCAAAAACCGATGTAAGAAATTAAACAGGGTTTTTACAGGGTTTAAGGATTTTTTTAAGTGAGGCCATCTTTAACCTGTGCTGGGAAGAGAAGAACGACGAAGAAGACGAAATAGTAGAGAAGAGTGCATATGAACGTTGTGCAGCTCTGTAAATTGAATCCCTCATTAAAGCTGCCAGTGCCATCACTTCTGTTTTTTTTACTCAAATTATTTGAATATGTTTCTCATGATGTTTGTCTGAAAGAGAGAATTCGTGATCAGAATGCACATTCAAGCCTTTCTTCCTCAGGTGGAAGCCACCTCTGGCAAGGAATCGTCGGGGCCCCTCCGCAGTTCCTACTAAGGGTGCGGTCCCATGAGAGGGCTTAAGCTCTATTTTTTAAGATCTTGTAAGCAAAATATAAACTTGAGGTCCCATGGGGGGCTTGGGCTCTATATTTAAGGAGCTGGAGGTCCCATGATAATATTTTGGGAGGGCTAAAACTTGATTTGGAATCTTTTCCTATTAACTACGAGCCCCTATTTTTTAGTTGAGCAGATGCAAGGGGGGCACTGGAAATAGCCTCTACTGTTTAGGGAAGAATTCTGCCATTTGGCAAGAACCTACCTTTTATTTTCCCTCCAAATTGAAATCATCCTGCCAAAAATTCTAAAAACAACAATTTATATTTTTAATATTTCTTTCAATTTAGGAGCTAATTTTTTTAAGCAGATTTATATGTAATGCCCATGGAACCGCTCCTTTTTAAATGTTCCTATAAAAGCTCAGCAACACCTGCTCTATTTTTAAGCAAGCGGGTGCCCATGGGACCCCAATCTAATTGTGCTATGAGATTATTCAAAATCTTTTCCTAAAAAGTAGAAGCCCCTCATTTTTGGGAAGCACGGGGAAAAGGGGTGGTGTTGGAAATAGCCCCACCAGCTTAGAAATGTTTTTTTTCCACTTGTCAATAATTTAAATTTTAGTTTTTTAATTAAAATATAGTTTTAAATGCACATCTTCCTTAAATTTCGGAGCTAAAATATTGAATATCATAAATCATGGGACCACTACCTTTAAAATATTCCCTAAAAAGTAGCAAGTAGCTTCCGCTCTATTTTGTAGGAAGCTCCCTTCCATAGGACCCTAGCCTAAACCTGTCTATAAATCTCTGGTTATCCTTCATTTGGATTCAATACTTTTTACTGTAAAAGTGGGTCATATTCAAGTTTAGCCGTTTGACTGAGCATTACAAGGAAACAACAATGGATTGATTTTGTGTGCTCTCTCAAAATTTTATGTAATTTTTAAATTCTATGCATAAGGTTTAAATATAAATGTTGAGGGATTATTGAATATTTACATATATTTTGCATTCTATTATAGTTTAAAATGTTTCAAATCTTTGTGAATAATTATAAAATATATGTTGTAGTGATGTAATTATATCACATAATCTTGAACAATGAAGAGGTTAATGCAATATTTATTCAATTAATGATCATATAATCTTTAACAACAAAGAGGGTATTGTGATATTTATTTGAGGACATGATTAATGATGAATGTTAAATTTAGGGCTAGGGTTAGGCTTACAATCAAGATTAGTGTTAGGATTACGATTATGGTCATGGATATGGCTACGCTTAGGCATAGGGTAAAGATTACAATTATGGTTAGAATATCGCTTTTGTTTGGAGTTACAACAAATAGAATTTTGAGTTATGATTAGAGTCAAAGTTGTGAAAAGGTAAGTGTTAGGCTAATGATTAGGGTTTGGACTCAACCTTACTGATAGGCTTCGGAATTACAATTAGGAAAAGGGTTACTTTTAGTAGTAGGGTTAGCGTTAGAGTTAGGCTTATGATTAAGAGTAGGGTTAGATTAGGATTAGGGTCACACTTAGGATAAGTGAAGGGTTAGACATAGGGTTAGGATTAGGAACTGGGTTAGTCATTAAGTTAGGATTAGATTTAGAGTAATGGTCAGGGGCACACTTATGATAAGGCAACTGTTAGGATTAAAATCAGGGTTACGGTTAAGAGTAGAGTTAAGGTTTCAAACCTAGGATATGTGAGGGGTTAGGCATATGATTAGGGTTAGGACCAAGATTACTTATTAAGTTAGGGTTAGATTTAGAGCTACAGTTAGGGGGATACTTAAGATAAGATAGGTGTTTGGGATTATAATTAGAGTTACAGTTAGGAATAGAGTTAGGTTTAGGGTTTTAGATTATATTTGCAGGTAGAGTTATGGATAGGTTTATAGTTAGACTTGGCAATAGGAAAATGGTTAGGGTTAGGGTTATAGACAAACATACAATAAGGTAATTGTTATGATGATAGTTAGGCATTTCTGGCACACCTTGTATGGGTGTTGAACCTTCATTCTCAACATTCAGTTGATTGTTTGTAATTGTTGGGTGGTTATATGTGTCACTTGGTTGGGGATTAAGATGTTGAACTTCATGCATCTCTATGTTTCAAAGGAGACATTTAGAAGTTCGTTGATGATTGTTTCTTTCTACATTTGTTTCATCTCGATTTTCACATTCCAATTGTTTAATCATTACTTAAGACCTTATTCCATACCTTTTCTTATTACCTTGATTTTTTGTTATTCTTTGTTGTCCTATTCCAGTTTCTCTTAGTTGTTGTTGATGTCTATTATTAGATTTATAAAGTATTTTCTTATTAATTAAATCAAACTGATTTAATTATTAAGTTACTTATTATCTCTAGTTTACTTAAGCAAAATTTTAGGCATATGATAATTAATTCTGTTATTAATTATTATCATGCAACCTAGGTTTTACTTGTTAAGGTTTTGATCTCCTTTATAAAGATGGTCTCTCTTTGCACAATTCATTCGCTTTTGATTATAACCATCTCTCTTTTGCTCATCAAGAATGTCTCATATGTGGGTCTAGGAATTCCAGCCTCCATAGCTTTTGCTTTTCTCTTTCTGTGACAGGTGCTTGCATGCAGGTGATCCTTGGGAGCTGTGGGGTTGATCTTTCATCAACTTCAACATGGTATCAAAGCCCTAGAACTTCATGCCCCTATTTTGTTCATGAGATATTTGGCTTGGCTTTCAAATATGTGTTTTTTCTTTTAGAGGGTTTCATTTTTCAGGGTTTTTTGTATTGGATTTGGGGGGTCACCTTTTTCGGTGCACTTTGAGTCCAAATGGACCTCACTATTGAGCTCAAAGCACCCAAAAATCCCTAGTTTCATATAAAATTTGTCCAATTTGGACACAATTGGAATTAGAGGCAAGAAGATTTGCTCCCAAATTAGGCAGGTTTCTCGACGCAACAATTTTATGATTTTTTTAATAAAAGTAGAGGTTTTTTGGTACTTGAAAAGTCAAGATTTTTGGCTCAAAATTTGAGATCATTTTTGGTACAGAACTACCACGCTTTCTGAGGCAAGTTTGGTACGGATATAACACGCTTCCTAAGACAGTTTTGGTGTGGAACTTGCATATTTCTTGCAATAGATTTTGGTACACTAGCACACTTCCCAAGGTACTTTATGGTACTTGTAGATACATTTCCTGAGACATTTGGCACAAGTCTCAAGGTGGTGATTGTATCTTGCCCTTCTAGGTCTTTTTTGACATACCTGTGGTTTTTTGGCATAACTTGCTCATCCAAACTCTTTTTTTTGTAAACAAGATATCGCTGAAAAGTTGGTTCTGAGCTTGTTCAAGTGGTGTAGGTTAGTTTCAGTTTTGGTGCTTTTTATGGTTGTTTTTTATGTCAAAGAAAGGAGTTCTATTTCGCACCTTAGGAAACATATCTTGAGCATCCGATCATTGATTTAAGAATTTTTTATATCATTAGAGAGGTCTTTTTGTACTCTTTCCAATGATGCTGGTTGTTTGCCCATATTCTACTCTAGGCACCTTCTTTTTAGTTTTTTGCATTTTTGCAGTATGGTGGGTATCTTAGTTGTTTCATGTCTGGGGATCGATTTTGTTGCTTAAAATGATGTCACGGGTTGTACTATCTCTTGTATCAGCCTTATTTCTCTTTTTTAATTTTTATTGACATCTTGTTGTAGTATTGTTCTAGTATTTTTACAAACACACTGAGATAAAGTGTCACTCTATTGCATTTTGGGATCTTGCACATCTTTGTGTTTTGTTGTACTCACACTATATTGTAAAGTACCTTGGGGGTTTCATGTTGGCCATATTCACCATCTTCCCTTGTCAATTGAGTGTTCATTCCATGATATTAGCCTCGTGATGGGTTGATGACACATATCATTATAGGTGTTAGTACTTCTTTTGCACTCTCGATGTTCTTGTTTCTTCTTTCTCTAGGAGATATTGCATTCAGTTTTAGTGTTTGTGTCATACCTCTCAGCATCATAGTAGGGTTATGTTGGTTCTATTTCTTTCTCAGTTTGATGGAGTAAGTTATGTATTCAGTATTTGATCATATGCACTAGGTCATTGCAATTTCTGGATACCTATGCATTTTGGTGAGATGGATCATTTACCATATAACATTCTTTTATTCCTATTTTTGGAGGCCATGAAGATACCTTCCATCTTCAATTGATCATCTGTTTAGGCTTAGTCTTCTCTACCTGGTCATGTTCTATACAGTGGAGGTTCTTCAAATCAACAATTTAGCAATGTTTGCAGCTTCATGCTTTAGTAGTGTTCTTCATGATCATCTTTTGTTCCTATCTTCTAGGACATTCCCTAGTTTGGAGGCTTCTTTAGTCCTTCACTAGTTCTTTTTAGCATTATTTCCATCACTTTTTGGAGTAGGGTTTTTCCTGTGTGGTTTTCTCTATTTTTCTTCTTTTCAGAGATTTTGTTGTGCTTGGGTACCTCATCAAGATTTATTGTCAGGACCCAAATTTACTTTCAATAGTAGTATTAAGTCACTTATTATCTCTAGTTTACTTCAACTAAACTTTAGGCATATGATAATAAATTCTTTTATTAATTATTACAATGCAACCTAGGTTTTACCTATTAGGGTTTTGATCTCCTTTATAAGTATGGTCTCTCTTTGTATAATTCATTGACTTTTGATTATATCAATTTCTTTTTGCTCATCAAGAATGTCTCATTTGTGGATTTGGGAATTCCAACCTCCATAGCTTTTGCTTTTCTCTTTCCATGACAAATGTTTGCATGTAGGTGATTCTTGGGAGTTGTGGGGTTGATCTTTCATCAACTTCAACCTCATGATACTCTCTTTGATATTTTCTTTGGTATTCTCTTCTTGTCTCCTCCAATTCAAAATTCAATCTAGGTCTCAACATGGCTAGTAGGAAATAACAATAAAGTGAGTAACATATATTTATATATACATGAAAAATATATTAGCAATCAAGATTATTATTACAAGTAGAATGAACAATTGGATCAAGTTCTTTTGCAAGGATTGATATTTAGATATCTCTTTACATTGTCCATGAATGAGGAGGAACATATTATACTTTTATAATATGTTAAAAGGCAAATTAATAGCAAAGAGGCAAAGGACAACAACAATAGCAAAATTGAATACAGATTAGAAGATTAATCAAAGAGGGAAATTTATAACAAATATAGAACCTAAAGATAAGTACACATGAAATCTTATTACATTATAGAAATAAAAAATTTATTTATAAGAATATTGGATACATCATGTGGAAAAGAAATGGTCTAAAAGACCATTTTTCTGGAAAACAATGAAATGCATCATCTCTCATTTTCCAATACAAAATAATAATACCCCAAAAATAAGTGATCCCCATTAAGAGCTAGTGGATCTCAATATAAAAGATAATCAAAATATCCAAAAATGTGTGATCCCCCTTAACAAGGTAATAAACGTCAATACAAAATTAAACAATAACATATTCAAACCATTCTTTTAATATACATCTTCCTTTAACCCATTCTTGTGCCTGGCATAACTTTGCACAAGAATAAGGATGTAGACTTTGAGTATAAGGAAAGTAGATTTCAAAAAACTATTATTGACTTAGAGGAGATTGAAATCTATCAACAACAACATATGTCCACCAATAATCATTGTCGAATACATCTACAACAAAGTCCAATGGAATATATCAAGGCAAACTAGTTACTGAGGTGTGGGTCTAATATGTTTAAGAAGATCTCCTCCCTAAGAGGATTTCCTATTTCCTTGATCTTTTGTTATTCTTTGTTGTTCTCTTTTAATTTCTCTCAGTTGTTGTTGAGGTCTATGATGCTCTTTTTGATATTGTCTTTAGTATTCTCTTCTTGCCTTCTTCAAAATTTAATCTAGGTCTCACCATAGCTAGTAGGCAATAACAGTAAAGTGAGTAACATATATTTCTATATACATAAAAAATATATTACAAATCAAGATTATTATTATCAAGTAGAATGAATAATTGGAGCAAGTTCTTTTGCAAGTAGATCAATAAATTTAGATATCTATTTAAATTTATGTATAAAGTATCCATGATGGGGAGAAACATATTATAAATTTATAGAAAAACATATATATTGAAGAAGAAAAGGACAACAATAATAGCAAAAAATAATATAGATTAGAAGATTAATTAAGGTGGGAAATTTATAAGAAATATGGGAACACGAAGATAAGGACACAAAATATTATTACGTTACAGAAATAAATATTTCATTTATAAGAATATTGGATGCTTCATGTGAAAAATAAATGGTCTAAAAGACCATTTTTTGCAAAATATGACAAAGCAAGATCTCCCATTTTCCAATACAAAATAATAATACCCAAAAAATAGACGGTCCCCTTTAAGAGCTAGTGATTATCAATGTAAAAGATAACAAAATCATCCAAAAATAAGTGACCCCCTTTAATAAGGTAATGGATCTCAATACAAAAATAAACAATAACATATTCAAAACTATTATTTTAGTATCCATCTTCCTTTAACCCATTCTTGTGCTCAACATAACTGGGTATGAGAATAAGTTGTGGACTTTGAGTATAAGGAAAGTGGATTTCAAAAAACTATTGTTGATTTAGAGGAGATTAAATTCTATCAACAACAACACATATCCACCAACAATCATTGTTGAATACATCTACAACAAAGTCTAGTGGAATATATCGAGGCAAACTAATTACTGGAGGTGTAGATCTAATATGTTCATAGAAGATCTCCTCAATAAGAGGATCTCAAGACCATTCACATGTTATAAAATTGTCATATTGAATGACAAACTTGGCCCTCTTTGTATTACTCACATTTCCTACTATTGTTCTAGGGAACCATGCTCCCTCAAAACCCTCTTCATTACACAAGACGTCTACTTTCATCTCATAATTGAAAACCTTATCTTATAGCTTTAACATTATGACAATACAAATAAACATTTCATTTTTTTATTATAAAGATATAATACAATCCTTAATATAAAAAAAAAATTCTCAAATATTCTTGATTGTAAAGTTATAATACAATCATTAAATAAAACATTTCTAAAATTTAAAAATAATATGATACATTTAGATTGTAATATTTGAAATATGGTGGCATTGCCTTCCACTTTTCAAGCATTACTACAACAATATTAATATTTAAAATATATTTTTACTAAAAAATATTAAAATAAAATAGATACGTAATCTAATTACAAAATAACAAAACAAAACTAAATATATTCTTAGTCTAGTTCAAACAAAATATTAACATTAATAGAATACAATTTTCATTAACATGGTGACATTGTCATCCACAAATTAATGATAAAATTAAATTATGGTAATGATGTAAAAAATGTAAAATATTAATGTAAAAGTTATTTTTAAAAATAAATGTAACATTTATGAAGTTTTTTTTTTAAAATCTAATTTTTAAAAAGTATTAAGATGATTGTATTTGTCGTAAGCTAATACTATTGTAATCACTTCAACTTAATACGTGATTAATCTTCTCTATTTCAACCAATAATATGTAATTATTTTTATTTTTATTTTAAAGTTCTAATTTTTCTAATATTTATATATGAGATTTTTAAGTTTTAAAATCATTAAAATTACTTTAGGTTAATTTCATTGGCTCATTTATCGAGGTCTCATAGGAGCGAATTTCAAGGAAGCACTACCGCAATATTTTGGATGCAACTTATAAAACATATAAAATATATTTGATAATTTGTTTACTCCAATTAAGAATTAATACCCTAAATACAATAATAATAATTAAAATTCTTATAATATGATAAGTTAGCAAGTATTTTGAATTATAAAAATTTTATTTTATTTTTAAAAATCTTTTTAAAAATTTTGTATAAAATTTTTATCTAAAAACATGAAAATGTTAATTAAATATTAAAATATTAACTTAGTAGGCAAGAGCCTACAACACAATGGTTAATTGTGAGTCTCATATTATGGAGATCTTTGGTTCAAATCTACTCAATATTAACACATAATAATAATAATAATTTTAACAATAATAATAAATAATCTAGGCTTTGGCTATTACCCCTCTCTCTCTCTCTCTCTCTCTCTCTCTCTCTCTCTCTCTCCAAAAAAAATTGAATGATTTAAAAATTAATATTTTTTTTTAAAATTATATACAAGTTTCATCTAAAAATATGAAAATTATTAATCAAATATTATCATTAAATTTAACTCAACTTATTCTAGTATAACCATTAATTTTTTATCTTTACTACTTTATCAAATTAAACTACTATAACTTTAAGGCAAATACTTGTTTGAAATATGAACAAATTAAATTGTAATGTTTGAAATATGATAGCATTGCCTTTACTTTTCAAACATTACTACATCAACATTATTATTATTTTTATCAGTAAACGGCCGAAGCCTTTACATTATATATAAAAATAGAAAAAGTTATATTGTTCTCCATTCAAACAAGCACTGGTAGGAAAGAATAGAAAAAGAAAACCTCCAGTCTTGCCCGAGACCAAAGTCCTATATTATACAGACTTAAAAGGGGGCATACCCCAATATCCATGAATCTCTTACATTTATAGTTTTACATAATTAGATGATAGATTTACAAGATACTTTTGTTCTAAAGAAATCTGGATACTAGTATGGAAAGCTTCCATCTTTTAATCTTTGAGGGTCCTACTAAGCATCTGCATGACAAAACACAACTTTCTACCAATTGGGGATTAGTAATCAAAATCAATGTGGTAAGAAGAAAGATGTTAGGATAACGTCTAATCAACCTACTAATAGTTTCTACAAAACAAACCTGTAGGAGGTAATTCCATTTGATTCCTACTCAAGATTACCCCACTTCAAATTTTAACATTCATCAATTCATAACTTTACTCTAGCTAATGTTGGGCGTTAATCATATGTGTTTTTAAACATCGGTACATTAATAGTATCCCAATATGCACTAATGAGATTTATAAATAGAACTATGTAATGCTTATGATTGTCTACTATATATGAACCTCAATCTACCATCCGTTCAGTTTACCATTAATTCTTAGATTGACATGTATTTTCATAATCCCCTCTAAGCTAAACTAACGGCATTCCACTACTAGCATTTAACTACTACAAAAGCTAATGTTAATTAGAAAATACTATCTACCTATTGGAAAACATTCAACATTGTGAACTCCTTTGCTAAATGGAAGCATGTTCAAGAAATAAACAAAGAAGGGAAATATAATTCTCTGATATGCTATCCACACATTGGTATGAAACCCAGATAAGTATATAAAACCTTATTGCTTTAAGATCAAAATTATTGGTGCTAAAATAGATCCAATTTTTATATCAAGAACTAAACTACATGTTCATTAGTGAATCCTTTATACATAATGTATCATTTGTTCAAAAAACTATCTGTATTATCCCTACTAGCAGGTTTTGGCTTGTGCCCAAAATGCCATATAATGTACTAAATCCATACCAATTTCAGTCAATCCTTATTTTTACCATAAAACCTAGCCTACAACAGCTACAAAAACAAATACAACAGAGTCTATAACTAGGTAAGGAGTCGAAGAACAAACCAAACTACATCAACATTAATATTTACAATATATTTTTATTAAAAAATTTAAAATAAAATAGATACGTAATATAAAAAATTAAGTAAATATATGCTTAATCTAATTTAAATAAATTATTAACATTAAAATTCATTAACATAGTGGCATTGCATTACAATAATGATGTAAAAAATGTTATTTGTTAAAAATTAATGTAAAAAACTTTTTTTTATAAATAAATCTAACATTTATGAAACAAAGGAAATTTAAGTAATGTGTGCTTAGTCTAATTTTTTTTTAAGTATTAAGATTATTTAAATACAAATTTCATTAACATGGCGACATTGTCATTCACACTATAATATTTGAAATATGGTGGCATTGCCTTCCATGTTTCAAATATTACTATATAAAACATTAGCATTTAAAATCTATTTTATAATTTACAAAATATTTTAGAAAGAAAAAAAATGTGTAACTATTTGAAATGCATAACTAAATATAAGAGAAAATGCTTTTAAAATGGAAAT